>JAWNOS010000091.1:0-1250606 GCA_035045845.1 Drosophila buzzatii | reverse complement strand
GCAGGGCACGCGCTGGATCCGGCTCAGGATAGTCGGGAAGAGGGATGGGTACAAAAAGGAACTGCAACCCCAGGTGCTGCCACATATTATTTATTAAAAAAAATCGCGTGCCTACTTTCGATCCCCACTGGTCAAATTGGATAGCACGAAGGGAAGAAAGAAAGACAGAAAGAGACAAACGCACAAACAAACATACATAGCTGCCAAGCTGGGTATCGGCCCAAGATATTTTAGGCGACCGATATTGCCCACCCTACCATGATCGCTATAGTTACCATATATGTATACATTTCGGCGATCCCATCCCAGCTTGAGAAACTAATACACCCTTACCCAGTTGCGTCGCATGGCCCCGAAAAGATTACACTTAGCAAATGTTCATTTTAGCTTTAAAGTTTAATACAAAAATAATGATTATATCGATACATTAGAATGATGGTAGAGAGGTATTTGTATTAGAGCTTTTTTTTTAAAACTTTTAAGTAAGCTGTCAGCTGCTAAGAAGAATAAGAAAAAGAATAAGAATAAAGAAATGATAAACGTAGGATAATATACTAAGAGAAAAGAATGAGAGGAAAAAGATGCCATTAGTGCATGCTACTTTACAAATGTAGCGTAGCAAAACAAACGCTGATAAACTAAGTAAATCAAACTTAAATTTAATACTGTGCACTTACGGCAATATCCCGCGATGAAAGCGCTTCCATTTCGGTATGGCTGTAAACTGCTATTAAAATTATGAATTATGCAAAAATGAAATAAAATAAAAAAATAATGCAAAAATTAAAATATATATATATAGAAAAAAGAGATGCTAAGGGAAAAATATTCATATGTAATAGGTAGAATTAAATATACAAAATTTTATAATATATAAATTATAAACTATTTGAATTATACATTTTCATGATTAGGTTAGATTTTCTTTTTTTTGTTTTTTTTTTTTTTTTTTTTTTTTTTAACTAATGACAAAATTTATAGATCGAATATCTGGGTATCGTTATAAACGATTCATCCGCTTGCTATTGGGCTATTAGTTGGGTATTGCATAGCTAGCTAGACCGATTCCAAGTGGAAAACCAGGTTCTCTTCTGAGACTGCGAAGAGTGGTGAAGTAACCAAAAAAAAACAAGGTATTTGCGCCTAGCAAAGGCTGCTCAGCTTTTGGGTGGATGTGAGATTTGCTAATTTTGCAGCGCAAGTTCGGCGGCCTTTGAAAGCTAAGCAGATTTAGGCGTAGCGCGGTTGTTGTCGCCAGCACAAAAAGAAAATTATTATAAGGCTTGGTGCCAAACCAATGCTTGATTCGGCACTTGCACTCGTAAATTATTAAAATAAAAAGGGAATTTTTTCCCGCGTATTTTAATCAAATTCTCAATATATATTTTATTATTTATATTATAATATTTTATTTTTCAATTAGCACAGTTAAAATAATGTCTGGCCTGTTTGCGAGTCGAATCAAAAAAGAAAAAGATACATGGCCGATGCCAGAGCGGTTTGTTATTGCTTGGGAACAGTGACCATAAGGAACATAACCACCTGTTAGTTTGGGGGTCCCTCATTTAGTTAGCGCTTGAGAACAGCTGCTTTAAGCGACACTAAACCCTGGAGTGCATGCTTTTAGGCTACTTAATTTTTCATGAGGGGATCTATGGTAGAAATGCCTAGTTATAGCTAGTCCAGCGCCACTACAAATCCCCCCTACCCAAAATCACATCACACTCATTGGGTGATTCACGCTGGACACGACACTCATTGCTTTAGATCCTCTTGCATGGTAGGAGATTGGGTTAACCACCGACCCTACAGAACAACTATTTCGCACATAACTGTTAACAATACCGAGTCTTTCTTCCTTCCTTTTTCCCTAATTCTGGCCTTTACGAAATTAGGAGCTAGCTTTGTGTTAAAACCCCTTACAAAGTTACTTTCTCTCTCTCTCTCTCTCTCTCTCTCTTTTTTGTGTGTATAAGTTGGAAATTACGTCTATAAATTTCTTGACCTACTACAAACTTTACATCCCGACAACGCATGTTATAGGTGTTCTCGCTTCGGCTGTGTTGTCGTTGCATTGCACCTGACTTGCTTTGTCGCGTATGGTAGAGATCAAATGAAATCGTCGCGGGCAACTTGAATAACGCGATCTTCTTAAAAAAAAAAAAAAAAAAAAAAAAAAGATTTAAATTACGCAACAGTTTGTAAGTGGATGCATTGGTTACCATATTCTGGCCAAATGCGATTCGATACGGGCTAGTGCCGATAGCCGAATGCACGTCTGAACGTAAAGCGCAACAAATAGAGCTCAATTGAGCATCCCAATCCTTTTGATCGCGGGGCGCAATATAGGACTTTATTGCTGCTATCACCGATCGATTGACTCGTTCCGAAGCATTGGCTTGTGGAGAGGTGTAAACAGCAGTATATGTATGGGTAATTCCATACGGAAGTAACAGTGGTGTTGAATAATTCGGATTTGAATTGCACACCCACATCAGAGACGATAGCTTTTTGAACTCCAAAGCAATGGAACAAGTCCCGCTCTAAATAATTAGTACTGGCGTCTGCAGTCAGACTTTTAACCGGTCGCAAAAAAGGAAACTTACTCATATGGCAGACGACAACTAGGATTCCTACATTTCTAGCACGACTTCGTGGATACGGACCTAGAAAATCTATGTATGAGTTATTGAAAGAAGCGTTGTGTAGGACCTGATTTCCTTAAGGGTGGACGTGCAAAATGTACTTGTGATGCTCATTGCACTTGCAACTCTCGCAAGTATTCACAAAATTCTTGACGTTCAATGCCATTTGTGGCCAATACAGATAGCGACGTAACTTGTCTAACATCTTGCTTAAGCTTTCTCTCTCTTCTTTTTTTTTTTTTTTTTTTTTGCGTGCGTATCAACAACAATACCAGGATGAGAAGCTTTTCAGTGGAGGCTCATGGGCCTTTTTTTAAGGACTGCTGGAACCAACAAGTCGGGGAACTGTGGGGGGAAGTTTACAACAGAGATCATCGGCTATTTTCTCACCCGATGCATGATCAGCTCTCCGAGCATATATAGCCATTGTCAACTACCTCTACATCCGGTGTGTTTGACTGATTGGCTATTATTTTGGCCTTCAAGTCTTCATAGTCAGATGACTTAAAACAGAGTCTTGAATCGAGATCTACCATTCATTCGGCTGTAATTGCAGAGAGGTCTTCCGTATACACTCGCGATAAAGTATCTGGCAAAATAACATTTTAGCTGTCTCTTTCGCAAGAACTTATTTTTACCCCCCCCCCCCCCCCCCCCCCCCCCCCCCCGGGGGGGGGGGGGGGGAAGCCGCCCACCGGGGGGGGGGGGGGGGGGGGGGGGGGGGGGGGGGGGGGGGGGGGGGGGGGGGGGGGGGGGGGGGGGGGGGGGGGGGGGGGGGGGGGGGGGGTCAACCGAGAACTCAAGTCAGATTGAGACATGAGCCACTTGTACAGCGGGCAAAGGAAGGATCGGTAACTACCGAAAAATTCTTGCCCCTCCCCCCCCCCCCCCCCCCCTTCAACGAACGCTCGGAATTTTTTTATGGGTGAAGCACGAAGGCTAAACATTCCTTTTTCAGTTACAGAATAACTTCTCTGACAACGGGTTTAGTTTTCGGAGACATAAAAGCAACTGGTACCTCTTCATTATTGTCCGTAGATTGTAGGCATAGCGCAATTCCACCTGTATGGTTGGCATCATGTATAGAGAATGGTTTGTTAAAATCTGGGCTATGCAAAACTGGGGCCGTACTGCTCTCTCACACTTTGAGCTCTTCGCTGGAACGCCTTCTGATTCACCCCCCCCCCCCTCTCCTCCTCCCATTCAAATTTTTTTGTTTCTGCCTCAACGTATCCGTTATAGAGATGCAATGGTGGCATAGTTCTGAATAAATTTGTTATACCACCCCGTCATACCTAAAAAACCGTCTAACTTGCTTAACTGATCGAGGAACTGGGAACTCTGTGATGGCTGCGATTTTATCCGGGTCTGTGCTAAGCAATATGCGTATACTTCTCCACACATCACGTGACTCCAAACATCTCTCTCTCTCTCTCTCTCTCTCTCTCTCTCTCTCTCTCTCTCTCTCTCTCTCTCTCTCTCTCTCTCTCTCTCTCTCTCTCTCTCTCTCTCTCTCTCTCTCTCTCTCTCTCTCTCTCTCTCTCTCTCTCTCTCTCTCTCTCTCTCTCTCTCTCTCTCTCTCTCTCTCTCTCTCTCTCTCTCTCTCTCTCTCTCTCTCTCTCTCTCTCTCTCTCTCTCTCTCTCTCTCTCTCTCTCTCTCTCTCTCTCTCTCTCTCTCTCTCTCTCTCTCTCTCTCTCTCTCTCTCTCTCTCTCTCTCTCTCTCTCTCTCTCTCTCTCTCTCTCTCTCTCTCTCTCTCTCTCTCTCTCTCTCTCTCTCTCTCTCTCTCTCTCTCTCTCTCTCTCTCTCTCTCTCTCTCTCTCTCTCTCTCTCTCTCTCTCTCTCTCTCTCTCTCTCTCTCTCTCTCTCTCTCTCTCTCTCTCTCTCTCTCTCTCCCTCCCTCTCTCTCTCTCTCTCTCCCTCTCTCTCTCTCTCTCTCCCCCCCTCTCTTTGAGGCAGAAATTACTTTTCTCAATATTGATGGTCAAACCTGCTGTTTTTATTCGACTGGCCAACTCTCTTAGGACACTTAAATGACGCTCAAAAGTATCGGATACTACTAACAAGTCATCTAAGTAAATAAAAACTTCCTGACGCAGATTACTGGGAATTATTTTATCCATTAGTTTCGACATTGTCTGCGGAGCATTGCAAAGCCCAAAAGGCATAACCGTGTATTGGTATAGCGGCCTACCAGGTACAGTGAATGCAGTTTTATCGCGCGATTTCGCTTCCAAGGGGATTTGCCAGAATGCGTCTTTTAAATCTAGACTGGTAATAAATTCAGCTTTCGGTAGCCTACTAAGAATACCATCAATAAATGGCATAGGATACGCATCCTTAATCGTAACCGCATTGACACGCCTACTATCTAAACACAAGCGAATTTTCCCCGGTTTGCGAACTAGCACAACTGGAGAAGACCAAGAGCTTTGTGATGCCTCTATCACGCCTAATTTAAGCATTCTGTCTAATTCTTCGTACATCAGCTTTTCTATCGCTGGTGAAACGGGATAATGTCGTTGCTTAATTGGAGCGGCTCCGGCGACATTAATCTCATGGGAAAGTAGGGTTGTTCGACCTAAGCCCAGTTTAGCAAAAGACGGAAACAAATTAATGTGTTGCAACAATATCTGATGTTGCGTGGCTGTGAGTGGTTTTAGGTTCCGATCCTCTATGGAGGACAAATTATGAAGATTGGGTACCACCTCCAATGGAAGAAGATTAAATTGGGTCCAAAAATCTATCCCCAAATATAAATCCTGAGACAAGGAGGGTACTAGATAAAATGTCAACATTCTAGCTTCCTTTCTAAATTTAATTTCGGTAGTAATTTTACCAATAATATTCTGCTCCTTCCCATCCGCAGTTCGTACAGCCGAACGCAGCGGCTTAAATTCAATATCGGAATTGAGAACATGATTAGAAAAGTTGCCACCTATACAGCTTATGGAAGCGCCGGTGTCCATTAAGCCAGTAATACTCTTCCCTAACAAACTAACAACTGCATACGGCCTTATGTCTTGAGCGTTTGCTAACATTGCTAACATTAATTGCTTTTGCTCTATGTTACCCCGCTTTTCTTCTGAGAGGCGTGGGCGTATCTGAGCGCTGGAAGCTAAACATATTTGTGTGTCTATTGTTACTAAAGAAGAATTATCTGGTTGTGAGGTTGTAATTGAATTGGCTGTACGATCAATTGATCGAAAACCTATCAGGTGTTGGTTGATGTCGACTTCATTTGTTTGCGTGCACTGGTCGACGGTGCACGAGCTGACAAGTTTTTTGAAAAGTTATTGCATTTCTGGCACGACGGCTTGTACGTGTCGGGTTTGCCACAACCATAACAAAATATGCGTCGTTCTGCTGTACAATCTTGGTATTTGTGACCTGTCGCATTACAATTCCAGCACAGTAAATTTACTGCTGATATTTCTGGACTATCTTCTTCCTCATCACTAAACTCGTGTTCTATTGAAATTCCACTTATTGTGCGACGTGGCATTGGTACAGGATGTGGCCGAGTTACTAATGGTTTGCCAACGCTTTGTAAAAAGATCTCGCGTGTGCGCACCAAATGACGTAACTGGGCAACTCTCTCAACTTTTTCATAGAGTAATTCGTGCTGAATCTCTGGTAGCAAATTATTACGAAGAATTTGTAGCAGCGATGACTCATGTAAGGGACGCGAAAGCTTGTCCGAAAGTACAACAATGGCCTCATGGAACTCATCAAAGGGTTCGCCTATCTTTTGTTTACGCCTATCGATAACAGCTCGAATATGTATGTCCGTTCTATCATCTTTGAATTGATCCCGAAGTGCGAAACAAAGTTCATGCCAACGAATCATAGGCACACTTTTGTGATAACGCCAGAACCAATCACTAGCGTTTCCCTCAAAAAGATTGCTAGCGTACCTAGACAACAACTCGAAATTGCCTTCTAGAGTCTGATGTGTTAAAGCTTCAGCTCGATAAATAAAATCGTCTACCGATAAAGCCGTTTTCCCATTGAAACGAACTTTCCAATTGGCAATGAGTTGGCTAATGCGATCTGGTCGCACATCTAGTCCAGAAGTAAGCCTATCGCTAGTATGAGTGCCAGACGCCGTTGAGGCGGTTCGATACTCATGCTGATCACGATTGCTGGGGTTTTCTTGAGTAGGCAGTATGGTACTACGAACTTCAGAAGGCCCGAAAGAGGACCCAACCATTTTCTGAAAGCCACTCTCTATTGCCTGTGACAATATTTCTGTTTGCTGAAGTGAGGCTGCTGCAATGGCATTTGCAATTATTGTTGCCAAATCTGATGTCACAGAGGGAACCACCACTGGTGACGAAATATCTACTTCAGGCATATTGGTTATGGCCGAGGTTGCTATCCTTCTTGTCTGTGATCTGGTTTTAGTTACTACATTCGATCCTGATGGCTTATCCATTATAGAATCGGTGCTAACGGTTACACTTGGTAATCGTAGCGACTGCTTGCAGACTGGACAAACTGTTTTATTGGTTACTTTAGCGTTAAAACACGACTGATGAAAAGTATGTCCACAATCTGTTTTAAGTAACTGGCTTTCAATAGTAATAGGCTCAGTACAAATAAAACAGTCTAAACTAGGTTCGTCAGGCAAAGATAAATTTTCGCTACTACGTGTTAGAGGCATTTTACTATTTAGTACTCCTATAAATATAAATAACTAGATAATCGATAATTTTAAATTTAACTAGGATCAATCAAAAGGAAATAAGATAAGATCAATGCAATAATAATATGCAGGAATACAAATAAAACTAATATATCAAAATCAATGAAAAAAAACCATAGATATATAAACAAAATGCGATATCTGAAAAAGAAATAAAATAATAAGTAAATCAAATTCAAACGAATATCTCAATTACATACGATTTCGGGTACCATGCGAACACATCCTAAAGGCGATTTAAGACAAGTATTGTTTTGTGCTAAGAAGATAGAAGAAATATGAGTAAAGTATATAAAGGAGGAAAGAATGTAAGAAAATAGCATAGATATTAGTATAATTGATAGCACTGTCGCTTTGACTTACGGTTATGACCACGCCCTTAAGGCGTAAATAATATCTTGCGAGGAGGGTAACAGATCGCGTCCATTGAAAACCACTTCCACAGCAAGACAAACATATCAAAGACAACGATAATGTCATAATCCATAGCCATGACTAAGATAATAGTCATTAAGGCGGCTATAATGTATCTTCCTTGCGCAGAGAATAATAGATCTTGTCCATTGAAATTCTCATCCAGCGACAAGAATTAGTAACACTATGCATGTCTTTATGATACAGTGTACAATCACGCAAGAAAGATAGAAGAAATTTTAGTATAGAAGATAAAGAAAATAAATTATTAGAGAAACATTGTGCGTATCTAAACATATAGAGAACCAAACCAGCCTAAATGGTCATGATAAAGATATACTCAATGTCTATTAGCATTGCCATTTACTATAATTAGTAACACTGTAACTTTGACTGATGGTTGTGACGGCGCCCTTAAGGCGTAAATATCATCTTGCGCGGCGAGCAATAGAACTCGTCCATTTAAAACCACGTCCAGCAACAAGATAGCAAAAGAAACAAAAAAACAAAAAGAAAACGATAATGTCACAAACCATAGCCATGACTAAAATAATAGTCATTAAGGCGGCGATAATATAATTTCGTTACGCGGAGGGTAATAGATCAAGTCTATTTAAATGCACCTTCGGCAGCGAGAATTTTAAATATTATGCACGTCTTTATAGTACAGAAAAACTCATAGCGTTTAAATGTGCTTTCGCACGCACTTTGTTTACTTTTCTCTTTCTTAATAGAGATGGACCAAGACACATCGAAACTATAGAATAAGTCAGCTGATATTGACTTTAATCGATTGTTGTCGGGGCTGCCGGACATTCTGGCCCCACGTTGGGCGCCAAATTAATAAATAATTATTTAATTATAATACTGTAACGAGTTACATAGGGCAGACGGAAGGGAATAGAGCGTTGTATACTCTTGTGCAGGGCACGCGCTGGATCCGGCTCAGGATAGTCGGGAAGAGGGATGGGTACAAAAAGGAACTGCAACTCCAGGTGCTGCCACATATTATTTATTAAAAAAAAATCGCGTGCCTACTTTCGATGGTCACTGGTCAAATTGGATAGCACGAAGGGAAGAAAGAAAGACAGAAAGAGACAAACGCACAAACAAACATACATAGCTGCCAAGCTGGGTATCGGCCCAAGATATTTTAGGCGACCGATATTGCCCACCCTACCATGATCGCTAGTTACCATATATGTATACATTTTGGCGATCCCATCCCAGCTTGAGAGACTAATACACCCTTACCCAGTTGCGTCGCATGGCCCCGAAAAGATTACACTTAGCAAATGTTCATTTTAGCTTTAAAGTTTAATACAAAAATAATGATTATATCGATACATTAGAATGATGGTAGAGAGGTAAAGGTATTAGAGCTTTTTTTTTTAAAACTTTTAAGTAAGCTGTCAGCTGCTAAGAAGAATAAGAAAAAGAATAAGAATAAAGAAATGATAAACGTAGGATAATATACTAAGAGAAAAGAATGAGAGGAAAAAGATGTGATTAGTGCATTATTCTTTACAAATGTAGCGTAGCAAAACAAACGCTGATAAACTAAGCAAATCAAACTTAAATTTAATATTGTGCACTTACGGCAATATCCCGCGATGAAAGCGCTTCCATTTCGGTATGGCTGTAAACTGCTATTAAAATTATGAATTATGCAAAAATGAATAAAATAAAAAAATAATGCAAAAATTAAAATATATATATATAGAAAAAGGAGATGCTAAGGGAAAAATATTCATATGGAGTAGGTAGGATTAAATATACAAAATTTTATAATATATAAATTATAAACTATTTGAATTATACATTTTCATGATTAGGTTAGATTTTCTTTTTTTTTGTTTTTTTTTTTTCTCTAACTAATGACAAAATTTATAGCTCGAATATCTGGGTATCGTTATAAACGATTCATCCACCGATTCCAAGTGGAAAACCAGGTTCTCTTCTGAGACTGCGTGGAGTGGTGGCGTGGCCAAAAAAAAACAAGGTATTTGCGTCTAGCAAAGGCTGCTCAGCTTTTGGGTGGATGTGAGATTTGCTAATTTTGCAGCGCAAGTTCGGCGGCCTTTGGTGCTTGCCGATTTAGGCGTAGCGTAGTTGTCGCCAGCACAAAAAGAAAATTATTATAAGGCTTGGTGCCAAACCAATGCTTGATTCGGCACTTGCACTCGTAAATTATTAAAATAAAAAGCGAATTTTTTCCCGCGTATTTTAATCAAATTCTCAATATATATTTTATTATTTATATTATAATATTTTATTTTTCAATTAGCACAGTTAAAATAATGTCTGGCCTGTTTGCGAGTCGAATCAAAAAAGAAAAAGATATGGCCGATGCCAGAGCGGCAAGCCAGCGCTTGGGAACAGTGACCACAAGTGACAAATCCACCTGTTAGTTTGTGGTCCCCTTTTTAGTTAGCGCTTGAGAACAGCTGCTTTAAGCGACACTAACCCTGGAGTGCATGCTTTTAGGCTACTTAATTTTTCAGCGATCTATGAAAATGCCTAGTTATAGCTAGTCCAGCGCCACTACAAGCTTTTAATTTTATTAAGTGTGGCGTATTTTTGTCATGCGCCGAATGAATAATAGAATTACAAATTTTGTTTCGCATTTCATTTCAATTAAAGCCAATAGAAACTGATTTCTTGTTCTGAATATCAACAGCATTGCCGACACTTGGATTCAATTACTAAATGACCAATTTAATATATTAATTACTTAACACACGAAGCATTCAAAGAATTTAAGGAATTCCAAGAACTCAGTGCTTGAATAAGCCAAATTAGCAGCAACTATGTTTCGGCCAAAAATAAATTTACGGAAAATCAATTCACAAGCCACAAATGAATTATATATATATACGTACTTGAATATATATACAAACACTCGACTCATCCATTAGGACAATCATTAAATTAATTACTTTCATCAGAGCTTAGCGCTCTACAGTTGACATTTATACAACACAAATACACAAATAAATTGATTTACATAAAAAATGCAGGCGAAAATATGTCAAGTGTGGTTTGACAAATCATTTATTCGTTGGCTTATCAGCAACACTTCCCATGAGAGCGTCAATCATTTCAACAAAAAATTTTATTTGAAATGCAAACGAGCCTTTAAAACTAGCTATATGACCGATATGTCCGAAATTAAAGCCGCAACACAACAATCAAACAATTTTTTCCCACTACTTGAAATGCAACTCATGAAGTTTTAATTAGCGTGTGCAAAGCAAAACAGGCCTGACAGCAAACACGAAATGGCCAGGACAAACAGAGACAGGCAGTAGGATGTGAACGACTAGAAGTTGACCTAGACTGTGTGCTTAAAACTTTGCATATACCCCAAAGCATATACATATAAGTAATGTGTTTTAATGTGCAACATTCATGATCTGTGTGCGCTCTAAGAGATAAATTATTATTAATTAATTTGTCTAATCTTTTGGTTCTGCGTTAAATATGGAAAATTAATTTGATTTTGTGTTTATATTTTGAAAATTAATATTTTAAACTTATATGATTTTGAGGTTAGAAAAATATTTATAATTATTAATATTATTATACTTTTTATTTATTTTCAATTTTTTTATTATTATTATTTATTTATTTATTTTTTTATTTATTTATTTTTATTTTCTTTTATTTATTTATTTATTTATTTTTTTTTTTTTGACTAACTATTAAATTTATTAAAATTGTTTTAATAAATTTATTTTAAACTCATTTATTAAATTGAAAGGCAAAGAAAATGTTTGCTTTTAAATTTGTATTATTAACTAAATTTTTTTAATTTTTACCCAACAATTCTGCGAATGTGAATTGCCTATACCAGAAATGACTAGGGTATATAAAATGATGCACACGCGCAAACAGTTTTTATGCTGAACGATCCGGTTGATTATCAGCCTGGTTAACAACGCACAGGTAAAAGTTTTCTGTGGTTAAGCCGTAAGCTGTGCAGCAAATAGAAAAACTTTAATGGCTTTGGGGTTGGCTACTTAACAGCCGTTACACGTGTGCCCAAAGACTTTCGACTAGGTTCAGTTAATGCCTCTTAATGCGCATAATACACTTAACCTTACACAACTCGGCCAACTTCTGGCTTAACAATTGTTCCATGAATTTGCAATTTTGCAAAAGTGGGCGTGAGCTCTGTCCCCTCAACCAGGGGCGTGTTCTATTGTATTGTCAACCAGCTGTTGTAGGCAAGCATTTACGTAACCGCAGGACCCAACGGCCAACAGCTGACTAAGCTAATAAATATACATTTCAGTGCGGATAAAAGTAAAAAAAAAAAAGTGCAAGTAAGAGCATAACACTCAGTTCAGCAATGTTAGATTACATATACCCTGTACATAGTTATTGACAGGGATAGCAGACATTCGAAATTTCTTCTTTAAATATGAACACAACACCAGTAAAGTATAGTAAGTAAAGTATATACATCTAGTCACTTCTTTGTTAATTCTCTCTAGTGAAATAGGCTCAATAATATTTAAAGTTTAAAATAAATAAAATGTATTTAAATTATTAGCATTTAAAGCAGTTTAATTTTAATTTATGTAAATGTAAAATTTAAATATCTATTATTAATTACCAATTAGGCAGGGTAAGCCCAGAGCCCCTCACCTAGAATAGGTTCGACTGATTTAGATTTATTTGCAGCTGCATACAAATTATGCTGGTCATTTCGCGCTAATGGAGCAAAGTAAAAGTAAATAATGAGGAAAACCTAATAGTTTGAATAACAATGGAAATAAATTGAATGCAAAAGAAGAAAATAATTGAATTAACAGAAACAGCTCATTGCTGAGTTATATAATTATATCCTTAATTATTTGAGACACAAGCAATAATTAATTAGGAATTCATTATTTTGCATACTTTATTTCAATATCTAGAAACTATTTTCTACGCAAAAGGCTGTCGAAGGGACCCAACAAGATTGTGCTCTCGGCCAGCGACTTTGTATTTCCTGTGGACTCACGACGGGTATGAAAACATTTCTACAGCAAAAACTGAGCAACAAATGTAATACAATTTTACAGGTGGACGAGGGCATTGAAGCCATGCTTTGCTGCTGGCTACAGCAGCTACAGGAATTCGGCGGTCCCGAGGTGGATAAGCCAGATTTGCTGAAGGGTTCGATTGGCTCGCTTAAAAATCTGGGCTTTGTCATTCCCAGCACGTCGGCAACGGGCAACAGTGGCACCATGGCTGGATCCGGAGGGACCACCACAACAGCGCCTGTGAATGGTAAGACTGCCTCGTCGACATCGGGCAGCCTGGCACGCCATAAGCCAGCCCATCTGGACATGCGCGCACGCTACAATGGCGACCTGGTGCAGCTCAAGGAGATACCCCTGAATGGGTCGGCAGAGCTGCGATCGAAGGCAATGGATCTGCTGGTTATGGCGCATGGGCTGCGACACGAAAATATAAATCCGCTTATTGGCTGGCTGTCGGACGCCAGCCGCACGGCTATGGTCTTCGATTATTGCTCACGCGGCTCACTGCAGGATGTGCTTATAATGGATGAGATTAAGCTGGACTGGTCTTTTCGCCTGAGCCTCTTAACTGATCTGGTGCGCGGCATGCGCTATCTACACGCTTCTCCGCTGCGCGTCCACGGTGCACTGACTTCCAGAAATTGCGTGGTGGACGCCAGATGGGTCCTCAAGATCACCGACTATGGCCTGAACGCCTTTTACGAAACCCAGGGCCTGGCGCAATTGCCACGCAGCAACAAGGAGCTGCTGTGGACAGCACCAGAGTTGCTGCGCACTATGAAACCACAACCGCAGCAGCAACATCATCATCACCATCATCAGCATGGACGCGTGCAGATGGGTACGCAGTTGGGCGATGTTTACTCCTTCGGCATCATCATGCAGGAGGTGGTCGTACGAGGTGAACCCTACTGCATGCTCTCACTCTCGCCAGATGAGATCATAGCCAAGCTTAAAAAGCCACCGCCCCTAATCAGACCCTCGGTCTCCAAGGGAGCTGCACCGCCAGAGGCCATCAACATAATGCGTCAGTGTTGGGCCGAACAGCCAGACATGAGGCCCGATTTTAATTCGTGAGTATTACATACTATATATGTGGACATTTAGGTCATATATATTAAACCAATTCATAAGTTGCTTTCATAACTACTATTATTTATTTATAAATATTTATCAACTGATTTTCATCTGCAGCGTATACGAGCGCTTCAAAATGCTCAATCACGGACGCAAAGTCAACTTTGTGGACACAATGTTTCAAATGCTGGAGAAATACTCGAATAATCTGGAGGAACTAATACGCGAGCGCACCGATCAACTGGACATAGAAAGAAAGAAGACTGAGCAGCTGCTGAATCGCATGTTGCCTAGGTAAGATTGACATAAAATAAGTCTAAGATTTACAATATTTTCATCTTCTTCATAGCTCTGTTGCTGAGAAACTCAAAATGGGCTTGGCCGTTGATCCAGAGGAGTTCTCGGATGTCACAATTTATTTCAGCGACATTGTTGGCTTCACAACAATCGCTGCTCACTGCAGTCCAGTGCAGGTGGTGGACCTCCTCAATGATCTGTATACTATATTCGATGCCACCATCAATGCTTACAACGTATACAAGGTAGTTTGTATAATAGAGATTAAATTGAGACCCGCTTGGCATTTCATACTCTCACTCGTAGGTGGAGACTATTGGAGATGCTTATATGGTTGTCAGTGGACTGCCGGTTAAAATACCTGATCATGCCGAGCAGATAGCCACCATGGCACTCGATCTGCTCCATCAGAGCGGACGCTTCAATGTCAAGCATCTGCCGGGTGTGCCGCTCCAGCTTCGTATTGGTCTGCACACGGGTCCGTGCTGTGCGGGCGTTGTGGGTCTAACAATGCCACGCTATTGCCTATTTGGCGATACGGTCAATACAGCCTCCAGAATGGAATCAACAGGTAATACGAAGCACACTTGAAATTTGATTAGACCACATCAAATTGCTGTTATATGCATAACACAGGCTCGTCTTGGCGCATTCACATGTCGCAAGAGACTCGCGATCGCTTGGAGGCACGTGGTGGATATTCGATAGAACCTCGCGGATTAATTGATATCAAGGGCAAAGGCATGATGAACACGTTTTGGCTGCTGGGCAAGAAAGGTTTTGAGAAGCCATTGCCGGCGCCACCACCAATTGGGTAAGTAAATCGTGATTATATATCTGGCACATAATGAAATGACGATCAATTGAAGATTATCTGAATAAATCTTAAGTAAACTAAGTTTTAACTGACGAACATTGATAACAGGATTTCCCTTTGAAATGTATTGAAAATTTTATATACAGATAATATTAAAGCTATATACGACACACACATATATATTCACAAATCCTGCTTTAAACTTTGCTTACAAAATTGTTTATTTTCGAATTGTTAACTTATAATATTCAACATATTCTTTTATCTTAATGAATACACGCTCCATCTCAGAGAGTCACATGGGTATGTGAACTAAATTTGCCTAATCTCCTCATTTCATATTACATCAATTACTATACATGCACACTAATCCACAGATTGGACGAGTCACTAATACGCAACTCAATTACACTGAAGGCACAGGCGAACAAGTCGAGAACCAGCACGAATCCCTCATCGTCGCAAAGCTCTTCGCTGGCTGGTGAAACAGTCGAGGTCAAGGTGGAAATAACGCCACCGGCCAATACGGACATGGGCTCGAGCGTAATGCCCAATTCCTATTCTTTAGACTCGACCTCAACGAACACCATTAGCCCCAATACAACGTTATGTCCGGAGTTTCCCACGAAGACGCCCAGCAGCACAAGTCCACAGTCGCGCAAGCTATCGGAGCTGACGCCGGATAGTCTGCTGAATCCCAACAGTTTCAATCGTTTGCCTAGCTCTACGGGCGGCTCTAGCTCTCGATTATACAAGAAAATTGAGGAAATGATGGATCTCAGCTCACCGTACAACCATTACAAGTGTCTCAGTCCCAGTGAGAGCAACCTGACCCAGTTCTATGATGGCAAATATCTGTATGGGAATTCAAGTAGCGCCAATGCCGCTGGAAATAATGCTCCTGGCAGTGGGGGCTGTTCCGTTAGCGGTAGTACCTCCAAATTTGACAGCAAGCCAGGCTCTAGCCGCCTGCTGCGTCGTCAGTTCAGTCTGGATCGTGACGATCAGCAAACCAAAGCGGAGCAGCAGCACCAGCACTCGCTCCAGGCTAGCAACTACGCGGCCCTGATGAATGCCAGCAAGAACTCGATGCTCGATATTCCGATGCTGCACGATACATCGCGCAGTCCGAAAGGCACTTTGACACGAGCGCACAAACAAAACTCAGCCTCCATAGCACAGGACTTGGAAAAGATCGAAGAGATACCGCTCTCGCCGGCCTCTTCGCAGCATCACAGCAGTCTAGATAGCAATCTGAATCGTAGTCCACCCTCCACGCTGGAAGCTCAAACGCCCCCGGTGAAGAATACGATCTCCTCTGGCGGTCCACTCAGTCCACCGTTACTCTCGGCGCCTACCTCGCCGGCACCGTCGCGTTCTCTCAATGGCCTTGATGCGCATAGTCGATCTAGTAAAAATAATAACAACAACAGCAGCATCATCAGAAGCGAGGGCACCAACAGCCCCAATCTCGCACAAGAGAACATCAGACCCAGTCCCGAGATAGTGCTCAACGTGGAACAGCTGCTCAGCAGATAGGGCACGATTTAGGGCAATGAGCCCAAGCAACTTATAAAGCTTTAGATCTGAGGTCTTCTCCTAGTAAGTGAATATCCGAGAATTTTCAGCGTTGTGATGTGCAAAGTGAAGTACCTCAAAGCATGCAAACTTGGTTCCAGCTGCGAAATGAAAGTACAACTTAGTTGATGATTACTAATGTCCATTGATCGAATAAATCTATAAGAACTGGCTTTTCACAATAGTCAACGTCAATCTTAGCCAATTAACGTTCGAAGTACAACATGCTCCCGTCTAGCTTTATTTTTAAATGGTTCGCACAGAGGACTAGAAATAGAATATAACCTTTACTATAATTTTGTCTAAATGGATATAAGAACTACAATTGAAGTAATGAATGTATTGTTGAGAAGATTAGAACCCATTTGCCATATGCCCCCATTTGTATGTGCTTAGCAAGTAAAGGATATTGGAATGATGCCCAATATCAAGTGTTGAACGATTTTATAAAACCCTAATCAAAATTATAATTAACTGCATGCAACTTCAGAACTGAACACACCTTACTGAGCGTTATCTAAAACTATATCTGAATTAAATTGTTGGGCTGATACTTTCATTCATCCTGCATGGATTTTCGATTCTAAATGAAGTTCCTTTCATACATATTCTACTATGTAAATACCGTTAATACTATTTAGCTACATAAGAATGTTTTTGATGACAAAACCAAATATCAAATAAGTATTATACCTATACGTGAATTTAGTTTTCTAAAGACAATCGTTATTAATTTTATAAAAAATATAAAAAAATAAAAAAAAAATAAAGAAAAAAACAAAACTTTGGCATGTGGAAAATGTAATACCCTTGTAGCTATATTTTCAAGAAAATCATTTCAAGAGCTTTTTTGATGATATTTTTCCATACAGAAATAAACTCGTATTCTCATCCGGTTCTTGCTGTAAAACTATATGATCATCCAATGTCAATGTAACTTTTCTATTGAAACATTTATAAAACTTTGCAAAAATTAAATAGGTATAAAAAATAAATAAAATATATACATATATATATCAAATGGAAAGATCTGCAAATTGAAAACAAAAATATTATCTACAGGGGTATAAAAAAAATTAAATAAATAAATAAGTAAGAATAATAAATTTAACAATGTGGAACGAAATATTTAATGATCCATAACTTGACCGTATTATCTGTATAAGAAATTTGTAGCAGCTATATGTGGTAGACTAGTCGGATTGTAAACTACTCATCCTATGTGTCGAGTATTAATTACCATAATAAATATCTATATATTTACCAAAAAAAAATTAATAAATAAAAATATCAGTTATCGAATGTAAGTCCATAGCTAATTCTACCAGAATATAATTCAACTCGAAATGAAACCCACTTAATCTTTTATAGAATATATAAGCTTAGCTCTAAGATCACACAAATAAATTTAATTTATTTTATTGATTAATTTCAGTTTATCAATAATTTCGTGAAATTTCAATTCATTTTCATTTTCCTTTTTATTTAATATGAATAAAAACCCATTGTCAATTATGTCAAACCTTAACAAAGGGCATTCATAACTCAGCTGATTTTAATTCGATTTTTGTGCGATTTTCTTTTATTTCTTTTCTATTGACATCGGAGCGATTATTGTGTTTTATATGAGCAGATAATTTTGCGGCTGTGCGTTTCTGTTATTGTTGTTAATTAAATACTTACCTTTAAAGCTGACATAACTACTCATATTTATAAACGGTAACATCGTAAATAAAAGTATATATTAATAAATGGAACGATATTGTTTAATCATTCTACGGCAATCTGATATAAGTCATAGCACAATCAACATACACATTTATATGTCCTTTAGGAAATTCTAGGTAATTCTACTGCAATCATGTTTGGAATTTGGAGTTTATTGAGGTTTCGGAATATAATGTAAATCTGTTCACTATTTAAAATATTCATTAAAACATCTAGAATTAATCTATAAAATATCTACGAAAATCTACAATCGGAGCTATTTTCCCGAAGAACGATTGACTTAAGAAAAAGAAGAAAATACCAATTTTAAAAATATTAGTTAAGAATGTTAGTCTGCCAAGCGAAGTCATAGAGCAGAGAGAAGATTTGTTGCTACGCAAGGATTACAATCCTAGGTTCGTCTACTACTAGTCTACCTTTTCCAAAGCATTCTACTATCCATACCTCTACTTTTCTCCCTTTCAACTTATCTAAAATGATTCTCAGATAATTATCCGCAGCAACAAAAAATGATTATTCTAGTTTCCAAACACAGACATTATATTAACCAACAATGACGAAAGCGTATACTAAATTGACAACAGTTTCACTCTCTTCTTAAGCTGAAGGTGTTTATTAATGGAAGTGTTTTTTGCTTATGCCGTATGGTTTGCATTTGTGGTTGTTTGTTTTTTTGTTTTAGTGTGTGGCAGCTTAAGGAGCGGCCTGCTCGTTTTCCATATAGTACCTAAATAAATGCTATTCCTCTTCTTCTTTGTCTTTACGATGTGATTTCTTCTTATCGCTTCGACTGGACGAACCGGAAGTTGTGGAACTGCTTTGTTTACTGCTGCGCTCGCTGCGATCCTTTTCGCGCGATTTCGATTTTCGGCGACTAGATTTGTCGCGCGATCGTGAGCGCCCCTCACGCCTTGAGCTTTCTTTTTCTTTGTCCTTATCCTTCTCCTTATCCTTGTCTTTGTCCTTGTCCTTCTCCTTTTCCTTGTCTTTGTCCTTATCACGAGAGCGCGCCTTTTCACGATTGCTACGCTCCCTATCACGCTCCTTGTGATCGCGCTCTTTCCGCTTCTCCTCCTTGAGTATGTGCAAATAATCCTCAAAATACTCCTCACGATAAGCTGAATCCAGTGCCCTATAACGGGGATCCGCTTCGAATTTTTTCTTAACATCGTACCAGCGCGTGTGACGCTCGATATCGTGCCGCTCACGTAACATGTCCAGAAAATCTTTGCGTAGCTAAAAAGATAAATGATAACGAATACATAATAAATAACAAATATTATATACTATAAAAAAAGAAGAAATCCTCAAATAGTTACATTAAATACTACAATACATATATTTTAAGATTTGCTAAAAGTTATTAAAATAATCAAACTCACCTGTTCTTTCTTTAGCTGCTTGTCCTTATCACGCCGCCGTCTATCACGATCATCATCGTAGCCATCCCCTCTACGATCTGATGAAGACGATGGCATATTGGCGGTGCTGCCGTTGCCGCCATTGCCCCCCATTGGCATCCTCTGCTGGGAGCCCATGTCTGTAAGTAAAAGGCACAATGATCAAATGCGATACGAAGAAGACACTGTAGCGACCACTTACTTAGGTTGGGTGGCATGCGCAATATACCTGGAGGTGGACCCATACCTAAATTTACAAGATATTGAAATGTATATTTTTGCATTAAGTTATTGGCGGATGAGAATGCAGCGCTTACCCATGTTGTGGGGCATGCGCATGTTGGGTGGCATCATGCCGGGCGGCGCATGCTGTGCCCGTAGCTGTGGCGGCGGTCCGCTCATCTGCGGTGGTGGAACACTCATTTGCGACGGCATACCCGCTGGCCCGCCCATTTGGGGTGGTTGCTGTTGCTGCTGAGACGGGTGGTGAGCGGGGCCTGGCGTTAGTTCCTTAATGCCAGTGGGAACCCAGCCGGCATTATCGTTGCCCCATTGCGATTCCTGAGTGGGCTCATAGCCATAGTCGAATGGTTCCGGTTCATGGAAGAAGGGCTCGTCGGATGCACCAGGTGGTGGAAAATTAGGTGCCATAGGTCCCAGACCGCCGCGCGAATACTCGCGACACTCTGCCGTCATTACTTGTATCGCATTCTCCTTGACGCCCCCTGTGGTGGAAATGGGACGCGGCGGTCGCGCCATCATGCCCATGCCTGGTCGCGGCTGATGCTGTATCATAGGCGGCATGCCTGGCGGCGGCATTTGCATAGGTCCATCGCCAAGCACTACCAATGGCTGGTGATGATGCATGGAGCCGCTCATGGCAATGGGAACGCTCACATTAGCCGTGCTGCTACCCTCCTGCATGCCCATTGACGTGGCACTCTGATTCACATTTTGGGTAAGACTGGCAAGCCCCACGCCGCTCTCGGCCACACGAAATCGTTTCTGGCGCTCACAATACGCACGCCACGTTTCCTCGTTGAAGCCATAGTTAAAGTAATCGGTAATATCAGCGCCCGGCTTGCGCCAGGGCTTTTCTTCCAGAGAATCAATGCTAAACTCATGCACGGCCACGCCGTTAATGGTTCCAGCGCCCTCGAAGTCTTCGATGCTGAACTTGCCGGCCTGCGCCGTTGGCTTCGCTTTATCCGTCGCTGCGGCACCAGCCAGCAGATTAGGTCGTTGCTTGATATTGTACGTGCTGGGCGCCGACTTGATGTCTCCAATAACAACATTGATATCATCATCAGAATCGTCATCGTCATCATCATCGGAGCCAGAGCCAATGCGCTCTTTTCGCGACTGTGGTCCAGGTGCACCAACCGTCAAATCCGCCATATCGGCGTCTTCCCCCTGCGAGCCGCCATCATCCAAGCTGCTGCCGCTAGGTTCTATACCCAATGATGATCGCGCGTTACTGTCCATCGTGTCCGGCAATGCTTCTTCATCTTCTTCCATTTCCTTGGCGGGATCCTCGAAGTCGGCATATTCGAGCAGTTCCTCCTTGGGAAAGGCGGGCAACGGGCAACCAGCTCCAGGCTTCTCACCGGTGACTGCTGCAAGTGCCTCGTGCTCGGCCGCCAATGCATCGCTGCCGTTTGATACTTCATTGGTCGTCGAGTCTGTATTCGATGTGCCATACAACCAGCTATCCTCATTAGTGTCATCTGCCATAATTGTGTTAGATTTTGAGCGCGGCCACGAGTTTATTTAATTAAATGCTCCGAATGCCGAACGGCGAGCTCAAGTAAACACTTTTAATAAACTACAAGACCTTTTATTTAGCATTATGGCGGGTTTGTATTTCGGTCACACTGGTCCTGTGAAAACTGGCTGTGTTTCATTGTCTCAGCGTTGCGAAATGAATGGAAATGAAACGCAACAAAGCAGCTGTTAAAACCGCACATAATTAAAAATTGAATGGATTTTACAATATTGTATTTATTGATATCAGACAAGCTAAAAACAAATTGCAGAAACAGAAACTTTGTTTTTAAAGTGAATTTAGATTATATAATATATTTATTTTGTTATTTGTAATAATTGTATTTATATCTTGAGTTTAAATTGTTTTCAATATATCACGAACAACGTTGCGAAACATACAGGAGAGAGCACAGTCGTAACGCTGAAGGCATAGTTGACGTAATCCGAGAAGTAGCTGACCAAAGCGCAGCCAATGGGACCGATGCAGAGTGTAGCGAGCCAAAGAGCAAAGTGCGCCATTCGAATACGTCTCCAAGATCAGAGCAAACTCAGAATTTAAAGCGAGCTCTGCAAAGCACACACATATGTATATGAGTGAGAAAAACGATGGGTACTTCTTATGTTGACAACTTTAAACTCACCTTTGCGGCACAAAATTAAAGTTTCCAGAAAGCTCAGCTCCATGAGATCGGCTCTCAGCTGTTGGGCCTCCGATAGCATAAGTTTGAGCTGCATATCGCCACAGCTCTCGATCATGGCACTTATATCCAAGGACCAGTGAGAAGCTCGTAATATGAAGCACTCACTCCAGACTACCTGCAGAATGGCATCCTGTTGGGCGCGTGACACCAGACGAAACTGTTCGTTGAGCTTCGCCTGGCGCAAACATGTGACCAAAATCTGGGCAAGTATCTGGAAGTGCACAGTCGGACCAGGAGGCAACGGAGTCGTTGAAGGTGTTATAGCCAATATACGTTGACTGTTCTGCGCCTGTTGACTACGTGGACCACGCTCCTCCTGCACGGCCGCGATATTCATGCCGACAGCCAGACAGCGCTGAAAGCGACACGAGGGACACCAATTACGACGCGCCTTGTCCACAACACAATTGCCCTTGACGGCGATGCAGGCATAGTGACTGCCTTTGCGGACACTACGCTTAAAGAAGCAGGAGCAGCCGTCGCAGCACGAGACTCCATAATGCTTGCCGGAGCTCTGATCGCCACACACCTGGCAGGCATTATATAGCGATAAAAGGGACATGGACAAGGCAGCGACAGCGACTCGACTAAGCCAGGTTGGCCATGTTATTGGCAGTTTTATATCGCTAGAAATAGTTGGACGAACGTCTACAAATGATATGCAAATCAAAGACACTTCACTCGAACATGATTTGAGGTTTTTTTTTATTATTTATATTAAGCAGCTACACAGGATAAGCTGGAATTTCGCTAGAAAGGGGGCGTAACGTGTCAAAAGTGACAATCATTGCCACGGGCGAACGCCAGCGCGTTAACAATTTGTAAACAATTATTGTTGTGCTCTATGATTGGTCAGAAGTGTCATCCAAAGTGCTTTCAACTGACGTTTTGGGTAAATAGAAGGACGAGTCCAAAGCCCGAACCACGACAATTAGGGGTTGTGAACGAAATGGAATTGAAAATGAAAAGGGAAAGGAAGATGATCGTATTGTATTATAATATTTTATAATATCTTTATTGACATTTGTGAATCATATTTGATTAATTACAAAACTTTTTAACAATATTACGAAACATTATTAATATAGTTTAGGACCCCATATCATTGATATACAATTCACGCAAAAAAATATGTATGTTGTTATGTGAAAAGCTTTGTCGATGTATAATATACATTTTGTCATGTTCCTCAAACTGTAGCTCTTATAATCTGCAATGCTATAATAATTCATAATTCATAATAGTTCAAATATTCAGTTATTATATCATATCGATAAATATATTTTCATCGAAAAATATTCTTTAACAGAGCCTCTACAGTTTATGTTATGTCCGAAAACCAGCTGTTTGAATTTGTTTACTCTCGTAGTTAAGCCAATTGGCGGTATTTACGTTTTAAAATCATTTTCAAGAGAAGTTGTTTTTATACTAAATTTAGTTCTATTAAAACAAGAAGCAGCTATTCTACAGTGGTTTATTTGCAGCTGTTAGCATTATTATGTATGTTAAGGGTTGCTCTTATATGATATAAAAGCGTTTCTTTTATTTAGTATTTTATCGCCAACCCATTGCGGTCACACTATTTACATGTGTCATGTTTTTTGTATTTATTACAAAAAACGTTTTTAAAATAAAATGTAAGCTTATATATTACAAATGAGCGTTAAAGTCGCGCGCAATCAAATTATATATATACACGCTCAGCTATCGCTGCGAGTGTTTAAACAATTGTTCGGTCTACTTTTGCATCGCCTGTAGCCGCTGCGGTTGTCTTTGCAGTCGGCCATTTAAATCAAGAAACTACAACTATAAGTGAAAACGTAAAAAGACGCGTCGCGAGCTGCAACATAAACGCTCAGTAAATGTGCAGTGAAGTGTTGAAGTGAGCTTGAAAATCATAAAAATATATATATAAGTAGCTAGCTGCCTTAAATTACAAATTGGCACTCCAAACGCTGCACGTTTGGAAAGTGACGTCGCGACGTCAACATACAGGGTGTTGCAATACACATACCTGTGAGTTTTTGTTATTGCTCTAAGTTTCATTCATTAAAAGTGCAAACGTTGCATCAAATTCCAATATGTGCCAAGCAGATAGCATGCAGCTGTTTGGCAACACCTAACCAGGCGCCTACACACATACACAACACATGCACACATGTGGATTGATTTTTCCAACATTACAATTGCCTGTGAATGTGTACGTGTGTGTGCCATGAAAGCTGCTCCAATGTTTTTTTTTGTTTTGGGATTATATGAGATTAACGCATTACTGCAGTCGCTGCTGCTGTTCCATTTCCATTTTGGTGTAAAAATAAACCGCATTCATAATGTATGCACCCCGAAAAAGCAAAAAAAAAAGTGTCAACAAGCCTATATACAGGGTGCTACCAGCACCATCTCCATCTTCATAAGGAACCCCCACCCCGGCTACACGTGTAGTGAGAAGCGCCAGCAATGCAAACAACTAAAATAACAACGAGAACAAGCAAAACGTGCTAAAGCGCAGCAAATAAAACGACATTTACATGCATGCATTCAAACATTGAAATATACATACAATGCACGCATACATGCACACTTATGTATATTATACAAAAGCACTTGTATGTAATAATAATATTGCTAGACTGGCCACACTTAGCAGCTAATTTAGCATTAAACGGTTAGCGGCCTCTGCGTTAACGGCATATGCCCATAAATATATTTGCTTAGCCCGGCCATGTAAAAGGTAAAACGGAAAACAAAATGCCAACTGGCGGCTGAATGGAAGGGAACAAAAAAAATGGAAATGTAGAAGACACATTTCCGTCCGGTAACGAACAAACCAAAATAGACAACAACGCACAGTGTTTCCGAGCTGTTATCAGCTTACATAAATTAATGTTGATTATTTCAATTAAAAATGTCTACACTGTTGTAGATAAAGTTAGAGTTCAGTTTTATATATGTATGAATATGTTGTTTGAACTATCAGGATAAAAAAGCATTATAATAATGATAAATAATGTTGTTACGATAATTTCATTGTCTATTATAGACATATACAGCTACGGTCATAAAAATAGTACTGCATTATTATTGCTAAACTCAATATACAAATTTACATTAATAATAATATATGTTAAACTTAGTATCCCATTTGAAATTTTTGTAAAAATATTGAGTTTGTTAGTAAGTATTTTTGTCCCACATTAAGTTCTCAGTCGCACTACTATTTTTATGACCGCAGCTGTATACATAAAGTTAATGCATTTGCTATTCAATTAATCAAACAATTTTAAAAACTCCACCCATGCCTCGCAGTATAAACGATAATAACTTAATTAAAGTTCTATGCCCTGGTTCCACTGTGCATCAGTTACGTCGACGTCTTTGCTGTTGCCATACCGTGCCTATATATACGTATATATATGTATATGATTGTATGTATGCGTGTGTTTGTGCTTGTGGCTTCTCTCAACACTTGGAGGCATGGTACTCAATGCACTTGCAGTTGCCGTTGTTGCTGTTATTTCTTTTTATTGCAACATGCAGCTAAGTATATATGTCTGTGCTTTGGCCACTTGACCAGGCGCAGGGAGAATGGGTCGTCTGCCATTCTAAACACTAATCTGAATGCCGCAAGTGTTGCCGTGTTTCCTGTAGCGCTACCACTCATTAGGGTATAATTTGCATTAGGTGCAGCGCAGCAGTAGAAACTTATTGCAAGAAACATACAAATACATGTTCGTATATGGACAGGTCTATATATTAACGAACATATAAATATAACTTATTGATTTTACTTGAACTTCAAGAAACTAACAAACAACTAACTTTTGAAGAAACTCGGCTACGAGATACTCTCTCTCTGCAATCTTAAAAAAAATCATATGTAACGTAAGAAACCAAATATTATACATATATTCATTGAAATACCCTCCTCCCGATATTGACGCGAATGCATTAAAGTTCGAAACACAAGCAGAACACATAAAAGTTAACCCAGTTCTTGGCGCCCACTCGCTGCACTCAGGAGGTGTTTGGAGTAGCCGAAACAGCGGGAAAGAGGAAGAAACAAAAACCAATTTTTACCTATCGTCTATGTTCGTCATCAGTGAGCACTTGATGTTGGGCAGACAGCCAACAAACATACAAATAGACATATAACAAAAAATAAAAGAAAAATGTTTGCTTATAATTTTCACACCCAGTGCCACATAATGCATGGTTGTTATTGTAGTATTTGCTGTTGCTGTTGCTGCATTGACTTTTGACGCTTGACGTTGATAAATGAATCATAAAAGCAGCGCAGTCAACGCCACCGGCTAAACGCACAGCCATGGGAGTAGAGGAAAAATAAATAGCAAGAGAGAGAGTGACAGACAAAAAGAGAGCCCATATGTTTTGCACTTTGCTGCTTTGCTTGGTTTGTATTTATTTATTAACTTCTCTTAAATATTTAAAATCCAGATTATAATGCGTGACTAGAGGATTGTTGTTGTGTTTATTAATGTGCAAATCGATAGCAGCTGTGGCTCTTCTTATCGCATATTTTGAGTTTTGAGTGCAAGTTCGTGTATTTCGAATATTTCTCCCATGCTGGCGCCCACGATCGTTGGCGCTCTCTCTATCGCTTTCTGTCTCTCTCACACACACAATCTCTATGTTTCAGAATTGTGTTTGTTGTAGTTTTCTGCCATTGCTGCTGCTTCTGCTTCTGCTGGCACTGCTGCCGGGCAGTGGCAGTGACACTCAAAGCGAGTCCGAACCGCGCAACTGCCAGAGTCAGTTCGTCTGTTGGCCCATATTGATATTAATTGTTGTTGTTTTTGTTGCAACAAATATATAATACACATAATAGATGTTTACGTATATATAAATATATACAAATTGTGTGGGTGATCCAACCGTTTTAAAAACAAAAACAAAAAAATCTTTTTGTTTGCCAAAATGAAAAAAAAAATTGTTGTTTTAATTAAGAGCACACAATTTTTTAAGTGATTTTGCAGATAATCATAAAAAGAAGACGAAATTTGTATGGAAATAAGCAGAATTTACTGAAACATTGCCAGCTAAATATATAAACGTACATACAATCATACATAAACATATATAAGACATCGTATGTATGTATATTTATATGATATTTAATATATAGACACACATTAGTTTAGACTTCAGCCGTGTTTTTTTATGACAAAGCCAAAGTTGTATGACGCGGCTGCAAAAATAAAATATTTATATATATGTATATAAGTAATAAGTATATAAACGAAGAACTAAAGCAACAGTAAAAAGTCAAGTTAGATAAGAATTGTTGTAGATAAAGGCCTTGTCCCTGCCCTTGCTCTGTCTGACGCATGTTCCAATGACTGAAAATTATTTGTTGCCTCAAGCGATTGCATTTAAGCAATTCCTCATATCGATTACAATTAATATTAATATTAATACTACTATTACTATTATTTCGTTGCAGCTGTTTTGCTATAACTTAAAACGGAAGGCAGGTGTTTATTTGGTTGACAGCAAAACGAGCAGAACAGATGTCTAGTGAAGAGGATAAACCACCAGCGCCGCCAGTGCGTCTCACCAGTAATCGTGGCGGCGTTGGCATCGAACGTGTTCCCATTCCCGGCAGCGGAGTTGGCGGCATTGGCGGTGTCGGCGATGCGCCTCCAGTTGATATGCGGCCATTGCCCAAAGGTAAGTCAGTTCAGTATGTGGATGCCATTGGTGCGGTCAACAATATATTATTCTTTAATTTCACTTAAAGAGCCCGACGATGCGGACCGCAAAAAGAAGACATTGAAAAACAAGATAAAAGGCTCGAAGCCGTCGCACATGGATTCCAAACCAAATATCTCGTACCCCACAAACTTCGAGCACACAGTCCATGTGGGCTTCGATGCAGTCACCGGCGAGTTTACGGTAAGGCCGTCTACATTTTCGCGATTATTAATTGTAAAATATTAATATACTTTCTTGTGGCTTGCATCTTGGCTTCGCCATTATTTTGTTTTATAGCCAAAGTTAAGCGATCCAAACAATTGCCAATTATTTTTGTGTTTTGCCAGTTCCATATGAACACAAATATTTGTATACACACACTGAAACACATCATATAAATGGAAATCAAATAAATAGAAATCAAGCAAGAATATGCTCATTTATATAGGTTTTAATTGATTGAGTACTATGTATTCCTAATCTAGAGAAACTAATTGAGTACTTAATTTATAAAATATAAAGACAAAAGAAATTTTTAGAATTATAAGGAATATTTAATATTTCATGCTTCGAAAACCTGTTTCCGTTCTCGTAAAGTTTTCTTCTGGTCTCTAATAACAAAATATATCTGTGATATCTTAGCTATTCCTAAATTAATTGGGTTACCCAATTTCAAATAATCGTTATGCATTATTGTTCAAGTTATGGTTTTAATAAATCAATAACTCATTTTGAACAGATTTGCTTTATTAACTACCTTGCCTTGTTATCAAAAGAAACTACTCCGATCATTCATATGCATATAATTTTGTGCATTATTTTTGCAGTTAACCCTTTTTAAATACTCTATTGTACACATTATGTTTCTCTCTTTTGAGATATGCTCTATACCAATTTTGAATTATTCATTATTATTTCAAGCTGCCAATGAAAGTAAGTAAACATATCGTTTAAGCAACGGAACTTGCCTTCATCAGTTTTCTTAGCGAAATTCCAATCATCTGTTGTTTAATTGTGTCGCCTCCCATGTGTTTGTTTTGAGATCGGCTCTTCCATAATTCACATTTTGTTACGATTCTTACTGTAAACGTGTTCTCTACTCTACACAACACCAAACCCAAATACCACACTAAATATTTAACAATGGCTGAGCTTTATTATTGTAGTTTAAATATTTTTAGTCGCCAGCTTCCTATTAATCCCAGACATCATTGGACAAATTTTTAATACAATTCAGCTTACCCTTGCTGCTCTTTTTCTCTCTGTCTCTCCCTTTATATGTGTATGTGTATATGCTCATCTTAGCTGGGTCCCTTTTTTATTGTTATTTAGAATATATAAACTAATCGAAGTTTCTCCATATTACAGGGTATGCCGGAGGCATGGGCGCGACTCTTGATGAACTCCAACATCAGCAAACAGGAGCAAAAAAAGAATCCGCAAGCAGTGCTCGATGTACTGAAATGGTTCGACAACACAACCAAACAGAGGCCAAGTTCAAAGTACATGACAAATGCTATAACAACGCATTCAGGTGAGAGTCTAAGAGGAATTGTATTTGACATTCAATCTACGGTTAACGTTTCTAATCACAATCGTTTCCTTTTTATCCACTAAATGTAGGATCTTCGCTGAGCCGTGTAAGCAGCAGTAGTCCTAGCAGCACGCCCACAGACTCTGAGCTGCATGGCTCGAACAGTGGCGGCAACTTAATTGGCGTGCAGCTGGGTAGCATGACACTGGGCCCCAATGCCAACAATGTATCTGCAGCAGGGCAATTGCTGAGCAACCACTACCAACAACAACAGCAGCACTTGCTGCAGCAACAACAACTGCAGAACCATCAGCAGCAGCAACAACAACACCAGCATCAGCATCACATTGGCCTAAGCCAATCGCATTCGTACAACTTTACTGGGCACACTGCCTCTACATCCACTTCGCAACATTCATCTGCCAATGAGAACGATATGTACGTAGATATGGGTGTCGCGCCGCAGCAACCACCACCACCGCCTGTGGCATCGCGGCCGGAGCGCACGAAGTCAATCTATACGCGACCCATTGAGGAACTGCAGCCGGCGCCGTTGCCAGCGGCACCAGCAACGACACCCACAACGCCACTACAAAACCACAAAGCAACTACGGCAACGGTGGCGGCATCGCCTCTGATGCTTAACAATGCCACAACGACGCTGGACAAGAACAAGAACAATGCCAGTAAGTTCAGCGATTCGACAAGCGAAACTCTCAGCTGGTTGTTAAACTTAATGTTTTCCAAGTCCTTGCAGTGTCTGGAAATATATGTAATGTTTACAAGTGTACCTCATCCATTCTGGCTCTGTTCCAATCAATGAGTCTGTCCGAAATATCAAACGCTTGTAGAACAAATAGTTTCCCTTACATTTCTGTTCGATTTATAGCTAAATATTATTCTCTGGTCTAGGCAACTGTTAAGCCTTAAACATTCATTTTAAGTTCAATTATTCTATCCCTATAATTTCCACCCTTCCATTTACTGCAAGGGCTACAAACTGCTTCGGTGCAGTTCGAAGATGATTTCAGTTCTCTTGTTGTTTGTTGTATTATTTGAAATAATCAATGCATTGATGCGTAATGTGTATTGTTTAATGCTAATGTTATTGTCATTTTGTATCGCCTCTTCTGTGTTCTGTTCTGTTCTGTTTTGAATCTGCTTTGAATTGCTGCTTAACAACCAAACAACTGCAACATCAGCAACAATTGCAACTGCGACGGCAGTGAACAGCTCCACAGCGGCAACAGTAGCGGCAGATGCTACTACTACAGCAACAACAACAACCATAGCAACAGCAGCAACAACAGATACAGAAAGCATTGAGGCAACAACAACAACAACAACAGCTGCAACTACTCAAACTTTGTCTGTTTTGGCAAATGCTACTAATTGTCCTCCCACTACTACAATAAATGCAGCTGCAAGCAGAGAGGAGCAGCAGCTTCTTGACTGTATTGCTGCTGCACCAACAGCAGCAGTAGAAGCAGAAACTACAGCTACATTAACAACGACTAATCACCACTCTTCTACTTCCTCCTTTTCATCACTCCCTTCGTTTCATGATGACGCGACGCCGCCGCTTACCGCCAACGCCTTGCCCTCGATACATTGTCCAACACCAACGTCTTCCACACGTAATTCTGGGGCTGTCACCACGACCATACCAACAATTACGATGGTAACACCTGCAACACCTGCCACAGACCTGTACCACGATCCGACGGCCAATAATCTAAATGCTTCGGCTCTGGCAGCTACGCCTGCAACGGGTACTCAAATCGCTGTACCACAACAGGCAGCATCAGCCACAACCACGACAACGACTACGACGAGAGCCGCCAATGCCAAGAAGAAAAAAATGTCTGACGAAGAAATACTTGAGAAGCTACGCACCATTGTCTCAGTGGGCGATCCTAATCGCAAGTATACCAAAATGGAGAAAATTGGACAAGGTGCATCGGGTACTGTTTATACGGCCATTGAGTCTTCAACGGGTATGGAAGTGGCCATCAAACAGATGAATTTATCGCAGCAACCCAAGAAAGAGCTGATCATCAATGAGATTTTGGTAATGCGAGAGAACAAACATCCGAATGTAGTTAACTACTTGGATAGTTATTTGGTGTCGGAGGAGCTCTGGGTAGTTATGGAGTATTTGCCTGGTGGCTCCCTCACCGACGTTGTTACCGAGACCTGCATGGATGAGGGGCAAATTGCGGCCGTTTGCCGTGAGGTGTTGCAGGCGCTTGAATTTCTGCACGCCAATCAGGTAATTCATCGGGATATTAAAAGTGATAACATATTGCTTGGCCTGGATGGCTCTGTCAAGCTGACTGATTTCGGTTTCTGTGCGCAAATCTCGCCGGAACAATCGAAACGCACAACTATGGTTGGCACACCCTATTGGATGGCCCCGGAAGTGGTTACACGCAAGCAGTATGGACCAAAGGTATTGTGCTACATCACGGTTTGGAGACTGAAAATACAATAATAAACGCTTATGATTGCAGGTCGATTTATGGTCGCTAGGCATTATGGCTATTGAAATGGTCGAGGGTGAGCCACCGTATTTGAACGAGAATCCCCTAAAAGCCTTGTACCTCATTGCCACAAATGGCAAGCCGGAGATTAAGGAAAAAGACAAACTAACGGCTGCATTTCAAGATTTTCTAGATCAGTGTCTAGAAGTGGAAGTGGAGCGGCGTGCCAGCGCCATGGATCTGCTAAAGGTCTGATTGACTGACTGATTAATGAATTTGTTAATAAGAGTGATAAATCAATTTCAATTTACAGCACCCGTTCCTTAAATTGGCGCGTCCATTGGCCAGTTTGACGCCTTTGATTATGGCCGCTAAGGAGGCGACTAAGGGAAACTGATTGACAACCAAAAAACAGCAACTTATTTAACCATTACTAATGAATTACTGTTACAACAAGCAACAGCAGCAGCGAGAACAACAACAACAATAGCAACAATTTATGCTTATGATGAACAGATTATAAATTTTAAGTGTTTATGATTATTATGATTATTTATATAAACGTATTTATATACAAACACATATATATTTATTATATATTATTAACTACTCGTAACATACAAAAATTCAATGAGCAACTACAGCACACTTGTATCCAAGTATGTGTAGATGAATTCACACGACAATTTGGGTTTCCAATCTACTGCTGAATTGTACGATGTTTTCTGAAAATTTCGATGTTTTTAAAATCAAAAATAAGTTTTGCTAATGATTTGTTATACCAAATTATCAGGCATTTTAAATGCCCTGGAATTTACATTTTAATAATTGAAGAAAAATTCATTTAACAAATTAAATTAAATTACATTTTATAATTAATTGGCATTTGCATTTAAAAATCATATAAAAATAATAATGTAATACTTTATTATAACAATTGTATAAAGGAAAGAGAAAATGATAATGAATTCTATATTAGTTTTTTAATAATTTTCTATAAGAAACAACTGAGCAAGAGCAAACACACGAAATTCTTACGCAAACGCTGTAACACTAACTTTAAACACTAAGAGTATTATTTAACTGTTTCGTTTATAAATTTAGCTGCATTCAGTCAAAGTTTCAATTAGTTTTCGTAAACTGCTTTATTTAATAAAAACCTAAATATATATTTTTATACATATGCGCTTGAAGCATATTTTTATTTTCAAGCATGTTTTATTTTACGTTTGCAATTATATTCATGAATTTTTGTATATATTTTTAATTCGGTTTCATTTTCAGAAAGGATCTGTCTACGTTGTTACCAAAGATCTAACCAAGCTTTATCCCTCGCTCACCCACAGCTACAGCCTTCCTTTTTGTACCATGTCTATAACTATGTAATTGTAAATCCAAATGGCAAATTGTAATTGTAAAGTAGTTTTCCATGATGTTATAAGAGCCTATATTTTTCAAATACATACATGGTTTATCATGATAACAGATTATAGCAATTTATTGAATTATTATAGATATAGCGAATAGTAAGCGATACAACAAATTTAAGAGAAACACCCTCAACTGTTCAATAAATTGAGTCTAGCAACTAAATATACCTAGCAATTAAATAGCGTGTAACCATGAAAAAATCAGTTACTTTGTGCCTAACCAATAAATTAAAAGAAAGAGAAAACAAAATAAAATATAACAACAATACATTCAATAAGAGCAAACAATTAGTAAGATAAATAGTAAATAACTATAATAGATTAACATAGCACGTAGCGTAGGACAGACAACTTAAATACCAGCCACAACTGTAGTTCAGCGACAAAGAAAATCAAAAATATATTTGCTAATTAAATTTCGAAAATAACAGCAATAGACATATTTATAAATAGTATGACTTCATTATAAAACCCAATTTAAGTTATTTTTGAGCATAGTTTACTGCATCCCATCTATAGAAACATATTCTTTGCCATTGTGAAAGCAAAATTGATTAAAATAATCTATCAATTATTTATTTAAATTGTCACAAAATAATTTCGTTAATTAAACTTTACCTAAATTAAATTCTTGTTCAATTCGATTGTGTATCTACTGAAAATAAGCTTATAACATTGACTTGCAATTTACAACCCTGATGGGATTATTTTGAGAATATTACAACCAAGCGGATAAGTAGTTTGAAATCTACGTTAACAGCTCAATAACACCAATAACTGCACTAAATCGATGTGCATAATATTTTGTAAAACTCATACGAAGCGCATTATTTTCGCTATTAGTTCCTAATAGGCACACATACATCTATATTTATATAAATGTGTGAGTGTGTATTGACATTAGATTGAACTATATGTTTAAAAGTGAATGCCAAATAACATGGCGACGACGTTGAAAACGAATATGAAGTATAAATTATAGATTATTGTATTTTGTAGTACCTAGAAAACGCAAAAATGCAGAACGAATCTGTATAACACAATAATGGTAGCGATGAATTGGAAACACAAGTACATTCGTATATATAGAAATAAAATTATGAAATGGAAAAATAAAATATAACAAATGAGATATATATATACATATATATACGTGTAAATGAAAGAAACGCAAATCTAATAATATAACGTATGATCAATAAAATCATATACAAAATTTGCAATTGGAATTCTTATCTTCATTTTGCATTTATTATAAAGTACATTGTGACATGCACTCAAGTGGGTAAAATATGGAGTTTAGTGCTACATTATTTCACGGCTTAAAATAAATTGGGTTTGAGTTGATCGTTATGAATAGTATATTCCTGGCATCACTTATTGCGACGTGTGGACTCTGAGGCTGTTGGTGGCGGCGGAGGTCCACGTTTGTTCATTTCCTCCAAATAAGCAGAAAGAATACTACTGCGCTCCTCATCCAAATGATCCAGCACCAAGTAGCTAAATAGATATTTACGATGATCAATCAGATTATTGAATAAAAAACAGCCGAATGCTTACCGCTTGTCGTTTTTAAGAATGTCCTGGATTTCCTTAAGGTGATGGACATTCTCCTTGATGAGATCGCTGCTCTTGTGTGTAATAAATTTACACTCCTGTAACAGTTCACGAAACGCAGTTTTGGCCTGCATGGTTTTATCCTTAATATAATCTCGAAACTCGCGCTCGCCTTTATCTGAACTATATTTCAAATAACGAGGATCGTCCTTAATTTGCTTCTTAATTTCTTTCCAGGTGCTCGTCAATTGTAGTGAGCTTATATCATCAAGCATTTCGCGGAATTTTTCGCGTTTCTTCTTCATCAGATTGTCTATGTGCTCGTTGAAGATTCTGTGTGATAGACGAAAAATTATTGAATTTTGCTAATATACAACTGATATTAGGTATTCTCACCGTTCACGATCATCACGATCCAGTGTCTCAATTAATTCCCAACGATGATCTTTACGAAGCTGACGCTTTACTTCTTTCCAGGTGAAATCGGGTGTGCGCACCAGATCAGTTAAAAGGGCTGTAAAGTGTCCAATGCACTCGTCACGTTTATGATGCTCCCTCTCCTTATCACGATCGCGCAGATGTCCGGCCAGTGTACGATGTACCTCCTTTTCTCTCTCCCTGATGCTTTGCTCCGCTCGCATCTTGCGCTCGCGTTCCTTTTGTTTCTGTTCTGCTTCGCTTTCACGCTGACGTGCCAATTCACTGTCCTCACTGTCTGCATTTTCCTCCTGATCCGATTCGTGCTCACCCTCCTCCTACGAATAAGTTGTATATAATTTTTGAAAATTTATTATTAAATTTAATTTACCGGCGAGTCGTGCCTCTTTCGATCTTTGCCTTTCTCGTCCCTGTCTCGTGATGATTTGCGATCTCGTTCTTTTGAACGGCTCCGATCTCTGCGACTATCTTTTCTGCTCTTGTCTTTGTCCTTATCCTTTTCCCGACGGTCTGATTTCCGCTCACGTTGGCGCTCCCTATCACGCTGATCGCGAAGCTCCCGATCTCTGCGCTTTTCCTCCTTCATAATGTGCAGGTATTCTTCGAAATACTCCTCTCGGTACATGGAGTCCACTGCCCGATACCGTGAATCAGATTCAAACTTCTTCTTGATGTCATACCAACGCGTATGGCGTTCAATGTCATGACGTTCACGCAGCATGTCCATAAAGTCCTTGCGTATCTAAAGATTCAAAATGGAATTTAACATGACAGCCATGCGGAAGAGAAAAGAAATCGGTTGAAAAAATAAATTAGTTATGCTTCTGACACTAATGGGAATTTCATTTAAACTCTAAAACATTACGGGACTAACTTAACTTGCCTTAGAAACTAAATCATCTTATATCTTATAACATAGTTACACACTTTGTTTTTGCTGAAAAAGAATGTTTTGATTAGCTTTGTAGTAGACCTAGCTGAAAAAGAACGTTATCATGTTCCGACCACAAATCTGTAAAAAGAAATGCAGTACACAAGTAGATTAAGATTAGCAAACAGACTTATTCGGACATACTATAAGTAAATGAAAAAAATAAAACGTATAATCATTTTGTCAAAATGTAGTATGTATGTAGTTTTTCACCTTCCAAGAGTATGCAGAACATAAAGGATAAATGAGTTTCTATTTTGTTTGAGTACAATGCAATTTCTTTAAAAGATTGCGATCGGGTCAGGGCTTCAGCTGGGCCGAAGTGCACAGGTCATAAAACTAAATTAAGCATACCAAATACATAATCTATAATTAATTAAATTGTGTCTGAGTGAAAGACAAAGTCTATCAACGTGCAGAGCCGTTGCCAGAAACATGTGAGAGCAATGTGAGAGAGGCAGAGAGCGAGAAAACGAGTTATTCTCAATCGGCAGTTCTAACGTTGCTCTGCACAGTCTTGGTTCGGGTAGATTGGGTCTCCTGTGGTGGACGCTGCCATTTACAAGTTTTGATAAAACAAAAAGAAATATTGGTTAAATTAAATTATGTATTATTCATACTGTTTGCTCAGCCTCGAAGCCACCTGTACGCGATTTGTTGTTGTTGGCCGTTCTGTAATGGTTGTTGTTGTCGTTGCTGTTCAGTGATGAGTGGCTGCTTCCGCTTCCATTTGCTCAAAAATTGATCTTCCCAACATCAACATCTCATCTTTTATGAACAAATAACGCCAAATAACATCATCATCATCATCATCACCATCATTGATCATCGATAATCATCATCATCATTGGCACAACATCATTCCTAGGCGACACGTGCGACGAAGGGCGGGGCGGGAAGTGGAAATCACACCAACGATTATCAGGTAATTTTCAATTTTTGCATACCTTTTGATTTTTAGTGACTGTTTTATATTTTTGTATGGTTTTTTGTTTATTCCAAATTTGTTTCTTATTTGCAGAAAAACAAATTTTTTTGTAAAATTTTTTGTTTTTGTTTTTAGTTTGAACTCACCACACAGACAGAGTATGCAAGCGTGTGCGTGGTGAACTTGAGCTATCAACTTTGGCCTGGAACTGGCACCATGAAGACAACAAGATGAGCACGACAACGATGACGACAGGATCAACGGCAGTGTGTGAATTTGGTGTTTGCATTTGGTAGGTGCTTTTGTGCTGTAATCTGTTAGCTCTTATCTAAAAATTTGATCGTATCGAACACACAATTCGCAACATGAAATTGCAACCGAACCGGTCAGGGGCAATCGTTCAGATCATATTTCATGTTGTATTAATTAACAAAAATCAATAATATTATGTAAATACGTTGTGTACAAATAATATGGTAAGTCAATAACATATATAAGAATAGATATGCATATATGGATATGGATACGTAAGTGGATAACGAGTCACACGATGCCAACACATACCTGCTCTTTCTTTAGCTGTTTATCCTCTTTCTCACGGCGACGTACTTCGACGATGTACTCATTGAACAGGCTCTCCCGCTCGCGTACTTTCTCTATGGCACGATACCGCTCCTCCTTGGCATTCCGTTGACTGAACTCCGAAAACGAAGACCTGCACAAAGTTTTTTATTTATTAGTTGTATTGAAATAAGAAATATACTCTGTACTACTTACTTGCCATGCAGCTTGGCCTCCTCCATTAGTTTACGGAAATCGTCGCGTTTCTGTCGCATCTTATTGCGTTTCTCCTTGCGTTCTTCCTCGGCGCGATCCTTTACATACTTTTCAAATACCTGTTTGCGTTCCTTCGAGGTCAATAGCAAATACCGCGGATCGAACACAATCTTGTGCAGCTCTTTTTCCCAGGTGCTAAATGCGGAAACATCCTTTTCGCGCAACATCTCCTTGAACTGAGTGACGCGCGTCTCCAGCGGCACCAATGCACGCTCCTTAGCCGCACGTTGCTCAGCCTCCAGCACAGCATCTTCATTCTTTTTGGTTTTAGTAACTGAAATTAAAAAGAAATTAAAAATATATATTTAATAAAAGCGAAATTAAATATTATATTTGAAGGGAATGCTTAAAATATGTAGGTGTACTTACACGTACGCACACGTTTTGTTGGTACTTCTTCCACGCTAGACTCTGATTCAGTGCGTATTTTGATGATCTCATCATCGTCATCATCATCTGGCTCTACGCGATGTACCTGTTGGTTCTGCTGTGTTTGCTGTTGTCCTAAGCTCAGCTTCTCCAACGCAGTAATATTCTCGGTAGGTTTCTTATCAGGTTCAGCAGATTTCTCTTCTGCAGATTTTAATTGCTCTGGTCGCTCATTTACTGCCTTATCAACATCCTCTCGATTCATTAAATCTTCTGGTCTATCCCAAACAGAAGTGCGCGTTGATGGATTATAAAAGAAGACACGCGCATCTCCGGTCCACACCACACACCATGGTGTGCCCGCAATAGGAGTGCTGGTAACCGGGCGCGACTTGTCAGTTTGCTTTGCAGTGGCAGCTGCTGCCGCGAGTTTCTTTTGCTCTTCGTCCTTCTTGCGTTTCTCCTCGGCCACTTTCTTAGCCTCTTTCTCCAGGACTGCAGCCTGCGTTGATTTATTGTTTTCACTATTTGCCTTCATGGCTGCTGCAGCGGCGGCAAATGCCAATTGCGGATCAAATCCTGGAGCTGCACCAGGCGGCATATGCATCAAAGGGTTGGGTAGCAAATGAGGTGGCATACCAGCCGGAGGTCCAACTGGAGTTTGCGGTGTTGCGCCCGAATGAGCCGCCATGCGAGCCGCTTCCATATCACGAAGCGCTTGCGGTTTTTCCCATACACTTTCCCCGCGCGCTGCGTGATAATAATAGGGTCGACCATCGGGCGCTCGATGCTCAGACCACTCAGCTGCTCTCGCAATAACAGCCGGGTCGATGACGCCAGGCTTGATTATTAGATTTTTAGCAGGCTTATCCTGTGACGCCGCGGGTGGTGCATGCTGTAAATGCGGTTGCTGCCACGGCGGCACGCCCCACGGTCCAGCTGGCGCTGCACCAGGAAAACCGTAAGTAGGCGGAGGCATGCAAAACGGCGATGGCTGTCCAAATCCAGGCGGCGGCTGCATACCGGGTGGCTGCTGAAACATTGGCGGCGGTTGCTGCCTCACATTCGGAGGTGGCTGGCTAAGCAACGGCGCCGCCGCATTCGGCGGTGGCTGATTTAATAGATGCGGCGGTGGTTGTGAAGTAAGATGTGAATGGCCAGGCACTGCAGCTACTCCAGTTGATACATCAGCATGATCCGTTAGATTTTTTTCGGGTTTGGCAACGGCGTTTGCCTGTCGTTTTGCCAGCTCCTCGACCTCAGTTTGTGTCATGATCTTCACATTAGGACCATCCGGTCGAGTCCAAGTAGTTTCGCGAGTTACTGCATGGTAATAATACGAGCGACCGTCGTCAGCTTTAGTTTCTACCCAAATTTCTGGCGCCTGTGCCGTCCCATTGACGGCAGAAGGTATTTGACTGTTAGCTATATTCTGGGCTGCTTGCTGCTGCTGTAGTTGCTGTTGTTGCTGCAGCTGCATTTGCGTATGCTCACCCATTGGACGACCGCTAAATGCATTAAATGGCTTGCTCCTACAATAATTAAAAATTATGCACTTTAATAAGATGAGAACACCAAATAGACACTTAGCGCTACCCTTACCATTGCACTTCACTGGCATTTGCTTTTTCATTAGTAATTGCCACCCCATTTACGCCGTCTTGACTACCAATACCGCCGGAAGCAGGTTTCCCATTAATGGCTGGAGAAGTTTTCAACATTGAGTCTTGCGGACTGGCTCTATCTGCATCCATGCTTTCATCCAAACTTGTTTCCATTGCACAATTTTCACACAATAAAGTTTATTCAATTAGCATCTACTCTAGCAAAGAAAATTTTTTCCACAAACTTTTTTTTTGCCGCTATCGATAAGTATAGACAGTCGATTCTTGTTGTCATCGATTGCGGAAATTTACTGTCATACATCGATTAGAAACCAAATCCTATTTCCACTATAAATACTGAAAAATACTGTATTGCTGAAACTATTTATAATGATATAACTGATATTCGGAATTAAACTCAAAGGATGCTATGAAACCTTTTCGTTGATTGAAGGCCTTATTATGACTTACGTAGTGATAGAGTTTATTAGTTTTAGACCTTATTGGGACGCTATTAAAGTAGAGCCTTGTAATTTGAAATTTATTTGTATATCCGTTGGTATCTTTGTCTTTTAGTGCTCACATTTTTCGGATACACCCACGAAGGCTTATAACAAGTAGAACTGTAAACTTTGAATTATCTTGAAAGTTGCAGATGAAAAATATAATAAATATTTGAATACATCAAAATGTGCATGAGAAATCTGGACAGCCTTTATTTTCCGCAGTTTTAGATATACAATACCAATAATTTTAGAGATAAATTATAGTAGTTAATAATATGAATTGACAAGTTTTGATTTAGTAAAACATTTTCCGTTTTTGTTACTGCAAGGAGTAGTATCTAAAGGTTATCGTTCTTCTTGTCTCATACTTGGATCAGACATAATTTTAAAGACTCAATAAACAATTTGATTCGATGTTTTTAAACTTATTAATTATGATAATATCTCCTAAAATAAATTAAGTACATAAAAATATATATGTATTCCTCATAACCATAGTAAAGCGAATCAATAAGTAACAAATTAAGCTCAAAATCGAAATTTCATAGATTGTCTACCGTTGAAAACGGGAAAACTATTCAGCTACCAGCGAAATGGCATCAAACAGTAAAATGTTTTTGGCCACTGCAATTGTGTATTTAGGCTGCATTGCTTTGACAGCAGCGCCAGCAACTGTAGACTACTGTGATCCTAAACTGTGCCATGGCAGGCTACATGTGGCGTGCAAAAAGAAAGCGGATGTAAGTTATTGCAAATTGAAATTTCTGAGGTCGCATATTGATATGTTATTCGATACATTATGCTATGATCGCAGCAATCTTATGAAGATCAATGTAGTGATGATGCTAAACTTTTACGTATCACCGAAAGCGATAAGGCCTACATTATTAATGAGGTTAATACAATCCGCAATAATGTAGCGCAAGGTAAGTTAGATGGTTTCAGCCCCGCCTCCAATATGTCGGTCGTCAAATGGGATGACGAACTAGCAAATATTGCACAGCTGAATGTCGAGAAATGTGAACTCCATATCGATGCCTGCCGAAATACGTTCAAGTATCAAAATGTTGGACAGACCACGGCTTATGGAGCAGTCAAGCGTAACAAGAAGCGTAACTTGCAACAATTTATCAATAAACATTTCAAAGCATGGTTTAACCAGTGGCAAGTCGCGACCATGGAAGACATTATTAGATGTAATATTGACGACACGTAAGATATTTCAGATATATAATTACATTCTGAAATGTATATTGAACTTTGTTACAGTGAGCCACCACATAACTTTATACAAATCGTGCATGACAAAGTGCAAAGAATTGGTTGCTCCGCTTTGAAGCAATCTAAGAATGGATGGACTCAAAACTACTTCACCTGTAATTATGATAAGGCGCCAATTAGAGGCCAAGCAGTCTACGAAACTAGTAATCGTCCAGGAGATAGTTGCGTTTCTGGCATACATCTAAACTTTACAGCTCTTTGTAACGTGAGTGATCAGGAAACAGCTAATAAGGAAAAGAATAAGAATCCCAAAAAAAACGATAAGAATAAGAATAAGAAACCCAAAGAAACAACAAAGTAGATCAATTGTGGCTTTAACTAATGCTAAAAATGTAATACATTTAAAACCAAGTGCTACAAAATTAAATGAAAATGAAGCACAACACCAACACCATAAAACCAATAACAATAATAATTTAATACATTTAAAGCAAGGTACTATACAATTGAATAAGGGAGTAACGATTGTCACTATGAGTCATAATATGGACTTTGACGACAACAGACCCAAGACGAAACATAATAAATGCTTTAGATCCATCAATTGCGTTATTATCCCATCAGTTATAGAAGATCTACAATCGTCGGTTAAATAGATTTTGAAAACATATATTGAAAAAATGTATATACACATAATAAATATGTAAAGCTATACCAATTTAAAATTGTATACAAAAAAGAATATATTTTAAAAAAATGTTGATCAATAAAAAATGATGAACAATTTTAGTACATCTAATTAATTTACTGTTGTGAGTGTCATACAGAAAGTTAAGTTTATAATTTGCCATCTCTATACTACATGGAGTAGCCAACTGGTATATATTCATCATTACAATTGTTATTGTAATCTTTGTTATTAGAAATGTTCAAGCCTTATTAATGATTGTCAATGCACTCCTAATAGATCTCTTTTTGCATTTTCCTCCAAATGGTATTTATGCGTAAGCGTCCGTCACGCAAATGATTTAGCAATGCATCCACAGACAAATCATCTGTAGATTTTGGCTCTATATGCGACTTGCAAAGAATTGCATGACGCTCGAAACGCCACAATGTTTTGAATGTCTTATTACAATATTTACAAACGCGCTCTTCGTCCTGATTGCCAGCGCGTTGATCGGACTCAACGCTTTCGTGCTGTTTGATTGATCGTTGTGGTGTCGTCCATTTGGGCTCGGACTTGATAAGTAATTGGGTTTTGTTCTTGCGGTGTAGTTCCTCCTGATGATTGTATCGTATGTGATTGTACATCTTGGACATGCTTGTCTTGGTCCGATCACATAAACTGCACTTCAGATATGAACGATATGGTAAATGCTTAAAGCAATGCTTTTGCAAATGGGAGCGCTTGGTAGTTTGCATCACCTCGTGACATTGTAGGCAAATACTTTGTCGATCCTTGATCTTGAAGCTATTCTCAATGAAATGCTCGAAGTTGTGCTTCTTAAAGACATGACTACGCCAATCATCCATTGACTCAATTTCTTTGCCACACTTTGGACACAAATACGAAATGAGCTTCGCAAGTCCATTGGTTGGGACATCTACGTCGCCCTCTGGTTCGGGTGTTTGTGATAAACGTTTACGTTTGGCCGTTGGTGTTCTTTCTGTATCTGTCTCCGGTTCTGTCTTCATTTTCTCCTTTAATTTATCCACCTCATCCTCGCCAAGGGCATCTATTTCAATGATCATTACTTCCTTATTTTGTTGTGGAACTGCATCAGTTTTTTTTAACGCATTATTCGTCCCCTCCGCTCGCTCCTCAAAGAATTCTTGACACAGTGTATCCAAATCTACATCACATTCTACACGCTTCTGCTTTTCCTTACGCACAATATCATCGTAAGCATTTAAGCAGCGATCTAGTGCCTGCTCACTGTCATTGGTTTTAGCTTTTTCTGATGTTGCTACGACGTGATCTTCACCCTGCAGGTCGATGTCCATGAGCGCCTTTTGCAACAGGTCGTTGCGTTTACGCGGCTGTTTTATATTTTTTACCTTTGGTGGCTTTTTATCATCCTGGTTTCGTTTCACTTGCATCAACTTCGCCTCATACTTCTCAATCTCTTTTAGATGTGTGGATAACAAGTGTTCGTTTAATGCCCGACGCCGTGTGTAAGCTAAACGACAATGGACACATCGGTACGTTTCTCGATGGTCCAGATGCATGAAGTAATGATACTGCAGCAGTGCAATTGTTTTGTGGGCATTTTCCACCCACTTAAAACAAAGCTGGCACTCGTGGAAGTTCTCATCGATTTGAATAAAATTAAAATCAGAATACGTTTTTTTGAGATACTCGTGTTTCTGTTTAATAGAATACAAAAAATATAATAATGATGCTATCGTTTTTTGTGGTCAAAACATACCGTATTCAAGTGCTGGCGCCATTCAGCTTGGGTTCGGAACGCCTTGCCACATTCTGGGCAGATGTAGACCATATGAGCTTCCAGGCGAGCATTTAATTTGCTTTGCTCGTCGGTCAGGACGCTATTTCGCGACATTTCAAGTCACAAATAAATCAAAGCAAAACTACAAGCGAAATTGAAATGAAATAGAGATGCGACTATCGCACTATATCGATAAACGTCAAAATTGGAGTGCCGACTAATTATAAGTATGTACTCCATTAAGAAATCTAGATATAAAAACGAATTTTCCAAATATACGATATTTTCCTAATGTATATTATAAAACATATTGAATAAATATGTGCAATTTTTAAAGTCATAATTTTTTAATGAGTTAATGAGGACCATCACAAACTTTATATTGTAAATATCAAAAACATCGATATTTTGAAGTGTGCTCAAGGAGTCAAATACGATATTTTAAAAGTAAAATATCATCTGTTCACTGCTTGCGTTTCAATAATATACAATTTCGTTTTTCTAGAAATTTAAAAATGTCGAGTGCGACAAAGTCGACGGTAAGTAATGTGTGGATTACGTTTTACCACTTTTTACAGTGCTTCCAACATTAACCAAATTTCAGCCAAGCAGCAGTGGTAGCAGTGGTGGTGGAAATACCACGTCCACAAGTGCAGTGGCGTCTACTTCGACATCAAGCAGCGGAAATGTCCAGGAGTTTAAGATTCGCGTGCCCAAGATGCGCAAAAAGCACCATGTAATGCGTTTCAATGCCACGCTTAATGTTGATTTCGCCCAGTGGCGAAATGTTAAGCTGGAGCGCGAGAACAACATGAAAGAGTTTCGGGGCATCGACGAAGAGCAGCCAAAATTTGGCGCTGGCTCGGAGTACAATCGAGACCAACGCGAGGAGGCACGTCGTAAGAAGTTTGGTATTATAGCACGAAAATATAGACCAGAGGCTCAGCCGTGGATTCTAAAAGTTGGTGGAAAAATGGGAAAAAAATTTAAAGGTATTCGAGAAGGGGGAGTTGGCGAAAATGCTGCTTTTTATGTGTTTACTCACGCTCCTGATGGTGCAATCGAAGCATATCCTCTCAATGAATGGTACAACTTCCAGCCCATACAGCGCTACAAGTCTCTGTCCGCTGAGGAAGCTGAACAAGAATTTGGGCGTCGTAAAAAGGTGATGAATTACTTTTCTCTTATGTTGCGCAAGCGTTTACGAGGCGATGAAGAGGAGGAACAAGATCCCGAAGAAGTCAAACTGTTAAAAGCAGCCACCAAAAAGTCAAAGGAACTGAAAATAACTGATATGGACGAGTGGATTGATTCTGAGGATGAGTCTGATTCCGAAGATGAGGAGGAGAAGAAAAAGAAGGAACAGGAGGACAGCGACGATGGGAGTGGAAAGAAAGCTAAGGGCAAGAAAGGTTTGGATAAGAAAAAGAAGAAGCGTGATGTAGATGATGAAGCCTTTGAGGAGTCTGATGATGGGGACGAAGAGGGACGCGAAATGGACTACGATACAAGTTCTAGTGAAGAGTAAGTGATTATTATAAAATTCTATATAGTTTTGATAATTAAATTGCTTTCAGTGAACCTGATCCGGAGTCCAAGCTTGTTAAGGACATGAAAGGTGTGGCCGAAGAGGATGCTCTCCGCAAGCTGCTCACTTCAGACGAGGAAGAAGATGAGGAAAAGAAATCAGACGAGTCAGACAAAGAGGAGGGTGATGAGAAAAAGAAAAAGGAAAAGAACAAAGATGAAGGCACCAAGGATAAAAAGAAGAAGAAGCATTCGAAAGATGAAAAGAAATCAAAATCAAATGACAGCGATTCATCTACGGATCTCAGCTCAGATAGCACAGATAGCGAAGATGACCTCAGCAATGGACCGCCCAAGAAGAAGCCCTCATCGAACAAAGATAAAGATAAGGACAAGGAACTCGCTCTCAAAGCAATCGCCAGTGGTAGCAATGCAAATAAGTCACGTTCGGCAACGCCTACCCAAATGAATGACCCCAAACGCAAAATGAACAGCTTGCCCAGCGATCTCACAGGATCGGACACCAGTAACAGTCCCAACAGCACGCCAGCAAAACGACCCAAGAGTGAGCTGAGTAACTCTTTGCCTTCATCATTTGCAGGCGTTGTAAACAACAAAGCCGAGTTAGTATTACGTTAGACAGTAAAAATTCGATTTGTTTGACTAATTACGATTTATTTTTACAGAGACTATGGTATTACTGAGGAAGCTGTTCGTCGATATCTTAAGCGTAAGCCGCTGACAGCTACTGAACTTTTGACTAAATTCAAGAACAAAAAAACAGGCGTCTCTAGCGATCGCTTGGTCGAGACCATGACCAAGATCTTAAAGAAAATCAATCCTGTCAAGCATACAATACAAGGCAAAATGTATTTATGGATCAAATAATTTTACTGTGTTTTCTCTCCCTATTTGAATTCTTTTCATTGTCAGAACATGTTTGAAACTGACTAATTAAAAATCGATTGAAAAAAAAAGTAAATATTTTATTTTTTACAAGAATTAATCTCTGAATGCTCAATACGTTTCGAATTTATGATTTGATTAAAGATTGAATTAATATAAAACAATTAAATAACAGTCTTCTTAATATTCACATTGATTTTGAACATATAATTGATTGAGACGTTAAAGAACCATTTATTTAGCTAAAAAAAAAATATATATATATATATATATATTTTATTAATTATCTCGTTCATTGGATTTGTTCAAAAATGAACTACTGAAATATATTATTTGATATACGGGATGCCCATCAAAATAAAAAGAAACGATACATCGATAATCAGTTCAAAGTAAACATCGATACTACAATGGTCACATTGGGCAGTCCGAGCCCTGCGCTGAGTTCTAAACCACAATACATCTTAAATAACCAAAGTTAAGGGCCTGCAAAATGTGTAATCAGCAAAATTGCAAGAATTCCTATCCCATTTGTTAAGTCCAACAATTGGAGGTGCGTGTGTAGTGTAATGAATTTCCAATTAATTGCAACGCAATTGCAATGGCGACGAGTCCGATGAAAAACGAATAACAATGAGCGAGTGCTAAAAAAATAACAGAAGAAGAAAAGAAAAGAAAAAAAAACAGTACAGCGACCAGCAAACAGTTGCAGCCAAGTTCAATAGAATTATTACAGTAAACAATCTAACCAAGTGAGTAGCAGCACTGTGCATTGTATCGATTGGTAAACTTCTACACCAACTGCTTTTTTAGATAAATTAATTCGCACACAAATACAGACACACACCCAAACACAAACATACGCATACGCACACACACACCAGTGTCGACTAAAAGCATAACAAAAGCATACGCAGTTTAAATCAAGCTTTTTTTATTCAGCAATTTAAATTTTTTGCAATTAGTTTTCCTGTGCTGTCCTGTATTTAACACCTGTTAGAGCGAATTGCGATTTTTCATTATTTACAGTTACCTTGACGCTTAAGTTATGCGTGTGTAAAGTTCAAGGCGGAAAGTATATGTATAACTAGGTGGGTGGTGCTAGAGCAACCTGCGTGTACCTCCTCGCGCGTGTGTGTGCAGTGTACAGGGGAGTAATTTCTATTCGGATATAATACATACATATGTGTGTACATATAAGCAGATTAAAACTAAATTTTAAAAGCAATCGAGAGGGACAAGAAGTGTAAGTGATATGCCTGTGTTAAGTGTGGGAGGAAGCATTAGTCATTATTTTTAGTAGTTTTTGCTTTCACGGCGATAAGAGCATCACATTAGAAAGCGTCAAGTATATAAAAATACATACATACATATGTATGTATAGAAATACAATCAGATACGTAAGGTCCACCTGATTCGATTTGATACTAAAAGGAACTGGCTTTCGCATACACAGACTCACGCTCACACATTTGTCAGATGGCTTTGTGTTTATTTATTTATTAATTTATGTTAGAATTATATTTCTCTATTTGCGGCTACAATAAAAACAAAGTCACGTTCTCATTAATGTCACATTTGTATTGGTTCGACGTATTGAGCACGATGTGTTAATTTCATATGACGTTCTTTATTCTTTATTTAATTTTGCATTTAATACGAAAATTAGTGACATTTTACGCTAGATCCCCTCGCATGCCAAAAGTATTATCGTCTCTGACTATAGCTCATGTCTATTTTCCACGTTCCGTACAACAAACTTGGTGAATTTACAAAAACTGCATTTATATTTAAATTTTCTGCGATGATTCAATCTGTTTGTCTACCGGCGAAATTGAAAGCTTCTCATTTAAGTTCGTTTTAACTGTGGCAAATATTTGCAATGCATTCAATTTGAGCTCTGACTTATGTAGACATTATTGAAGATTGCAACAATATATCAATTGATACAAATTAAACTCAATCATAACAACGATAAATACCAACTGGGTTTTATTACATTACAGTTTATTGTTATATAAGGACTGTTCCAATCAAATGTAGAATTTCAAAACTATCGCTAAAAAATGCTATCACTAACACTCAGTCAACAAACATCAAACAGCTGATTGTGATGGCGACGGGACCAAAGGAAAGAACCATAGAAAAAAACAAAAAATAAATAAAACACACGCACACACAATCACTCACAAACATTCACACATACACATACAAATTTAAATACATGCACACATATTGAAAACCATTTATCTTATCAGCAGTCGATGGCGGTGCTCTGGCCGACTCTGTTTGTTTGAATATTGAGTTGAGTTTGTTTTTAATGGATTTTCATTAATGCACTTGCTTTGCAGGCTACGAAAAACACACGCTCAACCACACTGCCGAGCCAGATGAGACATGCGAATAGTGCAAATGATAACAATCATAAGCAGCAGCAGCAGACGCAGCAACGAGAAAATAAAACAATAGCGAAACAACAGTTAAAGAACTACGAGCAACAACAGCTTTTTCCGCTCAAGCTCGATTAGTACTAAACGGCAGCAAAAGCAGCAGCAGCAGTAGTAGCAGCAGATCATCATGGCTAGGAATCATTGTATCACTCTTGAGCTGGCATTGCTAGGTCTCTGTTTGATATGCCATCGAGCGGGCGTTGATGCTAATGTACTTGTATACAGACGCGTCACCTCACAGGCAAGTTGAATTGTAATTACCCTACGCTGCTTAATTTGCTAACAACAACTTTGTTTCCACATAGCTGATTGAAGAGTTCAACGATTTGCCAGCCACATTCGGACCCCCTCTTGTGAGCAATAATCTTAAGGTATTTGTGGTGCCACAGGATCCAAAAAATCCGTATGGTTGTCAGAATTTTAAACTTCCCCCACGCAGTGACTATCCACAAGGAGCCAAGTTTGTGGCGATCGTCTCGCGGTAAGCATAATTAATCTCGTAGATACAAAAACAGAAATGTAACGTTTTATTTTTGTGTTTACACAGAGGTGGTGGATGCACCTTTGAATGCAAGGTACGCTTGGCTCAGGAGAAAACGTATTCCGCTGTAATCATTTACAATGATGATGGCGATGAGCTGGGTATGACAAGTTATATAAATAACACTCATGATTATCTTTTAGCATACACACATGGCACACATACATATCTAAGCAAATCAATGCGCTCTTTACCTGCTTTGTACTGAAAAATGTATATGCTATCTTTCTATGCAAATGCATTGAAATGCTATCATATGGATTTATATATAAAACTTGAAATGAATTTTGTGATTCAAGGCCTGTTTATTTTTTGAAATGAAGAGCAAATAATTTTTTTATTACTTCAAAGTTTATTTTTTTAAATTCATGTTTAGCCGAAAAGAGCACTTACATACATAAATTTTAAGTACAAATTGGACAGAATTTAACCATTTTAATTTTTAAATTTAATTTTAGAACAAATGACTGCTAACAATAAATCAGGCATCAACATACCCTCCGTTTTTGTGGGCATTACGACCGGCAAGACATTATTGTCTTTCTTTACTCCAGATGTGGTGCTGATTATCAACGATGAGCTGCCCTTCAATATTAACACACAGTTGATATTGCCGTTTTCTATACTTATTGCATTATGTTTCCTTATTTTGGTATGTGATTAACTTAATGTGAAATGCTCTGTTGTTAAAAACTATGTGACGCTTCTTTACCTAGATTGTTTACATGATATACAAATGCATACGGGAGCAGCGCCGTTTACGTCGTAATAGGCTGCCTAAGAGCATGCTGAAAAAGATACCAGTGCTACGATATACAAAGAATAATACCACCAATAAATACGAGACCTGCGTCATTTGTCTCGAAGACTTTGTCGAAGATGACAAGTTACGCGTGCTACCCTGTTCGCATCGTAAGTGGTTGAAATCAGCGGAAGAAGTGTGGCATTTGTAAACATATAATTATTACTATTGTTATTATAGCTTATCACAGTCACTGTATTGATCCTTGGCTAACTGAGAACCGTCGCGTTTGCCCCATATGTAAACGGAAGGTTTTTACGAAGGGCGAAACACGTGCGCGTCGGAATCGACAGCCTTCCTTAGATAATGTAACCGATACAGATGACGATACCACACCATTGTTGCAACAGCAGCCGCAATCAGCCACCGCAGCGGGCTCTGCGTTTAATGGCAGTAACAGCGCCAGCATTAATTCAGCCCGATCAGCGGAACGCACCACAAGACATGGTACATTTAGACGCGGTGATGCTGCACCCACTGCAACACAGGAATATCAGAGCTCTGACGATGAAAATGGTACGTTGACTACTTTGCTTATTAAATTTAATATTGAAATCAAATTAAATTTTCTATATGGCTCTTACATCCGCGAATACCACACACAGCGCTACTAGATTCCACAGTGTCTCAGACTAGTGCAACGTCATCTTTTCAACGTCGCGTCAATCCGTTCGATCGGGCAATAAATTTGCCAGCACATTTGGCAAATCAGCTGAATCAGCCAAGACCATCATTTTGGTCGCGCTTTAACTTCAGGTAAGATTTTTTAATGTTTTCTATAAACTTAATATAAATGGTTATATTTCGTTTAAAGCTCCCTTTTTCGCCGTGAGCCCACAGATATTAGTATTGCAGCACCGCCGTATCTCGATCATGTTGAGTCTGGTACAAGTGGAGTAGCGATTCGCGCGACGACAGAGGCTGCCCAAATTACTGTTGTCTCCAATCCTACATCGAACAACATACTAAATCCGAATTTAAGCGGCTCATTCAAAGATGATGACGATATGCCACCGCATCGCTCCATTTACGAACCTATCGCAATCAGTGCGCCCGCAACAGAGCAAGGTGTATCTATGGGTACGGTTACAGTTGCTGACTCCGTGTTTCTACAGACGCCTACACAGGGCGGTATAGGGGTTGCTGCGCTACCCCATACAGGCGAAGATAGCCAATTTCTAATATGAGTAGAGACGAATAAGAAAGCTGCTTTGTTTTAAACAAATAACAAATGTTTACCCTTAATACACATACTATGTAATTGTAATTGTATTTGTAATAATCATCATTGTCATGAGTCATGCACGGATCATGGATGATTATGGTTTGCATCGCAGAACCCATTACATTCACACACAAACACACACGTATATACAACATACAAACATAAATATGCGTATACAAATTGTGATTTATTTTATATACCTTATATATCATTAACATTATTGGCTTGTATAACTAAAATCGAAACGCAACGTAAAAATGAAAAAAAAAAAACCATTTACCCTCGTGTAAGATTGAAATTGTTTACCTGATCTGATTACGTATTGAAATATTGTTTGTTTTTTAATCGCATAACACTCCAAGGAAAATTAGGTCAAATAGAAAGTGAAATAAGCATGTGTAATTAAACGTATTGATAGCCACTAGTTTTAATATGCACGCGAAAGCTGTTTTCAGGCCAGGCACTCAAAGTTTTTATCAATCAGAAGTAATTGATTCATTTATTTTGTATGATGTTACTGTATATTTAACTAATTTTAAGTTTTTCTTTGTAATATATATTTAAATTCTCCCATTCGATTTTTTATTACAAAACGGCCATATAAATAACGAAAATAACAATGTAAATTACGAACTTTGTAGAAATAAAAGTTTCGAAATCATAAGCTAAAGGTAAGTGCTAGTGTGTGATTATTTTCTTAAAAATTAAAAGTATAAACAAATTAACATTATCTACTGAAAACTGTTCAGAACTATAAATATAAATATTGTAAAACGGAATCAATTAAACATAAAGACAAAAGAATTGTGTTTCAACGTGTAATCTAAAGTTAATTTACAATAAACAAAATGCGTAAATGAAGCTCGTGTTTTAAACCTTAATGTATACTTCTTTTAAGCTTTTTAGAAAAATACTATCATAGGCAAATAACAATGGGGGATACAACAAAGTTCTTCATTTTAACAGTATTAGATATACATCATATTGTAAATTTAAATGATTGTGTTATATTTCAGTTAGGATTTCAGCTTATTAAATTCATCGAGTTATATAAATTCATAGTTAAATATCATATATAAAGTATGCCCTGCCCACCACAATCAGCAATAAACTGACCTACCTTCATAATCTAAGCATCATCAAATTTACAGTACAATTTTCTGTTATTATTTACACACTTAAACTATATATACTTTTATGTATTTTGTAATCGATGCCTGAAAGTATGCAACGAAAGATATATTACATATGCGTACAAAAGCTGAATGCTACGTCGCGACGTACACTGTTCAACGAATTTTTAGAATTGAGTGTAGATAATTAATTCAGGACTTTTCCATTAAAACCCAGCAATTGCTTAGCTTATAAGGCCAAGCTACTATTTAAATTTAATTATTATTTTAAAGATACGTTTTGTCTATGAAAATCGAACAAAATATGGCCAATGTTTATGACGCTCTGACACTTTAAACACAATTTTGTTTAATACGATCTATAAAAAGCTTGGCATACGTCGATTTAAAACGTTGACAACTAGAAACTTCAGCAGTTGTTGAAATATGTCATTATTATTATTTAATTAGCTTGTGAACTACAACTGTTGAAAAGCTAAACATTATTTTTCTATATTTATATGTAAGGGCTTGTGTAGTAGACTCAGAAAGGCCACGTAAATAATTGAGCGAAATATGGCGGGCAAAAGGGCTGTAAAATATAATTTAAAACAATAAAAGTAAGAATCCAAATAAATTGGTTTTGTACAAATACAAATGTTTTTAATGTATACGATAACTATAAACAGAGCTCATATATACACTGAGAAGCAAAAGTGTAACACGAATTCAATATTGTAACTTCAAAGGTCTGTATTTTCACTTCTACTGCATGGATGCTTGAGTTCTTAGTCTCGTTTTGTTGGTACAGTAATTTAGCTATATTTAAAAAAAATTTTAAGTCATTCGGTTTGCTAGAAGAGAAATGCGATGGCAAAGAGTAAGAAGGGTCAATTGTTACAGTTATGCTCTCTCAGCGCAAAAACAATTTGCATTGGTATACAAGCTTTTGTTACCGTTAAAGCTTATTTATTTGCATTGAACTTTATGAGCTTTTACCATTTTAAGCAAATTTAAAACGCAATAACCAAGATGAGTGAAAACAAAAATAAAATAATTGAATTATTGTTAGCGGGTGTATCTGTTCGTAAAGTGGCTAACAAATTCGGTATTAGTCATATGACTGTACAAAGAATGAAAAAATACACTCAACAAAGTATCCCTAGCAATAAAGGAGGTCGACCAAGAATTTTGAACGATCGCGACACACGCCACGTGGCAAGGCTGATAACAGGCAATCAGGTCATAACGCCAATACGAGCAGCGAAGATGCTTAATTTGAATGCCAGTGAGTGGACAGTCCGTCGTAGTCTTGGCAGATTAGGACTAAAAGCAAAAGAAATGAAAAAAAAAACCGTTCCTTGCAAAAAAACACGTTATCTTGCGTAAAGACTTTGCTGCAGCTTATGAACATTGGACTGTAGCTGATTGGGATGCTGTAAGTTACTCAGGACGACTTTAAACAATTGTTATACAAGTTTTTTAAAGGTAATATGGTCAGATGAAACTAAAATAAACCGTATCGAGTCAGATGGGCGATCGTGGTATTGGACTAGAGATCCCACAATCCAGTCTCTAACTACTGTACGGCAAACTGTCAAGTACGGGGGCGGCTCCATTATGGTTTGGGGCTGTATACACAAAAATGGAGTTGGACCTTTGGTTTTAATTGAAGGGATAATGCGTAAGGAGCAATATCTGTCAATTCTACAAAATAATTTGGGAGAAGTCGTCGCAAATATGGGACTTGCTGCTGAAAAATGCATTTTTCAGCAAGACAATGACCCGAAGCACACGTCCCATTTGGTTAAAAACTGGATCTCACAGCAGAGATTCAGTTCCTTGAAGTGGCCTCCGCAATCTCCTGACATGAACCCCATCGAAAACATATGGAGTTATGTAAAGTCGCAGCTTGCGCAATATGCCGTCCCTCCAAGTGGAATGATGGAGTTGTGGGCAAGGACGAAGGACGTCTGGTACGCGATTCCTCCTGAGATGGTGAGATGCTACACACAGAGTATGCCCAATCGCATAAAACAATTAAAAAAGGCAAAAGGGCTATGGACCAAATATTAAAAAAATATTAATAAATGTTTTTGTTAAAAAATTAGCCATAGTGCAAAACTGTAACAATTGACTTTTTTACATTTTTTACTCGCATTTCTCTTCTAGCAAACCGAATGACTTGAAATTTTTTTTAAATATAGCTAAATTACTGTACCAACAAAACGAGACTAAGAACTCAAGCATCCATGCAGTAGAAGTGAAAATACAGACCTTTGAAGTTACAATATTGAATTCGTGTTACACTTTTGCTTCTCAGTGTATAGTATTTAGATATACATATTTATTTATAGTATTGAGTAATGCACATAATCTTGTCAGCATTGCAATTATTGGACTAAACCGGTAGCAGAGTTTTTAAATCGAATTTCGCTAAGTGTATACATTTATGTTTTATTGTGTATATGAATGTGTAGATGTGTGCGATTTAGTTTTCCACTTTGTTTGTACAACTCGTATGCAATTATGTAGGTGAATACACATATATTTATATGTATATATATCGATATATATGAATATGAATATGTGATTCGTTAATGTGATGCGTGTTTTGTCTTGCACTAATTCAATTTTAAACTATTACGATTTTGTGTATTTATAAGTTATATACAATATATGTACTTTTTATTAATAACCTAATACTATTAACATTAAGAAACTACTAGTCGAACGTGGAGTCGTCGCCATCTCACTTCACCACCAGCGACTGTTTGAGATACCGCACAAGGCCTGCGCCTATATCCTGCACATCCGGCCATTGGCGTATCACAAAGATTATAAAGCAAATCGTAAGAAATGTGGTCAGCACGCGAAGCCTATAAATAGACATCAATTCATAAATGAATACATAGCTTGTTATATATATATATATATATGTATAGCGTGTACTTACCTCGTTTTGAGAAAGGGCATTATGATGCCTGCAGCGGTGGCTACCAACAACAGCACCACTTGCAATATTGTTAATACCACATTGATGAGTTTCACAACCAAGGCGCGAGCATTTGAATTGTCTATGCCCTCGACGGTGACATATTGCTGCTGCGACATATGCTCCATTTTCGATATCTATTGTCAATGGATAACGGTTCAAAATATTTGCAAGCAATAAGATCAAAGCCAAATAGTAAATTACCCTTGTTTGACAATTCTCGAGCACTTCGTTGACGTCGCGTAGTCTTTCATCGCTTTGGTATTGTACTTTCTCCTCCATGTCAGCAATTGTTTGTTTCAGATTCTCAATTTCATTCTGCAGAAGGTGACAAAAATCGAAATAAGTACAGGAATTGTAAATCATGTAAATGAAACCCACCTGATGCAATTCCGTCAAGTCATTGATCTGTTCCTCCAGTCCCTCGGCACGAAAGCGTTCGCTTTCGAGAGTGGCTGTCAAATTGTTGAACTCCTTTTGGCTGGCCTGAAGTATTAAAGATTTGATAGTTGAGATTAAATGAAGTGTATTAAATTATAGTATTATCTGTTTTAAACACTTAATAGTTTTGGACTAACCTCAAGACGTTCGATTCGCTCCTTAAGTTTCTCGGTCTCCGCCTTCCGTTCGGACAATTCAGTGAGAAGGGACTTGAGCACAATGTGATACTGGCTGGCGCCCGACTGACTCTTGCCAGATCTGCATTGAAGCATAGATTTACATAGTAAACGATGCTGTTTGATTTACTACTCATACTCATTGCACTTACCCTGCTGGTATGCTTTCGCTGGTAACGCTGCTGCACTCACTGCCGTTGTCGCTGTTGAATTTGCCGGTGCCGCTGCCTGTGCCCGCGTTATTGTTGTTCATGTTATTGCCACCGCCCGAGCCGGTAGAGGTGCCAGGGCCGGATTGATGCAGTAGTCGCTCATTGGCCAATGCTTCCGTATTAGCTGCCTGAATGGCTTGAAGCTCGGCGTCGGCAATTTGATTTATATTGTCCGCGCTGCCGAATTTATTCTTAATGAGATGCGCAAATTCACGCGGCTTCGACATCACCGAACCGGAGAAACCCGTAATGCCATCGCGTATATTGCCACCCACATTACGTAGTCCCTGGCCAACATCACGGAGCACCTCGCGCGGCTGCCGATGTTGGCTCTTCGTTTGAAATTGATGATTCTGCAGATCCTTGGCGCGCTTGGTATAATTGTCCAGTTTTTTTTGCAGCTGCGATATGCTGTGTGCGCTCTTCTGATTCTTCTTCTCGAACACAGCCTGCAATAGGACAACGTTTCGAGTTACTGACAACAAACATTAATTCATTATTTTCTTATTTCTTGACTATTACCTTTATGCGTTGTAGTTGCTGTTTATCTGCGCTGGCTGCGAGTTTCAGATACTCGTTCACATTATCTACGAGAATAGAAATAAAAAATTGCAGATATGATTTCCAGTGTTTGAACATTTGAATAAATAAAAAATTCTATTTCTTATAAATTTTTCAAATTGTTTTATATTATTATAAATAACTTGGAATCGTTTTCCCGGGCTATGCCCAATAAGTATGCTATGAAATCTGTTATATGTTCTACTCACCATCCCGAGCTGTTTGCTCCTGTCTGATGGATTCCTTTGTGCACTGTATCTTTGTATTCAGACGATCGATGGCCTGTATACTGGAACTGCGCTCATGGCGTCGATGATGTAGCTTTTTGCTGCTATCAAATTCATCCGATGCCATAGACGCATAGTAATCCTCATTGCCGGACAAGCGAGAGTCCTCCAGACCGCTGCCAGTGCCAGCGCTGCCACCGCCGCCGCCGCCGTGGCCGAGACTGACGCCAAAGTCTGTCATATCGCCTACAATGCCGCTGTAGGCCAGGAGACCGCCTTGATCGGAGCCATGTGTGCGTCGCTGGCGCTCACGGCTGCGTCGCCGTTGCGTGGGGCTGTGGCTGCGAAAGCCGCGCACTGCCACGCCCCCGCTGCTACCCAGGCTGCCGGTCACCGTGTTGCCGCCGCTATAGACAGCCGCCTGTGCAGCTGCCACTGTGCTGGACGAGGCCGACGAATTGCTGTTGGCTGCCGTCGATGCAACCGGCGTACCCAACCCTCCCGTTCCCGTTCCCGCTCCTGCTGCTGCTGCTGCTGCCGCTGCCGCTGCTGCTGCTGTCGCTGCTGCCGTCGTCGTCGTAGTAGCTGCTGCAATTGCAATTGGTGTTGTGGCTGCGGTTCCCGACGACGCCGCTGTCGCTGAGTCGCTGGTGCGCTCCCTGGACACTGTCGGGTTGTTGCGCATAGAAAGTCAGTATGGTACGTATATATGTATGTAGTTTATGGCTTTGACTCGACTCAAACTTCAATCGTCAAATGGATGAAGGCGAGGCACAAGTGCAGTCGCAGCAAACGATAACATCAAACACAGTGATAAAGCAATAACAAAAACGCAAGTCTCAAAATACCACAAAGAAAATAAAAGTTCAATTTGCTGCTGCAGTTGTTGTTGATGTTGCTGTTGTTGTTGTTGTTGTTGTTGCGGCTGCGCTTGTAAGCGTGTGCATATGTGTGCGTATGTGTATGTTAACGACAGCCTTACAGACAGCTGTGCGTCAAAAGAGACAGTGAGAGAAAGCACGAGAGACGGCAAGACAGAGAGACACAGTGAGAGAGAAAGAGATAGAGAAAGGCGAACAGTTAAAAAGCAGCAGCAGAAAGTGTTAGCGATTTAATAGCGTTTAAAATCGCGTCTGCGTTGCTGTGAATAGAAAAATGTTGAAAATGCGAGAAATGTGTGAGTGTGAGTGTGATGTATGTATGTAAGGTATATAGTATATATGTATGGGAATTAATGAGTGTATATAAGTATACTTAATGTACTACAGTTATGTAAGTAATAATAAAAATCACTTGAAAATATCGTAGAATATTTAAGATTTCTGCTAATTTGTTGACTCAATAAAATTTAAATTTAAATTTAAGAATATATATGCATATAGAAATCGAAGAATTGAGTACAGATATTATATGTATGTACTTTGTCAACTGTATTATCTCATAGTTTCTATTATTTTTCACATAACTGTAAGACATATGAAAGTGTGCGATTGAAAGTGCTGCTTGACATATTATTGCTAAATATACCTTTTAATATATATATATATATAAGCAAGTATATATATATATAGTGTGTAGGTCTAGGTTTGTATGTATATAAGTGCGGTCAACGGTTACAAAGCTGTTTAAAGACACAAAAGAAAAAAAAGAGAAACGATAACAAAAGGATAATCAACACACACAAGTTAAATGCAATACAAAGAACGATAAGCAAGAACACAAAAGTCACATATAATAAATACGCTTTCAGCAGCAATAATCAAAATAAGCAAATATATATTCATATATACATATATAATATAAATATGTAACATTCAAGCACACTGAGTGCAAATGAAGCGCTTAAAAGCACACAGCACATATTTGCACTTGTGAGCCTTTAAGCCATTTGTGTGCAAATATTTGGCCACAAAATCTCTCTAAATCATTACAAAACAAGAAATGAAAGAAAATAGCAGAAATAAATGTGCACTTGACTCAAAGCAGCTTGAAACCGTCTTTATATCATAAGACAAGGCTGAGCAATAAACCCATATATGGCTATGCTAATCTTGTTGAAATTCTATTTAACAAAGCAATTCTTAGTTGACGTCATATCTGTTCAAGTCTAGCTAATTTAGTTAGTTCTATATGTTCGTTTGTGAAAGAAAATTTATTCAAGTTAATCGTGGTCCAATGCCTGGGAAAATAGTTTTGATTTTATTGTCGATTTGATAAGTAAATCCCTTTTTTTATATATTAAAAAAAAAAAGAACTAATAAACGAATCAACTTCTAAAAATATAAAAAGTTTTTATAATGTCTTGAAAGATATTATAAATGAAATATAGAAGTTCAAAGTTTAAAATTGTTTTGTTAAAATCCTAGAGTTTAAACCTGCTCTGAATAACTTTTAAATATAATATAATTAAATATAATTTTAGAAAAATAAAAAAACAATTTTCATTTATAAGATTAATTTCAACGGAATTTAATTTCTATATTTTTAATTTAAAATCTATCTAATAGAAATTGAATTTTGTGCACTTATGTTTAAGTGAATTATGCCTGACTAATCTTCTTAGGTTTATTGGCTTCTGCTTGACAACATAATTATCAGCAACGGAAGTGCTAAGTGAATAAGCTGCAGAGATTCGCCATCAGTCTCAGCAACATGGCATCCAAACCGAGCTACTTGCTGATAATGCTGTTGATGAGCGTGTCGCATATAATCAATTATGGGCCAAATGCTTAGGCTATTAAGGCTAGACACGACTAACAGGAGTGAGCTTTTGGTGTTTGCTTGCCAAAGATTATGATGATTATAATAATAATTTGATTTACTTTGCTCGCTGCTTCTGGTGGCCGAGGGCGAACGACTGGCCCGTAAATTGGAACTGGAACCGCGGGAGGAGCGCAACGGTTGCAACGGCTGCAGCAGTAAATGATCCCGACTCACTGGTGGCAACGAATCCATATTTGCATATTGCTTGGCAAAGATCTCAACAGGTTGACTTCAATGGCCTGCAAATAAACAAACAGACAAGAAGACGATTATTATTATTATTATTATTGTTGTTTATTAAATATTGTCATTGAGTGCGAGATTACATCCAATGCTAAAGCACACAAACAAGCGCGAGGCCCGAGTCCAAAGTCAAAAGGTGAATCAACTTCGATTGCTGATAATCCGACAATCACAAACACTTAAAACTGGACCAAATATACGGCCAGTTGATAATTTCGCATTCCAGAGCATTTCGTAATATTTCCTAGTGAAATAATTCAGAAACAATTTCAAATTCTTCACATATTTGGGTGAGTTTTCATTTCTTGCCGGCAGATTGAAAACACATGCCCACGAAATTGCGAGAGTGGTTAGAATAGTTTATTGAAAACTTTGTTTCACAATTGTGTAATCTTTTAAAAATTATATATATATATATCAATAAAAAATTCTTATGGAATTTGAAAACGACTTTTGGTTTGTTGAGCTTAGCAGATTTGAATGAAAGAACCTGATAGTAAATAATCAATTCCATTCATTGGCACTATCATGCAAACCACTGTGCGTGGTACAGCGCGACCTTTGTACTGTATACATTTTAAATATATAGCATATTAAAGTTTTTGTTTAGAAACTGACTGAGTCGATCAATACCCAATACCAAATACCAATTGGCTGACGTTAGGTGACGTTAGGCTCAACGTTCGATGTTCTATATATAAAATCGATATACTGCCGCCACACAGTGCAAGTGTACTCAAGCACCTGATAAGGATATGTATTAGGTTCTCCAGACTTATGACACCATATCTATATGTAGTTGCTCTGAACTCGAGACTCATTTCGATCGAGACGGGAATACACAACTCAAGTGCCGTGCATTGTATTCCGATGACAGCGCTGCGATGATGGCATACAAAGATAACAATTGTTTATAATTCACTATAAATATTTATATAGCAACGTACCAGACGTTTTCCTATTCTTTTCCTTTTTTCTTTTTTTTTCTCTGTTTTCCCTATATAATTCTTATTATATACTACATGCCCATGCATGTGCTACGGTTCTCAAAATCAAAAAGCGTCGTCGGCGGGAACCAACCCCAACCATTACACCATTCAATTTTCATTTTAAATGAAGCTGAAAAGGTGTTCTTTTTTTTTTTTTTGCATATCTAGTGAGCAACCTTTCCAAGCTCCAAGGTTAAGGCGTTTTTAATAATTTAGAAATTTGTCGTAACTGTTTGCTAAGCAAGTGTGTTTCGAGCGCACTAACTATATTTTCATTTTCTAGCTAATGCTAAGCAAACTAATCTATTCAAATATTTAACTACACGTGTAAAGTTTAATTAGTTTAAATATACGACTTTCTCTCCTCCTCTTTCTTTCGACCAGTTATCAGAAGTTCAGCAGTTCAATTGCCCTTCACATACGACTTGCACGATAGCTAACAAGGGATATTATTTATTGCAAATTAAGTTATAAATTATTATAATTCCTCTTGAGCAATTATTATTTTTTATGCTGATACGCTCGACTGCGTAGTAGATGTGATTAAAATTGGTTTGGGTTATCTTTATTATGATGTTATCATTACAACCCCAAATTTCAGGCTTCTGAGAATGTTTGGGGATTTTTTTTTTTTCAAGCTAAATAATGGTATGACTTTGACTGTAGAAAATGATATAAACAACGAGGGGAATGTATTTCAATTATTAATATAAAAATTTGAGTGGCTGATCGAAATAATTAATGAACGTAAAATTTAATTCAATCAAAATAAATACTTTTATATTTTATTTAAGAAAGATGTAGTATATACATATAGCTAGCTTAGTAATCCAACATATAAATTTAAGTTTTATTTACAATTTTGTGTCAGTGTTTCATATGAAACTTATTTCAACTTATATCAGCACATTTTAATTATAGAATTATTTATATTAAATAATATTAAAGAGTATTTTTTTGTTTTAATTTTGAATTTTATATATAATTAAAGCTAAATTTCTTGGAAATGTTTTCCACAATGCTTCAATAAGTTTCAAGTTAATTTTCCATTTTCATAAAATGCTTTGACTTAACACAAATTTCTTCGACTGTGCTTTCAACCCAAATGCTCATCTGCACTTCAATGCGTTCCAGGTGCAGGAGAAACTCTCTCTTTCTCTCTCTCTCTCTCTATGTCTAACTATCTCGGTTACCACATTTTATCATGTTTACATTTCATTTTGTTGTTATTGTTGTTTTGTGAGCCCCTCGTTTCACCTGTAACTGCTTGAAAATGATAATCATCGCATTTTGTAACATTTTTCTTTATTATTATTATTCATTTTTTTTTATCATTTTTTTCCGCTTTGTTGTTTTACACCTCTCACCACAGTTGCTTTCTTCGTACTTGTCTGGTTTCAACATGATATAAACAAATAAACTAACGAAACAACGAATTTTAAATATCCTTGCGGACACTATAGTATTTGTGTATATAGCTCAATATAATATAGCTCAAAGCTGTTGCACACTTGCTGATAACGTTACAACACCTTACTGAGCTAGAGAGCATCAAAAGCAAGAAATGTAAATACGAAGCGACGCATTTTGAAATAATTTATAAGAAAAACAAAAGCAAAATATGTTAAATTGTGTTTAAGGTTATTGCACTTGGCGATGTCGCCACGAGCCGATAGAGTCCGCTGAGGTGTACTATCACGGGCCAATTAGACTCGGCCGCATGATGCGCAGTGTCTCGTCAGCGTTTCGAGCGCTACAAATCGATTCAGTTATCAGCCAAAGGCAACGGCAACTTCCGCATGACTGGCGGGAAAATTTCTATTTATCAAAGAACTAGCTAGAGATGATAATTGTCTGAGTACATACACAAATATGTACATAACATATATCATTTATAGACATACATATATGCATACGAGAATGTTGATTCGAATTTATTAGATATAGTAATGCGCCAGAGCGTCACAGCTATTCGCTTTCGTTTTGGATAGCTTGTTGGTCAAGCGAGACTTGCTGCCCACATCAGGTTTAAATTCTATACATACAGTATGTATTATAAGTATGCGTGCTCTCTCAACACTGAGTATAAACCCCTCTACACAACCCAGCAACCGCATACCCATTTGTTGCTCTGGCCACAACAACAATTTCTGAAGGTCACGCCGCGGCTGGCGTCGCCGTGACTGTGGCTGGTTTATAAATATATAAAGAACCGCAGTTGCTTCTAAGTAATACATAAAAGATCTAACATTAGAATTACAATGCGATAATGCGCCGCAGACATCAGCGGCGACTGCGTCAGTTTTAAGGTCTGACCTTAGAGCTTACTTTCTCAAGCTTCAAGGATGCCCTTCTGAGCATTCAGGAATAATCAGCCATTTGCGATAAGTTGGTTGCTTTGTTCATAAACTCGAAGTTTTGCATTAGTTACTAATTACTTTTATCAGCAGTTTAGTATCATGCTTGGCAACACGAGTTACGAAATTTTCCTTTATATAATTTCATTAAACACGTCAGGTTGATGCAAGTTGATTCAGGTTGATATCAACTGTTCGCCATTAAATCAAGCACTTTGATTATGTAAAACATAATCACAGCACGCATCGCTATTGGCCCACAAAATAAAAGCTAATTAAGCTAACAGTTAGCTAGGTCAAGTCATAAAAGCAACCATTGAACTTGGCTGACACGTAGCGGCGCTGCTTGGCCACCAGATAGACTTTAACTCTGTTAAATGCTGTTTATGCAAAAATTGTGAAAATTGTTATTGTTGTTACCTCAAGTTGTAGTATTAAATAACATTATGTGAGTTTGTTGCAGTCGTTTAAAACGTCTACAAGCAACCTTAAAACGACAGGGAAGTAAATAGTGAATAGAAGAGAGAGAGAGTCAGAGAGAGAGAGAGAAAGAGAAAGAGAGAGAGAGAGAAACAGATAGAGAAACAGATAGAGTGAGAGTGAGAGAGAAACAGATAGAGTGAGAGAGAAACAGAGAGAGTGAGAGAGAAACAGATACAGAGAGAGACAGAGAGAGAGCGAGATAGAGACACAAAGATAGATAGAGAGAGATAGATAGATAGAGGGAGATAGATAGATAGAAAAAGAGAGAGAGTGAGAGAGAGAGAGAAACAGAGATAGATAGTAAAAAAAAAAAAGAAGAAGAAGAAGAAGAAGAAGAAGAAGAAGAAGAACAGAGAAAGAGAAAATAAAACACAATACCTATCAATTATTAGATAGATAGAGATAGAGATAGAGAAAGAGAGTAAATAAAACACAGATATCCTTATAGCAAATAACAAGAGACAGAGTGAAAACAGAAAGAGAGAATATCAAAGAAGCGAAAGATAGGCAAATAATGACAGACAGAGAAAGAGAAAGAGAGCGAGAGAGAGACGGGAGAAGAGGAGGTCGAAACTGTCTTTCCAACAGAGTAACAAAGATTTATGAACAAATTCTCTACTTTTTGTGTTGGGTATATTGAAAAAATAGATACTTTAGAAAACATTATTAGCCACGTTCTTCCATTCATATTGCCACAATCTAATAATCTGCTACTCAAATATTTATTAATATTATTTGGTTACATTATAAACATTATAACATCAACAAAAATGATTAATATAATCGGAAAATTGTACAAGTAGCAAATATTGGACATATCATGCAGCTATTTAATATATTATCTGATCTTAATGAGCTTGAATTGTCGTTTAATCCATTAGGCCAGCACAACGCGATAATTAACATTTCCCATTTTAGCTAATTACACAGCTCAATTCGAGCCGAAAAGGTGTAGTATACTACAGGTAATATATATATACAGGTGTAAAACTTATACACAAGCAAGTGTCGCAATATTCTGTTCCCATTGATACAGATAAGAATTCGAAGCTGTCCATAATTGAGCAACTGAAACGGTGTCGATTTTTAACAGCGCCTTGGGTTTTTGCCCTATCTTTGTTAGGTTTACCTTTACTTTTGTATCGGTAATGCAAGTGGAATGCATTCCGTTGATGAGCTCACAATTGGTTTTTGATTACAGCGATTCTTATCAATAATAATTAGACTTAGATATTATCATTTGCATTCAGTTTTTGTTGTGTCACAATAATAAATTTCGTTATCTGCATTGTGGTTAAATTCAATTAAAATGCGGCACAGTTATAACAGTCTGTTAAATAAGTGTTAACTGATTGCATTTCGATTTGAATTCTATAGTTAAGATAACCTACACCAAGTCTAAAATGACGTATAACGCTGCATGAATCAGCATTATAAAGATAACTTATGGACAACAACAATTCCCAGACAACTGGGAGATAAGTGTTATTCCGTGATTAGTCTCTAGTTTCTAAAAATGTAATAAAATAAGAAAAAAAAAATGAAATTGCAATGAATTTGCGTTTTCCAAACAAGTCATTAACGGCAACAGACTCTCTCAGTTGTGACAGGTAAAAAAGGTAGTTTACGTATTCAAATGGCGAAAACTTGACTAGCGAAATTAGTTGAACAGGTAAAAGAAATAATCAGCATCATAAAACATTTTATAGCTCAGACTTTAGGGAGAGCATGACAAAAAGAGATATAGGATACAGTTTACGGGTAGATTCGTAAATTATGGATAGCTGCGTTCAAGGACTTGGTACAAAGTTATATAAATACACATATTTCAGGCCACAACGCGCGCTTGAGCCTGAGTATTGGTTCATAGCTGGAAGTAATGCAACCGCAACAAATCGTAAATATGGAATTATATTGTTTACAAACGGAATATGAACTCTGCTATCAATATTTATATACCTTTAATTGTACCTTTTTTTCTGCAGAAAATTCTTGGTAATAAAATGATTTATTGATTTTCATAAGTGTACATAAATGTACACTTATATGGACAACACCTGGCCCTATTGCTTATTTGAGTTTCTTATCTGTTAAACATCATAATCAGGTGCAGATGAGTAAGGGATCTTACCTTACAATAAAATAGAAATGCCATAATGATTGCCCAACTAATAAAGCCCAAACGAATGTGGAACTGATTATACACACACACACACACACATGCACATGCACACCCACATGTACACACTTTGATATGTTTTAATCATCCGAATGAATAAGTCAGAACTGAGTGCTACGTGATATCGATACTTTGGTTATTTCATTATGATTCAGACTACCGAGCTCCATTTGTATACAGTTTTTCTTTTGGCTAATTTATAATTTGTTGCGCGTCATTCAAAATACAAACAAAGAAAGAAAAAACTTCCTGTAAATAACCGAAGTGCAATCAGTAGAAACAATTGTCGAGCTGTAGGCATGCATTTGGGGTCTCCTTGCATTGTTTCTATTATCTATTATAAGCAATGCTCGCCCATACAGTCTGGACTGTGCGACCACGAAGCCCAATCGCTCCGTCCAATATCTTAACAAAGGCGGAACTAAGTGGTATCCGCATTTGCATATTTTATGACATAATCTGTCATATAAAGTCCATTCAGACTCGTATATCGTGTATGCATTCTTAATCAACTGCAGTCCACATGAATGCCTAGGCGGGGGCAGCACGTAATTGAGCCCAGGTCAATTTACTTCAATTTGTCAATACAAAATTTAATTTATTACATAAATCAATGGACCATATTTGGTATAATAAAATAAAAATTTCCCATGTACTAATGAATGAATTGAAAAATGTATAATGAAATAGATAACAAAGGTTTCATCGTCCCATTAATCTAGTTTCTGCTCCATCTGCTCAATGTATGCAAAATTCGTATTGTTATTTAGATAAGCGAAAACCTATCAGAAACCTTTGTATTTCCTTTTTATCACAACTATCGAAAAGATACAATAATTCGAAAGCAATATTGATTCGTAGCTTTGTGAAAACCGGACCAGACCGGCAATTATATACATATCTGTCTTCCAACCGGTTCGCCCAGTTGGTCTATTAGCGCAATTGGTTTGTGCCACATTCTTATTAAAAAAGCGCCAACTGCTGTTGTTCTGCTGAATGATGCTGCAGTTTCTTAGCTTCTCCAGTTGGCCATTGGCTTCTAGCCATTTGCTCATATAACTGATGTCACGTTTTCGATGTTTATGAGTGGGGGCCATTGGCCATTGGCCACTGCTCAAACTCTCATGCGCCATGCGGGTGTTTTGCTAGTCATCCACGGTTGGCGATAAATCAGTGTCATAAGCTCGTTTAGGTACGTGCTCTGCTAAACCTTGACCTCAGGTATAAGAGCTTTATTATATGCATATATAAAAGTACGTGAGTGTGTCTATAACTACGTCCTCTGCTGTATGAGAAAAACAGTTGGGCGAGTGTAGAAACACCTACGAAGAATCTAGCTAAATGAACTGAAGATCACAAATGGTCAAGCTCGCTGAGTGCAGACATTTGTGTGGGCCTCAACACTAATGTGGGCAAATGTGAACTTAAATTCAATAATAGACAGGCTACATAGTATTTATTCTTTTAATATACTTCTGAATTCAACTTGCCTTGAATGTAAAAAAAACCCTAAATATATTCCAAGCAAAAATTTATCTGCTTATTATCTAAAACTCTTTTAATATCTGCAAATCAAAGATAAAACAGATTGTTAGACTCCTCTTGCTGATTATCAGTTTTATGTTATTATATACGTTTTATAGCACATCGAAAGTCAACAAAAAAGTCTTTATTTGTTTATTTCAATATTGAAATATTTATATTTACGTATTTAATAAACAATTAGAGTCATTTGTAAACAAATCACAGAAATGCTTCGCCTGCAGCTTTGCTTAACATTTCTGTTGAATTCTGTTCTCGATATTCTCTCGCTCTTTGCTTTTACCCCACCTTGAATATGGCAATTAGGCCCGCGATTCATTTGGCACGTGGCCTCCAATTGGCCATTACTTAGCGTTTATGGCTAATTGTTTTGAAAGCACGCCGAGTCGAGTGTAAACAATTGGTCGCCGATTTAAAGCAAGCCCAATGACAATTCGAGACGCCATTTATGCCCCACTACAAAGTCAGCCCAAAAATTGCGGGAACGTGAAGCCGATTCCATTATTTGCTTTAGCTTATTGCAACACTTAAAGAGCTCAACACAAAAACACCAAATTACACAATTCAAAAACGCTTTCAGACATTAGCAAATTATGCAGACAGACAAATTGACAACGCCCTTAACGGAACGAGCTGCATTGCATCATCCACCGACGGATCATACAATTGACATTTGACAGGCGGGTCAATAACTTTTCGAAGCACTTTCTGTGTCACGACATTTGTCAACTGAGACGATGATAAACACAAGCAACAACAACGAAAATAAAGAAATTCAATTTCAAAGTGAACTTTAAGCTCAATTTGTGTGGCAATATTTGTCAGCGTGATGATTCACGTTGAGCTGGAACACATGCAAATAGAGCGCGAGGCAGAACAAGCCTTAATTTATTTTCTATGCTATTTATTTATTCATTTCGTTTTAATTTGATTTGTCGTGGCTTTCTTACGCTTTAAACTGAGTTCAACAAATATTTTATGCACTTTTATACCCATTAAAAATAAACATTCAGGGTAGTAGTGTGGCGGTAGTAAAAAATATTTTTGATATTTTTCAGCCGTAAAAAAATATTCTTGATATTTTTCAGATATCTTTTAGCCTATTTATTAACTTCTTCTATGTAAATATTATCTCGTATTCAATATGATTCACTTAGCTTATCAAATACAACATAAATAACAGATAATTTAATTAAATTCAATTTGGATTCAATTTAAGCACAAACACTCATCATCAATTCAATATATATTTTTTCGCTATTATTTTCCTTTGAGATGACTAATATTTAAATATATATTGTCGCGAATACTTAATTTAAACATAAGTTTATTTATATAATTCTTTAAAGCATGCATTCATTTGATTTTCCACGAATGTGCCCAGTCGCCATATATCAGCTTTATTGTATGATTTGCAAACATATAGAAATTGAAAGGCGTATTCATAGTACAAAGATCAACCTGCTTAACATTTTTACACCGAATGCTCAATGAGTGACGCCGCTGCTCTGTCGCATGACAAACATGCAAATATACATAAGCGAAACTAAATAAAATACAAATATATAAAAAGAACAGCAAAAACAAAAGCAGGCAGTTTCAGCTACTTTGACAACTTCGTGCATGAAATACAAACAAAAACAAAAAGTCTTCGAACGTCGACTACGAGATCCCCTAACCCTGCAAAAAAGGAACTCTCTCTACGATCGCATGGGCGAGCTCGCTACCGCGCAGGCTGCCGTGGCTTTGGGTTGGGCTGAACTTTGAACGCAAACTCCATTCTAGAGGATGATCCTAATGAAATTTCAGAGTAGATAAGAATATCTAAATGTATCTATGTGCCAAATTTCAAGTCTCTAGTATTTGAAATGCGTTTTTTCCAAATTGGGGGCGAAGGGGCGTGGCATAAAAAATCTGAAAATTACATAATCCGTATTTATAATATCTATAAAATAACAAATTTGAAGTCTTTAGCTAAAACGGTGTAGAAGTTATGCTCAAAAAACATAAAAAATTGAAACGAATTTTCGATTTTTTATCGATAATTTGAAATGGGATGAGTTATCGAAAAAACAAAATAAACTCGTACTGCGTAGCTAACATATGAGTGTCATGTGAAATTTCAGCTCTCTAGCTCTTGTAGTTTCCGAAATCTCGACGTCATACGGACGGACGGACGGACGGACGGGCGGACGGACAGACGGACAGGGCTCAATCAACTTATTTTTTTCTGCTGATCAAGAATATATATACCTTATGGGGTCTGCGACGTCTCCTTCTGCCTGTTACATACGTTTTCACAAAACCATTATACCCTGAATTCCCATTTTCAATGGGTTCAGGGTATAACAAATACCAAATACAGAGAAACCGGAAAATACAAAATAACAACAAAGCTAATAAAACGCAAAACTTCACACGATTCAATATATAATATATAGACATACGTATATGTATGTATGTGTATGTATGTAAGCATATAGTATACTACATTTATGGTTATTATGCTGCTCAGTTTGCTATAATACAACATAAAATTAAATAAAAACAATGCAAAATGCGGGGCTCTCAAATGCCACATCAGACCTGCCTCCAATATATGTATGTATGTACATATGGGGGCCCTGAATCTCAAACGAGTTTGTGAACTTTGGACAGCAACTGCGATGCTGTTGACTGCGAATGATGAATCATCCTGCACAAGAGCCATAATAAATATTGTTTATCTTTGTTTGAATAAGCTGCACAAAATTCTTGTTTTTTAAGAGCTTAGTTTAACTAAGATTTATTTATTTATTTTTTTTTTTTTTAATAAAAAAAATTGATTTCCTGCAATTTCAAATTAAACAATAAGCAAATTGATTAATAGCAAATATTAATTAATCAGATGATTTGAGCTTCGCTAAACTTAATCCTTATATTTACATATTTAAAATTAAATTTAACATTTTTTAAATATTGTAATTCAATGCATTGACATTTATGCTTTAAATTAGGATTATTTTAAATTTTACGACTTTGTTTCAAATTAAAGAATATCTTTACATAACATATACAAAATTTAATTATGTAAACTTTGAGGTTTTTATTTTAGTTTTTTATTTATAAATTTTTCTTAATTTTCATGCACCTTTTTGACATTGGCAACACTTTAAATATATGCTAGTGCGTATTATCATAAATTATTGATTGACAGCCTGACAGAGCCTCGCTTGTGCTGCCGTCAATCACTGAGTGTGTGGGGCAGCAGAGATGCCGCCCCCTGAGGCATTGCGGATGGGTGAAAGTGAACACAGTTGATGTTGTCTCTATGATAGTTGCTGTTGTTATTATTTTTTTTTTTTTAGTTTTATTATTATTATTTTTGTAATATTATCATTGTTGCTATTGTTTGCGTATGATTTGTACAGTTTTGTTGTGCAAATTGTTTGAGTGCATATATAAGCAACGGAAGTTGTTTAAGTTGAGCGAGGCAAGCGGCAACATTTTATTGCTATTGTTATTGTTGTTGTTGTTGCTCTTGTTGTTAGTCAAAAGGTCAAAGTCAGATTTGGTCATCCAAACGACGTTTTCATAATTGCCACTATTTCGCCTTGTTGCCGTGTGAGAATTTGATGCGTTGTTAGTTATATGACTCACATAGAGAAGAGCAAGTGATACTACCTATGTGTATAAATATATATATATATATATATATATGCATATATAGGAACATTTGTGAGTTATAGTGAAATGCAATTCGAGTCATTTAATTGTCTCAAGGGGAGTAGATTAAAAGCAGCTTATCACGATTGGGGCTGCACACGAATGCCCAAAGAAATGCCGAAAGAATCGAAAGCCGATAAGCCGATTCAACGAGGGTTATTTAAACTGTATGTAAAACTTTTATACATATAAATATATAAACATATACATGTAAACGTTTGTGAGTTTATTCTGAACAAGTTTTCATAGTTCATATAAAAAAAAAAATTAAAATCTATAAATTTTTGATTAATTATACATATATAAATATGACAGTTTATTCATATATTTAATACATATTACTATATAGATAATTTGTCAAACCTTTTTTTTTTAATTCCAATTCAATTAGTTTCTACAGGAATTATTATTTTTTTATAAACAATGAGTTAATCATGCAAGTTGTTTACTTAATGAATCTAAATTATATTCATTAATCAATTGCATATTGAGAAGATACGGGCACACAATAAGAGACCCGCATATTACAATAGTTTTAGTTCAATTCACATCAAAGTGATGAAATTGATCTTTTGATATTAATTATGTTAAGAAAGCTAAAGTTCTCTTTCATTAACAAAAATTATGCATTTTAATTTAAAAAAAAAATATATATATATACATATTGTATATTATATATCATTTTCAATATATATTATTATACACATATAAACATTGCGTTATAAGCCATATCGTATCACCATGCAATATGCTATATAATCAGAGCATTAAAGCCAAGCAAAGCACCAAATATCACGCAAATATTTGAATATCTAATTAACTTGACTTAATTTCTGTTTCTCTCACTCTCTCTCTCTCTCTCTCTCTCTCTCTCTCTTTCTATAGCTAAAAATTAAAAATCCAGAGAGACTTTGTTCTTGAACTTCGCGAACTATTTAATTGTTTTTCTTGTTGGCCTTTGCAACCCGTTCGTAGTTGTTTGTTTGTTATTATTGTTTGATGTTGCTTGTTGTTTTCTTTTTGTTTGTGTTCTTAGTTTATATGTTTTGTGTTTTTATTGCGCACATATTGGCCACAGCATTGTTGGGCGTGTGCCCAAAAAGAGCGAGTTGGCGCGAAGGTGAGATGGGCCAATTGTACACCTGCTGCCGCAACTCCAAAAATAAAAAAAAACAAGTAAGAAGGCTCTAGTCGAGACTGCTCGACTACGAAATCCCCGAGCCCTCTCGAACGAATAATATCCAAAATATCGATTCGTCCACCACAAAACCACACATAGACACGATCTACACTTGTACATGTATTAGCAGCAGCAAGCGTCCTGTCTCGCGCTTTCTGCTGCGCCACATGGGGAGAGAAAACTGATGATCAATAATCTGTCTAGATGGACAATCGTATTGATATCTCAGATATATAGATATTAATATCTATACTAAACCAAACTCATGTCTCTATATAAAGCATTTTTTCATATGGGGTGGGGGCGAATGGGAACGGAATCCAAAATCTACAAAAACCGAAATTGTATAAATAGTATCTATATATATCAGAAGACTTGGAGGGTCTAACTCTAAAATGAATAGCTAGAATTTATAACTGGGTCCCGATAAATCTTTATCGATAACTACAAATATACAATATCAATCTAAACAAACTCGACTGCGCGGCAATATACGAACCTAACACAAAAAGAATGAACTCTCAGCTTTTGTATCTCGGAAATCGACGCGTCATACATACGGACGGACGGACGGACGGACGGACGGACGGACGGACGGACGGACGGACGGACGGACGGACGGACAGACGGACATGGCTATATCAACTTTTCTCGTCATCCGATCAAGAATATATAACTTTGTGGGGTCTGCCACGCCTCCTTCTGCCTGTTACATACTTTTAACAAAACCATTATACCCTGATTTCCCATTTTCAATGGGCTCAGGGTATAAAAACAACAACGAAATAATGCGACTTGGCAACAGAGCTGTGGCGCGCCCAAAAATAATTTGCACGTTTTTATATAGTATTTTAATGTTTGTTTTCTTTTAATATGGAAATATTTTTTATTATGCTTTTTATTATATATATTATATATAGAAATTTAAGTATGTATATTTCATAATGCTTTTGCTATCTCTGGTCTGCTTTAATTACTTTTTTTATTATAATTCTAATCAATAATATATATACTATTAATTGGCATAAGTTAGTCGAGGACAGCTAGTAAAATAAAAAATAAATAAATAAATAAAAACATTTCAAGCATAATCAATATTTTCTTTTTCTAAATTTGTTGCTATGTTAAATCCACGTGCATTTCTTTTTCGTAGCGATTGATAAGCGTTATAGATTAGATTTGTAACGGAACGCTTAATATGGTCAATGGCCAAGTTATAAATTCCAATGAAATTATACATACATATATTTATTCTAAAAATGGGTAAAATAAGACATTACTAAATATTTTTATAAAAATAATACAATATATATAATTTCTGTAGTGTATTTTAGAATATTGCTAGATTATTTTAGTTTATTTATTAACATTTTCTGACGTCCCATACTTTGCCACTATGACTCTGCAAATCTTGGCTAGCCACAATTTATATACAATAATATATATATGTATAATTTTTATATTGTATATCTGTATTTATGTATTTGGTCTTAGCAACGATATTATTCAAATCGAATAAATGTCAGATGAACGCATATATAACATATAACATATTTCGTTCAATAAAATACACAAACACGTGCACATACGAATAATCGTTTATGCTAAGCGATGGTAGAGACAGAGCAAGAGAGAACGAGAGAGAAAGACAGAGAGAGAGGAACAGAGAGAGTATCATAAATAATTTCATCAACGGAAAATCTACGGGATTAGTTGAAGAGGGAAGATGAGCGGCGTGTGTGTATATGATACATACATAAATAAATATACAGATTAAATAAAATAAAAAATACAAAATTGCCATGCTCAGACATTGAGCAGAAATAGCAGCAGCAACAATACAAAACAGTAAATAATTCTCTTTAGTTTGCGTTTTATTTTTAAATTTAATTCAATTGCAGACATAACCTGCTGCTGCTGCTGCTGCCGTTGCTGCTGCTGTTGCTACTGCTGTTGTTACTGTTGTATATACATATAGTGGTGACTGTCTCCTATAATAATAATAACAACTACCATACAGAAAGAGCAATCAAAAGAAAAGATGAAGAGCAGGCGAACAGCTTCCACATATGCTGCACTACTTACTCTCACACACAGAGTGATAAGTGCAGCTAATTGAATTGAGAGTCACTCAACGAAGCGCTGATTGTCAAAACTGAGAGCACAGCCTGTTACAATTCTCCATTGTGATGAATTAAATTTAAGTTGTTATTAACTGTAATTGAGATCCATTCTATGCACAAGAGCAAAGCAGTAGAGAAAGAATGACAGACAGTTGGCAGGGGGAGAGGGAGATTGAGAGTGAAAGAGAACGAATCCAGAAATCAGGCAACAATAAAAATGCACTGTATACATTAAACTAAACTAACACACATACACACACGCACACTTGAATGAGAGCGTGTAAGTGCAAGGTACAAAACTTGTTTGGCTGTGTGCATGTGTGTGTGCATGTAGGTGTGGCTGTTTTAGCTACAACACAAAAATAAGTGACGATAAACAATATTCGGCATGCACTCACCTTAGGGTCCGTTTTGGTCTCGATTTTCGTGTTGATTTGGATTTGGCTGCATTCAATTTTTTTTTTGTGACGCCCTTTTTTGTTTGGCACATGAACAATCACTCACTTCCACACACACAGACGCATACAGAGAGGGAGAACAATATTATTCATATTCATATGTATATACGCACGTACATATGTATTTATATATATATGTATACATATATATTGCGCCTACACTTGATTATTAATATTTGAAAATTTTCGCTTGTATTCTTTGATTTTCATTTGCAACTTTTTTTGGTCGTTTTCTTTCCGCATTGCCTTGCGCTCTGTGCGCATCACAAAATCTGCCGCAAAATTCGCATTGCAAGTGATAAATAAAATTTTAATGTTTATTCGTTGATATTTCTGGTGCACTGCGCGATAGTTTTTAACATTTACTTTATATTTATTATGTGCATTTTAACTGTATACCAAAATTAGTTATGTATTTAACTAATGCGGTCCGTAACATAGCTCCTCTCACCGATCGAAATCAACACACACTAATTGCTATGGCAAGCTGTCGCTATTGCCGAATCATTATCGATGTGCAACCCAGCAAGTGCGAAGATGAAAAGTGCTGGAAAGCGCTTTAAGCATACACTCAAAGGCTAAATGATAAGAAATATTTATAACAAATTCGAAATTGCTTAAGAAAGACACAAAATTTATAATAAATTAGTTGTTGCTAATCTTAAAATCTCATCTTACCTTTCACATATAATCATTTTGTATATTTTGAAGAATCTCGAGGATTTAAAGGACAAAAAATAGTGGTATTTTTTGGGATTATTTAGTAAATATGCCGATTGCCATGTGCGGTCGCACTGCAATCGTATCTCTTTTTCATATTTTCTTTTGTGTATTGTTTCTCGCTCTCGCTTGAACGGTACGGACGTGTACTGCCGTTGCGCGTGTGTGTTTTAACTTGGCTTAAGGAAAAATACTTAATTATACAACTCACATGTATTTTGTTCTTTAATATGCAAACAAATTGCATTAAATATACAAGTGGAGTGGGTTTGATATACATACACAACGTAAGGCGTGACAGGCGAATGCTATAATAAGCAATATACATCAGTTAAATTACGTGAGTGTTTGTATGCGGTACACGCGATAGAGCGAGTCAGCAAATCAAAGCCCAACATAGCCGCGTAGCCGTGTGAAAGAGAAGCTAGCATCTAAATTGCTTGTGCTTCTTTCTGTAAATGTGACGACGAAAATGGCTTAAAGAAAAAGTAAAATATTCGGAGTCGGCACGCGCGTGTGTGTGTTGTCTGTGTGTGTGTGTGAGTGTTTTTGTCTGCGGTTGTGTATGCCTTTTGTTTGTTTCGAATTTAAAATGAAATTTATAATAAATTGAAATATGTAGTTTACAAAGTGTTGATCAAATGTATGCAGTAAGAATAAAATAAGCGACTGCATTATCTGTTGTTCAATAAGTGAAAAAAAAAAACAAGAAGAAGAAGCGAATGCCGCTTTCGTAGTTGTGTACGTGAGTGCGGGTATTTTGCGTGTGTTTGTTTGTGTGTACATATGAATGTGTGTTTGCATATATGTACAACAGCAGCTGAAAAGTGTGTTTATTATAGCAAAGAATATCAAAATATCAGAAAAAAAAATCATTTTTAAAATGCAAAATTGTTTAATATTGTATATTTTTTGCAGCGCTTGCTAAATATCAATCACTCAACCAACAACAACGAAATAAATATATTTAAAGTGCAAAAGTGTGGGTAACAAATACCAAAACAAACTAAGGTTTCGCCAAATGGTATTTTTGTCTTCCTCACAAAATCGGCTCGTTGAGCCCGCCTAAAATGTCACATAACAGTAACAACGAATGGAATAAGTACTAAAGACTTTGATCGAGTATAAAAAAATACTGAACGACGGAGAGAGCAGATAGCAGCAGAGATAGGCAGTTAACGGCGATCGGGCGAGGGCGGAGAAAAATGTGAGTATCACCACCCAATGAGGAGCGTATGCGCTCTCTTGTTTTTTTCTTTCTATTACATACATGTGCATATGCATAGGTATGTGTATGTTATTGTGTTTCGTTTTGTATGCGATGTATCAGTAGCGGTTCTTCATTTTTTTTCTTTTTTTCATTGCCTATGCATTGCGACTTTGTAAGTTGATTACAATGGAGAACGGAAATAATTCTTCGTTTTCTTTTCGCATCGTTGTGGTTGTGACTGATAGAGAGCAACAGCTGTAAATGAGCGGAAGCGGAATAAAATAATTAGAAAATTTATTTATTCTCTTTGTTATGTGATCGGTTTTTATTTGAAAAAAAAAAAAAAATCAACGTAATATTTCAACGACAAGAAGTCTGGTACGGTGTCAATCAAAAACCAAAAAATCCAATTAAGGCACACAACAAAATAAGCTACAAATACCGAAAAACTTGTAAAAGAGAATAGAAAAAATAACTAAAAATAACAACTGTGCCAACTACTTGGACTTGATCGTAGTACACACACATAAATATATACAAACATACATATATACATATCTATGTATGCGTGCCAATTGGCAATTCCATTTATACTGCTTGATCGTTTTCAGTCGCCTGACAATTAAAATGCATTTCGAATTCACAGTTATTGTTGATTATCGGTTCTATGATTATTCTCTCTTCGCTCTGCATATGTACGACAAAAGCCCACGCAGCAGCAGCAGCCGCAGCCGTTGCCTCCGCTGAATGCTTCTTAATTCATTTCTCTTTCCGTTTTGGTGGCCTTTGCTTTGTTGCTACATGCCGAAAGAGAAATCCATTTATAAAAAAGCGTACAAAGCACAAAACGAAACTCCAAACAGAAGGAAAAAAAAATACGAATAACAACAAAAGAGAAAGAAGAGCATAAAAAAACGTGGCAGCTAAACAAAAATAAGTTGCTCTGTTTTCTTCTCGCTGCTGCTGCTGCTGTTGTTGTTGTTGTTTGCGATGCAGCAGCGTTGGATACACACGAAAAACAGACAACGGCCTCAGTTGGCGTCAGTGGCGGCAGCAGCAACTTTACTTGCGTTCGCTGGCTCGATTCTGACTCCTTCTTTGTGCTTCATGTGACTGTGTGTGAATAACTTATACATGTGGGTGTGTGTATAGTGCCTGCAGCAAACGCTGTCTATGTATGTATGTTTGTTGTCTGTTGTCTATAGTATTGCGTTGTTTTATTTTTTGTTTTGTTGCGGTCTCTGCTCGCTTCGCTGCATTTGCTGCTGCGATTCATCAGCAGCAACAATAAAAACAAGCTTTAGACTTCAGTTAGACACACACAAACGTACAGATGCGTACATACATAGTTAATATATATATATATATATAAATATATTTGTAATGCACCGTTCGTTTGTTGCTACCCTATAAATTGAGTTGGATTTAATGCAGTTTGATTTATATTTTTCAATACAAAGATCGATAATATTTTTAAAATTGGGAATAAATAATGTGCAAACATTAGTAGAAAATCGATTCGAAAGTTGTTCAATATTTATATAAAAATAAAAAATAAAAATATAATATATTATTTTCCCAATCTTTTCATTTCCAAAAAATATTTTTAAAATTATTTAAAGTTTTTTTTCTTCTGTTTATTTCAATGTTTACACACCCCAAAAAAAAAAAAAAGTTGGTCATGTGCGAACATCTCTTGTTTCTTTTGAGATAGTATTAACATATTAAAGTATCGTATCTATAGGATACAAAAATAGCTAAGCTGTATCTCTATATGTATCTGTGAGGCATTTTGGAGGTCTGGCCCGAACACATAAATGCAAGCAGCTATGCCATAAAGTATATGCAAACCTTATATATACATATATATGCACATATACACATGCATATATTTGTGCATACATTCATGCAATAAAAATAGAAACCAAAAAGTAAACGACCAAAAACAACGAAAAACTTACACAAAATGTATTCGGAATGGCGGACGACAGACGGGAGGTCAGATCTCTGCCTGCTGCAAATTGTTGACTGTTTAGAATTGAAAGTTAAATTTAGATGCGATGCACAAAAACGAAATACAGCCCAAAAGCAGAGGGAAAACAAAGGCAACAAAAACAACAATCATAGCAATGCCATTAAAAAGACAAAGCTCACAGATTTCGGTATGTATGTGAATATACATATACATATGTATGTATTATGTATGTGTGTCTTGTTGTAGCTCGCAGCCGCTACTTTTAATTTTTCTATGGACGATGAATGTGTGTGTGTGTGTATGTGTGTGTGTGTATGTGCGCGCGCGTTTGTCTTTTTTTGTTTTTTTGTTAATTGTTTGTATTGCTTCTTTTTATTTTTTTGACAGTTGAATGAACTCACAGCAAAAGCAGCTGTTAGAGAAAAAAATAAAGGTATAGAAGCAATAGGCAAAATCATTTAAGTAAATAATAACGGCTTTAAAGCTAAACAACTTGAAAGTTACTCAAGAGAGTAACAGTGAATGAGCGAGTGAGTGAATGAATGAGAAAGAGAAAGGGTGATGTGTTAGCTAGATGATGATGAAGAAGAAGAAGAGACACGACAAAATAGCAAAGCGGAAAGAGAGCAGTGTTCAAAAAGAGTGTCAGACCTTAACAGTTACATACATATGTATATAACTAAACAAAATTGCAGTCTATATGTGATTGCAGAAAATATAAATTGTCCGCTAATGCCATCAATAAATACAAGTTTAATATTTTTTTTAGAGTATTTTTATTGCTGATAAGCCACACCGCCGTTTGGAGTCATTTTATTTTACGAGAACTTTTTATTGTAGATAGTATTTTTTATACTTTTTTATTATAGTTCGTATTGTACAAATGTAAGGAAATAAATACTAAAATAGGAATTTTATTGTATGTTTATATCAGAAACACTACGGAAATAATGCTATAATAATAATTTATACAATTGCAATTAGTGACGTTCACTTCAATCGATTTTTTCTTATTACCCTGACACTCTTTACTCTGCTGCTCTACTACTTTATTGCTGCATTTCGCTATGCCATTGAGCTTCATATGATCGTTTAATAAGTCGTTCTCGTTCCATTCCATTTCATTCCGTTCTGCTTTCAATTTGCTTTAATCGCATGCAAATTGAACGCGCTCTTATTTTCTCTTCTCAGCTTTAAGTCGTTCGACATTTTAGTTCGTTTCTCACGTTCGCTGTTTGGCAGTTGGCAATGGATGAATGATATCTGATATATCACACCTGCCAAAACGGGCACTCAATTTAAGACTTTTGCAAATGTTGCGCTCCAGTTTTTCACGCCAAAAACCACTTTTCATTTTAGCTTTGTTGCTTTTTCCACTAGGCAGCAGCACAGCTGCCACGCTAAGCAAAGGAAATATTTGATATACATATCTAAAGAAAGAGAGAATGAGAGAGAGAGAGAGAGAGAGAGAGAGAGAGAGAGAGAGGGCGAAAAGACTTGTGCTTGAAAGGCAGCCAAGACAAACTGGCGGCGCTGTCAGTCAAGCAGCAGTGTAAAGGCAAAGGCGACTATGGATGAATAAAGCTGTAAATAGAAAAAAGGGAAAAACTAATAAAGTTGCCTTTTGCTGTTTCGCCCTTTGCTGTTTGCCTTTGCCACGGTTTCCGTTGCCAATTTATGCTGTATTAGAAAAGGGTTTCTGGAATAAAATATCGGCTATGAATATATACATACACATATGTTAAAATTGAGTTTATCGTTAATTTTTTTAATTGAGTATTTATTATTATTCACTAGGAATTAAATTTGGATATATATTTCTTATGGCTCAGGATATTTTTTAATCAGGCACTGTCGATTTTAGCAGTCTTTGTTTATTCTGAAAAAATCTGAACATAACTTTAATAAAGAAAAGTCCTATTAGTTAACAGATTTAATATTTTAAGTAGATTGCTTAAATATAATAAATAAGATAAACAATTTATTTAAAGAATCACAGGAAAAACATTTGCTCAGCTGAAGATTTTTTTATCTTTGAGATTATCAGATTACTTTTTGTTTTTAGAATCACTAATATTTTATTTATTTTCTATGCTGTTCACCTGTCATTAATTGGAGGACTTTCGAATAGTCCTCTTATCGTTTTACTTGCTGGCATTTTTTGTGGAATAAATAATAAATAAATAAAATATAAAAAACAACAAAAATTAATAGGAATTTCTTTGTTGAGCCCGCATGTAAAAGCCAAAGTCAAGTCAAAAGGTATCCAACGGATACACACACACACACAACTAACTATCATAGGAGACACGGATACTGGGTAAAGTTGACAGGCTACTTAGCTTGGCCCAGTCAACCGTTATAACTAGCGTTAGAGCTGCATGCCTGCCTGCCTGTATGTATGTATGTATGGATGTGCGTGCGTGTGTATCTTTGAGATATGCTCATATGTGTGCATATACAACATGCATGCATAAAATGCCGTAAACATAAACACCATCTAAACAGGCGACATGGTGGCCCCACTCCAGCCCCTCTCCAGAGCCCCCTTATCATTACTCGTAGCAGCTTAAATGGTTTTTACATGGCAGCAGAACAGAAAATCGATGACAATTTACCGTACGTACGTCTGTCACTGTGCATGGCTCCGTGTGTATTGGTATGTGCGTGTATGTATGTGTTTGTGTGTGTGGGTATTTTTACGCACACCTACATATACATACTTCATGTATTATGTATTTGATGTACATGCGCAAAATTCCCACATCTCATATAGTGTAGATGGAAAAGTCTTTGGAAGAGACTGTATTATTATTTTCCTTTTTTTTTTTCGTAGACAGAACAAAACAAAAAGCCAACCAACGATTTAAAAAAAAAAAAGAAAAATAAAAAAAAGGACAGAGACAAACAAGAATAACAGAGTAGTAGAAGAAGAAGGGAAGAAGCTTAGCCACCCACAAGGTTTGCTTTGTTGCCTACGCTTTGTCGTCTTCTCTCGCTATCTCGCTCGCTCTCTTTTTTTTGTTTTTTGAGCTCCCACTCAACACTCTCGCTCTCTGCCCCTACCCCTGTGGGACGCTGCTGCATTATTTTCATTTTCAACTTTTTCTGCTAGCTTGACTAATGCTGCTGGCTGCCCGCCGCCTCCTGCTCCACCCGCTCCGGCACACTGGCACAGGCGACCTCATTCGATGAGGTATGGCGGCGCTTCCACATTGACTCTTCTTCTTCTTCTTGCTGCTGCTGCTGCTGCTACTTCTTCCCTTGCTTCACTTAGCACCCCATGCTGCTTAAGGCCGCAGCTGGCAACGCACATTTTGATAACATTTGTGATAAAGTAATGCGGCAACAACGCACCAACAGCACGAGGCGCAAGAGAGGCGCGGATGGGAGAGTAGAGAACGTGCCAGGTCAGTGGGTGGAATGGAGCAGACAAGACGCTAGCCCAGGCTTTTGTCTGTGTATATATATATATATATATATATGTGTGTGTGTGTGTGTTTAGGCATGTGTGTGTGCGTGTGCTGTAACTAGTTTTTTGCGTTCGTTTTTACTTTGGCATTCTTGGCTTTTGCAGCGTTGCCAATTTTCACTTTGGCTTAGCTGTTCGAAAGCTAGGCAATCAGGCTATTGCCCTCTCGCTCGCTCTCTTTCTCTCTTTTGCTTTCGCAAACAACGTCAATAATTTCATTCATTCAGCCTGAAGATGAACACGTTCGAGTCTCCAACCCCGCCCACTTTGCACATATCTCAAAAGCTTTTTGCCTTAATTTAAGTTAAGGCATCAACTTTAATTCTATTTGATAATCACCAAAGTTGATCTAATTGTAATTGTGTCAACTAAATTTTGCTTGTTTTTGGCTAATGGAGCAAAATTGAGGCAGATGCTTTGAAGCTTTATAAATGTATTTAGATATTTGCTTAAAGCGTAAATATAAAGAGTGAAAAGTCTGATTTATAATTAATTTCTAAGCTTGAAAGACTAGAAAATTGATGTATCTATTGATGTGTTTGCTAGGTACCAGTTTAATGCAAATATTTATGCATATGAACTGTTTAATACAAATATACATAAAAAGTATAGAAAAAATGAGGAATAGATGGAAGAAGTACTAATCACAAAATGTTTAGAAAACTGGTAATAATTGAAGAGAATCAATCGTTGGCATTACCTCATCATAGAGCTTTAAAAACTCGTTAAAACTGATTATTTCAAAAGACTAAATAGACAAAAAATCCAAATACAAACACAATCACAAATATATAATTAAATTTGATTTTAAAATTATATAAAAAAAAAATTAATTAATAAAAATAGCTAAAATGCGTAAGGTTTTATGCAAATGTACTCAACTTTCTTATCAGCTGCTATTATGCTTCTATTTTTCAAAAAAAACTTCTAAAGTTCATATTTAAATGTAAAAAAATATAGATAACTATTATCAATTACAGTAAATTCTTGCTATTAAATATAACTGAAAATTCATTAGGCATTTAATTATATTATTAAGTCAGATCATTATGATCATCTTATTTATTATTTATAAATTATTATTATATTTATTAAGTTATACAAAATTCAACTTCCACAGCCAAATTGACATTCGGTAAAATCTTGTTAAAGGCCAAAGCATACTTTTTGCTTATTGAATTAAGTTAAAGTCTTCACAGCATTTAAATGAGCTAAAAAGCAAACAAGGCAACGCCCCAATGGGGGTGTCGCATTACCAATGCCCCCATAACTGTTTGAAGCTAAAGCAAACTTTACACAATTCACATTAAATTAATGCGCTCCAGCAAAGCAAAACTTCAAGCAGCCACAACTATAGCAGCAGCAGCAGCAACAACAACAACAAACACGAAAAGGACGCCAAGCGCAATTGCACAGAGGAGCCGGCGACGCCCCAGTCGAGTTCGAGCTCGAGCTCGAGTTTGAGTTTCGGTTCGAGTTTCGTCCTTGCTGTTAAATTTAAGTGCAGACGCCATTTCTATTACTCCACACATTAAATTATACCACGCGCTGTTGCCAAACGCGATATCCTGCCAATATGCCCAGCCGCCTCCTCAACATCCTCGATCCCATCAAAACCCAACACAAGGCAGCAGCGCTCCTTCAACCTTTCAAGCCGAAAATAAAATCATGACTCGCCCAAATGGCAACTGCGAGAGGCAAAAGCTGCGCCCAGAACGGGGCGCGGCAGCCAAGGCACATAACGGAACCCGCTGTTCTTATATAAATATATATGTACATACACACACACACACACACACACATATATATATATATATATATATATATATATATATATATATATATATATATATATATACATATATATATGTATATATGTACATGCCTGTATATATATATATATTAAAGACGATTTCTCCAGTTAGAACATTTTTCGCCAGGCACCGCCCCAAAAGTTTCTGCAAGTAGCACATTTTAGGACGACAGGATGGCAGGGAGAGGTAGGTGCATGATTATTTTTCATGCTTTCCCATTTCATTTTACTGCCTCGCACACATACACACAGTAAAACTTTTACAATACGGCTCTGCCTATAGAGGGTTGCTGCTTTTGAGCGACGTCAGCGTCTCCACCCACTACGTTATAAAAAAAAATGAAGCGAAAAGCAGAAGCAGCAGCAGCAGCAGCAGTCGCTGCCGTCGCCTCACGTGCGCCTGAAGTTGACGTTCGTTGTTGTTGTCGTTTGCTTGCCTGCTGCTTGTTCGGTCTCTCTCTTTCTCTCTCTCTCTCTCTCTCACTACATCAAATGGCTGCTTGCCGCCCAACACATTGTCTGCCCTTGATTTTATCGATTTTCGCTCTCGCCGCATACGGCGCTTTTTGCTCTCTGCCTGTTTTTTCGCCTTCTCGCTCGTCCTCTCTCTAGCTCTCTGACTCTTTCTCTCGCATTGCAAAAGGCACTCACATAAAAGCGCGCGCGCTTGTGTTTTTGCTAAGCTTTACTATTTGTATGTGTGTATGTATGTGTGTGTTTTGTGTGTTGGCTCCATTGTTGTATATGTATAAAAACATATACATATAAATATATGTATTTGTGGTATGTATAGATGTATACACATATTCCGGCCGGTCGTTTGTACATAATGTGCTTTGGGTTTTGAACATGTATTTTATGTGCTGGCTGCTCTCGCCGAGGCTGCGTTGTTATTTTCGGCATTTAACCCAAGACCACCCAATAGACCACCCACCCGCCACTCACATAAATTGCCTGTGTGTATGTGAGTCTGTGTGTGTGTGAAAATATACATTTACCGTTTGCTATCTGTATATGTGTTGCGTGTGGCGCGCTTTAATCTTTTGCCGACCAATTTTCATACAATTTAAATTTCGCCGTTATGTGAACATGAACCAGTCTGACTTTTATTTCATGTCCCTTGCGTCAATTTTGTTGCATTTAAGCTTTCAATTTGTAGCACGACTCGTCTCGCTTTAACTGAACCGACCCGGCCCGACTCGACCCACCCCAGCTGTAACACCAACTCCACCCACAGTGATGTTATTGATGTTGTGCGAGGTCGTCTTTTGGAATTTTCAATTAAAGTTAAATTCTTAGCTCGACCACAATTTGCTCAGTTTTGAATAAACAAGGTAAATTACTAAATTCTTTGATGTGTTCTTGAGTATTTCTGATTAGAGTATGAATTCCGTATAAGCCATGAAGCTGGGCCAATTATAAATTCTGTTTAAATCATCAATTTTCTGCAGATTATTCTAAATGATTAAATGAACAGATGGAAGTAATTTATGCAATAAATGACTAGTAAACAATGGTATTTGTCACATATGTTGAATGCAACTGAAATATGTAAAATTAAATTAAATAAATCGTTAGAAATGAGGGCGAAATAAATGACAACAAATGAATAAAATAAAGAATTATTCAATAGTCTATTAATTCCGAAACCAATTAATTGACTGAGAAATTAAATACAATTTCTTTAGAATACAATTTTATCACTAAAATATAACTTTATTAATTAAAAATGTAATACTTATTTTATTTATTTTCAATCTTTTATCAACAAATAACTAATTGTTTCTATAATCAGCCCAGTTTCAATGCATCACGTTATGATCGTCAAGAGTAAATTAATATTGGCCCAAAGTAAAGGGATTTGTTTTTCCAATTTTCTTCTTTATATTCAATTCGAAGTAAAAATTTGGCACTTTTTAATTTCCAAGCGGAAAAAAGTAACTTTTTCTTCTGGTTTATGTTTTGTATAGTGCAGCACTACTATTCCTATGTTTTCTGCTACTATTATTAATATTTTTATAATTTGCTTTAGTCAATATGCATAGATTCTGTCATTCAAAGAGCTGCCGTCAATCAACTTAATCAATTCGCTTGCATCAGATACTAGAAAATCCGACATGTCCGTTGCAATTAAAAATGCAATGGAAAAGGGTAATTTAACTCCAGGGGTGACCATTAACACCGTTATAGTGTAAACAAGCAAGAAACACGGAGTTACTTGCAATTCGTGTCTGTTTTGTTTTTTGTTTTATGACGGCATTTCGGGGTGTGGCTGGGACAGACTTGCCTCGTGCGAAAAACAAAATGAAGAGTAATAAAGAGTCGTCGCGTGCTCAGACGTCATGAATTTAACAACCGACAACCGCTTGGCAGGCCGAGAAGTGGCCGTAAATCCGCCCTATTTATGGGGTAAAGGAAGGGCAGGGTCGTGGCCCTTCTACTCTCACGTGAGATGTGAGCATAGCTAAAATGTCCTTAAACTTTTAGCACTCAGTTTAGCAAATATATTCCACTTTTTTCAATTTATTTTTATTATTGTGCTGTTCACTATTCGTCTCTGGGGTGCGCTGCTCCATTCATTTATTCATTCGATTCACATTCTGCACTGCTGACAAGCCCTTTTTTCGCGCAGCGACTTTTATTTATGCGATAAAAATAAAGCGATAATAAATGGTGGGCAACAAGCGCCAAGTTATTGCACTCGTTCTCTCCCTCACACACACACTCTTTCTCTCCCTCACACTCACACTCTTTCTCTCTATCCCCTTCGCGCCTGTCCCGCTCTCATAAAGCTTTCGGGCTCTACCTCGTGCGCTTTGCAACAGCTGTTTGGCTCTGGCTTAAGAAAGTTGCACCGAAAGTTCAACTGCCTCGCTCTGGCCTCGACGTGGACTGCGCTGCCCACATTTGCATTATTTATGTACATCTTAGCAGTAAATGACGACGACCACGACGACGACGTCGACTGCAATGTTGAAAAGCTTTTTTTTCTTGCTTGATTTCCATTTTGCATGTGTTGTTGCGTAATTTCCGTTGCTAAGAGTTTTATAGCGACTGTAAAAGATTAAGATAAAAGGCGACAGCGATAGAGCAGAAGACGGAGAGAGATATATACAATTGAATGTCATTGAGAGAGCGGTAAACCAGCTCATGTGTCTTGTTATAGGTCAGGTCCACCCACAGAAACTAAAGAAAAAAACTAATAGCAATATCGTAATTTGAAGTAATGTTAAGAAAATCTGTTTAAATGGTCAATTACGGTAATTACGCAAAGGGTAACCAACTACTATTGTAGTGAATAAATGATAAGCTGGAAGTCCAAGGCGAGGGCAAAAGAACTAAAAGGAATTTCAGTTCAAACACAATTTGCACAAAGGATTCGTTTGTTGTTCATGTGTGATTGCAATTTTTGTTCGTATTATAGATTACCCTGTAATTACTGCAATTAGCTGGAGTAATTTCTACGAAACCCTATTGTAATTTATTGATTAAACTAGACGTATAAGAGTTTCGAAAGAAATAAAATTCCCATTTGAAAAATTATTCAGGTGAGTCAAGCTTGACTCAGTTAGACTCTATCATTAGGTAGATACAAGCGTTAATTACTAACTTTCCCATTTGCTATTTTGTATTACAGCAAAAGCAACACAGCTTAAAGTAATTTTTTCATTGTGGTTCGACTTTTCCCACTGCATAAATAGATAAAAATAAATTACACTATTCAGTAGAAATTAATTTGAGTTAGTATCAAATTCATGAGAATAAAATGCTTGAAATAAAATGAGAATTAAAAAAAGGTAAAGTATTTGGAGAATCCCTTGAATTCAGCAAATTAAGTAGAAGTATATGCTTTATTTATTTTATTTTCTTGTTCTTTATAAATATTTTAAATTTAGTTTAAAATTCCTAAGAACTTGAAACTCACACTTCCGCGAAAGATAAATGTAGAACTTGGAACCCAATTAATTTATTATCAGTAAATAAACAATTCAATGTCAAATGCATTCCACCTTGCTGATAAGCTTTTATAATTATTTAAAAAAACAAATAGAAAAATAAAAATGAAAAAGTAATTAAAAATATTTCGTATCCCTAACAAAGAATCGTTTGCTTTATTATTTGTTTATATTTAAGACATTCGAATTGAAGAAAATATAACAATTCAAACAATTATGCCGCATGCAGCTGCTAACTGTAATATAAACAATGAGAGACTAGGAACAACAACAATATTTCCGTGGCACACACACACACAGATAAACTCGTTTATTTGTGTGCGTGTATAAATAAAATCTGTGCCAAATAAACTTTGCATGTTTATAGCGAATTTCTGCAATGCCATTTTGTTGACATTTCTGTTGTATTTTTTTCTTTTTCTTTTGACCTGGTTTTAACGGACCTCCGCATGATTCATAAAGCGGTACCAAGTTCAGGCGAAAAGAAATTAGCAAATAAAATGGCAATAAAATGCATTATTACTACGCATACGTATGTACATACATATATGAATATATTCATTTACATATATGTTTGCGTATTTGCATGCGCGCCAGCTGCATTAAATTTAGTTCTAAGAAACGTGAAATGCGAAAAGAAAGAAGTGACAAGTGAGAAAGCAACAGTTGTTTTTGTAAGTTGTTGTTGTTATGTTGTTATTAAAATACCGGCTTGCAACGGTAAATTGTAAGCGACGATTACAACATACATACATACATGCATGCTCGCTTGCTCTCACGTATACGCAAATAGACGGCAATGTGATTATAAGATGTGCAACCGGGACAGCAATATAGGAAGCGAAAATTTTAGCTTTGCACTTTAATTGAAATGCTGTGGCCAGCAAAAGACAAACAAATAAAAGCAAACCAAACAAGAGAAACATGCACAAGCAATAACAAATTCAAGTAGAGTACATGTATGTATGTGTGTGTGTGTGTGTGTGTACTTGTCTGCCAGACAGGTTGCGTTATTTGAAAGTTCCGAAGAGCGGGCAAAGTTAGAGCGAGATAGAGAGAAATAGAGGCAGAGAGAGCGAGAGAACTCCAAACTCGAAATTATTAAATTGTAGACGGTTGCCCGCGTATATAAATATTTAAGTGTGCATGGCTCTGTGTGACTGTGTGTGTCTGTGTGTGTGTGGGGTTAGACGGAGCGGGAGTATGTGGAAAGTGAGCGAAAGAGTCACGCACACCAGCAAACACAGAAATAACAGACAAAAGCTAAAAACGTCTGGCTGAGTCCGCGCGCGCAGTCGTCGAACGAGTTGAAGTGAAGTTGCTGGGAGAAAAAAAAAGACAAAAAAAAGAAAAGAAGAAGAGCGCCATACAAAAACGTGAGCGCAAGTATCTCTGTATGCGTTGCAGAGGTGTGTCTGTATATAAACGTGTGTGCGTGTGTGTGTGTGTGTGTGATAAAGGTCGTTGGCCATGCGGCAACGTTGAAGCAATAACAACAGCAACAGCACGTTGGCAGAGAATAAACGCGACGGCGACGTATTTAGCCTAAGGGCATAAAATGTGTTGCCGGTTTCTGTTGGCCAACAACACTGGTCTTATTGTAGACTATGGCTACAAGTTTATTTAAACACACCAATACATATACAGCGAATGTATGTGTATATATACTTATGTCTCTATACATAATGCCTGCACATGTGTCTATATATAGGCGTCCTCAACAGTCTTTAGCTGCATTTAATACGGCTGAAACACGTTTTGTGCACAGCCTGCGTCAAATAAATAGACAAAATGAACAAAGTTGAGGGCAAATGTGGGCGGTTGTGTATGCATGTGGGCACTCTATGTGTGTGCGTGTGTGTGTGTGTGTGAGAGAGAGAGAGAGTGTGAGTGTTGATGCTGTTTTGTTGCCTTTAAGGCCGTTATCATGCACCGCCTGCTGTCAGACAATGCCACAACTTTAGTGGGCTTTAATATTTACAAAATAATGACTAGTCAACGAGCGCAGCTTAACACCTACAAACTCAATAAATTCATATCAAATTAAAGTGCTGAAACCTTTTAAGATGCCTGAATGGATATGCATATATTAAAAGTTCTATAATATAATAAACATTAAACAATCTAGTCGCAAGGAAAAAGTTCTATAAAAACAAATGTTGAATAAATTAATGGATGGAATTCATTTAAGAACATTCAGCTGAAATGGAACTATGAGATATATCATATTGCTGCTTGAGAATGGCATAGAAAGGCCAATAGAAAGACACATTAATTACAATTGCGTCGCCTATGCACACACAATATATATATAACATTAATTTACACCCATTTCAATAATTTTCTGAAATCAATTCCGTTATTTACAATGACCGAAACGCGGGTTGGCATCACCCTACACATAGGTGTATATATGTATATACCTGTAACAACTTTCAAGGTTGTTTTTCAGTTCAGTCAGAAAATCAGTAAATATAAAAATACTTGCATACATATGTACATACATATAAAGATAGTACGTCAGTTATCATAGATGCTTATTTTAGATTGTATAAGAGCATCATCTACTTGTGATAAAATGCCTTTTAATACCAAAATTCAATTAGCTAGTATTCTTAAGAGTCTAATAAAACAAATTTATGAAGTGCTGTGCTTTGGCATAGAAACTTGTTTGAAGCTTTTCGGTCTTTAAAGATGATCTCATGCAAAATTTAAAAAAAAAAAAAAAAAAAAAAAAAAAAAACAACAACAATTAAGTTAATTATTTAGTTAAGTAGTTTCAGGTTGAAAGCATAAATTAAAATTATTTGTGAAAATAAATAGTGAATAAAATAAATAAATAGAAAAAAAAAAAAAAATTTATTGAGCAATATTCATGATCAATTCAATATTTGACCTTTTTCGTAAGCCACATTTGCGTAGTAGTTAGTCGTAGTAATACATATATACACATACATAGACGTACATACATACATGCATACATACATATATAATTGTCATACACAGTATTGCTTACAACCTTCCATTTGTTGCTTTATTGCATAACTAAATAATAATCTAATACCCCTGAGATGATAACTACAGCTAGAACTAGTTTTAGTGAAAACACACTGAGAGATAGAAAGAGAGAGAGATAGAAATATTCAGTGTTTTCCTTTATCGGTACTTCCTTATTTAACGTGACACTTTAAGAAATTGCATTGAAATTGAGAAGACAGCGCTGATTGCTTGCTCGCTCGTTTACTCATGCTCTCGTTCGTTTTCTGCCTCTCTCTCTCTCTCCTCCTTCGCTATCTAAGTGAAAAGGAACACCTGCGCGTTGTTGTTGTTGGGGCGGTTTGTTTCCTTTTCTCTCTCTCTTTATTTTTTTTAAATTTGTTGTTGTGGCGTACGTGCCTGTGCACTTCACTCACTCAATGCAGTTATGCATCTATTACGTCGTCTATGCTCACACAGAGCCACACACACACGGCGCTTATAGATACGCACTAGCGAACACCTGTCAAATGCATACACACGAACAGTTGAGCGTCAGTCGCTCTAATGCTTTTCAGCCATCTCGCTTGCACAGTTAGCAGCAGCTGCTGCTGCTTTATGTTTCATTTCACATTGTTCCCGTTCGTCTTCTAATGTTGCTGCGTCACGTTCTTCATATAAAAATGTTTGAAATTCTGATTGGGTATTATTAACATAGCACTCATACATGCATGTATGCTTATATGGTTGTGTGCATGTGTGCGTATATTGCTTGCTGTCTGCAGCGTTGCCAACTGTCTACAATTAGTGGCTTGAGCGTCGTTGCCATATTTCACGGGCTTACTCACGCAATAGCTTCAATTGAAACAGGTTTTCAGCTGAGAGTGCGAGTGAGACAGAGCAGCGATCATGATCCATGATCGTCATAATATCTTTGTTTTTTTCTTATTTTTTGGTTTTGGCTTTTTATTGTATTTCACTTGTTGTTGTCTCTGGAAGCGGCTTGAAATTCTTTGTTAAATATGTTCACTGACCTTTGCCGAAATTTCCAGTTCTTATTTGTTTCTTTTTAATATTCATTTGTTTCTTTCGTTGTCGTATTTGTTTTTTGCTAAATAATTCACAGCTGTGAATAAGAAAGAGAAGCGTGCGGCACGCAAATGACCTTCAACTTGATTTTTAATTAAGTTCAGTTCAATGAACTGGAATTGGAACTGTCAACGACTCGTCCCAGAAACTTTCATGTGTGCGTATCTACGTCTGTGTGTGTATGTTTCAATTTCATATTTCCATTTGTATATCGTTCATTTCATATAACATTTTTTGAGGTTTTTAAATAATGATTTTTTTATTCATATATTTACCGCAAAAAATAAATATGAACATTCGTATTCGTTGTGCTGCATTTGATGTGGGCATCTATATTTAGCATTTCTATATGTATGCATATTAACATATTCACATATATGCAGAAAAATGTTTTATTTATGATGAGACCACGTGATGTTTATTTTAATTGGCAAAGTTTAAAGAAAAATCGGGGTTATGTTTGTTTAATAGCAACGTTGACACATTTGCTTTAAATATAGGTATTGATCTCAAAGAACAGTGAAACAGTCCAAACATGCTTCTTAATAACCAAATTTGAATTTTGAGGAGTATTCAATGTCACATCAGCAATGCAAACCAAAGGAAGGAAGTGTGCAAAAGTATCTAATCAATTCCTAAGATAAGCACTTGATTTCATTTAGATAAATATTTCTTTCAAATAAGCTTTGGTTTATTCCATAATAAGAAATTGCCATAGCACAGTTTTTAGTCAGCTCTTGTTTCAAAATAATCTATAGTAAACCATTTCAAGACAAAGCATATATTTGGCTGTTCTGTAAACTCGCTTCAAGTATACACAGTTTCACATATAGCCAGCGCAGAGGCAACGTTGCCACATTTCAGCTGTTATCAACTTTTCCCATGGCTTAAAGCTTTCTTTGCTGGATTTTCTTTATCTGTAATAACTCATCTTGGCTACGCAGCATCATGTTGGTGCTTGAGCGTCTGTGCCAGTCATAATTTATGCAATTTAATCGTTTTTCTCAACCCACTGTGCTTATTTTATATATATGTATATATCTCAAGTTTCATACTTTATCGCTGTTCGCTGCACATAAATTTTAGTGAGTTTGTTCTCGTTTTTGTTTTTTTTTTTTAGATTTTCTTTTATTTTCATCTCGCACAGACAACAAATTTTTTCAATTTACATTTTAACCATATTTTATCCGCCCTTTTTGCGCGTCACTCTGGTATTCCAGCAACGTATCCAGCGACTTTTGTTGTTGCCAACATTTTCAAGTGCGCGACGCCACGCCCCACCTGCCGCCCATTCGGGCTACTGGCTGACGTCCAACAGCGTTAGACAGATTTTATTACCAGCTACCATTGCCACTTACCCGGAAATGCTTGTCGCGCTCCCTTTCCACACAACTGAACACATACACACACACAGCGGCACATTCATATACATATACATATATATAATCTCTCGCACACACACATAGACTGCGGCAACCCTCTTGGGCTAAGCTAAATTTCTCCTTCATGGGTGTTATTATTATTCAGGTTTTTATGTCTGCCCGTCCGTCCCTCGGTCGTCCATTCAACCGCCTGGCAACCCTTGTGGCAGGTTCTTTTCATACAAACCAAAATTGTTGCATGTCAACTCACCCGCACAGCACACCCTGTCATATTGTGCATAGTTTTTCCCATATCAATTTCAAAAGCAAATAGTTTGGGCAACCCTGGCAGGGCACACAAGCAAAATCCTTTGGCAGGAAGGATGTTTCAATTTCTATTTTGTTTTATTCTTTCTTCCTGTTTTTATCGCTCGTTTATATCGCTCTCTCTGTGTGTGTGTGTGTGTGTGTGTGCAAATGACACAAACCTCCCCAATTCCTCAGCTCTTTACTAGGACTCTCCCTCTCTCTCTCTCTCTCTCTCTGGCCTTTGCTTAGAAAACAGAATACAGCTGTGAAAATTGGCAACGTCGTATTGAGCCTGCCGCCATTCTCTATTCGCTTCGAGATTTTTGCCTTTGTTACCGTTGCTAGCCCTTTGATTGTCTGGTTTTCTAGCTAGCTCTTTTTGCCTACCTACTCTATAAATTAGGACTTTTTATTTATTTAAGGCTCTTTGCCATTTCCTTTAACTAAGCTCCGAATTGTACTGGACTTTTGCTGCTGTTATTCGATTTCTCTTGTTCAGTGCTCATTGTTGTGCAGTTTGTGTTTCTGATATCTTTGCCCTCAGATCTATTCGGCAAGCTGATTGTGTTTATTGTCTGGTCGCATTACGTGACTATTGGAAATGTGCTAAAACGCATTGTGCAAGTAAATATTATCAGGCAATTGTATAAGGGAGTTTTGAGTGGAGTAAGCTATAGTATAGTAGAAGCATTGATATGTGGAAAATATAGAAAATTGTAGAAACACATGAATAAAACGAATTGTGTTTAAAAATTGAAAATAAATATTAATAGAATAAATAAAAAATTAGAAAAAAAATGTATTGTAAATTTATAATTTCATGCATATGCAAATAATCCAAATTGACTATACAAAATATTATAATTTCTTTTTAATTTATATCTTTTTATTAAATACAAAAATCTTAGAAAATCTTTGTAAAGACTATGATGTAAACGTGCATCAAACGTATTCATTTCATTTCATTAATTTCAAATGTTTTCCAATTTCAGATTTCTGAGTTACTTTCAAGATAATTTAATCTCAATTGAAAATTAAATAAATTAAAAAAATGACTAAGAGAAATAGGAAAATTAATGCAACAAGAATACATTACAAAATAAAAGTAATTTTAGTATTTTATATAGTCCAATTATATCTCAGTCTTGTAGGATATATTTAGATTACATAATATTATTCATTTATGGTTGATATTACTATTTCCTTATTAGATCGACATAATGTTCCGTAATTAAGTTTTACTTTCAATGCACTGTGCCTTCTTCGATATTCAAAACGCAAGATTTGCTTGTTCGTTATTGACCTATTTTGTGGGTTCTTAACACGTTTCAGTAAATGGATTGGTTGGCGGCGCTGTTGCCGCATTTCACAGGCAAAGCTTTAAAGTGGCAAACATTTTTAAAGAGCTTGACAAAAGTACTTCTATATCTGTATGTATGTATTTATGTATAGATATGTGTTTCTTATGTATGTGCTGTGCAGGAAAGTAAATATGCTTTATGTACATGCAATTATGCAAATTTACATAAACATAACCTACTAACTAAGCACGCTATTGAAACAAACGCAGCCCCGGTTAACAGTAATCGTCCAGCTCTACCTCTGTGTGTCTCTCTCTCTCTCTCGCACACACTCACGCTTACACTCACATTCACATAGAGCAGAAATAGTTGACCTCATTTTTTAGGATTGTGCACAATTTTACTGCAACTTTTTTTTTTTACATTCACTAGGGCGCCGCCTGGCGGGCGTTTGTTGTCGCTTCTACTGCGCTTTGCTTTCTCTCCTCCACCTCCTCCTCCCACTGCTCCTTTCTCCCTCGCTCATTGGTCTATTTGTTGCCTGCACAGTGCATTCGAGCTGCGCTCATTTTGCATGCATGCATTTGGCAACTCTGTCGCTGTTTTGCTGACGTTGCTGACGATGGCTTGAAGGCGGGAAAGTGAGAGGTGGTGGACTTGGTGGGGTGGGGGTAGGGGTGCGGTAGGGTAGGGTAGGGTAGGGTCAGGGGACGTAGTGTCCTACATTTTGGGCTTTTGTTTTGTTTTGAGCCTTCATGAAATGTAGGCAGGTGGCGCTGAAAGCGTTTGCATTGCTTTTCAAAAAGCCGTCATTGAGGGAAAATGTACTTTCTCGAATAGTTGTTGTTGTTGTCGTTTCTGTTGCCACATCTCATTCACAATAACAAACAGAGGATTTTTTCCATTTGACTGCTCTCTGTTGCTTTTCATATTTATTCCACGTCCTTGTGCTAAAAACAACAGCGACAACAACGACGAGCATGCAGAAAGAGGTTGAAAATGCTGCAGAAATCGATAAAGCAATTAATGCAAAAAGTGGCTGGCAACCCCCACAGCTGAGCACAGCACATCTGCAACCCTACGGACAAAAATAAACATCCAACCACCTACATACCCAACCACCCACAAGAGCACAGACCACCCAGCCCAGCCCAAGCACAGTCCACAGCGAGCGCGTTTTATATTTCTTTTATTTCTTTTTTCATCTTCTTTCTTCTTTCACCTCTCCAGTGCTCTCTGCACTGCTCTGTTTGTTTGTATATTTTTTCTTCTTTTTTTTTTTTACTCTGTCGTGTTTATTACTTGTTGTTTTTGCTGCAGCAACCCTCGTTCGTCGACGGCGACGTCCGTTGCGTTGCCAAGCAGGCGGAATTTCGTTGGGTGGGCCCATGCGACAGAAAAAGACAGCAATACTATGGGAGACGCCAAAGCTCGCACTTTAGTTTAATGAAAATTTACTGCGTGTGTGTGTGCATATTTTTGGGGCGACTTTAATGTATTTAATTTCATATATTTTTATTTACTTGATTTCATATATTTTTATTTACTTGACTTTGTGCCCGACAAGCATTATTATTTGGGAATTATACCGGGAGAAATAAGTGAGAGCAAGCTTATTAAAAATAATAAAATAAATTAATAAATACATAACATTATTACATATGTATATATTTTAAGCTGTGTGTATTGAATGAATTGAGTGAATAATGCAAATTTTTCAGTTTTAGGTTTTTGATTAATTGGAAAAATGAGTAATATATGAAAAATAAATATATTAATTAAAAAGTGAAAAAACATTTGAACATGTCTCTAGTATTTAAAAAGTATTTATTTATTGACTAATAAGTATTTATTTTCAAAATAAAATTATTTGTGAATAATAAGTATTTACTTTCAAAATAAAATTATTTATGAAATAAATAATACTCTTGCAAAACAAATAAAACTAGAATTTACAAAAGCTTTTTAAACTTTATAAATATCATAATTGACAAAATTTCTTTATCATTTACTTTGCTATAAATATGTATGTATGTATATAAATATGCAACTTTTTGTTTTTGCATTACTTATTTACTGTGAAATATATGAACAACTTTCATAGTGCCATAAATTGCCAGATTCTCAACTAATCTCCTTTCTTGCTGCAGCTGGATTTTGTGTTATTTTCACCAGCTCCCTTAATCCCGTTTAGCCATCCTCCTAGTCGCTCTGGTCTTAGTTGCCTAGCATCCAACAATATTGATTAACTTTTTGCTGGATGTGAACAGCAAAATCCCTGCCAACATTCATCCAATGAAAGCTGTCAGAACTGCTCCAACTATAATTAGACATAAAACCTTCATATTTCGTGCATTGTTTTTGTCGTAAATGACAACAAATATTTTCCCAGATCCGAGCTTAAAAGGCAATATGAAAAAAGTTTTGCTTGGCATGAAATGCTTCTCATTGGCCAATGGTCATAAGCAATATTGGTCCAGCTGTTGCAAAATAACGAAAGTTTTGAAGAAATTCTAATTGGCTAAATGAAAATTTTGAAAATGCATATCAAACAGAATTTGTAATTAAGCAAGCAGGCAGGCAAGCAAGCTAAAGACTTGATAAAAAAGATAGCTTTTTATATAAGCCAGATTTAAATCCGTTTAGTTTGTTTAATCAAAAAGTATTTAAAGACAAACAAACGTTCTAAAAGTTTTGCTCAAGAAATAAAAAGCATACCACGAGCTGAGATCTGCTTCGCAAGCTCACTCTGTTTCCTTATTTATGTGAGCCCTGTGCTTACACACTTTGATACATATATTCATATATATATATATATTTATTTTTGTTGCATTTATATACATAGTCTATGAGACTTGGCCGCACCTCAAGTCAGCCCATCCCTGTGGACACACACACACACACACACACACACACACACACACACACACACACACACACACGTGTACTTCGTCAACATTTTATGCCTTTTGCTTAGCAAGTTTTCAACAACTTTTTGCATATTACGAGCCTGCGACCCACACACAAACACACACACGCACAACCATCCTGGCTAACAACGCGCCACCCACATGCCACGCCACATTACTGTATACATACTTTATAAGTTTGACTGGGCCCAGCTTTGCCTCCGTTAGAAACCCTCTGGCATTAGTTTAGTTATTTCTCTTCATCATCATCGTTATCATCATTATCATTTGCCCCAACATTTCGCTATTCCTTTTTGACTTTGCTCGTTTTTTGTTCGCATTTTCCACATTTTTCCCACGTTCGCATAATGTGTCTGTGTGTCTGTGTGTGTGAGGGGTTGAGGCCCTTGTGAAACTCAACCCTCAAAGTAAATAAAATCTTTTTGATATGAGCAGCAAGTCTCTTGCCTTGAGCAACGCCTAAGAGCTGTTCCATTCTATTTCGTTCCTTTTCATCAACTTCATTCCTTTGCGTTATCTTTAACTCGTCTCTTGTACTTTAATATCACATTTCAGTTCGTCTTGCTTGGGCCATCGTGAAATGCAAAGTGCAAAGTTAATTCACAACTTTTGCCTGTAATTTCATGTTGTTTGTGTTTCTTATATTATTTGTGAAACATGCACAGGTGTTTGTTCGCCATAAAAAGGTCTTTAATGTGCAAAACTTGCAAAAGAGATGTTTATAAGTGAAATATGTTTTATATATAGCTAAAGACAATTCAGATTTTTTTTTTTTTTTGTAAATGTTAATATAAGAGTGAAACTCTAGTTACTCATAATACTGCAATATTAATATTATTTATAATAATACATATTACAATATTGAATTCGTCAGTTTCTTGCTGGGCAACACGTAAACGGATCAAATTCATTTAAAATCAATAAAATTTAACTTGAGAACAAATTTACACATCTTTATCATGCTTGTCTATAATTTTCTTTGAACACACCCTTGAATAGAGTTGAATAAGAGCTAAGCTTAATAAATACATGGCTTTACATTCATGTATGTACGCACATTGTATATATATAATTACAATGTAAGCTTCGTTCATGTATGTCTGCTGTAATTTAATGCAGATGTTGGCCGTAAATTTTGCTGTCAAAGTCTGGCCAACATGGTTTTTGGCGTCTGTTCGCTGGCCACGTGCCCCGTTATGCTACCTGTTGCCTGTGGTTACTTGATAAGTTCCCTCTGTGCACCATGCGATGTGCAACGTGTAACGGCAAGCAGCAGCTGTATTTGGGGGTAACTTAAACCGCAAGCACAATAACCAACTGGAATCCTTCAGCAAGAAGAAATTATAGGTACACAGGCTTGCTTAATGGTCGTACCATATGTCGTGGAATATGTAAAAATGATCGACTAGAAGATTGTCTGTAAATAGCGATCATTTGATAAATACATTTTTGTTTTACTCATATTTATCATCGAACTGGTTTAACAGACCGTTAAAATTTAACTGTCATATTTAAATTAGGCTTTAATTGTACACAACTGTTATACGTTCTATTTACCCAACAAGCTTTGTGTCAAGGGTATAATACGTAGAAATTCCCCTCTTTATCACGTACCAAACCTGACTGCCACTGGACTTTACGCTCTTGAGCATACAGACGGACAAATATCCCCTCGCGTACTTGCTCTCGCTCTCTCTTCATGCCTGTCTCTCTCTCCCTGCCTGTCTCTCTCTCTCTCTCTCTCTCTCTCTCTCTCTCTTGCGATCAGCAGCGCAGGTGTTTGACTTGTTGCAAGCTGTTCGAAATTAAAATAAATAAATACTAAATACATTTGTGGTTGGCAGTCATATGTTTATTATGTTATTTACTTTTGCATACATATGTATGTTTTTATATATGTATGTATTTATGTACAAATGCATGTCTAATGCTTTGAAATGTAATTAGGTCAAATGCTTATCTTATCAGAGCGTTGTTTACTCAGCGATTCTGATTAGAATCAGCCGCAAACATTTGACGACCTTAAATGCTCGCTCACTTGAATGTGGAAGTAGTATAACAGTTTGTCATATAACAACATAGGCAAGACTGTATAACAACTACAGTTGTGAACTATTAAATGTAAAAAAAATACTAATAAAATATAACTTAATAATGAGCTATAAATAGCTCTTGATAATGTAAATGATATATGTGTATATATACTTATTAATTGAGATTCTATGAAAATAAATCTTATCAGTCGCTAAGAATTAATCAAGGCTTGCTCATTATTCATTATTCAGAAATTGCGTTACGTCCGTGTACACAGACAGCATTTATTTATGTGTATGTATGTGTGCATACGTATAGAACTCATTATTGATTATCAATATTGAGCGCATGACCTCAATGATAACGCGAAATGTCTGCCGCCACATAGTTGCAACAAGAACAAACAAAGGGAAAATGTGACTGAGGCTTAACAAGATTTTCTTCATTACATTTGTTACAAACACACACACAAATATATGCACATATTTAAATATACAATATTTTTTGTTGAAAGTTCATTTTGCAGCTGTTCTTTTTAATTATTATTCATAATAATTCAAAAGAATTCATAATCTTACAAATATTTCAATGGAATTCCTTAAAATTATCTGAGAGTAAACAGAAACAGCGTGAAATCAGCTTACAAGATTTCTACAATTTCCTTTTGCTTGACCCCAAATGAAACGTAGACCTTGCGCAAATAAACTAAACACAAATTTAAACATATAGTTGAAGCTTTTTGTTTTTAGTGTAACAATTAGAAGCAGAACAACAATTAGAATCGACATGAAGAAACAACAGCAATAAAAGTCAAACAAATTAACACGAAATCAAAGCGTTAACTAATTTAACCTTCAGTCATGCAATCACAACAAACACGTGACCATGAATATATTGTATATATTGTATATATATACATATATATAGACTGTTGTTGTTGCTGATAATGTTGTGCGCAACAATATGTGTATAGAAGTAAATAATAAAATTACATTCTTAGTCAACGATGAAATAATGTAATTACAGCGGACCAACAAGTGGGCAGAGTGTGAGATATGAGCTAGGTGTGTGGGCATGCAAACAGAAACAGTTTGTTGTAACGGCATTTAATAGATGACAGATGCACACACACACGCACACTCACATACACCACAATTTGTGCATTATTTGTTCGCTTGCCTTGCGGCAAGCAGACAGACAGTTGTGATATATTTAATTATTTGTCACAGTGACCTTGACCCACAACGGCTAAAAATGAGCAATCAGAATGTCCAATCATATTAATAAAAGTTGCTCATAAAAATAGCAAAACGCGCGTTCAAATGAAACACGAAAAATAAATATTAGTATGAGAGAGAGAGAAAGAGAGAGAAGCAGAGGCACAGGCAGAGGCAGAGGCAGAGAGAGAGAGAGAGAGAGAGTGAGAGGCAAAGTGAAATGGGCACACACATCTGAAATTTGTACTCAGTTTAGTTTTAGTTATTTTGCTCGCTATTTATTTTTATTGTTGTTTCAGTTGCGATATCAACAAACAAAACACAATACAGACACCGACACAGACACAGACAGCGTGGCAGGCAGGCAAAAGTCGTAAAACAAGAACAGTGCGAGAGCCGACAGCAACGAAAACATTCGCAAGGAGAAGAAAATAAGTTGCTCGCGTGGGCGTTGGCAGCGCTGCTCGCGTGTGTCAGCCACCCAGACATACATATTGCATGCAAAAGTGCGCTCCCTATTGGAGTTGGCAAGCAGAGCGGGTGAGGGGCGGGCGTTTGGTCGGCTGAGTGAGCGAGCGAGTGAGCGAGTGAGCGAGTGAGCGTAAGAGAATGGCATGGTATGAACTGTGAGAGCTTTTTAAGTTGATTAAAAGCGTGGCAAAGTTCCTGCGCTCTGTAATTATGTCAACTAGCGTGTGCATGGGTGTACATGTATGTGTGTGTGTGTGTGTGTGTGTGTGAGTGTGTATGTACGAATGAGTAGGCATGGAATGGAAATGTGTGTCACGCCTTCACAGTCATGCACAACAATTAAGAAAGTTTATTCAACTATATTGAGAAGCTACATAAGATAGCCCGACAATGTGGAATAAATTAATATTCTTTGGATATTTATTACTTTACACAAATACTAATAATGATAACTAGGATAAATAAATGATATGATATATAAAAAATAAATTTTTCTTTTAATTGAAAGGATAAAAATAAGTTTATGAATGGAGTTCCTTTTTTCTGAGTTATTCAATAATAATAAAAGAGTAATTAATGCTTAACTTGTGCTATATCCAATTAGCCAGGTTTGTGAATACATAAATTGCTAGCCAACAGTCGAGAACTATTCAATTGCACAGTGTGAGTCCTTATTTAGGGTCATTTAATACAAGCAGCAGCAAATGCTGTAAGCAAAATATGTGAGAATTTGATTATGACTAATTTAGATAATTATACCAAGATTTGCTTTGAGGTGAGCGTACTAAACACTGTTAATGAACTGAAGTATTTGGCTGGTTTGTCGTTTCAAATTATAGTTGAAATGTGGCATCTGCTGCTGTGTTGCCAGCCAGGCAATGTAAGTAGAGCTAATCAAAGGTAATTTCTTCACTGACTTTTAGTTTAATTTGAACAGATACAGCATTCGACTGCATAAATGCATTGATAGATGCTTTAGTTACGCTTCACAGAATCTAATTCTTATTTTCCTTTATAGTTCTATGCATTGAGGTTTCTAATCGCATTATTGCCTAATAGCTTCATAATAGAACAAACCAACGATATACAAGAAATGATTTGCAATTATTGATTGAATTAATGCAGTTAAATAGCCTTTGTGTTTGTGAATAGGCGAATGCTGAAGTGGCTACGCCATTAAGCTCAAGTAAAAGGCATACGCACGGGCACACGCACACGCACACAGCAGACGTGTCTGGGTAGACAATGGTCTCTGGCCACAGAGAGGTTAACCGCCCCAGCAGGATAAGTGGCAGGATCGATGCAGGGGGCCGGCCAAGTGCAGCGCCGATGTATTTGTTGTCTGTTGGCGAGCTGTCATGCCAGCAGATAGAGATAGAGCTGGAATCACATGCATAGATAGAGAATTCCCACACAGATGCAAAACAAACGGCACACGTGGATGCATAGCGAATATTGATACATAGCGGAATTTATGTGTATGTATATATATCTGCATAAACGTGTATGTGACGTGCCTCTCTCCCTCTCGCTCGCTCTCTCTCTATTTGTGTGTATGAGTGCGTGTGTCAGTCAGAATTGTTGCCAGACAGGATTGGTTTGGGTTTGAGCACAATCTATGCATATACATACATACATATATGTATATATATATATAGATACATATATTCACACAGTCTTTAATGTGTCGCTTTTGCGGCCAAACGAAATGCTTTAAAAATGTTGGCAATGCCCAAAGCTTTAATTAAGCTCAATTTTCATTCCACTGCTGGACATGGCTTTGGGGTTGGTTTTTATTGATTTTCTACAGCATTTGCCTGACACCCGCCTCCCTCTAGAGGCGGGCATTAAAATAACTCTGGCTGTTGTCGACATTTTTGGCTATGCTAATGATGTCCCATTGTCGTCCTGTGGGACACGCCCACGTTCCAAATGCGTACGGAAAGAAAATGATATGCAAGAGACAAATGGAAAAGATTTTGAAACGTGCTTTGTTTTATAAATGAGCATTAGCAATACAAAGAGTGGCTAAATAACTAACATTAAGTCTGCAAAAGAGAATTTTTTATAAGCTGCGTGGAAAAATGTGAAAGCAATTTAAGCATTTGGTTGTGTGAATTTAGCTTGGATAAGGCATTACGATTTGATTGAAATAATTTAAGGAACTATATTATTTGTTGCTATAGTTTCTGAGAACATGAAAAAAAAGAACATTTAACTTGTCAAATTTCGCTTCCGCTCAACTGTAAACAACTGTTCGATCCAAGATATTTGTGCTTTTATAATATAACAAATATGATGTATCATACATTAAATTGAAATTTTATACAATATTATTGAATATTTTTTTGAATTATATATTTAGGTATATAAGATTAGATGTGTTTTGATTGATTTATTTGTCATTCAAAAACTTTAATAATGCATAGGCTCATAAGCTGCTGTTATTGCTAGCTACTAACTGATTACATTAGTTATATAGTTGATTAATTATAGTGTTAACTAACTTAGTGCGTTACTCTGTTTCTCACATTTATTCGCACTCATTTATTAATAATAATAATACTACTACTAAATAATTACGTATTCTTTCATCAAGACATACGCATGGCGCAGCATCTAATATTACTACTTACATTAGCTTAAAGCACGCTCATAATCAGTATTTCACAATTTCGCTTACTTAACATCTTAATCAGTTCGTTTTACTTTCCTTAATTATGTTAATTTGAAAGCATTTTCAAGCCTTATTTATTTATGTTCTACCATTTCTCTGTTTCTTCTCTTTCTTCTTGCAGACCCAAAAACAAAATATACATATAATAAAAGAAATATTTTATAGAATTTTATATGAATTCTAAACACACTGTACGCGACGTTTTGCAACACTGAACAACGCGCGCGCATCATGCGTAACGTTGATAGGCAAAGCGCGCGTGGCGAGCAACGCGGGGAAATGAAATGCAATTGCTGGAATGCAAGACGATGAAATGAAGCTAATGCAACAGCAACAGCAAGTGCAAGTGCAACAGCAACAGCAACAGCAATTGCAACATTAGGCTCAGCATATGACAGTTGAAAATGTTGTCACACATTGAGGAAAATGCATCGTTTTCTTAACATACAGCAAAATATTAAATTACGCAACTATCATCAGTTACTTTTGTATTTTGTTACTGTTCCATTGGCTGCCACTGCTGCTGGAGGAAGACGACGACGTGGAGGAGGCAGAGAAGACGGAGCGAGACATATTTGTGGGTGGGAGCGGCAGCAGCAGCAGCAGAGATTTTAGCAGCCATAACGTAACGATCGTAACGTAACGTAACGTAACGTCACGTCACGCACACAAAATCAATTAGAGGATAGTTTCTTCTTGCTTTTGTTTTGTTTGTAATTTAGCCCAATATACACGTTAACATAATTAACCCAACGCTGCCACTGTTCCTAAGACGACAAACAAACAACCTATCATCGTCATCGTAATTGTAACGCAAAACCTTAAGTTAACGAAACGAAACGAAACGTAACGGAACGGAACGTCACGTCACGTCACGTCACGTAACGCGTAACGCCTCAACACTGCTCCTCTGCCAACGTTTTTTGATCATCATCATAATAATTATCGTTCTCATCAGCATCCAGCATCAGCATCGACATATTCATTATAGCACATGATATATGAACGCTCATGCCCATTATTATACAAGAACACAAAGCCAGCAACAACAATAATCAGAACAGCAATATATACAATATACCTATATATAACGATAACAACAATTAGAAGACCAATTGCGAAGCATAAAACAACAACGTGACGTTGTTTTGGTGTTTCGAATCCCATTGACCTTTTGCCGCTCAGCTGGCAAGGGAAAAATATGGCAACACCTCAAGTCAAAGACTTGGTGTTGCGCTCGCCAGCTGGCTCCTCCGAAACCATCACCTTTGCCTGGCCACTGCAGATTGGACATGGACAGGATAAGCATGACAATGGCATCGATATTCTCGATACTATTAAATTCGTATGCGATGAGCTGCCATCCATTTCATCCGCATTCGAGGAGATTAACCTCAATCACATTGACACTGCCTGCTATAAGACTATGACAAATCTTGTCGATCGCTTCAACAAAGCTGTCGACAGTATTGTTGCATTGGTAAGTAAATAATTAACATCCTAAAATCCAATTACAAATTATGCTTAAAGCTAGATCAAAAGAAATTTGAAGAGAATTTTTCTTTGTAAACATTTATCGGAAATATTCAAAATAATGTTCATAAAATAAAGGCAAATATTTTTTCATTTCATGCAATTTCTTCACTAATTTAATAAAATGTAAAAAATGAAAGAAATTAATTAGGATAATTTTCAAATACAATTTCTTCGGGATATTTCAAAGTATTAAATCAGATAAATTAGACAGATCCCTTATGATATAAGCCATTGGAATATACACTAATTTCTTTTTTTTAAATATTTATAGGAAAAAGGAACTTCACTGCCCGCCGAGCGTTTGAATAAATTCGCTCACCCTAGCCTTTTAAGACACATACTGCAATTAGTTTACAATGCTGCCGTGCTCGATCCGGACAAGCTTAATCAGTACGAGCCCTTCTCGCCGGAGGTCTATGGCGAGACATCGTACGAGCTGGTACAGCAGATGCTCAAACATGTCACCGTTAGCAAGGAGGACACGTTCATTGATCTCGGTTCCGGTGTGGGACAGGTGGTATTGCAAATGGCCGGATCGTTTCCCCTGAAAACATGCATCGGCATCGAGAAGGCGGATACGCCCGCTCGCTATGCCGAACGTATGGATCAGATATTTCGCCAGTACATGGGCTGGTTTGGCAAACGCTACTGCGAGTACAAACTGATCAAAGGAGATTTTCTGGTCGATGAGCATCGCGAGAAAATCACCTCGTCTACGTTGGTGTTTGTGAATAACTTTGCCTTCGGTCCGACCGTCGATCATCAGTTGAAGGAACGATTCGCCGATTTGCGAGATGGCGCACGAGTTGTTTCATCCAAATCGTTCTGTCCACTCAATTTTCGCATCACAGATCGGTGAGTAATACATAAAGAAATAAATATTCCGAATGAACTGAACACGATTTCATCTTGATTACAGAAACCTTTCTGATATTGGCACTATAATGCATGTGAGCGAAATACCACCACTGAAGGGCTCCGTCTCATGGACCTGCAAGCCGGTTTCATATTATCTACATGTGATCGATCGCACCATATTAGAGCGCTATTTTCAGCGCCTGAAAACAAAGGGCGGTGATCACGAGCATGTGGGTGAGTATCTGGGAGCTCCAATGAGAGAAGCGGATGATGATATACATAAATACAGCACACGTTCACTCAGTCACTCAATCAAACTCCTCGAATATCAGTCATGATCCAATCAGTCAGTCAGTCAGTCAGTCAGATCATCATTTCCAGTCACTCATTTTCGATAGTATTAAGTATTCGATATGTAAGACAGGGCTAGCATATATGAAAGTGTAAGGAAAAGCTATAGGAAAAAGTGAATACAGTTTAAGGAACTCTAAAGTATTAATAGTGATTTTGAGCTAAGTTTGCATGTTATTTGGCAATTAACTAAATGTTATATTAGTAAGTATATGTACAATGTAATCTGTGTACTAGTTAAGTAAATGTTTAAATGTTTAATCACGCTGATGATTTTCTGTGAAAATTTTAAAATCATGTCTAATTTATTTTTCAATATATACAGATGCAGATTTTTGAAAGCAAATGATCTGATTTAGGTTTCAGTTTATATATTTTACCAACCCACGCCCAGCAGCTGTGGTTAAGAATTTGTAGGAGATTAAATTATGATTAAAAAATGTCCATTTTGATTTAATATTATTAAATAAAATTTATGGTAAATTGCAAACAATTCAACATATCTAATCGAAAAATGTTCTGTTCGATGCTCTTTTAGGTACCGTTCGCACCACACGCGATCGCGCCAAACGTGAGGCTAACACTGGCCAGCACAACAATAATCACAGTAACAATCAGCACAATAACAATAGTCAACAGCGTGAGCAGCGGGAACAGCAGCGCGAAAGGGAAAGGGAATTGTTCAACGGTCCCGCACAGCAGCGGCATCAATCGCAGTCGCCGGCGAATGTTAGCGGTGGCAACGGACTGACCGCCTCCAAGACACGCCAGCAGCTGGCTAGTGCACAGCAGCAGCAGCAGCAACAGCAACAGGTACAGCAGCGCAATATGAACATGGACAGCAGCACGGACAGCGATGCGGAGGTGAACAATGGAAATTGCGGAAACACCACCACAGCCACCAATACCACATCCGCTTCGAATGGACCAATGACGCGCAAAGTGTGGTCTGATTGGTGCAGTTCCAAGGGCAAGAGTTCCCAGTCAGATGACGAGGAGAACAACAATAGCAACAGCAACAACAGCAATAGCCACCAGGGACGTGCCCCACGCGCTGTCACAACGCTGAAGAAGCGCAAGAAGCTAACACGCAAAGCGGCTATTGCCAGCAAATCGGCAGCAGCTGCGCAACGGGAAGCAGAAGCAGAAGCAGAAGCAGTAACAGTTGCTGCATCTGCCACATCCGCTTCGGCCAGCAAGGACTCCAGCAGCAAGGAGGATCAACCGCGTGCGGCCAGCGCCGGACCCGGACGAAAGGGCCGCATGAAGAAGGGACAACGCGGTCGCAAGTGCCTCAAGATTGCCGGCCTGGATGTGCTACACAAGCAGACGGTGCTGAGCACTTCGTTGGATGCGATGACCAAGAAGCTGCCCGCTGCACCAGGCACAGTTGATCAGCAGCTGACGTCGCTGCTCACTGGCGACATGTCGCATCGTGAACTGGACATACCCACAGCACCGCAGGATACGCCGTATGCCCTGCAGATACTGCTCGATGTGTTCCGCTCTCAGTATATGGCGATCATTGAGCAAATGCGCTCGAGCGCCTATCTGCCGCAGGTGCAGAAGCAAATTGCCCAGGAGCAGGAGCGAATGTCGCGCCTGAAGAATCGAGCCAGTCAGCTGGACAAGCAGATCAAAGTGCTGATTGATGACAGCGTGACACTGCTAAAGGTGCGCATGAATGAGCTGGGCATAAATGTGAACTCGCCCAACGATCTGATAGCGCAGGCCAAGGAGATTGTCGGCCGGCATAAGGATCTGCAGCATGCCGTCAGCAAAATGCGCAACGAGGTCACCGTCTACGAGAGCGAACAGAAACTGCTGTTGAGCAAGCAACTGAAGCATCTGCCCGAATATCAGAAACTATGCACTGCTGCCAATGGCAGCAATAGTAAAGTGAAGCTAGAGGTGCCCCAGGAGCTGTCCGAAACAGCGGCGCAAGAATTGGTGCTGAAGGAAATAGCCAATACGTTAAGCCAGCGCAAGAAGCTCTATGCACAGGTCTCCACCATCGAGCAGGAGACCAATTCGCTGCAAAAGTCAGCCGAAGAGCGCAGCACGGCGGCAGCATTGCTTGCCCAGGGCACGAACATAACTCTGGCTAGTGGTGCTCCAACCATGCCGTCAAATGCTGCCACGCCGACGGCGCAGGCGAACTGCAGCAAGCTGGCAGGTGGAAAAGCGTCGCGTCGCAGCCGCGAGCATCGTGCGCGCTCGCAGGAATGGCCCGAGGTGCCGGAGGTGGGTAAGATACAGGAGAGCAATCCCGAGGTGCTGGCCCAAAAGATACTCGAGACCTGCCGCCAGGTTGAGGCTGGCAAATTTCAGCCGCCGCCAACTGCGATCAGCACCAGCAGCGCCATCAGCTCCGCCAATCCCATTAGCTGTGTCAATGGCAAGCCCAAAGTGGAGCCGAAGACCTCGCCATCACTGTACAAGGATAGTACTCTGATGCCAGCGCCCAAGCAACAGTCTCAGGCACAGCCGCAGACGCAGCCCCAAGCCGTGTTGTTGCCCAAATGCGAATTGCCGGGACTGGGCCGCAAGCAGGAGTCGCCGAAAGTGGCCAACTTTGAAGACAGGCTGAAGAGCATTATCACATCAGCGCTCAACGAGGATCAGGAGCAGCGCAGCAAGGCAATGCCCATCATTGAAGCGCCGCCAGCACCGCTGCAGGCGCCCGCATCGAAGCGCAGCAAGCAAATGGCCCAAACATCAAACGCCAACAATTTGCATAACATTATAACCGTCTCGACGCAGGGCCTGATGCACTTGAATGCGAATACGACGATATCGCCGATAACACCACCTTTGCCGGGACCGAGGGCGGCAGCGGCTGCTTCTACGGCGCCGCCGCCGCCTGCCAATTTACCCTATGGCAGTGCCTACATGAGCAGCAAACAACAGCAGCAACATCATCATCAGCAGCAGCAGCAACAGCAACAGCAATTGCAGCAGTTGTCGAGCAAATATGGGCAAACGGTGGTGCTGAAGGAGTCCAAGTACTCGCCAGCAAGACCCGGTGCATCGGCTCCGCCGCCGCCGCCACCACCGCCGCCTGCGTCAGCTGCATCGTCGGCACATATGGCAACGCTCTATGCTGGCCATGGCGTCTCGACTGCAGCGTCGCCCACGTCTGCAGATCTCGGCTTTCATCGGCGACGTGCCTCGGTGAGTGCCAATAGCTACGAGCACTTTATGGTGCAGCAGCAGCATCAGCAGCATGCGCTCATGTTGGCGCATGTGGCACAGCAGCGATTGCAGCAGCAACAGCAGCAGCAACAACAGCAGCAACAGCAGCAGCAACAACAGCAGCAGCAACAGCTTCAGCAGCAGCAGCAACAACAGCAGCAGCAACAGCTTCAGCAGCAACAACAACAACAACAACAACAGCAGCAACATCAGCATCAACTTGCACATCATGCACAACTTGGACACTTACACCATCATCATCAGGGGTCGGGCACTTCAGCCGAGTTCAAGGCGCCAGCAGAGAATCTGTTGCAGCGTTCAGGTAGTCGTGAGCAGCTGGCAGAGCAACAACAGCAGCAACACCAACAACTTCAACAGCACAGTCTAGAGCTATTGCCACGCGCAAGTTCCGCCAACTCGGACTATGCTGGATATCGTGTGGAACGCCTGTCCGTTCGACCGCCGAGTCGACCCAGCTCCAACAGCTCGCAGCCGGACTACACACAGGTATCGCCAGCCAAAATGGCTTTGCGTCGGCATCTCTCGCAGGAGAAACTCAACCAGCCGCCGCAAGCGTTGCCCACACCACCGCCAATGGCACTGGCACCGCCAGTTACATCGGGCAAGACAATTGGTGATCTGGTCACTGGTGAAATCGAGCGCACACTGGAGATCTCACACCAGAGCATCATCAATGCGGCGGTCAACATGAGCACTGGCAGCGGCAGCGGCGCCAGCGCTGCTCACTTTATGGAGCGCGCTTTCCTTGCCGAACGCACCAATGAGCGTTTGCTCATCAATCTGAATGCACAGCGACCGGAACGCGTGCATGTGCGACCCCTTAACGAAGATGCGTCAGAGCCACAGCCGACCAACTACAGCCAAGCGGCATCCAGCACCAGCAACAACAACTTGGCCACCTTGGCTCACGTCGCCTATGCGCACAAATCTCAGCCAGTAGCACGCGGCTCATCGACGGCACGTACTGGACGCGATTATCAGTCGGTACCATTGCCGCGAGCCGAAATGATGGGATGTTTTGATGCATACTTTAACGAGGAGCAGCACCAGCAACAACAACAGCAGCAGCAGCATCACAAGTGCAAAAGCACAGTCGGCGGTGGCAGCACGATACGCGCACCACGCCTAAATGGTGCTAATCCGCCACTAGAAGGTAAGTGCAGCAAATAAGCGTAAGCTAGTCGGGCCTGAGTGCTTGCTTAGATCGGAGACATTATTAAGACTTTGTTTTGTTCGCAGGTCTAGCCGCCTCGCTGCAAGATCATGTGCGTGCACGCAAATACAAGGAAGAGAACGAGGAGCGGCAACGGCGTGCTGCTGCCGCAACTTCATCATCATTGGAATTAGCGCCGCATTTCGCGCATCAGGCACCGCCGGCTCACAGCTATCATCACCACTCTGCCGCTGGCAATATCAATGGCACGCCACACAAAGTGGAGCGTAAGCTATATAAGATTGATCATCTCTTATGCAATAGTTATTCATATTATATTATATTATTTTTAGTGGGCGTTAAGCGAAGCTCGCCGTTGACCTCACATCAGCAGCCTTCGCGACCTGCCAAATTGGCGCATTTCGAACAGCAGCCGCCTGCCCATGCACATCAGCATCTGTATGTGAATAGCAACGGTGGGCCAGCGCTGCCGCCGCCTGCACATGATGCCACCACACCGTCGCCGACGCCATCATCTTCGTCGTCATCATGTGGCAGACGCAGCAAGTTGCTTGTGGAGCCGCCGCTGCTGATGAGTCCCGAGATTAACTCACTGATGGGCGATGAGCGGCCGCTGCAGCTATCGACGAATCATCAACAGCTGCACCACCATCAGCAGAAACCACATCAGCATGCGCAGCAGCAGCTGCGTGGCTTGCATCAAACCAGTCACAGCATCACGCCCACCATAGTGGGCGGCCAGCGCTCCAATGCCGGCGATGACGGTAAGCCCTTTGTATACCAAGATCAAGTCATAGCCACAGCATCACACACACGCAATTTCCATGCACCACACGCACCACCAGCACGTGTACAGTACCATCAATTGCACCACTATCAAACTCGACTCGCCACCCAAGCGGTGGCTCAAGATCTTACCATTACGAGCAGACGGTCAAACGTCTCCGTTTCGTCAAATGATGACGACTCTGACACTGACAGCGGCTCATCCTCGAGCTCCACTGCTAGCTCAAGCAACACTTGCTAAATTCAATTCCTCCGCTTGATTCACACGCATATTTTACACATTTTATACAATTATACACTTTACATTTTTTAATTAATCTAATTATTTGTAAATATATAAACAAAAACCAAATATTCTCGGCCCTGTCGCCAAATTAACTTAAAGGATTTTATTTTTTACATGTTGTGTGTTGTCCGTAGTTTGCTTTGTTTCCCTCTTACAGTATTGCCTTTTCTTATTTTTCGCTTGTTTATATTGTAGCCTGACTTTTTATTTCCCTGCATCTATATTTCATGCTTTTCTTTAACTAACATGAACATAACCAAACAAATAATATAAACTTAATTTGCTTTAGTTAACATATATTGCATAACACATAACGGAAATAATATAACTAAAATATAAATATGAACAGAAATACGCGTTCTCAAACATCATACAAAATAAATTATATTCCTTAAAATGACACAAGATCTACCGAAAGATCAAGCAATAATTTCTATAATAAATAAAACTTTTATATTTAAATAATTTATTAAATTCATGTTTTAAAATAGTAAACATATTTTTTAAATATTTTGAATAAAAACATGAAGAAATCAAGAAGATTATAACTGAATGTAAGAAAATGATGCATATTAAAAATGCATATTCAATGCATAAACTTATATAAATTGAAATGAAAAGAATAAATGGAAATTAATGAAGTATAAATATATTATCTATCTATAAATATGCATAATTATGTATTTGAAGATTTTATACTGGGCTATCACAGATACAACAGTCAATAGTATCCAATCCATTGACATGATGCTGTCAGTGTAAACAAGTTATTAACACTCTACTTTACACAATAATGTAATAAACAATTAGTAAACATAACAAAGAACTGCCGAGAACATGCAACATTCTACGCTTATTTTCATTCAACTATTCGAGTCATGATAAATATATATCATTGAATTCATTGAAAAGCAACTAAATTAATTTCCACATGAGACACGCATACATACATACACATACACGAAAAGCTCTTTGTAAAAAAGATACATACATATATAATTTTTGTTTCCTGGACATTAACAATCTCCTCTGGAATGTTATGTTTGCATAATTAATTTTCAAATAATTACTAAAAAAAAAAAAAAAACAACAAAAAAATATTAAAACCAAATATTTATCGAACAATGGACAAACTGTATTTAAAAACAAATCAAAGCGCCCCGCTACTTATGCAAAACTCGACTTTATATCCCTTCTATTATGCTCTACTCCCATACAGTTACCAATTCGGCAACGCATCGTTCTATAACTAATTACGATCCCAGACGTCGACTTCGCACACCGACTTCGACTATGTCTGGTGCCACGAAACAAACAGCTACCAATTCTAATTCTAACGGATTTGTTGTGGCCGATAGTAGTAGTAACAATAATAATAACAACCATTGAATACCTCCAAATTTTCAAAAGCCAAAACCCAAACAAAAACAATTACATGAAAAAAGAAAGTAATAACAAACAAATAATTGAAATCAAGATGAAAAATCCATACAGAATGCCAAAACATAAAATGTATTGTGTTGTTGTTGCGAAGCAGAGTACAAAATAAAAACACATCTAATATACTTATTAAAAACAAAAAAAGAAACGAAAAACATATAAAAAGACAAAACATAATTTATTTTACGTTCAATAATTTAATCTAACCGAATTCAAAACAAATTTATCTAGTATATTATGTTATATACACATATATAAAATTAAAACATGAGCATGAGGTAAGTTCTGTTGCGCTTAATTGGTTAATTTCTCTTCTTTTTTTTACAATTTCATTAAAATTGATTATTTATGATTTTATTTTATTTATGATTTCCTGATCTTTTGTAACGCTCTCTAATTTAATCTTCATACACACGCACACACACGCACACACGCACACGCACACGCCGCAAGTCCAACTCCATCCATACGCATTTATTTGAGCCCACTTGACGAAATGTTCAGGCTTGAGATAGACGTCGCTTTATCGTTATCATTAATCGTCATTGCCAATGTTATCGATCTCACAGTCTAGCACTCACTCACACACCTACCAACACATAAACACACACACACACACGAAGAGCATCAGCACATTCAGCAGCTCTCCCGGCTGTGTAGCTTTTGCTACCTTTCACTTAATCAGTTTTATAGCGTGCACTCGATCTAATCTATTGCTTATGTTTTTCTATGGCAGACGATGTCATTGCGGCCGACGAGGAGTCCCATTGGCAGCATCGCGTCAGCTCTGGCTTCGATCGGCTGGTGGCGTTTGCCAGCACTGAGCTGGACAAGTCGCGCCGTTCCATTGATGGCGATACGGTGCCTGCTTCTATTAGTTGCAACACCTCACCCGATTCGGGCATCACGCACAGCAGCAGCAATTCGGACGCTGTGCGCACCTTTTTGTCCACCTCGTCCAGTTCCTCGCAGCTGGAGCTGCCCATTAACAGCAGCAGCAGTGGCAGCACCAGCAGCAACAACAGCAGCCTCTATGCCAGCCAGGTGCACAATCTGAGCCATCATCCGTATCAGCATGGTCATCAGCCATTGCAGCATCAGCCAATGCAACAACAACAGCAGCCACAGCAACAGCAGCCGCAGCAACAACAGCAACACTTGGCTGACCATTTGAGCGACAGTAGCATGAAGTCAACTGCATCCTCATCATTGCACGCAAGCAGCTCAGTGAAAACCATATCGCCTGTGGATCCAAGCGCTATCGAATCGCCGCCATTATCCGATGTGGGTCTGCCGCGTACGCCCAGTCCGAGTGCGGCAAGCGTGGCCACGCCTCCGCCCGTGCATGTGCCGTCGCTGGTGAACGACCTGCGCATTCCTCTCAAGTATCAGCGCAAGTTCAAGGGCGGTTCCGAGAAGCACTATAAGAAAAAGTTCTGTGAACGGAACTGGGAGTATGACTGCGACGAGCTACTGGCCTACTCCAACTCCAGTGCGCCGCCCACGGCTGCCGATGCTGCCGGCAACGGACCGCCAACTGCACTGGAAGCGGGCAGCATTGTGGCAGCAACGCCACCAGCTGTGCTAGGCAAATCGGGCAAATCGCCAAAAGAGAAATCATCGCCCCATCATGGCGCCAATGCAAATTCAAACGCTAATGCGAATGCAAATGCCAGCTATAATCACCATCACAAGTCCTCAAAGTTTCGGCCCAAAGGCAAGGATTGGGACTGGTCGCTCGATAGTCGCAGCAACACGGGCGAGCCGACGGCGAATGGAGCTAGCAGTGCTGCCGCCACGTCGAGTAATTAATGTAAATTAATTTAGTTAAATTGCTGAACAGATTGACGAGATAGTACGAAGAAAATGGGAAATAATAGAGAGAACACTTTCCTTAGGGGAAAATCAATCAATCCGCGACCACATGCGCAACAAATGAAAATAATGCAATGTCTATTTTTGCTTAACGTTTAATTTAAAAAAAAGAAGCGATTTAAACGATTCGAATCGAGCTAATTTAGATCTTTAATCTGTAACTAAATGAATTGTGTTTGTAGTTAACTTATTGTATAGCAGCGCTTTTTGCCTTGTTTTTTTATTATTATTTTTTATTGTGTGTATATTCTATGTTCACGGATTGTAATTAGATTAGTCTAGCATATTTTTAACTGAATACGTGTGTTAGTTCTTAAGAGGCACCAAACGACCGCAACAACAAACCCCAATAATTACTGACGAACAATGTTACTACTGACTTCATTATTACCAAGTTTATAATTATTACAATTACTACGATTATGATTATTAGACTTAAACAAATTTATCTTATTTTATATTGTTTGATAGATTTATTTGTGTTCGTTTTAAGTTGTGCGTTTTGTCCTTTACATTGGATTTGTGTGTGTGTTTTTTTATGATTTTTAAATAAATTTTTAAACTAATTACAAACTATTCAATTCTGGATTCGTTTTTTTTTATTAATAACCAATTTTTGTTGGTTTGAATTGTTCAGTTCAAGTTTTTCATTTTGGGACCAACAAGTTTTGAAATTCGATCCGTTCGTGTTCGCAAATTGACAACGTCGCTTCCAAAATCGTATTACAAATGAAATACATATGCAAATAACAATAATTAAATATTCAAAGTGCAGTGCAAATGCTTCTCTTAAAATACAACTTAAACTGCGAAACTCTGTCTAGCTGCAAATTGAACAATTTTGTCTGGTATTAAATAAGTCATTTTCAGTGCGCTTAGCATAAACATTTACAAGAATATATATATATGAAATATACATAAATAATAGTTTTTTAAATGCAAACAGGCCGCCTTGCTCAAATGAATAAGACAATTCTTTACTATATTCTAAAGTATGAAAGAAACAAAAGCAACAGATGTTGCGCAACATTCGCAACAGCAATAATCAGGCAGCAGGATAACAACAACACCAATAACACCAACAACAACAAGTAACCTTATTAATTAAAGAATTTTCCACCTCAGCGAAATAACAACAATTTTATATATATTATATACATACATAATAAACATAGTCTTAGCAGCATATACAATATATATGTATAATATATAAATAATTATATATATATTTATTTATACATACGTATATTACATATGTATGACCATACCGTTCCGCAGTTCCAGAGGGAGATTTGAAAGATAAAAGTTAAAAAAAAATTGTGTGCGGATTTGGTATGATAATAAATTGGAAAAAAACGGAAGTCAAATATCAGGAAACCGATTGAAGAGTAATAAACATAATTTACAAGCATTTAACAAATAATAATAGTAATAATAATATTAATGAAAATTTAGTAACAAACATACATATATAAAATATATACGTAAACCATATTTAACAAATAGTTTTAAGGGCAACAGCAACTGCAAAACATTAATTATAATAAATAAATGAATATATATATAATTGCATAATAATTAGCAATTTAATTGAATTTTCAAAATGTGCTATTAGCGTAGTGTACAAGTGGCATTAATAACAGAGAGACCGGTATAGTAGATATGATGACGCATAAATGATTTTTATACGTATACATATTTTACTTATATTTATTGTCATATACAAAGTCGATGGGCTTAAAAAAAAAAAATAAATAAATAAAACAAAAAAAAAAAAAAAAACTAAATGAAACAAAAACTAATTACATATAACAATAATAATTTTTTTAATTATTAAGGGTAGCCCCGACAACATGCAAAAGAACAGTTGTAGCAAATGGAATATTATTTGGCGCTATTTAAATGTAATGTAAAATGCATATAAAACCATATAGTTAAATTTACATAAAACAAATTAACATAAAAGTATTATACTGAAGAGTAAGTAAACGCAAATAATTAATAACGATAACAAATGAATGAAAATATTTAAAAATAATCAAGCACTCAAGCATATTAAATTTAAAGATATTATTATGTATATTATATAAAAAAAAAAACACAACAACAAATATTTATTGCATATTAATATTATTATTTTAAACTTAACAGTTTAATAAATGAAAAAAAAAATTAAAACAAAAGTTCTCGTCTTTTTAATGAATATAAAAACTTTATGGGAATGTATCTAAGAATTATTTCAAAATTTGGTATATATTAGGGTCGAAATTGTTACGTCAATAAAAAATAAAGTAGATCTCAAGTATTTTTAGTTTAACTTGGGAATATCAACTAGAAGATATCCTGTAAATACAAGTACAAGATACAAGTGACATTATAAGCTCCTTGTTACTTACATTTGCAGCGACTCAGTATAATCAATTGATTTAATTATAGATTGCAATCCGATCCAATTTCTTTAAAGAGAAAGTATAGTTTTTTGCTTGTTCCATAGGTCTTTATTTGTTGTTTTCATTATTTCGGTTTTGTATTTCAAATATCTTATAAAAAGTACATTTTGGTTCATTTATATAGTTGTTATCTATATGTAACTATTGTATGTAAGTATGTATAATCGTTGTCGGTTTGTTTATTAAAGTGTTCCCGGTGAAAAATGTATAAATGTATATATGCATATACATACGTATATGCACTCGTACTCATATTGCTTATGGACTATTTCTATTTATTTTAAAGCGGTAGCAGCTGGGAAAGGGGACCTGCATATCCAGTTTCTTAGCTTCGACTGTTTTGCTCTGATGCACATAGATAGATGTGTGGAATATTGTTTTAGTTTAGAATTAAGCTGACTGTGCTAACGGTTGTATTTATCGGAATTTGTATACATATGCTGAATGGTTTATTTGCTGACTATTTTAATTCTTAGCTGAATCTGAGGTCTTTGACAAATTCATTGTTTTCCTAGCTCTAACTTTGCATTTTGTAAATGAGTGTATATTTTCATATATGTATATATATATTAATATATATATTGATGTATATGTATACGTTGCTAATTTTTCTCTTTTTTTTCGTGTATATAATTTTAATATGCAAGAATATAATTGTTACACAATAAAGCCTGAGGCACATTTATGAAATATTTAAATATATTTTTTTTTTTTACAATTTGTAATTTTTACAATTGAAATTTAATGAACGAATTTTTGTTTTACATGTGTGTATTTAAAAATTTTTATTTGTTTTACAAACAAACTAACTTTAATTTGTAGCCGAGTAAAGAATTTGTGATAATTAAGTGAAATCTTAAAGTTAAACTTTGTTCAAAGCCGTAGAAACCCAGATTATAGATGAATAAACATATTGGGAATTTAATTGGGTGTCAGACACTATGCATACTAATAACACTACGTTTATAGATAATAGACCACGAATTACATAGGAAATTAAATCTACAGAATCAGCTATAATAGGAGTCACTGCTCTCATTATGCGTTATCATTCCAAACAAAACACTTTCAATAACAAACAAACACTTAATGCTAGTCAACGGCCACTTAATGTGGTCTAGTGGTAGGGTAGAAAATATAACAATTTAATTGAATAGAAAATAGAAATTACATAGTACCTAATACATAGACTGTTAATAAAATCGAAAGAAGGTCGACCAATTTAAGACATAAGTTTAAGCTATCATCAACATTATCTGATAGCCAGTTTAAATTATAAATTGATTTGATAACAAATACGCCACGTTACGTTACGTAATTTTAGACACACACACTTAGATATTGAAAATTGATAATTATTACTGTTGAACGCTTGTCGTTGGTTTGGGGCCCTCAACTTTTGGTAGCTTAGAACTATTTGTGTTTGTATGTTTAGCTTGGGCTCTACACGGGGTCTGAAAATCACCTCGACCCCTGATGGGGGCATTCAAAATGTTACATTCTTTAATCTTCTATGTGTATATAAATATTTGTTGTTTCTTTAAAACCGCTGCACATCGTATTCATTCAGACTTTAAGTTCGCTTCATTTGTAAGGTTCTATACTCTAGTATTTTTGTTTCTTTTTATGTAGATCTTTACAATTTTATATTTAAATCAAAGTTCATTGGGTCATTAAAAACAAAGTATTCAACTGTGGAAAGTTGGCAACATTTTCTGCTCCCCCACCCCCCCCCCACCCCACCCCCACCAAACCCACAAAAACAACCCACCCCCTTTTTCCCCCATTTCCAAATAAGGCATGAGAGACATTTATAGCTTATCCACGTGCTGCAGTAAACAGGCCATAACCAGCTCTTCTGGCTGCGTCTCGCTCGCAATCTCCGTCTCAGTCTCCGTCTCCGATTGAGCTTTCTCTTCGGGCAAATTCTACAAGCTGTCAAGTATATCGACTGCGCCAATTATGGCCTCGACATCGCTGTTATTGGGTGCGGCGTCATCAATCAGCGTATCGGTGCTGAGCGCCAAAACGACATCTGTGGCGCTGTTAAACGCTGTCACAGCGGGCGATGGCAGACTGTCAATGGTATTGCCGTTGATCAAGAAGTCGCGATGCAGCTCGACGGGACTGTAGCGGAAACAGGGTGTCGTTATGGGCGTGGTTGGCATCGATTTGGAAATATCCAAAGGGTTGCGTGAACTGTATGACTGACCACCATAAGCCACATTGCTGGAGCCCCAATTAAAGTCTGGTGAGATGTTGAAGAAGCCACTGGCAGTATTAGCATTGCCATTGGTACTGCCTAAGCCACTGTTGCAGCTTTGCAACTGCGACTGTTGATGCGGCAACGGTGTGGAAGGCACAGAACGAGATACAATACCGCCTGCACTGCCAGCGCTGCTATAGCCACTGGAGGAGCCTGCCGAGCTGCATGTGGTTGTTGTTTGTATGCCGCCGAACTTGTTATTAAAGCTGGGAGAAATAATCGCAGCGACATCCACATCATCGTAGAGCAGACTTGCCGACACATCCACATCGCCTCCGCCTAGCTTCAATGTGCCGACCGACTGCTGACTATTGCTGTTCTCCGAGAAGAGCGCATCCTTTACTATGCCAGTGGTGACGGCCTGGTTCAACAAGCGGTTGTAGTTCGTCGAAGGAGAGTGGTTGCTGCTGCGTTGAAGCTGAGACAACGGCACTGATTGCGAGCGCTGCGTTTCGTTTAGCTCCATATTTGCACCGCTTAGAGCCAGACTTGTTTCCAAATCCATGGAATTTTGGTTAACCAGCAGTTCTACATTGGTGTTGTTGTTGCTGATGTTGTTCTCGCTGAACTGGTTGCTGTTGCTAGTCCCCCCACTGAACGACCAATTGACGCCCATGCACTGCTGTAGCAGCGAGGGACTGGGCGGCGCCGAAGCAGAACTGCTGCTGGGATAGCTGTAAACGTAGCTGCGTCTACGCCTATGCGCACCTATCATGGGATCCCCATTACCGATGTTATTGTCAAAGTCGAGCGATTGTTGTTTGGTTAACAGGCTGGAACGCTGACGCATGCATGCTAAACCGGGACTAGCAAAGCAGTTTTGCGTGGTCAATTTACCAGTTGTAGCAACTGCTTCTGTTGTTGTTGCAGCTGAAGGTGGTTGTGCTGGTGCTGCTGCAAGTGCTGGTGTTGAGGCTGCAGTCGCTGGAGCTTTGTTGTTGCTGTTGATATTTGGTGAAATTGGCAAAAATATGCAGTTCTTGTTGTTGCCGTTACTAGACTCGTTGCTAAGACTAATTTTGCGTTTGTTGCTGTTGTTGATGGTTTGCAGCTGTTGCTGTTGCTGCTGGTTTTGTTGTTGTTGTTGATGCTTTCGTGACATTAGTGCCAGAGACGCTGAGGCAGAACCCACAACATTTGCTGCAGCCGCTGTTGTTGTTGTTGGTGTTGGCAAGGGCATTAATCGACGCATCTGAGATTGTTGCTGCTGCTGATGTAATTGCTGTTGCGTCGTCTTTATTGTTGTCGCTGTTGCCGTCGCCAATTTGGCTGTTGATGCTGCCATTGCATTTGTTACTGCAGTCGCTGAGGCAGCCTGTGGATTTCTGTGTTGTTCTGCTTGAGCATCTAAGGAATTCAGTTGTTTTTCCTCAGCGTCTCCCATCTGAAAATATTGAAGCAGCTCGGTATCTGGCCCTTCGGAGTTCTCTTCTTCATCCTCGCCGGGCAGAAAATAATCGTCAAGCTCATGCTTATCCATATTGCATATGCTAATTACACGCTCACGTGGCAAGCCCAGGTTCTCAGCCAGTCCAGTGTCCTCTGCAGCGGCGGCTAGGGCTGCCGCATTCTCTGCCATCAAACGTTTGGCCCGCAGCAACATCATGTTCCGTGACGCGACCTTCGGTGTAGTGTTTGTATCCAGACTGCTTGACGGGCTGATAGAGCTGGGATGATTCATTTGAGCTGGTGGGCCCATTGAGAGCACCGGCACATTAGCGGGCGCACTGTCAGCAGTTGGCTGAACGAGAGGCGGCGGTGTTGCTGCTGTTGTAGTTATTACTGGAGGTACAAGTAGAGTGCCCCCAGTTGCACTGCCGCTGCTAGGCGAGTTGGCCCAAAAGCCTTTGGTTTGCTGTGCTTTTAGCACTTTCTTGCAAAATATATTGGTGGTATTATATTCTTCTGACTCGTCCTTTATGACCAGTGCACTGGGTGATAATGGCTGCTGTACTGGAACTGCAGTTTGCAACTCCATTAGCTTGGGCGTTAGATTGCGGACTGCACTACTGCGCGGCTCTGTGGCCAAGTTCATCGGCAAAACCTGCTGCTGCAGCGGTTGTTGCTGAAGCTGCTGGGATGTTAGATAACTACTGGGCGAGTCTATAATCTCCTGCTTGATCTTTAGTAACTGCTCTGTTTTGTGTTCATCGCTGATTGCTTCCTGACTACTGCCCGCATCTTGAGCGCCGCTCAGTTGATTGCAACTAGATTCCGAGGATGTGGAGCCTTTGCGTTTCTTTTTACGACGCTTCTTTAGAGGTCCCATGTCCTACGTGTGATATTGATAAGAAATAGTACTAATTAAATATTATGACTGAAATTAACTTACTGTAAGCAATCGCTTCTCTTTGGGTTCCCTGGGTGTGTACTTTTTGGGTGCCAATGCTGCATTAATTGTTGCATTGTTGTTCTTGATCCGCGTGGCCAATTCTGTGACACTTTCTAGCTTGGTGTTAAGCAGCTTTTCTGCCCAGCTGCGCACCACATCCCAATTGCACTCGTTCTCTGACTTTGGACCATGTGCTTCCGCTACGGCATTCGGCAAGTGCTTAATCTGTGTGGGAGTGGCCTCCGTTGTATTAGCGTCTTCTAGGGGCTCATCCTTGCATAGCTGCGGCAGTTGAGGCGGCGTCAATTTTGTGGTCTTCCGCATAGCTGCATAGCAGTAGCGCGAATTGCCACGCGTGCCCAGACGTCGTGGACGAACGCCGGGGAACACTTGCTTCATGACCTTACCAAAGTCCGCAGTTGACAGCGGCTTGATGCTCAGACGTTCACAATAGGCGCTAAAAAGTAAAAAATATTTTACTAGCTATATTAAGATAATCTCAAAAGTTTTCCAATCATAGACAACTTACATATAATCATTGTATACGTCCTGTTTTGGTATGGAGACCTGAGCGTCATGTTCGAGATGTGATCGCACCCAATTGATAGTGTGATTAATTTCAGATCGTGTGCCCAGCGGGTTCTGTGGCTGTCTCAATGGATCAGTTTCAGCACTCTCGCCAGGCAAGCGCAAATATAAGAACAGTTTTTCAATGGGCTTCAGCCCTGCCACACTTTCCAGAATCTGAGCGATCTGTACCTTAGCAGTATCACTAAATGAAGAGTAACTAATGAGTATTTGGGAAAGTAACCAATAACAGCTACTCACTCCAAGCTAGCTTCGATGACCTGTTGGACACGTCGCATTCGTTCGTCGTCGCAGGTTAGAGAATTCATCACATTTTCTGCAATTGTGGAATTGATGGCGCCACTGGGTGTAGCCGGCGGCGCAGCTACTGAGCCAACTTCACTGGGATGTGTATGAGGATGATGTTGTGGAGGTTGTCCTTGGAATAGCTGCAGTGGCAAGGGCTCCGGGTGTCGAAGAAGCATTCATTGCATGCATGATCTTGCCTAACTCCAATTGCTGAGCACTGCTGAATGCATTCACAAATGCAAGACCGGCATTGCCAGCAGCCGCAGCAAAAGGATTGGGCGTAAGCACGGATGTGGTATTACTGCCTGCGGGTCCTGGTGCATTCACACTTGGAAATGCGGGCGGTACGAAGCCGCCGCTTGGAACAGGTACATTTGTAGGTGTGGGAGACACCTGGGACTGGGTGAGCGCCAGGGATGGTGGCACGATTGGTGCAATGGTCAGTGGCGATGACTTGGACGCTGGTAAACTAATGGATGGAGCTTGGAACCGCCCAGACGTATAGGTGGGAATGTCTGGCACTGGAACAGGCACATTACATATTCCATATGGGCCTGCGGCTACAGTTGCTTCGTATATTGAATTGGAATTTGGATTCGATTGCTGATGCTTTTGTAGCGACGTCGATGCAGCTGTGCCCCCCGCTGATGCTGCCGTTGCCGCTGCCACTGCTGCCGCCGCTTTCGCCGTCCACTGCGCACCACTAATCTGGCCATGCTTCTCGGACATGTTAGCTGGTGGGCTGGCTCTCTACACGCTTACCCGCGAGCCACCAGCCAGCAGCAACCACTCTGTTATACTTCTAGAAACACTTTGATTTTTCAACGCTACTTCCTTGTTATTATTGTTTTTTTCCGATGCTAACAAACTGTCCGAAAGGCTTACGCACTAAACGATTGATGACGCGTGCTTTAGGAGATGAAGATTGCGAAGTCGATAACTGGCGCAACGAACATTTTGGCGACGACGGAAGACACGGATGTTAATAACGCAAGATAATAAACCATTTTGCCAACTGTATGGGCAAGCCGTGTCTAGGGTGAGTGTACACCTCTAGCGCCAGATATAGTAATTACTACGATTGTTGAAATTCCAGCACACAAACTAAATTCTAATAAGATTACAAAATATATTGGAATAATCCATTTTTCGCGGAGATAAGAGCTCCGTTCCTTCTGCGTCTCGAAAAATATACAAGGTATGTGACCAGATTTTGCAACAGTCAAATGTTCCGAAAAATACAATGAGATTTCATTTGTAAACACTGTGTTGCATTTCGATCGATTTGAGATTTACTCTGAAAAATTACATAAATAATTGAAATTCAAGTAAAGTTGAAAATTATTCAAAACAATTCCACAAACATATTATAAAATTGCTTATTTTATTACTGATACTATTTTTAACATACATGTAATACGAAATATATGGTATTTTATCATTTTAGTATTTTAACTGCGTACCATTCGCGAAAATTATGTGCGTAAAATAAGAATTTCAAGTCACATATTCTCAGAGCTATAAAATAACTAGGTTCAACTTTGTTCAAATGTGAGCTTTTTATTGTAATCTTGAAAAAGCGAGTAATTTTTGTTTTCATGCACATTATTTAATTGGTATCTAAATTGAACAACTCCAGAGAAATCGATAACGATTGTTTAACTCTAATCGCTACTCAGAAAAAATGGCGATTTCTTAAGACGGCAGACGCTTTACCTTTACACAACACAGACAAAATTTTAACACTAAAATACTGTTTTATACCGCAATTAAATAAAAGATGCGCGCTGAACTTGGTCCAAACACTTGCCGTGTCTGCTTAGAGCCCAGTCAGCGTTTACAACGGATTGATGAATCCCGCGAGGAGGGTGAGGAGACCCCAAATGAAATGCTTATACAGCTACTGGGCATTTCATTTAGTAAGGTAGGTATTATTAGTTTGAAAGTGAGAAGTCTATTTACATTTCTTCATTCTCGCCTCTCAGCTAAATGGTAAAGATCAGATTCCAGATGGTATTTGCAAACCATGCAAGGTAGAGCTGAACATGGCATTCCAGTTTCGTGAGAAGGCTCTGCGCAAGCAAGCTGAAATTGAAGACTATTGTCGTGAACTGGGCCTTTTGGATGAAGCTGAAGATTACCTAGTTAAGGAAGAGTATGGCTCACAGCATAACCAGCAAGATGATGAAATGAACGAATTTGTGATGAATGATGCACAAAGTTCGGGACATGCCGATGTCGATGACCATGCACAGAGCGATGAATTTCTAGAAGTTGATGGCTCCCACGAGCAACAGGAAGTCATAACGGATGATATCGAGTACTTGGAGGACAACTATACAATAGAGATGAACCCTGAGCCTGATGACGTCGTGCTCGAGACTAAGTATGATGAGACGGTGACGCAAGGCGACATTAAATTGAGGCGTGGTCGAACACGTTTTGGTATGAATATAGTAAAGTCAGAGCCTGAGGGATTACAGCATTCGTATGGCCATCAAGCTGGAGTAGTTGACATTAAACCGAGGCGTGGGCGGGCACGGCCCGGTCTTAACTCTCTCCGGACATCGGATGGCACTGAAAAAGGTGGTTATGTCTGCGATGTATGTGGAAATTTCTATGAGAAACGTGGGCGCATGATGGAACATCGTCGGCGCCACGATTCTGTTTGCCAATATCAGTGCGAGTAAGTCTTAGAATGTATTCAAAAATGATTTTAAACTTATGGTTTCTTTTAATTTTCGTGTATACAGACTCTGTGAAGCCAAGTTCCAGGTCCGCGAACAGCTTCGCAAGCACATGTATTCCCACACAGGAAGCAAGCCCTATAAGTGCAGCTTCTGCAGTCGTCAGTTCTTCTACGAGAGCGTTCTGAAGTCCCATGAAAAGTAAGTGGCTGTATTCAATGTAATCAAAATTACTAACCATAATTTATTTATCTGACAGTGTGCATCGCGGCATCAAGCCATATGTGTGCAAGGTGTGCGATAAGGCATTCGCATACGCCCATTCTTTGACAAAGCATGAGCTAATCCACTCCGACATCAAACTATATCGGTGTGATTATTGCCAAAAGGATTTCCGCTTGCTTCATCACATGCGTCAGCACGAGGAGACCAAGTGTCATCAGAATGCAGTTATGCTTGCCGAGACATTGAAGTACGACCGTGAGGAACAGGATGTTGAGCTATTGGCTGTGGATGATTTAAAGGATGTCAAGCTGCGATTGTCACAGCAGCAAATGCTCTCTTAGATGTATTTTCATTACTAGCATTGGACACCACAGCGTATTTCCGTGTTGTATTTATAAGTAGGTTCTAAATTTATTGCCGCAATTATTAAAACGGTCATTATCATCATTAAACAAAATAAATGTGTAATAAATGTAAATTACATGATGTAAATAAACATCTTCGAGAAGAACTTTCAATGCGTGAATAATATATATTGAGCGAATAATATATAAAAATTTAATGTTCAAAAACTGGTATCGATATATTATTAAATTATATATGTTGGGCTATACATTTTAAAACAATATATTAAGTCTTATAACAATATTAAAAGTGAATATATATTAAAATTACAATCAATCGGCAGTGTTTTAGTCTTTGACATCCGTAAACTTGAATTTCAGAGGTATGTTAGGCACATTTATTAGAACACTTCTGAATGCATTCTCCGTGGAATAATTAAATTCAACATTGAAGTTTCGAATAAGTCGTGCGATTCCCAATTCTAACTCCATTTCGACAATGCGTTTTCCAATGCACATGCGGGGGCCAAATCCAAAGGGTAAGTAAATAAATGGGCTGCTTGCCTTCAGGGCGTGTGGACACTCTGCATTTGAAGTGTCTTCCTTACTTGGGCGTATCCATCGCTCGGGCAAAAACTCATTACCTCTGGGATAGTGCTGATCATCGATGAGCAAGCCGCTGGACAACATCATCACCTGTGTCTTACTGGGGACCTGGTATTCATTTAGCACAATATCTGATTTGATCACACGAGCATTGCCCAATGTTAAGGGATACAGGCGCAGCGATTCCTTGATAACGGCCCGCAAGTACGGAACATTCTTCATAGAGGCTTCTGTGAACTCGGAATCCTTGTTCGGTAAGATTTTGCGAATTTCTTCACGTAGTTTCGATTGTTTTTCCGGATGTTTAGCCAGACAAAGAAGGACACCTGTGAATACGCTTGTTGTCTGGAAATGTCAGATTTTAAATGTAGCTATTTCACATAATAAAATATGGACAGTTTCTTCGTACCGTATCCACACCGGCTATCAGCATGTCTATTGCCATAACTATGGCTACATGCTTGTCAGTTTTTAAAAGTTTCTCGAGTACACTCTTTTCGTGGTCCGGTTTGTTGGAGGACTCGCGTTCTAGACGCTCAACAGCTTCGTTAACATAGCCGGATGTTACCTCTTGGATCTCGTCCAGGGTTTTGATAAGCTTTTTGAATTTGGGCGTGGCAATGTATCGCCAAATCGAAGGCTTCAATTCAAGTTCACCCGATAAGTCAAAGAAAATATTGAGTGCATTAAAAAGCTTTTTTGCCTGGGGATTGCTGCGATTAGCATTTATCAGTCCCAACTGCTTATCCAATGGATTCTAGAGTCCATCGATTGATCTCCTCCTCAAAATTGTCGGGAACTTCAAGTGTGTTGCTATCACGAATTTCTCGTATGCTAATTGAGTGCATTAAAGCTTATAGGTATCATTATACCATACTGAAGAATTATATGGATTCACTTACCGCTGAATGAACTCTTTGTTGACCGCTGACATTTTCTGATAGTACAAACGCACAGTTTTTGGTTGCATCATTACAGGATTAACAGTAAAGCGGAACTTCGGTTCCCCTTGTCTTTAAAATGTGTGGATATTGTTTATATTGCCTATAATATGTATAGGAAATTGTTGCTTACGTTGATAAGATGCCTGCGATACCTTTGTAAAATTCCTTGCGAGTCTCTGTTCGAAAATAGTGCAATACGCTATTACCTGGACGCTCCGGCCAGGGTCCCTCAACCCGCAGAACTTGTTCGAAATGCTGCGGATCGTTTGATACGAGAAACTCGTTTGCACCCAAATTCGGTAGTCTGAAAAGAGAACCATGCTGGCGACGCAAATCCAACAAAATGTCTGGATACTGCTTCTTATAATACTTTCCGCCGGGCATCAAATGGCGTGTAAAGTAAAATAGGGAGACCTTTGGTATCTCATTGTATGGGCGCGCCTGGTCCCAGCCAACAGGCTTCCCTCTGGCTGTCTCATTTTCGGCTACGTTTAAAGCATTACTCACAGCATATGTTTGTTGACGCTGAATTTGAAAACAATAATAATGATAAGATAATATAAAGTATATATAATTATATTCACATCAAATCGCAATTCATGCTGAAATTGAACTAACCTGTCCTAATGGTGTAGCCCGTATTAGCTGCTGTATCTTGACTCTCTGCCCTAACATTTTACACTCACGACTAATTCAGAACTGAGCAACAAGTTTGTTTATTTCGGATTTTATACGGTTTGCTACTAAGCTTTTTTAAAAGATACGAGTTTGGGAGAGCACACAATATTGAATAAATGAAAGAGACAGGGAAATGAATTCATCAACAATGATATAAAGCTTTGAGTAATAATGATACAAGTAGCTCCAAGCTCTTTATTAATATTTTCATAGTCAAAGTAATCGTTCTTCAAGATATACTAATTGATAAATGTATATATATATGCGAAAGAATACACATTTGAAAAATTCAGAATAAAGTAATTATATTTTTAAATTTTTTATTTAATCCATCTGAAGATATAAAGAAAGGCAACTTCTACCTCAAAGAGATTTTAAACAAATAAACAAACGGCAATCAACGTCCAAATGTATAAATATATAACAATTTTATAGACTTTTAAATTTATTTATTTGAATATTGATAGGTATACAATATCGTATCGAATGCATATTTAAAACAAACACCAATGTTTTCCTTTACAAACCGAAATTAGACTTTCAAAAGTTGTCAACGGTTATTACGTATAAGTAAGTAATTTATGTAAGTATAAATAGTTGCATAGAATAATAACTTAGAATTACGAGTAAGCTACGATTAATTCACGTTTCACTGTAGACAGAGTTTATACAAGTTAATTTCCATGCGTTGTTCGGTTGGCACGCTTGGCAAAATGGGGTTTCATATGTATATATAATTAATATCGTATCGTTTAAATCGTTTTAAGGATAATTCATAATAAGTATTCGATAAATACCATATTTCGATCATAGTTATGAAGTTTAACGTATTGAATATGCTTCTCTGGGGCAATAGAGTTCAACATATGCAACTATATCTAAACTACAAATCAAAGGACTATGAGCCTATGACAAACTTGGAAAATAAATATGAGGCTATGCTAAGTCGGCGCAAATCACTGAGACGCCTGCTGCTGATAGCTGCATACAATTTTGGCTGCATCGTTCATCATTTTGGCCGTTGACCGCACAAGGAACATCAGATGACACTCATCGTAGACGGTCAGCTCCACACGCGTGCGTACTAAGCCGTGCAGCACTGTGGCACGCTCCAGGTCCAGCCAACGTTGCAGCGCAAGCTCACGTTCCTTTGTTGTGCCGGAGAGCGCCACATCAGATGGACCCCAGAGCACAAATTCGAGCACTGCTTTGGCCTTGGACAGTGATTCGGCTCGTTCTTGTTGCAAAATATCGGCCAGAATGGGCGTAATTTTCGTGTTGGGCAGCATGTCGGTCAACGCTGCGTGAGCGCACTTGCATAGCGTACCCATGGGCTCATCGTCGTCGTTGTTATTGCTGTAAGGTTAGATATTATAGTTGAGAGCGTAAATGATAGCTTAGACCTATATTTACGTACCCTTGTAGGACACAGAGTCGTGCCTGCGCATCCTTGTTATCCATGTCCTTAGAGAGTACCACATTCGAAAGGCTTAATGGTGTCTCTTCAATGGCCTTGGCCTGCAGATTCTTCATGCCGTTGACCAGTTGTAACATTATAAATGCTACCTCACGCGTCATGACGTCATCGAAGGCGGGCATAGCAGGGGCCGTGGCGCTGGTATCCTCACCATCGTTGGCTTCTGTGTTGCCCGAAGTTGTTGATTCCTCGTTTAATGTGCTGAGATTCTGCACGGAAACCACATTTCGTAGCGCATTGGCACCAGCTGCATCCTTCAGGCTATTCAGATTTGGTATGGAGCCTCGGAAGTTAAAATTGCTCTTGTCCAGCACTTGGGACTTGCCCTTCAGTATGGATCCGATTGATTGCAGAGTTTCCAGCTGAAGTCTTGGCAGCACCGATATTGTCGCCTGTAGCAGGGTCACCTCCGTTGTGGGCATCAGTGGCAGCTGGTAACTGGGAACCAGGTCACAAAACTCGGTTATGGGATTAAGCACATCGGACACTCCTCCTGTCAGTTGGCTCAGTTCGCCTCCAACGCCGCCCAGCTGGTTACAGTCGGCAGACAGAGCCAATGTGACGGGCGATGTGGTCCACAGTGCCGCATGGAAGGCTTTCTTGCCAACGACAAACGCCTGCGCGCCCTCTAGAATGGTAAAGTCCTCGTAGCGCAAGTTGATCGCATTGGCCAGCGGCCGCAGTGAGGCTGGCACAGCTGGCGTTTGTTGAAGCTGTTGGAGCATAGGATTTATTAATTTCTTCTATTTTGGGCAAGCAGGTCAGCAGTTTGCACTCACCTGATCGAGCACCTGGGCAAGTGCCTCATGGTTGGCCACCACGACCGCTGTGTAGTTGTCTTCGATTGTCTTGTGCACGACACTGCGTCCCTTGCGCATGCGCAAACGATTCGTGGCCTTGCTGCGGTTCTTGTTGCCCTAAAAGATATTGCAAATGATATTTTAGCATGCTTTCGCCAATATTATGATTTATTTAACTCACCGTTGGCATGCCCCAGACACTGTCGTTGATGTCCGTTGCCACATCCCCGCCAGCCTCGCTGCCGTAATAGCTGTATGGAGCATAGATGTCGAACTCGCCTACCTCGCTGCCCGCATATGAGGCCGAGATGACGCGTGGAATGTTGGCTACAAAATAAAATAGTTAAGATAGCATTAGGCTAGGGATTAGATCTAACTTACCTAAGCTACTATTCAGGCCGTAGTTGCGCACTGGACCGTACTCGCTACGCGTATAACTAGCTATGGAAGCCGTATCCGAGTAGATATTGTTGCGTCCGCCACTACGGCCATTGAGTCGTTGCCCGGCCACTGCAGTTAGGTCTAGGTTGCTGCTGCGAATTGGTGGCAGTGGAGGCGTTGGTGCCGCTGTCGGAGTCGCGGCTGCCGTTGTCGCGCTGCTGTTGCCATTTCCCATTTTGACAAATTCGTACATGTTCTCATAGTCGCGTTTGTCCTTCAGATAGCTATCGATGGTGCTGTTAATCTTGCGCACCGAGTCCTTCAGGCTACTGCGCTGGGCATTGTCTGTGGCATCGGGTGCGCCTTGGGCGCGCTGCTCGAAGATCTCAAGCTTGCTGGATATGGACATTTTGGTCTCGGCCTTCTTCGGCTGTCGTTCGAATGTGCTAGTGCGGCTGCTGACAGTGGGTGCAGCGGTTGTGGCTGAGCTGGCCGGCGACTTGCCAACCTCGAAGGGATTTGTGTTGCATCCCTTGGACTGTTCGGCCGTTACATTCTCACCGTTTGACGAGCAAATGGAGATAGTATCGGTAAGTATGCCCCGCTTACGGACCAGCTCCAGCTGCGCCTCACGCTCCCGCATGCTCGCCGTGCGCTCCGGCTTGCGAGGCGCTATAGAGGAGCGAATTTCGCCTGCACATGATGCGAGTATAGTACAAAATTAGAGAGGCACCAATCAGTTGTCTAAATCTACATAATGCTTGCACTTTTGCATGCCACTGAATTTCCTATGCAAATCTATAGATCTAATCTATTCGAAACATTTGCTGGCCAAGTTTCATGGCCGCAACAATGTCAAATGACTGCAACAGCTGGCCATGTTTTCTTATTTGTTTTTTTTTTTTTTGCTTTCCGTATAACCTGCGACACTAATTGTGATTTTGACCCAAATTCATGCCAAATTACAATTCGCATAATGGTGCCTAGTGGCCAAGATCTCCAACAAAAAGCTTTTCCGCAGACAACAGTGCTGAGCTGATGAGCTGTGTGCTGGCCCCTTCACCAGTTGCCACCTGCCGCTAGCTGATGGCTGCAGCAACAGGTGTAACAAGTTCTCGCCACATTTGGCCTGACCACAAAATGACAGCCAAGAAATGGGTCTCAGATTCTAAATCTTTCACTGCCAGCGATTCTCGTCTCACCAGTTTTCCGGTGGCATTCTTGGCTTACTGGCTGACTGGATAGCCACTCACATGTGGTTACCTCATTGGCTTTGGGCTTTGCTTTGTTTTCATTTCGATTTTTTGTTGTTGCTGCTTGTTCATCTGTTAAACTACATATTTGACTTTTTAGCTCGCTGGCTCGCTCACTTAACCTACTTTAATCTGGCTACCTGGCCTGGCCATGCGCCCGTTATATTGATTGAAATGCGTAACTCGTTTTGCTTTGGTTCTACTTTCAGCGGCACTTCAAGTTATGATCTTATATTTATTTTGTGGCTGCTACTTGGCCAACTGGCCAACATTGGGCGAAGAAGAGGCCCTTTAGACCCACATTCTGAAGGTCGCATGACTCTATGCCATGGTATTTGGGCGCTGTCGGTGAACGTGATCTGTTTACGCTTTCTTTTGACAGTGCAATTGGATCACGATCGCAATCGTGTTCGTTGAAAGAGCGAGATACACCCACGCTAGCACTCTACTGATTGATTATTTATGGAATTCGGTCGTCCCAGTTACCCATTTAGCTCAACTATTTGCAAACTCACCTAAATTGGCATAGACATTGTCCGCTTTAGATTTGATAGAGCCGCCGGCATTGGGATTGCCGCAGATTTTTGCGGAATCCACGCTGCTTGAGCTAAGCGTGGCCGTTAGCTCCGTCTTCTGCTTGCGACGCAGCTCAGCGCTTTTTGGCGGTGGTGGGCGTGCCGGCTTATTGGCCTCATGACTGCGTTGTCCCTCGCTGGCGCGTAGCGGCGGCGCTGGCGGCTTGGCAGTGACCACAGCTACCGTCTGTGCGGAGACGGAATCGTTGGTCTTCGTGATGTCCTTGACAACTTCAACGGCCGTGGGATTAATATCGATGGGATGTATGATCACCAGACGTGGCTTACCAACGACACTGCCATCATCGCCCGTACAGATCTCGGTGTAGACGCTGCCATCCTTTTTGGTTAGCGGCTCATTGGACTTGCTGCCGTTGCTGCCCATGCGCAAAAACTTCTTGATCGAAAACTTCGATTTCTGTTTCTGTGGTGGCGAAGCATTTGGTGACTTTGGCGACTTGCTGCTCAGATCTGTCAAGCCAGCGGCCGTCAGGCACTCCTCGGACATGGAGAGATGTCGCTGGTTGCGCGGCGTTGGCTCCGGCGTCAAAGGCTGCTTCAGGTTCAGCACAGAGCTGGAAGATTGCAACTGTAGCTGCTTTGTTGCATTGGCACGTTGCATCACAAAATTATTGAGACTGCGAAATTTGGGATTGATGACTGCCCGCTCCCGCTTGTCCTTTTCACGTATCACAGGTGCAGCGGCTGCCACAGGCGTCTTTCTGGTATACATATTAGTGCTGCTGCTGTTGCTTGATGATATTGTGGCTGTTGTTGCTGTGGCTGCTGCTGCTCCTGCTGCTGCTCCAGCTGTGGTTGAAGCTGTTGCTTTAGTTGTTGTGGGTGTATGCAACACTTTCCGTTGCTGCTGCTGCTGCTGCTGCTGTTGGCAATATCTCGGAGGAAGTGGGAATATTCATTGCCTTAGTAGTGGACGATTCCTGCTCTTGCTTCATTGCTTGCTCGAATTCAACTACCAAACTGTAATCGCGTTCCGGCGTAGTTGGTGCGCTCGTTTTCGGTTCTGGCGGCGGATTTGGTGCTTTGCCTTTCTTTAGCTTGGCATCATCTTTGGCTGACTCAGCCGCTGCTGCTGATGCTGAAGCAGCTAATAGCAAATTTTCGCTTGATTTGGAAATTGCCGTTTGGAGCTGGCTGATGAATTGTTGCTCTGCGTTGCTGGGCTGTCGCTTGCTCATAAAGGTTTTCAGCGGTGAGTTGTTATTGTTGCTGTTGCTGCTGCTGATGTTGCTGTTGCAGCTGTTGCTGCTGCTGTTGCTGACGTTAACGAGCGGCTTAGCGGGCAGCTCAGGTTTTTTGAGGCCATGTAAGAAAGAGGGACGCGCATCGATTTTCATTGGCGGCGGCGGCGACTTGGGCAACGCTGGCAGCTGCTGTGGCATCGCTTCTGTTGCTGCCTCCTGCTTTTTCTGCTGCTGATTCTGTTCCAACTTGTTGTCCGGATCGGCACTGCCATCGGGCTCGCCATGCAGCTCGCGACTCTTGACTGCCGCCTGATTGCCAGCCTGATCGCTTATTTGAATGTCCTCGTAGTCAGAGTTGTTGGTGCTGGCGCTGAGTTTCTTCTCTACCAGCGAGCGTTGCTCGGTGCTGCTCTTGACTGCGCTGCTGGGCAGATTCTTGTAGTCGCTGCCAATGCTAATGCCAATGCCGGAGTCGGACTCGCTGCGTATCATGTTGTAGGTGTTCTCCTCATCTGAGCTGCCGTCAAAGCTGCTGCCCGTTGAGTCCAGAGCGTCGTCCGAGCTGCATTTGGTGACAATTAGTCCGTCTGAGGTTATTTTGCTGGTCATGAAGTTACCCTCGTGCAGATTGTAGCTAGCGGCACGCGTCTTCGAGCTAAGCAGCATGTCCGTTATGTACTGCGAGCTGGAGTAGTGCGTGCTGTTTGACTCTGCTTGGGCACTGGCCACGCCCACCTTTTCGCTGTACTTGCCATCGGGCAAATTCTCGTAGCTCAACTGCGTCTCTATTACATCATAATAGGCAGAGACACCGTTTTCCGTGTCCGAGCAATTGCTGTCCGTGTCGGAGTATTTGTGGCACACGTTCACCTTTGGCTTGGTGTGATCCTTGGTTATGGGCGCATTACGCGCAATGGATTTTTTAAGGTCGAGAAATGGCTTGGGCGAGTCTGTGAGCGAGCTCAGCTCGAATTTGATTTTGCTGTTGTTGCTGCCGCTGCTGCTGCTGCTGTTGCTGCTCGCAACTGTTGTTGTTGTTGTGACTGATGTTGCTGCTGCAGTGTTGATTTCGTTTTGCTTTTGCTTTTGCTTCTGCTGCAGCGTCTCTGAGATTTCGTCCAGCAGAGACTTTTCCATCGCACGCTCAATGGGCGGACTGTCCTTGCCGTCGCGCGCCGATGCACCTGCCGTTGGCTTCACAAGCGTGGGCGTGAGCGTCGTGGTCACTTTCTTGGTGGCTGTGCTTGTTATGGTGCTCTTGATTGTTGTGCTCGTTGACGTCAGCGACTTGGCTGTCACTGTGCTGGAGCATGCAGCTGCAGTTGTAGTCGTCTTCGTCATATCTGTTGACTTGCTGGGCGCTGCCTTTGGGCATGCTGACTTTAGGGGCTGCCCAAAGGGCATCACATTGATTGTTAGCGTTTGCTTCTTGCCCTCCTTGTCCACCTGGGGTGCGCCCAGCTTGAGCGCAGCAAATGACTTCTTGATGTTGTCCTGCGCATCGCCCAGTAGATTGCCATTGTTCATATTGAAGTCTGTGTTGGCGCGTGTTATGCGCTTCAATTCGATGGCTTCCTCGTCATCGGTTTCCGTGATGGCCATGTCATCGTGCTCGTTGCCCAGATTCATAAAGTCATGATCGTCATCGTCATCGTCCTCTGACCACTCGCCGCCATAGCCGATGATCTCGTGCAGCTGCTTGTGGAAGCAAACTTTGCTTGACTTGGAGCTGTTGCTGTTGCTGGACTTGCTGAAGCTGCTGCTGCTGCTGCTGCTGCTAGTTGAGGTGAGGCGCACGCCAAATGCCTTCTTGATAATGCTCTTGGCTGGCGTTTTGTGCTTGTTCGGGTAATCAGTCTTTGTGTGGCTATCTGACTTGAGAGCGCTTTGTTTAGTGCCCTGTTGTGCCGCAGCTGCAGCCGCAGCAGCTGCTTTGTGCTCATCCTTTGACTTGAAGCAGTTCGAGCACAAATCCTTTTTCCACGCATTTTGCGTGAAGTGCGAGCAAATTGAAGAAGACATGCTGTGTACTGTTACTGTCTCTCGTTTTTGTGATTGTTGCTGTTGCTATTGCTGGCCAACTTATTCCACCATATTCTGCAAACGTAAAGAAAATAAAGTCAAATGAGTATTGCTTTATGCTGTAGTTGTAGTTGCTGTTGTCATTGAAGTATGGCGCTGTATTATTAGCGCATCAACTTGAAGACTGATTAAAAAAACTTTCATTGCGAAGGCGATTGCGCAAGCCCTACCAGCAACTGTTGCTGCTGCTGCTCAAGTTGCTGTTGCACTGACTGCGCGCACCAACAATCAACTTTCACTACATAAATGCAGCTTCTGCAGCATGATTCAAAATTATTGAATGTAAATATAAGAGCAGCAGCAACAATAACAATTCGCAGTAGTCAAGCATGGCAAATTTGCATTAGTCGCCTTCGACTACTCATGCAGCCAAAACCAATTGATCAATTGATCAAGTGGCCATGCGGCCATTCAATGTCTTCGCCAAGCAAGCAGTCAAGCAGTCAAGCATTCATTTACCATCGCGACTATCAATCAATCTTCATCTTGATAATGAAATTATTGAAGTTTTTGTTGCTCTTGTCGACACATTTGTTTGGGGATTCACTGAGCATGCTTTTTGCTCACAGCCTTTGTCACATGGCCAGCGACAAGCTGTGTTTGCTTTGCGCTCTCAGCACTTGGCCAGTGTCTCCAATTGCTGTTGAGTAATCAGTTGTTGCTGTTAGTCATTGTTGATATACGTCAGTCTATGACTTTCTAAAATTACCCAGCCAGGAGGCAGTCTGAGTGTGTTTCTGTGTGTGCATTCAATGACATTAACATCAAAACTGCGGAACACTAAACCTGCCCAAAAGCGTAAAAACTTGGAAAATTTATAAACAAAAAGTCCATTTAACATATACAATAATGGCAGCAAGGCAAACCAGTTTCCTTAACTAAAATGGTTATATCCATTTTTTGTACTTCCTCAAGAATAGTCTAAAAAGATTTTCAATTTATTTCCAACAACTAATCCAATAAGATAAACTTGTAAATTCTTGGCAATTATATTCTAAAGTATTTTCTTAAATATATTTTTCATTATACATATTTAAATAAATACCATACTTTGTGATCAAATACCTTCCTTATACAAGTATTAGTAATCGAATGTCATCGTTTTAATATCATTCAGTTCTCACAATCATTCGCAGCAGGCATTGCTTCTGTTACAGTTAGGATTTGTCACACAGCCATAAGAACAACAGAGACTGAACAATGCAGCATTTATGTCTTTAAGTCATTAGCCCCGTTTAAGGCCTGCTATGATTGCAAGTGAGTTTGTGCGTCAATTTGGGCAACAGCACATTGTGCTATCGTCTAATTGGGATGGTGTTGCTGCTGACAGCACCGACAACATCAACAACTCACAAAGCTGGCCAAAAATGCTTCATAACAAAGATGACAAGAGGCATTCAGTCTGTGAAGTTTGTTTCTTGGACACATTTATCAACGCCAAAACTGAACGAAAGTTGAACCATTGTTAAACGGTTGCCGTTGTGCAGCTTCTGCGGCTGCTGTTGATGCTACGCTTGAGTTTTGCATTTGCAGCAGCAGCAGCAGCAATTGCTACCGTTGTTTAATTTTTTTTTGGGTCAGCGTTTTGGTTAAGCGTTAATATGCATAAATCTTGGCTTTGTGCAATCCGTTCGCGAATACCATTGCCATCAGCTGGCCGCTGTGGGAGGGGAAGGGGAGTCAGCGCGCACCTAATTGCATAACTGTGACGCTGCCAACAGTTGCTGCTGTGTTTTTGCTTTGCATATCGCATTTGTTTGCTGCTGTTACACATAAATTTGCCCGACTTGCTGTTTGTTTCTTTTTTTGTTAATTGTTGGCATTTTTTCTTTCACTCATTTGCATTCGGTTGCGGCATCGATACTCGATTTGTTTATAGCCACAGACGACGGTTGCAATTGTGCGCCAATTCTCAGTCAGCCGCTAACCAACTGAAGGCTGCATTCAGAGCACAGCCTCTGGCAGAAAAGGGATGACAAGTGGCTCAAGTGCCACGCCGGCGGACCAGCAAAATATTTGCAACAAATTGTTGTGCTATTTGACCATAAAAATGGGCAACAAGACGCTTATAAAAGCAGACCGCCAACATCCGACCACAACAAAACGTTGCGGCGGCCAAACAACAACTTGTAGCTAGTTTTCAAGTTTAGCCATCGCACTCTCGCCACACGGAATGCGATGGTCAGCGCTTGAGATGAGTCCAAGGAAAAAGAGATATCTATAGAGATGTTGCTATTGCTGTTGCTGTTGCTGCAGATAAATGTAACACAAATAAATCTGCATAAATTTCATGCTCCGAACTTGCGGATCTAGCCCAGTCCAACTCAGTCCAGCCCAGTCAGGACGGGTGTCAGCTCGTTAGCCATAAAGTTGAATTCGACTGGCGCAAAAGTCGGTCAGCTGGGTTCCGCGCCATTTAATTGATGCTCGAGAATTTACTTTGCCAAATGCCACATACATATACAGATACATATACATATACAAGAGTGTACATGCAGGTATTTTTGTATTTTTAGCAATTCCAGGCATTAAACTCGTTCCGTGCCGCCAGGCCATTTCAATATTTTGCATTCGACTCTTTGTATTTGGCTTTATCTGATCGTTGGCATACAAAACTTTTGGTGCCGCTTGCAGGTTGCGAAACAGTTAACTGACCGTCGCCTCATCTGCGACTTCCAATTGGGGCCAACAGGTTTAACCAGCAGCAACAGCAGCAGCAGCAGCAGAGGCAGAAAGTTCTCTTCTTGATCTTTTCTCTTGGCTGTTGCACTTGGCCAATTGCCGCTTGGAGGCTAATCGCTGGACTCTTAACGCATTTTACACATCAAAAATATGCGAAGAATGCATGGAGCTCATTATACATGTGTATATCTACGCCTATATATATATATTTATAACAACAACAAAAACGTTTTGAGATGGAGTGAAGAAGAAAACAGAAGTCGTGAGTGTTTGATGCGCTGCAGTGAGTCTGTTGATTGAATCAAACAGCTGAGGCTGTAATCGAATCAAATGCTCCATTAGCGTTACAGAAACGGGGCTAGACACCACATTGTCAATTAGTGTGCTCCATTTGAGTCAAAAGTCAGAGCCATAGATCAAGCTGCAACCTCACCCAATTCACAGATCTACAAATTACCACAAGAAGATTCCCCCCTAAAGCCAAAAATCGAAGACGCAAGATAAACGAAGATATTCAAATAAAACTTTGATCTGAGATACGAAAGATGTGCGCGTTGTTTGTTCCACATTTACACGTGAGATTTATGCGTGGCCGCGTCGACGGCAGTCGTTTGTTCTGCTTGCCCATTTCCCATTTGCTTTGCAGTTTATTTATATGTTCAGCGTTATGTAAATATATGTATATACTTATATACACCTGCGCTCTGCATGCCAAAGTTCTGCCTTTGGAATTATGCGCAGCAGCATTAGGGGCGAGCATAACAAATTTATTTTGATTCACTTCGTTGTGCATTGACTTGGGCCGAGCACTTGAAGTTTCTTGGCGACGACTGATTCAATATTTGTGCAAAAGCATTTGAAAAAAAGTATTAATAATAATAAAAATACTAAAACCGAAGAAATTCCTGAGCATAAAGTGTTTATTTCGGGTTGGGCCGCTTGCCTGAGCGGATGTTGTGGGCGCTGCTTGAAATGTCAACGTCTCGGCGTTGGCCATAAAAGGCAGCAGGCAATTAGAGGCGAAACAAAGCCGTCTCGAGCCAAGGAAATTAAACTGGCTCTCGATTAGAAATATTCTCTCATGAATAAAGCCGCCTGAATATAATGTCATATATCTAAAATTTACCTCGTTTAGGCCACAAATGGCATTCGGCAATTAAATCACCGTTGTGACAAAGTGCAAAGTTCTAGGTCGAAATATTTAAAATACTTTGTGAATAACGGCATTTAAATTGTCAATCTCCATTTTTGACTTTAATTAGTTAAACACATACTCTTGCTCGTATGCTAGATTAAATCGAGCTGTGAGTGAAACGAATAAATTATAGCATGACTCATAGATACCCACACAAACATTCCCAATTCATACTAAATATGTTCTACCTAAAACTCATCCCTTTTATTTCAAGCACTCTGTTCTCGTCAAGCTTCATTTCAAACATAATTTATGAATTTTCACCCGCTATTTGTTAATTAAAGTAGTGCAAAAGCTAATTGCACTGACCAAGCATCTGCCAATTGGCCAGTTAGAAACTGGACCCCTGCGTAAGCTACGATAGACCAATGCCAGCGACACAGCAGGTGTTGTATATGGTATAAACATTAATTAACATAAGCCATTTAATTTCCTAGTTGAGATACTCGACAGCAGGTAGTGAAGTTTATGCAATTAAACACAAGCCAAAGATGTCATTAGCCAAATGGTACTCGTTCCTCGAACTGCCCATTAGCTGGCTTTAGAGAACTCGAACTGGCCGGATGTTGGGGCAGGCGGAGGGATTTTGTCAACAGGTAACTCAACAAACTTGTGAGACTACAAAAACAATAACAATAACAATAGCCACAGCAACAACAGCAACAGCAGCGACTTGGCCAACAATTTAAGTGTAAAGCAGTCTGCTTATCAAGTTTTATGGAGAGAAATGTATTCAGAGTTGACTCGAAAGCGAAGTCGTCAAGCTTCGTGAAAGAAACCAACTAGTACCTGCTTAATGGGATTTGATTTCAAGTTGAATCTATCGCAAGATTCACGTAGCGAGAAACCTTTTTAATGGCAATCAAAATGAACCATGTTCAAGAACTCACATTGATCATATGATTAGACTTATTGCAGCCATATGGCTTCATTCGCTCTCTGTTTGCCACAGATGGATATCAAAGTTAGCTAATTTGCTAAGTTAGTCCATTTATATGTTAAGGCATTCATAAATGTATCAATTAATACGACTTTAACTAGCTTGTTCTGTAGATATTAAGATAATATCACTCATTTGAGATATTGCAGATAATTAACAAGAGATTATTTCTTTCTCAAGTTAAGAATTATTATGACTTTTTTATATGTATTTCCATAAATTAGTTGATATATAGAGTTATATATGGAACAACACCCAGTCGGTGCTCTTTTTATGTACTCAAAAATAAGAAGAAGAAGAAATAACAGCAATAGTATTAAAATATTTCAAGGTTAAGTTCCCATGTCGCTGCCGTGGCCAGATTGGCGGCGTCTTCGTTTTCATTTGCGTGACGCACTGGCGAAGGCGACGCCAACGTGGCGGCAATTGGGGTGCAGCTGTTGTGGCAACAACAACAGCAGCAACAGCAGCAGGAGGAGCTCGAAAAGCTGGAGCAGCAACAAGAGACTGCAAATTAATAAATGAAAACGCATTCATTCATGCAACCGAACAGCGTCTGGTGTCAGAACGAGTTCAGCTTTGGCAGCCAGTTGACTTTCTGTGTTGCACATGTGTTGCGGCAACATGTAGCTTCATTAACAGTGCACTCCCTCCAAAAAAAAGAAAGAAAGACAAGTAAAAGTGCTTTGGCGACGAGGCAATACTCACAGCGAGCTGTTGCCATTTTTAATAATTTATTTAAAGTTTGGAAAATAATTAGAAAATATATAACTCTAGTGAAATACTTTCGATTAGAATTGATTCTTTAAAAATATTATTACTTTAGCAGAAGTCAGTCCTTTGCTCAACACCCTCACATGGACAGAAGTATAGCAAATTATTTACTTTCCAATTACAGGGTATTATAAAGAGAAGCGCGAACTGCGCCACTTGCTCGTCGCAGGCATCGCATTTCAGCTCTCTGTGTATCGTTTCCCACAGGTAGCATACATAGAAGACGAGGACGAGGATCGTAACTTCAATTTATGGCCACACACAGATGCGCACGCACACCAAGCCTGTGTGGCTGGCCGGTCAAGTTTTTGGGCGAGACTTTATAGTTTTTGCTTTATTCCAAATTATGTGCAGTAAAAAATGTTTATGATGCGTAGAATATATGTATGTACATGTGCCCCAAGGGTTCTGCTTGAGCTTGGTCACATAACGCATAAAAACCAGCAAGAAAACTAAAAAGGAAATACAAGTAATAAAACCTGTTGCGTGGGATATTTTGTAAAGATATTCGAGATATTGGAGTGTCCGCAGACTGCGTTTTGTAACGTGCAACAAATTTGCATGCACCATTTGTTGGGTGTCAAGCTGCCCGACTGACTGCCTGGCGTAGACAATACGGTTGCAATTGGGGTTGCAACTGCAATCATGACTCATGACCAGCCTGGAGCCAAGTAGTTGTGCGGTTTGTTCAGCAACCGGCGCACACATTTCTGTCAGTTGCACTAGCGCCCAAAGAGCCTGGTCCGAATTGTGGTTTCGTTTAGCCTGAAAGCTGGCACCTCTGGGGCGCCTGCCGTTGGCATCAAGTCATTGTGCATAGTTCACAGTGTCAGAAATGGTTTGCTTTGTGCTCAGCTGGCAACTATTTTAAAGATTTGCAACCGGTTCATGTTCAAACCTCGACTATGTAGAACCCATAAATAATGAACACCCAACGAAAAAAACATAAGAAAAAAACCAAAAGCTAAACAACAATAGCCGCCAAGCGACGAGCAAGTGTGACTCAATGCATGCTTAGCACTCGTTGCCTTTTAAGATTTATGAAGCTTCTTTACGGCCTTAAATTCTTGTATACAATAAAGTTTTTAGACAACAAGCTGACAATAGAAAAAGCTAAACTTAACTAAAGACGCTCAAGTATGCAGCGTAAGTAAAACCAGAAAGAAGTATCTATACAAAAAAAATAATTAGAAATAATTTTAAAAATTTTTAATAGAAATATATTTTATCTAGATAAGTGTACTATAGTGCAAAGGCAAAACAATAATTAATATTCATTTCAATAGTCTTCATATTCTCATATATATCAGGTTTCCAAAATTCTTCAACAGTTAGCCTTTACCCAAATCGATGCTGATTCGAATTTTTATTGCACAGTGAAGGCATGTCATTATGTGTAAGACAAGAACTAGATTCTACAAGCCAAGTTGGATGGATATATGACTAGGTCACAAAATGCCACAACAAATGCCACAAAAGAACAATTTGCCAATTTTGGCCAAATAACAGCAGAGCACTGGCTGGCAAACAATTTCGACAAGAAGTACAAGTGGCCCAGACCCAAACGATTGAAATGTTTGTACTATACATGTATATAGCTATGTCTGTTTGTATTAATATATATTGTGGATAGATGCAGCATTGTAATTGTATATCAAAGTTGAACAATTATTTGCACTGCATTTGCAGTTTGGCAGCCCAAAAGGCAAAGCAAATTGCCAGATAGATTGCGAGAGACAACAAGCAAATTATATTTTATAGTATAAAGGCTGCAATTGACATTTGGGTAGAATAAATATAAATATCTGCTTATTGCAAAATGTCTGGTCTAAGCACTAGCATGCTTGTATTTTTTATAGTATTCACAGGCAGCAAATCCATTTGGATATCATTTATGTTGCCAAATTGTGCCAAAGCGCACTTAAATAATAATTAATTATTACAACTTTGTTTCTGTGTTACTCAGCGAGTTGGCCAAATGCAATTATTGGCTTACAACAGACGCAGACGCAGACGCAGCTGTAGCAACAATATTATATTTAACGCAGGTTTCGCAAAATAAGCACATTAAATATTACGTATACGCAGCGTGCACAAGGACAAGCGCTCTCGCGCACAATGAATGTGCAGCGGGGCTGCCTTCATTGTTGTCGCTGCAGACAATGCCATAAAAGAAAGCCAGTAAGCTGCCGCAAGGCAGGCCAAGTTCAAAGTTCAATGCAAGACGCGATAAGAAACAAAAGCAAGCACTATGGAAGAAGCTCGTTGACAGCCGGCGGAGTTGGCCGGGAGCCATTTGAATGCCGTCAGCAATTGCAGGGGTGAAAAAATGCAACTTTTGGGCAATGAACCTGCAGGCAGCAGCAACAAGCTTTTGCATTAAATAATCATAAATAACTTTGTTGTGCGGTAATCGCATAGCTGCAAGTTGCTGCTGTTGCTGATGTTGCTGATGTTGCTGTTGCCCATCGACCCGCCGGCAACTTGCACTTTTCTTTTCTTTTCTTTTGTTTTTTATTTTGCTTTTTCCAAGCTTGGTAGAAAGTGCATAACGCATTAGGCTGGCTGCATATGTGGGGGTGAGTGGAATCGTTGCCAGCTGCTTGGCTACGCTTAATTGAAGTAACTCGCAACTGGCATAGACTCTGGCAAGCCAGTCAAGTAGAAACTCACGAGCCTGACAGCTGACGTCGCGACTTTGGTCGTGAGAAATGAAATCAATTGAGCTGCCAGCGTCTAGCGTCTGGCGTCTGTCGTCTGGGCCCAGCGTTGCCATTGCCGTTAAACCAACTCAAAGTGCAGCTTGGTGTGGCATAATTAATCAGTGCAACATTTGAAAGTCAAAGTTGGCGCGGTCAACGAGTGAGTTGCTGTTTGTTAAATACAAAAGAAATACGCCTAGAGGACAGCGCCAGGGCTGCGATTTGACATTTAATTGGCATTAATTACCTGTATTTGTACTTTGCGACCAACTGGCGAATGGCTGCATGCAACTTTCACTAGCGCCTACGCCACAAATGGCGAACGCAGTGAAAGACACAGAGAGACAGAGAGAGAGAGGGAGAGAGGGAGAGAGGGAGAGTGGGCTAGAGAAACCTCAATTGACAATTTCAATTAAAGCAGTAGCAGCAGCAATATTGCTGCCGCTTATCACTCGTCTATCTATCTAACGGCCACTGCAAATACCCGCCAGCAACAGTTGCATCTTGACAGTGCGCTGTTGCAACTGTTGCAATGGGCGCGCGCGCGCGTTTTTCTTGCGTTTTTTATCGCGTCGCATTTCACACGCACTGCAAAATGTTTTATTGCTGCTTCGGCTTTTGTTTTTCTTCTTCTTATTTTTACTTATATACTTTTTGTGCAATTTGCCTTAATGCACATTTAATGCAGACAACAACAGCAACAACAACAATGGCTGGCCCTCTGCTGTCAGTTTATGGCATAAACTGTGAGTGACATTTTTCTTCATTAAATTAAACACATTGTCAACAGCTCTTGTTTGGCAGATGCTGCCACTGTTGCCGCTGCTGTTGAGCATTTACCCTCATGGCAGCGAATGCAATTTTCCAGCTTGTCAATCAAGGGAATGCTGCCGAGTTGTAGATTTATGGAGGAGGAGCGGCAATTGCATGTCTGACTGGCATCAAGTCATTTGAATGGCCGCCACTTTGGCCATTTAGCACTCAATAATTTGCTGCCCACCAAAAACCAACAACAGCATTAATTAATAGCCAGTTCCGCCGACACAGGAATGCCGCCACAAATTGGTTCTAGCCACTGGCAGTAACACGTGTGTTGCATGTGGAATGAGGTGCCACACAGCATAGAAACACACACACACACATATCCATGGGGGACTCTTGAAAAGCTCAAAATATATAGAAGAAGAAATAAGAAGAAGAAGAAGAGGAAAATCGGATAACGCGATAAATTTGTCTTGCTTTGTTTGACTTGGAGTGTAATTTTGTTAGAAATGGAAAGTTTTATTGTTGTTGTCATTTATTTCAAAGCAAATCTCTCAGACTAAACGTTTCCATGCAGCTGCCTTTTGACTTTTGTTTGCTCTCTGTGTTTCTTTTTTTTTTTCTAAATGAAAATCTATTCAATTGTCCGCCAACTTAAGTGCTTGTTTGTGCTCACATTTGTAATGTGAGTGGGAGAAAGAAATTCCAAAATATTAAAACAATTATAAAGTGGTAGGCGTGAATTTTGTTGGCAAAAGTGAGTAGAAAGAGAAGAAATAAACTTTATGCCGTGGAGGAGTATAAATAATTAAATAAATACTAAATATATATGAATGTCAGTATATATACTAGTATAGAGTCAGCTTGCCAAGTATTGATAACAGACTAAAGGCCGAGTCCGACACTGAAGTTCATGGGCTAATATGCCGCTCACATTGCCTAATGTGGGGCCAATTATGCTTCTGTTTAATTAAATATGCTGCTAACGATGCTGAAAGACATCGACAATTGGCAAGTTGTGTTAATGTAGGGTTCGCATGCCATTTGCAGTCGATGGCAATTGTGATTGTGGTTGGCAGTGCTTCCCGGTCTTGCAACATGGTGCCTGGGAGCCGCTGCCACAGCCGCTGCCGCAACGCCCCCTTTCACTTCTTGCCTGGCAGCGACAACACATTGTTAGTGGCAGTCGCCTCGAATTACAAGTGTTTTACATGAAGGCGTCTGGCAGCTCTTCAATTTGAATCGCCATTGCAATTGCAGTTGCAATGGCAGCTTGCCTTCAATTGCATAGAAATAGCTATATATGTATATGCATTACTGTGAGGCAACTTGTAGAGAATGATGTGGGTGTTGGAGGCATGTCAGGCCGCCAAGTTGCATGCCGAGATTAATTTCTTGCATACGCATTTCTATGCATTCTCTGGGAATACTGTGTAGTGTGTAAAAGTGTTTTTTTTTTTTTTTCTTACCTGCTTGGCTTGTGTTCCTGGCACGTTTGCTGTTCGTTTAGGTTGATCGCTTCGTTTGCCTGCAAAGATGAAGCAATGCATAATAAACATTAATTTGATGATTGTCAAAAGCAATTACAGCTACAGCTACATTCGGCACAGTTCAATGCCCTTGGGGCGCATGCAATTTTCGTATTTGGCCAGCGCACATTGCTTGAAATCGAATTACCAAATGTTAAAACCGTCCAACCGCCCGCAACTGTACAGCGCCAAGGCTGGCCCACTGGCTGGCCTGGCCAGATACAAGCAATGACCCGAATTCGATGCACGTTGCGCTCGTGTTTCGTGCCTCCCATTGGCAAGACCCGTCCTGGCATGTAACCAGCCAGCTGTTTCATTCGGCTCGAGACTGCGTTTGTGCCAAGTCAACTCAAGCCTTGCCCAGCAATGCATATACACACATTTATATATATACAGTTTGGCATACAAGTGTTGGCATTTGGGCATATTTAATCGACACCAGAGTATCAGTGTCGTCGTCACAGCGAGTCGTAATCGAGCCGTCTGTGCTGAACATTTCTTATTGTCATGCTCTCGAGTTGTTGACCAAGTTGCAGCCAGTTTATGCACTTGGCTTTGTGTGATGACAAAAAAAAGAAAAAAAAGTAGAAGCTTTTATCAAGGCTAACATGCCAAGCTACAAGTGGTTTTTGCTTTTACCACTTTTAATAGTTGGCCATGGCGCACACCCGTTCTAGTGACCCGTCGAACTAACACTTAATCTAATTCTTATTACAAGTAATGGCTATAAGCAGAATAAATCAAATTTGCAATTCCACACATTTGCATTCAGTTCTAGAAAACAAATTTAATTGTTAAGAGTATAAATTGACATGAATAAATTTAGCTTGGACTTGAAAGCTTATAGAACAAATTAGTTATTAACTCTAGGCTCATTTGACTAAAGAACATGTGTTTAGACTTCCTTGTTTATTAATTAATTTGTGGCGCTGGCGTTCAGTTTCTTATATATTATATAATGTGGCAATACTTATTTTACTCTAATTACATTATTAAACAGTTGAAAATTATAGAAAATATTTCGAATGATAAAAGCACTGGCATTAAATCTAATTATTTAATTATTTAATTAACTGATTTGTATTTTTCGAGTAAGGCTTGGATCATAAATTGATAGTGCAATGCAATAGAAATCTCTACAAATTTCAAATGCTGCCATTTTGACTCAACTTTTATCAGGATTAAATTCAAACACAATTTAATCATTGTTCTACGCTTTACATTGCTCAGTTAGATCTTTTGGGTGGTTGCGCTCGGTGGTGCTGCTAACGGCTGTTTAATGAACAGACATTCCATTTAGCACTTGATCCGCTGCTGGATCTGTTCATTAGCATGTCGAATGACAGCACGACGAGTGGGCTGTTGCTTAAGCGTGCCGAGAACTACGGTAAGAACTGGATTTGGCTGCGGCATCGAAATCAGTCATATATTTAATTAATTTTTTGGCATTTGCTATGCCACTCGAGTGCAGTTAATGGGCAAACTTTAAAATTGTTACGCTACACTACGATAGCATACAAACATAGATATGATAGCTAGAATTTGATTCCGAAATGGGGCAGTTTTACGCTGGCTGTTGATTTCTATTCACGGCAATGACAAGAGCTCCAAATTGTTTGCAATCGCATGTTCAGGAAGTTGCTTTGGCTACCTTTTGTGGATTCAACAGAATTTCAAGAGCTCCAAATGAAGTACGTGAACCAGCCCACAGTTTGTGTTCCGAGAGGGAGGGCGTGTGTGGGGGGAGGCCGTCGGGGCATGATAATAAAGCTGAAACACTGAAGGTCATTACCGGTAAAACGGGTTTCTGTTGTCTGCACCACCGAAGTGAGTAAGCATTTAGCATTAAAATACCGTTGGGATTATGGCACTGAATATGCATGGGCGTTCGCCTTAATGGGCAACGCTTAACGCTGTCAGTTGCCAGTTGCCAGTTGCTGGATGCTAGTTACTAGTTGCCCCTTGCTAGTTACCAGTTGTTGTTCCACTTGCCCCCATCAGAAAAGGCAACGCAACAACAGCAACTGCATCTGCATAAATTATGCGCCCAGAGACATTTGCAAATTGTCATTCGACAGAGTATCTACGACGACGACGCAAATGATGATGACGATGATAATGACGATAATGCTGATGATGATGGGGATGACATGCCAATTGAAGCCGTGTTTCAAGCCCACGCCAAGCCAACGCCTGAATGCTGTTAGCTGGTACTGATTTCTGCTGTCGCTGAAGCTTAACTGCATTTTGTAAAAGGTTAACGCCAGCTACTTGCATAAAATCGATGTAATATCAAGACATTATGTGGCGTCGCAATCGGCAAGCTTAAACATGAATTGATAAAACTAACAGGTTCTGCAAATCATAATAAATGATATATCCATATATATTTTTTTCACTAAAAAAAAAAGAGTACTTGAACAAAGCTGCTTAAAGCCGGAATTTTAATACTGTTGAGTAGATCTTAGACCTGTTAACAATATAAGCTAACCATATAAAGTTTGAGTTGAGGAACGATTGTTTATCAAATGTGAATTTTAATTGAATTGAATTAAGTTGATTGATTGAAAGCATAGGACTTTTTCTGAAATATATACATGCGTATATAATATCGAAAAAATATATAAAATATTTATTCATTTAATAACTCTAACTCTATTCAATGACAACATAATTTAGAGATTCTATTAATGTCTTCAAATTGTACCAATAAATAATATTAGTATCAGAAAGTCGCCATAATCCATAATATAGTTGCCTCACTGATTATAAATCCTCTTTGGAAGCGCTTTTCATCTCATATGATTACGACTATCCTCAATTTATGCGCCGAGTCAGTTGAAAAGAATTTTTAAAAATTCTTGCTGCCTAAGAGATAATATATTTACCATAATTTCAGACTTTTAGACACACAAATTTGTTACGGCTCCTGCTAAATGTAACTGTAAGTGGCATCAATGGACTGAGAGCTAGTCGTAAACCGGTTAGGCACTTCTTACACTGGCTCACCAAGAAGCAGCACGAAATGTCAGCTTTTATGATTGGTTATTTATGCGCAGTCAATGGCACAATCCCCCAAAAACCAAATGATGTTAATGTTGAGTGTTGGCTGCTGGCTGTTTGTTGTTGACTGTTGACTGTTGGCGATGCCGTTCTTTTCTAACCGTTAACTGGCCAGTGCAACAGCATTTGAAATGCAGACAGATGAGTCTTTGGACACGTTGCAACTTTCTACAAAAACGAGTTGAGCGGCATCATTTGCTTTTTACAACATGGCTACGCCCAACACAGTCCAAGTTGGTGTCCGAGCAGAAGTCGCCCCACAATTGAATGCTTCAATGGAGCAGAAAACTTCGCTGCAACTTGCAACTCGGTGCTCGCTACTTGCTCATCGCGTATGTCACTCGCTGCTGATTTGCTGCAAATGTCACTGCAAATGAAACTCAAGTTAATTTGCTTAAGCATTGCCTCGCCCGGCTGGCTCGCTGGGAGCATGACCATTACCACTTGAGCGTAACGTGAGGCATGTTAATTTATGCATTCATTTCGGTTGATTACCAACAAAAGCGTCAGGATTCGGCGAAAGAGCACAACTTAATTGAGCACATAGGTGAAGCAAATTGCAATTTAGCCAAACAATTAATTTGTCAAAACTAAACCGGGCCCGTCGTGGATGCTGTGGACTGTGTGATCAGTGCCAGTGCCAGTGCCAGTTGCACCACCGCAGTTACTGCTTCGAGATAACTACAGACTGCTCGTTGGCAGGTGTCGCAACTTTCACCTTGACCGGTTGCCAAATTGAAGTCAAACATCTGCAGCCTCGACGTCGTCACAACTCTATGCCAAATAATAATCACTTAACAAAATCTGACGCATTTAATTAGATAACTTTGCTTGGAGCTCTCAACTCGTGATGAATTCACCTCAGTTTGAGCCAAGACAAAGAACTTCCCTTCACAAATACGAGCTAAATGCGAATCATTTGCTTATTTGCATTTCAAAGCTGACCAAATTGAACAAAGACAACTGCAAAAGGCATTGAAAATTTCAGCCTTTTGGTACCTAATTAGCGGGAACGCGTTGTGAGCATGATAAATATTCAAAGATACGGCAATAGAAATGCGAGATACGAAATGTGATCACAGCATGAAAGTTGAAAGCCGACTATGTTGTTGTTGGCTCAGCAAATATCTATTATTGATCGAAAGTTGAACGAACTTGCGTAAAGATTGTAAATTGGTAGCCCTGTAGCTAATAATTATTGGCTCTTAGATAAATAGAACTACGCATAAAGAGCGACGACTGGCTGAAGAGCGTCTATGCCAGAAACTAAACAATTAAAAGAACATAAAGGTTTATTATATTCGGGTTCTCATGATCGTATAGATATTGGCAATGCTACATCTTAAGATTTGTTTATTTTCAGATTTCAGCTTGGTCTAATTCTTTTGTATTGTGCATAGTTTGGACTAGCTTTTTGCATACCGTTGCCTCTGGTCTCCCATAGAAATTGTAGTTATATATTCTAGACTTTGATCAACCTTCTTTCTGTCTTTTACTATGCAAAGTAGACTAATTTTAAAGGTATTATTTGATTGATATTTTTAGTGTTCTGTTTAACACGTAAATCGAATCGAGCCATTAAGTCATATAACTGCCATGAGAAAGATCGAACAGAGTTCAGATATGAGAGAATGTGATTCTTTACGGTATTTGAAATTACGTGTTTGAATATGTTTCTTAGCGTATTTCTATCGATATAGGACAACGTTATTATATCGTTCAGGTATCACAGATTCGATTACTATTCGCAGTAACCTTTTCACTCAAATATTCACTTATAAATGAGATCGTGGAAACTGTTTAAGTTTCACACACTTATGAAATACTTGTAAACGCAAAGTGCTTTTAGCAAATGCTTTTGTTTAGCTAAACCACTATTAAGATGCCACTCTGAGCAGCGAGTCACAAACATTGCAAAAATGTAATAAAAGACTTTGAAATGCTATAAAGGTAAACAGCGACAGAGAAGAAGTTGTGCATATAATTGTGACGCTCACTGTGCCTGGCAATGGCATAGTTAGCACGGCTCGCTCTATGCATGTATGTAGATAATTCGAGTTAGACACAAGCCAGAGGCTGGCTACCCCAGCACCTCTAACTTAATTGAAGAAGAAAAAAAAAGCAAAAGTAGCGGAATTTTTCAGTTTCATTGGCAGCCAGGCATGACGATTGGGCTTGGGGTGGGGCAGCGGCAACGGGATCGACCCAGCTGCCAGAGATGCCCAAGAAACTGGGCTTGATATGGCGGCATGGGCCGTGTGGCATACCAATGCACAAAAATATCATAAGTCTAAATTAATTAATGCTTGCGAGAAAAAGCCTGGCTGGGCTTATAATGTATATTTTATTTAAATATTTTTCTCGCTTTCTGCCAGCTCTGAATTGAGTTGTGGCTTTGTTGTCGCTGCCACACACTAAACATAAATCAAATGAAGATGAAAACCGTTAAACATGTGGCATTCGAATCATATGAGTTTCTACCTCCCTCCCTCGGTGGTGCAGCCACCCGCCTAATCAATGCATTTTTGTTAAGTGAAAATGTTTATATAGAGACGCCTGCATGGAAATTAATTTTTATTTTTCATTTTCATTTTCTTATGGGGCGACGGGAGTAAGGGAGTTCCTCTTCAACTTCCTCATTTGTGGACTTTGCCAGAGAGCTGCTTGAGCCTCGCATGCTGCAGTTTTAGATATATGTATAATTAGAGCTATAGCATTATGTAGCCATGCATCTGATTCCCTATGTGCGTGCACCCCTTGTAGCTATTATTAGCCATGCCTAACGCCTGCCCCGGGCCCCTCTTTGGTCATGGCTCCCTTAAGTGTTCAGTTCCGCTTGTTGTCTGTGCGACACATGCGGATGCTGATTGCGTATCAAAAAATGCATTCGTTAGAACTGCTGAATGAAAGGCGACAATTGCATAATACGAGCAAGAGTCTAACTAGCTGGAGAATGATGTCACCTTGTCAGCTAAATGATGATGCAATTCTCTAGGCGGAAGAGTTCACCTAATTGCAATAGACAGCATCCTACAGGCTGTAATGGGCGATAACACGAGAAAAATATTTAAATAAAACTAAATTGACAAACGTAACTAGAATCGGTTTAGACAGACATTTGTTATTCTAGATATTCTAAATTGCCAGGAAGTTAAGCTAAAGGCAAGTTTATAAATTTGTTTAGTATTTTAATAAATATCTAAAATATTCAAGCTGATTACGAGAGATTTCACTACCCGCTTCTTGAACCAATTGCCTTGCTTAAAACTTGTTGCAAAATTATGCTCTACCTATTCAATTGACTGTGCAATACGAATTGCATTCATATGATACGCTTTCATTGCAATTTAGTTAATTTGAATAGCAAACTCCCTCGCTAAAGTCCATGGGCTTTGACTTTGCATTGATGACATAAGTTTGTACATCCAACGTTCATTGCCATTGCTTTCACCTCAAGTACACATACACAGACATTGTTAATGCTGTTGTCGATGTACTTGTTGCTGTTATCGTTGTTGTTATTGTTGTTATTGTTGTAGTAGTAGTGGGGGCTCGCCTAACATTAGCCCCTTGTGCATTTAACATTGAATTAACAGTGCCCACGTCTTGAACACTTCTTTGACCACGCGTTCATCTGCGACCTTAGCCTTCGCATAAGCAGCAAAATTAAGCTAGAGCCTGAGATAATCGACGAGCAGATACCCCATAGATGGCATTAAGCTCTTTGTTGGCTATTCTCTATAAATTGAGATATGTTCATAACTTTTACCGTCACTTGGTAATTACTTGTTCCGCAAAATCATATTACCCGCTTTCGTTAAACACAGGGTATACAAATAACCCAAGGCACATGCAAAAGACGCACATTATTATAATATTATTAGAAATTACCCGGAGGCAGCACAAAGCAAATTTATTTGTTTTTTGCTTTGCAGCTAAGGCTGAAGCTAATGGCATGAGATATTTTACATATTTATGCCAGTTTCTGCTGCTTCAACTTTTATACTCGGTTGGCTTTGCAGTAGCGAGATACATTTGATTATAAATTTGTATATTTGTGCACCTTTCGGCCTCGTCATGTTGCAAAATATGCCGTTGAATCAATGCAGCAGGCGGTAAATTTGTTATTGAATTTCTTTTGGCTGCCTTTCGATAGCTTCACAGACGCTAGCGGTACAAACCGGTCAAGAGCGAGGCATAAAACATTTACGGCGGCATCGCTTATGTTGTAGAGCAGCAAAAAGGCTGAAGATGAAGTCGAGCAAAAAGCTTGAACTGAGCTCTGAGGCCATTGGCTGTGCATTAAGTTGATGTATGTGAAATGCACATATGTGCATGTGTATGTGCATATGTAAATTGGCTGCAAAAAAAAGATAGAAAAACAAACAAATAATTGTACATATGACCTTTGTTTTAGCTAGAGCCAAAGCCTTCCCCTTGAACGTTGCTGCATTGTTTATATGCTTGCATGTCTGGCAATATGAAAATATTTTGATTGTCTGGCCTTTGGCAGTGGGAAATAGCTTAAGCCCGAGCCAGACACATGGCACGCATGCAACAGTGTGCGCATAAACAACGAATCAATCAAGCGACGCCACCGACGCCATCTTCTGGCCGTGCGCATGCCCAGAGGCGCCAAGTTTAATGCAGTTCTTCTATAAGTGGCTAATTTTGTTAGATAGCCTGGTTGATAGGGCCCTGCGGCTGGTCATTGGAGGGCAAACGCATTTAATTATATTAAACGCGGAAAGCGCAGGCATTACAAAAATTATTATAATAAGTAGCGTAGCAGCTACCAGATGAGAGTATCCCATGGATGCAGATGGCGAGGCAGTTGCAGTTGCTGAGTTTTTGTTACTCACAAGACGCACAGCGGAGTGGCAAAGCAATTGAAAACATTCAAGTGCTAGCTGATCTGCATAAGTGAACGCCACGTAATAGATACGCAGCAAGCCAGATGGATTGTATCTGCATCTATGCACAAATATCTATGTGCATGTATTTGTATATGCAAAAGTATCTGCAAGAACGCAAACGTCGATGGCCGTTACGGGGTCGTTCATCTTGATGGGAGCGTGGAAGCGTTTTGATGACTGACTGCCTGTAATGCGGAAAGCGCGTAGCACGCAAAAAATACCCCGATATATATATATATATTCAGTTTTATGTATATATAATGTGCAAGTATCTATAAGATACTTGGTGCGTTAGGCGACTGCAAAAGCTGCCCCAAGTCTCAGTCACACACGCTCACAATGACAGCCATTGAAATTTTTCGGCTTGGCATAATTTGCTCAGTATTCTCCATTGGAACTCGGCAGCCAGTCTGCGCTGTGTGTACTCATAATAGATATAATAATGAGCAGGAAGTTTCAGAAAATGCCAAAATCGGCTTATAGCATTAGGCGTCACTGTTATGTGACACGCGGACAGACACAGAGAGACAGAGAGAGACAAACAGACAGATGGACGAACAAAGCCTAAATTGAAACTTAACCGAGATGCTTTGGCGATAATTAAAAGCGAAAACTGTTACAAGGCTTTATTTGACGGGTTGCATAAGCAGTCTGCATCTGTATCAATTACACATTCCCACTAATTGCAGCAAATAAGTTTCAATCAAATTGAGTTTCGTTATTTAATTAAATTAAAAACCTTTTCGACGGCTGCCAATCAAATGTGAGCCCATAGATATTGAAAGCATATCAGTCAATTGAATCTGGCTGTGCCGTGAGCTGTGCAGTAAGCGGAAGTTTAAGTTTAAATTTGTATTTTTCATTATATTCATATTCCGTCGAGATGAGATTTTCCAATAGCTCCAACTGCGGAAGTTTGTTCAAATTTCGTTGCCCAGTAGCAGTGGGCTGGGGCCTCAACGGTCTGGGCAAACAAGTTTTCAATATTTAATTGCACAAAATTGTAATTGCGCTTAATTGTTGCGCAAACAAGCCGGCTAGGCTGACTCAATGCGTAGAGATTTTTTTTGTATAAACATATATGTATATATTTTTCGTATAATTGGCTCTGGCAAGTTGTGAGAAAAACCAATACTCAATCTTAATCTCACGTGGGCATTGGAACGTGGTGCTGGTCATGTCACGCAATCGATATATATACGAGCCTCGACACAAGAGCTGAGTGTGCCTCTGACTCAGCGGAAAATGCAAGGGCTTAGCTGAGGCGGGTGTCAAACTGACTGTAATATAAAGATTGTCTAATAGATTTTCCTTTACTTTTTATTTCATTTAAAAATTGAGCTAAAAAAGGGTGTCATTTGTGTAGCATATCTATAAATCAATGATTAGAAATGAAATACTTAGTTCAGAGTAATCTAGATAGTCTTACGTTAGATGCAAATGATATGTTTCAATTTCAGTAAAAATATTGTTTTGTTTCCAGGCAGGCGTGAGACTCACGACTCAAGCAGGTTACACAATCGTCAAGAGAATGTTTGCCCATGGCTAAGCGCTGCTACTTCAACTACATATTCAAGCAATTGTGAAATGTATTTCAACTCTTTAACTCACCCACACACAGTCACGAGCAATGCACATGCATATTCCACTGCAGCACTCTAAACTACTTTCAAAATGTTTTCACTTGCTGCAGTCCGGCGACGCGACGGCGCAAACACACCTTAAAATTGCCCACCCAACAAGAGCTGGCTAAGACGTAGCCGGCCAACTACTGCAATTTGTAGAACGTGCTGAGAGTGTATTTAAGCTGTCGCCGGGATACAATAAAAGATGGTGGTAAAATATTTAGAATTATTTGAGGCAAATTTGGAAAGCGCCGTCAAGGCTAGCTCTATGCTGCGTGCTGCACGTGCTGTAAAAGTCACATGAATCACGCGATCGATTCGAAAGGGGCCACTAAATCATGGACAGACGGTCGGACGGACGTTCGATTCGGAGTTGAAATTGCTGGCAATCTGGCTAAAAAATAAGAGGTTAGGCGAAAGGAGCGTGACTATGAAGGATTTACACATGGGCTATAAATCGTATATATTGCGAGGCACAACATTGCCCTGCAACAACGAAGCGAAAATCGCTGTAACAACAGCAACAATAGCCGGCAATCGAAGTTGTTTTTCTTATTGATTAGTCGATTTTATTTGTGTTGTCCGAGCATTACGGTCGCGCAGCTCTTTTGTCGGCTTGCAAAATCGTGGCTTGTAATTATTGGCCATTATTATTGGGTCTAAATGCGCCAGCCATTCACCAATAGCCGGAACTGTAGCATCGACAGTGTCTGCACGGTGCAGTCAAGCCAACTAACTAGGAAACCGGCAGCCACGTTGTTCACGCTTCAATGAGTTAATAATCGATGTGGCTTTGTTGTTGCTTATTGTTTCAACAATTATGCGAATAAAATTGCAACAAGTGCAAAAATGAATTCAATTAGAAACCGGAGAGACCACAGCCTGTTGCCAGACACTTTAGCAATACCCTGGAAATTGTGTCTCGCTGCAAATGACAGCTGTTTCACATTTGCATCGAATGGCTAATCAAAGAGAAAACAATTTGAAATTCTAGCGAAAATCAAGTGAACTATGAAAGAGAACGCAATCGACACCAAGAGAGCGAGAGAGCGAGAGAGTGATAGTCATAAACCTGTTGTACCTTTAGTCATCAAGATTGCGACGAAAATTATAATGTGCGAGTAGGAGACATGTTCGGATTTGTAAAGCGGCGATGAAATCATGCAGATAGTCGCCAACCGCAATTCAAGGTTGCGGCTATTTGTAAAGCCAAGACCCAAAAAAAGTTAGCACCAATAAGCTGTCAATATATTAGCCAGGCCCAAAGCTATGCCACAATTAGCCAACGTCAACAATAAATAATATCAAGCAACACGAAACCCAACGGGTTAAACTATACTATACGAAGAGTATTCGACCAGCAGATACCCTGCTCCAAACATAGACGATTCCGTTTTATCTGCAATGCTAAAGTCTATATACGTATAACTAACCATCGTTAAGTAGTCTTTTGAAAGCATGAAAATGATTAGATTTTTAGTTCAATTAGTTTATCTTTTACACAAATGTGTACTTTCTCCATTGTCAAGCGATCATAACTTACCCATTTCGCTTGCACTTACAGGGTATTAAAATTGAAAGTGATTTCTTAGGGCCACCCAAGCAAGACGATAGCGATAAAAAAATGGAAAAAAAATGCAGCTTAAAGATACAAACATTTTGTTGCTTACCGAAGTGCAGGCAATAAACTTTACGTAAGCGCCCAGTGTAGATGCGCTTGAAAGTGTTTCGCCATGGAGCAGGGGCCCTAAATTGACAGCTCATTTTTTTGGGAAAAAATTATGACAATTTGCTGCTGCTGTCAGTTATGTCAAATGCGTATCTATCGACACAATTCGTTGACCCACATGGCGTTGGGTCGACAACTGCTCGGACGGACAGAGTCATTAGGCATTGGGCAGTCATTACAGCGAGCCAAGAGATCTAAGAAATTGAACTCGAGAGACATTCGATCCGATATGGGCTCGTAATGCCGCAGATCGTCAGGCATTTCAGTCGGGGCTCGAAGCGATTTTACTGTTCTTTTTGATTGATATGCTAAGAAGTGGCTTTCAGATTGTATCTCAATATACGTATGTATCTACGTAAGTCTTTAAGTGTATCTGTATCTGCGCATGCTGCCGCAACCTCATTTACAGTTGTGTGCCGGCTTTGTCCGGGGGCTAGTCTTTCTCAATAGGCATTCATTGTATTGTCCGCGGCGGCTTTTCTTCCGCTTTTAACGGTTCATAATTGAAATTGTAATTCAATTTATATTGCCTGGCTGCTTTGTATGCAACACTTTGCTACACTTTTTCAATTATACTCAATGCATATTAGAAAATGTCTGCTCGGCTCGAAAGTGTTGCCAAGAGTGAAAGATGCAATCACAGCCTTAGTTCCACATACATTCGTATCTCTGTCTGCATCTGTATCTGTAGCTGCAGTTCACTGGCGTGCTTGGCTCAGCAACACTGCGCGAATAAATTCGATTTGATTGTACTGTATTTCTCTTGTTTTGTTTCTTGTTCAATATTAAGTTTCATGCACTTACGCCAACTGCAGCAACAATTTTGAAAATAAAATGAAAAAAAAGAGGCAATGGAAACAACTGAAACTGTTTTACAATGGCGTCTCTTGCAATTAAGAACGCTTTCATTTTTCACTTTTCTTCTGATGCCGTCTTGCATTTTCTCATTCAAGCCGAAAAACGTAAAACTTTTACTGAATATAATTGAATTAAAATTAACACACCAACACACCCACAGCAGAGCCACAGATATAAATACAAATACACATCACGATCTGTGCACGCAGATCTTGAAAGCATATCGAGTGTAGCTGGTAATGGAAATGTATATAACATTTTATAATATTATTAACTCCAAACGCAAGTTGAGGTGAAATTTTCTATTTCGAAAAATATATGTATATGCATTTACTTATCTGAAAGACAGCCCCTTCTGTCTCTGACCCCCTCAAAAGTTTCTGTACATGAAGTGTGTGAGCCATATTTTTAAAAATAGAATTCAAGAATTTTAAGAAAACTGAATCAATGCAATTGAGAATTTTTCCATTGGTCGCATAAAGTAGCAAAGCTGAAGCTGAAGTGATAAGCCCCACAGACAATCGCAGCCATAACAATAATGAGGGTCGCCGGGCTACTGCTCTCAAGAGTTTTCCCTCAATTATTTACAATTTTCCATATTGATTTGTAGGCAGTGCCCCATTTCTGTTGAGGGGTCGGAAGTGGGAGTGGGATGGGGAGAACTTCAATTATCAGTCGATGCATAATTAAGTGCAGGCCCCCGTTTTGACCCCGTCTCGAAAGCTGAGGGTTAAGCTGATGTAACAGAAGGGACCAACCACACCGGTTGCTGCACGCGTTTTGCATGCGTTTAAAAACGCTTACGCAACAGTCGCCCGCAAGGTGTGGCTCGTAGAAAGTGTCGCCACATTTGTGGCATAAATTAACTAATTTTATGACAAAGCTTCAAAGTCATGTGGGCACCTGAATAATTTATCTGGAATTGTTTATTGATTTTGATATAACAAATAAAGAGCAGCAATTGCAATTTTCACCCAACAATCGTATCTTTCGTTCTCCACCTTTCAATCAAGTGAAGAGCTTATGGTATTTTGATTAATATGTAGTCAGCGCTTGCTGAATTTATTATTATTATTATTTTTCTTCTTTTTTTTTTGGCAATTAATTGTTATGCGTTTTTAATGCCACTCTGCTTTAACAATACCCAAGGAGGTGTATATTATATAAGCCCTATATATGCATGTATGTACATATGTATGTATATAAATCACATGTTTGCAGTGCGCACTTAAAAGTTTTGCTGCGTTTTGGAATTTTGCCTTTGTTTGAATTTTTATTTAACGTTACTTTTGTTGTTGTTTTTGCTAAAAGCATACATATAAGTATATAAAAAACTAAGAAACAAAACTTTCTCCCTCGCCGTGTCGTGCCAAACTTGACGCACAAAAAGCAACAAGAAAAACAAATACAAAAAGAAAACAAAAATGTATAAAAAAAAAAATATGAAGAAATGTACAACAAGCAGATGATTTACAGCATAAATAATGAAATGGTCATTGTGGGTTTTGAGTTATTTGCCAAAGAGTCAGCGAGACAACACGACCATAATAAATAAATGGCAAAAAATAACAACAAGTGTGAGACAGGAAATCGAACTTTATTGAAAAAGAAATTATCATATATGATTGGATTCGCACATTTGCTTCTAATAATTTCAACGCTGATACGTGCTGTATGATAAATGCATAGATATCTGACTGAATCGAATTAAGTTAATTAAATGAAGTTACCATGAATTAGAGTATACTACAATGAATACATTAGAATAGGGTCTGGCATTAAAGATATATTCAAATATATTTATATTATTTAGAATTAGAAACGAATTCTGCTAATCGAATTGATTCAGCAAAGTAATTTAGACTTATCTAATTTCATTTATCACATTTCATTGGCTTGTGTTTTTCGAATATATAAAAAACGCACGCGTTTTGTGCGCGTCTTCAAAACACTTTGGCAAAAAGACACAAAAACATTTTATGGAGTCAGCTCATGTATGCAGCCAGGAGTTATATTGACGAGCTTTGGCTTATGTAAACAGCAAGCTGAGACAATGTAAATATTTAATAAACAGTGAAAAACCTAAAGTGCGTGATTTGAAAATGTTTAAAGTCGCAACAACAAAAAAAAAGAAGAAACTAAAAGTGAAAAGTTGCGGCGTTTAATTGTGCATAATTATTTCGGGCCGAGCTGGCTTGAAATTTGGCTTCGTAACTTTTAGGTACGACTCTGGTACTACCCTAACCACCCACTCTGTTTGCCTCCATTACAATCAAAAGCGAACTATCTAAAGCTGGTAAATTATTATATCAAACCAAAAAGTTCGTGTCAAAATGCAGTTTTTCGTATCATTGGCAAACTTTTTGCTGTATTTTCTTGTCTCTTGCAAATGTAACAAATGTTTCTTTGTAGCATTTAAAATATGAATTAAATTAAAAATGTTTTGTTTTTGTTTTTAGATATATATACATACATGTGTCTTTGTTATAAATATCGCAAAAGAAATTTAAATGTAAATTTATAGCTGTTTCTTTTTGTTTTATGTGTGTGTGTTTTTTTTTTCTCGCGTAAACACGTTTTGTGAAAGCGTCTGCTATTTAAATACATGTTGCTCGCTAGCAAATAGTTAATATATATACATATATGGCATTATTGTTGTTGTTGGTATTGCGGACGGAGTATCCATCAATGATGTTCGAACCGATGATTGGCCAGACGCATCGAGATCTTTCGCACAAAAGGCAAACGCCTTGAAAAACTAGTTTATGTAGCAAATTTTTGCTGCTGCCCGCTTTGACGTTTTCCATGGAGTTTGACAATTTCTTTTTCTTTTGGAAAAAACACTGCACAACTTCAACCAGGAGCTGGCGACTTTCAATGGCATTCTTCACCTTAAACTAAATGTTGTTGCACCCCAAGCAAATGACTTTACAATGTTTTCATTCAGCGGTATTTGTAATGGGATCCCCACTACGCTGCTCATCGCTTGACTAGCTGCCACCTGCTGAGAGCTCGTAACTTGCAAAGGTCAAACATTTTATGTTAACTGCCATACCTGAATTAGAGGAGTTAATGATGCTCGAGATTTGTGAACTGATTTTGAAAGTTTAAAAATGTTTAAATGAATTATTAGTAATAAAGAAATATAAATTAATTTATATAAATGTAATTATTTTATTTAATCAATTACAAAGGTTTGAAAAGTAAAAGTTTGTTCAAGATTTCAAGCATATGAGAAAGTAATTAATAATGATTGATTTGATTGATTTGCTTTGACTCGAATGCTGATATATTTTCTTAAGCCTGCTGATACCCCGAGCATTATCTAATCTGAAGTTCGAATTACAACGAAATGCTTTTAAGCCTGCATTATTATGGAAAATTTATAATTCTCAAATTGACTATATCTACATGTATATATTTGTGTTGTATTTTTCTTTTTTTTTTTTTTAATTTTTGTTCACATTTTAATTTAATAAAAAAAAATATATATATGTATATTTAAATTTAAGATGCATATACATATATATTTTAGCTTACCCACTAGGTATTTATGCAAACTGGCATAAAAATATTTAACCAAAGAGTACAAAAGAATCCAAAAATGTTATAGCGTCAGCGTTGAGAACACAAAAATGCGCCCGCCAGGTAAATATAAAGAAGTGTATCCAAGAAATTCTAGACGCGTTGTATTTACGTGTGTATGTGTTTGCAAATGTGCTTTTGTTTTAAATGAAATGTGAAACCGGCAGACGAAGCACGTTGAAAGTGCCTACAAATATCGCTGGCAGCAGAGTTTTGTTATGAAATTTCAGTAAAAACTTTTTACAGACTTCATGAACTTTGTGCCAATGTTGGTCAACAAGTTGTTGCTCTTGTTGTTGTTGTGGTTGGATTGCACGCGTTAACTCGTTTTAAGGCGCTGGCCAAGTAAATCCAAAGGCTCCGTTCGATACCCTGTAATTGTTATTGCTGTCTATTGTTTGTGTATTTGGCTGTTGTTATTGTTGTTCTTGCTGCGGTTTTCAATGACTCACAGACGATGGCGCGGGGACGGTTTGAGGAGTTCCGGTATTGATATCGATATCGGTATCGATTTCAATGCGTGCAAAGTCAACTTTTTCTTTTAAGTTTTTCAGTGGCCGGTTTTCTTTTGATTAGAACTTGTCATGGATTTTTTGTGAAATTTGTAAAAAAAATTAAAGTAAACAAATTTGTTTGTAGATATCACTGGCACATTCTTCTTCTAAAAAAACTTATATTATTTGCTTGTTAATTTGTTTCGGTTTTGTTGTTGTTGTCGATTTTTCTCGATTTTATATTTATATATTTTTTGTTTTTTATTTTTTTGTCGTTTAGAAAGTGGGTTAAATTAAACGGAGCGTCTTGGTTACGCTTTATGCAAATTATTTATCATATGAATGTATAGGTCTCGCGCTATTTTTTGAACTTGTTAGATCCGTGATTTATTTCGATTTTTTGCAAATATCAACTTCATTCAACTTTGTAATCTTCGTGTTGCTTATCTCTATCTCTCTCTTTTTCTTTCACTTCATTAGCTCCTTTCAGTTCGCAACTTTCATATATACAACTTGATATTCCGCTTGAGACGTTTGCACTTCTTCGCGTTTCACTCGTAACTGAATGAAAACCAAACGATCTGGATGAGTGCGACCCGAGACACGATTAAGCTGCAGCAGCAGCTTCGTACAGGTGAGAGAGAGAGAGAGAGAGAGAGAGAGAGAGAGAGCAACGAACACGAAGTTAACTTCAACAACGAATCAACAACACAAAGAGTAAGACGAATTGAGCTTGTAGCATTTTAACGGTTTTCTTTTGTAATATACGCTCTCCGTAGCGCCTACTACAAGTTTTGCGTCAGCTACGAAAGAGAATGAGCGACGAAGAACAACCAGAACAACTTCGTTGCTGAACGATCATTGGGGCTGCATTCAATTTTAAATAGTGTGACCATCAATAGCTTCTGAATAAATACTAATATTTTGATCGCTATATACTGAATTACTTTTTCTTAATGCCAAACAGCAAGTGGAATTTATTTTACTGAATTTAAAATTTATTATACTTATTTTGTATATTTTAGAATTATAATTATATATCCACTATAAAACTTGTGTGCTAGTTTACCTCTGATTTTTATTTAATTATATAAAAATAATTTCATATAAATTAATTATAGTTTTATGAATTAATAATTATTAAATATTTTGTTAAACCAGTCAGTAGTAACTGTAAATTATTGTTTACAATTTCGGATTCAGCAATTTCAAATATAACCGTTGATTGCTGGGCGGGCTGTATATGGCTGGTAAATATCGATATCTGTATTTACTGGTGACGCTCTCTTAACGGAACTGGTTTTAATTTTTGTATTACTTTTTGATATCGATAAGTGCTTAGCATCCATACGAAATGAACTAGTTCTGTGTTTTCGTGGAAACAAAGCTGTTTGAACCAACAGTGCAGCTGCTGGCAATTGAATAATATATAAATTAAAATATGTTTCAATTCTATTTTAATTTAAATGAAATGTGATTCTGCTTAAGCAGCATCCCTGTTAAAGTATGTATAAAACAAACAAGAAACAAAGCTGTCGTGCTTAATAAATTTATAAAAGTAATTTTTTCTTCCTCAGTTTTATTTTCATTTTGCATTGTATAAAAACACAATTTATTGAGTTGAACTGAACCAAAATGACAGATATTAATGAAATCGTTATTATACTAAAATGGAGTGGAAAGGAGTATCCAATAACAGACCTGACTGACCAGGATACCGTAGAAATGCTCCGCCACGAAATCTTTCGAAAAACCCAGGTGCGCCCGGAGCGTCAGAAACTTTTGAATCTGAAGCATAAAGGTAATACAATAACTTGTATGGAACAAAAATTGCACTTCATAATTCTGCGCCTTGTAGGGAAACCGGCAGCGGATAACATAAAGCTTTGTGCCTTGGAGCTTAAACCTAATTTTAAACTCATGATGGTGGGGTCCACTGAAGCAGACATTGAAGACGCCTGCAGCCTGCCCGATGACATTGGCGAGGTGATTGACGACTTCGATGACGCCGAAGAACGTGACGATTCCGTGGAGAATTCTGCAGTGTACCTAGCCAAAGTACAGCGGCGGGTACGTGATTATAAAATCACGGAGTTGTCGCCGCCACGTAAAGGCAAAAACTTACTTGTGCTGGACATAGACTACACACTATTCGATCATCGATCGCCAGCGGAGCAGGGCAGTGAGCTGATGCGTCCGTTTTTGCATGAGTTTCTAGCATCGGCATATGATTACTATGATATAGTTATTTGGTCAGCCACCAGCATGCGCTGGATTGAGGAGAAAATGAAATTGCTTGGCGTCGCCAACAATGAGAGCTATAAAATAATGTTCTACCTCGACGCAAATGCCATGATCTCTGTGCATGTGCCGGAACGCGGCGTAGTGGATGTGAAGCCTTTGGGCGTCATATGGGGCCAGTACAAGCAGTACAGCCCCAAGAATACGATTATGTTCGATGATATACGTCGCAATTTTCTGATGAATCCCAAGTCTGGTCTCAAAATTCGTCCATTTCGACAGGCTCACCTAAACCGCTCCAAGGACAAGGAGTTGTTGAAGCTGTCCACTTATCTGCGCCTGATTGCCGTGCACTGTAAAGATTTTAATTCTCTCAATCATCGTAAGTGGGAGCACTATGATCCCAAGAAAAATTCTTAATGCTCTTTTTGGCATATTAGATATAAGTTTCACTTAATTTTATTCAATTAAAATATTGTTTAACTCAAAAGAACTAAAGTGTATATCCGCCCTGATCTGCCCAGTGTACGCGCCTAGCCTCTAGGTACTCTTCGTGTAGCCGCCGTCGCTCCTCCTCCAGCTTTGCCAGGCGCCGGTAACGCTGCAGCACCATGCCGCAGCCGAAGAGCAACGCCACCTGACAGATCAGCCAGAGTATGAAGAGCGCAATCAGTAGGCTCTGGTTGATGCAGATGTTGTCCAGGTGCAGCTGATCATCAATGCCAGCTATGAGCAGCACTCCGCGCTCTCCATACAAATAGCTATTGCTATTGGTCTGATCCGGTCCGTGGACACGTAGATTATAGTTGAGTGGCAGCTCTACCTGTGCCGTTATATTAGCCTTTGATGCAGCTGTCGTACTGTTCAGCTCATCGGGCAGCACATCCATAACTGTCGATATATATACTGGATTCTGTACCCTGAGCTGCTCCAGCTGACGCTCTGATCGTTCCAGCTGGCGCTTGCGTCGCTGCCAGAGGCCACCGCTGATATTGAGGCAATTGGCGGGCTCACAGCGGTCCACGCAGAAGCGTATTTTCACATCAAAGCTAACGTTGGCGGTGCCTGAGAATTTAAAAGCATGAAAGCGAGCACGCAGCATGCTCTTCGACTGTGTGCGCACTCGCTCCAGGGCTGGAAACACGCTGGCATCTGTGGGACAGCCGCGCTCGTCTATGAGCAGCACATAGTTCTGGTTGTCCAGCGACTTCGCTACCAGCGATGTGGCGCGAAAGTCTGGCAAGGGGGCCAGCTGTAGCTCGAGGTGTTCGCCCAGTTGCTCCATGCTATATTCGGCCACGATTTGCAGCTCCAGATTCTGTCCAATTTGTACGTCATTTGTTTCATGCTGCTGTGAGAGGTCCACGATTTGTAGCGTAATCTGCGGATGCGGCTGGGGGCCAGTGTTGCTGTTGTAGTGCACCACGCCTTCCTGTGGAAACATGCTGCAAGAAATTGGATTTGATTTTCAAGTTGCCAAGTGGATGAATTCGCGTGCTTACTGCTCTGCATATTCCAGCGATGACTCCAAGGCAATGGCGCTGGGCACCTGCTCCGAGGCATTTGCATCATTGTCGTGCACATTCAGCCCAATGGCGGCCGTGGCGTTGTTCAGGATGCAGCCAACCTTGATGAGCCGATCGCCCTGGGTTTGCACATTCGCATTGTTCTGTATGACCACCAATGCAGATATGAAGGTCCTGGCAAGGGATATAGCTGAAGATTTTGCTTAGCTGGGTAATCGTTGACCTACCTGTGATACGAGTGAGTCATCTCGTAGGCGCGCAGAATACCGCAGCGATTCTCCTTGGCCTCGCTGCCAATATCGAGGCGCAGCACTAGGCTCTCGTTGCCTGTGCCGCTCACCTGGCAGTCCTTCGAGTGCATGCTGGCGTACATGCGGCCGGTGAACCAGTCCTTTGGCTTGTATCGAACGTTCATCTGATCGCGTGTACAGAATACCTGCACTGTGTGCCACCAAAGACAGGTAATAATGAAAAGTGTCTCGAGCCATTTCAATGAAATGGAGACTCACCATCCAGGCATTTGACGCGTCGCATGTAAACCGAGTTGTCGCGGAGTTTAAAGCTGCGCGGACCAAGGGATATGATGTCCTCGGAGTGCAGCAGGCACTCGGAGCGGGTGAGCTGATTCAGATAGTAGAATGATATGCCTTGGCAGTGGAACTGGGACTCGCGTGTGCAAAGCGCCTGACACTGTAATACCAAAAAGGTCATCAATCAATCAGGCAATCGATTCGAATCATAAGGCGCGTCAGCTCAAGCGCTACACGCGGGGGCGCACCTCTTTTTGGGTTAGGCCCAAATATTTGGATTCCGCGTAGCTGAAACTGCTATTGGCATACAGCTCATAGGAGCAGTTGTCGTTCTCAATCGCTCGCTCGTAACACTGGTTTTCCATGTACTCCTCGTCATAGGGCGCTGCCCGGAAGGCATCTGGCTGTAGGGACTTGTCCTTGTCACTCAGCGTGCAGCGACCCAGAGTGACGTGGGGTCGTGGCGAGTGCTCCTCGTTGCGAAACCTGTGGGCGGATAGAGAGAGGGGAGAGAAGAGAGTGGGCATTGAGAATAGAAGCGCTTCACAGCTGATGGGTTCCGGACGAGTTACGAATGTATCAAGCGATGATTTATGACTTCACACAGTGATATCATAATCCAATGGAAATGCTCACGCATTAAAAATGCATAACAATGGCAATTAATTTAAGCAGAAACAGCTACAAACTGTCAATTACCGCTCACGATTGTTCCGATACGACGGGGCGAACGAGGCGGACAGGCATTTGAATTGCGTTTCAAAGAAACATCTTTCGGCGCACTCACGACGCGTGACCAGCGTTGAAATGGTCTTTTTGCCATGGAACACCAAACTGTTCCCTGGAATTTTGGTGAGCGACCAGCGGCGACCTTTGCATGCCTCGGGCACTGCAACAAAAGAGAATAGAGTCAATCAAGGCTGCGAGCACGCCCAGCCAATTCAGCCAACGAAACGAACCCCGCAAGCATGTCTTTTCGTAGAACATGGCCTCGCCATCGGCCACCAAGGGCAGGTCATGCCCGATGGGCAAGTAGCGTGAGCTGCGCTCAAAGTACGAGTAGCCGTAGCACTCGTCGGTGTCCAGCAGATGCACATAGGCTATGCAGTCGGGATCCTCGTTGCAGCTGCGCCAGCACAGCTGGCTGGCGGGCTGCTCGTCGAGCACACGCTCACCCAGTCCATAGTCGCTGTTGCGTCGATCCCGATCCTTGAAATTGCTGGCAATCGGTGGGGCATAAATCAAATTCCGTTCGCTGAGGTATTCGAGCGGCGGGCGGAATCCGACAATTTTTTGCAACTGCAACTGATGCAGCGGACACTTGAGCAGCAGCGCATCTATATAATAATAAGAGAATAGTGGAAAATCAGCTTCTAGCTAACACAAACGCTGCGCATGACTGAGAATCAAACATTCCACAAACTGCACATTGCCTGAGCAATATCTGTTTTGAATTGGGCATATCAATTACGCAAATACCAAGTGCGGCCGAGATCGTTTCTCAAAATGTGCAGCCTATAATTGATACTTATTTTTTTGTAATCATCGGTGCGAATAATATGAGCTACCTATGCATAACTGAGCAATTAGGCATGCACTTAACTAAAAAAAAAAAAAGAAGATATATACAGACATATATTCGAAAACTGTGTTAACTAAATAATGAGCTGTGATCGATAGGAGTACTTGAACGAAACCTTGTTGTAATATAATGCTAAATTCTGTTTAATTTTACCTAGTTATTATTAACAGTATTTAACTAAACTGAAAGACGGAAAGAGTATTTACTTTATTAAATCTTTTTTTTTACCAAGAGTATTTACTCTTATTATATAAATTTCTATATTTATTGTTCAACTGAAATGTAATATAAAATTCTCAATTATGCAATCAAGAATAAATTTTCCCTTTTAATCTTCACTTTGAGTTTCAGGAAATATTTCAAATGTATTTTAATTGAACAATTAAATCATCTGCTTACATCTCTAGTTAGTTGTTTATGTAAGCCTATGAACAATAGTAAAGGTTGAGTACATCTAACATTCAGTTTGGCAGAGCTTCAGAATTGCTCTCAGGCACAGCGCTTTGCCTCTCGCTCACTCGCTCAGTTGCGCGCTCTGCGCTCTCTTTCTAGCACCCTATTGTAAATTGATAGTTACTCTTTTGGTTTTCAACTTAAACACAATCGGCTTATGAGTTAACTATGCAATGCAAATTCCAAGTGCAAAAATATTTTAATTGACGCATCACGTCAGCAGCATCGACATGTGTATGTACCTGGCTTACCTGGCCAGAACTGTTGATAATAAAAATAATAAATGAGTACATTTTGACTTGACTTTGAGTACTTCAAGCAATAAATTCTGTTTTGCCTTAATATATTGCTTTTGTTTCTCTTTATGTAGTTTCTGTGTTAGTTTGTAATTAAGAATTCGATTTATGTCATTTGCAGCTTTTAGAATAACAAAAATTGTTTTTATTTTTTATATTGAAATTTATATGCTTTTATATTGTTTTCGTTTAATTTAAGGTATTTACATATAATTTCTATACTTTAGACGCTTATAACTCCATTCCCAGATGGATGATCTTCATGAATCTTTTAGAATATATTAATTATATTCTATATATATTTATATATATATATATTTTATTATTGTTTTTTTTTTTTTAATTGTGGGTAAAAAAGCAAAATAAAATCGTACTGTACCAGACGGACGGACGCACAGACGGACAGGGCTCAATCAGCTTATTTTTTGTGCTGATCAAGAATATACTTTGTGGGGTCTGCGACGTCTCCTTCTGCCTCTTACATACATTTTCACAAAACCATTTTATTCAGGGTATAAAAAGAATCATAGCAAATTATATTAGAAGAGCAGATAAAGGGTCAGATATATATTTTGAACTAGAGATGAAGAGTCAGATACATATAATCATAACTATAGGCATATCTAAATAGACTTGGCATACTTTATATATTATTATGTTTATATATTACAACTGTCAAAGCAAATCAAATATTGTCATATCGCATTAACGTTTGCAATCGATAGATAACTGACGTTAACTAACACTCTTAGTGTTGTGACTAAATTTTCGACAATTTTACAGTTGCTCTAAGTGAAAATTGTAAAAACCAATTACAAAAAAAAAAAAAAAAAAAAAAAAATGTGCGAAAAATAATAAAAATCAGAAAGAACAACTCGAGGATGAAGAGGAGTTGGAGAGTCAGTTCATTATACGGTTTCCGAAAGTAATAACCACATATAATTGAAAATATTTAAAACAGCTTTTAGCAATACTTTGTATATTTGATTTCAGGACAAGGCAGAAACTGTACGCAGAGCCATGGAAAATAACACTGAACGGTGAACCGATGCAAGCTACGGTCGTTGATCTGCCAAACATTATAGAGAGTTACAAAACAGTCGACAGATCTGATTTTTACAAAACGGCTGATATCTCTCAGATGCTCGTTTGTGGTGAAGATTGTCCAGATAATACGAAAAAAAAACCTGAATAAAATAAATAACTCACTGTACAGTACAGTGAAAGAACTGTACACTATTCTACTGTACTCATTTCGTACTGTACAGCATGACGTTAAATGTACTCAAATCAAAGTATATTCATTGGAATGAATGATTCAATTTATTCCTGCAGTTGTCTAGCACAGTATTTACTGTACTTACTGAGAAATTCTAGTCTTGCTTTTCATGATATTGCTGCACGCATAAACCTGGTTTGATAGTTTTTAAGCGCTGCATAAAAACATTATACATACATTATAGAGGATATTATAAGTCGACTATCAGCATATAATGTAAAAATAACAACTCGACTGACAATTTGTATTATAATAGTAAAATAAATAGTCAATTATAATTATCGTAGATATAGAATACTAAATGAATTTTCCCATTAATCATTTACCTATTTATTAGCATATAGAGTATCGACTTTAGGCCCTACTATTTGTAGACTTCTATGCATAACACAAAGGTGTCCATAAGCATGTACAAATGTTGAGCTTACCACTTGTGTATTGTTGCAGCATCAATAATAATAATATTATTATTTTGAATAGCAATTTGCATTGTGTTTCACTAGCTGGCATTGTTTCTGTTGTTTTGTTGTTATTTCATTGCAAAATTGTTATTGATGGGCGAGTGGTTTGAGTATTTGAATTATGCCGAAATCGATATGCAGCCAAAATAGAACGTAGTTCGGGCTTTTTGCCAATTGCTGTTCGTGGCAATGTTTTACACAATTTAACACTTTCAATTTTACTCACACACACACACACACTCAAACATGTGCCCATTGGCCATATGCAAATTAAATAGGAGTCGAGCACTTTGCTCTGAATCTATCAATTAGCCAAATTAAGGCCGGATTGCACAGGTGATGTTTCAATTTTACATATACACACACACGCATGCAAAAGAAATGCAATTCTTATTTGTATTATGGCCATTTGCAGTGCACTTTTTTAAATAGAACAATAACAATATTTTTTCGAGCTTCCATTAGCCAAATGCACTTTGTGCGCGTCTGACGAGCGCGACTTTCGACTTGCAAATAGCAAAGGCTGACTGTGAGGCTGCGACTGCGACTGCGACTGAAGCCGAGTTGAGCGTTTCCCAGCCAGGTAGATCTAACGCTCACACACATACGCACACAAGAATATGTATGTGATATGAATGCTTCGATCGAGCGTCGACGTCGCGGCTAACCGAGCGTATGAGAAATTTCATGTCAACGTCGAGTGCTGCTGATTAGATCGCTGCTCCGCTGTATCCGAAGCGAGTCGTCGAGCCGAATTGCTCACCGGCTCTCGCTGACAATGTGCAATAAACAAAACTATTTAACGCACACGCCACAGCATGGGGCGTGGCTCAGTGCGTAGCTCGGGGTACAGGTATTGCTATACTCATATATCTACATATATCTATGTCTCTAGGCAGCGCATCTAGCCATGCATGTCATTTACTTTTTGTGTATCTTTTGAGTGTTTGCGCAGTTGTTGTTCCAGCATCGTTGACAATGTTGCTGCTGCTGCTGCTGCTGTTGTTGTTGTTGTAATTGCTTTGTTGTTGTATTCAATGGCACTTTTAACAGTTCAGTGGTTTTGCCGTTGACAACAATTGTTTGTTGTTGCCCAATGATAAATGCTTGATTTACATTTGTTGCTTCGATGTTGCTGTTGATTAGCTTTGTTACTGTAACAACATAAATGCATTCATCTGTGTATTCGACACACACACACACACACAGAGATGGTTCTTTGGAAATGCTCTTGTGTATGGCGTATACGCAATTATTTTCACAATTTGTTTACCGCTTTTCAATTAGACATTCGGCAGCTACGCAATTACGGGCGCCCTTTGCATAATTACATCTCTTGTGCGTGACCTTTTGCGGTTTTCACTTGAATTTCACTTATTGGCAAGTTGGTCAAGGGCGACATCAAACATCAGACATCAGACATCAGACATGAGACATGGGCTGCCTCGGTGCCCAGATGACTTGCTTGAGCGACGATGTGCCCATAGAGCATAAGTATATAGTATATATGTATGTAATTGCCGCAAGGGACATATTATTTCTGTGTAATAAATTATTATATATGTATCTTAGCATGCTCTGCTCCACTCAAGCTCACATGCAATTGCTCAATTTAGCATGCATGTTATATTTATGTATATTCTAATGTACATACGTGAATCATTAAAGTCTTACAGAGTCAATACATCGAAGTTGATTACTTATAACAGCGAAACGTAATTTGCAATGCTCCAAGAGTACATTGATTAATACAGTTGAGATTGAATGCTTAATACTATGCACATAATTGCCTGAATATATATCCTACTTTATATGCAAGGACAACAAAAAAGAAGCATTAAATCTGCATAATGATTAATTGCAATATGTCTATCAATTAGCTCTCTATTTATCAATTAGCCTAATCCCAACAATATTTTAAAGAATTTATTTAATAATTTTCAAAATATTATTTCTAGCAGTAAAAGTGTAATGCACATAGCAAAAAGTGTCGCAAACTTGGCCAAGTTGTTTTCAGCCAATTAACATTTCAATGGCCAAGCCATATAACGTAGTTTGTGAGTTTTGCAAAATGCTGCAAATAAAAGCTAAGAAGCCAAACTGATTAGCTTAATTAGCTCGATAATGCTTTGAAGTCTTTCAGCTGCGCTAGATTTCTTTTAAAATTATATTAACGCGGCAACAGTGGCGGAGTTTAACTGTTTAATAAACTGATTAAAATATTCTTTTTTACTCTGTTTGGCTGGCAATTATAAATGCTTACCTTGACTCCTGAGCACTTTGCCATATGCTTTCGCTCGGCTTGATTGTCGCCCTGCGTATACGTAATTATTCATAAGCCCTGCACGCTGCATGCAAAGGCACTATAAATTATTATTGCATGCAAACAACGGAAAAACAAGCGCATACATACACATGCATATATATTTGTAAGTATGTAGTTCGTGTAAATATGCATACATACATGCATATATGTATATATTTATATGTGGAAATATAGGTCGTCATAACTTTCCATAATCGCTGGTCGGGATGACGCCATGTTTAAAGGGCCAAGCGAGTCAAGTTACCAAAGAAAATGCAACAGCAACAACAACAACAATAAGAGCAGCAGCAAAGGAAATGGCAACAGCAACAACATCAATGTGCCAACTGCAAAATGTGACTTTAAAATTTATGTCATGTTGCACTGTTGCCTTTAAAAAACAAAAGGCCGCGACCGGCTGCCCGTTTATTTGTAGCACTGTAGCCCGCCCCACAGAGTTTCGCATTTCACCTTGAACTAGTATAAAATTAGCAGCGAGTGTGTGCCTGCGCGTGTGTATGTGTGTGTGTGTGTGTGTCTGCTACAAACAAGAGAAGTGACGTATGAATGACGTATAAAAAATTAAATGTTACACAAACTGTACACAACAATTGCAGTTGTGCGAGAGTGTGAGAGATGCACACGTACATACATAGTGTGTGAAGAGTTAATTGGGATAGAACAGACTGCCTAATACGCGCTCACGATCATTTGCATTAACACTTATATGTAAGCAGCGAGGGTGGCAGCGCGAGGGATAGAGAGAGAGAGAGAGAGAGAGACAATGAGAGTCGGATAAAAAGAAAGTGAGACAGAGAGAGAGTGGCAGATAATGAGAAATAAAATGTGACACAGAGCGAGTGATAAAAGATAAAGAGCGAGCAAGAGATAGAGAGAGAGAGAGAGAGTGATATATTTTTGCAGATAATGAAAGAGAGATAAAAATAAAGTGAGATAGAAAGAGAGAGAGAGAGTGGAAGATAATGAGAAATAAAGAAAATGTGACAGAGAGCGAGAGATAAAAGATAAAGAGAGAGCAAAAGATACAGAGAGAGAGAGAGAGAGAGAGAGAGAGAGAGAGAGAGAGAGAGTGATATATTTTTGCAGATAATGAAAGAGAGATAAAAAGAAAGTGAGAAAGAAAGAAAGAGAGTGGAAGATAATGAGAAATAAAGATAATGTAAGGGAGAGCGCGAGTGATAAAAGATAAAGAGAGAGCAAGAGATAGCTAGAGAGAGAGAGAGAGAGAGTGATATACTTTTGCAGATAATGAAAGCGAGAGTCTGATGTCGAATGATACTTTTCTATGATTCTATGAATTAATTGTGTGATCCAAGGGAGATAATGGAGTAGAAAGATGCTCCGGTGCTTCCTACTAAATAAAAAAAATAAAAAAATAATAAAATCTATGAATCCAATTTTATTAAATTTCCATGCAGCCTTTTGCTGGAATAATCAATTTTAAAATTAAAACTCGTATATTAATAAATTAGTTAATGTGCAAAAAAAAGTATGTACTTATTGCAGTATTTCCCATGGTTGGCCAACATTTCGTGCCAGCACATAAATTATTTGTGCCAATCTCTGCGCAATTGCGTTTCAAATAAGATTTGAAATACCCCAAACTGGCTGTAATATGAGCTAAATTTGATAAATGTTAAATATCTGCACAGATTGAGTTTGCCGAGGACCTGAGCTTTGCATTAATGAGCACCCAGCCAGTCAGCCAAACAATTTGCTTAAACAAACAAATTAACAAACAATGTGTAAGCCTAAAGATATGCGTATACGCAATAAATACATAGTACATGAAAAATTAACCCACGTCGCACACTTGACAAAACTTTGCCTAATTAAAAATGCCAAAAAGTCAGCCAAAGTGTGCTGGCGTTGCTCTTAAGTGGGGTCAGACAGCAGGCAACAATGACACCAAATGACACCCACACTCTCGCACTCACACTCGCACTCACACTCACACAGACATGCCTGACACATGGCTATGTGACATGTCAGACAGGCTAACAGTCAGTCAGGCCGGCAACCAGGCCATAAAGCACTGGCCAAAGTTGCGCTTGAATGCTTCAACGATGGCAGCAGCAGCAGACACACACACACACACGCAGCAACAACAACAGCATTTGCACAAAAAACAATAGCAACAGCGACAGCAACAGTCTCACCCAGGCGTTGCAAGCAACTTGTCACATTGTTTGAATCACTGAATTATGCAAATAGATATGCACACACAAGATATTGTATGTGTGTGTATGTGTGTGAGTGTGTGTGAGTGTGTGTGTGTGTGTATACCCTATCTGTAACAACAACAGCAAAGGCAATTTGCCAAAAGTCTTTGCTATTTAACACCACACAAAAATAATCAGAAAACATTCTGTTCGAGTGACTAAGTGACTAACTAAAAGTTGCACATGTCTATGTGTGTGTGAGTGTGTTTGTGAGTGTGTGTGTGAGTGTCTTTGTGTGTGTGTGTGTGTGAGTGTGAGTGTGTTTGACATTTGTTTTATACTCACCCAGCGTTTGTTGTTGCTGGCAACTTCCGGCTTGTACAGCACGCCGAACTTACTGTCGGCTGCACCCTTGACAATACTAATACTACAACTAACAACAGCAATAGCCACGCCCACAACTGCAGCGAGCGTGTGAACTTTCAATGAAACTAGGCGACTTTAAAGCGCCAGCTCGAACGTCGCTAACTGAAATTTATTTAAATCTCTGCAATAATTGTTTGCTGTGCCTGTTGCAGTCTGTCTTACGGCTGCCGTTTTTTAAAAAGCATTTTTACCCCATTTTTATCTTGGGAATCTACAGGACAGCTTGAACATGAATAATTCAAATTTCTTGGTATGTCTCTTTGAAGGCTTTTACAATTTCATATAGTATGTAGACTGAGCCGAAGTGCGTAATGGGTATCAGTTAGTCTCTCATTACCCATTTTAGCTAAATTTGCTTAATATTTTCTATTCTCTTCTTTTCGCCTTGGGCACGCATAAAATTAGTGCCGAAAATTTATTACTCTTTAAGTTGGTTTTAATGTCAGAAGTTAAAGCAGTTAGTTTATAGTTGCTGCGCCAGCAGCAAATCGAATACTTTAGACAAAAGTTCTCAACTCAGCTGAAACTTGGTCGCTTTATATGTGAATTTTTAACTAATTAAGAAATCTTCTTAAAGCTGAAAAAAATAATACAAAACAAGCTAACGAGCAAATCTGAAAAAAACGCAAATATTTTTGCAAGTCAAAGTCAAAGTCAAAGTAAATAGACATGATTTGGGCATATATTGAAATTGCATTAAATTATATTTATTGGTTTCATCGTTTTGTATATATATACGTATATAAATAAAACTGACATATTTCTTGATTGATTTGAATTTCGCTTATTATTTAACGCTTGCAATGTGTTTGTTATAAGGAACAAAATAAGAAACAAATCTATTCGAATGCATCAATACATAATACTGCATTGATAATATGCTTGAAATCATTTCATACTATTTCATCTAATTGGTTTTATAGTAACATTATAAGCCTGCAAATGCATTAAATGATTTTTAATTTTAAGTGAAATTAATTGAATTGATTGCTTGAATTAAATTGATTACATTTCGCAGTTGCTCATTTTGTATTTTGTTTCTTGTTTTTTTTATTGGAATATCATTAACTTTTGGCTCACTAGAATTAATGCAATTCGCTTAATACACACGTACATAAATACATACATAAATACAATTGTGATCATAGTATATAGTCAGTTTATAGAGTGTACACCAGGCGTCAATTTCAATTTTAAATGCAGCCAAAAACACAATTTCTACACTGCTCTCAAATGTATATAATATATATTTAATATATATATGTTTATATATATTTTTCTTTATTTTTATTTTTTTTTTGTAATCAATTTTTGCTATAATAAAAAGTTATTTAAATCCAATGTTTATTTTCGTAACACTTTGTTCTACTTTTACTCTTCGCTATTTGCTATTATGTTGCAAGCATTTTCATTTATGTTGATAAAAACATTTTTTTACTGTTATTATAATTGAAAAACAAGTAAGAAGGCTCTAGTCGAGACGGCTCGACTACGAGATCCCCTGAACCCTGCAAAAAAAGTGATACTCTTCTTCTTTACGATCGCATGAGCGCGAGCTCTGCTAACCGCGCAGTTGCTGCCGTGGCTTGGGTGGGTTGGGCTATACTTTGAAGGCCTATAACTCCATTTCTAGATGCATGATCTTGATAAAATTTTCAGAGTAGATTAGGAATATCTAAATGTATCTATGTGCCAAATTTCAAGTCTCTAGTATTTGAAATGCGTTTTTTGCAAATTGTGGGCGAAGGGGGCGTGGCATCCAAAATCCATAAATTACATAATCTGCGTATCATAATATCTATCTAAATATACAAATTTGAAGTCTTTAGCTAAAACGGTGTAGAAGCTATGCTCAAAAAACCAAAAAAATTGAAACGAATTTTCGATTTTTATCGATAATTTGGAAATGGGATGAGTTATCGAAAAAACAAAATAAACTCGTACTGCGTAGCTAACATATGAGTGTTCATGTAAATTTCAGCTCTCTAGCTCTTGTAGTTTCCGAAATCTCGACGTTCATACGGACGGACGGACGGACGGACGGACGGACGGACGGACGGACGGACGGACGGACGGACGGACGGACGGACGGACGGACGGACGGACGGACGGACAGACGGACAGGGCTCATTCAATTTATTTTTTTATGCTGATCAAGAATATATATACTTTATGGGGTCTGCGACGTCTCCTTCTGCCTGTTACATACATTTTCACAAAACCATTATACCCTGAATTCCCATTTTCAATGGGTTCAGGGTATAAAAAGAGAAGCAAATAGGAAATTAATGTAATTTGAAATGAATGCCCTACATTAATTAATGCCTGTGTGGAAAGTGATTGAATTCAAGTTGACTTTGCTGACACTTGATTGAGTATGTTTGCTGCCACTTATTTACTTACATACATTTAAACATATTATTTAATTATTCATTATTATTTATATATATATATGTGTGTGTGTGTGAGTGTATGCCGTATACATATATACATATACACGCATATGCTTAAGCATTTTCCTCTTACGTTTTTATCGTATATTATTTAATATGATTTATGTGGAAATTTGTAGATCTCATTGCGGTGTGCCTGGTTGCAAGTTAAGTGTAGTCAGTAAAATGTATTTTCAAATTCTCATTCATTTCTCTATTGGCATTTCATTGCCCAAATGCAAATATCGTTCAGATCTGCCTGCCTGTCTGTCTGTCTGTGTGGCTGTGTATTCGACTGACAATTGCTAAATGCATGTCAGACATCGTGTTATAGTAGCTATTCTTTCAAAGCATTTCCTACATTACTGCCCAGATACATATATGTACATATCTAGGAATCTATAAAGATGCCAGCATGTGTGCAGGCTAACGTTTGCTAAATTACTTTGCCTCCCACCTCTACCTGCTGCAGGTATCTCTCAAAAGGAATTAAGCTTCGTTCATATGTATGCATGTAAGTGTTGGTGTGTCTATAAGTGCTACGAGGGGCATGTTCGGGGGGTTGTCAAATGATATCGTGTGCAATATTTATCGATTGCAGCTAGCAGCTCCAATAAAAAAAAAAAGCAACAGAATAATTTAATACTTCTTTTCATTTTTATATATATTTCTTTATTTATTTTTTATTTTTATTTATTTATTTTTTTTCTATGTGCACTGAACTCTTTTAGTTATTTTCCAGATTCGTTTTTCACATATATTTTTTCCTTTTCTTGTTTTCTTTTAACTTTTTTTTTAACCTATCACATAAATGTATGTTTGTTTTTTTTGGGCGGAATTTTTAGCGTGTTTTTTTGGTTTCACTTCGTTTTTTTTTAAGCTTTTTTTGATTTTGTGATAGGGTAGAAGAAAACGTAATAAAAATGTTCAATGTATACATTAATCTCTTTAAAAGCTAAAAGACGGATTCGCGTGCTATAACAGAAGCTATGGTATTCAATTATCGCAAAACTTTGCCTAACCAAGTGTGTGTGTGTGTGTGTGTGTGTGTGTTGGGGTTTTGCTGTGCTATTTTTGCTAGCTGTGTATGTGTTGGGTAACCTTATGTGTATAAGCTAATTTTAGCATCTCTATAATGCCAATTTTGCGTGCAATGCGCCCAGAACTATGCCACAATTTCCCCGACCAGTGAGCAAATCAAACGATGACACTGGAGCTCTCAGTTGTTTCAAAACTTTTCGTTCGTTTGTGTATGTGTTTCGAGTGTATGTCTGCTTGTTATTTCGTTTGCGTTATTCAAACATTTGTTTGCGAGTGTTGATTTTGCTGCTAAGTATACGCTGCTATAAGTATTTGTAGTTCTATTTGAAAACTCTTACTTGGCTACTGCACATTTATGTATTCTTTTTTATTTATTTCGATTTTCGCTTTTGCGTTCAAGTTTTTTTTTTTTTTTTTTTTGGTATTTCTTCTTTTTGTTTTCTTTGTAGTCATTATAATAATTTTAATTTTGTTTTTTGTTTTTTTGTTTTTTCAAGCTTACGCAGTAATGCTCGCTGATTGGTTTCGACGACTCGGGGCAGTTATTGCCCATGGACATCAATACTACATATAAGCCAATACATTGCGTGGCCTGGGCGCTTAGAAGACCAGCATTTGATCGGCACTGCCCTCCGCGCTGTCCTCATCGTCGGAGCCCTCGTCCTCGTCATCGGATGTTAGCGAAGCGGCATTATTTACCACGGACTCTGTGCAAATGGAACGTAAAATTCAATTTCTGCTTTGCCAAAATGAATGCCCGGCATGGCCATGGCCCCAAATTAGTTTGTTCGTCTGGCTGTTTGTCTGTTTGCCTGCCAGCATGCAGCAGTAATAAACATAAGCATAAATCTTGAATGAATATTAAAATGGCTCTCAGCAGAAATGCCACTAATCTGGCTTAGCTCAGCATCCATATTGAATCTGACTCGCACTACATGCAGCAACAAACCATCGACAGTGGCATACATGGCGCATGAGTGATAATGTAAGCTAAGCTTAATTATGTTGCATTCGGCGCATTTATGAATTTCAGAAATAATTCCAATTTAAGCTCAAGTCATTAACGAGCGCATTAAACCTGTCACAAAACAAAAATGACTTAATACGATCAAACATGCGGTTTTCCCTGCTAAAGCTGCCGCAGTGCAGAGTAGAGTTGTTCACTGAGAGCTAAACAGTGACTGGCATGAAATAAATTTATATCAGTCACAAAAAAGCTGATACTGTGAGTTTATGCAACTCAGCGAAAGAGTCGCTGAGAGAGTCGCCAAATGGCAATTTGATGGAATTAGCGAGCATCAGGATGCCAACAGGCTGAAGGCGACACAAACTCGGAGAGAATAAATACTTTTGTGTAGTTCGATTTCTGATCAAGAAATGTTGAGAACTTCTTTTACTTTTCATACATTTTATACAATCACAATTTTTGCTATGCATTCGCGCTCTTGGAGCCAGCATGTTAGCCAAAGAGCATTTCCACTGAACGCTAGTAAATTGAAGCCGATATAAACGATGTTAAAAGTGAATCTAGATGAAAGTGATTTAGAAACTCAATTATTTTGTATCTTGGTGACCGAATAACGAAGATTTATTGTATATGCCACGTTTTATTTGAATGTTTTCACAGATAAAAGTTCTAATCTAATCCAAGAACAGCAGTCTATACAGCTTCTAGTACAACCTCAGCTATAGACCAAACTAGTTCATATCCATCTGGTACAATTGTCACAAATACTAGTCACTTATTACTAAAATGTGAATAAATTTTAAAGCCTGCCATTTGATGCATGAATCAGCTTAATTCAGTTGCAAATGCTAATAGGGAAATGTACGCAAATTTAAGCAGGGTCAACACATACATATATACATAGGCCTAGATACGCATGAAGAGATAAATGTAGATGTGCATATATGTATGTGCAATACCACATTGCAGCGTGTCAGGTGTTTGTTGATGCATACTCACCGCAATTGGGCTTGCCACGAGTACGGGTGTTGGCGAATTCGACTCCGTGCTTGTCCACACACCAACAGACGCCGACCGAGTTGTGGCACTGGGTGGGCTTGTAGAATCCTTGGACGTCGCAGTCAGGTGCGTAGGCGCCTAATTAGGTTGTGTCGCGCAACAACAGCAATAACGAGTAGAAGAACAATAAAAATGCGCAATTTTAGTAGGTCTTTATAAGTGTGAGATGCAAATGGGAAAGCGGCACAAGCGGAATTCTTTGTATTGTTTTTTATTGTAATAATTTGTTTTGTTTTGCTCGGTTTTGTGTTTTGTACTTTTTGGGTCGTGTGGGTAGACGAATAAAAGAACAGAAAGTAAAATGAAGGGAAATTATACAGTTAAAGTTTATAATGGGCCAGCAACAGGACTGGCGCTAGGCAAAAGGTAAAAGTTTCGTGTTGTTAGAAGTGTTTAATTTGCTGGCTTAAAAGTTGCATTTGGCTAAAAGGTAAAAGATAAACGAGAGCGGCAAAGCGAGAGCGCATTGAGAATAATTACAAAAAGAGGTGTCCTTTTTTTAACTGTTGCTGTGGCTACTTATGTATGTGCGTGTGTGTGTGTGTGTGTGTGTGTGTGTGTAGTATAGGATTGTGTATGTGTATGTATTCAGGCGCTTAATTATAGCTTAAAATAGGTTAAACGTAGTGTAAAGCATCATAAATAGAGGAAAGCGCAGACAGCGAGCCAAAAAATGAAAGAGAGAGAGAGAGTCATAAACAGAGAGACAGAGAAAGAAAGTTTCGAGTGGAACGGGGCAGAAACGAAAAGGATAACACTTAGATAACTCTGGCTAACTACCCGCTTTTCGAGATTTGTGTTCAACATTCTTTTTTGTGGTGTTTGCGTTTTACGGAAGCCAGGAAAACTCATACCCTTGCAGATAAATTATTTAAAATAATGAAATCCGATTATAAGATATATTTAAAGTCGGGCATAAACCTTGAAATATACAAATCTTGTTTAGCTCTTTGACTCTGCAAGGGCATATACTATGAGGAAACTGAACTGAACACAACACACACACACACACACACACACACACACAACTTAATAAAGAATATATATAGAGAGAAAAATATTAGTGTTATGTTAGCTATAGAAATGTCCACCTGTACCTATCTCACCTGCAAAGTCGCCAGCGATTCTTCGTCGCACCGCGGCACAGGGACGATCGGTCTTCTCGAAGCAACGGCACCATTCGCGTGTATTAATCGAGCTATCCTGATCCAGGTCGCAGGTGTCAATGAAGGGCTTGATGCAACGCTCGTTCTGATCGTGCTCCAGATCGTACAGCTCCTGCAGCGACAACAATCCATCGTTATTGAGATCCAGATGGCCGAACATCCACTTGGCCTCGGTCTTGCATGCGGGTGGGAAATGCGCTTTCGACTTCTGGCTGTGCTGGCGACGCTTCTTGCTGTCGGCCATGATCACGGAGAACCAGTCCAGCAGACGATTGCCAATGGCGGTCAATTGCTGTGGCTTGCACTCGGCCGACTTCAGGGGATAACCTAAAAGAGTTCAGAATGTTCACATTCATTTCATTTCAATCTATTTTTCGGTTTTCCCCCTTACCATTGGGACTGATGTTTTTGTTGAACTTTTGTGGCTGCTTTTCAATGACTTCATTCTCATTGTAGCTGCGCATCTTGTGCTTATCCTCCTGGTATTTGCCATCCTGTAAGAGTTTAATGCGCACAATTTACATCAGCTGCACTCTCACAAATCTATTTCACGCACATGCAAAGTGCTCGAGCGTGCGTGTTCGTATTAGAGGATAAATAAGGCACGCGAGCTGCTTCGACACGGTTGGAATATGTTGCTCTAGCTCTTACCTTCTTGTAAGCCGTGTACTTGAGGTACTTGTAGTGCTTGTTGTCATACTTGATCTCCTCGGGCGTGAACGTGTATTGTGCATTGATATGATTAAAGTGACGATTGTTGTCCTCCTTATCCTGCCAAACGTTCGAACGTATGTATGTAATGCATATTCAATTGTATTGCTCTGTTTGGACTTTACTTACATTCATGATGGTATTGAAGTCGTTATTGTTGCTGCCCATAACATTCCCGCTGCTCATCATGATGTTGTTGTTGTTGCTATCCTTATAGGCCTGCTGCTGCTGTTGCTGCTGCTGTTGCTGTTGCTGTTGCTGCTGTTGCTGCTGCTGCTCCAGGCTGATTTTTTTGTTGTATTTATTGTAGCCACCACGTTCGCCAAGCCGCTGCAGTCTCTTGCCATCGGTGTTTTCTGCAAAACGAGGGAAATTGTTGAAATGGCAAAATGGCCGCCATAAAATCGCTCGGCAAGGCAAACTTTTCATATCCTGGCCACTGAGGCGTCATTTCTATTTTATGCACTCTTGTTGTTGTTCTTATTGCCGAGCCTCGAAGAAAACAATAAAAAAACAAACAACAAAAAACAAGAGTTGCAATGCTCTTTCATCTGTGTAAATTTAAAATTAATGTGCCTGATATGGTTGTTGTTATTTATGCTGCTGCTGCTGCAGCTGCCTGAATCGCCAAGTGCCCGGTTCCCCCCAGTTGCCAACGCACTGAATGCTTTAGAACAAAAGCGCTGCTTGTTGAGCGTATTATTAAAAATTCAACAATTGATATGTACTCAGCGAGTGAGGCAAATTAAAGCCGCCAGAAATATGGCCTCGGTCTTCAAATCCACCTGCCTGGATGGCAATCTCAGTTGGGATTGCATTCGCTTGAGGTCTCAGCCAAAACAACATGCAGCTTGGAATTGCTTCGATGCATGCATGTCATTTATTTCGAATGACCTCAGACCCGACTTGTTGGACATTTGCCAGGATTGAACTCATCATGCGGTTGGGTTGGCGAGATGGCTTTTTAGCTGGGCTGGAAGTGTCCCTGTTGGCGGTTAACTTACCCTTGCATGGGCAGAATCCTTTGCAGCCAATCCGTATGGTTGTCGAGTGTATGCAATTGTGATAATCCAATCTGCATAGTGATGAGTAAGTCCTATTGTCGGCGCCGCAAAGGAACATTGGCTTGGCCACGGGGCACGGCTTGCAATTGCTGTCGGGAATAGAGTTAGAGAAAATACTGGAAAAATCAGCACAACGAACAGTTGCTCAGCGGAGTCAGATAAAAGCAACAACAGACAACAAATAGATGACATGCAAAATTAATTTTTTATGCAAATTACGTCTGGCAGGTGAAACCTGCAGCTGCCTATGCCGTCGCTACATACATATCTTATTTAAATATTTATTTATTATGCAACGCACGCGCTCCCAGGCAAACAGCCTGAGCCAGAGATCAAAAGCACTTATAGCTCTAGCTGCCTGGGCTGAAACCCCTTTCCAGCCATCAAGTGGCAGCTTTTCGCTTATTCTTGTATTTTATAATTTGTGTAAATATTTGAGCTGTCAGGGGACGCGTATCTCGGCATTTCTTTCTAAACTTTTTGTCAGCTGAACGAAATGCTTGATAATTGGGCTTAAATTTTGCTTTGCTTGAAAATGTATATTTAAATATTCACGTACGCCGATTCATTAGTTCTCAAACGTTATTAGATTGTGGAATTTAAATTATTGTAAGCCAGTGTTAATTATCATAAACAAGATTCATTTACAATATTCACACCTTGTTTTACACGCAGCTCTGCCTCTTAGTTGCCATGTTTAATAATTTATATTTCATAATTTTCGATGTACACGCATAATTAAGCCCTTTAAACACGTAGCGAAAAAATATAAATAATAAATTCAATTAATTGATGCATCCGTTATTGCTGATGCCACAGCAGCGTAATTTATTAAAAAAGAAAATGGTTTCAGGGTTCGCACTGAATGAATTCAATTGGTCGACACTGCGATAAGCATTCAATGGAGTGTGGGAGCGTTAAAGCTCTTATATATATATATATATATTATATATATATTTATATATTTTTCACTTGCAGTATTTACTTTAAGTTGATTTTCGCTACAATCCCAATCCATATTTATATTACAAAGAATTCAGAAATTTCAATTTAGTTTCATTTCCCTTATTGCATTTAATAAAAGGAATTTGCTCGAGTTTATTAGCTTAGAAGAATGCAATTATTTGGCCCTGATATGACACTCTCCATATCACAAACTGAATCGCATTAAAGTCTGAACTATGCAGCATAAAATTGAAATGCAAAAGAAATAAATGAACATGGAACTTGGTATTTAAGCAACACGCACTAGCAGGTGAAGGAAAAAAAAAGAGAAAATAAATAGAGAGCAAAAGCAAAGGTTGAAAATTTGTAAATGCATTGGAGATGCCAAATTATTGCTGGCAGAGATGCAAATGCTTTTGCAGTTATCCAATATGCTAGATAAGCCAAGCCAAACAAATCATTGGCCAAAAATCACAATTTTCTTTTTATGTATGAAGAGAGAGAGTGTGTGTGTGAAGAGAGAGAGAGAGTGAGTGTGAGTGAAGCAGAGTCAGCTAGAAATTTAATTAAAAAGGGTTTCCTAACTTATACTCATAGATGTTCATATCTGCCATTTAAATGAAATCTACATTTGCATCATGGGCTGACAACACATTTTTTTTTTTTGGTTTATTTATTTTATTTTTTTTTTTGGAAGTTTGGATCAATAGCTGCTGCGGTTACTTTGTACAATTTGTACAAGAGAGAGGCGTGCACATATCGCCTCCCGGCTGCCCACTTGCTGCTAGCTGCTTGCTGCTTACTGTGAAATTTTGTGAATTTTTACTCAAATATTTGCTTTCAATTTGGAGCCACACAGCCAGGTGAAACGAGGTGGTTTGGTGGCTGTACCAGCAGCTGCTATTGCACCTGCCTTTGAGCCACTGATGCTGACAGCTTCATAAGCGTAGAGCAAAAAGCAGCTCAGTGGTTTCACATAGCTGCCATGAGCAGTCGCATAGCCCGGCTGAGGTTGTGCTATGTTGAGGTAAGAGGACAACTATGTGCACATCGCCCCAGCACTGGCTTTATGCTTTTGCAAGCAAAGAGCCGCAGCCAGCCCGGCCATATTGTTACAAGAAACAATGCACGACTCTATGAGTTATGAGATTTGGAATGTGCGTATGTGTGTGTGCGTGTGCATGTGCGTTACAGGGGCTTATAGTCTATGGCATGTGCCCCGCAAATCTGTGCCCCTATCAACCGCAGCAAGTGGGCCACAGGCAAAGCGAATCTTTTGTTTGAGTCGTGCCGGACTGAAGAACTGAGGCAACCGTCAGCTAGCACGGAATAGCAGATAAATTGAGCGCGCGAACTATTGATTTTCCTAGTCTATGTTTCCTGGGTACAACAACACAAGCGTTAACACACACACACACACACAGCACCCCTTAACAGCCACCAGTCTCACGCTCCACGCTTCTTCCCTCTCTCTCTCGCAGCTCTCGCTGTTGCTTTCTCCAAGTGGCATACAAAGTCTACGCCATTGACATAGATACCCGTCTGAGCACAAAAGCGAAATTCTTGTGAAAGCAAATTGAAAAGAAAATGCAAAAAAAATATGTCAAAAGCCATTTTTTAATATCGGTAGGCGTGGCAAGACTCTCGATTGGCCAATAGATAGATTGATTACGCGGCCATTAACAGACACAATAGCGACTAAATGGCACAAGGCAAAATGCTGAACAAAATTTAAATAAAATAAGTATCTCTAAGCAGGGAAGGCACAGTAGAGAGAGAGAGAGAGAGAGAGAGGAGAGAGGGAGAGAGAGAGAGGGAGAGAGAGAGAGAGGGAGAGGCAGAGTGAGAAAAACAGGGAGAAAGAGAGAGACAGAATGAGTGAATTAAAAATTGAATTTAATTAATCATTCTTTGTAATCTCTATGTAATGATGTGATTTAATATAATAATAGTGTAAGTAAATATTTTCGGCTTGAAATATATCTAATTTGCCCAATTTTCAATTAGCTTAACATTAAATTATAGTTAGCATAATTTCAGCAATTTGATTAAGCAATGAGCTATCGAGTTATACATTCATCTGTTTATTTGTTTATAATTATATAAGTTAACAACAATAATAATGCTTGATAAATTAAAGTTTCTTTATTTTTGATATTATTTCCCCATGACACTGAAGCCTTGAAATAAATATTATTATTATAATTTTCTATATAAATTAAAAAAATATAAATAAAAAATAAACATAATTAATCAAATATAACAAACATTTCATAAATATTATTATTAGAATTTTCTATATAAATTAATAAAATATAAATAAAAAATAAACATAATGAATCAAATATCAAACATTTCATTTTTCATGCCTGCTGAATATAAATCTTTCACAAACTGAATTTTTACTGCGCTCAGTTATCAAGTGGCAGTGCCCAAGTTTAGGGACACTTTAACTAATTTAAAAAAGAAAAGAAGAAGATTTTATGACTGCCCCAAATATGGCAATGTATTCATGAAAATTAATTTTCCACTCAGCAAACTGCTATCAGCCGCAGCAGCAGCAGATAAAGAAAACTTTCCGCTATGCCCAGCTAAACAGGCACCTGCTGGTGCCGCAGTTCCCCAAGGAGCCGGGCCAAGGCAAGCTTGAAATTAAATTTAAAGCAAAGAGCAAACGGATAAACATGCCGAAGCCAAGAATAAACAAACGCCAACTTAGGGCCATGATTTTCGCTAGCAACCAGACCTCAAACGGATAACAAAAACAATTTTGCCATGGCCCAGACCACGAGTCGGGATATATGTATTTGCTGATAATCTTAACACGGGCGTGCGGCAGCTGAGTAAATATGTTGTTTTCTTAATAGTGACAACTGTTATCGATTATTTATAGTGCTGCTCGACGTCAGATTTGCACTGGATTGACTAGCATAGAATGCATATCAATTGGATAAGATCTGTCAAACAGCAAACATGCTGTTTCCGGCATAGAAGAGGTCGAGCCACCCAGAAATTCCAGCGGATATTGATGTTTAGAAATAGTGTACAACTTTCCGGCGCAGTTGGGCACGTCAACACGTCGGAAATAGGCCAACTCGCAGCCGTAGTTATGGCCAACAATCGCTACCAATTGAACCTTGGCCCAGCGTTGACTTTGACTTCATTCCTGGCTATCGCACCTGGGGTCCGCATCGCTCTCCATGCCTCCGCTGGAAAATTCCTTGCGTCTGCTCGCGTGCGAATTCACAATTTGGGTTAGGGTCAGAGCGATAATGTTGTACAAGTCAAAGGAAACGACTATGCCGACTGCGACAAAGGGTAAAAGGGCCGTAAAGCTGTCGTTTCAGGCGATGCCGCTGCACACATACACAAATAACAACGGCGCTGACGCAGCTCAATTCGAACGGATAAGTACGGCAAAGGCCAAATGGAATGCGTGCTAAAAATTGTACTTTACTGTCGAATTTGTATACACCATAAAACAATTTGTTATTAGCCTGCCGGTCATGCAAATCAGAAATACGTAGAGCTCAGCAGGCAGCCTTAGCCCACATAGACGTTGAGTCCTTTTTCTTTCGCTTTCGGCCAACACCAGCAAAGTGAATGAGAATTTGTTAAATGAATTGTAAAGGGTTCCATTGATATGGAATGCCCAAAGGAAAAGGCTTAAACGTAGCCAAGTACTCGAATACTACTTACTCCAACTCCTCGTCGTCGTCCTGCTGGACGGGTGCTGGCTTCGGCAGCTGCTGCTGCTTATCGCTGGTAGCGATGTTGTTCTCATAGAAGACGTCGTCCTCCTTGGACTCATCATCGTCGCCTAGGCTCAGGCTTTTATCTTCGTCGTCGTTGTTCTCCTCATTGCCTTGGGTGTTGGTTGGGATGTTGTTGTTGTTCTTATTGCCGTTGTTGTTGTTGTTGCTGTTGCTGTTGCTGTTGTCGCCATCGCTACTGTTGTCCTCATCATCGTTGTTGATGTCCTCAACATCCTGGCTATCGTTATCCTGCTGATTGACACGCCGCTTGGCTTCATCCTCCAAATATTTAGCCTTCGTGATTATCTCATCGCTAGAAGAACAAGAACAGGGTTAAGCAGGTTAGGCTTTGCACCACAGGCACAAATAATCAAATTTTAATTTAATTAGTTTATTAAGTCTTGTGAACAACACAAATTAGAAAACACGCCTAGGGCTGCTTACCGATTCTTGTGCAGCTCCTTCTTCGACACGCAGACAGCACTGAACTCATCCTCCAGCAGGCAAATTTCGCGTTTCTTACAGTTGAGTGGGCGGCAAAGGTCACCTGTGGGCAGCAGACCATAACAGACAAATTTAATTTGTAGAAAACAAAAAAACAATAAATATATGCCATAAATTTATTTATTATTATTATTTTTTGGGTTTTTAATTGAGCTGGGCTACTCACTTGATGGATCGTGTATCCAGCGCTTGCGATTCTCAAGATTTTTGTTGCTCTGCGAGTTTTTGTTTATCTATGGGCGAGAGTAAAAATGAAATGGAATGTTTGATTAATTCAGGTTGTGAGGGAAATATTTGATGTCTTAATGTCGTTATTTAAATGCAAAAATGCAAAGCTTCCAGTCATGTCAGTTGCCAGACGCATATCACAACACACACACACACGCACACATGATATATGGCTCGCCTGCTGTAAACGTGTCGTATACGTAATATAGAAATGAGAGCAACGTCAGCTGCTATCGTTGCTGCCAGACGCTTCTCGTTGCTTCAAAATGCTTTCGACGGGCTCTTTGTTTTGAAAGATTTTACAAAATTGCAAAATTCAATGAAAAAATAAAAAAGAATTATAGAATTACAGCAAAAAATATTTTCATTTCCGCACCCCGCTAAAAGGAAAACCTCAATATTTCGTAAGAAACTGGTGGTCCCTTGAAAGGACTTCGTTAATTGGTAAAAATCCCATACATTTGGTCCCATCGTTAATTCGTTGCTTTTCTGCCTATTGGGCGATGATCTTGCCTCTTATAATTCGCAACTTCGTTTCGAAGCCTTTGGGATTGGGAGAGAAAGCGCTAACAACGGGTAAAAAATCCTAGAAAAGAGCCAGAAAGGCAGATAAAACATTAGTGGGTATATGGATTGATAAATAAGACTGGACATCAACCAATGAACATAATCGAGATTTTAAATAGAAATATGATTAGAAAGTAGGATAGCAAGCCCAGAAAGAAGGTAGAAAGGTAGTTGGTGAGATAAACCTGAAATGGAGCGAAAAACGGCTTAAAAAGGCTAAAAAAGGCTAGAAAATAGCCGGAAAGTTAGATTGAGCACTAATGGGCAAATGGATGGGTAAATAACAATAAAACATTAAATAATATTGAATTGGATGTGTATTTAATTTTTAATAGATTAAAATTATTGAAACGACGTGAAATATAAAAACCCCTTCAATCGTATTTTGATATTTTAAGCCCCGATAAATCGAAAACCTCTCTTATTCGTATAAAATTCTGTTCCCTTGCCATTACGATTTATCGAGACTCGAGTGTACTTTGTGGGGTCTGCCACGCCTCCTTTTGCATGTTACATGTATAAAAAGATCAAGTTACTCCCTAGCTCCATAGCTCAATAGTTCCGTCGCGTACTGCTAGCAAAATCATATTAAGTGCAACGGTGCGTATGGGCAATACTCGATTTGAGTCTAAAATATGGTCCAGCAAACAGCAGCTGTAATAATATTATCCACAAACTGACATTTGCTTCAAGCCCATAAAACAACCAAAACGTCCCGTGTCGCTGTTGTGACTCCTCGCTGATGACTTGACTGCAGACTCGGCAACGCGGCGCCCAAAAGGCTGCAATGGAAAAGCTGCCATGCGACAGCAGCGCAAAAAAAAACGAAAAAGAAATGTCCGCGAGCTGCACAGGGAACAGCAGCTTCAAGCGGACAGTTGCTAAATTGGCAAGCTGACTAGGTGGCTGCCACACGGAGTCAAACAGGTCAAGCGTTGACCCCGTTCATGCTCAATACACGCGGCCAATTCAGCGAGTCAGAGAGCATATCCGCATTTGGCATTGGCAAGTGCAAAGTGGCAATTGCGCTTCATAGTGCAACAGCCACACATCCACAGCCCTATCCATGGCCATCCATCTGAATCTTCGCAGTCTGCTGTAATGCAATAAAGTCGGCCGGGGCGTGGACGCTGGCAATTTGCATGCGTTAAAATGCAATTTGTGCGCGTTTCCTGGCCGCGGTTTGCCGCGCCACACCCCTTTGAGAATCGCGCTTTTGTCCTTTCGCCGTAGTCATGTGATATTTAAAGCGTTCTCCGCCCGCTGTGCGTGGCGCGAGTGCGAGTGTGAGCGGAGTCATGGAGCCGTTTGGCTCTGCGGGTGTAGACGTTGATTGGCTTGGTCAGCAATCTGCACTGCGCTTTTGTGGCGCTCCATTTGTTGGCTTTAATTGCGCTTCGTTTGCGGCGGTCAGCAAGCGATTGGCCTTATTGTGGTTGAAAGATGACGCAGAAGCGTAATCAACTCCAGCAGCTACTTAAATAGGCCGTAAGTCCCGCCATCATTCCGATAGTTGGCTCTTTAACTGGGTCACAGCTGCTGCAGGCGTTCAGCCATTACGGCTGCTGCTGAACTCAGCACTTGCTTAGGGCCCAAATTGTGGCACTCGCGTTATGCAAGCAAATTCTGAGCGCAAACTGCGAGGCCACAGCAGGAAATGGTGCCGCAGTCGAATGCACTTTAGTTACTCGCTCTGCTATCCAGCCATCCAGCCAGCAATCTAGCCATCTAGAGGCTGTAGTTTAACCTCTTTGCCAGATTTTTGACTGTTTAAGTGGTTGGGCTTATTAAAGTCCATTTAATTACTACGCTCGGCTGATGCCTCGTCGCCTCTGACTCCATGCAACTTGACCTTAATTCAGGCTGCCTCTGCTGCAGCTTCTCTCGACAGATGCTGCCAAATGCTCTGCAGGTTTTGTTAAAAGCAAGAGAAGGGAGAAAAATTGTCAGAAAAACAAAAAAATGTTATACACGTCATTTTGTTGCAGCTGCAGCAGAGACACGCCCACAGCCAAGCGCCCACCACCAGCCACACTGTGGCAATCTGTCAAGCTTTAAATTGAATTTACGACTTTGTTTTCGTAGCGGGTTTATTTCTTATTCTTTCTACTTATTTTCTTCTGCCCTGCGCTGCTTCGCAAATTCTTTATTGTTTTCCTTATGCAGCAGCCAAGAATAGCAAGCAATTCCGGGCGGCTTCAGTGGGTCTGCTCCTTGCTGGGGCTGCAATGCGGCCGCACTGAGACTGCAGCGCCATTTTGACTGTCAGTTTTGGTTGCATTATGCAAATGTTATTTTTATTTAGTTATATGCATTTGTTGCTGATTTTCTTGCCTTGTCCCATGCGACTCAACATTTTATTGAAAACTATTTCTTAGATACCAGATTTGCAGTAAGCAAGATTTCGTGACATGTATACTTTGATCAGCTGAGCTGGCAGCAACTAGGACTCTGAGCAACAGTTTATATGTATACTCACATAAGAATGAGTTGTATATGAAAACTCTATGATATAAAATACTTTTTCCAGTCAAAATATTTAAATTTAAAAATTATGTATTGAAATGTCTTTCGAATTCAGCAATCAATTTAACATATTGTAGTTTCTAAAAGGTAGGTTGATGCACCTATTTTCGATGCAAAACTTTCATACATGTACATCAGAGTTTATCTCAACAAATAGGAATGATTGGCATTATGAAAGAATTCGATAAAGATAATTACCACAAATAGGTTGAAGCACTGGATTATTTTCAAAAGAAAACCCTAAATAAAGGCATATAACTTCAGCATGTTATCCTATTTTTTCACCAAATTTCAGCATTTTTTTAAGTATGTTTCTTTTTTCTCAACAAAAGTTGGCAACACTGCATTGAATTTTCACAGTCTCATTACATTAGACAAAAACTTAACGATTGGGCAACGTTGACGTAAGCACTCTTACATCTATTTGGGATTGTTAAATGGCAAAGATATATGAATATATGAACACAGAACAGAAACTAATCCTCTTACAAATAATAAAAAAAAAGACAAACTGCAAACGCTGCACATTCACGAATAATTAATTTCGCCAGACCGAACTAGTAACGTTTGAATGAATGTGTGTGTGTGTGTATGTATGTATGTGTGTGTGCAGCTAAAATGCCATCAATGCTTTGTGCATTTGGGTATCCCATATTATGAAACGCGTTTGTATTATGTGTTCATAATTAATATGAAAATAATGCCTTTGACTTCAAATGCACAAACTGAAAAACAAATTAACTAAAAATTCTCGAAGCAATAAGCTGTTCAATCAATTGTGCACGAAACATTTCACATAAGCTGCATTGAATTGTGCTGAATTGAGCTGCAAAGCTGATATGATTTCATGAGATATTCCTATCAAATGACAGACAGCATTGTTAGTAATTTCTCAATGAATGGACTTTCATTGATGTGGAGTTCTATGTCATTCTTGTAAATTTAGCTTATTATTCAACTGAAATGTAGCTCCATGTGCCAATCATGCCAAAATGTTAACTAATTTAAAGTTTTCATTTGTCAGCATTATCCATTACTATTAAGCTCCGCTGGGCTTATGGATTTCAAATTAAATTATGAAACTAGTTTTAACTCGACCTCGATCTGGCCCATCATGAACTGTTCAGCTCCCCTCTATATGGAAATCATCTATATATAATACAGATTATAATATGTGGGGATGCAAAAAATGAAAAAATGAAAATTGTTGTAAAATATGCAGTGGTCTGGGCATGAATGGCAATGATGCGGTCCGGAGATGCAATATTTTCGCTTTGTTGGCTGATCTGCTGTGGAATCAATAAACTATGCGGCGCTTAGAATGATGCGGAGCATATTAAAAGGCCACAGATGTTGAGGCCTGAATCTATGTGCACTGCATTTGGAAATATTGCGGCTGTGGCAAGCGCGAATCGCATGAGTTGTGGCAATTAGAGCAAAGTGTATCTATTGCCAGTGGGAGTGGATTGCCAACTCACCGATCGATTGACTGACTGACTGACTGACTAGCTGAACTGAAGTTGTGGTCCATAAATTATGCATTGGGCTTTAAAAGTACATTAGGCAGGCATGGCTGGCTGCAGCTCAGTTCGGCTAGCATTATATGTGTATATAGAATGGGATGCTGATGCGGTGTGATTATCATCCATATGTAGCCCGGCGGCTATTTTGTGGCCTTTATAATAGTCCGAGTGGGCCACATGAATTGCGCAATTTCGTGCACACAAATGGTAAATCAATTTCAATTGCAGCAGCCAAGGCAGACTGCTCTAAGAGGGATGTCCTGGCTACCACATTTCCTGTCAGGATGCTCAGCAGGAAGCAGGCCCAACGTGCAAATCCATCAATATAAGTTAGATTTGAGTTTGCGTTCCGCTGCCAAAGCTAAACTTTTCACAGCACCAAAGTCGAGTGCCAAGACTGCCAAGCGAATGAATTGAAAGTGGAATTTGAATTTGAATCTGAATCTGCTCTGGTCCAGGAAATTGCATACTTCAGGCGCCGGCTGGCATCGAAGCCATAATGCCAAACGTCGCCGCATGTCAAACAGGATGCCAACGGGCTTGGCTAGTTTGATAGCAAACTAAGACAATGTCACAAGTTAAAGCCCAACTCCGAAGCATATTTTTCAGCGCATCAGGCAATGCATCAGGGTAAATGCATGTTTTCTGATAATCATTACGAACACCACGCAACGTTGCATGAATAAATTATATAATAATTATGTAACAATCACAATTTAATTGTTAATTCAATTAGTGCCATGTTTACAAGCCGAACGAACAAAGAGCGAGAGAGAGAGAGAGAGAGAGAGAGGGGGAGAAACAATGAAAATTTCCGAAAGTGCAGCTTAAATGTTTACTTTTACAGCCATACAAAAAAATATAAATAAAAACTTGACATGTCCTGCGGCAGAAATAAACATGCCACGTGGCAAGTGGCAGCTTGGCAAATAGGCCAGCTGCACTGCCAGCAAAGGCAGCTCCCATATACATGTATGTTATACCTGTTGGGGGCGTGCCACTGCCACGTTATGTTTATGTATCGTAAATGCATTTTCCGACAGAGCACATCGAGCACACAGACGTGCAGTGTCAGAGCAGGTGCCTGGGCAATCGCATTGCAGTCATAAAACATTTTCGTAGCAGCAACCGCAGCCAGCAGAGCGACAGCAAATTGCAACAAATTGCAACAGGGCAACAAAGGTAAACAGAAAGCTGCGCAAAAAAAAAAAAAAAAAAAAACGCACATTACTACCCCAGCAAATGTGCTCACAAAATACGATTACTACATTCATTTGCAGTACAACATTTTTGGATATTTATAAACATGGCCAAACCATGCAGAAACATGAAAAACGCCGATTCGGTCAGCGCCATGACCGGGACATGTTGCCATCTGATTGTGTTGTTTTATGCCATGCACTCGCATCCGGGAATTGCTGCCCTGTTGCCCTGTGGCCGGCACAGATTAGGTCTAGTTTATGGCAGCTAAGCCACATCCACATGCTGCCTGAGAGCTAAGGGAATGTGAGCAAAAAGCCAGAGGGTGCAATGTGCAACGAATAGATTTAATCAAGCTTAACTTTACTATCAATTTCTATCTTTTCCAATCTCACTCTCTCTCTCTCTCTCTCTCTCTATCTGTCTCTCTGTGTGTGTATATTATAGGTATGTGCTATGTTTGCAGTAAACCAGAGCTCACAAATACATATGCGTTGATCGTTTCTGAATGTCTCCATATATAAGCCTTATACACTCACACTTTGCGAAAAAACTCTGAGAGCAACGATTACGTCGGTTGCTCTCTGCGTTCGTTCGTGAGCGTAATCAAACAGAATCTTCTTTCGCTCTTCGTTTGGTTTGAGAGCGAGGCTTGTTTCGCTAAGCACATAAATAGCATACGTGATTATGATTATGTGCATGTGTGTGAAAATGAAGATCTATTGCATAGACTCTTTATGTGCTCTCTTACTGAGCCTCACTGTGCGAGCGTCAATCGTATAGCTCGCTAAACGAAGTGCGGGAAAAGAGCATCACACGAATAGTTTAACGAACAGAACTCAACCGAAGCCAAAAGCGAAAAAAAAAACGAACGCACTTGCTTAGAGTGTGAGTGAGAGAGCATGAGATCAATCGGTCTCGTGGGCAGAGCATGAGTTAATAGTTATTAGCGAGCTACGTATAACTAAGCCTATAGTAAACACTTCCTGAGCACAGCTGATTATATGAATGCCTGCAAAGCAGTTAAGGAAACATTGTCTGAGACACGCCCACACAATTTAATGGCAACAGGGCGTAATTTAAGAGATGCTTATTAAGCATATTCAGGTACTCGATTCACAAAGCGCAGATGGAATGAGATTATGGCTCAGACACACCCAAAATCAACCAGCTTGAATGCGTTGCATTAAAAGCTTTTGGTTGCGCCATTGCATGCAATGGACAACGAACACTGAACAATGAGCAATGGGTAAGGGATAAAGGATAAAGGTTACGTGTTACGCCTCGTGAATGGCTTGCTAAGCGGTCTTATAGCTAAATAATTGCAAACTTGCCACGCCCATGGTGATTGAATAGTTCAATCAATTAGTTAATTGCCGAGCTGACCCAAAGTCTGTTCGAGCGAATCCCGCAGCTTAAATCGTAGCACTTAGCAGCAATTGGCAATTAGTGGGGCGATACCGGGAATCCATTAAAGCACAGGGCGGTTGCCCTGACAAACCAAAGACCTGTAAATGGCCACGCCGTTGACTTTTTACTATTTGGACTGCATAGTGGCTGGCCTTGAGTGGCGCACGTCTTAGCAGCACATTTGAAACTAGTTGCTCGGTGGTAAAAGTAAAACGCAAGGCTAAGCTTGCACAGTAAGCCAGCAAGTGGAGGGTAGGGAAACCTTTCAAAGGAAGCAGACAAACGACAAATTTGTCGCGCCAAACACAGAACTCAAATGAAGCAGCAGAAAATATGAAGTTTTTCCTCGTTTCTGAACTCTCTCCCACACATATACACCCAAAGTCATTTATACATACACACGTACAAGTATTTAAGGGTGTGTGCGAGAGCAAGCAAAAACTTTGCAAATTGCAGCTCATCGTTCTTTTGCCACGAGGCGGGATTGTGAGACGGGGGCATCCGTAATGGAAAATAAAAGCGAGGCAAAAATCATGCTTGTGTTTTTTTTTTTAGAAGCCATTCAAAGCCTGGCAGCCATGACAGTCAAGCAAAAATGGCGGCAACAACCGGAAGTCGACTGTTGCCTGTTGGCTGGCGCTTGTCAGTGGCTTTGGCGCTGGCTGCGTGTTGTGGGCCGCCCCCTGACACCGCTGTCGCTGTCTGATGAGAAATGACAGGCAATAATGCTGCCAGCTATACTCCATCTGCATTTATCATAACTTTAGTCCTTTATTTGCCTTGATGGCAGCGCTGCCACAGGTCGCATTTGTTGTAATCATTTTGTTTCAGTGCGAATGCTTCGTTAGCAACGTCTCGACATTTGCATGGCGTTGCTTTGGTTTCGCATTTAGAAATGTCCCCAGTCTCTGCTTATGCCACCTGAGGATTATCGCAGCTTGTTGCTACATTTAAGTTGAAATGCTCTGCCAGATAATTCATATACAATACACTTCAAATGGGTTTCAATTTAAAAGTCCATTTCATTTTGACTAGCACCAGCTGTACCTAAATATAGCCATGCTACGTATCTTTGTAGTAACTGGCCTTAAATTCAACTTGAAACAGAAACAATTTTAGATACATATATAGAGAGAGTGAAATTAGACTCTTTGTGATAGTATCAAGTCTCCCTTATTATATATATGTATATGAAGTATATATAAAAAATGTCTATAGATATAATTTCACACGTCCACGCCCAATTCACTGGCAAATTAGCAAATACAATGCATTGGGGCAGCTTAATTGCATTTTGTTATTTGTCAGTGATTGGCTAGACTAAATACATATCAAATAGCTACAAAAGCATTTGATGCAACAACAATTGGCTTAATGCGTTATTGAATATATCCATAAGCCCATTTAATTTAATTTTGGCCAGCCAGCAAGGATGTGCTTTAATCAATCTGCATGGCAAATTAATTCGATTCGGCATCGTTAATAATTAACAATTGTTTATATTCATTACAAAAAGTAATAAAAATACAATAATAATGAAGGTAATGTGACAAATGAAAACCAATTACAATGCTTTTCACGCTGCTCAAATGGCATTTCAATGTGCCCCATAATTGAATACTATTTTAATTAATTATCACCACAGCATTACACACAAGTGAACTTAATGAAGGACTTTAATGCATAGATTGAATATTTATTAGGACATAGCTTAGCTATAACCAGCTATAACTGCAGAGAGTTTAGCTCTGTGTTTTCAATTCTTGAATGCGTATATGAAGCATCAAATTTGTTTCAATATATATTCATGTATACATGCTTGTATGTAAATATATTCTATATTTACCTAAGACAAATATTTTTATTAAGAACAGAGAATAGCTATGCAAAGCAAAAATAGAAAATCTATTTTTAAATTTTGATACTGTTTTGAATGAATTTATATAAAATAGTTTAAAGATTATAAAACTTGCGTACAAAAAAGAGTTGAATGCACAGATAAATTGCAATTAAAATAATTTGAAGTTGTATTCAAAAATATACATATATTTATATATTAAATATGCCTACTTCTATATCAGATTTTTAGATTTTTAATTTTTCTTTTCCAATTTCAATGTACTTTCATACAATTTGATATTGTTTTTATAATTCATGTTTTATTTACAATCTGTCTTATACTATTAATTTACAATTTACTAAAACTAAAATAAATATGTATTTCATTTGTTGTCTCTTTTTAGGCTTACGTAAATGTTGCTGATGGCAAAAAATATCTTCAAATTGATTGCGTAATGTGGAAGCACTTAACAAAAACATTAAGTCGATTATGAATATATATTTAGCTTGAACTTTACATCTTATATTCTATGCCCAACAGAGATACTTGAAAAAGGCAAATAAACTGCAATACTATTAAGATGCACACCAAATTCAATATTCATATGAGCAGCCAGGCAAACCGAGTTCATAAAAGGATACGTGACCAGGCGTATTATGAAAAAGCAGGCCTTAGGGCCTGTCCTCGGGTTATTTGCTATTGTCACATAGATAATAGAAGAAAAAAAAAAAAAAACGACTGTCGAAGAAATTGAAATGCCTGCCACAGATGTTGAATAATGTTTAGGCATAGTAAGTGCTTTCGATGGCATGCATTAAGGGCTAAACGTTGATAAAGCGTAATGGAAATGTCCATTAGAAAACGTGAATGCGTACTTCAATAGCGCCATAGTAAAAATGTATATATGTACATATATGTAGATATATTAATATTCACGGCTTTAGACCAGAAACTGTGTCAACATCCGTCGAGCTGAGTGGATAATTGTAACAACACACAGCAAATATGTATGTATATAGATTATATAACAACAATCACATCGAATATATCCAAACATATATATGTTAGTGCATACATGTACATATACTCGACTGTTTGTGTTTGTATTTGTTTGTCATTTGAAATGTAGACATGTGTTGCTGACACGGCCGCTGGTGTAGCTGGCACACACAGTGGCTGCCATTAAAATCCTTGCAACATTGTTAATGAACTTTTAATGACTTTTTGCGATGGCATACAAATACATACACAGTATATGTATACCCAGGAGATACACATACATATGTACAATATATATATCAAGTACAAACAAAACTAAACTGAAGTCTACGAGCTGTACAAATCTCGGCGTTTCAGTTTTGTTCCGTGCAACTTTTGTGTACAGCAATTTGCGCCCATTGAAATAAGCGTGAAATCTGACACACACACACGTACACTTTTACATTAACAAACAAGAGTAAACATCACACACACACACACATACGCACACACACGCAAATGCACTGGCAGCTGCCTGCTGCCAAGCCTGTTTGAGAGTTACTGAGCACGCCAGCAGCATCAACAGCTCTCGTATCAGCATCTGCATCAGCAGCAGCAATAACAACAGCAACTTGTTTACATTCCACACGCTCGGACGTATGTACACAAGTATAAGTATGTGTGCGTGTGTGTAACGCAGATTAGGAATTCAAGTGGAAAGTAGAATATAAATTTTGCACTAAGCCAAGAGCTTTGGTTCCCATGCCAAAATCGTGTAACCGACTGAGCCAGAAGCAGTTGGCACAGCAATGACACGAATCGTGGATGCTCTTTAAAGCAACAAAGTGGCCAAGAATACCCTATGCGCAGATTAGCGGGGCAATTGTAAACAAACGCCACTGATAAGCTGTGACCAAACTATAAACCAAATAACAATAGAGCTTTATTCGCTCAGATAACTCAGTTCAAAGCTGATAAGCATTGAAAACCTCAACAACGTGATAATATCATAGGGCAATCGGCTGCGCTGCATACAGACATACACACACACATACTTACATGCATGTATTTAAACGAGTGGAGTATGCCAACGGCGACAGTCGCAGACGATCGCTGCCAGTGTTGAGAAGGTATTTAACGAAGCAGCGAAGACAGCTGATCGGCTGAGGAGTCAGCTGTTTGCTGTTTGTATAAAAGCGCACAATTTTAGATTCACATTCCATTAGAACATATACATATGTAAAGATCAATCTATTAATGCTCGTATATTGTAGTAATCAAATCTGAATCAAGATGAGCAAGACTGAGTGGGAGAGCAACGAGGAAATTAAAATATTCCGCGAATATCTACGCATTCCAACGGTGCATCCAAATGTAGATTACAGTGAGTTCTCTCTGAGATTGTGGATTGGAACTATAAGTTGATATCTACATAAATAAATACTTGATAAGCAAGTCGTTTGAGCAATTCATCCCATAAAGATTAACTGTCTGCGTTTTATAGCTGCCTGTGTGGAATTCTTGAAACGTCAGGCAGCCAGCCTGGAACTGCCTGTGGACGTCATCTATCCCGTGAACGAATCCAATCCCGTTGTGGTAATGAAATGGCTTGGCAAGCAGCCGGAACTACCTTCAATCATTCTCAACTCTCACACGGATGTTGTGCCCGTCTTCGCTGATAAATGGACCCATGGGCCATTTAGTGCCGATCTGGATGATGAAGGTCGCATTTTTGCTCGTGGCTCGCAAGACATGAAGTGCGTGGGAACTCAATATCTGGCTGCTGTTCGCGCCCTCAAGGCGAGTGGATTCCAGCCAAAGCGCACGGTTTATCTCACCTATGTGCCTGACGAAGAGGTTGGAGGTCATTTGGGCATGCGCGAGTTGGTGAACAGCGACTACTTCAAGAAGCTAAATGTCGGATTCAGCTTCGACGAAGGCATTTCCAGTGAGGATGAAACATACGCCGTGTACTATGCAGAGCGAACCTTGTGGCGTAAGGCATAGAAAGTTTTCCAAAAGGCAGGCACACTTAAAGTATATTCTTTTTCAGATTTGAAGTTTAAGATCAGTGGAACTGCTGGTCACGGTTCTTTGCTGCTACCAAACACCGCTGGCCAGAAGTTAAATTACATTGTGAACAAGATGATGGACTTCCGCGAATCGCAGGTGAAACGACTCAAGGAGGATTCCAGCATTGATATTGGAGATGTCACCACTGTTAACCTGACCCAGCTGCGTGGAGGTGTCCAAAGCAATGTGGTGCCGCCGTTGCTGGAAGCGGTTTTTGATATTCGAATTGCCATAACTGTGGATGTTGTTGAGCTTGAGAAGCAAATTCGCAAATGGTGTGAAGAGGCTGGAGGCGGCATTGAACTGGATTTCGAGATGAAAAATCCCTTTGTCGAACCCACGAAGATAGACGATTCGAATTCATATTGGGTGGCCTTTAAGAAAGCCTTAAACGAGCTGTAAGTACGATTTTAATTATGAAAGTATGCATATAACATGTTTTTTGTTTCCGCAGTGGCTTAAAGACTCGTTATAGAGTTTTTCCAGGCGCCACAGATAGCCGCTATATTCGACACGTTGGCATTCCAGCCCTGGGCTTCTCGCCAATCAACAAGACTCCCCTGCTGCTGCATGATCACGATGAGTTCTTGCGTGTGGACACCTATCTGCACGGCATCGAAGTTTACAAAAAGCTCATTGCAGCTGTTGCCAATGTCTAAATAAAAATGCCCACATTAAAGACACAATAAACTGTGATTTTAAACCCATTTTGGGCATGAATAATTTAGAGAGATTCAGCTAATGCTTAAATTGTATGTTGCTATATTTTTCTATTTGTTAAATTTAATTATGAAAAAACTGTGCATTTCGCTCGTATGAATGCATTTTTAATAACAACGTCAGAAAATGAAGCATATCAATAATTACTACATAAAAATGCATCGAGCATGAGCGCCAAGCAAACTGAAATGACAATGAATTATATCTTAGCTAGAATATTTCCAGTCCTTTTTGTACATCTCATAAAATGAATTAATGATTCATTGGGCTCTGTACGTGACTTTCTGCAATATATTATGCACTAGCAAATTTTATACTTATTAAAGTCTGTCAATGTTTGTCTTGCTCTCCGTCCACCTACCTTTGTTTGTCAAATCAAGGGAGTAGATATTGTTTGAAATGTCTGGGAGCTGTTCGAATTAGTCACATTTATATTCCAATGTAAAGTAGTAATAATAATTTGATTTGTACTATATTATTATATATAATCAACAATCATTGAGGTCGTAGCTAATCTCTATCTGCTATAGTTTTACAGCCAGAGATACAGCATTAAGTTCAATGTTGGGCCTTTTCTTTTGGATTAATGAAAATTCATTTAGATGTATAGGTGTATATCTTTTGGGTGATTCGTTATTCGGAAAACCTCCGTCTTACACAATTACAGAGCTATGCTCGCTTTTCTACAAAATACCTATATATCATTTGTTAAAATACTGAATATTAAACATATTTTTATTAAAATGATAATGATGAATTTTTATAGAAAGTTGAAGATTAACGGGCAAACTTTTTATTGTGTACTTTATTCAAAATGTTGTTGGTCCTATCTCTATCATTAAGTAATAAAGAATAAAGCATTGGAGTAAATCTTGATATTAACAAGTAAGAAAGCTCTAGTCGAGACGGCTCGACTACGAGATACCCTGAACACTGCAAAAAAGAAACTAATACTCTTCTTCTTTACCAAGCAGTTGCTGTCGTGGCTTGGGCTGAACTTTGGATGCTTATAACTGCATTTCTAGATGGGCGATTCTCATGAAATTTCAGCAGACTGATTTCCCATTTTCAATGGGTTCAGGGTATAATAAAATGATAAAGTAGTTTTACATAAATAATACATACATTTAATTCATATATTTACATAAGTAAATAGCTGTTTAGTTTAGGTGTTTAGTCAAAAAAAAAAAAAAAAAAAAAGTAAATAAATAAATAAAATTATTAATAAATTCTAAAATTAGTTGTAGTAAAAAAGAAAACCACAAAGCAAACGAAGATAACAAATGAAACCGCAAATTTAGTATTCAGCCGATAATAGAACAAATAATTGTGTCGAATGGAATTGGGTATTTAATAGAGAACAGAAGCTCAAATTTGAAATAAACGTAAATTGGCCGTGTCCGACATTGAAAGTACAATATTTTCAAAATGAGTCGTGCTGAATGGGAAAACAATGAAGAAATTAAAATCTTTCGTGAATATTTGCGCATTCCATCGATGCACCCAAATGTCGATTACAGTAAGTTTTTGAGGCGAAATTACATTAGAAGAATGTGGAAGAAATCGAATCTCTTGCAGCTGCTTGTGTGGATTTCTTGAAACGTCAAGCAGCCAGTCTGGATCTACCTGTAGAGGTTGTCTCGCTCGGATGGAATCCGGTTGTTGTGATAAAGTGGGTGGGCAAACAGCTTGAACTGCCTTCCATTGTTCTAAATTCGCACATGGATGTTGTTCCGGTGTTCCGGGACAAGTGGACGCATGAACCGTTTAATGCCGATATGGATGACGAAGGTCGCATTTATGCTCGAGGAGCTCAGGATATGAAGAGTGTTGCAACGCAATATCTTGGAGCTATTCGATCTCTGAAAGCTAGTGGCTATCAGCCAAAGCGAACTGTCTATCTAACATTTGTGCCTGACGAAGAGGCTGGCGCTACTCCGGGAATGGCCAACCTGGTCAAGAGTGACTACTTCAAGAAACTTAATGTGGGATTCAGCTTTGACGAGGGCATTGCTAGCGAGGATGAAACTTACTCAGTGTTCTATGCAGAGCGAACTATATGGCGTAAGTAGCATGCACCTTCCATTGAGATCCTTATGAATTGGATTCTTTTAGATCTAAGGTTTAAGATCAGCGGAACTTCTGGTCACGGTTCGCTTCTTCTACACCAGACCGCGGGCCAGAAGTTCAACTATATTTTGCGAAAAATGATGGAGTTTCGTGACGCAGAAGTGAAAAGACTTGAGCAAAACCGCACCATAGACATTGGAGACGTAACCACCATGAACCTAACCCAACTGGATGGCGGTGTCCAAAGCAATGTGGTGCCACCGTTGCTGGAAGTGGTCTTTGATATTCGAATCGCCATAACTGTGGATATTGATGAGCTAGAGAAGAAAATTCGAGATTGGTGCGAAGAGGCTGGAGGCGGCATTGAATTGGTATTTGAATGGAAGGAGCCCTATGTAGCTCCGACAAGACTCGATGCATCGAATCCCTATTGGCTGGCGTTTAAGCAGGCCCTAGACGAACTGTAAGTTTGCAGGAAATGAGTCGCTTCAATACTCACCCTTTTTAATTGATTTCAGAGGTGTGAAGACCCGTGAACGCGTGTTTCCTGGTGCCACCGACAGCCGCTTCCTGCGACAAGCAGGTATTCCGGCATTAGGATTCTCGCCAATCAATAATACGCCCATCCTACTACACGACCACAACGAATACTTGAGAGCGGACACCTATCTGCGTGGCATTGATATTTATAAAAAAGCAATTGCAGCTGTGGCCGATGCCTAGCACATTTTGCTTAATTAATTTTGATTTCAATAATGTTGATCGATATGTAATTCAACAATAAACGTACTTGAATTTGAGTAACAAGTAAAACTTTTGATAATGGGCTAATTTTCAGTCACACAATATTTGCTGATAAGCTGGAAATCACTCAAATTTATTATAATGGGAAATGTAGTTGATAAGAGCCGACCAAGTATATATATATATATGTATGTATATAAATACATATACATATGTGTAATATTAACTGAACTCTGCTATCGTTGTCTGAGTCGAAGCTTACGCCTAACCAGTAGCTGTCGAAAGCTACTGAAGTACTTTTCGCTGAGCATTTGGTAAAATGAGTAAAAGGGAATTACTTAGAAGCCGAGAGATGACTCATAATTAATGTTCTGAATTCGTATTAGCCATATACATTTTTGGGATTAGCAGTAAATTTAATTTAGTACAAACAAAATAGAGCGAGGGAGAGAGAGAGAGAGGTGAAAGAGATGGAAGTTATTTAAGTAAGCCACTTCAGATCAAATATCTTTTCTATTAAAGTACTATATACATATACATAATTATCCAAATAAAATAAAACCATAGCTCTGATACCTCACCGCTTAACACAAAAAATAATTTCAAATTAAAAATTAAAAAAATCTAAACAAGCTTGAACTTGACATAAACTATCTCAGGCATAATCCATTATAATTGAATTGTTTCGCTAATGGTTTTGATAAAAAAAAGACAATGCGACTGCTGATAAGAAGTCACAAAATTCGGCAAGCTATATTTTGCGCGTATAAAAGGAAAAACGGAAGCCAATATATAATTAAAGCCAAACTGAACACAGCGCGCGTTCTATTATTGTGCAAACAGACAAAATGAGTAAAGCCCAGTGGGAGAATAATAAAGAGATTAAAATCTTCCGTGAATATCTGCGCATTCATTCGATGCATCCGGATGTGGATTACAGTAAGTTACAAAGATGAAATCATATTTTATGCTTGCATTATGCAACAGCAAATTATCAGAGAGTTAATACTTGCTACAAATTAATTTCGAAACTTGTTGCAGACAGTGAGATAATTTGATTTTATGAAGCGTTCTTAAGTCTTATCTGAGCACTTTGCAGTGGATGTTGCTCTATGTGTACGTTTATCTGCAACCTTTGACTATTCTAATATGTATATAATATTTAATGTGCATATATTTCAGCCTCGACTTTGGTGTTTGACGCTTTTTTACGAGCTGCACGCTCTTCAAGCCACGGCCGAGAGATAGCCGACCAGGCTTAACGAGCTCCGATAAAAAGAACTTAAATAGACAAGACTGATAAGAAGTTGAAATAGGTATTTGTGATGCGTGATAAGAAAGAACACGTTCGTATTCCACATTCGTGCACTCCAATCAGAACGTCTCAATTAATTAATTTACAGCAACTTATTTATCTAGTTTCTCAAAGGGCAAACGAAGTCAAAATTGTGGCAAACTGTAATCAATTGGCTTCACGTTTAGTTAAGGCAATCCATTCTATTATCAATCGAATTTCTTAAGCACCACTTCAGCTAATTTTCTAATGAGAAGTGTGGCTTTTAAAACATTTTAAGTGTCGCTAATAAATGGCTTTCAATTTGCTAAATGCTCTCACTATTTACGACCTGCTGTTAGTGCTCAGACTGCAACAACAAAACACCTTGATAACAGGCTCATTTGCAAGCAAATTATTGCCGCTCTGATAAGAAGCATATCAGTCAAATTTATGAAAACAATGAACGAGCTTCATAAATCCGATAACGCATAACAACACATTAGCAGCAAATGGACGTGTTCTTTGCCATCAAAGTAGATGTTGAGGCCTCAAGAGCGCATTAAAAGCGAATATAATTATCTTCAGCCAGCAGTCCGTCCATAACTCTAGCCGCAGCAGCTCGACAACTTACATAGGTCATTGTATCCATACGTGAAAATGAGCAAAGCTGAGTGGGAAAACAATGAGGAAATTCAAATTTTTCGTGAATATTTGCGAATTCCTTCAATTCATCCAAACGTAGACTATAGTGAGTTTGTAGGATTTATCTTTGGCTAGTTCAGCTAATTATCCTTTGATAGTTATCTTTTAAAAAGGTCAATATGAGCTTAACTGATTTATCTTCAATAGCCGGATGCGTGGAGTTCATTAAACGTCAGGCAGCCAGCCTTGAGCTTCCAGTGGATGTTGTGTATCCAGTGAACGATGACAATCCCGTCGTGATCGTGAAGTGGCTGGGCACCGAGCCAGAGCTGCCGTCAATCATACTGAACTCGCACATGGATGTGGTGCCGGTGTTTCCAGAACATTGGACGCACGATCCCTTCAGCGCCGATCTGGACGACGAGGGTCGAATTTACGCCCGAGGCACACAGGACACGAAGGGCATTGGCACCCAATATCTCGCTGCGATTCGAGCACTCAAAGCCACGGGCTACCAGCCGAAGCGAACTATCTATGTGACCTTTGTGCCCGACGAGGAGCTCGGTGGATTTCTCGGCATGCGTGGATTCGTGAAGGGAGACTACTTCAAGTCACTCAACGTGGGCTTCAGCTTGGACGAGGGCTGTTCCAATATAGACGACTCCTATTTAATATTCTATGCAGAGCGAACCACATGGCGTATGTTTAGTTACCCAAATGATAAACCGATATTTGACAAGCGATTCAATTACAGAGATTAGATTCAAGGTCAGTGGTACGACGGGACATGGCTCTCAGCTACTGCCGGACACCGCTGCCGAGAAGCTCCATTACGTTGTCACGAAGCTGCTGGAGTACCGCACAAGTCAGGTGGAGAGGCTTAAGAATCAGCCAATTAAATTTTCCGGCGATGCGACTTCCGTTAATCTCACCATACTGAGCGGAGGAGTTCAAAACAATGTTCTCCCTCCCCTGCTAGAGGCGGTATTTGATATGCGCATTGCCATCGACGTTGATCTCGTTGCCTTTGAGAAGCAGATACGCGACTGGTGCGCCGAGGCTGGTAGCGGCATCGAGATAGTATTTGAGCGAAAAGATGAATATTCGCCAGCCACGAAGATTGACGACACGAATCCATTCTGGACAGCCTTTCGAAACTCGCTGACCGAACAGTTAGTATGCCCACACGCTGGCTCCATGCAATGTGATTCACGAATTTCTACCTCTTCCACAGAAACTTAAAGTACACGCCAATTGTGTGCCCCGGATGCACAGACAGCCGCTTCTTGCGGCCATTGGGTATCTCGGCTTTGGGATTTTCTCCGATGAAAAATATGCCAATCCTGCCGCATGCTCACGATGAATACACGCGTGCGGATATCTATCTGCATGGCATTGAGGTCTACACGAAGATCATTCCAGCTATTGCCAGTGTCTAAAGCATGTGCAACTGAATATTTCAGCATATTGCAAAATCAATAAAGAAATATATGTATACACAAATAATCAATCAAAAGTCGTAATTACATGTAATCAATTGATAAGAAAATGTGACATTTGACTACTCATTTTTCAGAAATAATAAAAAATATAAAATATATAACATTCATATATCATATAAACTACACAGATTTTCGTCTATTTATTTTATTTTATATATATATATTTATTTATTTTCTTTTTTTTAAGGGTTCAGGGTATCTCGTAGTCGAGCCGTCTCGACTAGAGCCTTCTTACTTGTTGCCCTTCAAGTGGTGCGAAGCATAGAAATGCGAACTCATTAATATATCCCGATTCCAATGAAAATTGGCCAACTGTTGGATTTGCCTGTTTTACACACATTCTTACCGGAAGTGAGTAAATTATTTATTCTATTTTAATAAATTGCATAGACAAATATGTTATATGAGACATGTTTCACTTTATCGACAAAAAACAATTAGCAAAAAAAAGTTGTGTCGGGCAAAGGTTATTCGAAAAAGCCACATTTAACTGATAGCAATTGGTGACTTAGTTGTAAATATGATAAAAGCAGACACATTGTTAATGAAAAAGTTTTATAATGGATGACAGAATTACGTATATAAGCATTCAGTCGATAAGACTGCCAAACAGTCGTCGGCCAGCACTGAAACCGTTCAGTGCTCTTATTTTGGGTGCTAGCATCTCCAAGCATCAGACGTATTTATAGTGCAAGTGTATATATAAAATTGTTTTTAATTGCCAAACAAAAAGTATTAACAAAATATCCAAACAAAATGAGCAAAGCCGAGTGGGAAAACAATGAGGAAATTAAAATATTTCGCGAATATCTACGTATACCCACGGTGCACCCAAATGTAGATTACAGTAAGTTTGTAAGCTTATGCAGATCGGCGATACGCTGTTTTATTTGAGCAGCGGCATTATAAAAATGCGATTACTTTAAACTGAACAATTTGCAGCCGAGTGCGTGGCGTTCCTGAAACGTCAGGCAGCCAGCCTGGACCTGCCGGTGGACGTTGTGTATCCTGTGAACGAAGCCAATCCCGTTGTGATTATGAAATGGGTGGGCACTGAGCCAGAATTGCCTTCCATAATTTTAAACTCGCACACGGATGTGGTGCCCGTCTTTCCGGATAAGTGGACGCATGATCCGTTCAGTGCGGATATTGATGACGAAGGTCGCATTTATGCGCGAGGCTCGCAGGACATGAAGTGTGTTGGCACTCAATATCTGGCCGCCATTCGCGCACTAAAGGCCAAGGGCTATAAGCCAAAGCGGACTTTCTACTTAACCTTTGTGCCGGATGAGGAGGCTGGCGGATTTTTCGGAATGCGCGAATTTGTAAAGGGGGATTACTTCAAGTCTCTTAATGTGGGCCTCAGCTTAGACGAGGGCTCTTCCACGTTGGATGACTCCTATTACGTATACTACGCAGAGCGCACCGGCTGGCGTAAGTATATCTGATTATTATTATTAAAGAGTGATTCTCAAAGAGTGTTCTCTGCAGACATTAGATTTAAGATCAGCGGAACTGCGGGCCATGGCTCCATACTATTGCCCAACACAGCTGGCGAGAAGCTGAACTATATTGTGGGCAAGATGATGGGATTCCGCGCGTCCCAGGTGCAAGCGCTGAAGGACGATAAGAATCGTTTCTACGGTGATGTGACCACTGTGAATCTGACAGTCGTGGAGGGCGGTGTGCAACGCAACGTGGTTCCCGCCCTGATCGAGGTGGTCTTCGATCTGCGCATTGCCATCGATGTTGATCTGGTGGCCTTCGAGCAGCAGATACGCGACTGGTGCGAGGAGGCCGGCGGTGGCATTGAGATCATATTCGAGCAGAAAGACGAATACGTGCCACCAACTAAGGTAGATGGCTCGAATCCATTCTGGACAGCATTTGAGAGCGCCTTGAAGGAATTGTAAGTAGTATTTGTCAATGTTCAATTTGCTTCCCTCCTTCACATTTCTCGCACCCAACAGCGACGTCAAATACCATACGTACGTCTGTCCCGGCAACACCGACAGCCGCTTCCTACGTGCTATTGGAATTCCAGCTATCGGCTTCTCCCCCATCAGAAATACCCCCATTTTGCTTCATGATCACGATGAATATCTAGGTGCGGACACGTATTTGGAAGGCATCAAAGTTTATACAAAGCTTATAGCAGCTGTTGGTAATGTTTAAGGCAATATGATAAATATTTATAAATTTATTTACAATAAAAAATATTCATTTCTATTTCAAATAAACAAATGTGTGTTCATATTGAACAAACAAAGGAAAATACTCAACATTTTCTAGCTAAATAAATTTGAGTAACGCAAAAAAAAAACTTTTTTTTAATCATACTCGTTCGATTATGAATATTATTTTTTCTGTTGAGTCATTCGGTAATTATGGTGTGTTCATTTAAGGCAGCCTTATCAGTTTATCAATTGATACCTACCGAAAAAAATAAAATAAAATGAGCTATGTATATATTTGGACAAACACACATGATTGCAACAACATCTGAGCTACCGTTGGACGGAAAGTAAGCAATAAAATATTGAGTTGCTCAATTTTTGAAGGACATGACGCATACGCCGTGTTGTGCACAATGGAATGTTGACAACGATTTGACAGCAGATTTTGTGTGGAACTCACCTAGCCACAGCTCTATGGGCATTTCGTCCATAAGCCAGAGGAATAAATGCCAAGGCAGGCGCCGCATGAAAGGAAAGCAAAAAGGAAAAATAGAAGAAGAAAAGTCGCATGTCAGCGACAGGAAATTGTCAGCTGAGCTCAGAGACGTTTGGAATGCCTGGCATGTGACTGTGCAAGGACATAAATTATGTTGTTACCCCCAAGGAGTAATGGACGCATGCCAATGTCCACCCAGCACACAGACATACGCACACACATTCCATTGATGGCATTGTCCATAACAGCAAATGCGCCGCATGCCTGCCGATTAGACACGTTAATGCATCTGTCAGCCGATGAAATATGCATTGATACTTCACGAACATGGCAACTGATCGGGGCCTGTTGCCAGTTCGCGGCACACAATTATGACAATTTATGCGGCAATTCTGACAGTGGGCCATGGGTCGCCATTAAATCCAAGGGCCAGGTGTGGCTCGCACTGCAAATGTATTCCACGCAATTAGCATTGACCATTACAGTGCGAACGGCGTAAGCTTGGCCTAATGACTGCAGACTGCAGACTGCCGACTGCGGACTGCTGGCCTTTAACGTGCTCGTTACCGTTGCCAAACTTAATGCATATCATTTTTACTTTTAATGAGCTGGCAGCAGTTGCTGTCTCCATGCCCGTTTACGCCACCTGCATTTTTTTCCTTGCCTCGCAGCCAAGTGCACTTAATGTTTTTTTGCGGCCAAGTTTGCTGCATTCGCCCACCTGGCCTGGACCAACTTGAAATTAAGTTTTTCTCTCTTTTTTTGTACTTCTTGTGCACCTCGCTTTGCATATTTAATTTTCTATAGCCTCCTGCTGGCAACGACGATGTCGTGTGTGAGTGAAAACTCTGGCAAGTTTTACATTTCAATTTTAATTTCTTTATGCCACATTTTTGGTGCAAACTTTAAGTCGCGAGTACAGGACCTGCACTCCAATTACCCCCCCTCTCTCCCCCTCCACCCCTCACGCAGTGCGGGGTAAACTTTTTAATGTACCACTCACACTAATTAGTCAGAACAAAAAGTTTTTAATCTTTAAGGGAAAAGGAATACATTTAATTAAATAAATAAATAAATAAAAGAGTAAAAGTAAAAGCTTAGTCAGGCATTTGCATTTGCCAGCCATGCACATTTTATAGCGTTCTCGAAATTTATGATGTATTAAAATTAATTCAACAATCAAAATTAAAAGCGAAACATGTTGTAATTAAATTCAATTTACTCGCAACTGCTGTGGCCGAGCCATCCAACAGAAACTCGAGCTGTGTCTTTGAGGCCAACGTTATAGCCGCGCAATTAAAACCTAAGATTAAACGAGCTTCGGCACAGCCCCATAGCCAAATCGCTGCGTGCCACTGTTTGTCTGGGACAACAAAGTGGTTTTATGAGACGACCAGGCAATTGAAGCGTCGTTGCCTGTAATTGAAATACCCACTTACCTAAAGTCTATGCTCTCGCACAGTGGTTGAAAGACAACAAAAGCGTTGAACATTTTACAACTTTTAGAGCATTTCATTATTACGAAAGAGCAGAACAAAATCATCATCAAGATGCTATTGAATGTACTCTAAATAATTTGAAATTTGGAATACAATAAATACACGTATTAAAAATTCGTTGCTCTTTGTTCTCAAACAAATAGGATTTATAATAAATATAATATAATATTTAATAAACTTCACAGCTTCAAATAGCTACAGATACATTATCATATATGTATATATTATAGATTTTCATTTATGACATTCATCAAATTTGATTATATTATATTTTGTAGAAAAATTCAAATAAATCTGCACAAATGTTGACACTTTTGATATTTATTTTATTTAAATTTGTCATTGCTGAATTCATTCATACAAAATTTGAAAATATTTGCATTGGCAGATTAACTTTACTCAACTCAACTTTATATTTGTATTTGTTTTTATATTTATATTTTTTTATTTTTGTTTTTATTTGCATTGGAATTTTTAATTTTATTTTTATTTCTATTTGTTTTATAAATTCTATTTTTATTTGACTTTTATTTTTATTCTAATTTCTAATTTCTATTTTTAATTTTTATTTTTGTTATAATTTCTAATTTTTTTGTTTTATAATTTGTATTTTTATTTAATTTTTATTTTTATTTTAATTATAATTTGTATTTTTTTTTTTTAATTTTATTTTTACTTTTATTTGTTTTATCATTTCTATTTTTATTTAATTTTTATTTTTATTATAATTTCTAATTTGTTGTTTTATAATTTCTATTTTTAATTTTTATTTTTGTTATAATTTCAATTTTTTTTTTTATAATTTGTTTTTTTTTTATTTATTTATTTTTTTATTTTTACTTTTATTTGTTTTATAATTTCTATTTTTACTTGATTTTTATTTTTATATTATTTTTTTTTTTTTAATATTCTAATTTTTTTTTTTTTTATTTATTTATTTTTTACTTTTACTTTTATTTGTTTTATAAATTCTATTTTTATTTTTATTATAATTTCTAATTTTTGTTTTATAATTTTTATTTTTTATTTTTATTTTTGTTATAATTTCTATTTATTTTTTTTTTTATAATTTGTTTTGTTTTTATTTATTTTTTTTTATTTTTACTTTTAATTTCTAATTTTTTGTTTACAATTTCTATTTTTAACTTTTATTTTTGTTATAATTTCTATTTATTTTTGTCTTATAATTTGTATTTTTATTTAAATTTAATTTTTATTTTAATTATAATTTGTATTTTTTTCTTTTTTTTTTTTTAATTTTTGTTATTATCAGTTAGTGTTTGAATGACAGCAATGTTTCGTAATTAAATTAAAATAGAAAATATAATACAATTTTGTTTGCTAGAACTAAATTTATTTATTTTCTTATTACTTGATTTTTATTTTTATCTCTTTTCTTCACAATTTACAATTTTACAATTATATATAGGGTTTGATTTCATCGAGCAACAATTAGTTGATAAACAAAAATGTTTATTCTGTTGTACTAATCTAATGGAATTTCAAATTTGTATTTTATCCTGCATATAAATAATTTGTTATATTTTTATATATTAAGACACATACATATTTGTTAGCCCTTTTATGCCCATTGTAGTAGTCTTTGCTGTCTAGTTAGTAAAAAGTTGAACTGAGCTTATATTAAACATAAGTAGTAGAAACAGCTAAAAAGTGATATTAAAGCGAAAGCAGAGACATACACATGTACACACACATACACACACACTGAGTTACTCACATTCTCTCTGTGGGAAAATAGAGTCGATTGAAGAGCGAGTGCATGTGTGTGTGTGAGTGTGTGTTCGTCTGTGGTAAATAATTTATTTTGTCATTAAGATAAACTCTAAGGCGCACACACACACACACACACACACGCAATTACACAACGTTCGCGCACATACACAGATTCGCGCATATAGTGAGTTTAACCCATGGTGAGCCACATAAACGTCACAGCCAGAGCCACCAAAACGGGAAAAAGACAAACTAATTAACTTGTTTAGCACCGGGGTGCACAATTTCTCTGCTTTTAGCGTTGCTGCCGCTAAACTAATGAGCGTTCTTGTGCGCTGATGTGTGTGTGTGGTATTAAGCGTGTCTAGAGAGTATGGTAAGCTAGCTAGCTTTCTTGAAGCGCTTTTTCTTAAAGCTGCGTCTCTTTTAGCTCTTTCGGCCAATAGTTTCTACCCCTGCCTTTGAGGCCGTTCTCGCTGTTGCAACTGCGTAGCGAACTTTATTGCATACGCTGAGGCGTGCCGGAAATGGGAAAATGCCGCCATAGTTGCCAAAAAAGCGCACACAAAAAGGGGGAAAAGCCAAACTTTTAATAGGTAGTCGCGTGTGCCACAATCCACGCCATAACCCATCGACCCACCAACCCCACAACCCCACAACCCACCAGCCCACCGCTCGTGCCGCACAAGCCAGCGTTCTGCATCAACGCGTCGCGACTTGGCGTCGTCTGCATGGCCCAGCAATTGCAATTTCATTTCCGTTCGTTGGCATTTATTTGCTCTTTGCTTGCTTTATATCTACATACATATATACACAATATATATCTGAGCATATAAATATATATAGGTACATATATATGTATGTATGTATATACATTGTGCATCTTCCTTCGTTCCTTTTACTTTTTTAGTGTAATAAGAATTTTAGACATTTTCCTGTATTTATAATGCCGTCTTTGTGTGCGAGTGTCGCCTGTGTTTTTTTCTTTGGCCATCCACAGAAAAACTCTTGTTGCTGCAGCTGGGCACAAAGCCATCTTCCGAGCTCAAAACTATGTACAAAGCGAGTGGGAATTCACATTTAATTGAAACTGAGTAGGTAAGCCAAGACCTCGGCTATTTTGCGGAAAGTAAAGTGAAGAAAAGGATTTGAGCAATTGAATACGAAAGCAAAGTCAAATGAAAGTCATATCTAGTTAATATTCGGTTATTAGAAACCGTCTGAATACAACTTGGCTCACAGTGCTGCTGAGCCACTTGAAGCTATTTTCGATTCGTTGTGCGCTCTTCTTATGGCAAGTTCTCTGGCTAATTGCTGCTTGAGAAAGTTGAAAATCAATTGTCCTGCCTCTTGCAATATTCTACAGCAGATCTCAGCTGTCCGTTATCTGCGTATTCTTTATGTGGCCGTGTATGAGTAAATAATTTTTGTTTGCACTCTTCAGCGACCTGTCGAGCGACCCATCGGGAAAAAGTTTGCGAGCTGAGAGATAGCTCTGGAGTTGAAAAGTTTACGGAGCACAAGAAACTTTCGTTGACAATTTGTCAGGGATTTTGGACTATTCCTCAAGCTGGCGAACGCTGCTGAGTTGGCAGGCGATAATTTCACTGGGCGACGAAAACTCTTAGTTTTTCGAGCACATAATATCCGACTGAGTCGCAAATTTTGTATTTATTTCTTTTTTCTGCTGCCTCCAGCCAGCCCAACTAATTGCACAGTTTGTATGCAACATATTGTGGCTGAGTGCAATTTTTGGGCTCCACACTCGGCGCGTCCGCTTAAAGGATTATAAGTTTGGGTTTGGGTTTAGTTTTAGTTGCTTTCCGCTCCAAGTTTCTAGTGTTCCATTGTGTTTTACTTGTATGCTGTAAATTATTATCATTCGCCGTGTGTGCTTACAGACTTACAGTGACTACAGCCGCCTTCCGCCCAATCACTTTTCAGCAGGCGCTATCTTCCTCCGGCGTAAGTTTATGGCTTTGCTCCATTTCGCTCCCGCTAGGCATTTGCGCTTGCATCGAGCTGGCAGCTGCTATTATCTGCCGCCCGTTCGCTCGTCCTTTTACAGTGTGCTGCTTCATTCTAGCCGTGTAAGTGTGTGAGTTATCGCACACATGCAATAAACTCACAGCGAGAGTAGCGAGTGTTATAATTTATTTATGGTAATGCGTACACCCACAGAGCGAAAGAGAACGAGAACGAGAACGGGAACGAGAACGAATGAGAGTTGGCAAAGGAGATATACCAATGAGTCGACTGTAAAAAAGTTTTATGTGCCGCAGCAGCTCCTGACTGCCTGATCCTGTGATGCTGCCTTGCTGCCATTGCAACAATGTCGTTACGGGCACACAACGCTCATGCCGAATCCTTATATCCTCCTTTTAATTTTTCGTGACACCTTCCCACTGCCGCTGCCCACCTGTCACGCTCAACGTAAAATATTTAATGAACTTTTTACAACTTCTGGCTTATATGTCAGTGCAGCAATCCACCTACATACATATATTCGCAGGAGCTATGCGGTGTCCTGTTTTTGTGTGAGGCTCTGCTTACTTTTGTTCAAGTTGCGCTGCTTTAACCTGATGAATATCTTTGCTCTTGCTGCAATTATATTATTTACTGCAGCTTACACAAATTATATATTTCTCTGATTTCATTTTCATTTCAAGTTTTATATTTCTGTTTACATCCAAAGCAAACAGCCAGCAGGCATTTAATATTGGATTTCGTCATCAAATATTCCACGCTGCGTATGCGTAATATGTGTTTCTCAGTCTTTATATGAAAACTAATACAAAGTACGGCAGCCAAGGCCTGCGGGCAAGCACATATACATATGTGTATATAAACATATACGTGCTTATGCATTAAATAAGTCTGTGAGAGCCAAACGAATGACGCTGTCACAATTTGAAGAGAAAGTTTCTGCCCAAATCTGTAGCGCCAGAGCCAGAGACAAGCAATTAATATGCATAATCTGTAACATTTCATGAGTTTGTCAATGCTGCCTTGGAATCAAAGCCAGGCCTTGGCCAAATTGCTGTCAACAAATGGTCTCAGTGCGGCTCATAAATAACCACAGCCTTGACAGACTCCGAAAGAAGAGATGCCAGCGTGGTCTGACATGTGCCCGACTGCCATAAAGCATAATGCTTTAGACAGTTACGACAATACTGCATAATTAATTGATGGCCCTGCGCCGACGAAATTGTGTTCGATTTGTGCAGGATGGTCATCGGGCTGCGGTGGCGGGCCATTTAAAAGCCCATTACGCCATAGGATAGCCAGCGCGATCGCAGTTATTAATTAAAACTTTACACAGCTGGAACCGAACACAATTTGACAGCCTGACACGAGGAAAGTTGAATACAGCTGCTGTAAGGCACACGGCTTATCTTATATAATCAGTTAAGTGCTACATATATGTAGCCAACTAGATACATATAAAAACACATATGTATATGCAAGTCTCAATATATATGTACATGTGTTATAGCCTAAGAGTGAGTAGGAGTGCACTTAGGCGTCTGCCTGGTTCCTGCTACTGCCACCACAACAATATGAAAGTGAAAAATGAGTTTGCTAAAGTTTTGCGCTGGGTGGCCAACAGTCATATATGTATATGTGTTTGTGTGTGTGTGTTAGCAAGAGTTTTGACATGCGGCGCACAGTTAGCTCCATCCTGAATAGAAAAAACGTTTTAGTTTCGCCTTTGATGCCATCGAAGTTGCGTTAGCGTTGCAAACTAATTTATCTTATTGAGCACACAACGTCGCTTGACTACAAATAGAAAGCGTACCATGTTTCTGACAGCAACGAACAGTTGCAGATGAATCTAAAACCAGATAGCAATCATGTGTGACAGATTGAGCTAATGCTGCCATTCCGAACAACTGCAGCATCTCAGTGAGGAAGTGAGGACCCAAATGAATCGAAACTGAATTCTAAATAATGTCAAAGAGCTCGTACTCCTGTCTTGTAATCCCCTTGCGACTGGCATTATTAATTAATTATGTATGAGCTGTCAATTAGCAGTTTATACAAGTTTTTATGACTTGCTTTGTTTTTAGCCAAGTTGAAATAAACGAGTATGAGTTCTCTATTGGAAACTGTTTGATTAGGCAATACCCTAACCTCGCGATGAGCCACTTCTACTATGTATACCTTACAACAAATTTGGATACTACTCCATGATTCTCTTATACATCTTTTATATGCAACTTTGACCAAGAGTTCAATCTGAAGTTCATGCAATTGGGATAGTGAAAGAGTAATAGAGCCTATCTTAGCATCTCCTCAGCACAGCCCTAACAAACATTTTCATTTCATCGCGCATAAGCAAGTGTATTTAATCTTTGGCACAGAGCTACAGCATTTTGCTAGTTTCTATTTTGCGTTCGTTGTTTACTTCTGCATATTTGCAGTGGCTCTTGATTTTTTCATAAACAGTTTTGGCCGCAATTTCTTTTCTTGGCAAAAAGAGCAAGCAATTTGCCAGGCATGCAAACAAAGTCTCATCCGTGCACAGTCAAGTTTGGGCAATTTGCTAATGTTGCTGTGTACGTGCATAGCTCCATCTATGGCTATGGCAAGAGATGAGTGCGACTGAGAGCGACGGAGAGGTAGAGACATAGAAGCAATCGAGCAATAGAAGCAGCATGACCCAGCCTCATAAAGTATGTAATATAACAATGCACACACACACACACACAGAGATGAGCACACACGTAGGCGTGGCATAGTATATGAACAGTAAGTAAACCTTGCGACGGGCTTATAAGTTGGCGGGAAAAGGAATTGTTGTGTCTAGCTGAGTCATATTTCCATCAGACCTCGGGGCCAGGACTCAAGAGAAAATGTTCGTGGGAAAATTGCAAGTTTCGGCGGCATGCAGCTGCGAGTTCCCTGACTGAATTTTCTTTCGTTTTCCCTTTTTTTTTTTTTTTTTTTGCCAACCGCATTCACATTCGCTGCAAATATGCAAATTCAGCCAAGGGATTGGCGAACTGTCATGCAAATGAACTTGCTACCAAATTCGGTTGGAGCTCAACTGTTCCCACAACAGCATCAGGAACTCCACGAAGCCAGCTAGAGGTGTTAACGAGAAGGATTTGGCATAGGTCAACTGGGCGCATAAGAAGTCGTATATTTTCAGAAACCCTATTAAATTACATCTTGTTGCCTATTTAACGTTCCACTCAAAGTTCTTGCAGCGTGCTCGCAATTTATTCAACAGTGTGAGGGTGAGCATAAAACTTTATTGCATAACTTGCACAAAATATGTTTTTTATATGCTCGTAAAAAGAGAATCTACATCATAGTCAGCCGTTAGAAGGTGCACAGAATGCTTGTGGCTGAATATAGGGTACATGGTCAACTGCAAGTAAAACCGTAATTTACACACATTTTAATTTAGTTTTTTGCCATATTTATATATCGTGAGTGCTTCTGACTGAGTGTGTGTCTCTGTGTGTGTGTGTGTGTGTATGTCAGCTGTGTGCACATTTAAGTGGGGCTTACCCAAAATTATGCATATCAACTTTATTGCTCGCACATATCCCACATTTACATACGAGTAAGTGCATAAGCACACACACACAGAAGCATAGACACAGCAGCACTCATACATTTAAGGAAAGTTTTGCATATTTTACGCAGTGATTGGATGCTAGATGACTGATGTCTCAGCAGCCTCTTGTCTGCCGTTTGCCCTAGGCCATCATACACTTGATATTCTTATCAAGCCCCGTATTAAGCATTGAATGGGTATACTTATCTTGAGATATATGCTTGTTGAGCAGAGCGATGTTTATGCAATCTACCTTAATAATGTAGTGCATTCCATAGTTGATTAAACAGAAAATTAAAAGCTAATAATTGCTCGTCAATCGCATAAAATAATTAAGAGTTCAGATAAACTTCGACAGGCAATATTGGAAAACTTTGTTCTGCCAGGCATGAAGTCTGCACACTCAATAAATAAACTTTATGTAACGGTCGGATAGTGAAAATTCTATTTAATTTCTTAATCTTAATCTTACCTTCATCATCAGATTTTTAGAATCTGTGTTAAATATATATTTAAATGTTTAAATGTTTTAGATATTATGAGTGCTGAATATTATGTGAATTTTTCAATAATTCTTTTGATTAAATTACAAATATTTAACTTAACTTTAACTTAATGAAAATCTTATAGAAGACGGAATGTTATATATGGCTTACTTTAAGAAGATTTTTCGCTCAGTCAATATACGCGTTCCACAGCTGTCTTACACAGCTGAATGTCGCGTTGTGTCGCTTTATATCTAATCTAAACCATATCTCTACCCATTCATAGGGTATCCCGCTGACAGCTCAATGTGAGCTACTCTTGGTGTTTTTGTTATATTCACATTTTATTTCATGCTGCAGCCCCATTTTGTGCGTTTTGCTTGCGAAGTGCACAATGCAAAGATTTATTTTGTGCTGACAAACAGCGCGTCGCTTGTTGGTAATCGATGGCAATGAGCATTGGCATTTTATACGCTTCAACAGAGACGCTCGTTGCTGGCGATGGCGCTGGAGATGGATGCGACGACATCCACATGGCATTTGCCATGCCGTTTGTCTGTCTGATTATGGCAAGGAGCGCACAAGGAGCGCATAGACACACACTCATGCTCACGCTCACAGATTGCCCGGGCTCGACTAAACTCAAGTAATAAATAAGCATATCAGTTGGACGAGCTAGCAAATCAGGCGTATTCTATGCCGAGGAGTGAAGCTAATTTGTTATCATTTGCACGATATGAATAGAGTGTAATAAATGCACACTGTGCGAAATGAGTTACAAATGCGAAAAGGAAATACATGTACATATCTAAATATGCATACATCAGCATTTATATATATGTTGCATACTTTGAGGCTGCACAAACAAAAAAGAACGTGTATTTGATTAGTTTGCTTGTCGGATGTAAAAGTAGCAGAATCGTAGTCAAGCCAAAATCTGAATGCCATCAAAGAAAATATCTATGCACGAATGTCTTGAGGCATCAGAAATGCCTATTTAATGTTTGAGCTGCGCTCTTTAAGTAGTCTATTACTTCGCTCTTTGTCGCCTTCTGTTCAACATCGTAATGAAAATATTTGCCTCAGACCAATGATGTCTGCGCTTCGTAAGGGCAACAACAACAACAACACAATAATAGATAACTTTTCAATTATATTCAATTGCCTCGGCTGCTTTGGAAAGTGGAAACAATTTGGTAACAATAACTTTTCAAATAATTTATGCCATTTCTAAATACTTGCAAACACAAAGTTCCAAAACAAACAAAAATCAAATTCATTGGAAAAACGTTGCAGCGTTGCTGATATTCTACGAATTGCCATAAACGAAATAAAAAAAGATAAAACAAAAACACATAAAATCAAATTTATGCTGCCAAACGAAATTTAGATTAAAATGCATTGGGTATTTAACGTATAAATATGTTTATTTTAATTACATTCTAAATGAATAACATTTAAAAATGAATAATAAAATATATTCGACTTGCTGAGAGTAAAGGCATGGAAATGTTAAGATTATTTTGTATATATATGTCTATATTTCCATATAAATTTAGATTCATATATGTATATTTTTGTAATTATTTAAAAATAAAGTAATTTTGTTTAGTTTCTGATTTGATCAGATATCTATAATTTCTTAGACATGTGAAATATCTTAAGACTATCTGAACAATTTGACATCGTTATTTATGTGTGCTATACACGCTCACATACAGTCACACACACTCTCTTCAACTGCTTAAAATTCTACGATTGTACATTCTCCTCGAATGTCTTTTAGGTTTTTTTTTTATACCCTGAGCCCATTGAAAATGGGAAATCAGGGTATAATGGTTTTGTTAAAAGTATGTAACAGGCAGAAGGAGGCGTGGCAGACCCCATAAAGTATATATATTCTTGATCAGCATAAAAAAATAAGTTGATTGAGCCCTGTCCGTCTGTCCGTCCGTCCGTCCGTCCGTCCGTCCGTCCGTCCGTCCGTCCGTCCGTCCGTCCGTATGTATGAACGCGTCGATTTCCGAAGATACAAAAGCTAGAGAGTTCATTCTTTTTGTGTTAGGTCCGTATATTGCACGCGCAGTACGAGTTTGTTTCAGAAATTCGATAACTTGTATATTTGAAAAGTTATCGATAAACGAATTTATCGGGACCCAGTTATAAAATTCTAGCTAATTCATCTTTAGAGTTAGAGTCTCGAAGCCTTCTGCAAATATATAGATACTAATTTACTACAATTTCGGTTTTTGTCAGATTTTGGATTCCTATCCCCACTTCGCCCCACCACCCCCAAATGTGAAAAAAATGCATTTCAAATACTAGAGACATGCAGTTTGGTTTAGCATATAGATATGAATATCATAATCATAATCTGAAGATATCAATACGATTGTCCATCTAGAAACAGAATTATTAATCATCAAAGTTTTCTCATCAAAATCCATGCGGCTCAGCAACAAAGGCAGAGAGAGACAGCAAGACGTTTGCAATGCTTACACACATGCATACACACATACATGCATACAAGCGTAGATCAAAGTTTGCATGTGTGCAGAAACGAATTGAATAATTCTTGGAATATTATTCGTTCGAAGAAGGGCTCAGGGTATCTCGTAGTCGAGCCGTCTCGACTAGAGCCTTCTTACTTGTTTTTTCTTTCTTTTTGTAACTTTGGCTCTTTGCAATATATTTACTTCAAGGCTCCACTCGACATGTGCTCGTGTATGTGTGGGTGTAGGGGAGCAACGAAAGAAAAGCTCAAAGGCACAGGCTCAAGCACACATTCGCATCGGCCTAATAGCACACACGGACACACACCCAAAAAAAAAAGAAAAAAAAGTATACATATATATATTGCGAGGGACGAAGCAATGACCACGCATAAAACATGTGAAAAGAGAACCAGAGATGGCAAAGAGGAAACGAAAAGAAATAAAACGAAATGCCAAACAAACCAAAAAAAGGAAACAACAAAACGGAACAGCAAAATGTCGGCGCATAGGGCAAATGGCTGCAAAAACAATGCAAATAGCAATAACGACGACGACGCTGCGTCTGTGACTAACAGTAAACGAGAGTGGAAGAGGTCGGTGTGAAGTTGACATAGAGTGCGCGAGAGAGTGAGAGAGGGAGAGGAGGGGGAGGAGAGGAGGCAGGGTGTGCTCCATGTATGTAGACAAATTCAAATCTGCTTAGTGTTTACTACATAGTTTACGCTTACGCGCTGCCAACGACTCGAAGCCGCCAATGCTGTTGATATTGATTTTTACTGTATTTTTTTTTACATCTCTCTTGCTCTGTCTAACTTCTGCTGTTGCTGCTGCTGTTGATGGGCTGGCATGAGTGGGGTAACAGTAGCAAAAGTCGCGGCCAGTGGCTGGCTGTCAGCCTACCTGTGAGAAAACATCAACAACAACAACAACAAATACACGCAAGAAATGCAGCAACTACAAATCGGATTTGCGTGAGTAATTGGCAAGACAAGCGTTTGAGCCTAGAGCGTATTGGCAACACGCAGCAGGAAGAAATGACTTTGCCAAGTAGCTTTAGCTGTATATAGGTGTATTGTGAGCATGTGTGTATGTGTGTGTGTGTGTGTGTGCGTGCGTAAGTCTGTTTGTAGTTGTTTCTAACATTGCTGTTGCTTTTTAGAATGAAACCTCAGTAGCGTTGGCAAAGGTGACAGAATGACAGCAGAGAAAAAAAGAAGCAAATGAAAGCTTTGCACTCGTATGAAACTGACTGAATAATACTCGCTCGACTTACCAATGAGCGGCGCCCTCAGAGATAATCTGCCAAGCTTAATAACAGATATCGATTGCGGACTTATTGCGGATCGTTCTTTGGATGACCTTATTATGTAGTAAGTGTATTAATGGCTCAAGCCGGGAATAGTATATACAAAGTAGGATATCAAATTTCAATATATTTACTTCCTGCACAAACTTAAGGCTACCCTCTTCATAGGGAGAAGTATTACAACAACTTTGTGACCAAAAGCAAAGAAAAAGTTGTCTAAAAGCCCAAAAGTGTTATGTGTCAAAAACACACTCAAACATGCACATACACAATACACACACACACACACGCATATAGAGAAGAGGTCTGTTAAGAAGGAGCTTAGTTGTTTTAGCTAAGTGACAGGCAGACGCGCTGACAGTCAGCTAGAATATACAGTTGGGAATTATTTGTGACTTACCTCATCGATAAACTCAAAATCGCCGCCAGTTTCGCCAACATACTTCTTCTTCTTGGCATCGGCGCTGCCAAGCAGACAGGATGACATCAACATCAGGATCAGACAAACGCTGGCAATGAGCGGCAAACGCAAACGCTCCATGACGACGGCAAATACAATGGTAACGGGAAGAGACTAGTGACACGGATGCGGCTCAAAAAGCGTTACGAATTGTTCACGATTTCCGTTGGCAATGTTAATTGCTAGTCCAATCAGATGCGAGAATTGAATGGTTCACACACGCACACACCTACAATCCCAACACACACGACTGTCAATGTAAGTTTTGGACTTGTCCAATGCACTGCAGCAGACACACGGAACGTGATAGAACTGTAAGCGACGCGACCAAAACGTAAACTGAGCGCAAATTAATTTGCATTGCTCTGTCCTACGAACGGCATTGGAATTTTGCGGCAGCCGAGTAGAAAGCGCAATGCGCGACAGAAGAGCGCATCCAGGACTAAGTAAGAGAGCGGACTCAAGACTGTTACATGACATAGGGTTGTCACCCCAAATGAAAGTCATAAATGATGTTGTTCAGTTCAGCAGATTTTAAAAGTTTTTTTAAATGGTTTGTAAAACTTGTTTGCCAATATATCTATTATTTATAATATTAATATTAATATGATTATCATATTAATTTTACGACATTTAAACACAAATATTTTCGCTTCTACTCCACAATATTATTTCAGTGTACGCCAGCGCGTATGCGCAATGTGCAACCCCTGCAACGCATCGAATGTTCTCACGCTAAATTCGATTTGCTGGGCCAAGCAACAACCGCCAAGTCAACCACTACTACTAGCAGCACCGCCACCACCAGCCCAAGCACTGCAGGACAGAGAGGAGCATTCATTGTGTGGCAAAGCAGCATTCAAAATCGATTTTATTTTTCGTTTAGCTCGCTGTTAGCTCTTGTCGCATCGACCATTCTCTTAACTGCGTCGCGGCAATTTTGGCCATTGGGTCGTGAACCTGATAGCAGCGACAAAGTCGCGTTCACATCCCAAATGGACCACTGTGGTTGTTGTTGTGCCGCTTGACTGTCGTTGGCTGTTGATTTTTATGTATTGGCGCTTGGCACAGTTGGCCCGCATCGATGACGCCGTCGCCACGATTATAGCCAGCGCTTTTGGCCGGGAAACCCCGTAACCATTTAACGCGTCAGCGCCTCGCGGGCTGCCTAAAAGTCAGCTTCCAAGTCATCGCATTTGCCCAAACCAATGTCTCAGGCACGTCGGCCCCCAGGCTCTGCCAGTTTTAAATTAATAGCCCCGCACACACAGTCACATAGGCCGTGTTGTGTGTTTGGGTTTAGTTTTCTGGGGGTGTGTGTGTTTGGGTGTTTAGCAGCTTTAGCCTCCATGTCCTTTTCCCCATTCGTAATGGCATCATTGACTTCTGTTTTGATAGTGCTCTGCTACGGGTCACAGCGCAAGAGGTTGTGCATAGGTAATTATTGATGCTTAGAGGATTGCTTTTGCCAATCTCTTCCACATGCTGTTTGTTAAATCTTTACATTTTATTTGATATTCAAATGATTTTCAATCAACAAGTCCATCTTATACTCTATATATAGTTATTGTTGCTGTCGCATTAAATCAATCAATCAATCAATTAACTTTATTGAATGGCCTGCTAAAAAAAGTTGCGCTCAATAAGTAGCGCACTTTGGTGCTATAAAAATTAATTCATAATATTCTTGTTCTTGCTGTTTGCCTTGGCTCTAAGTTGTACATGAAATAAAATTTTTGATTTTCAACACATTGAATACGATTTCATTTAGTTTCTATGTTCAGCTCGTGTGTAGATTAATAATTATTTTTGGTTAGTTACAAGTCTTAAACGCTTTCTATAGTGGAAATGCCTGCTAATGATTGTTAGTTACATCTGGATAAGGAAACAAAAAAAAAATCATGTAAAAGAAATGATATTAACTGCGGCTGGACAGCGGCTAATTTGATCACTGGGGCGCCAAATGTTTACTAAATTATGCGTAATTGTGCCTAAATGCTATTTGAAAATTTATTATAAGGAATACTATTTGCTTGGCTGCTGTCGCTTTTTTGACCGCTTTAACATTATGGCTGTAAAAAAATTGATGCAGTTGGAGATTCCGTTTGCATGCATTACAAATGCACTTTCAGAGATTCCATGCGCGCCACAATACGGCGACGTAGCTCTGCGTATCTGAAATCAAAGAATTTGTAGTATAAGACAAATTGTATATATATATATAGTGTTATAGTCTGATTGACTAATTGGTGATGTATTCAAATGGTTTCTTTTTCAAACAATCGACAAGAAAGGTCCCCACTATATTGTTATTATTCACTATGATTCAGCATTATTGATTTTTAAATGAGGCAAGCTTGCTGTTCTCACGCATTAGCTGGCTAATAAATAAAATCATTAATTTTGCATTTGCCTACCTCTCTTTCACTTTGAGTACCTCACGCGCCAATTCCTGATCATATCGATCCAATATGGCACGGCATTCCGGCAGCGATAGATTCAAAAATTGAGCAACTTCATTACTGAAAACAGAGAAGAAAATTTATAAATTGGTAAGAGACTAGTTTCATGGGTTCCCTACCTGATTTCATCAGTTTTGCGTGCATCCACAAGAAATAGGCGAGCCACATCTTCATGCGGACCGAGTGTAATGCGAGTTATTAATGGATATTCATTGTCCTTCAGGCGCTTCTGTTCGCCATTGTCACGCACGATGAAAAGCGAGAAATTCTCTGCGGCACTGTCCACTTTGTATTTCTCCAACACCAAATTGATAACCTCCTGAGTAGTGACGAGTGAAGAGACCCACACAGACATTTGGGAGCCGTATGGTGGCGTGAAAAACGATGTTTCCCGATTATAAAAATGTCCATTGATCGAACATCGGCGTTTCAGCTTCGTGCGCGATCTGTAAATATTGAGTAAACTATAAGAATAGGCGCGATAAGATTAAACAATGTATTTACTAACCGTCGATTGCCACTGCGACGTTTGATGGCAGCAGCCCCAGTACGCGGTGGTCTTCTCAAGACAACGCCATCCTCATTCACATGCAACCCCGCCTCATTGGCTGCAATGCCGTCACCGGCACCTTCTCTGCCCTCGGTGGCCGTGTAAAGCTCATCCGTTTGGGTCAGCTCGTCACCAGCCACAGCACCGCTTAACACCTAAGCATATGAGATAAGAATAATATTCTAATCAACTCTAAATAAACTTTTCTTCCTCTATATATACCCAAGTTTTACTTATATTATTTAACATATACATGCACATTGAAGATTGACTTGGCGTTGCCACAAGGCGAACAGAAAGATAAGCATTGCAAATGCAAGCAGTCTAGGCAAAAGTTTTGCTAGTCAACTAACTGCTCAAAGAAACTTGGAGAAGATAAATTAAATATTTAAGGAAAAACTATACCGCTAATGGAGTCTTGATAACAGTTTTGATTTCAAAATATGAATATGGTTGCATAACTGTATTGTTTTTATCGACCTTCTTTTCTCATTTCATATTCCAATCATCATTTCATCCCGCTCGTCTTAGCTTTGTTTACTCAATTACAGTATAATCTTACCGATGATGCATCGGCACGGCTCGACTCATTTTCAATTGCACCTTCTTTGGGATAGCAATTCATTTCGATTTGAATATAACGTTGGGGCACATCACTGCGTCGCACTGTCGCCAAACGATGTGGGCGCAGCGTTGTATCGTCATCGTCATCGCTGTCGGAATATACAAAGCAACTGGGCCCAGACTTTGAACGATTGATGCCCTTTTCAAAGAGCTGACGGCCCTGTTCATTGGCCTTATGGTGTTCCCGGCAGGGCGCTATAGACGCAAAGGCAGAACCACTCTTCTGCAAGGCATACTGACGCTGCGATGAACGCGGAGACTCAACGCTGCTGCGCAAGTGCATTGTGTCGTTTATAAGTGTGGGATCGATGGAGCGCAGCGCGTGCTCGCAATTAAAGCTCTTGCTCATAACCGAATTCTCGCCATAGAGCTTCAGGGAGTCGTGTATCCGAGATGGATCGATAGGCTGATTGCGTTTAAGTGTGTCGTCATTTGGCTCCTGAAACGAGTTAGCACCATTCACATAATCCTGATGCACGCTTCGCTTAAAATCCTCAAAATCCATAGGCTTCAGTGTTGCATCATCAGATGTCTTGTAGTCTTCCAGTGTAGTGTGGCTAGTGCTTACAGTGCTTGTATTTTGGGTATTGGTATTTGTAGTCAAAGAGCCTGTGGCAGTCATAAAGTTATCTGAGCTGCTGCTCGTTGTGGTATTTGTCGTTGTTGTAGGCGATGAGGCAGTGTTGATTTGATTGTTTTGCGTGGTATTCGAAGATGTGCTAGAAGAGCACGTCTTGCTAGGCGAACTCTCGCTGGACGATTGTGACGATGAAGAAGGCAACTTGACGGGCATCGTTTCATAGACTTTGTCCTTTTCACTTTGACGTCGCTCCACTTGCAGCAAGTCATCAATATCATCCCAGTCCAATTTCTCTAGATGGTCCAACTTAGAGGGCAACGTGCTGGATACGCAGCTGGTACTGGCCGTAATAGCGCCCGAAGCACTGCCGATTAAGGTGCTCGACGAATCCGTATTTGTTACATCCTCGTCATCATTGTTGGAGTTGGATTGTCCATTTACAACCTGTCCACTGCCTGGCGTTGTATTTGCGGAGGCATCCTCCGGTGTTGTCGGCAGCTCCGATATCTCGTTCAGACTACATGAATCAAAGGTCATGCTTTCCGACAATGAAATGTCCGTGGAGAGTGGATCAACCTCACTAGCGGTAGTCGTGGGAGCCGCCACCGACTCGCTGCCTTCATTTTCCTTGTCCGAGCAACTCTCCTGCTTGACAATGGTCAATAAATTAATGGGAAAACCATGTCAAGGTTAAAAACTTACATCTTGTGCCTTTGACGTACGGCAGGAGTTGCGTTTGCGCACTATAAACGTACGTTGATCATCGTCCTCCTTCAGATGAATAACGCCCTGCACTCCCCAAAATACACGCAGAGGCCCCTCCAAGACCAACCGGTTGTTAACTTCTCGACTGCGTATCTCAAGACTTTTATTATCATAAAATTGATTGTAAACCTGAAAGTTGTAAACAATTTCAATTAAAACTTGTTCGACCAATTTTATACAAATAAATGCATCATACCTTAAGTTTGGACTCCAAATGGTCGCGGGGCAGCGCGGGCCCATTAGCCTGGGCTGCGACTGGTTTCTGAGCGCCTTTTACACCATAGCTTTTGTGTGACTCAACACGCGTGCCGTGACCAAAAAGCTGCGGTCCGAACAGCGCACCATAGCAGGGCACATGACAATAAGGCACTCCTTTATGCTATTAAAAAAAATGCATGCGATTAATTGCGTATTGCAGCAAATGCTTAGCTGATTAAATACCTCTGCATGCTGGCCGGGATTAAGGCGCTTGCCGCACTCTTCGCAGCGCAAACATTCCGGATGCCAATCATAGCCCAGTGATTGTTTACGTTCCGCTGTGGTGGATCGAAATATGTAATTTGAATGCTTATTATTTAAACAAATGGCATGCACATCACGACTGTTATAATCTGTTGATGTGCGCGCGAGCGAGTGTGTGGGTGTTAGTGTGTGCGTGTGTACATATAGGAACACATGCATATGTGGGTGTTTAAATTACCAAAGTAAACGGGTTTGCCGCACTTGTGGCACTTCCACATTCCGCTGTACTGCGCCAATTGGTCACTTGGTCGATCGGTCGGTCGGTCGGTTGGTCCAGGTCAACGCTTCTTGGCAGGGGGTGTGCTTAGCGCTCTATGACGTCAAGAAGATTTATGCAGGTTGATATGAACAAGGAACGCAAACACGTAGAGCAAGAACACAAGACAAAGGGTAAACAAATGTGAAAAGCACTCAGCGAAGACTGCGGCGATTAACGACGACAACGGCGACTTTTACAGCTATTCAGCGCTTCACTTTCATAGTTTCATTCAAGAAATTGGCACTTGTCGCTTTTAAATAATTTGCAAGTCGCTTGTGCATTGATAATAATAAAGTTTTAATAGAAAAATTATGTTACACTAAAGCAGCACCAGGCGAAAGAAGCAGAAGAACCAAAGGCAATGCTAGTGCTGCACAGCGTTCAATAGCCATAAACTGCTTTACAGCACTGTGCATGCGTTTTGGCCAAATTTAGCACATTATTAAGCGCAAGTAGAAAGTGGGAGAATGACGACCAAGACGACGTCGACGACGTATTGTTGTGTGTGCGTCGCTTAGTGGCAAATTAATTAACAAAAATTACCTTATAATAGCTTCAGCACTCAATTAATTACTAGCTCAGCTTACAAGTGTGGCAGCTGTTAAAAAAAAAAATGTGCGCGTGTCAATGCAACTCAGCCACCCACATTTAAGCACTGCTTTGCTCAAATCGAGGGAATCAATTTCAGCAGCAGCAGAAGCAACAGCTGAAAGAAGCCAAAAATTTCGCTGCACGATTTGTGTAAATAGCCAACGGTGCAAATACTGCAGCAGCTTGCGCGTGTGTGAGTGCGTGAGTGTTTCTAGCAATGCGCGCCACAATTGAGTTTGAGGAATGCCTAAAGGATTCGCCGAGATTCAGGTACTTATTGAGCCGCCGTCTCACATAACAAGTCCACACTGCTCCCCTCCCATCACTCTCCCAGTCAGTGCGCATTATGCGCATTCTATTTCCGCATTTGGTATTTGGTATTTGCATTTGGACTCCCTCCTGGCTGTGGTTTGACTATATATTTTTTGTACCGTGACTGGTTCCGTTTGGATATCGTGCTATCAACAGCTTTCGTTCGAAGCTACCTCCCCTCCCCCCGTCCCCTAACAACGGCTCTAATATAGCTGACGCTTAATCATCATTGAGAAAACTTTGCACTTCGCTTCAACATTGTCAGAGTTTCGGAATGTATCATTCGTGCACCATATGATGGGAAACATACGCACACATATGTGTGTGTGCGTTTGTTCACAATTCATTTGTTTGTTGCTAATTATTGTGTCAATCAATTGGACGCTTTTCGGCGTTTATTGATAAGATTTCTCCCAATTGCTAGCCTATCTCAGTTTCCATTAATCTCGCCCAGAGACAAAGCTTTCGCTCGATTGCCACAGACATTTTTTTAATTGCCAGCCCAAGCTTAGCTCTTTCGATAGCTTTCACATGAACCAAAACGACTCAACAGGTTACAGACAAACAAAAAGAAATTACAATTGTTGCAGACTAAGGAGATAGAGAGATATATAGAGACTTTGCCATATTTCGCCTACGTGTGAAATTCTGGGCAATGCCTTTAATATCGCGCCTTTAATTAAACGCGCAAGCAGCACTTCAATAATGTGGCATAAATTAAAAAGAGTCAACATAAACAAACAGCCAGCAGCAACTGCGCCGCAGCTGTCATTGCCAGCAGGCCAGTAAACCTCTCCCGCCTACCTACCTACCTACCCTCTGCCCTGTGCTGTCCCCTTTGAGCACAAAATGGACAAAGTTAATCGCTTGCGACGGAGACTCGATCGCTGTTTGTATTCACTAAACAACAACAAGATTTTTACTAACGTCTGCAATTCTGTTCTCGGCCCAGACAATTCATATCCAAGGAGGAGGCGGACATCGAGCACTTGGAGCAGAAGCTCGAGAAGATTATCAAGCTATGCAATGTGGCTGTCGACTCGGGCAAGGAGTATGTCAAGAACCAGAGGTAAACTGCGCACGTTTTATTCTCTATTCAAATTCTTATCTTTATTTAATTTCTACTTTTGTTTTCATTACTTATAGCGCCTTTGCCATGTCCCTGTGGGATCTGCAGCAGCATTTTCTCGACAATAAAAACGCGCACAATGCGTTGGGCAAGCTGATTCATTGCTTTCAGGTGCGTACATTTTGAAGGTAATTACTTGAAAAACTTTTATATTTATCTGGTGTCTTTTGTTTTGCGTGTTTTGGCAGGAAATGAATAAGTTTCACACGATATTATTAGATCAAGCTAGTCGAACGGTGTTGAAAAATCTCAATGTATTTGTCAAGGATGACATTAACCAGGTCAAGGACTACAAAGGACACTTCTTGAAAGTCTCAGAGGGCTATGACAATGCGCTCATTAAGAACGCACAGGTGCGTCAAGTAGTACAGTGCCTTCTATATGTTCATGTAAGAGTTAACTACCTCCTCCCTGCCCACCCACAGGCGAGCAAAAATCGGCCACAGGAAGTTCAGGAGGCTGCCAACATACTGTCCGCCTCGAAGTCTTGCTTTCAGCACACGGCTCTAGACTATGTGAACTATATAACGTTGGTGCAGGCTCGCAAGGTGCCTTCCATACTCTCGACGGTAAATATTGAAACTCTATTAAAAGCCTAATTAATTATAGTCAATATAAAGTCCAATTATATTTATTATGACTTAAAGGTTATATTAAGTGTTCACAATTTTAATTTCTGCAGTGAATTAATCTATTTCTATAATTAACTTATATATATATATATATATATATATTAATTGAATAATAATCAACTTAATTTCTATGTGAAGCTCTTATTAACATTAACATACTTTAATAATATTCAATCTAATGTCATACATAATTGATATGATTTTGTTCAGTATTGATAACAACCACAAAAATTGAGTAGGTCTATATTGACCCTATTTTTCTCAGAAAAAAAAAACAAAATAGCTGTCAAAATAAATAACACATGTATGTGTATATTTTGATTAACCCGACGACGAATCAGGCATATTGATTTCATAAGCTGCGCTATTCTTAGCAGTTAGAAGATTAATAAAGCTTAAATGGCAAATTATTCAGATTGAAGAAATAAGTTAACGAAAAGTAAACAAAGTAGCGCATACTTATACTAAAAACTTTCGATTATAGAGATTAATATCTGGCAAAACAGTATTTGATACTATCTACAGTTCTTATCAACATTTGGTCTGGTGATATGTTTACTGTGAATGAAGTCGCATTGTCTTTAACGTAAATAACAAAAATCAACAGTAATTGTTGTACATATGACGTCATCTTCGCGATATACTCTAAATGGATATGTGTGTAGTTTGTTATTTTTTATTCATTTCTTTTTCTTTTTTTTTTTTAATATCGCTGGCTCATTGATCAGCGTTGAGTCAGTTGGCACCGGCCAGCAGTTTTAGTCGGTCGTGAAGTGCCCTCGTTGCAGGTTCGTTGAACGGCTCCAATATGGGGCAATGGTGTACTCATTCTATTTATAAGTAAAAGCAATTGTTGAACGTGTTTTTTGCTGATCGTCGTATATTCTCTTTGACAGTTGCTGGACTATTATCAGGCGTGCGTGACCTACTACCATCAGGGATTTGATTTGTGCAACGACTTTGACGAGTTCTTCAAGAATATCAGCGAGGATTTGAACGCGCTGCGCGGCGACTATCAGCAGCTGGAGAAGGTCATGCAGAACCGACACATGAGCGTGAATCGGTATTGCGATTCGAATACGAACAGCGCCTCGCACAATGTCGAGGGGTATCTGTTTAAGAAGAAATCGAAGGGCTTCAAGACCTGGTGTAGACGATGGTTTTACCTCAGCGATAATCAGTTGGTCTATAGGTGCGTGCAATTACTATATGCTTCAGCCTTGCTCATTTCTTTTGATTTTTCCCATTCGTTTTGCTTGCCGGTTGAATCGTCTTCATTTGTTTGCCATTTTGTACTCGTAATCTCATTTCTCTTGTTCTGTTGTTGTTGTGATTGTGATTTGTTGTGCTGTACGCTGAAGTGATTTGGATTCGCATTCCAGAAAACGCAGCAACGAGGACTCGTTTTCGGTCATGGAGGAGGATCTGCGCATCTGTACCGTGCGGCCGGTCAACGAGGGTGATCGCCGTTTCTGCTTTGAGGTCATCTCGCCAACTAAGTGAGTGGTGGCAACCCAGCATATGTTATATAATATTATATAATACTTATATTTTCAATAGATCACACACACTTCAAGCGGACTCTGCGGACATGCTCTCGCTATGGATCTCGGCGCTGCAACACAGCATTGGGGCAGCCATCCAGCACGCATCCACGCATCATTCACGCCCGCAATCGACCAATGCACCCAATGCGCTGCCCGCGAAGCGTCGAATGTAAGTGTGAAGTAATCGAAGTATTGATAACAGTTCTATAATGAGTCATGTTTAGCCACTGGGAGGAATTTCTCAAAATACCCGGCAATGCACAATGCTGTGACTGTCGCGGCTCTAATCCGCGTTGGGCCTCCATCAACTTGGGCATAACCCTGTGCATCGAATGCTCCGGTGTTCATCGCAGCCTAGGCGTGCATTATAGCAAGGTCCGTTCCCTGACTTTAGACGCCTGGGAAACGGAGAATGTCAAGGTGATGATGGAGCTGGGCAATGAGGTCGTCAATCGTATCTACGAGGCACGCATCCCCGATGACTGCGAGCTAAGAAAGCCCACGGAGCAATGCGAGATTGGAGTGCGCGAAGCCTGGATCAAGGCAAAATACGTAGAGCGACGATTTGTATGCGGCATGCCAAAACCACAGGATCTAATGTCCAGTGACACTGCCGAGTTGCTGAGCATAGAAAGTGGCGAAACAGGCGACGATGGCGGTGTAGATTCTGGAAGAAGCTTCGGTGGAGGGCTTACTGGTAAGCGTGCGACTCTCTCACTGGGCGGCACACGCAAGTGGACGGTGAAAAAACTGCGGCGACGACGTCAGCAGAGGCCTTTACCCAAGACATTCAGCGATGATCCGAGCATATACAACACAGCGAAAACTGGTGACGAGCTGGAGGATGATGATGACGAGTCAATAAACATTCCATCAATGTCGTTGAGCATATCGCGAGATGATTTGCTAGTGATTGGCGAGGACTTGGCATTGGATAGGTACGAAACACCAGGCATCTTGGGAAGCGACCAGGAGAGTACTGAAGGCGAATCTGACGCTGAGATGCCAGAGGAAATACCCTTTTCTCAATTGGATGCTAATCTGCTGCTCTACAAAGCAGCCGTCGTGCACAATCTACCCGTTATGTGCATGGCGTTTGCTTTGGGTGCCTCTAAGCACTGGAAGAATGCCGAGGACCGTCAGCGTTCCTTTTTACACCAGGCTGTGCTGTCTGGCTCTGTGATGGCATGCGAGTATCTGCTGCTCAATGGAGCTGCCATTGATGCAGTTGATGAGCTGGGCTATAGCGCTCTACATATATCCACGGCAAAGGGGCATATTGCGCAGGTGTATTTACTGCTGAAGCACAAGGCCGCCTACGATCTGGCCTCCAGTGATGGCAAGAAGGCGCTGGATATTGCCGTTGAACAGAAAAATGCTGACATCGTGACGCTGTAAGTTGAATAAATGAATTATGCTATAGATGTCGTACTCAAACAAATGGTTTTCCCCTAGCCTACGCCTCACGCGTCTCAATGACGAAATCGGTCTGACCGATGAGTATAACGGCGAGGATGAGACGTATAAGGATGTGATGAAGGACTTCTCTAACTTTGCTGCCAGTCAGCCGCGCATGTTGCGCCAGCGTAACGATTCGAATACCCTGGAATCACAACGCAGCTCTCTAACCAACTCTGACTAGCGGTGGCAGTAGGCCAGCTTGGCCATAACGACAACTTTCCTGTCGCAATAGATATTCCAATGCTTAGTTGCCCAGAGCGTATTGTTGTTTGTTGTCAACTCCGGCTTGCTAAATTGTAAAACTGTTCATTTATGTGCTGGCATTTTGTGAGGCACCGCCAACTCGAAACGGATTTAATAAGCAATCTCATTTAAAGACGCTCTCAATTCTGATTCATTGCGTTGCATTGCATTGCACGTGAGTTGCGTATTGGTTTGATGCTTTGTTGACGTTAAATTTATTAGCTTAGGTCGATAGTTAAGTGCACATGGCGTGTAATCCGTATTTATATAAATGTTTATTGTTTACAAATATTTAATTATACATATATATGTATGCATATATATTTACATATATATATACATGCATTTGCGTATTGTACAATATATGTTACGTGTATTATATTAAACGATATTATTATTGTATTATACTAAATCTATGTAGCTAGCTATCTTATACAATTATTACGTAACAATGAAGCTGCTGCAAATGCTTCCAATTTGTATTTGTTAATAATAAGAATTTACGTGTTACGTGCTAAACATTTATTCTTTGCGTACATTTCTTCCACTGTTGCAACCAATAAAGATACAAAAAATGTGCTTGTTTAGTGCCAAAATTAAAAATGGACACTTGAAAAATCTCGAATAAAATTGTAAAATGTTTAAAATCTAGACAGAAAATACTTTGAACCTACGAGAAAAAAACACTCCAACAATTAAGAGAGAGAGCAAGAGTACAATTAGTTTCTTATTCAAATTCTGCTTCATTTCCATTTCCGTCCGTTGTGGAATCCCCGCCCGTGTCCTTGATTTTGTGCACGTTCTGGATGTGACGCTGCACAGCGCTCCGATCGACGAACTGACGTCCACACTCCTTGCAGGCAAACGTGACGCCAGCGTGGGCGACCAAGTGGCGACTCAGGCCCGAGACATGGTTGAAGCTACGTCGGCACAGATGGCATTTGTGCTGGCGTTCACCTTCCGCGTGCATGCGATTAATGTGCTGCTGCAGATTGGTCTTCTGAGCGAAGCAAGTCTCACAGTGGGGACATTGATGACGCTTTGCGCCCGTGTGGGTGTCCATGTGGCGCTTGAGTACCTCGCGTTGCGAAAACGACAAATCGCATTCCTCGCATTTATATGGCTTAAGTCCGGTGTGAATGATCATATGCCGCTTCAGTGAACTTGCGCAGGACAGCTGCAGTTGGCAAACGGGACACTTGAGCGCACCGCCTGTGCCGTTCTTCAGTGTCTTGATGTGGGTGCTGAGGTGGCGCGACAATGTTTTCTCCGTGGCAAACGAAATGGGGCACAGTTGGCACTGAAACGTTTTCAGAGTATCGCTGACACGTCCAACAGTTGGCTTCGAGCTGCGTGGCGCTCGTTTCACTACTAAATTGTTTTTTGACCTCTTGGGCGGTGTCTGAACATCAGGATTTGCCTTTTCATTCGACTGCAAAGGAATTATATTAGTTATTTGCAATGATTACTAATCTTAACGTTGTTTCCTCACCAATATTATGACATTCTCGTTAAATTCGTACACCTGCTGATCGTCACCACCGCCATCATCTAGATTAAAGACCATTACGTCGTCCATTTCGTCAGATTTGGCGTCCGTAAACTGAATCTCTCCATTGTCCTTGACTGCAAGTGTAAGCAAAAAGCGAGTTACTAAAAGAGTTAATTCGTCTTTTATCCATGTGCTTACTATTGTACGATGTGATGTTCTTCTCCTGCTGAAATTCTACCGAGGAGTTGGGTGTCAAGTTCGACGTCGAGGCGGCATTTATAATATAGATTTCACCATTTTGGCTCGTCACCACATCTCCAGCACCGACCATCTTTATATCACGAAAATCCTCATTGGAATCTGGGGCAGATGCATCTATCTCCGTATCATCTGTGGAGAGTACCTCCACCTTGGATTCAGTGTCCAGCACAAATTCAGCACTTTCAGAAACGGACAATTTCTGTCGACGCTTCGTCTGTTGAATCGCGGGCGACGAGTATCGGCCACGCTTTCGAGTCACACGCTGATCAGTGGTTGTCTGCGACGTGGACAGAGATACGGAAGCTGGAGCTGGAGCTGGTGCAAGTGGTGATTTCACAAGTGATTCTTCGTCCTTTGGCTTCAAGTCAACCGGCAGTTCGCCCAATGTTTCCCAGAGACCGGCCTTCTTCTCAGCCAAGAAGACCTCGAGTTCACCCAGCAGCTTAACGAGCTGCTCCTTGCGGCTCTCCTCTTGCACTTCGTCACGCAGCTGCCGACGCACATCACTTCGCACCTCGTCGGCCAGCTGCTTGCGCATTTCGTTGCAGAATTCTTCGCGTGCGGAATCTAAACGACTTTCGAATTCCTTTTCCATTTCCTGCTTGCACTTTTCCCTCCATTTTTGGGAGTTTTTGTCGTGCAGCATTTCCAGTTTTTCGATAAATGCCATTGATTCTTCGAACTCTAGCTCATCCTCGTCGGATTCGCTGTCCAATGATTTGGCAAAGACGCGGCTCTTCTTACCCATGCTGACCAGACGAATGTGCTTGCGTAGCTTCTTATCAGCCACTTGGCTGCGCTGCCGGAAGAGAAACGATTTCTCCAACTGGTAGCGACAATCGCCGCAGATCTTTTTCGGCAATCCGTCCGTTGACTTTGCCTCCAGGGAGAGGCAGGCCATCAAGCGCATTGGAATTGATAGCTGTGTGTCGTCCTCAGCGAAGATTGTGTGCTCATCCCTGAGCTCCTTTAGGCAAAGGCGGCACCACCTCTCTATATCAGGATAAAATTCCTCTGTAGTCGACATTTCTAAACTTTTAATTAATATTTTGCATTGCATGCAACAACAGACGCTAAATTTATAAGGCGAGCAAAACGAGTTGCCCAACACTGACAGCTACAGATAAGCCTATGGTCACTCAAAAATTGAACAGACTGGAAAATGTTAAAATTGGCGCGTAGCTACATACTTTTCAAAATCTACTGTTATGCGTAAATGTTTATTAATTAAATATGTTAATGTTATGTAAAGTATATTTCTGAATCTTCTGTTGAATGCGTTTGAGATGTTTTAATTTTAAATTTTATAATAGATATTAAAATTACAACAGAAATAATAAAAATCAAGTAATCAAATGCTGTAAACGACTAACGACTAAAACTACTAATAATGGTGCTATGATTTTTTTTTTATTATTTTACTTACTAATACTTTAATTTAGTAAAAAAAAAAAAATTATATATTATATATGCAGTTAAGTATTGACAAATTATGGAACTAATTGATATCTATTTAACACTTTTCTTTGTATGAATGGATCCTCTAAGACGACAGCGATAACAATTCTGAACTTTTGGACGATTCGTAATGGAATGTTTTTTGCAAATACGATCCCTCAATTCAATCCGATACGGGTTCTTCTTTGTATGGCGAATTGTATGAGCTTTGATTAACGGCGATCTTGGTGGTGGCTTAGCTGGAGACCTAAGTTCTTTGGTAGATAGAAAATTTGTAGTGATTTCATCATCTCGCAGGTGACTGTACAGTGAGTTTTCCATATTGATTTCTACCATTGGAAGAACTTTTGATGATGGAATCGGCATTGATTCCATAACGGGAGCCGCGCTGACGGAAGACGTTTGATCCATTGGATTGGGAGCAGGATCTGAAATATTGAATGTTATTGAAACCGTTTAAAAATAAATCTTCGTTCTTACCTATCACTTCCACCAGACTCTCTATGCTAGTATCCAAATTAGTGGACTCTGTATTGGCCATGAGCCTCGGAGTTACTGCCGATTTGATCCGTTAAAGTGGATGCGCTTTCCAGCTCAGCGGCGTCCATGTCTGACAAAAAGCAATCTGAGCCAAATGCCTGGGAACGAACGGCAGCGTTGCGTTTGTGTACAAACCAAGTCTCAATCTCATAAAACAGTTCGTCCAGCACTTTTAGCTGACATTTCTTTTTTACGTCCGCGAGGAAGAGGCTCTCCACTTCGCTGCGGATTTGTTGCTCGATCTCTTCTCTCACTTGCTGTTTGCAGAGGCCGAGCAAATCACTCTTGTAGCTGTCTAGTTCGCGACGAATCAGCTGAGCTGCCTCCCGACGCCAATGGGCGTTGCTTTCCGAGCAAGCTGTGGGCGTGCATTTCGCTACGTCTTTTAACAAAAGTACGTCCTCCTTGTCGCTGTCGGATAAGCTAAGTTCATAGTCGAAATTCCGTCCAAGACGTGCTAATTGACGTAGTCGGCGATCGGCTGCATGACAGCGTTTGCGAAAATAATGAAACTCCTCCAAATGCAGCCGGCAGACTTGGCAAATGAGCTGTGGAAGTTTGTCGTTGGGATCGATCTCGAGACCTGTGCAGGATAGGATTTTCACAGCTGCTTGACCATTGCAGATATCGAAGTTGGCATCCTTCGCTAGACACAATCGGCAAACAGTCATCATTATTCTAAAGACAACTGTTATTGTTAGAAATATTAAAATAAACAAGTATGGAAAGACAAAGTTGCAGAAGGACGCCTTTTTACAGTGTGACCATCGTTGAGTAATGCAAAATATACCACTGCGAAAGAACTGCTGTTGAAAAATACCGAAACATGAACAAATTCTGTGTACAGTAAAATACTAAAATAAAGTATTTTTTACATTTGTTTTATATACATATGTAAAAAAGCACAATATTTTAAATATAAATTTATAAAAATAAGCATAACTAATTCTGCGATTAGAAAATAAAAAATGCTCTACTTTTCTTATAGTATTAAGAATTGTGATTCTTAATAACACTTTTGTTTTTAAAACAGCAACATATTTTTTAATTTAAGTAAAATAGATGAATCTATAAACAATATTTTCAAGAAAGCAAACTAATCTAAACATGAATATCATAGCCTATTAACATAAATCTTTAATGTATTCCATTCATGAGAATCATATTGTATGCAATACTTACATGCATATTCGCAAAAGATGTTTATATGTATGTATGTATGTATTTTCCAAAGATTATTCATAAGCGAGTATTACGCCGTTGACCCCCATCAAATGAAAACACATTGACAGTTATGAAACAATTTTGTTATAATTCATTAAATATTAAGTATAAATATGCAGTTAACTATTAAGTATTATATACACAATTACAATAAGATATTCAGTCACTATAATGCTTCTATATACACACAAAACGATAAACATACATAAATATATATAAATATATATGTATGCATATGCTTTTCTATTATCATTTCCAAAAAAATTTGAACTCACTTCCGCATCTACAATAAATATATGCATTATTATCTTTTTAAAAATATACACCAGTCGTGATGATCGTCGCTTTAAGAATTGGTTTGGGGCCTTGGGATCTTTGCCAAAGGATTACCTACTTACAACTAACTGTTCGTTTACAAAGGGTCAAAGATATTTTGAATAAATAGTATTGATCAGCATTAATCATAATTAACATTGAAATACAATCATTTTTTGTTTATCAGCGTATGGTACATACATAACTACAAAATATATTACAATAAATTTGACGTCTACGTCAGCATGTGGAACTGTAAATATGTTTCAAGTATGTGTGACGTGTGTGTGTCGTCTAATCATGTCGCCAGCTCTTTGGCAGCACATAGTCCTTCACCTGGTACAAGGCATTAGCATACCAGTGCAGTCCATTCTGCTGCTGCGCCGTGGCATCCTTTGGCGTTGACTTGTCCTGCGCTGTGCGCAGCTGACCCTTGGCTGGCATCCACGACTGTAGCGTGGACCACAGTCGCATGGGCGCCAAGCCCCAGTGCGCCAGTGATTGGCTGCTGATGACGGCGTAACAGGAGGCGGCCACCGAGTTAACCACAATGGTGCCCTCGCGTGTGAGGGGCGCAACAACGCCGCGGCTTCGCACGCTGTCCACTCGCAGCACACGCTGCGGACGCAGCTCGCCCATGGCATCGCGTACCAGCACATGGCTCAGTGCCTCAACGCGATCCGCAAAGATGAAGTCGAGCGTCTGCCGCTCCGGCTGCCAGACCGCTATCAAATGCGCGGGCGTCACGGTGAGCACGGCACCGCCATCCGTATGCAACTGCACAAAGTTCTCCACCTGTTCTAGATTGCGATCCATGAAGAGTATCACCTCGCTGTAGACCGGCTGGCCGTTCGTGTCCATGCTCAGCACACGATCACCGATAACGAGCTCGCCCAGCGGTTTCTCTGCGCCGCTCTCCAGCAACGCGGTGCTCTCGGGCGTGAAGCAGCCATGCACATGGGAAATGGAAGGCGACGAATCTGCAAGAGAGAGAAAGAGAGAGAGAAATTATTAGTTAGATGTTGACAGGAGTGAGAAAGAGGAGGGGAAAGGCGGCCAGGTAATGGCATTAGTGAGCCTAATCTAATTTGGCGTTAATAATACTTGCCCTGCCAGCCGAGCAACCGTACAACCGCTCAACGGTCCAATTGCCAAAAACCCTACAAGTCAAAAAGGTTTTCACAGTTAGGACGCAGAGCAACCCGTAATCGTAACCCATAGCCCGGCCCAGTGAGTGCAGGCAGCCAAAACAATGGCAACTGCCTTTTGCGGCTTTCAAACAAAGACCGCCGCCAACTGCACAAAGAACGCACAAAATGCGATCTGCCAACTGATAGCCAAGCATATCAATAACATGCACAATACCAACAACAACAACAATAACTGAGGCAACAGCAGCAGCAGAAGCAGCAACAGCCACAGCAGCGGCAGCGGCAGGCGAGGATGTTTTTGTTTCGAGTTTAACAAAATTGTGATCTTGTTATTTTTTGCTTAAAGATTAGCCCTGGGATCAGCTCAGCGAGACTGAGCTCGAGCTCGAGCCAAAGCAGCTTAGCCACAGCCACTGCCACTGCGAAAGGATGCTGGGCAGGAGCTCAGGTAGAGCTGCCAGGATCTAGCTGCAACCTGTGCACAAATTCAATTACAAAACATGTTGCAACCCAGCGACGATCAACAGCAACCGCATTAATCATCATCATTAATAGGCTATTGGATTACGAGGCTGGAGCAATTGGGCCACCCAGCTGCTAACTGAAAATGTCGGCCATTTTGTTGGACATGCAGCAGCAGCAACAGCAGCAGCAGCAGCAACATCAGCAGCAGCAGCAACAGCAGCAGTTAGAACTTTCTTTTCCGCTTCTCGTGCACATATTTCACACCCGAAGCGCCGCTCGCTCTCTGGCCAGTTGCTTGTAAAATTCAAATTAAAAAAAAAAAAAATTCCAACCCAATAAAGTGACCACTAACCGTGCGCTTTATTATAATGAGTGGCCATAAAAGTGGCATTGTTGCTGCGGTTGCCGCTCAACGGAATTCCAATGAAAATGCACCTAACATTTCCATTGATATTGATGCGTTTGGTAAACACGCACACACACACACACGCACACACACACACACACACACTCACTTGGCAGAGACAAGAGTGTAAAAACAATAAAAAGCGGATTAAATACAAGACAGCGGTCTATAAAGCGCTCCATAATCGATGCTCAGACGGGAGCAGCCGCCGCCAACGGTAACCCTAGACCAAAACAAACCAAGGGAAGTAACTGAGTAACAAGCTTAACCAGCAAGAAAATTTGGTGTGAAACCTACAAAGAAACAAAAAAAAAAAAACCAAAGAAGAAACAACATAAATGTGTTTAGGTATCCACAACATGAGAGCAGCAGAGAACTGGCGAGAAAAATCTCAGGCAGACAACGACGACGGCGGCGGCGGCGAGTGGAAAGTGAAGAACTTGAAGGGTCATAAATTAATAAACCATTAAAGTGGTTAAAATTATCGTTATTTTATCTTTGTTGTGAAGACTAAACTGATAAATTATTACAAAACAGAGGACAGCCGCACACAGTGACACACACACACAGAGAGCGAGAGAGAGAGAGTGAGAGAGAAGGGAGAGGTTGAGCCAAAGAGAGGCAACTTGGGTTATATGACTAGTTGTGGTGACTGATCGCTTGAGCAGCATTAACATGAACATGCACACACCGAGCACAGAGCACCGAGCAGAGAGCAGAGAGCAGAGAGCAGAGCGCACAACAGGCAAACACGACAACAACACGCTTTGGGGCTTTAATGCGCGCGCGCGACCGCTCGCGACACACAACAACAACAGCATGTCAGAATACAAAAAAAAAAGAGTGAAAAAAAATTAGTGTCGACAAAAAGGTTTACAGCCATTACTCTTCGTTGCTGCCGCTCTTGCTGCTGCTGCTGCTGCTGCTGTTTGGGCCACATACAAAAGACTTAGGCAACGAACTGGCCGCGCACACTGACAACGCTGTGCCAAAACTGTCATAAGCGTGTGGTTTATGTGCGTCGGCCTATCAGCAATCAATCGCTTGGTTATTTATTAATAGCTGCTAGAGGCCATTGCATACCAATGTTGTCAGCGTCGTGGCGCAACACATGGCATTGTTGCTGCTGTTGTTGTTGCCGCCATTTGACACTGCAACAGGACCACACACAAACACACACACACATTCACAGGCATTCACACGCTGCAGTTGCATCCTTGCATTGGTCACTTGTTTAGCATTTGTCGTTGTCGGCTTATTGTTTGACCTTTTGATTTTGTTTCTGTCGAGGCACACTATTGATAGCCAATGACACCGCAAGGACCTTTTTCAGTTTCAGTTTTTTTGATGTTTCGGATGTTCGTGCGGCGGCCTCTTTCATGAGCAATTAGAATCAATGAGTCGAACAGCGCAAGGACACTCGCCACGGCTCTTTTGATCTGCTGTGGGCCGCACCAAAGTCAAAATATTGTGATGCCTAGATCCTCGTGTGTGGCTGTTTAGCCCAGCCCTCCTCATGTATGTTGTATGCCTACTGAATTTGCCTTTTTGGTATTTGTGTGGGAAATTCCAGAGTCATCTTGAAATTTTAGTAGCTAGTTGAGAAAATCGGAATCACATTGCAAAAATGAAGCAAAGAACTTGACTGCCGACTGGCATAGCTATTTTAACAGCTTCCTCTCTCTACCTCTCGGTGTCTCTCTCTTGGTCTCTCCATCTCTGTCTTGCTCTTGCAAGAAAACTTAATTGTTTTGGCCTTTTTGGTTGGCTAACTTCGCCTGTTCGCTGGAGCATTTTCTCTTGCCTTGGCTCTTCTGGCAGTTTCGTTATGTTTCGGGGAAAACTGGTTGCTTGCCATAATGGCAGCAACTTATATACACTCGCACACACACACACACACTGAGAGAGAGAGAGAGAGAGAGAGTGATATACACTAACTCGCACACACAGAGTGTTGCTAACTTGTTGTTGGCCGTTTCAGTTTTTCAATTAGGCCCGCGCGCAGGTTTTAACTCGGCATTTAATTCATCTCTTGGCCTGGCCTGAGAAACGCTTTGGGTGTCGTATCATCAATTCGTTTAATTTGACAGGCGCAAACCTAAACATGTCAAAACAACAACAGCAACAACAACAAGCCAACAACATGCGGTTAGTCGCCGCTTGTGGACCCGACTCTCAGGCTCTGCTCCGACTCCTCTTGACTGGACAACGGTTTCGGGGCCGGTTTCGACAATGTAGCCGCTGCTTCCCATTTTTTTTCTTCTCATTTTTTCACTGTCTGTCTTCTTATTCTTTTTTTTGCTGTTGTTTCTGTTACCACACGCTCGCACTCGAAATGAACGAGGCACGGCTGCAGACTGACAACTGGGAAGTTGAGGGGCCGAGCAGTTGAGGGGACTGGCAATTGGGAACTGGGAACTGGGAACCGGGAACTGGGAACTGGGTAACTGCAGCTTGGCTAATTTGACTGGGCTGCAAAATTTGCCAACGCCTGTCAGCTTAGCGATGGTTGTAAGTTGGGAAACATGTGAAATTACGCTTGTTAGTGTCACTTCTGGCTAACCGGGCAGCCAGCCAGCTAGCCAGCCCATTGCCATTGGCATTTGACATGCAAGCATGTTGCAATCGTTGTACATATATGTGTGGATATGTGTAGATGTGCAAGTTGACAAAACGCTTACCTGATTTGACAGAGCAGTAGATGTGCCTTCGACTGACATACGACACCCAATCAAAGCCGGCCTCGACGGCCAAGCGCGCCAGCATGCCGTATTTGGATTGATCATGATCCGTGGTGGCAATGGTGACGGCACGACCCTCGTAGTGCAGCGACTCCTGGCCATGCTGATGATCCTCGTCCCAGCTCTCGGTGACCAGCAGCTGAACGCCAGGCCATTCGTTCATCACTGAGTAGGCCAACATGTTCAGTTTCTCTCTGCAGCGCTGTGGATGTAAAGGGAAAATTAAGAGAAAATCAATTAGAAAATGCATCAATCTGGTAATAAGACGGCCGCCGCTCTAAATAAAACTCAAACAAGAAACTAAAGAACAATACGCCATATTTAACGCACACGCACAATGGGCCCACAAGAGCCCAAAGAGAGCGCACGAGTGAGTGAGTGAGCGAGCGAGCGAGCGAGCGAGATAGCGAGCAGAGCAGTAGATATACATGTGTGTGTGTGTGTATTTATATTGCGCTCGCTTTGGAGAGGCGTGGTATTTAGGCATTCATTTCATGGGCTGCCCAAAAGGGCCAGACCAGCGTTCATTTTCAGTTTTCAATTTTTCTTCGATTTTTTGTTGTATTTATTTATTTTTGGTGGGAGGCCAAACGAATAACTTAGGCAACGAACTTGGTGGCATTGGCCGCATCCTTTGAACCTGTTGAGACGCAACCTCAACAAATACATGAGTCTGACTATTTTCAATTTCGTTTAGCTCTTGTTTGCATTTTCCTTTTCTTCTCCCGCTCTCCCGCTCTCCCTCTCTATCTCACTCTTTCTCAATGTTTGTCTCGTTGCAAAGGCGAAGGCTAAGGCAAAGGCTTAGTTTGATTATTTGCCTATGCACAGTTCAAATAATGACCCAGAGCCGGAGCCCTGTGACCCTCGCATGTATAAGTAAATATTAAAGATTATACATTGTCTGACCTTTTCCTATTCTTTGCCTCTTTCTTTCGGTTACACTTGTCTTGTTTGCCAATGCGGTGGATACGAACGGCATACACCAGACTATGTATATGTATATGTATATGTATATGTATATATTTTTGTATTTTAGTGTCGGTGCTTTTGGTGTTTTCTCTCACTGTTTTTTCTGCTTTTAACGCTTGCACACAACAGAAAAGAATAATATTAAAAGAAAGAAAAAAGGATTCGGCGGCAATGCAAATATTTAAATTTCATAAGACAACAACCAAATTGAGTGCCCAAAAAATAAAAATAAAAAAAAGCAAAAAAAAAGTATATATATATGGAAAATGTTGTCATTGCTGTGCGCAATCGCCAGCCACAAAATCAATTATCAACGGACTCAGGCTCAGGCCTTGGCCAAGCAAACGGCCAACAGCCAACGGCCTGACCGGCTGACAGTTAGGCAGGCAGAAGCCGCAGCACAGGATGTGTATTTGGCTCTTTGTGTGCAAACATTTGGCACGCAGTTCTAGCTGGCGTAAAATCAATTTTCATGATCCTTTTTAACAAGCCACAACATCAGCCTGCCCCAGGCCGTATATTTTGGGACTTTGTTTTGATTTTGGGTGCGCCGCATTGTTTGCTGCCTATTGAGACTGTTGTTATCGTTGTTGCTGTTGTTCGGTTGTTCGCTTGTTTGGCTGTTTGGCAATGCCAAGCAAATCGGTTTTTAATTTGTCACACCACAGTTGCTGACTGCTGGCTGTGGCGAATTAGACAGCAGGACGAACCGGAGACGCATTCCAAGAAGAGTTCAATGCTATTTGCATATCAGCATATATGCATCCATATATACATATATAGAAAGAGAGACAGACAGTGAGAGGCAGGGAGATATAGCTTTGCTTTATTAAAAGGCTTAACCAGTCGAGTGCTCAACTGCTGCTGCTGCTGCTGCTAATGAGCACAAAAGCGTAACGCCAAACAGCAAATAAAAGCACTGCAAGAGCAACAGCAACAACAACAACAGCAACAGCAACAACAACAACTGCATAGTCTTTGTCTTAAGCATGCCAACGATGTTTACCCAACATGCTAATGCATTTGGCTCTTGTTGCTTGATTGAACCGATCCGAACCGGGCCCGATCGCTGCACAAATACGGCCCCAGCCGAAGTGGCAAGAAGAGGAAAATGCCAACGGGTACGTTAAGTAAACATTCAAAAGTAGCAGCGTCGTCGGCGTCGGCCCAAAAAGATGGCTAAATAATGTATTTGTATTGTAAGTGGCATGGCTGTTAGACAACAAACTTCAGCCTAGCACAGGCGGCGCAAGTGTAAATAAGCGAGCATCTACTTGTTAGTAACTCTCCACGTGTGTGTGTGTGTGTGTGTGTGTGTGTGCACTTATGCCTTGGCCAAAAAATAAAAGGCCGAAAGAAAAGCTGCCGCATTAATTAGACATTAAACAAGGTGTGAACTTTGCCAGCTACGGCCACGCCCCAAACCTGAGCTGATTTGTTTACACTTGGCTTGCATTTGAAATTCAGTTGTTTTTTTTCTTAGGATTTTTCGATTTGTGGTGCGTGTTTGTATTTCTTTTTTTTTTTCTCTCATGTTTCTTCTACTGTTTGTCAGCTTTCAACGCCAAACAGCATGCTGGCTGCCCATGGTACGTTAGGGTCCGCTGATGCGTTTTTAATTGCCTGACTGGCTGCAGGTTTTATTGATTTAAATCGTCTGCCAGCTGCCAATTTGACGCGCTTAATGGCATGCATTTAGGCGGCGCGAGTAGCGCCAAGCCAAGTCAAGCTAAGGCAAGCCAAATTGCCGGCCAGCTTGGCTCCATTATTGGGCTGCTCATCATCATTAGGCCAAGTGATGTGGAGCCATATAAATTGCAATTAAATGCAATCGCCCAACTTCAATTCGAGCTTTGTTTGTTTTTGCAACAATGACTGCAGCAGTTGCAGTTGCAGTTGCAGTCGCAGTCGCAGTCGCAGTCTCCGATTACAATGGCTAATGATTAGGAAACGACACAATTTAACGACATAATTCAAGAGCGCATCAAGTTACGAGCCCACAGCCAAATCACAGCCACAGCAACAGCCCCAGCGAGTAGTCACCCTCGTTGCTTTTTAGACTCTGCTTTTTTGTTGTATTTTTTTTGGGGTATGTAAGGGGATATGGCATATCCTTTCTTGATTCGTCGATTGGCATCGCTGGCATCGAGGAAGCGAAAACTTACAACTGAGGAAGCGCTGCCAAAAGGCGATCCATACAGGATATGAGCAGGAACAACGACACCCACTCGTGCAGCTACATATATGTGTCAGCAGCAGTCGATGTCGGCGTCGACGTCGGCATCGACATCGCCAGCAATAACCACTTGAGCGTGCGCCTTAGCCTAGCTCGTGTGGCTGCTGGCAGCGCCTGGATGTGCCACTTAGGGGCAACTTAAGTTACTTTTGTCAAATCAATCAGCGCCCAGCACGGTGAGCTCGGCATGCGTGTGGCCCACTCGAGGGCAGATTTCCTCACTTAATTGGCAAAAAGAGCGCCACAGCTTCTGATTGATTCAAGTGCCCTCAATGGCTGCCTGGCTGTTGAACCGTTGTCAGGATCAATGCCATGGCCAGACCTATTGACGACTATAAAAGTGCGAGTTTGTTTATTTGTGTTGCAAATCTATTCACAGCTCCGCTATTTGTATATTTCTCTTTGTTTTCCATTAGAAAATTGAAATTTTTGTTTATCAGCCAGGCTGAGGCATTTGTCGCCGCCTTTGATTGTTTATGCTGTGTGCAGCGCAATTATTACAGCGCAATTTTCATTCACTCAATATACCCCCCTTCCACTCCTCTCTCCCACTCCCTCTCTCTCTCGCACTCTGCTGCCATCTCGCTCAGTTTTGTTTTTTAATTAAGCGCATGACAAACTCAAACAGTATTCGAAAAGCCAAATGAAACTTGGGCTACGTCTCTGGCCTGAGTCATTTATTTATTTGATTGTGCTCTCTCTCTCTCTCTCTCTCTCTCTCTCACTCTCTCTGTCTCACTCTGCTGTTTACGTATACACAATCTGGCGCAGTGTTTGGGTTTATCAATTCGCTGAGAATTCTCACTCGGCCAGTTGCTCTTTGATCGCTCAAAGTGTCGCTTGTTTGTTATTGTTATTGTTTCAATATAAATTGATACTCATTAAAAGTATGCAGACGAACGGAGGGACAGACAGACAGACAGTGAGACGGACAGACTGCCTGCCTGGCTGGCTGGCTGGCTTTTTGGCATTGGCTTATTGAATTAATGCCAGCGCTTCTGTTGCCCTGCTTGTCTGAGCTCCTTCAGGCTGCTTAAGATAGCATCTTGTTCAGCTGAGTCGTGCCAGCCAAAGCTCTACTCTACTCTTGCCAGGGGCCTTACAAGTTGGTCATGTGACATGGAGGATGACATCGTCAGCGCAGTAAACAATAAAATAATAAGCCATAAGCTAAAGATAATACGACTCACTAAATAAATAACAAATATAACTTAATGAAAACTAATTTTTAGTTGACAGCTTGCTAAACTCTATTTGACCATATCTATATCTATTCTATAGTTCTCAGTTTATATTATATAAAAGTGTATTTAAAATTCGTTAGTTATGAATCTGGTCTGCTTCAAACTTTTCGCTTTTTTCTCTTTTTTTTGGCAAAAGCTTATGACTTTTATTTATTATTAATTGTGCTTAATTTAGTTTCGCAGCGCAGCAGGGAATCGCTAATTGGCATTTGCGGATTTCGCAATGCATTCTCTAACTAAATAAATGATTATATTTACACCCATCTGTCAACGTCAATTGCTACACTAAATAGTCAGCTACTACTACGACTAAGTTGCCAGCTAGCTGAGAGATTTTCATTGCGCTGTCTAATGTTCATAAATCTGATGTCAAATAAATGTCCATAAAAAGGCGTCATTTTATTGTTATTAATTAAACGCTATTAATTTGCAGAAATCGTAAATTAAATCGCCTGCCTCGTCCCACGTCTCGTTTCCTCTCTCGCTTCCACATTAAATGCCCACACACACATGGAGAGTCATTTGAACAGGTAAGTCAGAGTCAAGCTTCCCGAACCCAAGTCCGATAAGCGCCATAATCCCTGATGTGTGATTAACTTTGATGATGAGTTATGAGCCGCACATTGGCACTGATGTGATGCCGTGTTACCGTGCCGTACCCCAAGTCAGATCCCTCTTAGCTCTCTCAACCCGAGAGTTGTCCTACCCCAAGACGTGCTGGCCAGATGACTTGCAGGAATCTGGTCCGAGGAGAGCCCGCAGCATGTGAAATGTGAGTCAGTCGCGTCGCCGTAATGTGATAGCCGCGACGCGACGCGATGCGATGCCAAGCGATGGGATGCTATCCCAATCCCAATCCCAATTCGAATCGCGATCGCCTTCCACTCGTGCAGTCCATAAAACTCTTTTATTCAAATAAAGCAAAAACACGCTGCGAAGGCACTTTGGGGCCACAAATCCTTGAGGTTTGCGCTTGAGTGCGCTCGTAAAAGTATCAAATTGATTAATAATAATATAAAAGCTTGAAAAGCCAAACAAATAAACTATAAAAGCAAAACTTCAAATGCGCCAAATGGGTATGAGTGTGCGAGTGTGCGAGTGTGCGTGTGTGTGTGTGTGTGTGTGTGTGGGATTTTCGGCAACGATTTGTCCACTTTGCTTGACTGATGTTTGTTTGATATGTTTGATTACTTTGTTGCCACAAAATATTCCCACGAATTTATGCCAAATATTTTGCTTATCGCAGCATTTGACATGATTTGATTTGAAGCTAAACGAAAATGAGAGAGCGGGAGAGCGAGAGAGAAACAAAGCAGTGAAATATTTTGAAAAACTAAAACTGAAATTGAAACTGAAACTCTGACATCATCTAACCGCCTGTGACCCTGTCTAAATGCGTTTGTCTCTCGTCTCTGCCATAATAGGATCAATTTTTTGAGTCATAATGAATGTCAGTGTTCTATTAATAATGCCTTCAGCTGTGGGTTATCTTTGATTTGATGCATAATGCTTGATGCTTCAGGCGCTGCTCTCTGGTCTCTGGCTCTAGCTCTGGCTCTGGCCACTGCTGCCGCTGCCGCATGCATGTCAATAATCATATCAGATTACCATTGGCTTTGCCCCATTGTTGCTACAATTTATGAAATTTTAGAAGTTATGCTGCGGCTTTTTGACGCATTCTTTGTCTGGCTGCGATTGCTGCGGTTTCTGGCTGCCCCACAGGCGCTCCTACCTCTTGCCGTTTGCGGGGCGCAACTTTGTCTAATCTGAACGAAGGTAGGCCTCACCACTCAAGCTAGGCCAGAGTCGCGAGAGAGTACAGAGTACAGGGTACATGTCTGGCAAGCGGGCGCAGGTGAGCAATAAACCAGCAGCAGCAACAACAATGACAACGAACTGACTGTCATAAGCTGTTCAATTTTATGATGCGACAGTCTCAGTTTCTGTTGCAATTGCAGTTGCTTCTGCCGATGCAGTTGCAGTTGCAGTTGTTGCTGAATCTGTTTTTATTTTTAGCACTTTACGCCAATACTCAGTAATTTGTTTATGTAAACTGACTGTAACGCCCACACGATGAGCACAGAGTGAAAATACAACAATTTGTGCTGCCTTTTTGGCGCTTTAATAGCCAAAACGAATTGCTTCACGCACAGCAGCAAGTCAACATTTTCAATTGCCATTCTCGATTCTCCGCTTCCAGTTGCCAGTTGCCAGTTGCCAGTTGCACATAAAATGCAATTTAGTTGCGCTGCTTGGCTCAGGGGCAGTGTGTCACCGTGGCAAGTGAGTCAATGTCACAACGGTAGCAACAGGCACAACAGTTGTAAATATTCACTGTGACAATAACTGCGAACGTTTTATGTTCGGCATGTCCTTGGCACATTGGTCCTTGCTGGCAGGCAGGCATTAGCCTTGAAGCTTCACTGTCCTTGACATGGCCATTGCTGCTGCTGCTGTTGCTGCTGTTGCTGCTGTGTGTGTTAACTGTTTTTCTGTTCTTGCAACACTTCAAATTGCCTTACAAATTCAAGGTCTCATTCGCAATTGCAGCAAACCGATTTCCATAGCTGCTTCCAGGCGCGTGTCAGACATGAATTGCAGTCATAAAACTAAGCTAAATCGCCGCCAACTGGCAACTGTTATATTTACAGACTATTTTTGTTTTTATGCTTGGTATTGAAATCATATTTTACACCTGCCATTAATTGATAATAGTAATTATGATCCCTACGCACAGCTAACACTTTCAAGTGTTTCCCAGAATGAGGCACAGCGCAAACATTATGCGCTCATATAACTCTATTCGCATACATAATCAATCGTTAGTCTTAATTTATTGCCCTTGCTTCTGGCCGGGGTCTAGCTGACTAATAATGCCGCCCCAAGGAATTGCAAGTCAGCCCCAGTCTTATCGATACAGGGCGTGCTACGACTAATCACTGAGACTTACATAAAAACAATATTTCTTTTCTTCATAATTTCCATTTATCTACAGCATTTTGAGGTCACTTATTTTTCATGGGTTTTACCTGATATTTTATGCAGTCATAACTAATCTACATTTTTTTACTGGCCTAGGTTAAATTATATTTAGCCATATATTTTTAAGCAACATATATACATATATTCCATTCAAATTCTGTTAAGTTAAATATATATATATTTTTATTTATTATTTATTTTTGTTGTGAGAAATCCAAATAAAAATACATAAATACAAAAAAAAAACAACATAAATAAGTAAATTAAAAATAAAAATAAAAAAATAAATAATAAATATAGTTTGCAGTTTTATTATCTTTTTTTTCAATCGTGAGCAAATGTTTTTTAGAAATTCAATTTGAACTTAGTTGACTAAGAAATTGATTAAATGAAAATTTTTAATTAAAAGAAAATAAAACTGTTTGCAAAAGATAATATTGAATTTATTTATTTTATTTATTTATTTTTTTTTTTGCTTAAAAAGAATACAAATATTTATTATATGTCATATAAAAAATATTAGCATTTGATTTGTTCAAATAATAAACTTATTTCTTGTATGATGTAAAAGTGTTAAACATATATTTAAAAAACAAAAAAAAATATTTATATATGCTGTATAGACAAATATATATATACATATACATAAATACATATATACATATATACATACACATATACATACATACATACATTGAAATTTCTAGATTGCGATTAAATTGTCAGTTATTAATATTTCCTCTAAAATTATACAAAATCAAACTTAAATTTGAATAATACAAATATATAGAATATATGCATATATTCATGAACTGAGTCATAGACATAAATACTCCAGATATTTGGGGCAAATGCGAATGCGAATGCGAATGCCTAAGTTTATGCAGCCCTAGTCATAATACTGCCCATATTTATATTTATTTAAACCCAACTGAATTTTAATGAGCTTAAAACACAATTAGAAAAGTGTGCCCGGCTAGACAGTCGCTGCGGAGTTATTCAGTCGACTCAAGTCGGATTCTAGTTAATAACAATGCTAAATCGATTTTCGTGTAACTGTTGTCGCATTAATTTAGCACTTGTTTCCCCGTGCCATACTTTAAGAGAGCCACTGCTCCCCCCTCTCCAAACACCTGCTAATTGTCGCATATTTGCTGCGTGATTATTTGTATATGTGTGTGTGTGTGTGTGTGAGTGTAACATTTTTTTTTTTACCACTTTCGCTGCGAGTCGAGATAAGATAAATTGGTACTGTTGTTGCTCTAACTGCTACAAGTATTGGGAATGGCTCAACACGCATTTGTGTCAAAGATATACGCCACTTTGCAAATATGTGCATACACATGTAAGCAGGTGTACATGCGGACTTGGAGCTACTTTGAACACTGATGCACTCGAACGGGCATTGTGTAGGCCTTATCATCGTTGCGATAAGGGGCAAATGCTCGCGTGCCGCTGGCGGTGCTCGTGGACGGCATTGGCTTGGGGTGGGGCGAGGTTTCGGTGTAAACATATTGGACATTGCTCAATTGATTCCATTTCTTGTTTATGGCTAAATCGAATGCGTTATATAAACCCATGTGCAACACACACACACACACGCACACGCACGCACACTCGCGTTAGATCGAAAGGTTGTTGAACGCAATTGCTAATGTGTTTATCTCGCGTCAGCTCATTTCTTAATTTATTGAGTGCATGTTAAGACAAGGATTATATGTGGGGCTTCCTGTTTTTGCGAAAATATTGCAATCGCTGATAGGGCGCATAATTAATAAACAATAATAGCCAATGCTTTTATAATGTTTCACGCCAGCTTTTATGGCACGCACTTGGCCAAAGCGAAAACTGTTGAGCACCAACCATAAAAGTGAACAATGTGTAATCACTTCACACACACACACACACACACACACATACACACATGCACGTTATCAATGGAACATGATTTTGATAATTGTTATAGAGATAGAGCATGCCGATTCACACACAGCGATTAGCGCGCATAAATTGGCAATTCATTTGGGCCAGTTTATTTATAGATATTTACATTCAGATTACTTACCTTGGACATTACGCGATCGGCGCCGGTGCCCTCCTCATCACGAAACTTTATATCCCTATTGTAGTTGAGCACTAGATTCTTAAATTTTGGCGAATCGCGCTTAATCTCGCCCTCGAGTGGGCCGGAGGCGCTATTATGATATTCGGATAAATTTGGCACAGTTTGCTTCAACACCAGCGGATAGAGATTACGCTCGCGGCGCCGTCCCAGGCCCCGGCCTGGACCGCAGCTATGCGCGTGCCTAAAGTTCAGCGCCAACAGCAATAGCAATAACAGCGCCATAAAACAGCTACCACGCGGCGTATGCGCAATGTGCCGGAGCTTTCGTGAGGGTGCATCGACGGTCGTCGTTGATTTGTTGTTGACATCAGGCGACGCCTGGCCATCCGGATTGGGCTCGAAGCTGTGGCGTTTGGCATCCAGGGACAGGCAGGTGGCACTGGCACAGGACCAGGGCGCCGAGACTGCTTGATTATCCATTCTGTGTGTGTGTGTACTTAGGTTAAAGATTTCGATAGAAAGCGTTGTTTCTTTTTTATGATTAATTTTTTGTTTTTTTCGTTTCTTTTCTCTTTTTGGTTATTTAGCACTGCACTTTGACACTGATTTGCAAGGAAGAAGTTGTTGAGTGTAGCGGCACAATCACAGTCGGTCGAGCGACTGCAGCTGACAGTCAACAGCTAAATGCCTTAACGGCTTATTAAGTTTTTTCTTGACTTAGCTAAACAGTTTATTTCTTTCTTTTTTATTGGTCACTGAGCAAATAAACAAAACATTTGAATCGTCACGAATTTGGCGAATTATTTGCTTTACTGTATATATTATAATAACAATTAATATTTGTAAAAAATTTGCTAGCACAAATTCAAATTTTAATTAAAGAATTTCCAATTTTCAAGTTCAACTGCGGCGCTTGTCAAATTGAGCAATGTTTCTCTTGCAGCAACGGAGAACGACAACCGCTGCGCTCGCACTGTGATTGACAAATGACATATCCGAGCGTACGAAGCTGGCGGCCGAGCGAGTACCGAGTACACCAAGTACCGAGGGTGCTTTTGTGCAGAACCCTAGGCAACGCTCAGTCAGTCGCTGCCGACGGCGCAGTCGGCGTCAACTTCGTTGGCAATACCGAAACATGCTCGTGCACGCACACACACACAGGCAATCACACAATCGTGTGTGTGCATGTTACACACGCACGCACACATTCAAGCCTGACGTTCACTCGTCGTTTAGTTGTGTGCGTCTGCCGCTCATTGGACCTGAGCTCGACGATCATTTGGCGTTCATTTTTATGCTGGCTCGCTGTAACCGCAGTGCGAGCGAGATAACTAGCGTGTCGCATGCGCCTCTCTCACACACACACATACACTCATATGCAGCCAGGCCTGATCTTATGTACTTATGCTTTGGGCAACAGATGTTGGATGACGGTTCATTTTAGCCATGGCTCTGGCTGCCGCTGTATGTGTTGCCAATTGGATGCGCCTCTGTGTTGGTGTGTGTGTGTGAGTGTGTGAGTACTACTGCTGCAATTTCTCTTAACACTTGCACTATTGACTCGAAATCGACTCTTGCGGCTTGTTAACTGCCGCATGCCGCCTGCTTTTTTTTTCCTCTCCTCCACCCCTCATATCAAAACTTTCCGGGCCCTTTTTCCTTTCCCCCCGTCCCTCCCCTTTTTGTGTTATATGCACCTTTCCCCCCCCCCCAAGCGGGCCCAACAAAAAAAAAACGACCCTTGACCCCATGAGTTCTTGCCTGCCTTTTCTCATGCCTTCTGCTTCTGTGGTCGTTTTTGCTTTGCTTTGCTTTTTTTTGCGCATTGTTCACCTTTTGCCTTTCTTCATTTTTGGCTTCGCTTTATTGCTTGTAAATTAATAATGTTCCGGTTTTTTGTGTATTGTGCGCTTCAGTTTCGCTCGTCTTTGCCATTGCCTTCTACCGCTTATTCTTCGCCTTGTATACAACACACACACACACACAGGCATACATATATATACACATGAATGTATATGTATATACGTATACAACTACACTTAGTTTCATTTGCCGCTGCCGCCAACGCTGCTGCTCACTTTGTCATTACACCATTTTGCTTCTGCTACCCTTGCCTCTGACTCAGTGGCCTCTCCGCCTCTCCGCCTCTACATCTGCGAGCGGGAACTTCCGTTGGCGCTGAGAAAAATGTAGAATAATCTAGTTAAAGACCATTCGCCTGAAGATCAAAAGCCAGTAATTGAATATGGGTTTTCGAATAATTTCAATACTTTTCAACTTATTTTGCACGCAGTTCTCAGCACCAATCTTATCTCAATCTTATCTGAAACCTTGCCAATCAATATTTATATTTCGTATTGTGGAACGGATGCGTTTATTGACTGTGTAATAGGGAAGTACCTTAATATGTTGACTTTTCATAATTTAGAGATTATAAATATTAAATAACCACAGGACGTGCGGCATACTGGGCTTATCGGTATTTCTGGAAAATGTACACTAAATACATTTCCTGTCATTCACTTGCAAAATCGCAAATTATTTGCTTAAGTATTAAGTTCCGCTGGCGACAAACTGATATCAACTATAAAACCCGTTATATACATGTTAGATAAAAGTAATCACCCGATAACGCCACAAGCTAAACAACAATTCCTAAATTTGCAAACGTATCGAAAAATACTTCCAAGCTGCAATTCGTCAATATCAAATTGATAATTTAAATCTACAGAGATGCAAGTGAGAGCGGAAAGACGACGAATATATTATAGATTTATAAAGAAGCTCTCATGTATCGATTGCCTATGCTATGCATTTTCGTACTCTGTTCAAGTTTCGAGTTGTTTTCGTTTCATTTTAGTGCGCAAAGTGTCATCCATCCAACATCTTGCACTCAACTTTGCCCTTCTCTCTGTCAAAGTGTGCGTGTGCGTGTGTGTGTGTGTGTGTGAATGTGTGTGTTAATGTCTCACCCCCGCCTTGTCAACAATGTTGACACTGGCACTTATAAAGCGCGAACACGCTTGCGCTGTTTGCCTTTCAAATTGACACTTGGTATGCGATCAGAGTGCGATTTTAACAGAGATATTGGCGATGCAGAAGTTACCTTATATAGAGTGGAGGGGGATTACCCATAGTCTTCTGGACGTTGCTCTTGGACTTGGCATAGCTTGCACCTGTGACAGCAGTGTAACTGTAAAAAGCAGCAAAGCTGTCTGTGTGTGTGTGTGTGTGTGTGTGTGGCAAGCGAGCATAATGAAAATGCAAAGCGTAGCATAATTTCAATACGAAGTGAAATAAATGGAATTCAATAGTTGGCGGCTGAGCGGCAAAGATATAAGCAAAAGCAAAACGCCATCAACAAGATACACGGAACCAAATTAAAGATGAAGAAGCTGAGCCAGCGGCTACAGCGAAGGCAGAGTCAGAGGCGTCGGAGGCGGAGGTAGCAACAACGCCGCTCTCCAGCCCAAAGAAGCTGAGCAAGCAGCAGCGGCAGCAGCAGCAGCCAACAGAGGCCAGTGGAGCGTTTATATATACATACATACATACATATACATACGCTCTCGCTATCTCTCTCTCTCTCTCTCTCTCACACACACACATGCATGCGTGTGTTGTCTATGTGCCTGCCACATAAATTTCTGGCACGTCTGTGTGCGTCGCCTCATTATGTGCGCTGGTGTGAGTGCCTCGTTGAGTTCATATAGATATACATATATAGCTGTGTGTGTGTGTGTGTGTGTGTGTACAGTGGGGCGGAGCTGCTTTAGGCGCTCATTTGTGAATGAACACGCCGTGAACCAGCGCCTCAGAAGAGGCCCAGACGAGGCAACGATCGCTGCGATCGCTGGATGCCAAAAACTTAATGAGCATGAATAAATGGCAGCAACTGAGTCTGCTGAGTCTGGTGTCTGAGCCGAGTAACTGAGATGAACGCCGAGATGAAAACTAAGCCCAGTTAATAATGTTGATCAGTGTGGAGATCGCGTTTTTGCGATCGTTAATACATATTACCAAACAGACAGAGAGACAGACAGAGAGTGAGAGAGAGAGACAAGTAGAAGGAGAGATAAAAAGCTAGAGATTAGTTTGTAATTAGATTTTGGGCATATTAATGGACAGCTTTTAATGTAAGTTATAAATCGAAATTGACTTTTAATGTTGCTTTGTTGCAATGCCGTTCGGGCCAGGCCAAGACCCACACTTGGCGGCATACATCCAAGCTGCTGCAGCCGAAGATGCTGCGTCTAAATTCCAATAGAAAACCGGAAATGCTTAGGCCATTCGTCGTCGACGTCGTTGTGCATTGTTGCGATTGGAAAGAGGCTGAGGCAGCGCCAGAGACAGAGCCAGAGACAGATTCACAGTCGAAGTAGAAGCCAGAGCAAGAGGCAAAGACGCCAGCAGCCAAGCCATGGAACGCCATTTTCTGCTGCTGCTGCTGCTGCTGCTGCTGATGCTGCGTTAGCATCCAACGGCGTTGTCTGCTTTTAATTTCTTTTAATGGAAGTTGTTAACATGGCTGCTGGCTGCCTCTATGCCACTCCGCCTCTCGTCTCTGGCTTTGCGCTGCAGAGCTTCCCATGCCCTTAGCCATACCCATAGCCGTACCCATACCAATACCCGTACCCATTCCCACCAACGCCATGGCATTGCCATACTCTCTGCACGGCCTGGCCGGAGCGGAGCTATGGCTTTTGATTTGCTCATTTTTGTATTCGTCGGTGTTTCGATCATAAAACTTCGATATGAAACTTGTATTGTTGATGCCCATTGAAAGTGCAGGGCAACATGATTATGAGAAAAATCTGAACAGACTCCAGAGTAGGTGCTTCGATGCATATAATACGTATATCAGCTGAAATGTTAATTTGTTAATAATGAGCTTTGTTCACATTGTTTTTATTGCTTTTTATCTTGACTGTGGAAACTAGTTAATGTTTTAAATTGTTATATTTAATTAGAGCGACACTGCAAGATATTTGATAAGAGATGAATTTCGATCTCCTACATTATCAGCGCTAATTGATGTGGTAGGTATTATGGAAGATTTTTTAGGTATTTTGCTGGACATTAATTTTTTTTAACCTTTAAAACTTGTTGGAGATTTTGCATAATTGTTGTATTTGCTAAAATTATTATTCTTATTATATGAAAAATCAATAATTAATTAATTTCTCTACAGCTTAAACCTATAAAAGTATTTGTTATTATTATGCTCTATAGCTAAGACCATTTGGCTTGATTCATAAATGTGACTTGCATATACGTATGAGATAAATAGATATATGTATATTTCAATTATGAAAATTATACATAAATACTATATATAATATTTATTAATGAAGCAAAAAATAAACATAAATACTATATATAATATTTATTAATGAAGCAAAAAAAATAAATAAATAAAAATAAAAAATAATAATAATATAATAATTAAATAAAATAAATTTTTTTCATCCTTTTTAATTTGTAATAATTTTTGTTATTTTTTATTATGGATCTACAATTAATTATAAGAAATAAAAATAGCATCAAAATATATGTTTCACATTTATTTATATATTTTTTGCTTGAAAAACAAATTGTCAAAAAATATATATATTTATTTTAAATTATAATTTTTTAAATATTGTATATAATATTTTAGAGTAAGACTTATTATTTTGTAATTTTTTCACTGAGTTTTATTTATTTTCTTTATAATCTTTGATATTTATTTTATATACTCTAACAAAATACGCTTTTAATAAGTCTACATAATCAATCAATTTATTTTTTCTTACACTTTACTTATTTTGTTAGCCTCTACATTAAGTTTTAACAGAAACTGACTCTTTAAACACTTTTCTATTTATCTGAATGCCCATTGAAATTGTAAAGAGCGCATAACGTATTCGTCTAACGTTTTCGTTGTATTCGCTCAAATGTTTATGACTCTACTTTGTATACATTCGGATTTGCATTTTTGTTGTTTGGGGTATATTAATTTTGATATGGTCTTTGGGTGCATACGTTATTTGTTTATAACGTTTATCGTCACATAATTAATAGTTAATGGCCAGCACACATACCGGTTTTGTCATGACGTCGACTTTGAGCTCATAATTGAATATTTAATTCATACTAAATAATGTTTATAGTGTTAATGATCAATAATGTCAACGTGGGCGCACGTGCGTTTAAGTAGCTAAGTGAAAAAACCCCGAAAGATTTGATGCTGTGGCGACATATTGGAATTGTCCACAGGTTTGCCGAAGGTAACCAGAACAACAACAACAACAACAACAACAACAACAACAGTAACAGCATCGGCAACAATAACAAATACCAAATTTGTACCAGTTCCGAGAAGCAGCCACTCAATCATGCTGCGACTGCTGTTGTGACTGTTGCCGCTGTCTGTGATCGGTGACTGGCAACTGGCAACTGGCAACGGGCAACGGGCAACGTGCAACTGGCAGCAGCAGCAGCAGCAGCGGCGTCATAGCGTGCGACAAATGCCACTAACGGTTTAAGGTCTCTAATGGATGTTGACATTTACGGCTACCAGGGAGGAGCGGACTTGTAGGCTGTTTAATTCACATAAATCTGAGTAAACTGCCATTGGGGAATTGTCTCACAGAGTTAGAAATTAGGCAAATGGCAGCGACCGCAGCTTTCCAAGGAATTTGCTACCAGTAGGTGACAACAAAGCGGCCAATGTGAGAATGCCTCACTGGCCCCTGGACCAAGGAGTTGCTGCCCAGGGGCTGCCGATCGGTCGACAGGGGCCGTGTGGGCATGTAACCTACCAAAACATAAACATTTACAACAAGGGTCGCAGACACAGTCTCAGTCCCAGATCTCAGACACAGTGTGTGTGTGTGTGTGTACAAACATTTGTCAACTGCGCGCCTTTTGATCCTGGCCGGCAACAGAGAGCGACAGAGACAGGAAATGAGAGCGAAAAGGCAAATAGCGCGAGAGGGAAGAGAGAGAGAGAGAGAGCGCGAGCGAGCGAGAGTCAAAAAGTCGTAAGCGGCATAGTTATCATTCAACTCTGAGCCCTATTGTGCTATCAGCTGGCAGCAATCGATGCGGTTAAACAGCAGCATCGCTGAGTAAGAGCCATGGAGAGAGATCAACTGGAGCGCAGTGCAGGCACAGCGCAGGCCACATGTGGCGAGCATTTGCCAAACTGTTTGCCCTGACTGCCCTGACCACAAAAATGCTTCGACATTTGCTGTCTGCCTCGAAACGCCCACACAGCGCCACACAGAGCGCGAGCAAAGGTAGCTAATCAAGCGTTCTCAGATCAAAGCATTTACAGCAACAACAAAAGACAATTTCTTAAGGAATATTCGTTAGTTAGAAATTTATTTGCAATTTTATTTTAGAAATTTCCTATTATTATAACTGTATTGTTTTATATATTTTTTTGCTATTATAGAAACATATTTTCATACTCAATTAACTATTTCATTCTAAAGTATTTTATTGCTTAAAACAAAATGTGGCAAATCGTGTTTTTTTTAAATATTTATATTATAAATTTTTTTATATTTAGCAAATGTTTGCTAATCAACGAGCTCTGTTTGAAATAAATTAAATGCGAGGGCAGCCAGAAAAATATCTGACCTACATAAATAATAAAATGAATATATATATAATATAATAATAAATATTATATATATTTATATTATAATATATAAATATAATAAAAATAATAATGTATTGTATTAATATAATTTATAAAAATAAATAAAATTTCTAGAAAGAGAAGAAATAGAAAAATAGAAAAAATAATATACATAAATAAAATGTTGCTATAAAAGTTTCGAAAATGTATTATTATTTTTTATCTGCATAATTATTATTTATATTATATATTTTATTTGTATTTTCAATTGGGCTTAATTATAAGCTTTAAAAAATTGAGGAATAACTTATAATATTGGCTGCCCGTATTAATTAAGTTTTTATGTAAATTTAAAAATATTGCATTTCATTGCTAGCGAATTTGTGCAAGATTTTTAAGTGCAATGTGTGAAAAGATTCTCGATATTTTTAGATTTATTTACACATACATACTGCCAGTCAGCAAGTCACTTTATTCTTTATTTATTTAACCAAAATCAACAATAATCTATTTCGCAACTGGTCCTAAAATAAATAAATTAGACCTGACTCAATGTGATTAAGCAGAATTTGCGCATCTCGTTTGGATTAAGTGTGGGTCAAATATTGTTGACTATTCTATTAAGATTAAGCTTTGATGTTTCAGCAGAATTGACATAAAAAATCAAATCATATTTGCTTATCAGAGGTTCTAATAAGCTATATATATATTGATTACTTTGGGCTTTTTTATATTAATATTCTGGGGACTCGCACACTTTTAATGACTGCTGCACGAGCTCCCAATATTATTTTAATTATATTTTTGGTATAACCAGAAAAAAGTCTATTCAAGTTGTGTTACTACTCTTGGCATGTTAAATAAAATTGCGTAAATTGTAATAAAAAAAACGTTGGCGTAATATTTGATTTTTTTCCCAATGTGAATTATTATTGCAGTAATATTATTAATTTTGCAATTTGTTGATTATCGTTGAAAATATTTAGGGAGAACCAGAAGATCAAGATGCAGAAGAAGAAGGAGCTGGGGAAAACACGTCAGTGAAGCCAAGTGGCAGCACTTACTTAAAATATTAAACAACGATGAGCCTCTGTTGCCCTTTCAAGCATCTCTCTCCGATTCCATATTCATCTTCAGCTCCTCCTCGGCTGCGCTCTCAAGTGGTGACGGCGACCGATGGCAAACATGCGAGTATTTAAATGTGTATCATGGCGTGCAGGGCCGCGGCGGTGGCCAAGTGAAGCGCATGCGTTGATGGACTTGAATTATATGTGACTTAAGCTTCGCGCTGCTGCATTCAACATCGGCTGGGGCTGCGACTGCGGCATCGACATCGGCATTGGCGGCGGCAGCGGCAGCGGCATCCTCGGCAGCCAGTGCCATAAAAATTAAAAGTCATTATGGCCTGGAAAAGCATTTAAGCCGCGGTGGCATGGAGACCGTGGCACATTCCCACAGTCCAAGGCAGGTCGACGTCGATGTCGACTCGAGTGTCGCTGGGCTGTCAGAAAGTGCCATGAGACGGCAGCCACATGCGTCCACTTGGAGTGGGTTAATATTTGTTTGCATTATCATTTTGAATTGACAGCAAAGTGGCGCTTGTTGCTGTTGTTGCTGTTGTTGTTGTTCTTGTTGTTATTGCTGTTGCTGTCGACCCAACGGGCGGGCGGGCATTCATTCGGTCAGTCAGGGCTGATAGCCAGAGCTCAAGTTGTTTGTTGTCTGCGCACCGATTATGGAAAGTTGATGACCGGCAACGTAGCAAGCATCATAGCTGTCTCTTTTAGCCAGCGAGCTAGCGAGCCATCTAGCACCTACACGTACATATAGTGAGTCCACACCCAGCCAGGGGACTTAGAAAATTGCCATTTCTCTGAAGTTTTCAATTTCGAAATGCCATTGCGCTGTCGCTTTTGTTGTTTTAGTTATGTGCCGCTCGTGGCGCGTTAGCCGCAAAAACCGCAAGCGGAATGCTGGCTCGGTCCCGGCAGCGGAGGCGGGGCAGGACGGCCACACTTCGTTAAGTTGAAGCCAAAGCTAAAGCCAAAGTCAACGTCAACGTCAACGCCTGTGCCAGTTAAATAGATATTTTTTTTTAGTTATTTCTCGTTTTGTTGTTGTTCTTTCTTTTTTTGGGTTTGTTTCGTTCTTGTCTTTCGCTTTGATCTGCGATGCTTCTGGCAGGGCCCCGAGGCGGCTGCTGCAACGTGGAGCAAATTGAAAATTGATTTCGCCTTGCCCGGGCAGAGTCCAGCACCCAGCACCCAGCAGGCAGCAGGCAGCGGGCAACACAGGCAAAGACCAAGCAACGACAAAGTTAGCACGCCAAGTTCGTTGCCTAAGTCTTTCGTTTCGATGACTCAAAGTGCGCGCCATGAAATTCCCACATAAATAGCGCGCATTGTCAAATTAAAAATGCCTAATGAGCTGTTGCTCGCCGGCCCGGCAGCCAAACAGACAGCAATGCAAAAGAGCAGAAAAATGCATTAGAAGCAGGCAGAAGCAGCCAAGAGTTCAGTTCTCGGCTTATTGTTTTTGTTGCGCATGATTTTTCGCCTTACGTATCCCCATGGCCAGCGCACAAGCAGCATCCAAGCCAGCCAACAGCGGCGGCAAAACGTATCGTGTTACAAATCACAGCGGGATGTGCGGGCGGGCGGGTGTTCGTGTGGTCTGTCGTTTCTCGTACGAGCGAAACGGCGGCAAAGGCAGAGGCAGAGGCGGCGGCGGGATCGGCGGCGGCGGCCAACACAGTACAACAACAACAAAACAAGTTTCGAGTGGAAATGCGTGTAGCGTGCAGCGTGCGAAACACGGCTGAACATGAACATGGAAGCCTGATGCTGTTGCCAAAGCTTAAGCTGATGCTGATGCTCTTGTCGCAAATATTGGGTCTAAAAATAGTTGGCGGCGAGGATTGAGGAGTGACTGCGGCTGCAGCCGTTTAGCCCAACATGAAAAATGGCAACACTTTTGCGCTCATAAAAACTATTTATACGCCGGCAGTCAGCAAACGATCGTGGCCCAAATGGATCGAGCAACTAATATGCCCGAATGAATGCATTGCAAGGCGCATGCGCGTGAGATCTCCACGCAAGATCATCAGTCGACAGGCAGCAGGACCCAAACAACGTCCACAATACACACAGAGTGAGAGAGAGGCACAGTCCAGTTTGAGCCCGGGACCACACAAATACAGGCACGCGTTCGCTGACAGAATAAAAATTGTTGCGCTTGTGTTTAACGCGCGAACGCGGCGATATCGCAGCAACAGCAGCAGCAGCAGCAGCAGCGGCAGTTGAAGCCTACCTTGTTTCCAAACTGGCTCCCTGGACCATGTCTCTGGCGCACAGAGAGGGTGAGAGAGACAGAGAGAGTGAGTGCGACAGAGGGCTCAGGTTAAAGTGGCAGCCAGGCACCGTTGTCAGTTGGCAGCGAGTGCGTTGGCGGGGGTAACGGTGCGGCGATGCGGGGCATTGTCGGCTCGCTTAGCTATCACTGAACGATTATCGTGCATTTTAAAATTCTTACGAGTTTCTGCCGTTGTTGTTCAGCCTTTGCCTTTTTATATTGCCCTTTTCACTCGGCCTGTGCATGTGCATGTGTGTGTGTGTGTGTGTGTGTTGCTATTGGTGTTGCTGTTGTTGGGCAGATTGAAATCACGCATGGGAACCACAAGCGCCTTCGCTTTTGTCTGCTCGTCGTCGTCGTCGTCGTCATCTCCGTTTGCAGTGTTTCAAGTCTGCAAACGGCAGACTCTCCGCTCTCTGCATAATAAAACACGCGCTTGCACACAGACACATCCTTTAAACACACTTTTATTAATCAGTATATCTATATATTTATATACATATATAATCATTTATTTATATATGCGTATCTATGCATGTTTGCTTTGTATGCTTATATGCTTATAGTGTATTTATCAATTTGTTAATTGCATAATATACATAAGTAGTACTCATATGCCAACAGAGCGCAGCGGAGTCTTATTTGCCTGCCTGTTGGCTCTAAACAATTTGTTATATTTGTTACATATTTGCAGATAGTTAACTAAATTACTACACACGTTAGTTGTCGATAATGGATATTGTGAATACACGTACAATTTTCTCTTCTTTTTTTTTCATATTTAATCAGTTAGTTGGTTAATTTATTCTTATTACACAATTGATTTGGTTGGCCTCGAAATGCAGTCGAGTCTATTGTTTACATATAAACATTGATTTGCTCTCCTCAACTCTCTCTAAATATATATTTGTATGTGTATATGTATTTAAGAATATTCTTTAGTTAATAACTCTGCTTAACTACAACATGCGCCCCAGTGGGCAACAGAAGAACATAACTCCGATCGGAAATGGGTTTTATTGTGCTCACATAACGTTGCCATTGATAAAAAAAAAAAAACATTTTTTATAAACTTTTACTTGAGCGATATGTTTATTTTCTGCTGGATCGGAAATGCCTTTAAGTTGAGGTACTTCCAACAAAAAAAAAAGTATTTATATCTGCATGATTCGCTTTGCTTAGCCTGGACACGAACCACAACAATTGCCTTCGAAGACTCGTTTCGTGAATGAGTTGAGTATATTGGTTTCTTCTTCATTTTCGTTAAATTGTTCAACTGTTATCAATTAGAAGTTGTGTGTCAACTTTAGTTAGTTTGCACGACAGAGAGTTATGCAGCTGCAACACAAATTTATTCATAGATATTCTATAAATTTCTTATGTAAATTATATAGCCTAGTAAAGAGGTTTACTTATGTAGAGCTGTCTAAATTGTATCAATAGTTCAGCATACTCGTATTGTGTAAAAATTGCTAGTAAATGGTTTTTGCTAAGAGTTTATTAGTTGACACATTTCATATAATATAAAAGATAATCAATTGCTTGTTTCCATTTGTTGCTTTGTATTGTGGGCTGTTTTACAATTCCTATTGCTATATATATACATATATAGAAATATATTGTTGTATTTATTTGATCATAATATGACAGTACTTTTCAGTTGCAAGGTTAACTGCTAATTCCTTATCGGTGTTCAATGTTCTCTGTGTTTTTTTTATTTTTCAAATTCTTGTTCTTTACTTCTCTTCTATCGCTCCAGAGAGAAAGGCTCCCAATAGAGTTTAAACCATGAGTTACAGTTCCCTTTAAATAATTTGTTAAATGTATTAACTATGAAACAACTAGTAGCAAACATTTCATTATTAGACTAATTCTACATAATTGCATTTTAGAATCTTGACTTTTTCACTTGTCTGTTTATTATTATTTATTTATTTTTGTATAGAACACTACAACTAACTAGAAATACATTTGATATTTTAGACATTTATTTTTGTAGTTTTTTTAAGTTAATTTATCAACTGTTGTTTTTCTTCTTCTTCGTCATCATTTTCGTTTGCTTTTGTCTGCCTGGCGCACGCTCAATGTAAAAGTGTTTGTGTGTGTGTGTGTGTGTTTTATTAGCTTTTCTTGTTTCTAAATGGAGCTGGAGCTTTATATACTTTGTTTATTTATATTCTTGTACATCAAGTTCAGTTTAGTTGGTAACAATTCATTAGCTGGTGTTCCTGGCGAGAGCTTTCGTAAATGTATATTCATATATTTTTGTTCATTCATTAGTTTTTTTTTGTTTTTTATTTTCTTTTTGTTTTTTGTTTTATATATATATTTCTGGATCACATATTCAAGTAGTTTCAAAATCACATAAAGATCACTCTTACAGTAGCGTATACAAAATATACATACATTCCCCATACATTGCGTGTATATGTCTCAGTTAATTAGTTATTTGATTTGTATTGTTTGAGTTGTCATGAAAGGGTTGAGATGTGTGAGTTGTTATTGCTTGGCTAGTAAGTAATACGATATTTGTGCTTCTTGAGAAGATTTATGTTTATTGCTATAAATACGTTGTGCCCAAATGTTCAGAGTTTGAGGGTATAGTTCAGTTGCTTCAAGTTTAAGCAATCATTCGAGTTAAGCACTCAACAGCTCCATTATAAAACCAATTTGTATTCATGTTCATGTTTTCTTTGTAGTTCCTGTATCGTCAAAAACTTTCTTACAATTGTCTTTCCCTTTATGTTTTCATATTCGAATTGTGTTTTATTTTTCCTGCTTTGTTTTTGTTTTGTAGCGCAGTAATAATTATAAAGCATTTAAGTGCAACACACACAATTACATGCACATTTAATTATTGTTTAGTTAATTATATTATTATTATTGGCTACTACATGCACACAAAAGCCTTTTGCGCTGCTTAGCTTCTTAGCTACAAAATATATATGTGTTTCCACATGTGTATATAACTGTATTCAACTTGATTATCTTTTGAGTGTTTATGTTTGTATTACTAATTTCAGTAAATGCCTAAGTTTCTGCATGTGAAATTCAGATAGTTTCATTAATTTACATGCCCTAAGTGATCGACTTGTTTTCCATTCGTTTAATACCTAATAATACGTTAGAGTTCATTATATTAAATATATATGCTCAACTTTGTCATAAGCTACAGTACATTAACTTTTTGTATTCGCGAAAAATATGCTGAAGACGGGTTTAGATTAGATTTGGTTAACATTTATCATAGACTGAATTCGCTGTCTGGAGTTACATTTATTGTTATATCTTTAGCATCACACACTTCATTTCTTGTAAATATTTTGTATTTTATATTCTGGTACAGTAAATATTGGCCATCAATATACAATTAGACTTTGACAAATGGTTCATTTGATTATTGACCTGCTTTTCAATGGAAGCTTATTATTAATATATAAAATGAGAACAAAAAATTAAATTAAATACAAATTACCAAAAATCGTACTTAAAGCACAAACAAAATCACATAGTAATCTAGTAGAGTATAAGAGTGAAATACGCCGAATACAAATTATTAAAAAAAAATTGAATGTGTTTTTGTTAATTATTCATTATTAATTATTAACTAGAGTCTAATAGATGCAGAAACAGTTTCTATTGTTTGTTGGCTAAACACAAGGAATAAAGGAGTAAATTAGTAGTGTAATGTGGCCTGTCAAACGGTTCAAACTGATCAATATCAAAGATAGATTTAATACTATCGTAGATGCTTCTACAATTATAATTATTTTGTGCGTCTTTGTAAAAATTGCATTGAATTGACTCATTCAAAGATATTTGATGAAAGACGCTAAAATTCGAACCTTGCCTAGAGATCTCTTAATTACGACATCTTCAATTTGTTTACATTTCTTCTGAACATATCTAAAAAAAAATTACAAATATAAGTTGTTAGACAATTGGTTTATAAAAATCACTGGTGGTTCTTCATTTGTTATCAGTTAATTATTTCTTTCTTTAAAATTTAAACGGCGTCAAAAATTGTTGTCACATATTATATGAGCGTTTACATGTATATCATATAGAAGTAAATGGTTTTATTCCCTTAATTAACTAGTCAATAGTGACTGCAAGTTTAGCAAATTTCGAATACAGATATAAAAGCGGAAAACATTATACAAAATGCATTCCGTACGAAATAAAATGTCATGGACTTACGAAACTTTAAAATTTGTTTATAAACGGTGTATATATAAACAAGATGACCTAACAAAAATAAACACAAAACTAAAAGAAAAAATAGATGGCAATCAAACCAAATATTAAACAAAAATAAAAAAATTAATTATAGAAGTTTTCAGTAGATGATTAGTAAACTTCAAATGCATAGCAGCTTGCTAAACGAATTACATATTTTGTGCCTAGTAATTGCTAATATCCAAGATAATTAATTTGCATATAGATAAATATAAATTATATAAGCATATGTGTAAGCTCTGCCTTCGCTAGTCAATCAACATTCAGCTTACGATTAAAGTATTTTGTTTCCCTCGCCCATAGTCACCGAGACCAAACTTTATACCAATTGGACACGGAAGTTATTCACTTATAGTCCTGGAACGGTTGAAACAAATTCTATGTGTGCGTTGTCATTACCGGCACCTGGCAATAGGGGCACTCGGTAACAGATCCAGCGCACGTATTGCAAATGGACAGATGATTGCAGGGCTCCAGCGTAACAGTGCGATTGTTTTCCTCACATTTCATACATTTCTTGGCATTCTCCAAATATAATACTTTGTCTACCTCCTCCAAATCAGTGCGCAGTTTCGACTAGAAAATGTTCGTTATTTTGGTGAGAAAAGAACCAAGAAGTATTTGTAATTTAACACAAGCAACTTACCTGCAATTGCTTAAGCTTTTGTATGGATAGGTCACGTAATTCGCCAGGCAAATTCAGTTGTATCTGCACTAGATCGTGGCGATCCTTCCAATCCAGTGCATCCTGTTTGGCTTTGTCGCGGTGCAGTTCAGCTATCTTAAGCTTGCACATAAGCTCCTCAAGACGTCCAGATAACTTTTGAATCTGCGCATTCTTTGTTAGTAACTCATTGGTCATGCGACCCAAATCGGTATTATTTTGAGACTGAAGAGATTGCAAACTGAACGCATTCTTTGCCGTATTCAGTGTGTTCTCAAACAAATTATTTCCCACCGAGCTGCTGTTGATGTCATCACGTATAGTATTTAATTCCGATATCCTAACTGATGGGCTTATCGACAAGCCGTCGCCAAAGCCAGGCGATATGATGCGCGATGGAAAAAAGAGGCTATTGCTATCGTTTTGCGTGGCGGCCGAAAGCGAATTGCTCAGCTTATTGGATGCGCCATATACATTAAAAAGATTGGTATGATTTGTTGGGCTATAGGTGAGTGAGCTGCTGGGAATGTTGACGGCAAAGCCACCTGAATTGAAGTCTGTATTGCGAACAGTGGATAAATGAAATTAGCATGGCGCAGACTTCTTAACTTGTCGACAATGACTCACCGTTAATAGAGTTACTTAGTGTTGTATTAGGAATGTTAATTGGCGCCGAGGAACGTGTTAATAAACTATTGTTAACCACACTTGCTGACAGCGAGCTCTCGCGTGGATCGTCCAATGTACAGGCTGCTTGGAATAATTTTTAGAAAAATATGCGTTAATTTTGTTTCAATTAGTTGAAATGATATTTTAATTTCCTTTCTCTTGTTTTATGCGCTGTCAATTTGTCCACAACCATTGTTGAAAACAATGAAAAAATCAATGTAAAGAAGTATTTATTACTCACGATGGCTGTCCAGTGGTAGTGATATATTTAAGATTTTGCTGGAATTAGTTGTATTTTCCAAAGCATCTACCAACATTTTGTTGGTTGTATTATTACCATCAATATTTAATAACTACGAAATAGAGAATCAAACAAAGAGAAACGAAGAAACAAAATGAGAGCAGGAGATATTTCTCAATGACTGGCGATTTGATGCAGTTAGCTGGGATTAGCTGATGATCGAGTGGAGGGGTTAGAGTGTTAGCAAATGCTGGACGCACACACATATACACAACAAAATAAACATATATAGGAACACACAGTTTGCTGTTGCAATTTGGTAATACGTACATTATTGCTGAGCTGGAGCAATCCTGTTGACAGCTGGCCATTAGAGACCTCGTCCTGCACTTGCAAACCGGACAAGCCATTGGAAATGAGTTCGCTCAAAGCAATTTCTTGATCACGCATCTTCTGCTCGTTGACCAGATAAGCTTGAGGTGGGGAAATATGGATTCAAGCAGCAAAGCGCATTCGTTTGTTGCATTTAATTTTAGGGGTTTTACACAAATGTGATCAATGTGTGAAAGTGAGTAAAAGACAAGTAAACAATTAAACAATCAACCAAAATACGTATGTATCATATGAACCTAATCTATCTAGACTAGACTAATATACACTAAATCACTAACCGCCCGCTATGGTTGTGGAAAACAGCGTTTGAAGCCTACATAACCTTATCTATATCATAATTCAGATAATGTCAGCAAACTTACGTTCCACATGTGCAAAAGCACAAAAGACGCTGCGCGGACAGTAGCCAGCCTGTTGTACATCGTTGCATTTGGTGGACTTGTAGATCTCCGGATGAAATTGCTGTTCGGTGCGAGTGTGACAGTACTGGCAATTGTCACCGGCCTCACAGTTGCCCGGCTCGCCCCACTCCTCGCCGTGCTTGACGTTGGGGCAAGGAGTTGATCTGCAAAGGCAATTTGGAATGGTAATTAAATGTACAATTACATTTCGATAGCCAAACTCACCTGTATTTGTACTTTCTGGGCGAGCGACGTTTATCCTTGCTGTTGTGGTATTGTGGACAGGCATAGCCTTGGCGACATAATCGTGGCGGACGCTTGCACGGCTCAGTTTTGTAGTTGGCCAGCACAAAGTTGGTGTCTTGCCATTTTGGATCCTCGTTCATGAGATTTCGTTCCTTATCGAGAGCATTTTGTGCATTGGTGCCGTCCAGAGTTATATCCGAATTTTGCAATGTCTCCAGCTCTTTTATATCGTATACTGGAGGGCGCTGATCCTGCATGCCATGCGCGAAAGCGCAGTGGACACCATTTTTCACACAGTACCCACGGCTGTCTGTGTCGTGGACGCACATGCATGTCTTGTAGTAGCGTAAGTGATATCGACGCTCTGTGTCGCCGGCTGTGCGGTGTAGGAATGGGCATCTGTGCGAAAAAGAATAGAGGGAGTAATGTCAAGTGACGCAGAAAGAAAGAACTGATTTGTATGCTAAAAATAGCAACGCAGCCGTTCATCCCCAATATTCAGTTATAACAGCCATTGGACCTGGGGTGAATCAGCGCCCACCTACGCATACACTCACCCACTCACTCACTAAAAACCACAACACAAGTCTGGGTCAGGATTGTTGTTTGTTATTGCAGAATATGAAATTGCGTATTATTTTACTATTACTCTCTCTCTCTCTGTCTCGGCTTTGTGCTCAACGTTCGTTGCTCAAAGCTTTGTGGGAAAGCTCTGCCCAATAACTGTACATTTGAAGCTACCAGTGCTGGTTTTACTACCATGATGCCGCCGCCGGGGGAAAACCAAAATAAACTGAAGGAAAAACGCGCAAAAGCAAAACGCAATAAAAACAATGACGCACACACTTGTAGCAGCTCTATAACTGTCGCTGCGCACTTGAGAGTGTGTGCGAGAGCAACAACCCTCAGTCAAGGCACTTGCCGATTAGAATTTCCGAGCAACTTTATCGCCTAAATCACTTTCACTTTTGCATTCTGTGGGCGGCCGTTAGCACTGACCTCGTCTTAGGGTGTTATTAGATTATACATACACACAGATATATATACATAAATATATACATATATATATTTAGAGGCAATTTAATTTCACTTTTTCGTTAGTCGTACGCTATTTCCCCTCCACACTCCCGAGAAAAGTTTTTGTTTGTAAACACGAAGCCAAGAGATACACACACATTGCAAAGAAAATTGAGCGCAAAGAGGAAATGAAAAAATACTACGTCGTTGTTTGTTCGCGTTGGCGTCTTCACACTTCCACACAGCCAGACATTACACTTTCTTTAAGCAGCATTAATACTCACTCATCGCCCTCAGGGCAGATTCCAGTTGTCTCATCATATTTGGTGCAATAATTATCAGCGCTGTAGTTAAATGTGCCATCACGTTTACGCACGGGTCGCCGACGACGCTGATTTTGAAAATGCCAATTAAAGCAAACGAATGGCCGATGCTGGTTGCATTTGTGCTGCAGGAACGATTGACACTGCTCCACGCGAAATTCCTTCAGGTAGCTGTGAAAGCAAAAGGATTCGGCTAGTCAAAAGTATACAAATTTCACCTTGAATTATTTTTATTTACGTATAATGACTGGTTTTTTCTTGGTTTGAAGATAGCAATAACTTGCTCGCATCGTTCGCCATCTTGAACTGAAGCACTAAATCAGAGAGACCGTATGCCAATAAACGGATAAATGCCTCTTTCGAAGAGTACTCATCCCTGTTATCGATAGCTCTGCACGTGTAGTCGGAATAAGTATAAGACTTTTATTTAATTTATTTATTAGTTTGCTTCAACCACTGCGTTAGCCGGGCAGGTCATGTTTAACAATGGCTGCGGCAATGCCCAAAGAGTTGACAAAATCAAAAGGACACAATGACTGTCTTTCCTATCTGCAGGTAGGTGGCTGTCCCGGTTTAATTAACTTAATTTTTGTGTATAGACTGCATTTCACCCCACCCACAGTCCCTGGGCGATGCATTGCCCAAGGAGGTGGCTGACCAGCTCGCAGCACAAATTATTGAAGAGGCCAACAAAACGGAGTCGTGCATCATTAATCAGGCTGCCCTCAACGTCAGTTTTCGCGTCTATTATCACATCGTCCACAAATATGAGTTAGTGGACGAGCATTTTGCTAATCTGCCGGAGCGTTTGTCGTATGATCAGCCGCAGGCGTTCCTCATGCTACAGTCGGTTCTGTTGACCGACCATTGGTCGCGAGTGGATGCAGAGCTGATTGAGGCCAAGTGTATGGATGCCATTATTGCTGCACTGAAGCATAATAATAGCAGTCTGGTGCACATATTGAAGGCCACCAATTTGCTGGTGAAGAAGTTTCCCAAGCTACAGTTGCTGGCGCTGCAGCTGGTTCATTTCTATCACTGTCTGCAGCGTCAAAACCAAGTTGGCTCGCGGGAAGAAACGTTGACGCTCTTCAACCACTGCTGTAAGCAGCAGCACCGCGCCTTCGTCTACTTCCGCCTCATCGTGGAGTTCTGGCCGTGGACGAATCGCAACAAATACTACTTGTTGAGCGGCATACTCAACTACCATGGACTGCCACAGCTGCTCGATGCGAGCGGGCACGACGAGTCCGAGTTTTTTGCAGGCTTGCGTTTGAGTCTGAGTTATAAGGGACTTCGTGCGGCTAGCCAGTATCCCGTGAAGAGCCTGAGCAGCCAGCGATCGGCAGCTCTGCTCAATCTGGCCGTGGAGCTGCTGGTCAATGGCAACATAGCGGAGATTCAAAACTTTCATTCGCAGTGGTTTCTGCGCATCCAGCAACGGGATGCACTCTTTCGGCTGCTGCAGACCAAACCAGAGATTGTGGAATTCCTGGCCAGTTCGGAGTCGGCACGGACGGCCAGCGAGCAGCAGCGGCTCATACTGATCTTCAGCATGTTCGCCAAAGAGATCTACGTGACATCCAAGCTGCATTTCTTCAAGATCAGTACAGAATTGTTGACCAATTGCAGCGTCTTCGAAATTGAGGCGCAGTTGTTGATTTTTAAGTTTCTAGTGGAGAATCTCTCAAATTTCGCTGTGGAGGATTGCCTGGAGTTCTTCTACAGCTTCATGAAACGCCATCGGAGCGTGGAGAGCTCCGAGTTCCGAAACACAATGCTGGGCAAGATGCCGAATATTATTAACCACACGGCAAAGCATTTTAATAGGGCTTTAAAAGCGGCTGGAGGTGCTGGCAGCGATGCCTTGGCCAGCGACATTAAACGCTTCTTCCGGCTACAACAGGAGCTGCTGGAACAGGACATCCTCTCCGATGTGTATCAGCCCAAAATATTTGCGCTGAAAATGCTCGAGATCCTACACAAATCCCTCTACAGCACGCGTGTCTCCAAGAATGCCAAGATGTGCAGCACTCAGCAGAACCAGCAGCTGGGCGCCTTCTTGATGGATCATGGCGTCTTTCAGCCGAAATCCGTGGCGCAATTGCTATTCAAATCTCTAAATGATCCGCAAGGCTTCGACGATGCCCTAGAGCTGACAGTTTCGCTGCTGCTTCAAATGGGCCATGTCGACAGCGACCAGTGCAACGAGCGTTGCCTAACGCTCTGCATCAGCTCCGACGTTGATGAGTGTTCATTAGTCTCGCTCTACGCGCAGCTGGCGGTTCGCAGTGGTTCCGATCCACAGCTAACCAACAGCCTCTACAAGCAATGCCTGCAGCAATTGACGCACAAGTTCGAATCATTCCAGCAGGATCCACTGAAGACCACGAAAAGTGACGGCGGACATTTGTTTGGTCACATTTGCGTGCTGAACGAGTTGGTCAGCGGTGGCCGGGACAATTTGGAAGCAGATGTGGCAGATTTATTGCCCCTGCTCGAAGGGATCTTGAATGCCATTCTGAAGTTTCTCAATTTGGCCAACGCTCGGCGAACGGAGACGGAGGCATCAGCCGCCAGTTTCCAGGACATGGATGAGAGCTTGCAGCTGCTGGTCAGTGAGAGCGCCCACGTGGCCGACGAGGATGCCGAGACGTGTTGCAAGTATTTGCTGATGAGCTTCTGGTTGACACTAAAGGTGGGCGGCTCTAACATCGTGATATTCCTCCAATCTAATGTTACCTTCATTTTAGGCATGTTGCGACTTGGCCACCAGCTTGGCCTGTGCGCTGCTTCGGTCAGCTCCGGGTAGCGTGCCCGACTGCGATGCACTGCGGCGCTGCTTGGACATTAATGTGGCCGTGTTGACACGATGCCGGCACAAGGGCGCCATCGAGGCAGCTGGCCTGAGTATTGGCAGGCTGACACGCGCCATTACCAGCACTGTAGCTGGCGAGGATCAGGCATTTCAGCTGTTGCACGATAGCCTCGAGCGCGAGTTGCTCTCCGAGTGCCGCCAAGTGAGCACCACACGACGCGGTGCCGGCTTCTCCATTATGTTTCTGCATGTGCTCAAGAACGATGATCCGCGCCAGCGCTCACTGCTGCATCGAGCCGTGCAGCGCATACTGGAGCGGCTTAACGATAGCTCCAGCAACGAAGGACCCAGCAGCAACAGCAATCACGACCGCTGGGAGGCACTGGCGTTGCATTATTTGTGCGTGCTGGTGCGGGACACGGAATTGCGGCCGGCCATGTGCAAGTACTACAATGAGATTATGTTGGTGGCCATTGGGCACATCGACAACAACGAGTGGACCATTTCGAATGCTGCGCTGCAGCTGTTTGGGGCGACACTTGGCAAGCTGCTGGGTCAGCGGCAGGCGACAGAGTTCGACACGAAGTTAGCCTGGGAGCCGAGCGAAATGAACTACGAGGAGCTGGCTTGCCAGTTGCCCAAGGCCTGCGACTACATGTTGAGCTGCTGCAGTGGTGGCAAGGCCACATCCTCCATTATAATGTTCCTGGGATTTCTATCCAAGGTGGAGCATCTATGCACCACCGGCCAGCCTCAGCAGTCGACACAGCTCCTGCTGCGCTTCCGGCGACTCAGTTTTGGCTTGTTGCGCCACAGATGCGAACAGGTACGTCTGCTGGCGGCCACCTGTTTTGTGCGTGCGCACGAGTTCCGGCGGGATCTCCCCGTCGTTCTCCTGGCTTGCGCTAAAAAGGCGTCGCAGCTGAATGAGGACAACTTTTACGAGGCTTTGCTATATACTTTGCATGCGGGCGTACTCAAGCTGCAGCACGAGGCGCTTCATATCTGGTCAGCGGAGCGGCAGCAGCGCTACCAGCTGCAGCTGCTGACGGCGCTGGGAGTCGACGAGAAAGTGGCTCGCTTTAAGGTGTACACATTGAACGTCCTGCTGCAGCTGCTGACCCTGCTGAATGCCACAGAGCAGATGACGATTGTGCGCAAGCTGCTGGACGCACGCGACAAGCACGCTCTAAGCTAATTATCATCTACAGGTATATGGAATCCGCTTATCTATTTGTAGCATTTATCTAATCGTTAAGCTTAAGCCAAAAAGTCAATGTTAGCCTCTAAATATCACACGCTTCTACAACTAAATGACGCATTTACTAATTGAAAGCATTTACCAAAAACAAAAACAGAAGAAAAAAACAAAGGGAGTTCAACTGAAGCCCTCGCCAGTTTCTTGTTCCATGGCCTGCTGCTGTTTCTCTTGCGTCTCCTGCGCCATCTGCTGCAGCGTCCGGCTGAGGATGTTGCGTAGAATGTGTGGTTTGCAGTGCTCCTCTAGCCAGGGTATAACGCCGCTAGTCAGCTGCTTGAAGTTATCCATCGGTATTGTCTGGAATGTCTCAAACATTTCGTCCATTATTGCCTGAAACTGTGAAACACGAGTGAGTGAGAAGTTGTCAAGGGGTTCTCGAGTTGTCGCTCGCATTTTGCTGACCACTTGAAATTTGGCCTCGTCGGTGAGGCGCGCCTCTTCGGGCCCCGGATTTGCCTGCTGGTGCTGCAGCATGGTCTCGTAGCCGTTCTGTATGATACGCAGCGCCGTTACCTCCTTTTGCAGAGCTGCGCTCTCGTCCTCCTGCCGGATTTTCTGCTGATTCAGATAACCAATGTACTCTATTGATTTCTGCAGTATCAGCGCTTTGCTCAGCTTGTAGCCAGACGAGTCGTTTGGTTGGCAGCGTGGCACCAGCTCCTGTAGACTGTCGTAGCCCTTTTTGATCGCATCGCGACGCTTCTGCTCCGCCTGAGTGTGAGCCGAGCGTCTGCGCTCTTTGTAGCTCAGCGATGAGTTCGAATTCGAGTTTGTGGCTCCCGAGTGTCGTGCATCGCCGCTGTCGTCGTCGTCATCTATGTGTACGGGATGAAAGAGAGAGAGCGAGAGATAGACAGGTTGATTAAGTGAAATAGAACTCTGAGCACTGATAGTAGATACCAGAAATAACAACAGCGGCGGAAACTCAATGCCATCATCATTATTATCAGCTGTTCGTCACGCACGCAACAAACACAAACAAAAACAAACAATCAATGCACTCGGCAATGATAACTATTTACCAGAATTGTGCGCTGATGAGTTGGGTGTATGGGTGCTGCCCGCGCTACTGCAGCGGGAATAGTGCTTTCCTCCCAGCTCTTGATCTTGATCCATGCTGTATGCCTCCTCTTTACTGATCTGATTGTCGCTCATTATCAACTGCGTCGTCCACAAAATCAAGAGCAGTTCGACTTACTGTGGGGTTTTAGAACTAGGAACTAGTTCACATTGTGGAGGACGCCCGATAGGCGATTATTTAGTATGCATTTTTGACAAAAGAAAAATACTGCATATAAATATTTATTGCTTATAAAGCATTAAACAGACAAAATGAAGCAATGATTACAAATCTTTCGGATACTTATTTATTTTTAAAGTATATATGACAATGATCAATTATAAAAATTTTGATAATCATGCTGAATGCTTATCAGGGCATATCTAATAGGCGGCTTAAGTATTGTTTGTTTTGCAGCCCTGCCTTAACTGCACCGGTGCGATGACTTTCGCGTTTTTTTCTTGAACTTTGCCGTCGTGTCGATTTTGGTTTTTTCTAGGCCGTGCTGCCATTTACTATAAATTACTTTGTTTAGTTAGTTAAAAGGGTTATTTGCATTACATACATACCTAATCATGGGACTGTTACGGTCGATACGTGTGAGAATCATGAATTTCATGATTTTCTTTCTAATTATTATTTTGTTTCCGGGTCTGCCCCCTCGCACAACTTTCCCTTATAAAGACTTTAGGTAAGTTAACCAATCTATTGATACATATACATATTCTCACGCATTCTTCCATAGCGTTGCCCCACCCAAAGAACTGAAGGGCGCCCTCGAGTCCAACTTTCACTTGGAGGGTGCTGAGCGCCTGCTGGAGGGCCGCATCTATGGTCCAGAGTGCCTGATTGTGCGCAACAATGAGATCTACACTGGCCTGCACGGTGGTGAGATCATCAAGCTCACATCGAACCATGTAACGCATGTAGCTAAATTCGGCGAGCCTTGCGGTAAGTCCGAGTACTTATTGAAGCATTAAAGAAGTTCCTGAAGATCTGTGAATCCTTGCAGCCGAAGTGTTTGAGGAGGCTAAGTGCGGTCGCCCGCTGGGCATGGCATTTGATACACAGGGCAATAATTTGATCGTCGCCGATGCTTATTATGGACTGTGGCTAGTTGATCTAACCACGAACAAGAAGAAACTGTTGGTGTCACCGGCCCAGGAGTTGCCTGGCAAGAGCATCAACCGTCGTGCCAAGACCTTTAACTCGGTGGCTGTTAGCAAGGAGGGTGAGATCTATTGGACCGATTCCTCTTCAGACTTTACAATTCAAGATCTTGTGTTTGCCTCATTCGCTAATCCGTCTGGACGGTGAGTTCATTTGATAATTTGAACGAACGGCCGCCGCTAAAACCGGTTTCTGTTTGACATAGCGGTCGCTTCACACTTCCCCTTTCTCTAATGATTTCCCTTTACAGTCTATTCAAATACAATCGGGCCAAGAATGTGAGCGAAGTGCTGCTCGACGAACTGTTCTTTGCCAACGGTCTGGCATTGAGCCCAAATGAAGATTTCATTGTGGTGGCTGAGACGGGAGCTATGCGTCTGACAAAATACTATCTGAAGGGCCCCAAGAGTGGTCAGAGTGAAGTCTTTGTTGAGGGTCTGCCTGGCTTGCCCGATAATTTGACACCCGACGCTGACGGCATTTGGGTGCCCATTGTATCCAGCGCTGATAGCGAGCATCCGCCTAGCTTCTCGCTCTTCTCCCGCTTCCCCACCATACGTCTGTTCCTGGCCCGTATGCTTACGCTCTTCGAGCTGCCGTTCCGCTACATCAACAGCGTGTACCCGAATAAGTTCTCGCAGCGATTCGTTCATTTTGTCGGCCACGGTGAGATGGCGATGCTCTTGGCACCCAAGCGCACCACTGTGGTTCGCGTTGACTGGAATGGCAATATCGTGGGCTCGCTGCATGGATTTGATAAGTCTGTTGTGGGTGTTTCCCATGTACTTGAGTTCCAGGATCATTTGTATCTGGGCTCACCCTTCAATCACTATTTGGCCCGTGTCAAGTCTCCGAAAGCGGCCAAGCAACCCACTGTCAAAGTACGCAATGTGCGCGTCGAGGGTGGTCTTGAGGCGTCCATTGGAGCGCCACCAACAACGGCCAAGCCCAAGGCACAGGCAGCACCAAAGACAACCACTACCACGACGACTACAACGCCAAAGCCCCAAACCACGACAACTAAAAGAACCACTACGACGACGACGACGACAACAACAACTACTACGACAACTGCCAAGCCAAAGACAACGACAGCTAAACCAGCCACAACAACGAAAGCAACAACAACAACGGCAAAGCCGGCAACCAAGAAAGAAACGAGCTCAACAACAACAACGGCTAGCAGCACACCCAAACCAGAGACAGCGAAGCGCCCAGTGCCAAAGAAGCCAGCACCTGTGGAAGAGCAGATTCCCGTGGACACCAAGCCGCCAAAGAAGGAAAAGCTCAAGGTGATCAACAAAGAGGGCGCCCATGTTGAGCTCTAATGAGGACTGCAGAGTCTCCACATTGATTTCCCTTTCATTTCCTAGCCTAAATACTAACAGCAAAAAGTTTTATGTAGTTCGCCCCGAAACACTCAGCCCTTGGCCGTATAATTATTTAGTTTGAAACTAGTTAGTTCAATTACAACTAGCTGCAAGCGTTAACTGAAACCCAACTGAATGATGGCAGCTGTTTATATGTCGCACAATCAGCATATAATTGAGTTCTTGCTATTGCCTACTTACACATGTATATCAATTCCAATTTGCAATAACGAAGCATTCCCCTATTGTGTGAATCATTTGCATTCCAGTTAAATTGAATAACGCGAAGGTAGAGAAAAGTTAAATTATGCTCACAAATATTTATAAACAATGCTCGAAATTGTTAAGCAATGGAAAAAGACATTTACTATAATATATATATATATACATATATATACGTATATATATACATATATATATGTAGATAAAATATAAAAAAAAAACTTTTGGCTTTTGTACTGATATTTTCACATTTGTGTGTATTTTTTTTGCACTTATTAAGTAAAATGTTTTTTAAAAACAATACGACTTAAAAATTAAACTAAATGTAAATACGTTCTATGCATAAATAATGAGAGAGTGCGCTAGCTGGCGGAGCTAGATCGATTAGCATTTTGGACGACTTGGCGGCTCCTTGGGATCCGTCCATCTCCATTCTGTGTAGTGCACACAGCGTCCGAGCTCCTCCGAGTACAGCTGCGACTTGGGGCAGCGTAGGGAGCGAGCACGTGAGCCCTGCTTATCGCACATCCAGTAGGCCGTGGGATCCCAGAAGTTCCGGAACATGCGGTTCACCTCGTCCAGCCCCTGGCACCCCGGCTCGCCGTTGTGCTCGTAGTATTTGTACTTCTGGATGGGTAGGTGAGCAGTGGCCATATTTCCGTATATATGAATGTATTTCTGCGAACAAATATGTGAAACGGAAGTGTTACAACTTTTGTACGTGCCACGCTGATATATTGTGTGTTAACTATATGCTTTAAATATTTAGATGCCTGGGCGCATTAAATTTAGACACTTACCTCTGGTGGATTCGTATAGTCGCTCAGCTTCCGTTGGCAACAAACAGATGATTTCTATATATTTTATATTTTTGCTGATTTCTCTCCTGCCTCGGGAGACGTTCGCCGTTTCACAATTATTGCGATTCTGATTTGTCATACCGAATAATTTCTCATTTAAATACTTTTTCAAATGAGCGCGAAGCGTCGAGCGGAGCGCGGGGCCGGTTTGTGTTAGTAATGTCTGGCTGGCTGGCTGGCTGGCTGGCAGGGTCCGAACGTCTTGCCGAAGCGACGCGTCGTTTCGCGGGCAAACGTTTATCTATAAAACTAACAAGAGCACAAAAAGAAAGCAACAACAATTTTCTAGAATTCGCTCCTCGCGCCTCGCTCCGATCATAAACGATCGACGGTTGGTCGGGCAGATGGATTGGTCATACGTTCGCTTGGACTGTGTCACGTGTTGTCTCCGTGTTTGGGGAATACGGCAGAGCGAGAGTTTGTGCACTGACATAATAAGCGCCGAGTTTGGTGAAACTACGTTCTGCACGAGCAAACCCGCCTCATGCATACCCTGTAAAAAGCTATATATGTCAGTTTATGTGCTTTAGCTGTTTAGTGATCTAATATGAGCACAGACTTACAGCTTGCATGAGCATAATCGACTCAGTGATACGCTATATAGAGTCAAATGAGTCAAAGTTAAAGCAGCTCAAGTTAAAATATATATTAACGATTTGCATTGATATTATATAAGTACGGACTAAGATATTCAGGCCAGCTATACCCTGTAAAATGCTAGCAGCATTGAGTTAAATAAATAAGCAAAAGTTGATAATTTGAAATGCGTTTTAAAATGTAATTTACATATCTTATCTACAATATTTATCTGTATAAGCTTTTGTAGCTATAAATTCAATTTGTGGACTCCGTCTGAAAGATTAACTATTAAATGTATTTTATTACGTTTTCAGCTTAAATTATAACGTAAAACATTTTTAGACACTTAAGTGTGAAATGACAAATAGATGCAACAATTGAGAATAATAATACAATATAATAATGAACTAGAATTCGCTGTGAAATATTTTCTTGATATATTTTCACTATTTTCACTATGATATTAATATTCCGGATTTTTTAAATTTTTTATCGAGTACAGGGTATTACGAATTTTTCCGCTTGGCAACGTGCGCGTCAATGAAATAGATTCCAATTCTTTACCAGTGTCCAAAGGGTATTGACTGCGTTTTGAAAATCAATTTAATTTGTAGTCTTACGTAATGGAGAGCTATTTAAGCTAAGTACGTCATCTTGATGAAACGTCAGCAGTTCAATCTGGCGCAGAGATCATGCCCTAAGCATATGCGTCGAGCCCCCTTTTTTCTGCGTTCTTTCCGGTACTTTTCCCCCCGACCAACGTTGACGCATGTCAAGCAGTGAATAATCAGTTTAAGTGAAATTGTCGTCTATGTGACTGAGGCGAGTCTACACGTGATCAGCAAGTGGGGTCGCTGCGCCTAAGAATTGAGTCTGCCGATTGTGTATATGCATATATATATATATGTATATAGATAGTAGTAATGTATGGGCGTTGCACGTGGGCAGCAGCTGCTGTTGTCTTGGAGCACACGCGACGTATGCGTAATAATTGTTGACTCTCGGAAATTTGGCATGTAAGTTCACTGATTAGCGCATTCAGGCGAAGCTAGCGCATGTTTACTATCAACAATGTGAGAAATTTGATTATGAATGTATACAAAAATAAGAAGAAGAAGGAGAAACTTCAAGAATTTTGGACGCTGTGAAATAATAATTTGCTGCGCGAATCTTGTTTACGTTTCTTGAAGCATCGCTAGACTTGTTGACTTGTGTGTCTGTAAGTGTTTTTCTATGTTCTATTTTTATTTTTTTTTTTTTAATGTTTCTGTTTATTTATTTATTTATGTTTTGTATTGCTAATGTTTGCCCTAGTCTAGATCGTACTTGGAGTTCAAATATTATTTGTACTCACTAGAAACTCTGGAGACCAAATAAATGATACGCAGAGCCACAAAACTTTTCGTAAATTATAAATATTTAAAATCCTATTCGCTCCTCTGCACATCTGTCCATCTCTCTGTTGCCATGCTAAGCAGACTATATTTAAATAGTAATAGTAGATGTAGTTGTGGTAAACCGCAACAAACTAGTTTGTCACATAGCTAACATGTGAATATTTATTCGAAAATTAAAAACTTGAATGAAAAACTTTTTCGTGCATGCTATTTGAAGAACATGGCTTACCAACTTAAATCGGTATAATATATTATTATATTATATATTAAATAAATAAGTAATAATAAAAATAATATAAAAAAATACATTAATTAAAATAAAAGTATCTACACTAACTTCTAATCATAGCACGATAAAGAAAATAATAAAAAAAATATATTTAATCTGATTTTCCACGCCACCCCCATGAGGGTTGATTTAGTTGCTATATACTTGTGACAAGTAAGTATGTAAGTATATGTATTATTATAGTATATCCCACTTTCACTTTCAAATATATTTGAAGATATACATATATATGCAAAATATTGCTAATTGAAAAAATCTTGAAACTTGTGATGAATTTCAATTTTCAATTCTTTAGCTTTTAAGCTTTGTATAGAAAGATAGCAGGGCATTGCACAAAACCAATATACTTGCTTTACTTTCGAGATTGAGTATAAATAGAATAATCCACATTTACAAAGGTATGTGAAGAACAATTCTTTACTCTTAGCGTGCTGATTTGATTAAAAGGAAAGTTCACAGAGTTATAATATTAGTTGAGGTGCGTGACGAATGTGCCAATAATACGAATATATAAAATACAAATGAACTTGTGTATGTGTATATGGATATGTATTTGTAAATGAGTGAATAAGCTCAAAAGAAATCGCTGTCGCCGTCGCAGTCGCCGTCGCAGTCGCCGTCGCAGTCGCCGTCGCCGTCGCAGTCGCAGTCGCAGTCGCAGTCGCAGTCGTAATCGCTGTAGCTATTGCTGGAGTATATGATGCATCTAACAATGAGTGGTTCAATAAGGCTTTATGGCTGCAGCAAGAGCGCAACACCTGCTAGTATCCATTTGGCTGGACGGTCGCGTGTTTTCAGGTTGAGCGTCCACACGTAGGTGTTGCCACGCGACCTGCAATAGAATGGATGCACGTAGATGGCTATTGGCGTCATGTCGTGTCGCCACTCACCTGGTCTTGTATAGCGGACACTCATAGACGCGCTGCAGCTCTTGTTTCTCCTGAACAATGGACTTGATGTAGATGACGGGCATGGGGCAGAGCAGCTCTTTGGGATGCAGCGGCACAATGGAGTTTAGCTGGCAATCCCAGCTGGCGCCATCCAAATAGAGCTCGTGCACAAAGGCGCCCTCACTGGGTGGCAGGCTGAAAGCACAAATATATGATTATGCATCTTTATGACTATGGCTCAGGCTAGTTACGTGACGTCGTCCTTTTGCTTTTTGGTCACGTCGCAGCTGATCAGCATGCGGTCCAAGGGCAGATCATGCTTGCGAGCGCTCTCCTGCATGATGGCCGTGAGGAAGCTTTGGGGATTGAAGAGACCACCCAGCCAGATGACGCAAGGCAATTTAAAGTCATTCAACCAGCCGGCCAGCTCCTTAATGCGATGCAGCAGATCGGCGAACCAGCCCTGCAGGCCCAGCATGCTGGGGTATGCCAGCTGTGCCCAGGCCGTCGGCACATGATCGTAGAAGATGGCATAGTCCAGACGTTCCATTTCCTGTGTGATGGTCAGCTCTCCCTTCAGACCAAGCATCAGCTCTCGCAGCGAGCGCTTGATTTCGTGTATGAGCGCATTCATGCGCTCGCATTCCTGCAGGGCGACGACTACAAAGGGTGTCTTGCGCTCCACTCGATTGAGCAGCGCCTGCAGATTGAACTCGTCTTGCAGCTTGTCCAGGAAGTCGTCGATCATGATCTTGACCAGCTCCTCGCGTGGCGCGCCACAGTGTGAGCTGAGCTCAGACTCGCGCGGCTGCAGCTCAAAGATGGTGCGCAGCAGTTGCTCGGAGGCGCTGGTAAGGAAGCCAATCTCGGCATTGGGATGCAGTCCATAGAGCAGCGGCGATTCATCGGGCAGCATTTCAGTGATGTAGTCATGATAGCCCTCAAATTCCAGATTGGGCGGCGCTGGAAAGCCGGGACACAGCTCAAAGTCACCATCAATGAGATCCAGCTGCAGCAGCTCCTCCAAGAACGTCTGGCACAGTCGTCTGTCCCAGTCGTCGGTTATGTGGCCGCCGTACATGATTTCGCCGAATAGATAGCGCAGATCCTCCCACGGAATGCGACTGCTGCCCTCCAGGTAGTTGTGCAGCACGCTGGCTGAGATGGTCAGGTCGCCAATGTTGAACGGATACACTTTGTTCCAGCCCTGTGGACCGAACTTGCGACGCTCGCCGGCCACCGCATGGAAGTAGCAAAGAGCAAAGAGTATGGACTTGAACTCGGCCTCCTGGGTGCACGTTTCCAGCGTCTCCTGCGTGAAGTTATCCCAGGCCTTGTGCAAATTGGCGGCCATGCCTGCGGGAGGCTCATTCACCACCTTGAGCGAGGACTCCAAAATGCCCTGAGGTATGACATGGTATTGTGGATCCGGAGCTGGCTCAGCGCTAATGAATAGGCGGAAATTGGAATCTGGCTGAGATTCGGACTGCAGCACAATGCGTTCGATAAGCTTCTCCAGTGTGGGCAACCAATTCACCACCAGATGAATGTTTTGGAGTATCACCCACTGTTGTCCGGACGCCAGCGCCTGCTCTATAGCTGCCTCTGCCAGCAGCTCCTGCCCCTGGCCCAGCGAAATATTTACCAGAGTACCGGCATCTGCATGGAAGCCATGCTGCTGCCCATGGCGCTCCACATCGCGTATGGGATCCACGCCCGGCGAGAGGATAAAGAAGGCGGGTGTGGCTGGATTTAGCTCCTTGAAGATGGCCCCGAACGGCGGCGTCTGCACCTCGGCATAGGCTCGTCCCATTGTCTGCTCCACAAACTGAGCCATGGCGTAGGTCATGCGATCGGGACGTAGAGCTCTCACGATGCAGAGCTTTTGCAGTGGGCTGCGATGCTTCCATTCGCCCGGAAACTGTTCCCGCTCGGGCGTATCGCTGGCCACGAATTTGCGCCAACGCTTCGTGTAGTTCTCCATGTCCTTGTCGATGCCATAGAAGTGCTCGACGAGCGCCAGCGACTTGATGCCGCCCCAGGCACTGCGTCCCACAAAGTCCAACGGCGAGAGCGTATTGGGATCGTGCGGATAGCGCAGCAGAAAGTCCGTCTCATCCTTGGCCACCTGCTCTGCAGCAATCATGATGCGCAGCGTCAGGTGCGAGCTGAACGTCAGCTTGTCCGCCTCGAAGAGACCGCGCAGCGTATAGCGATACGTTTGCAATGTGATCGAGTCGACCAAGTGGAGCACGCGCTTCTCGTAGCTCTTGGATGCAGGCGCCACGGCTATGGCCTGCCGGAAGACGTTCATGAAGGACTTTAGAGAGAACTTGTATATCGGATTTATGCGATTGAGATCCGTGAGCACAAAGTACAAAATGGCAGCACGCTTGGCGGCGGCTCGGTAAATGTTACGGGTTTCATCGATTTGGAGCGTGGTCAGGTGGGCCTCTCGCACCTTGGACTCGATTTCGTCTACCGTGCGCTTGGTGTTTTCCAAGTTGAGGACCAGAGCATGATCCTCGAGCACATTTTCGCCGGCGGAGGCCAGTCGCGCCAGCAACTCATCTTCGAGAGCTTTCAGCGAGATTTTAAACATATTTTGCTGAATCGTCACCTCGGTCTTCATTTGCTCCAGATCCGGCCGTTCAATTTTGACCACTTCCGCCAGCAGCTGCTCCTCCAGGCCGTCCGGTGTCACCGTAAAGTTAATAAGCGTCGTTTGCGCCTGCATTTCCGGCTTGTAGTGCGGATTGGCCAGCTTGGTGTGCAATATAAGGCGGAAATTCGAATTGAACTCCATTTCCCTTTCGCCAATGCGCAGATATCGACCCTTTTTGATCAGCGCACGACTGAGCAGCGGCTCCAGCACAGTGTCCATGGACTCTTCAATTTGCTCAATCAGCACTGTGTCGCCACGCGAGATTGACTTCTCCAATGCCTCCAAAAAGCCGCGCTGACTCAGACGCAGCACCACCAGGGCGGCTCCAAAGCGACTCTTGATCCACTTGATGCCCTGACTGCAATGGAATTGTATTGGATAAGTGTTGCTCACAGTGTTAATGCTCTTTACTTATTAAAAATTCAACTGCCTCTGGCTGGCTCAATTAAATTTTAAGCCCGAGCTGATGATACTCACAGCTGGGGATCAATCATCAGCGGCCAGCGCGTCGAGTGCTGCAGTATTGTTGCATTCTCTGTGGACATGCCATCCATGGGCAATCCCTCATTATTCCAGGTGGCAATTTGTGCATCGTCCGACAGCAGCGCCAGTGGGTCGACGCCCTGCGTGTGCGGTATCTGGGGCTGTTCATGGCACATACAAAATGCGAGCAGTTAAGTAACTGAGCCTTTGCAGCAGCCAGCATCAAGTACTCACGTCCATTTTACAAAAGCTCGGCAGCCACATCTTGAGCTGCAGCTCCTCGCGGTAGCGACGCGTAAAGCAGCCCACGTACGACAGAAACGAGGAAATTAACAATATATCCCCAGGTAGAGTGCCAATCTTTGCTTGCAAGCTTTTCAATAGAATGGTTAAGAATAGATGAGAGCATGAGAGAACGTAGAGAATATAAATGGGGCAGGTCGCAAAGATAATACACTGAAAAATAAGTGAAAGAGAGAGGGAAGCAGAAGCTATATAGATTTATTAGTTGTATAAGCAGAAGCTATATAATGAAGTCGACTCAGGAGTACTTCAATTGAAGAGGAGTGAGGCCTATACTACAATCCTTAGACTGCAGCAATATGCCACACAAAACTTTATCTCTCTGATAATAAAATATATATATATATTTTTAATGGAGCTAATGATGGCTACTTAAATGCATGTTCACAGTCCATGACAAAATTGAAATACCTCTCGACAAGTGTATAATAAAATTGAACAGCATCGAAAACAGAAACGTGAGAGCTGCCTGGCTGGCTGGCTGGCTGGCTGTTTGACCTGGTAAATGGCGAGCATTAATCTGTCCCTTAGCGACTTTAAGGAGCGCTTCAAGTATAAATAACAAGTGCAGCAGGAAACTGAAGGCTGCTCGTCGAGCGTTGCTTGCATTTGAATAAACGGGAAATTGCAAAACTAATAATGATGCAGAGCAGCTCCTTGAGCGAGGGCAGCACCGTAAGTAAGCATGAGCAGCGCTTAGCTGTGATAATCTGCCCAAATCAAATTGTGTAAAAGGCTAAAATGAATTTAGACAGCACAATTTTCAGTTGTAATAAATGTTTATATAGTTGATTTTAAAAATATAATTAATATTAGCTAAACCATTAGTAATGAGTCAATAGAGCCAAGTTTATTATTAGCCCCCGTAAACGACAACAGTCTCAGCATCAGCAGCATGCTTTAAAAATAATTATTCGAAATTGCTGCATGCAGGCAAGCATTATTAAAATATTTAGCCAGGATGCCTTAGGGTAGTCCTGCTGCAGAGGGCTGCATTATCGAGACGCTCTCTGTCGTTTAATACACGCAAGTGTTGCACTCAGCACGAGATGATATAAGATTAAGGCTTAAATGATTTATGCTTTTGTTCCTAAACAAATATAAATGCTGATATGTGGGTTTCTAATGGTGCTTGGTAATTGAATAACACAGAGACTATGCAAATGTCTAACATGACTAATACACGCACACACACATGTATGTATATACTATTGTTAAATTAAAATAATTGTTTTGAAAGAAATATTCTGTTCAAAACTTTGATAAAATACCTGTCAAATGACATAAGTGCATTCTCATTCAAAATGTGAAATATATTTTAAAAGCAGCTACGCAGCAGCAGCAATTGCACTAGAGCGTTTACACATATTTGTGCCTGTGTGTCTGTGCCTGTGTGTGCATTTGTATGCACTTACAATGAAGAATATTTAATGCCATAGTCAAATAGAAATTTATATGCAAGTCATAACGCACCATAGACACACACACACACACACACACACACACACACACACACAGAGGTTGCAACCGCACAACATTTTGCAGTTTTTACATTACTCTTTCCCATCATTCCCCTTTGCAGTTGTTGTTGAGCGCAAATTATATTTTCATAAATATTTGAAAGTTCTCTGAGCAGTAAGGTTTTCAGTTTTGACATTCAGGCATGGAATCCTCTGCTGGCTGCTGCTGCTGCTGTTTCTTTGCCAGTCTATTGTACGCACACTCACACACATACACACTCACACACACTCAGACGAGCCGTGCAAACATTTTAATATTTTTCACACATATGTACAGTTGCATAAATTCGTCCTCTGGCGATTCAGGTGCTGCCATCGTCGAACTGTACAGCCGATTGAATGCCCATGCGTGTGTGTGTGTGTGTGTGAAATTTTGCAGTTATTTAGAAAAAGAAAAAGTGAAAGAGAGTGAATAGAGTCTAGTTGCTGGCTGCTGTCAATGGATATTCCTTTGGCTTGCATGCGCACTCAATTGAATTTCATGGCAAATATTGATCTCGTAAACTAGTCAGCGCCCCTGTGCTGGCAAAGGTGTTGAGAGCACATTCTGTGAATTTTTACTATTTACCATCACTCGAATGGAAAACTAAACATAAAATTCCACACAAAATTAATATTCATATTGCATTTACTTTAAAACCTAATTTTATTTATCGTTTGTTTTGATTAAACTTGAATAAAGTTTGCTATAAAATTTATTGTTGCTTAAATATTGCTTCTATTTCAGAGATGATTTGCATATTTTTTAAATATTTTTTTTTTTTCAAATTTTTCTGCCTAGTTTCTCGCAATAATTTATATTAATATTAAAATTTCTAATATGCTTTGATAAATTATGATATTTGGAATTTTGTTGTTTTACTAAAATATATTTCAGTTTTAAATATTTACATTTTAGCAGCTAATTTTGTTAATTATGTCGAGAGTCACTTTATTTAAAAGTGACTAATAAACAGCATTATTTCAGCATAGTTCATATTGTAGAGCATCAGACTTCCTCTGGCTTAGATCAGATTTGGTCTACTTCATGCATGCAGCGCTTTAAATGCTTTTTGGGCTGCTTCCCATTAGCGGGGGCAAGTGTTGAAAGTGCAAAGCTCAGAAGAGTCGACGCTGACGCAGTTTATTTACTGTCGGCAGAACAAACGACGGGCAGTTCATTGGCTGCGACAGTGCGCAATTTGTTCAATTGGTAGCAGCGGGCGGCGAGTGATGGGATGACTCTGAGAGCAGGCAGTGGAAAATGGAGAATGTGAAATGGAGAATGTGGAATGGGGAATCTGTAATCTGGAATGGGGAATGGTACTTGCAGTGGGCCAAATGAGCGCAAGTAAATACAATTTACGGCCTTTTGTTGCTGCGGTGGGCCGCAAGTGAGCGAAATGCTGGCACAGTTCGTTCAACTGAGCCCCCGAGAGTATGGGCGGTACGTGGGAAAGCAATTAAAGCGATTGCGGGCACACACAAAATGTAAATTAAATTTAATAATTGATGGCGCATAAACGGAAGACTGCCGGCCATGGCTCACACTCACCTTTGCACAGACTCGCGCCAGCGGACATTCTCATTGGCCAGTCCATTGACCAGCCTATGGGCCAGATCGATTGTAAAGGACGTTTTGTCCGCCTCCTGTTGGCACTTTTGCTTTTCGGCAACAGCGTGCTCGAACTCGGCCTGAATGTCGGCAAGCTTGTGCTCCAAATTGTTAATTTTCGTCTTCAGATACTGCAGTCGTTCGCGCGCCTCGAGCAGCTCCTGCTGTGCATCCTGCAGGGCCTGCTGCTTGGGGCCAACGATGAGAAAGACTTGATGATAGCGATGCAGATTGATGACCCACGCGCAGAGGCCAGCAGCTGCCACGGACTTTTGCACAACTTTGTCTGGATTGAACTCGGGATCCTGAAAATAAACAAATTTCGTTTGCTATTAAGCCATCGATTGATGGCTCCTCTCAGTATACCTTGAGGTATTCCTGTAGAGTCTCAATTATATTTGGATGTATGTTGTCCTTGTTGTAGTTGAGCAAGTCGCTGAGAAACTGATCCACACGCACCATCATCAGCTTGGCTGCCTTCCAGCTGCGATCGCGCGGTATCTTGCCATTCGTGGCCAGCAGCACCATAACAGCAGCGCATACATTGATCACGCCCTTGGGCGGAGAGCCAAAGGATTTGAGTTCGGTCAGATTGTTCTTGTTCAGTGTATTGAGTGCCGCCTGTGCAGCAACAAGAGCTGGTTCAGCTTGTCGCAAATCCTGCTCGCAGAGCTTCGTCTTGATGGACACATCCTCCTCGATGATGCGTACACGTTTCTCCTCCTCTGAGGCTATGAAGCGCTCACGTTTCACCTTTTCGCTCTCGGCGCTCACAATAACGATCAGCTTGTCGGCAGCCGCATTCTTGGCTGCCAGTTGCACTTCTTGTATGGCCAGTTGATGCTGCAAGAAAGTTCTTTCTAACTCAAACGAAAAACTCGGCGAAACTTTAAAACTTTGGTGGCCAACGAAATTAATTAAAGCTCCAGCACGCTGGCCCAATATTGACATGGCTCAACTTTATCGCTCAAATTGTAGGAGGCACTTGTATAAACACGTGTATGCACTCCTTCTTTTCACACACATGGATACCGATTTCTATACCCTGTAACCGTTGATGTGGCAAATCGGGGTATAATGGTTTTGTTAAAAGTATGTAACAGGCAGAAGCAGGCGTGGCAGACCCCATAAAGTATATATATTCTTGACGAGCTGAGTCGATATAGCCTTCTCTGTCTGTCCGTGTGTTTGAATATATCAGAGCTAGATGGTTCATTCTTTTTGTGTTATGTTCGTATATTGCACGTTTGTTTCAGAAATTCGATAACTTTTATAGTTCCAGAGTTATCGATAAAAGCATTTATCATGAATCACTTATAAAATTATATCTCGTTCATCTTTAGAGTTAGAGTCTCCAAGTCTTCTGCATATATATAGATACTAATTTAATACAATTTCGATTTTTGTCAGATTTTGGATTTCGGTCTCCAATTCACCCCCACACCCCCAAATGTGTAAAAAAATTTCAAATACTAGAGACATACAGTTGGGTTTGGCTTATAGATATGAATGTCATGATTATAATCTGAAAATTTGATTACGATTGTCCGTCTAGAAACTAAATTATTAAACAAATAAGTTCTCGCAGCAAAGCAGTGGCAGAGCGAGCGAGACAGCAAGTCGCCTGCATACATGCCTACGAGCGTAGATCAGCGTATATGTGTGTGCGTTTTCTTACATGCATAGTTTATTACGCTTGCAGAAACGAATCGAATCATTCTTGGAATATTATTCGTTTAAAGAACGGTTTAGGGGATCTCGTAGTCGAGCAGTCTCGACTAGAGCTTTCCAACTTGTTTTCTTCTGTATCGCCTGTGGATGGCCGTGCAATTGAAAACTGATGCTGACGTCTGTTCATCAATACAATCGAATTTCATTTAATTCAATTAGTTTAAATAAAATTATGGGTGCGTTTTTTGCTCGTCTGGGTGGAAAGATTCTTTTTTGCGCTCAAAAGTATGCTGTGAAATAAATACGATTGACGTGGCGCCATTGCCAGCCATCGGCGGCAGCCAGCAATTGGCAGCGTAACCGGAAACGGCTCCTGCATCGTCATCGACACTCGCCATCGCAGCCAGATCTCCACCTAGACACCAATGCGCTCCACTTGCTTGCCACGGGCTATGCACAGCAGATTTGCTGTAACAACAATTCAATTAAGCGCACTAATTGAATGACAGACTCAACGCGATGCGAGGCGACGCGACGCGACGTTTCGAATATCGCAGCAACAATGAAAAACGAAAAAATAAAATCTCAACTGCCGCCATGTGTACGTATGTCCAGGGGCAATGCCTTGATAAAAAATCTGGGCGGGTCAATCGGCTTTGTCAATCCATTCGTTCAATTATTAGTCACAAGTGCTTTTCATAAAAAACTTAATTTAATAACTCTACAGTTTTTCTTAACACAATTTCATTTATAAAAGTTTTCGAAAATTCAATTTAATTGTGCAACTTTTTCGCTTAAGCCAATTTGTTATAAATTTGAATATATTTTTTTTTTTTTTGCGAAATGTAATAAATGATATGGAAATGAAGGAAATGAAGCAGGTAATGAATGCAGTTATTAAATTTTTATTTATTTATTTTTTTTTAATATTAACTGTTGAATTTGTGAGATTCAAATTTGGTATCTAACCAAAACAATTGAAAAAGTTTAATATGTCTTGGCTTTTACTCTATTTGAACTGCAATAGCTGATTAAACTTATTCGAATTATGAATATTTAACAGCTTGAACTAAGTTGAACTACGGTGTTTAATTTGTTAAACTCTCGTTTAAGCTCACCTTTAGGGTGTCCACCTGACGCGCGCATTCGGCCAGCTTGGCCATGCCGCTCTGCAGCCGTCCGATGCGCTGGGCGAACTCTCCGTTTTTGTCAACCAACAGTTTGCGGTAGAGGAAAATGTATTCGAGAAATGTTTTCGGCGTGGTGTAGTTGTAGCGTTTTTCATTCTGCAGATAAATTTTCGATATCTGATTCACGGTGCCGTGTACGTAGGCCATAAAGTAGCCGATGGGCGGTATGAGTTCGGGCTGCAAATGAATGGGGGTCAGTTGGCCTGTCTCTCTATCAGGCTGTGTGTGTGTGTGTGTAAGTGTTGTGTCGCCTTTTGTTGTCATTTTGACAGTTTAAAGTTGTAAATTGTGAATTGTGCATGCTGCCGGACAGCCGCGTGTAATAATAAAGTCAACGTATCGTACACACCTCCAGTATGCCAGCGATTTCGTTGAGGAACTTTTGTGATACCGATTCGAGTGCGCTGCGTGGCCACTCGTGAAACCAGTTGATTGCCGTGCGGCTAATGATGGCCGGAAATTTTCTGGCACGTATGCGCAGTGTTTGCCCCACCGGGGAGAAGCAGAGCACGATTTTGAGCAGGCGCCGCACCTTTTCCACAAAATAACGCCAGCAATTCTCCTTGGTGTCCAGTGTGCCGCTTTGCTTCACCTCATTGCGAATGCCATTGATGATTGTATCCAGTTGATCATCGTTGAAGAGCTCGGGTATTTCGCCAGAGGCGAGCAGATCATTGATCAACATCAGTATTGACTCATCGGGCAGCTGAGCATCGGAGATGAGAAACACCGAGGCCACATTCTTGAGTCCCACCTTCATGTACAGCGCTGCAATCTCCTCCCGCATGTCGAGCAGGCCGAAGCCGCGCTTGATTTGAATTTGCGACACACTCAGCGAGGAGATGAAAGCGGCCAGGCGTGCCAGAGTCTGTTTGCCAGAGCCGCCGACGCCAATCAGCAAAGCATTGCCACGTGGGCTCTCCAGGATGCGATTGATGCTGGGTAATGCAGATGGTAAAAGGATTGAAGATAGAAGAGAGACATGGCTAAATTTCCATTTGCAGACAGTTAGCTTACCGGCATATGTGTATCATGGCATCCTCGAATAGCACCAGATTCATGTAGCCCACAATGTCGTTATAGCTGGCCTGCGCCTCCAGCAGCAGTTGGTAGAGCGAGTCCCAGCTCTTGACCGGCATGTATTTCTGGTCAACCAGCGATTGTGCAAAGTGGCTGTAAATCAATGGCTCCGCAAACACAAAGTCCTCATCGAAGTCTTCAAAGTCCTTTTTGAATATGTCCCGGATAGAGGACCTGAACGACTTAATGTCGTACTGATCGACCAGGCGATCGTGGTACACGCGATATGCCTCATGCACATAGAGCCGCATCAGCTCGGCCGGTTTGCTGCAGACTGTGCCGCTGTAGCTGCTGGCAGCACCGCCCGCCGAGACCGGGGCACCCACACAGTGCATCACGCCCTGATAGATGTTGGTCAGGTCGCGCAGATTGAAGATGTAGTGAAACTTGATGGCCGTGGGCAGAAAGGCATATTCGACGCGACGATGCAGTGAGATGCCCACCTGCACCAGGAGATTGCCAATGGAACGGATCTCCTTGCTGAAGCCCTGCGCCGGCTGCTCCAGGTGATTGTTCAGGATGCTGCTGTAGATGTGGTGCAGCGTCTCCTCGCTGGGCTGGGCCACCGAGAATACGCAAAAGTGGCGCTGCAGGCGCGGATCGATGGTGAAGGAGCCCGCAGTTGGATTCATGCAAGCTGCGAACTGACAGTGGCGTATGTCCTTCAGCTGGAGCCGCTGACGATCATACCTAAGCAACAATACTCGTATCAATTGCACATTTCGATTCACCTCTAGCCAGCACTCACCACTGCCTATAGTCCATGAACTGGCGCATTATGGTGTGCGGCTGCACTGTGCCATAGGCATCCACCTCGGGCATGTTCAGGTCGTTGACAAAGTAGATGAGTCGCCGCTTGGGCCCGCTCGGGGCATAGCAACGCCCGGACTTCTTCTCCAACGGCTTATCCAGCATCTTCTGAAACATCTCTGATGAGGTGTAGAAATTAAAGTGTGTTGCCTGCACTGTGGTCAACAATGGTGTCGAGGAGGACAGCTTCCGACGCACGCTGACGTTGGCAACACTCGCTGAATTGCCTGCAACTGCCGCCGTCTGTTGCTGACTGTCGCTGACAGCTGTCACTGCAATTTCAAGCAGCTCCTGTGCGCTGGCATATTTGCTGAAGAGCTCACGGAAGATGGCACCCTTGCCGCAGCCAGAGCTGCCGACCAGCATGCAAGCCAGATTGCGGTCGATAAGCAGCTTGAGGAAGTAACCCAGACGTGTGGTCTCTGCAGTTGAAATGAGCACGTTCTGTGTGTGTGTGATTATGTGTATGTGTGTGTGTGTGTGTGTGTGTGTGTGTGTGTAACCAAAAGCTTTGTTCGCATGATTAGTTCATTTCCAACTAGGTCAAGCACGCACCTGCAACGGCTGCTCTGCATCGATTTGACACTCGAGCTGCTCCTGAGCGGCCAGCTCTGACCAGCGCAGGAACTTCAATGTTTGCACATTAAGCTGATAGTCAAATATGGTGCCCTGACTGGGCAGCTTAACATCCTTGAACTCGCCCGTCCACCACTTGTGAAACTCGCGCTGCCAGTCCACAATTGTGTCCTGATGCAGTGCCGAGCCGAAGCTCCAAAGCGTTACATACACAAAGATAGTTTCTAGCGCCAGCTCAGTTGACTCATGCGAGAGCTCTCCATGGTGTAGGTTGTGTGAATTGACGCCGAGATGCTTGCTGCCAGCGCCTGCCGTGTCATCCTCAACTGGGTCGCTGTCCAGCAAACACTCGAGCAGGTGACACGTCATTTGAATCATGGCCATGTTCGTGATGGGCGTAATCCGACGAAAGTCGCGTTGCCTCTGCATCAGGCTGGGGAAGTACTTTTCAAAGAGCGTTGTCAGTATGCCTCTCTCGATCATATTCACACGCGTTTCCAGCCAGGACGAGACAAAGCTAAAATTCCATGCAACACAAGTTTAGTTCGAGCTGATGAATATTTGGTTAAGGACTTACGGTGACCAGCCCAAATCCTGCGGATTGATATACAAGATGCCTGCTCTGGAGACCGTTGCAGGCGTGGCCGCCTTGAGGTGGCCCACCTCGAAGAGCAGGCGCATCTCTCGTCTGAGCGATATGCGCTCATTGCTGGCCAGTGTCAAGATCTTGTTGTCGTCCATCAGCGTATTGAGACTTTCGATCCACATGGGATCAATGTCGCCGTCGAGTACGATCCATTTGGGATTGCCTGGCGGCATATTGGCCTGCTCTCGCATTATGGAGGAGAAGAGGCCGTCCTTCCACTCACGCGTGGTGGGATTCACAATGCCGAAGAGCTCATCATTGGAGAGCGCTTTGGGATTGAGCACATGACAGACTGGCTTCAGCTTCTGTATGCGATACGTTTCACGCAGGGTTTGCCAAATCTTTGTTTTGCCCGTGCCTGCATCGCCCACAATGAACACCGAGTGGCGTACATCCAGCAGCTCCTGCAGCTGCACCACCTTCATGAGGAAGCCCTCCTCGGGCTGCAGCTTAATTTCATTGACGGCACGTCGTATGGTTTTCTCGAACTCGAACACACGCTTGCGCGGCACATCGAGGGCGGGGAAGAGGTCGCCTATCAGGCCCATAAATATGGACACATCCTCGGTGACTATCTTGGGTATGTTGAAGTCACGCAGGGCGCGCATCAGCACCTGATCCTCTGGCCGGCTGTGGTCATCGCGCTTTAATGTGCCGGCAACAACCAGCACCGATTTGATGGCGCGCAGTCCCCAGTCGTAGTGATCCTGCTTGGACAGCAGCTCCTTGCACAGCGTGTACAGTGTGATAAATTTGCGTGCCAGCAGTCGTGCATCCTGGAAGCCCTCGGCCATTAACATAATCTCACAAATCAAAGCAAAGTCCGGCACAATCATGGCGCATGGACGAAACAATGTTTTCAGGTTTTCCGGCAGCTCGGTGCGGCCAGCGTAGCCCGGATTCATGGTGATAAAAATGCCAACCGACGGCTCCAGCGCGATGCGCTCGCCCATAAAGATAAATTGGGTTTTATGCATCTGTAAACAGAAGCAACAGCAGCAACAGCAGCAGCAGCAACAGCAGCAGCAGCAACAGCAACAGCATCGTCCAGCAGTAGCACCCGGTAGCAACAAGGATAGAGGGAATACCCATCGTCGTCCGCATCCAGGAGCCAAGCGAAATGTAATCAATGTGCAGCATTGCAAAGAAGTGGAAGGTAAAATCAATTTGCGAACGCTTCACGTATTCCAGACATTGCGGTCGCACCCTTATCGCCTCCTGTATAGTCTTCACTTGAACAGCAACCACGGAGAGCACCTCCACACAGATGCGATTGAACTCGTCAAAGCAGCCCCATGCGCCGGTCTGGGCTAGACCTTTGTAAATGTTGCCGCAAGATTTGTAGTCCATTTGCTCCGAGCAGTTGAAGACATAAACCATTACGCCCAGCGCACGGCCCAGGTCTTTCGTTGTTTCCGTCTTCCCTGTGCCCGCTGGTCCAGCTGGTGCTCCTCCCATCACCAGATGCAACGACTATGTGTGTGCGTGCGTGGGTATGCAAAGGTATGCAAATTGCAAACGGCATTTATTTTCCACTAACGAGTTGTTTAATTTAAATACTCGCCAAATTGGCATAAAATCAACACCAAATGGCAACAAATTAAAGCCACAACTTCTCTGTGCCAGCCGCATGCACTAATTGGAATTTTACTTACTTTCATTTAACACACAAAAAAAAAAAAACCTTGTAAATATTTTCCTTAAAGGAACTTTTGCTGTGCCGCAACTTTTTAACTGAATATTTTAAATATATTGTAATATTTAATAATAATAAAAAAAATAAAAAAAAGTTTATTCCTATAATAATACAAATTTATCTATTTATATATGCTTATAGCTTTATAGCGCACTTAATTACATTTGAAATAAAAATCTCCAGTTTCCGCAATGGCAATCGCAAATCAAGTTTAATAGACGCCGCCTTAGTCTCTGTTCATGTGTACATATTTATAGTTGCTCATACGAAACCTAATTAGTTTCTGGGATTTACTAAGCAACGTTTTCAGCATCTCAGACAAATGTCTCATACTTGGCCAGCCTTGAAGTTTTGCTGTTGGACTAATTTTTGCCTTTAGGACTTTAGCTTAAATTGAACCAAATATTTCTCCAAGTATCTCAATAATATTAAATTTGTAATTAATATTATATTGCGCTTATATTTATTATTATTAATGTTTTCTATGAATTCACTGCTGAGAAAAATCTTATGCTGTTTTTACTAATTGATTTCTATGTAATGTTGCTACAAGTAATGGGGGAAGTTGAAGAATATACTGAAAATTGATTAATTAATTGCAGCTTAATTTCTAGTCTGGCTTAGCGCTTTTAAACTCTCCTATTATTATTATTATATTACTATTTTTATACATAACTAAGAAATTCATTTAAATATTGTTTAATGGACTTTCTAAATTATTGGTTCTCAAAAGCAGTGGGAAAATAAAAAACATTAGAAATGCCCATTTTCCAAATACACTACCCTCATCCATCTTACACTACGTCACAACAATATATATAAATAAAATATACAGATATTTATAAGATTGTAATTTAACAAATAAGATATAATCCTACATAGAGCCGAAGGCCTGGTCGCTAGCGCTCTTATTATATACTTAGCTTTAATATTCTTGTGTATTATAGCTAACTTTGAATAAAAAAAAAAAAAAAAGGAAAAAACTTTTAGATCAATTAGAGAATGCTTCAATTAGATTAATTCTAGCTTCAAGAGTTGGTTTCCTCTATTTAAAATATCTTACGTTATGAACTAGAGTTTCATAAACATATTTGAATTGAACCCAATTGCTGAAAAGTTTCTGCAGCTATAAAAATTTTGTATATAGTGTGAAGTGAATGCAAACAAGTTTAAGACTTTTTTTATATAAACTGTATTTTTAAATTGAGTTTCGAAAACTCATGTTAGCTGAGAGAAAGCATATTGTATTTAGTCAATTTACAAAGCTATCGATGCTAAAGAACAATAGCTAGTTTATGATTGACTCAACCTGCGAGCTGTCTCTTGAGAGATTGTAAGAGTAGAGAGCAAAGCGGAAAGGGTTACCTCAATCTTAAGGCATAGTTGGAGCTATAACTGCTTTTTGACTTGAAATGTTAAACGTAGTTAATTAAAAGAGCATTTATATCTAATAAGAGAATATTTTCAATTCACTGTCTAGGTCAAAAGCAAGACGGCTCAAGGTACTTGATGCAGCCAAACGTGATTAGAAGTTTTTTTTATTATTATTATATTATTATTATTTTATATTATTATAAAACCTATCAACCTGCAAACTTTGCATGCATTTTGACTGAACGATTGAACGAACTTCTCATTATAAATGCAAAATTAAATTGTTTTTACAACACCTTCAAAATTTCACACATAAACAATGAACTTTTATTTATGTGCATAATCTCACCTGTGTTAGCGTGATGTAGCATCGATCCGTTAGAGGTGTAATGACCAGACGCGAGGTGTTGCCCAAGTACTCATAGGAATAGCGGAATTCGGCATCGCAAATGTTGGCAAAGCAATCCTCGTCGGCGCCGCTGGTGCTCAGTGTGGTCGCCGTAGTGGCACAGCCGCTGGAGCTGCCCGATTGGTCGTCATCCCAGCGATGTCGCAGTTGGCTCTGCCACTGAAAGGCCAACGAGTTGTCAACTCTGGTGGCAATGATCTTGCCAATGACATCACGCGAGTGCACGTCAATGGTGCAGATGGTCATTATCTTTTGTCGATCGCCGGCAGAGAGTTCGCCTAGTAGCAAATTGATCAAGGCATTAAGTTGGGCTATCTGGCGCTTGTGCAGCTCCTTCATGGCACCCTCGTAGCCCTCCTCCATGCTGGCAAATGAGCGATTCACGTCCGCCGTCCAGTTGATCTGGCTGCAGCAGAGCGCCACCTGCGCTGGCCAATCGTAGAGCCACAGTTCGCGCGACTTCTCAGAGAACGCGGCCAGTGCACGCCGGAAGAGCTCATGAAGAGTGCTGCGCATCTGTTGGATGACAGCGTTCAGCCAGAGCTCAACTCGGCCACAGCAGTCAATGTAAGCCGATTGCTCTCGCTGCTGGTTGCTGACGAAGGCGACATATTCGTCGTTCTCCCTGGAGTGCATGCCCACGGCATGTGTGGTGTTCGTCTCGTATTGCAAGCGCAGTATCGAGTCGAAGAGCTTGATGAGATGACGGTCGATGACCTGCGGGTTATTGCCATTGGAGAGAATGTCGAGTAGATCGGCGGATGATATGAAGTAAAAGCGCGGAAAGGCCAAACGCTTCGTTTCCAAGTAATCATTCAGTGCCTTCTCGCATACCGATAGACGCTTCTGTAGCTCCAGCAACTTCAGCAGGACATCTTCATGCCGCAGCACCACTTCCATTACCACGCGAACGTCTATAACCCGCGCCAGCAAGTCGGTGAAGTCCTCATCGATGCGCTCAAAGTTGGCCGCATCCGAGGGCAGCTGGGAGCGAATGTCCGCTGAGCCAATGAAAATGCACTCTAGATAGATCCATTTGCGTTGCACCTCGAACCAATTGACAATGAGGTTATCGATGCCGCTGAGCACACGCTGCCAGTGGCTCAGCTTGTCCAGCAAATATTCAACATGCTTGGAAGTCGAAATATTTTGCAATTGCATTTGATTATCTTCGAGCGTTTCAATCAGTTCCTCTGAAACCTTCAGCAGTTGCACAGTCGGGCGTGACCGATGCACTTCCAATTCGAATTCCAAATGCGTCCATGTGGCCTTAATGTCATCCAACACCTTGGTAACAGTCATCTCCTTGATGGCCCGATCCACAGTGTTCTTAATGTCCTCCTCATGCTGATGCAGCTGCAGACTCAGCAGCTGTGCCAAAGTCGTTGCCGAATTGCTCTTGTATGAAAGCTGCAGGGATTGCATTGATAATTATCATGTGACTCTGTAGTTGCCATGGATAGCATAAGGCTGCATGCCAATTAGCATCTGAGCCCATTGTTCGCAATCTCGCCTCGTTATTAATTTTGAGCAATTTAGCTGATGGCCGTAAATGTGCATGATATTGACTCTCAAAATAATTGAAACTGCATTGTCTAGCTAATAAATTTGCCTGCCATTAATTCAGAGTACTCTAGTTGGCTACTGCTCGGCTAGTTGCTGCCCTCAACTGTTCAAGCTAAATTCATACCAGTTTTTATCAAACAATTTAAGTACCTGTCTATGAAATATTATCTTCAAAGAACTGGCATGTATGAATGTGTGTATAGCATTTCAAGCTCTTCTCACAGTATGCCACTTAGACGATTCTCATACCCTTCATTGTAAGCTATCCATTTTCATTGCTGTCATGCTACACGTCCATCGAGTTGTTGAAATTTCTCTTCTTGACATATTATTTACATAATGCACTCAGCTTGCTTATGAAAACCCTAAGGCGCTCAGAAACTAATGAGCGAAAATAATCCAGCACTTGAAACATATATTCAGCAAGTAACACGAGCTTATTAATAAGGCGTAGTCAAATGTATTTTATGCAGAGAAACATACTTTGAGAATTTACAGATTTTCACATACCAATTCATCCATTGCGTGTAGTCCGTTCAGCTGCAATAGAAATCAAGTTAAATTTTATATATTTATTTGTTTACATACATATATTTAAACTAAGTAGAAATGCTGCGATAATTAGCCTTTACTCTTTTATTTTGTGTTATTTAAAACTATTATTCAGCACACATTTTATATTGTTTTAAAGCGAGTGAAGTAAACACAAATAATATTTAAATATTTTTAAATTAATACGCTTTTAATGAATTTAATTTAACACGTTACTCATAAATTGTGCGAAATTCAGTTATATATATTTGCCAAGAGGCGAAATAATAAAATGTGTAATTATATATTTCTATTTATTTTAAATAATTTTTTTCAGTTATTAAACGTGTTGCAGCTGCTGTCAAAAAAATTTGTTCATGGATAATTAAACGCAAAATAATTCAATTAATATATTTTTGTTTTCCACAAAAATATTACATTTACAATACTATTTATTTAGTGTGCATATAAAGTGACACAACAACAAAGAAATGCTTAAATATTTCGACAATATTTCATAGAACTAGTTTAGAACTAATCAGTCAATTATAAATTGTGTGATTCAATAAATATTTATGAAAATGCAATAAACAATAAACTTACAAAATTTACATATATATTTTAAAGTTATTGAATTCATTAAATACGAAGCATTGCAAATTGTCATTAGTTTTGATATTAAGTGGATAAGATATTATTGAAAGCAAAGCAGCAAACACAGGAGTAATAACCCCTCATTACGCGCAAGGCTTGATGCATTAGGACAGCTGTAAACCACGGCCAAACATCTGCTTCAGGTAATGTGATTGGCAAATACTCACACAGAGGCAACTAGAGGGGGATTCAATTGGCAGGGAACAATGCAAAATGTGGTGCTTTGTGGATCAATCAGTTGCAATTGCAATGATGATGACGAGAATGAGAATGAGAATGAGCATGAGGATGAGGATGTTGATGCGAATGCGAATGCGAATGCGGGTGTGGAAATGAGCGTGGAAACGGAAAGGCAGCCTGCCTTGGCAACTGCAACTGGCGCTGCCCTTATTGACTTTAAGCATTGCTAGCTGTGATTTCTCGCTCCGCTTACCTTTGACAGCTGCATCAACTCTAGCCAATGTCGTTCGGTAATTGCCGGATTTTGGAGCTCGGTCACAGCGCGCAGCGATGCAACCAGTTCGCGCAACACGCCCACAATATAAACATAGGGGGCCCAGTCTCTGATGCACTTGTCAAGTGTGCGCAAATCGCGCGTGAACTTCTTGCACTCATGCTCCATGTCGTCCGTATCGATGTGCAGCCAAGGTGTTGCCTGCCAGTCAACAATGCAGGATTCGATGACGCGCACAAAGTCCCACAATTGCTGCGGGCGACACGAAATCTGTCATCGACACACATAAAAGGGCCCAAACATGATCGACATGCTGCTTACCTTTACACGTCTAAGCTCCGTCCGGCAATGCTGGAGTGTGGCTGTGTCGGGCTCCGGTATATCGAGCAGCCGGGCCCAGCGCGCATAGCGCCGCTGTTGGCTGCCAAAGCGATGAAGACGCACGTAAACCTGGTCGCAGGCATCGTAAATTTGTGGACAGGGCACACAGAAGAACTGTGGAATGTGGGGAGGGGAGAGAGAGGCGGTGAGGCAGCGCTAATACTGGGCAAGGCAAACTAAGTAGATGATGTATGGAAGGGAGGAGGGGGGGACTCTGCTCACCGGCATGCGCTGGAACTGTTTCGCAAAATGTTGCACGTGGCACGTATGCAGCCCAATGAGCGCAGTTACGCGCTGCTGTTGGTAGTAGCGCGTGTCCTCGAGAGCCTCGTGTTTGGAGAGAGCTTGTTGCTTCAGTTGCTGCCACTGCATCGGCAGCTGTTCAATGTTGCGCACCAGCTGCGGCTCGAACTCCACGTTGTAGGTCTTTAAAAGCGCAACGATGTCCTTAAGCGGCTTAAAGACATTGTCCGCATACGGCTCCCGCTCTCGTATCTCCGCCATGACAGACAGCACGCGCAGCAGCGCCTTAAAGTCCTGCCGACCGATGTGCAGCTGCAGTGTCTCGTGGCTGAGCGCAATGAAACCGTTTAGCTCCTGTTAAAACAAATTAACTTTTTGATAGCACACTTTTGCGGCCATTATTCCGGTGAGCTCACCTGCAGCGTCTTCTGCACATAGCGCAGCAGCCATTGCTTGTGCAGGTGCGACCACTTGCAGGCCAGGTTGAGCAGGCCGTGTTTGAGTGGCCTCACATCTAGCGCCAGCCAGCCGTTCAGGCAGTGCCCATCCTCGCATTGGTCAATCGCATCGTGCAGCTCATTGTAGCGCTCGATCTGCAGATGAGATTCAACAAAGATGCTTGGGGCGTTGACAACTTCATTTGCCTGGTCTAAACCAAAATTTATTCAAGCTAATTTAGCGCATATGTGTGTGCGTGGCCAAAAGCCCAATTCCTGTGCCATTTACTCGTATATTCAGACTACGTCCAGGCATAGCGTTTATTAAGCGCACCAGCTGCGCCCGAGGCGACTCGCAATTGCCGCTCATAAATAAAATGCCGGTCAGTGATTTCAACTGCCCTTAGCTTGTTTGGGTAATATACTTCGAACGTCTGCTTTATGCAAACGGCCAATCTCTGCTAACTGTATTTGAATTCAAATTTCGATGCAATAACAGACAGGGAGAGATAGACAGAGAGAGGGGAGAGTGAGAGGGAGAGTGAGAGGGAGAGAATGGAAGCATGGTCGAAAAATTTAATTGAATATAAGCAACAAAATATATATACATATTAGACTATATATGTATATGAATATATACATTTTTTTTAAACATATATGATTAGGGCGTTCAATGCATTATTAGTTATCAGTTGTAATATAATATAAATATATAATATAATATAAAGAAAAATGATTGAAATATTTTGTTTTAATAAGCAAACATTACATTTTATAATATATTAAATTATATTAATATTATTTTATTATTATTATTATTTTTTATTTTTTTTTTTTTTATTACATTTTTGAAAAACACTTTTAAAAACATTTCTAATATTCATAACAAATATATTTGAAAATGTTTTAAATACTTTTGAATTATTTAATTGGCTGATTGAAGATAAATGTTTTTTTTTTTTTTTTTATTATTATTTTTTTTTATTATTACAAGATACTTTTCATTCAGCATTTTTTTTTTTTAAATCTTTATTATTAAATTTGAATTGAATCATGAATCAATTCATTTGATAGTTATCCTACTATATACATATTTTTTAATATGAGTTATAGAAAAAAATAATTTGCTTTGTGACAATAATGTGATTGAAATTAAATTCATTAAAATTAAAAAAAAATAAAATTTAAGCTATAAAAAATATACAAATTGTAAAAAAAATCATTTAGTTAGTTAGTTATATAAAAAAGTATAATGGAGATTTAGAATACAAAAAACTCTTAAATTTTACAGAAATATTGATGTGATACAAATATGAATATTCCGTTTAGAATATGCGAGTTATTAATTATGAAAATTCGTAACTGTCAGATAAAAAAATCTGTGCCTTTGAGGTATAGATCTGAATGAGTAAATCAAACAAAATAAAATAAAATAGATTCATATAATACGAAACATATTTATGAAAATTTTAAATCATTTTTGCACATTATTTTATTTTTTGTGTAGACAAAGAACAATCGAGATTCGTTGTGATAAAAAATCATATATTTTGGTAAATAGCTGGCATTTTATTGTGGCACTCAATTTACAGCCTCACGCCGTATGTACATGTGCATTTTTACCATGATTTGTTGTTCTGTTTCTGTTCAGCCTTTTTCGTTTGGGAGCGTGGCGGCGTCTTTATGTTATTTATTGCATACTTTTTGGGGCGTTTGATAATTGTTTAAAGAAAATATTACGCATACGCAAGCGATTTGCCTGCTGTATTCACAGCAGTGAATCGTTCTGCTATTTGACATAAGTCACAGGCGCCATGTGGTTAAGCATGGCTCGGACTCTGTCCAGATTTTGGGCAAGGCCAGCAAGATGGCTCGATGGCCGATTCGGCCACACATTTGACCCTAAATGGTCAACATTTATCAAGCGTTATTGGTCTCAGGGGTTACACAACGTAAATTGTGTGGTTGCCAATTGAGTGACCCGGCGCGCCACTCGGCCACTCGGCCACTCGTGCCTCCATCTGTCTGCCAGCCTCGACATCTGGCCTGTCTGTGTGCGTGGGCACATCAGTGTGGCAAGCTTGGCAAGCTGCTGCCTCGTGCTTGGGGCTCTCACATTTGATTTTTCTTTTCGTATTCTATTTTTTTTTTTTTTTTTTGTATGTATGTCTTACCTCCTTTTTGAATGTCTCCATGATGGCATAGCCGCAGCCGCTGATGTGGGTCGTCTGTTCGCGGGCAGCCTGCATGCATGAAGCCAGGACGTCGCCGCTCTGCTGGGTCCAAAGGAACGCATAGGCGTGGAATTTGGCAGCATAATTTAACGCCGCCTGCACCGTTTGACTCAAGGCATCGCGAATGCTGGCGCAAAGCATTTCCAAGTCATCGGCTGCAATGACTGAATGTTGTTCAAGTTGGAGGTGGCATAAGCAAATGCAGAGAATGCGACACGCTTGGCATGGCGTGTAGTGTGGCACCCGCTGCAATGCGACTGCTGCTGCATAGTAAACTGAGCGCGGCTTGCACGGCTTACTGCATGAACTTACCCTCGCTCTCAGTGTTATCCTTGCCATCGTCGTCGTCGTCGTCGTCAGACAGCGAGTTGTCAGACACAATTCTTGGCATGCAGTCGCATGTCTGTTTTATATCCAGCAACAGCTGCTCGACAATTTGTTGAAAATTATTTTCCACACTTGCATCAAAGCCAGGCGAAAAACGTATTTCCGTTTCCGTCAGCTCCAATTTCACTTCGAAAAGCGGTGCATCGTTTGTTGCTGTTGTTCCGATTGCCGTTGCTGTGGCTGATGTTGTTTTGCTAGTTGTTGTTGCCGTTGCCGTTGCTGTTGTTGTTGTTGTCGTTGGTGTTGTTGGTATTATTGCTGCTGTCGCTTGTGGCATTGCGATTTGTTGTAACACCAACCTAGCCATGCTTGGCAAGGCCATACTTGAAGTCGGGGGCGCTGTTGAAGTTGCTTTAGCTGCCGCAGTTGCTCTTGCTGCTGTTGTTGTTGTTGTTGCAGTTCCTGTCATTTCCTTGTGCAAATACTCTAAACTGAATTACACGGCGTATGAGTAATGCGAAAATTAAATTTAGTGCTGAGTTTGTTCTGTGCTTATTTCGATTGCGTTAGCTGATGACGTTGTTGCTGCCGCTGCTGGCGCTGCTGCCGCTGAGAGCTCTGCTTGCAATCACGAAGTGCCGTTAAGTGAAACATGCAATTGACGCATGAATGCGCTGTCAGCAGCAAAAATGTAGTTGTTCTTCTTCGCATTGATGTTGATGTTGTTGCTGTACTCGTTGATATATACTTTTGTGTGTGCTCGCTGCGGTCGGTGCTTGTGAAGGTGTCTGCCAGTCTTGCGGTTGGCTGTGCTCAAACGCGGGTGAGTTATAAATTCGTGTTCATTTACTTGATTAGTTTTGATGAGACATGAAAGGCGCTGGCAGCATGCCAGTATGTAATGAATATATATATTTGTTGCTCGCTCGCTCGCTCGCTCGCTGGCTGGCAAATGTGATTGCATGTCTGGGCGTGACAATAGTTAAGTGAGTTGTTTTATTTAACACATTCAGGTGCTACCTGAAAAGTCTGATGAAAGTGATAGTACTGATGACAAGTTGGATGATGATGATGATATATGATGATGATATGCGGTGGGAGAGTGTTTTTAATAAAAGATTTTATTCAAGTTAATTAAACGTGTCTAAGCAAGTTGAAGCTGCAAAGCAAGTGAGAGAAGTGCAACTTGCAGGTATAGAATAATTTTGTTGTTAAATATATTTTCGTAAAGTTTTAGTCAAAATAAATATTAAAAATCAATAAAGCTGCTATCGAAAATAAAGAGTCTTCCTTGCTTTTCTAGCAATATTTTAGACTATGCATTGAAATAATACAATGAAAGAAAAGGATGTATTGGAAAATAATAAATGATTTGAAGCAACTGGAACTGGCGAGGTCAAACCTGATCCTCATGGCCCCTTTTACTTCACGGCAAATCAAGTCATCAACGCTGGCTAAATATTTGTTGAACTGTCGACGTTGTTCATCCGGAAATTCGTGCACAAACTGTCAACAACAATGTATACAGCAGCAGTTACAATAATAATATTGTTGTCACAACAAGCTGGACTCACCTCCTGGACACTCAGGTCGCGGGCACAGAGGTGGAGCTGTTGTCGTTCGTAGTTAAACAACAAGCAAAAGTTGGCAATCAACAAGCGATTTAGCAGCATCTTCGTCTCATCGCATTGGAGCAGACGCAGTCGCACCCGCTCTTGTTGATGTCGTAGATCCAGCAGATTGCGTCCGTACAGACTGCGCTGATGCAGTGGCTCGCAGCTCCAGCGGCGCATGCTGGCCAATAAGGCATCCAGGTTGTCATGGGATTGGTGCAGGCGATCATGCAGATCCCGTGACTTCTCAAAGATGCTCTCGATGAGTGGCTCGTCTGTGAGGGCAGCTCTTGAATGATGTTTGCATAAGCTTAATCCACTTACCGTAATTGCGCCACGTTAGCTGAGCACAGGCGGTGGCCACTTGCTCGTCAATGGCTGCCAGCTCAGCGGCAATTAGCTGCAGCTCAGCTGCGGCGCATTGGCCAGCCCGGATGCCATTGTAAAACTCATCAATCTTGATGAGTCTTATGCGACGATGCCAGTAGGCATCGCGCTGCTCGTAAAGCGAGAGCAGCGCCTCAGGCATTGGAAATAGTTTGCTCGAAACTCGGCCAGATGCCTGAAGTGCAAGCAAATATTTGGTCTCCTTGAGCAGCGTAAAGAGTGCCTGAGCAAAGTTCAGCTGCAGCTGCTGACCTGATGCCGATTGAAACAGCACGTGCTCATCGAGGCCCTCAGAAATTATCTTGTCTATGTCCTCAAGCCATCCCTGCCAAATCTTCTGCTGCAGATTGCACAGCTTCGTGATGAGAATATTCCGACGTGAGACCAATGCATCCCATTGGAAAGGCAGCGTTACTAGCTCCGATTTCAGCATTAACCTAAATGTATTGTTCAATTATAAAACAATTTATTACATTCATATCGAAATGCAACGACGAAGAGACAGCATGGACAAAGCTAGGCATATACATTGAAAGAGATTTAAGTGAACAGTGAACTAGCTCGCACATAATTATTAACCGAGATCAACCGAAAATAATCAAACTCTCTCGCTCTTGCACTAACTGAGAGAATTTGTATATTTTCGTGTTGGTTTTCTGTTGAGAGAGCAATACGATTGACGCTCGCACAGTGAAGTTCAGTAAATGAGCTGAAAACTCAAAGAGTTTCGCATGCTCAGAATCACAAAGAGAGCATTCGCGTAGACACCAATACATATACAACATCGTGAACGAACTTCGTTGAAGAACCGTTGCATTCGGTTGCTCTCGGAGTTTTTTTTCGTTTTTTTTTTTTTGCATACATACATATGTGGAATCGAGCGGTTCTTGTATTTTGTTTAGCAAGTCGCTGAGAGCGCTCTCTGTCAGAAGATTATACATACATACATATGTATGTATATGTATATTCTCGTGCTGATGACTGAAGCTGAAGCACGATTTCTTTCTAGAAGTCGTTAATGTGTTGATTTATTAATCAGTTAAGAATATTTGTTGATTGACTTTAATTATCATGATCAAAGTTTTCATAGGGACTATCAGGTTAGCTTCTACTTTAAAAATGTTTGCAAACTGGGGAAAGCTGCATATCATTAAATTTTTTATAATAAATGTAGCTCAGGCAAACTTTAAAATATTTATGCGAGATTAACGTTTATATATATAAAAAATGTAAGACATTAATCATCCATATTATTTTAATAGTTTATTTTGACTAATTATTTTTGCACGCACTGATGATAAGAAAGACTCTTCTTATGTTAAAAGTTAGTGATGATAAAATTCGAAATTAATGCTGAGAATGTACATTAGAGAGTAGCTTATATACTATCGATTATATCGATACTAGTGAGAGCGTTGCCAGATCGCCACATATTTGTTGTAAACCAAAACCTTTTTTAAAATTTCTCAAAGTCAAGCATGTTGAGCAGCTTCCAATAAGTATCTAATTAAAATTAAAATTTCAATAGACAAGTTAATTTACTTACAGTGTCTGGATGAGCTCAATGAGTTCCTTTGCGCCGAGGTCATCGCAGCGATGCAAGTGCTGCTCCAGCCACATGATTGCGCCGGCAATTGGAGGAAAATTGTCAGCCACGGGCAGCGCTTTGAGTCCGTGAAACTGATAGTTGAAAAGCACGTCAGCCACACTCTGCTCCAGCTGCAGCAGCTCGTCGTTGTAGATGTTGAGCATGTGTGGCAGCAGGTGTATTAGCTCTGATTGAACTGTGCGCCGCAGCAGCAGGCAGCCAAACATCAATGTCAGCTTGAGCAGGTGCATCCAGCTGTAGCACTGCTCGAAGGCCTGTAGCAATACGGTGGCTAGCTTCTGTTCCAGTTGCTGCATGCGCTGAAAGAAGAGGCGCTGTTCGCGCTTGAAGCATTTCCATTTGTGGGCGACTGGCGCGGCAAGGTCGATATCTACATTGGTCCATTGTTCAAAGAGCAGCTTGAACTCGCTGAAGATCTGAGTGGGATGTGTTAATAGCGCGATTGAGAAGGAATTCATAGCGTGAAATTTACTTCTCTAATGCGCTCTGTTAGCAACTTTCCGCGCAGTCCACCAACTTCGAGCTTTTCCAGCTGCTGAAACTGCACAGCTGCCTCAAAGACATGACGAAGTTCCGATAGTTGTAATAGGAAGCCATCAAGTGTTTGGCCAAACACTTGCTCGCTGGAGAAGCGCCACAACTGATGCTGCTCCTCGGGCGGCGGGGAAGTGGGCGCTGTGGCTGCTGTAGAAGAGCTGGGCAAAGCTGGCAAAAGGACTTGACTGCTGGCATAGCGCTCTTTATATTCGAGCATGCGTTGCCTGAGCAGCCATATATGGTCAAAAGTGTTGTTGAGTGGCTGAGTTTGGCACTTACTTGAAAAACTCCAGCACCTCGCCCGTTTTGATAATCCTTTGCAGCCCCTCGTCGGCATCGCCCTGAAAGAGCAGCGGAAACTCCAAGTCCTCGGCAGCGCGATGCACCAGCATGTTGCAAATACAGCTGAGCAGCACGCTCATCCTTTGGGTGCTGCGGTAGAACCGGGCATTGCTCCAAAGCAGATGCAGCACATGGACCAGCGGAGCAATCAGCTCCTGGGCATTGCTGAACTGCACCGAGTTGAAGGCGGCGGTGTGACGCTGCAGGGGCTGCAGCCAGAGCGATACATCCTGAGCCTCCAGCCAGGCGGTCACCAGCTGCCGGAAGGCCTTTGCGTACGGCTCATAGTAGACAGACTCGATGCGCTCCAGTATATGTGCCAGGGCCTTGTGCATAGGCTCGCGCAGCTGCTCGTAAATGTTCTGTAAATTGAGCTTTCGGTTCGCCCAGAACGTAATCTCTTGTGCGGGTAATGTAACCACATACAAGTGCTTGGTGGGTGTGGTGGTGCTAGTAGTTAGACCCATGGACTCGGAGCGCTCCATGACAATGTCGTGCATCTGCGTTGTCCAATTGATGAACATCTCCTCCAGCAGAGTACGAAATTTCGTATCCAAGGCTGGCCCTAGATTGCTATTGAAATGCAACGATAATTAAAATTAGATTTTTTGTAAGGCTTTTCAATTCCAATTTAACTTTTGCAACAATCGAATACAACTTTGCCAATGACTGGGCAAAAGAAAAATAATTATTGACCCAATTTTAAGGCATTTGCACTTGGCCGTGCTACGATTTGCCAGCACTCTTTCCATTCCTTTCACTCTCTTTCTCTCTCTCATTCTCACTCTCTCTCTCTTGCTGTTTTGCGTATTTTCCTTATATCATTTAGTTGCTTTTGGGTTTTTGCTCTGCTGTCTAAAATATTGCATATAAAATTGACCCAGATTTATTTGATTTAATGCCTGATTTCCATGATGGGATTTTCTACTTTTAGCCATTTTCATGGTAGGTTTAAATGTATTTACATATATTGAAACTGTGCAGTTAGTTGTAACAGACGTAAGACGGCAGCCCTGAAGCTTCTTGCTTGCTTAGCTGAGTTTGTATTGGAATAGATATAGTTTTACCCGAGTTTATTACGAATTTATTCAATTTTGTTGCCTGAATTTGAAACATTATATGGCTAAATATATACAATATATTAATAAAAAGAAGAGCAAATTAAATTTGTGAGTAGGATTTCGAGTTCGAGTAGGAATTCCTGTGAAGTTCATATGGTCTGGGTTAGATATATATAAATACATATATGGAATACATATGGTAAATAAAGATATATATACGTACATTAGTGTCAAGCTAATAAGTAAGCCAATATTCCTTTGTTACGTTTTTATTTATTTAAAATTTGTTATAAATTTTTGTCATAATTCAAATATGTTTAAATGTGCCAATATCTTTTATATATTAGAGATATTTACCACAGAAATGTGTACAGGATATATTTTTGCCGATTACTTCTGCTTAAATGAGTCTAGCTTTATTTGTGCAGCACTTTGTGTCTCACTTGGATAGCTTGCTATTTGATGCTGATTAATTTAAATGGTTTTCCAGTTAGGAATTCTTTTCAGTATTGGCTTTGAGAGAGCTTCAGTAAATTCGTTTGCAATTAGTCGTATTGGATTTTAATTAAAGGATGCAGTAAAAGCAATCAAGATTCTGTTGCTTAGAGACGTTTGCTCGTTGGCCAAATTGAAAATTTGTTTGCAACTGAAGATATTTAACAAGTTATTGAAAATACATAATAAATTGACGCAAAATCATGCGATAAAGTTGTTTGCTCTCCCAGTTCGATTTATATGATTGCCTTTCTCTCTCTCTCTCTCTCTCTCTCTCTCTCTCTCCCTGTCTCTATCTTTATCAATATTAACAAGCACTCGTAGCCAGCAGCGATGACGCAGCAGCCGATGCGGGCAAAGGACGAAATACATGGCCCTTGAGACAATGGCCATTGACTGTGTCCAAAGTTGTTCCACGGCTCCTACTTACCCCCGGTTCACGTGCGCAGACACTTCCTCGACGACTGTTGGCGCAACTAATAACGATAAAATTGTGCGATTGTTGGTTTTGCCCTTAATCTGTGGGGGATAACAATAAAGTATAAATAGCTCTTATAGACACATGAAAACTTTGCCCAATTAAGCCAAATACATTGAGACGATGTCGAGCGTTTGCCTGCTGGCGGCCCTGTACGCCTCGCTGCACTCAATTAGATTAATATGGCGAGATAGCAGATGCGGCACCCACCTCGGTCAGTGTGTTGCGCACTTCTTTGACGCGCGCCTGCAGATCCTTGCGCACGGGTGATGGCCAACAGCCCTGGGCTCCCTCTAGCAGCGGCTGCAGCACCTCGTCGAAGAGCAGCGACATTGTCTCTATTTTGCTGTGCACCGGAAAGTCGCCATAGACCACAGAGCTCTGGAAGTTGTCAGCTGTCAGGGGCACGGCCACGTCATGGCGTATAAAATAAGCGCACTTGCCGCGCGGCACCCCATCCAATGTGGTGAAGCTGGACGAAGCGGGCGGCAATGGCACCACCAATGCGCCAGCAGCTGTTGCCGCCGCCACTACTGCAGCCGTAGCCGTGGAGTCACTGGTCGCGCCAGCTCGCGTGCCGGTGCTCTGCAGCGTATAGCTGAGATAGAGATCGCTGATGCAGCCGCGGGGCACAAGTTCGCCGCCGGGGCTGAGTGTCATGACCAGCACCCTCGTCCGTCCGTGCAGCCACTCCATGACAATGTGCTGCATAAGCAGCCGGTTCTGTTTAGTGGCAGGCAATGAATGTGTGAAGCTGAAGAGTACTCACCCGCAGCTCATCATGCAGCATCATTTTAGCCCATTTGTCCGGCTTTAGACGCATTGTGGTCAACGTGTAGGCGGCCACGCGCTCCAAGCGCGCATCGCTGTAGTCGCGATGAGCGCTCGTTTGGCTGCCAACAGGCGTGAGCTCCTCATCACTGCTCGCGACAGCATCGGATGCAGATGCGGCCATGGAATAGCAGAGCTAAACAAAATTGCAGTGCACAAAAATGCAGCCAGAGAGCGAAACGAATCAATTGATGGAGCACATCAACAGCTCAGCGCGACGATTGCCGTTGAAATGATTCTGACCCGCAGGCACTGGCATGACCTCTAATGCCTGGCCCGTTTGGTCTGCAGCAGTTGGTGTCGCTGGGCTAGGCTGGGCTGGGCTGGGCTAGGTGCTCGTGCGCAACATACGCCGTGCCGCGCTGCCGCGTATCGATCAAACTTCAAATTCAAATTAAGAAAAATACTTTAAAGTGTGTGCTTTTGTTTTAACGCTCCAGTTTCTGTTTCTAATGCAATGGGCAAAGTTTAATGCCAGCCCATTGGCTGGCACCGCCCCGCCAGGCCGTGCTTTAATTGCTCGCCTGAGTTCGCGAACTAAGCGAAATGTAATTTCCGCTTTGCAGCTGGTATTTGCGGCCATAACTCAACATCAGCATTAACATCAAAATTCACATCAAAATCAGAGGAGCTTGGCGATTGACAAGCTGGCAGGTGGCTTGCGCTGTGTCCAAGTTCCAAGTCCATAAATCTGCTCTATGGCAATGGCTTTATATGCAAATTACGAGCTGGCAATGAAAATGCTGCTGGCCAAGTGCTTTTCGTCGAGTCATCGGGGCGTATGCGTAATATTTGCTGTTTAAACTCAAATGCCACAAGAAATGCTTCTGTAATGCCTCAAAATGCCAGCAATGGCTATTCGCATATAAAGCTAGTCACACACACACACAGATGAGCATATACACCGACATTTGGCACATTAAGTGCTGCATTATTGCTGTTGTCAGCAGCAAACAGCAACAGCAACAGCAGCAGCAGCAGCAGCAGCAAGCAGCCGGCGATGCAAGTGCATTTAATGTTTCGCATACACAAAGTCAAATTCACGCTAGCTGATTCACGCCCACACAGTGCCCTGCGCCCTGGCATGCCTCTTGCTGGCGCTGTTGAGCCTTCCGCTTGGCCACGCTCCAAAGCCAAGCGCACGGAATGAGTGACTGAGTGACTGACTGACATGTGTCAAGTAACAGCAGCAACAGCAGCAACAGCAGCAGCAGCAGCAGCAGCAAGCAACATCAGCAATAATGGCGGCAGCAGCAGCAGCAGCAGTGAGTGCTGCCAGCATGCTTAAAATGCTACGCAATTACCGCAAGTACACAATGAAAAAAAGAAAAAAGAGAAGAAAAAAAGTTATACTATGCTGTTTAGAGCTCAGCTATATGATGCCCTACAATGCATCTAAGCGTCTTGTTGTGCATTGAGCAAATGCTGGCAAAGCACTTGAGTTGAAAAGAACTTTCAGCACGAGAAACTAGTTAGAATTACTTCTGACGACTGTTCTATATTTGATTGAATAGTTTCTTAATTACATTTTACTCGACAAACAAATTAAAACTGATAGCTGATTACAGCTAGCGACTTGAAAAGGATATTGTAATAGAGAAATGTCTTATGTATGCCAATTAAGCCTTCGTCTTAAAATTCAAATTAATTACAATTAGATTCACAAGCATTAGTTTACATTAAATATTTAATTCTTTTAACAAAATTGTACTTTGCTGCAAGTTAACTTTGCCAGCAAGTCGCAGTTGTGGCCTGCCTGCCTGCTTATAGGGTATAAATAGTTTGTATATAATGATGGTGGCTCTATTTGCTATATATACATATATATGCTATATGCTTATATACATAACTTTGATGCTCAAACTCCACTTTTAAATATCAGCGTCACATCAAAAACAAGCGCTTGGCAACCCGTTGCTTGGCTGCTCGACTCCGATGGAGCCCTCGGGATAAATGCATTGCCCTCATTTTTAGTGGGCAGGCACAACTGTTGCGGGGAAAACAGAAAATTACTGCTAATGAATTCGCTAACTAAATACAGATGAGTTAGAGGTAAATTAAACTTCTCTCAGCTCACTGACTGTGGCAATATGTGTTTTTAAATTATATTATATATTATTTGTGTGCTGAAACGGATTGGGTTACGCAAGTAGGTGAACTGATTTTCATTCTTCTACTGTTGTCGCTCACAAAGGCGACATCCTTTTGTCCGGCTTAATGTCCGAATGAAAGTGGTTCCACGCTGACTGCGAAATATGTGCATAAATAGTGCTCAGCTCTGAGGAAGAGAGGTTGGCCAGACATAGCAAACGGCAAGCGGGCAATAAAAGGCACAAGTCCCTAGAAAAATAAAGGCCAAATTGATTTTAAAAGCAGTTTCTTGATGGCTCCGACTCACTTCAAATTAAGTAAATCGCAGAAAAAAGAAAACGCTCACATCGGACTGCGACCGGCGCTGAGCCATGAAAAATGAAACTGGAAAATGCTTTTACAATATTTTCTGTATGGCATGGCTGTCGCATTGGTTATATATGTTGAATACTCTGTAAATGGTCAGCGGGTTTTTTTCTTTTTCTAAGCAGAACAAACTTATAAAATTCTTTTTTCTGCCTTTTCAGAAAAAAAGTGAGATTATCTATTTAACATAACTTTAAAGCAATCAAAGCATATTTTTAAATGGCTGAATATCCATGTTACTTGACTATAGAGCATTTTGAAGACGATCATTGCCAACTAGAATTTTTGTGCTAGTTTCATTTTTTGAATTTATGCCAAGCCAATTCACGCCATGTAGCGAAATCCAATGCCATAGTCGACCTCCGAGCTCCTGTGCCTTAGCACCAGAATCCATGGAAGTGCTGCCATGCCTTGCTGCTGTAGCTGCTGATGAGTTTCATTATGTACGAACAAATCATCACATGCCAACGGCAGCGCCAGCGCCAGCTGAACGAAGCGATGATGCAGGACCGCGACTCTGCCAGCCAGACTGCACGGCGTCGGGCTCGTTTAAAAGCCATTTCGTGCATTTGTTAAGGATGCTCAACTTTTTATATATGTGTGTATGTGTGTGTGTGTGTGTGTGTGTGTGTGTGTGCGAGCGTGTGCGCTTGTTTGTGAGCAGAAATTCAACACTATTTCATTCGAACAAAAGCCATTTGGACAAGATTATGAGAGCCCTGAGAGTATCTATTCAAAGCGACCACAGTGTGTATTAGTAATGCGACAGAGCACTCAATAAGAAGAAGTATGAATTATCCATGGGCATGTAGACTAGACTAGATACACTTACAAAATACAGTAATAAGCTATTTGCAATTACATTTATATTAAATAAATGATATTTATTTTTCGCTTGCACAAACTAGTAAATATAAATATTGCTATGCCAGGCCGCTCCATGTTGATGTTTGTGAGCTGGCCAACGTACAGAGTATAAAAAGAAGACAAAGCGTTGACAACGTCAACAAATCGATCAGTGCACAGTTTTCCATTAAAGCGCCTCGCAGAGAAGTGAAAAAAGAAAAGCGACGCCAATGCCAGCAGTGTAAACAACATTGGCAACCAAACGAATTGTCCTTAGTGCGGCTGCTAACCAGCAGCTGTCGAATGTTGAAACAAAACCAGTCAGCAGTAGTGGCGGCAGCAATAACAACAAATATCTGTCTTGATGGTTGTGTGCAGCCTAACGACAACATTCAATAAACAATTCACAATTGATTGACAAACGGACAGGCGGCCTTGTCACTGGGATTCACTGCTGGCTATTGACCAGGAGCATTGAAGGTCTCGACAACGACAACTCTGCGGAAGGATGTTAGTTCGAGTGGATGAGGAAATCGAAAGGGAACGACAAGCTCGACATGAATGCACCACAAGAAAAAAAAACAGCTACAAACCTAAATGTACCAGAAAGAAAAAAAATATTACAGGCGTCTGGCAGAAGTGAAAACAATAAAAGCAAATTTCTGAGCGGACATCCGGCAGTGATTAGGCAAAGCTCCAGTATCTGAATTTGGTGCTTAGACTTCAATTTGATGGCTCTGTGAATAGCTATTTGTAAGTTAGATTGAATATCTACTTTAAAATAACTCCGGACAAAGACAGCAATATACTCAAATGAATTTCTGTACATTTTTGTGCAGTTGCACAACGAGAAGAGTATAAAAATCAAGAAGAGTTAGTTCTCAGCTTGGCTCGCGAACAAACTCGTTTGAGCCTACATATTCTGTTCATGAGTTGAACCAAAAATAAATATGCTCTCTCGTTCTTGTTCTCAGTAAGAGCATTCAACAAGAGCAGCGTTAAACTATTCTTGTGATGTTCTTTTGCCTTCATATTCTGTTCTTGCTCTCTCGTTCTTGCTCTCAGCAAGAGCTTTCGGTTCTTTTCGTTTTGGTCTTCGAATGAGCGTTGAACTATTCGTGCGATGCTCTTTTGCCTTCATATTCTGTTCATGAGATCAACCTAAAATAAGTATGCTCTCTCACTCTTGCTCTCTCGTTCTTGCTCTCAGCAAGAACATTCGGTTCTTTTCTGGTTCTGGTCTTCGATTGAGCGTTGAGCTATTCGTGTGATGCTCGTTTGCCGAACATCATTTAGAGAGCGTTGCGTTGCGTTCGCACAATTAATTAATCGAGAGCCAACCTCACATACACACCAATACAAACAAGCAGACGTTCGGGCAAAGTGAGAGTCACTGAGTTATTCTTTTTTTTTATGAAAGTGTTAGTGAAAGGCTCTTATATGCAGGCGTTGAAGAAGAATCAGCAGAGCATTTGCAAGCTCTCAGATATTTTAAATATTTATAGTAAATATTCATTGGTGTTGCTAGATATACGTTTGCGCCTAACTCTCATTATTATTGTAATTCAAACATAAATATTTAACAAACATGTGTTTGTCTTGCGTTCAAGTATTTTAGGCTCGTAATTTAAAATCAAAGTAAGCACGAACAAAATTAATTGTTCGCGTGCTGTAGCTGCTATTCTGAGGCAACAGCTAGATTTACCACCTCGATCATTGCAGAGAATCAGGCGACAGAGTGAGAAAGAGAGTGAGAGGGGTAACCCCTTAATTAAAACGCCTGCTCATTAATTGCGCACGTGACGTTGGCCGCTCATTAACTGGGTTCACGTTGAGCAGGGCATAGTTTGGTATTAGGCAACGGGCTGGGTAAAGTTTTTGGCGGCCAATAAAAAAAAAAAAAAAACAAGAAAAAGAAAACAACAAATTGGGAATGAGGGTCAGCGCAACATTATGTAAGGCAAATCCTTTTGGCAATTAGATACTTGCAACCAATAAGAGCAAAGTGGCACAGGCATAGCCGACGCTGGCGACACCCCACCTCACCCACAAATAGCAGCGCCAGTATCGTCGTGGTCGACATCGCATTTCGTAGTGCAAATATCCCATTACTCGGATGAAACTTTTAATTAAAAAGTTGCCAATGACAAACGGAAGGGGCGTGCAGGGGGCGGAGCGTCTGCGGCGAGCTGAAACTTTAGTGTGCCCTGAGAAATGCTCTACGACCATATCGCAGTCTTAATATTTTGTTGGGGGCCAGTGGAGCGAGTTGTCTCAGTCTGGCACGCACGTAATTGAGACAAACTTTGAGACAGTAAAACACTCGTGCAATGCCTCAGGATGGTGCTGCTGCTGCTAGTGCTGCTGCTGCTGGATGCCAATGAGAAAATTACGACATTTAAACCCGGAGGTTAAATGCACGTGAAATATTAAGTTTAGTTGCATGAGAGCACACTAAATCTTCTGCTTGTGAGCCATTTGTTTGTCGTCGCCCCACGCCCATTCCCTTCGTATTGCGCTGAGCGGCTAATTATGGCTTGGCCCTGGCCAGATGGAGATGCTAGCTAAGCCCTTGCTGCAACAGCAGCATTGTGGCACGCTAAGCTCCGGTTGGAGGGCGGCGGCGTCTTGCACAACATCTTGAGCGTGATAAATTTGCGTGCCAACAGGCAAGCCTCTCTCTCTCTCTCTCTCTCTCGCTCTGTTCCTCTAAGCACTGACCACAACATTAATCGACCAAGGGCCTGGGTCAAAGCGCATTTTCGATTGTGTTCGGTAGTGTAAAACGGTTTCAGGCTGGCTTCTGGGCTTTAAGCCAAGATCTACCGTATCGCAAAGTCAACCCATAAAATCAATTCGGCCATAGTCAGCTCTATTAAGCATTGTTCCAGCGAAATGCAGCGATTGAAATAGCAACGGCAAACGGATTTTGCGAGCCTCGTCGAATGGGTGTGCTGCCGGCTTATTATGCTGCCAATGGCAACGGTAAATGTTGCGATTTTGCAAAATAATCAGAAAATGCTCTCAACATTTTACGTAAAATGAAAATCTATGGAAACTGCAGCGCACATCAGCTGCGAGCCCAACGAGCGGGCCATGGTATTATGCGTGGCACGGCAGCGCGTGGCCCTGGCCAAGCAACCGAGACGATTGAAACGTTCCGGCAGCGGAAATGCTGTGGTTGCCATGTTGCTGCTTTGTTGCGTTATCTAATTACAAAGGAATTGTGCGGCAGTGTCACACAGTTTGTGGTCTGCCGCCATTGTTTGGGTTCGGTTCCACAGTATCAGCAAAAATAATATTTTGCTCAATTAGCCGGGCTGAGTCGTATTGGCAATACTCTAAGGCTCCAGTGTGGACTTTAAGTTATATAGAGATTTAATTAGTCTAAGAAATATTTGAATAATGAATCTCATATAGAATAATTATCATATAGCTTCTATAATTGAAACTTTGTAATACGAATCATGTTATTAACTGAATTGCTCTAAATGCGATATAATGAATATTTGATTATCTGCAATATTAGCAAAGCTTACAAAATCAACAAAAAATTTTATTTGTGATTAAATTATATTCTGGAATATATGCAAGCATTTTTCAGTGAATTGTACGCGCTTTTATGAATTCCAATAGTTAGTTTTTCCTGTTGCGCTATTCGCGAATTCCCATGTTGACATACGGGGAAAAATTTGTGCGGCCATGCGGATGGCAGTGTTGGTGCGTTGTGTATAAATGTGTTTACCTATAAGCTTTTCAGTAGAACGCCAGGCCCGCAGATATTTACCCAGTGCCAGGCACATATGCGCTAAATACACTCGTGTCTAATAAGTTTTAGCCAAATGCCAACGAGGCGAGTTCGGTGGCATTCGAAATGCTCAAACACACACACACACACACACACACAGAATGCATATGGATGACCGGTGGCTGGATAAACAAATGAAGGGTCGTCCACAGGAGGCCACAGCTGCGGATATGGCATATTTGTGGGTGCAGAGCGTAAAATTGTCAAACTTACGATGGCCGCCCGAAAGTCAGTTGGTATAGTCATATAGCGTGCACGTTTTTTGCCTGCTGCTGCCATCGGAGTCGGTCTCTGGGCTCCTGTCTCCGGTCTCCGGCCTCCGGTCACCGGTCCCGATGGACATTTGCTAGCCACTCGCATTTAAATTGACAAAATATTTGGCTGGTCGTTAGCTTCAAAATCAAAGTCACTTGTTTGGCTTTGTAGCCAGAAATACAAAAATGTCATTCAATAACCGACAACCGTTTTGCTTTGCCAACAATATTCCTAGTGATGCCTGACTAGCATACATCCTTAATTCAGGAACGAGTTGCTGTTTCGCTTTATTGTTGCCTTCTTCTTCTTTTATATTTTGGGAGCCATCTATATGTAAGTAGAAAATATACTAATATATAATATTTTGCAATTATTGTAGATATTAAATAGTATGCAAAAATATATAGACATTATTTCCTCTTGAAATCTGAAGTCACAAATTGCATCAATTTAATATATTTTAAGGAATATAAGTAAGCCGTGTTTAGCTGATTGCGCTTGCTCTCTTTCAGCCTCTCACAATCATATCATACCCCTTTTAGATAATTTCTATTTACTTAGGGTATGCACAGATTTACAACTGCGAACACACCGTAAAGCAAATTTCCAGTTGCTATGGCCAAAAAATTGCAAAATGTATTTTAAATCCTAGCAAAATAATTTTAGAGTAATTTTACCCACATGCATCACGAAATATCTGTTTACATTAAAGAGTTGGTTCTGTGGAATAGACTGGCTTGATTTTATTTCTATTTTCAATATATAATACTGTTATTATTAGTAGTCCATAGTAGTGCTATGCGATTTCATGAAGTGGTATATATACTTTATCCTATTTAGATATTTTAATGTCGGAGATTGATCGGTTTGCATATTTACTGTGAATACTAGGCAAGCTATACCACGCTGCATTGTTGTTTTCTTATTTTCTTATGAGTCGAACCTCTCGCAGTTTCTTAACAATATCTTCAAGCCATTCCATAGACCTGCCAACTCGCTCTCTCTCAGCAACAGCAGGGACCACGTGCAGCAGCAGCTACATTCGTCTCTACACTAACCATACAATATGGTTAGTGCTCTCTCTCTCTCTCTCTCTCTCTCTCTCTTGAAGTACCAAATTGAGTTTATTAGGAAGCGTCATGCCAACTTGAGTAATAACTTTAATACCTACTCTAACAATATAACGGCACATTATATTCCTGCTACGACTTATACACGCGCTGATCAGAGAGACTATGATAAAATGAGAAAAAGAAAACACTTGAGAATAATTTCCAAGGCAGCTAAGATCACTTTCAACTAAGCCAGACACTTGCATTTTGGCAATGATATTGATGCATGGGATACTCCACATTTTATGGAGCTATGATTCATGTATGCAATATATACAAGTCGGAATAGCTAAATGGTCTGACGTTGCTGTAGGGCTTTAATTTTATGCAAAAAGAGCAGAGCAAATTATGAAAAGTTAAAACCTGCGCTTATCAGATTTGGGACAGCACACAAAAGCCATTTATGTAAATTTGATTAGCCAAATTTTATTCAAAGCGATGATAATGAAAGACTTTGAAATAAAATGTTGCTGCTTAAAATTATTATGCATATCGTACAGTTGAAATGTAGTTTGTTTATTTTTATCAAAAGATTTGTTCATCACAAATTTCAAACGGATAATTTTGATACAGCTCAAGAGTATATGATGCGTGTCGTCAGGCCATGTAATAGGTCAACTCTCTTTTATGCAGTTTATTATACACCAAAAGACTTGGTGTGTTTGGGCATATTGCGCTTCAGTAGACTCCAGTTGATGCTGGTGGGCGCTGTTGTGCCATGCGGCTTCTTTGCCTTGTGTGTCTTGGTGGTCTGCTTGGAGCGCATGACACGTAGGTTTTGGTACTGGCTAGCGCTGCGGACCACCTTGCTGAGTTGCTTGGCCAACTTGGGTGACTTGGCCGGTTTCGATTTGAATTTACTCTTGAGGACCATCTTGCCGTGACCTGTGTGACTCTTGGTAGTCGCAGAAGTCTTGGTCTTTGACTTTGTTAGTGTCTTGCCAGACTTCGATGATTTGATCGATTTCTTAGACTTTTGCGATTTGATAGGCTTCAGAGATTTTGTAGATTTCTGTGCACTTAGATGAGCGCCACCTTCAGAGCGAGCTGATTTCTCTTCCTTCGGCGGAGGCTTCTTGACCGAATATTTTGGCGTTGGCGGCACCTGTGTGGAAAACACGCGTGCAGCCTGCACAATCGAGTCGAAGTTTCCAAAGACTTGCATTATGTTTCGATTCACATATTGTAGATACTTGAGGGACGATTGGCACAAGCTGCACTTCGGATTCTTGTCGCAATTGTTGCGTATCAGGCTTTCCAGATACAAAAAGTTCTTGGCCATATTTTCACAATGCGGACACTTATTCATGACGGTGCGGTCGTAATTATTTTCCTTGAGATTTGCGATGTGTTCCTTAAAAGCAGACTTATTATCTAAATTGATTTTTGAGTTCTGTGGCACTATGTATGAATTTTCGGGTTTCTTTTTACCCAAGCCAAACATTTTTCTTAGAACAGAAATTTGGTTACCCTTTATCGGTAGTAAAAAATAAAAATGGACTCGTTAGCTTATATTATCAAACTAAATATTTTCACAGCCTACCTGAGCCATTTTGATCCAACTCCTTCAATGTCAGCTGTCTAAGTGAGAGTGTCTAATGTATTTTTATTTTAAATACAAATCATGCCAAAAGCTGACAAGAAACTCAACGTCTGCTTCAATGATGTTTCGAATGGGAGAAGTAAAGAAAACAATTTACATACATATATTTAACATAATTTATATTACATAAACAAGTTCGGATATTAATATATTGACTGCTATCTCTTGCTCCCTCTACACATATTGCCTCTCATGATTGTTATTACTGAAAAACGTGTCACATGGCGTAGTATTATTAATAGTGATGAATGGCCAGCAAATGCGAAATTATATGAAAATATATGTTTTCTCTTTAGTTTTGCTTTGTCAACAAGTTCCTTTGATGCAAATGAGTCTTAATACAGCCAGCAAAAGGAAATGTCCTCATTTCATTTCAAAGGCACACTGTAAAAATATATATAAATAAATTTACTGGCCCAAGTTTAGGTCGCTCGGATTTGGCTCTGGGTCGGACTTGTTTAATTTCAATTTCTTTGGGCACAATTAGCGGTAATCAGCTTGCAGTTTCGGGGTCTGCGTTTGATGTTGTCCACATTTTCATTCATACTTTTGCTCCCCGAGCCATTTGGTACATGCAAATGTAATATAATATATGTATGTACATCCAGAAAATATGTACATACATAAAATCTGGGTCAGTTGGTTGCTTTATTTATTTAATTTTAAGATAAAATCAGGCAGTTTTGGTTAGTTTGTTGATTTTGTTTTAGCTACATACACAAAAGCTGCCCTTGAGATGGCCAATATGATGACCTTGGCGACTGATTGCCAAAATTATGTTAATGGGAGTCACAACTATTTGCGCCTGTGTCGCAAATCGGCAATTAAAAGCCTTTTATTGAAATAGCTTTATTAAATGACAATCAACTGTGCTGCTTTGCCTTCGGGTCAATAATTGCGTTCCAATGCAATGCCAACGATTCATTCGAATCTATGATTTGCATCGCTTTAATTAAATGTGTTTTATTCCAGCACAAGGTTGGCTTAAGAGTGTAATTTATGAAGTTGAGTAGTCAAATATTTAAGAAATAATATTTTAAATGAAATCAAGTAATTGTAATTGTATGTTACTTAAATCAAGATATAATACATATTTGCTGATACTTAAATCTAATGCAGCTTTAATTTAACTAAAAGCTGCAGCATTAAATCAAAGCGTTGCAGCTTCATAAATCACAATATTTAGCTTGTTGGCTATAAAAATAAATAAAAACTTTTCAAAATGTGGCAAACTTTTCGTAAACAAATGTGATATGCTTAGTGATGTCACGATTAATCGCATGATGTCCATTAATCGATTATTTTGCTTCGAATCGCGATTCAATAGTATCGCAAAACGAGGCTCAATTAATTGAAACATTAAGCGATTAATTGCTCAAATAATCGCATCACTAAGAAGCAATCATTAAGAGAATTTGTATGAGAGAACAAAATTTAATGTTTATAATGGCACCAACAACAAGTAAATTGTGGAAATAGCATTTAAAGCTGAAGCATATCAACGACTTCGCGTCTCTCAAGGCTTTACTGGTTAATAAACAGATCTTGATTTAGATTTGTTTCTTTACACACCAAATGCAAATTTGGATTGTGAGCACGCACAAACCAACAATTGAACCCATTACAGATGCATTTTGAAATTTACATAGCTTTGCTTCGGGTGGCTCCAAACATGCCCAGATGGCAAAGCCAATTGTGGAGATGATTGTCATGGATAATTTGCCATTTTCACACGTCCGTCAAACTGTACTAAATAACTAATAATAACAACTATATTGGTCACTTTTTTACTGAATTTAATAAAATACTAACTAAATAATTAACATATCAATTTTGTTATACAAAAAAACAAAATCATTTGATTAATTGCCATCACTAGATGTGCTTCAACTTACAGATGAAATTTTCAATAACTGGCAATTGGCATTTTATAATTTGAGCTACTTCAAACCAAAAGAAATTTAAACACATGGAATTTATAAGCTATTTCAAGTTAGTGGCAAAACAAAGAAGTATTGACAATTGTTTATTCCGCCAACCTTGATGCACTTGTTAGTGCTTTCTCTTCCAGAACTATGTGCACAACAGCAATAAAACAAGGACTTATAGCACGCTTGCAGCCATAGGCGCCGCCCAACCACAATTCACTGCGCGACACACACACAGAGAGAGAGAGAGTAGTTCGATTTAAAAATATCTTAGAAAAGTCAAGGAGAAGTGCAAAGTGACGATAAACAGAGCAGTTCTCCGGATCTACACATAAAAGCATGCTTCTATGGCCATAAACTTGATTGTCCATAAATGTATGGGGCGTATACGTAATGTCAGGCATTGCATTAAAGCAATGCAGTGTGCAGCGTGTGTGGGCGTGCCTGTGTGTGTGTGTGTGGCGTGTGTGTTTCTGCCAGAGTCGTAAATTGCCAGCGTAATGAATTTATTAAAAGTTCATTTTGTTAACATGAACAACGAGCCAGCCAGCCAAGCTGAGGCTGCTTCACTCAGCTGTTGTCTGGGGCTTGGGGCTAGGGCTTGGCTTACTTGCATGTTGGCCAAGTTTATCCAAATAGACTTCAATTATTTGCGGCTGGCATGCGACAACTAAAATGTGAGTGTTAATGGATTTGTGCCAAGTTCTCGTCGTTAGCCACGACGCTCACTGATTTATTTCTGGTCAAAATGAGGGCGTCTGCAACATTGTTGCTGCTGTGCTGTGCTGTGTTTGCTTTTGCTGCTTTGCTGTTGGCAATGCGTTTGACTTTGGCAAATGCCGCACGTTGGCACAGTTATGCCAAGACGTTTTTTAACGACGATTTGACCCACAAAGGTTGCCGCCTATGAGCACCCTGCTTGCCGTAACAACTTCCTGCGACGTCGACTGCGACGCCAGCAGCGCCAACACCCCACAGCTGCACTTAGCACACAAATACAACTGTGACTCGTATCAGATTTGCATGTTGTAGTTGCTGTTGTTGTTGCTGTTTTTCTTGACGCCGTCGTCGATGGCGCTGGCTTTGACGTCAACGTCACTCAGTCAGCCCATTCCGCCTTAGCGCATTTATTTTGTTTGCTCTTCGTGCCTTACGTGTTTATGGTCTGCAAACTGGCGCGAAAGTGAAACTGGCTCTGCCGCTGGCTCTCCACTTCCATTTCACTATCGAGTGGGCGGCACGGAGTTTAACCTGTTCGGCATTTCAATATCAACAGCCGCATGCATAATTTCTTCGGCCGAGCCTATGTAAATTTACTCGGAAGTGTTGTGCCGTCTCTCCCTCTCTCTCTCTCTGTGTGTGTGTGTGTGTATTTTGTTCCAGTTTTAGGCTCGGCTAAAAGCAGGTCAACTTCATTTTTCGCGCTGACCGGACCGAGTCGTAACAGCCACACAGCTGCTACAATGGCAACATCAGCTGCCAGTCGCCTGCCCCTTGATATGCGAATGCCGCAAATACAAATTAGCACAGCAACAATAATAACAACAGCAAAGCAACGAGCCACAACTCGGCCATAAGTTCTCTTGCAACGATGCCAAGCCCTTGGGCTAAGAATCTCACACTCACACACAAACTCAGGCACACCTATTTGCATTGGCTTTCGACTGGTTTGGATTTGCGTTATTTTTTTTTTTTGGTTTTTACTGCCTTTGATTTTTTATTGTTATTATTTTGAAGTTGACGTCGCTGCCGCCGTGGCGTCGCAAGCGTCAGTCCGCTATCGCCATCGCCTTCTGCGGCATAAAGTTCAAGCTGAAAATGTTTTGTGGTCAGTTTCGATTTGAAGTTGGCAGGCTACGCGACGTCGTGATGCCACACAGAACCTGAGCACTGCCGTGGGCTAACAATCGCCAAGTTAGCACAATTCAGTTATTGCTAATCGCTTCTGTCCAGCTGCGCTGCAGCTAACACCATTTCCAACAACTAATTGTTGGAGATACTTGAGGCAACTCGATTACGCTTAGAGCAACGCAGTGTCACGAGGAGGAGAATCAATTGGTTGAAACTTGTAAGTTTGAATAATTTTTCGCTTAGTGATTGAAACGCTGCCCTGAGAATGTAAGACTGCAAAAGCAACAGCACGCATTCCAAATGTATTTTTCATGTAGGGCATAGCATTATGATAGATAGTCGTAACACTCTCACTTATGCAAAGGTAATAAATCAAGTACATTTTGCATATTTAATTCGTTCGTATATAATTGGATTGCAAGTGCTGGAATATTGTTGGAGAGTTTGTAGTAAAAGGAAAATTATAAGACTCTGAAAAGACCAAATGATGAATTGTCCTGCGATGAGAATATCAAACTTGTTAAATTGAAAATTAATAATCATTTGCAATATACATAAAAAGGTCTTGTTGTGAGGCCAAGTGGAACAGGTAGATCTATGACACAGTGTGTGTGTCTATATATATGTATCTTTGATAATTTATGTTTTTTTTTTTCTGATTTATTTTCTATTTTTTCAGGCTACAGTAAGCAGGCTTTCATATCAGGTAAGTTTGCTACAGCTTTCATAATAATATAATCTTTAACATAAGCATAAGAATGAAAGAGCGTTGAATGACTGAATTCTCTAGAGAGCGATATTATATATTGAGATTTTTGGTAGTGATGATGTATGTATATATATTTATAATATAAATATTGAAAGTAGTTAATATTTGCCTATAAAGGCTGCATTTATATTACTATATATATTTATAAATATATAAAAATAAATACCAATAATATTCCAAAGATCTCGGAAGACTTCATGGCCTTTCATAATTTATATAAAAATCGCTCATTTTGACTTATGCCTTAATTATTATAATAATAAAAATATCTAGCTGTATATTTAGCTATATATATCAAGATAAGGGAACTCCATATAAATTATGAAAGGCAATGAGGTCTTGCGTTTCTTTTGTCTTCCTTTTTTCCCTTAACAATATAAATCGTCCTTCTACCTTGAGCTGTAAGGCAGCATTTTGTTGAACAGCCTTAAACTTTCGCAGCTTGTTTGATGAAGTATGTAATACCAACATAACTGGCCAGCGGCCGAAAGACTTCGAAAAGCGCTTTACGAATTTTATGCTAATAAAATTTATTGCGCACAAAACTTTTACTTACATATACTTATGCAAGCATTCTTATTCTGGAAGCTGCAATTTTTTTTTATTGCTTTTTTGTTATTTTTTGCTCCGCTGTTCGCTGGGCGAGGAGCAGAGCACAATAAAAAGCAAACGGTAAACAATTTAATATGTTGCTTCCGCTGCCCCCATAAGTAGGCTATAGCATTTGCAAATTTTGCCATCCGCATTGAGGCAGACAGAATTTTAGTGTGTGTGTGTTAAACAGTTTGTGTATATGTGTGTGTTAATGCAATTAAACTCGTTTGGTTGGGCGCAGATGGGCCGCATAAAACCTAAAATAATATTATTATCAAGCAAAAATGCATAGGTGTTAGGGTATCTATATATATATATGTGTGTGTGTGTGTGCGTGTGAATATTGAAGTCTAATGTTGGCATTGCTGGCACTTTCACGCAATAGCTAGCCGCGCGTTTTAGCTAAAAGCCTTTCAATGCTCTTAACTATTTCTGATGGTGTTACGCACTATAAACTTGATACACATTGAGTGGAAGCTTTAGTCAAGTGCTTCTGCGTGTGTGTCTGCGTGTGTGTGTGTGTGAAATGAATATTTCGAAGCGCTTTCAGGCACTCAATTTGGCAGTGCACCTTAAAGTTAATGACACAAAGCCGTGCCCGCCCTCGGGAGCCATCGTCTGTGGCTGGCTGTCTTCGGTGGCGCAGGTCTTTCGAGAAATTTAATCAAATTAATATTAATCTGCAGTAGCTGCGCGTTCGGCGGTTGCCTGTGGCAACAGCGCTAATTAATTATGCAGACAGCCAATGACAGGGGCGGCGGTAAAACTTAAAAGGGGCATCAAATGCAAAAGGGGCGACAGTCCGCATGCCGTTGCCGTTTAGGTCAGCCAGTTCGATTGCATCATTAAACGGTGTCAGCAATTAACTGAAATCAACACTTGAAATGCAATTGACTTGGGCATTGCAATCAGCGCCTTATCTATGTGGATACAAATAAACGGGCGCCTCACGCACACTTTTATGCATGTACATATATATGGGGAAAATATAATTATTTATGTGAGTACATGGGTGAAGTGGGTGCGGGTGCTCGGGTAAAGGATAATTAATCTTTAAGCTGCGCTCTGCTCTGCGATTCTCTGCATTGCATTTTGGTCGCTGAGCTGTTTCAATTAAGTTGAATCATCTTAATGACTGAGAGCGAAGGAGACGGAGCGAGCTTATAGCGATGCAAATGGAACGGCATCAAATTAATATTTCGGCAACATCTGACAGAAACTGTTCCACTAATGAGCTTTAAATGGCTGCGGTTGTCCCAATTACAGCTGAAGTTGGTTAATCAAGGTCCAATATATGTAGATGTGAAGCTAGCTGTCAGATGTGCATGCAATAATAATAATGTGCAATAAGCTGCTGCAGCTGACAATCCACAAATCTACAAACCTTGTCAGACTGAGCCATAAGGAATTGGCCTGAAATTAGCAACTAATTGAATCGTTTATGGGCCATATCAGGATATCTGATGGTTAGCCAGGAAGAGAGATGAGAGATGAGAGATGAGAGATGAAGGGCTGAAGAGTGCCGCAGACTGGCAGCTGACAAAGTTCTGTTGGCGCAACAAAGTGAAGAGGCATACACCTGTCAGGTTGCTTTTAAGCACGGCTGTCCCCCTGCGCACTGTCATCACCCTGTTTATGAGCCAACAACTGACAGGTTGACGGGCCAAACTGCCTGAGTGCCTGGCAGTGGGATGTGGGCATGTAGGCATGTGGGTATGGGTGGCGAGCAAACAAACAAACAAACGCAAAACACCAAGAATTTACCTTATCCACATACGCATGCAGTTTCTATGGCACTGGCACGGCTTTGGCAATGTGGCCATGCGGGTAGCTTGTGGCCTGTAAATGGAGCAACGGCATAGTCCTGGCCAGCCAGTTGAGCAACTGCAACAAGTCCGAGTGCCTACTTCAAACAACTACCAAGCTCAGTCGCATAAATGCATAAGCCACTGCACGCATATGCGGCATAGTCCAGCCACCCAATCAGGCAAGGGTAGGCGCATGGACACATTCCACACTCCATACTCTACAGTCCATAATGTACATGCATCCAGCATTGCATACGCATGACTCCTCAGCTTTGACGGCAGTCACTCCTCAAAAAGCCATTTTAATTAAAGGAACTGCGAACTGCTGCCTCTCTCTCTCTCGCTCTCTCTCTCTCTCTCTCTCTCTCGTTCTCTCTCTCTCTCTCTCTGCCACGCCCAACTAAATTTTGGTTCCCTTCTGTTTCGATTCGTGCGGCACTGCAGCTGCTGCCAAAGTTGCCCCAGCGGCCCACAAAGTGTGCAGTTTATTTCTGCTGCACTTAACCGACTGGACGCCTTAGCCAGGCTTAGTTGAATTGTTGCTGTTGTTGCTTTAGTTTCTACTGCTGCTGCTGCTGCTGCTGCTGGATTGCTCTTGACATGCCGCAGCTAGAAACTTTTCGGCATTCTGTGGAAGCAAAATGTCGGCCCAGCTAACACATCCTGACACAAGTCAAGGAATTTATGAGCTGTAACGGCTACAAATGTTTGCCAGTGTGTGTGTGTGTGTGTGTGTTACTTGGTTTTGCTTTAATTGAAATTTAAACGCTCAGCTGTGAAGACTTTTGCTATTGGCACTTTACGAAGCTGACAGCTTGCGATTTTCCATTATTATTATTTTTTTTTTTCAAAAGCAATGCAAATTGCAAGCTGCGAGTACTCGGCCATATCAACTGTATACTAGCACATATTCTGGTCATGATTACGCCCAACGAAAACCAATAAAAATCACAATGTTTAACCCAATTAAGCAGCTGAACAAAGTTGACTTCATTCTCGACAATGTTGATGTGTGCTGTCAGGCACGCAAAGGTCTAAGAGCCGAAAGGCATGACTGTGTATGTGTGTGTGTGTGTGTGTGTGCATGGGCTGTGGCTTAGGTACATAGTATCTGTGTGTGTGTGTGTGACTAGCCACTAGGCTCAGTGGCTACCTCATCGTCATGACAACTTGGGTGGCCAACACAATAACACGGAGCATGCACCGAACGCACACCCACACACACACACACACATACATAGCTGCAATGGCAGCTAGTTGTGCGATAGATTCCATCAGTGCTTGGCCAACTCGACGCCAACGCCAACGCCATGTGTAAAATTACGAAAAATATCACAATTTCTTTAACTTTTATTTTATTAACGAACTTTGTGACAATGTGAACAAAATGCCCGCACAAAGTGCGTTGGTCAGTGGCAACAAAAAAAAACGAAAGAAAAAAAAAACCTTAGAGTCTGCAGCTGAGGGCTGAAAGTGTGTGGCGAGCCGACAAACTCGCCCCAGCAGTAAAAACTCAAACGAACCGCAGAAGCGAAAAAAAGAAGAAGAAAAATATCTGTACACATAAAAATACGTGAAACTCTTTTTGACGCGAAAATGTCAACAATTTGTGTTTTAAATGCAGTCAAAGGTAAACAGCGGCTGGCCAGGACGACGCTGGCGCTGTAACCAAACTCTGGAATTCCTTTGGGCAAACGCAGCGTACACTTTGCGGAGCGGAGCATGCCTTTGACAAGAGCAGTTCTAAATGCATTAAATTTTCATTAGCTGCAGCATAATTAGCCAAGCGAATGCCTTGGCCAAAGTCAGAGACAGAGTCAGAGTCAAAGTCAAAGCGTGGCCGCAAAAGCGATTTCACGAGCTGCTGCCAATGCTGGAGCGTAGCGGAGACAAACGATGCAAACAAATAGCAAACAAACCGGACAGACAAAACAGTTTACTTACACGTACACCTGGGAGTGAGTGTGTGTGTGTGTGTGTGTGTGTGTTTGCCACATGCCCCCTTAGGGGTTCGCACTCGTTGCAAAAGTGGCTTTTTGAGTGGTTTTTCAATGAAGTGTTAAGTGGGGAAAATGCCAGGCTGCTCAGTCGCCCTCTGTCTATGCATGTGTGTGTGTGTGTGTGTGCCCCAACCACTCCAGCAGCTGCCCATGTGTGTGTGTGTGTGTGATTTAGTTGTCGCTGCCTATTTGTCTCTTTCCGGCCCCTCAGCAAATAGGTCTGCGGTCTGTGCACACCTTTTGCTAGCGCCCTTGCTTAGCTCTCGGTTATTGCTGTGCATGTGTGTGTGTGGGTGTGTGTGTGTGTGTTTGTTGTTCGTGGTGCTCTGCTTCTCCATATTGCTGGCATTGTTTGATGGTGGTTATAAAGCTGACAGCTGTCAGTTGGCAGTAAATTTGCTAAAATGTTTATTTGCCAAGCGGATGAGTTTGCGTTTAACTGCATGCACAGTCCTCTACACACAAGCACAAGCACAGTCAAAGACATACACACTCACACACACACACACAGGAACATTTACACTAGCATAGACACACACTTGAATAGTTTGGTCGCTTGCCACACAATCACTGACATGTGTAAAATACACTTATACACTTATACTTATATATATATATATATATATATCTATATACATATATATATTTAACGAACAGAAAGCCAACTCCTGAGGCACAATTTAGTTTACCAACGTGGGCTACATTTAATCACTTATAAACAGTCGCAGCCACAGTAGCAGTAACAACAGCAGCAGTAGCCGCAGCAGCAGGAGCAGCAACAATAATAATTATAATAAGGCCAGCATTGCGTGCATGACAAATGTTTTGGTACTTAATAATAGAATAATTATGGCCACACTATAAAACGGCTTAACGATTATGACAAACATATAACAGCTTAGAAATGGAGAGCGACAGAGAAAGAAGATGAGTGTGAGAGAGAGAAAGAGAAAGAGAGAGGGACAGAGGGACAGAGGGACAAACGACAGGTCAACTTAGAGATATAGATTCAATTTAATTTAGTAAATGATGCACATGCGTTTTATGCATGCAGTTTCTAATTAAGCCGCGGTCAAGGCCGATTAAGTTGCGCCAATTCAATAGCAAACATACATCTGTATATAATAATGACTATAGAAAACATGAAAATTACTTTTTTTTTTCAAGCTGAAATATCTCACTATCAGAAAGCAGAGAGGGGGGAAGGCATGCCAGCTTCGATATAGCACTTAAAAATATATTCCTAAATGGCAAACTGTTTCCATCTAGCCAAGTTGATCTATCAGTCTTTTCGTTCGTATGGCTGGCTGTATGCCATCTCGAATTCCATGCTCCATACACAGTCCTCCTCTTATGCATATGTGTGTGAATATTCTTTGTATATTGCATATTGTTTGACCTGCAATAAATTGCTTCAAAGAGCAACGTGTTTTATTTAGAATTGCATAATTTTAGCATGAACTTATAACTATTTTTAATTAATGCTAATGCTCTTCAGCAATAACATGTTCATGCTTTATGAATCTATTCTCTAGACAATCTACTTCTATCTGTCCACAGCTGCATGCTTATGTATGCATAAAATATTATTTATGTTACTTATTTAAATGTTACGAGGAATTAATTCTAAATAACAATTTAGTTCAAAGCTAGAGCAACAAAGGCCCTGAACCCATTGAAAGTGGGAAATGAGGTTCGTTCGAAGAAGAGTTCAGGGTATCTCGTAGTCGAGCTGTCTTACTAGTTTCTACTTACTTTTTTTTTTACATATATTTATATTATATACATTATAATTCTATCTTTGCTTTATTAATTATTTTTATAAAATTTTCTATATTCAATTTATTGGGTTTTGAGATAAGAATGTTAAGTGTGGGAGAATTAAGGGTTTTAAGTGTTGGCATTGGAGTTGTAGATGTTTTATTGTCAACATGTATTCGTGGGTTAATTTTGTGTGTCTGAAGTCTGAATCTTGTGTATTTTTTTTTTACTTGTTTCCTGACCTGTTTTAGTTGGCAAATGTGTATGCATAAGGGAATGTATAAAATGATTGGAAAATCGTAGCTCACAGCTGAGACTATCGCTTAGACGAACAGACTCCTCTAGCTGACTCGAACTTGATTTTATACTTCTCATTTTTATTACAGATTTTAAGAGAACAAAAATCATATTGCTAAAATCGTTTATAATAATCAGCATTCAGATCTAGCCAGATCTTCATAAGTCTTTATAGATTGTTAATGTCAGATTGCATTAACAGGAGCTGCTTCTCCGTCACGTCGACATGCTATGCTATTAACAGTGTTATGCTATTAACAGTGTTATGCGCTGTTAATAGCATAACTCCGACTCCAGTTCTCCTACTGGTTCGCAAGCATTGCTTAAAATTGCACTGCAGCTTGAGTAAGATTTGAGATAAGACTTCAGCAATATATTCATTTACTTCGAGTTCATATATTTGCTTCAATCAGTTTGAATTTACGTCGAAACTCTCGGCTGCTGCTATTCAACATGAATGCGATGAAATCTTAATGCCAGTTAATGAGGCTTCAACTGTTTGTTTTCAACTGTTAAATGGTTTTCACTATTTACGAATTCTATAGCGTTACGCTGCGGCCAATTTTTTATTATTATTATTTTTGCTTTATTAATTTATTAAAAACGAACGCGTGTCGAAGACGAAGATGACAACGTTGCTCAGCAGCTCGTAAACCTTGGCAATATCATCATCAAGTGACGACGTTGCTGCAGTGTTTGCCGTCCTCGTTGCCTACAAATGGAATGTAAATCTTCTGCGGCCCGCACGAAAAGCGGCCGCAAAGCAACAAACGTACCAGCTGCAGCCCAGACTGACTGAGGCAGAGACAGAGGCAGACAGATGGAGGCAATGGCAGATGGCAGCAGCAACATCGATAAAAGCCGCAGTCGCGCGATTTACGTGCTCTCAAATTTAATGCGATGCGTGGCAATCGCCATTCCATTGCCACAATGCGATGCCATCAACGCAGCTATCTGCATGCGCGCTCTCGTATTTACTTAATTCCATTTCGGTTTTCAATCAACCGATAGGTTTGCGCAGTTTTCGCCATTTATCGCTTTATAAAAGGCAAAAAGTAGCAGCTGCTGTCGCTTGAGCTGCTCTGCTTTAGCTGCTGCTTTCGCCATCATCATGATAATCATTATCTTGTGCTAAGAACCTTTTCCTAGCTGCTTTCCGCACTGTCATAATTTATACATGATGATTGCCGAAAATAAACAAAATTCTCGAAATTCTCTACTCTGGTTAGTCGTTATTTCTAAAACTATTTTGCCACGCGATTTAACAATGAATTTTACTTTGATAGCAGACTAGAAGCAAACTTACATGTGTGTGTGTGTGCGAGCGTGTAAGAAGTTAGAGGGAAATTTAAATCAAATGTAAGCGCATTGAATTTTTCATAGCACACTTTTGTGCGCTTCTGCGCTGAGTCGATCAATGGCTAGCAAAGTGCTGGAGGATGGCTAAGGGATGCAGGTTGGCTGCTGTCGTTGTCTATTTGACAGTTGCCAAAGCGTCGTCTATTTCCCCAGTCAGCCAGCCAAGTCACATATGCGAGTCTCTGTGTGTGTGTGTGTGTGTGTGTGAGTGCTTTGATAAAAACTGAAATTAATTATTGAAAGGGCTGCTGATGTGCGCCGCGCTGCGACGCGTCTCATCGCGTCCCTTCGCGTCGATTCGCGCTCGTTTCACCGCATGTCGCAGGCTGTTGAAAATTTAAAAGGCGTTCGAGCGAAAGCAGTTGGCACATTAGAGTACACACCCACACACACACACACACACACCCACACACATGCACACACATACAGATATTCATATAATGGCAGCAACATCCGTCTACGCTTGAAAGCTTACAACGTATTTACTTTGTGTGAGCAAAACTGTCACCATTAACCGCAGCCAGCAACTGTGAAGAGTGCCCGCATGTGGCAAGTCCTTTCGAGCAAACAAATTAGCGTTTAATTATACATAGGCAGCAAATCCAAATAGAACTGTGAGTCGGCGAACAGGAACTATAATTACAAGTGTGTGCGTGCCATTAACCTCTGAATATGTGTTGAGTGCCTGTAAAATGAACGCATCGAATCGCATTGGCAACGTCAAAGGAGCGAAGCGCAACAAATACGTCGGACACAATGCAACCTCATCCGCAAGCGGAAGCAAAGTGCGTGGCGCCACCGGCCAAGCCGCCGCGTCTAAAGGCCAGCAATAGCGCAATGCATGCAAAGAAGCAACTGCAATTCCAAAGTCCGTTGCCAGGTCGGTCACGTGCAACAGTCGTCACTGATGCTGCCGCGACAATGACATCGAAGACGACGACACAAAAACAGGCGAGAAAAACAGCAGCCAAGCCGCACAGCATGAAGACGCCTCCAGACAGCAGCGCGGATGCAACAATAAGAAATCGTCTCGCCGAGGGCTGCACCACTCTAATGTATGCGTGTCTGCAGGGCGACATTGTGCAAGTGCTCGCCCAGATGCGCGCCAAGGTAGGTATAACAACATCAGCTCCAGCTAACCCGCAATTCTTGCAGCCAGTGCCAAAAGTTTCAACATGTGTTACAGCATAAACGGGCCAACTTGGCTTGGCATGGACTGCACACACACAGACAGCAATACAAAAACATTGTACGCTCAAGCCAGGCATGCATGACGTGCCTCAGCTAAATACTCTTACAAATACTTTGACTTTATTCCACTGACCATGTGAGAAGCAAGCTCTGTCCGCAAGGCAGCCTTCAGTACGCCTTCTCTCACTAGTCACATCATGCGAATGCCCGCTGCTGTGTACAGATATATCAAAAGTTAAGGAAAAAGCAGGAATCATGATGTTGCCGCTTGGCATTGTCTCAGGACAAAAGCCCAAATCAGGCGAAGGCGTAACAAGATTTGAATCTTTTTGTTGTCACGATGAGCTGGCGCTAAAGTTAAAGCCAGCATGGCAATACCCTTTCGCCTCGCTGGCTGAAGGTGTTTGGCAGCATGACAAGACTTTAAAATTTCCGTTGCAGCCATTTGGTCGCATTGTTCTCAGCTCAGAGCCTAATTGCTTCATAAACATTTCTACAACAAGCCGAACATAACAACGGGCCCAGCACAGTCTCGCCCAGCCCCCGGCCGAGTCCAGCACTGGGTCGAATTAAAATGCTGTAAATGGCAGGACATTTGAAATTGACAAAATAATCCCGAGGCTTAGTTATGGCTGCGCAATTTGGCAGCCTGAAAATTCTGAATGCTGAATGCTGAATGGTGAATGGTGAATGGTCGCACGGTTCGTTTGTCAGGCACCTAAATATGCCAATTTCCTCATTTAATTGAAATTTGAAAAGTTTTTTAATTGAACGCAGATAAATTTCCAAGGCTCTCTAATGACCGTCACCGTCACCGTCACCGTCGCCGTCAGCAGCATCGCCTTTGTCCCAACATCCATCGCTAGTTTTGCAATTATTATTGGGCAGCGCTTACGCAATGCTGACAGAATGCCTTCATTTCCGGACAGTTGAGGACTGTTGCCGATGGCCTCGTAATTGATATCGCCACCAAATTTGATGTGAATTGCTCTTCGTTTATTGCGAGTCGCAGCCTTGACGTGCGTCAGTTCACTCACTTATGTAATTGCTAAATGACGCCCAGCCTTGGTCTAACGAACAACTCAACTGGTTTATTTGCCTGTGAAATATACCAAATGTTGGCAATTATGACTTTCATGCCGAACGGCAGCCATGGAGTTCGCAGTTTGCATGAGTCATAAACAACAAAGTCTCATTGCAGCTGATTTATAATTACAGCCAAGAAAGCAATCAAATTGTTTTCAATGTGCCTTGTCGATGAAGGCAAAACAAAAATTTGATTTGCTCTGATTTTAATGAATTTATTCAAACTTCTTCATATTGCCAATATTTATAAGCATAGAACAAAATATTTGTTGTTATTTTAGCAAGCCTAAATAAATTGCAATAAATATTTGTCGGATGTAAAGATTAGTCCCAAATATGCACGAACTGATAAGCCAATCAAAATTGAGTTTTATTTTACCCCAAATTCAATTTCGTATATCTTTGCTGAAAACCTTTTCTAAGCTGAATAGCAGCTTAGCCATTATTGAATTAAGATTTGTGCCACTCAAATTATTCCTTTTGATTGGATTGCCAAAGAGAATTTTAAACTGATTTTTAATTATTTGCGGCGTGCGCTAAATTGAAGTAAAATGAACATGATCAAAATGTACTATTTAATTTGATTTATTTTTACAAAATCTTTCAAGTTACAGGAATAAAATAAACATATATATACATATATACATATAAATATATTATAATAATAACAAGTAATCATGCCTGACAGTGTGAAATGTAATTTTACATAAACAAAGAATTTCATTCATGTGAATGCTGTAGAGATAATTACATTTATTGAAGAGATGTAAAAATTAGTTAATATGAAAAAATATGTATTTGATTTAAAAACAAATTTTTTGTAAATTTAAATATTTTATATACTAGCTAGATATATATTATATATAATCAAAAATTACTTTTTATAAAATCACATTTCATAAATAACTCAAAATACTTTTGCCTTATTATTGTAGCCAACATTTAACATTTAATTTACATACATGTATATGCGTCTATGTTGTGTGATAAGCATATTATAATTATGAATTCGTCGCTGTTAATCCTGTGCCTGTAAGGCAAGCTTCAATTAGTATATCCCGAGTCGATAAGGTCGCATGTAACCCATAAAAACTTTGCGAGCTTGTCGATGCGCGCTCTCTCTCTCTAACTCTAACTCTAACTCTCTCTCTCCCTCTCTCTCCCTCTCCCTCTCTCTTGTCTGTTGAATAATTTAAATGGTTCTTCTTTATTTCGCTGTTGTCGTGTTGCGCTCTGCAACTTTTTACGACTTTTGTGTGTATTTTAATTAAGATTATGTTTAATTCTTGAACTGGCTGGCTGCCTGTCAGCTTTGATTAATAAGTGAAATGAATGTCTTTACTCTGTCAAGTCAGGCGTCAGGTTCAGTTGAATTGTTAGAAAGAAAGATTTCGATATCATTGTGCAACAGGCAGAAGGCTTATTACATATATCGATTACTGATACATAATAATGTCTCGTAAGCTCTTTCCGCTCAATCGCTTGAACCTTTTGAATTGGCTAGTGTGGGTTTTAAATATTGCTGTCTAACATGGCGTATGCGCAATAAAATCTTTTGTCTTCTTCGAAGTAAGGCTTATAGCTTCGTAAATATATTTGCTGTAGTCTTGGAGCTCAGCGTTGCTGCCCTCTCGGCTGCTCGACAGCACTCTGCAACATTCATAGGCTTTGTTTACTTGTCTGCCATTGTTTTGCTTAAACTTTTCATTGATGTTGGTTTTGCAGCCCTCTCCTTGCCGTGCTGTCTTCATCTTCGTTTTTATTGTGCTCCGCTGCTTTTGTTGTTGTTGAAGTTGCCGCTGCTGTTGTTGCTGCTTTTACCAATTAAGTCTTAATTTCTTAGAAAATAAAACTTTTTGGCTTCGGGCATTGTTTGGCACGCCGCTAGCATTCTCTCTTACCTTCGTCCCCAAACGGTTCAATTGTGCCACCTCTGCGTTTAGCTCAGGAAATTTTCTGTTGCTCTTGCCTTAAAGTTGAAGCCACAATTTTTGAAGCTGCAACTTTTCATCTACGCTCTGTCCACTATTGGCTGCTGGCATACTGGCATGCAGCGCACAAAGAAACAGATGTCTGGCGCTCATAAGATAGCTGCAGGTGCAAATTATTTATTTTCAATTCAGATTTACAGCGGCTGCTCAACCACTGTGCTGGCTTGCAGTCTCCGCTTGGTGCCCTTTCAGCTAAATAGCGCTCGACCGCGTTTACAAGCTCCAAGCAAAACTTTTTGTTTCAAAACTCAGCTGCAAAAGTTGATTTTCGGTCTGAGAGAAACGTTGCCAAAGCAGCCAACAGTCAACTTTTGTTTGCTGAAAATAATGTTAACAGTGCTAGTCTCTAGTATACTCGCAATACAAACACAGAGCTGGGCATGCTTAGCTTCTTCTAACATTGTGTATACACGCCGTAGCCGTGTGGGTGGGAGTAAATGACCTATAAGAGTAGCTGTGGGTGTGCTCTGGCCTCTGATGTGTCTGCTCCTGGCACTTTCACTTTGATATTCATATTGCTGTGCTGTTAATACTTTAAGCATATCCCGACTCAGTTAGTCGAATGCCAATACGTCCTACAAGTTGTTTGTTCTTGTAGCATCGCTGCTTCTCGATTCCAGGGTATTCCACATTTCCAGCTGTTCAAGTTCACAGTGCGTGGGTCGCTCTGGCTGCCTGCCATCCTGGGAGTTGGCGTTGAAAATTGATTTTGTATTTATATTTCAGCGCACTTGTTTAGTGCTTGGGTAATGTTAAATATTTAATATCTGCCCACAGCTACCGGCTACCGGCTACCAGCTACCAGCTACAAGTGCAAATCTTGTTTAACTCAGGAACGTAGTTTAGCAAAAATATGAAATGGCAAACATGTTTATACACTTACATAATTGCTTATTTATGTTGGCCCAGCAGATGAGAATATAATTGACGTTTGACTTTTGATTCCTGACACGAATACTCCACTTGCTGCGAGTCTCGCTGAAATGCATTAAATTGTAATTAGTTTCAATTGTGTTTTAATATTTCAGCATTCCATTAGCGCCGATTGGCTGACCTTGTGCCAGTTATCGGCCATTTGCCATATTTTAATTACACTTCTTCTTCTTGCTCCACATCTTCAGCTGGATGCACTTTGTTTCTGGCATTCACTTTGTTTTTGTTGGCGCTCCATCAATGCGCAAATTATTATTAATTTGAAGGCGCTCTGTCTGCACCTTGCCTGTGTGCATTGGCCCACCTATCTATCTCTCTCCCTCTCTCTCTCTCTCCCTCTCGCTCTCTCTCGCTCACTCTCTCTTTCATTCTGTCGGCCAGTCCGGTCGTGTTGGCCTTCACTTGGTAATTTTAATTGCAATTTTTGCTTTTCGCTATCTTTCTCTCCCTTTCCTTATTTGTACTCTTTTACTCCTTCTCATTTTGGCCACGTTTGTAACAGTTTGTTGAAATTTCATTAAAAACGACGTCGAAAAGTTTGCTTTTACCCATTTTCCGTTGGCATTTTTCGAGTCGAATCAGCTCTCAGCTACAGCTACAGCTGCAGTCGCTTTTGGCTTTCCATTTATTCATTCAATTTGATTGTGGAGCTACGTTAATTCAACGAATCGTTCGTTTGATTTGCCCGTGACGCGCACATTCAAATTATTTTACATTATCTATTTAGTTTTAGTCGCAGTCACTTGAATTCTTAATTAATTGCTGCTGCTGCTGCTGCTGCTGCTGCTGCTCTCTTTTGCTTTAGCAAAGGTAATTCCGAATTCGGATGATATTGCCAGCCAACCTGGCTCATCAACCATTGAGAAAGAGGGGAAGTGCTGTTGGTCACCCAATCCCCTTGTACAAGTGAATGTTTTGTGTTCGACTTAATTGCAAGCTATTTGAGCATTTCTTGTAATTACCGACAAACCTCACCCAGCGAAAGGCTTGCACGATGTGAGATGACTTCATAAGCGCGCCGCCCAGTGGGCGGTTGCTTTAATTGAAAATAGATTAGGCGTCGCGACGCGTGGCTGTTGCGTCTGTGGCTCTGGCTGGCATTTAAATTGGGCCAGCTGGCCACGCAAATTCAACCTCAATTCAAAATTTATAGCCACGTTTTGACAGTTTTGCATGTCGGACTGTAATTAATTACCTCTACTTTTTGGAGGCTAACAAATGTCCAAATAAAAGTCAGCACCAATGAGCTTAATGAATGGTGCCGAGCGTCCGATTGCGTGGGCAAGTCTAACGCTTAGAGTCACCATCTAAAAAGAGAAAGAGAAAAAAATCACTCACACAGCCAAAACTAAAGTTGGCCGAAATGAGCGTCGAGTAATTGTGCAAAAAACGCGACAAACTTTGCCCCAAAGCCAAATTGTATATGTATGCGATGAGCATATGCGGTGGCCTATTCGGATGTTGGCCCGCCCGACTGGCCAATTAATTAGAAACTAGCTGAAACAGCTGACCAGCAGATCATGATGAGCAGCACTAACCAAAGGATAACTGTCGCAATGACTGGCAAACTTTGAAATGGCAAATTAATTACTGAAATCGTAGAAATTTGTCTTGCTTGGGTCGGCGGCCAGCCAGACTCCTGCCTCTCGCCTCCTGCTCGACTTTGTTGTTTGGCTTTGGAAATGACTTCCGAAGCGGTCGCCCAATTGCCAACTGCCAGTTGGCAAGTTGCAGGCCAAGTTAAAGTTGTTGTTATTGTGGAAACTATTGCAGCTGAAGTCGGACTGAATGCAACTCCCTCTCTCTCTCACTGCTTGTCTGGCTCATGTAGGAAATCCGCATATGAATTTGCCTCCTGCACCGTTTCTGATCAAGGATATGCTCGGCAGGCTAATCACATGAGAGAGCCAACTGAAACTTTTGCCACAGTCCAACAATATTTGCTCAAAGTGCATAATGACATGAAAAGTTGACATAAATGAGCAGTGCTTGTTACTAATTTTAATGCGCTCCGCACACAGCATCGGCAGCATCCCGGGCTATAGAGAGGGCCAGCCGGACTGGCTAATGCTCATCTGCTCGGTGTTCGTTCGTTCGTTCCCTTTGCCGTCCTTAAAGTTTGTGTTGCGGAAATTACTTCGGAAGCTGGAGCCAGGACAGGGGATGCATCATTTTTAATTGAGCTCAGCTAGTGCAAAGTTTGTAAAATATTTTGTAAACTTAATTTGATTTAGAGAAAACTTGAGCCATGACTTACAACTTGGCCAATGAATTATGCAGACGACAGTTCGCATGCTAAATCCGAATCGGCTAAACTCTCGGCTCCAGCCAGCGTCAGCTGTGGCCATCCTAAAGTATTCATAAGACTTCTTTTATGCTCTCTCTACACATAGCTTATAGCAGAAAGGGGGTAAGACTTTGGCAGCAGCATGTGCTAAAACATACGCATATTAGATTTCCTTCAGCTTCAGCTTCAGTTTCTTTTGGGTTCTGACTTCCGCTCGCATTCAACATCAACTTGGCTTATAAAATAAATATTCATTATGAAATATATAATAGATGAATATGATTATCATAATACATTTACAAGTTTATTGCTATATAGACATACACACAAAGATGTTCTATATTAAATAAGGAAGGTAACCAAAGTAAATATGGAAATTCTCTAGTTATTTCTGTCTCCATTTGTTGGTTTGCAATTTGAGATAAATTAACTCAGTTTCCTTAACTCCTGATGGGTAATTTAAAAACAATTAAAGCATCGAAGTCAACCCAGTTTCGGCTATCGTATTTTTTTTGTTTGGCAAACAGTTTAACCACGTGAAGATTGAACGTAAGATGCCGGGCGGCGGTCGAGAAAGTTTGTAGATCAAACTGAAAGTTTGCCGTTCTTGTTAATCCGTTGCACGGCATTAAAACTATGCAAAAGTTGAACTACCGCGAACGATGCTATACACAGTGCGGCATAATAATAATAATAATCCGTGCGGCAAGCGTTAAGTCGAGGGCTCGGGGAAGCTGCCAGCAAAGTAGCTGTAAATAATTGCCAAAACTACTTAAGAATGCTATGCAGCGAATCGTTTCCCGCTGCCTGCTGTCGCGCTGTCATGGGGATCACAATGGGCGAGGGGCGATGGGTGGCGGGTGGAGGGGATAGCGGGGAAATGACTCTAAGACAGCCGCAACAAAGGCAAGCTATTCAAGCAACGTTAACTGCAATGCATGCAAGCCATTGTTGTTGCAGCTACCAATGTGGCACTAATTAGAAGTATAAAAGGTGCTACAACAACAGTTTAAGAGCTGTCTCTAGCAAACACACACACACACACACACACAGACACACACACTCACACACACAGCTCCACAAACCTGCTCATCCTTCGTTCGGCTCCGCAATCTCTGCTATTGTCTGCTAAGCATGTAAATTATAGTTACTGCTGCTGTTGGCCAAAGTCTGGCTGCTTGAGACGAGGCCACGCCCACATGCCTTCACTGTTGCTTAGCATCAAGACACGTGTGCTAGTGTGTGTGTGTGTGTGTGTGTGTGTGTGTGTGTGTACTTAGTTTCAGTTGTAGCTACCTGCGCATTTTGTTGCTCGCATTAATTAAAACTCAGTTCGTAAGTAGCTGCTGGGGTTGGGCTGCCTATATTGTTAGCTGCTTGGCTGTGCCTGGCCTGGTTGTATGTGATTAACATATGAATTACGCATTGTGCGCATAAATTTGCCATTGAGTGAGCCCCGCTGTGGCTGCTGCTGGTCACTTGACATCTTAAGCAGGCCACACGGCCCAAAATGGCGACCTTAAGGCGCTTGCAAAGTGCTTCCGGCATGTCTGTGTCTGTGACTGTGGCTGTGGCTGTGGCTGGGATTTGTTTTGGTTTGTTTTCGCATTTCCTACAGGAAAATACAATGTGCTCTTCCTGATCTGAACTCAGCTGAACTGAACTGAACTGTACTGAACTGTACTGAACTGAGCCGAACTGAGCTGGCCGGCAACGTTAGTGCCTCTCTGGCCCTGTCCTGGCCTTTTAATGTCCCATTCTGTTGTCGCGTCACACATAATTATGGCGGATGTGCTGCCCAACGAAGCGTTAAGTCGAATTCTCGGTTCATGTTCACTTGGATACAGGCTCGTGGCATTGCCTAGGCGAAGGAGTACGTGGAGGAGGAGCAGGCGGAGGCGGAGTCGGAGGCACCCGCATACCATTTGTGCCCATCCGTGGCATTCAGACCATGTATGGTATTTTATTTTTTATGCATTATCATGTCACTGTGCTCCCCTCTGGCCTTGCTGCTGCGGCTGCTGTGTCTGCTTTCATTATTATTTATGCTTTATTTATATGTATGTCTATGTGTACGCACTTCCTTTCGTGTAAACAATAAAATGTGTGGGTACACCATGTCGACTGCCTCACAGCCAAATATAAATTCAGAGGCCTACATCTCCTGTGGCCCGTTTGCTATTCTCCTGCTGGACACTCCTTTTCATTGTTATGCTAATGGATTACGATATGTGAATAATAAGAGTTATCCATCCTTAAGCCAGACCAAACCCACCTCAAGGCCTATCTCACTTGCCACAATTCACAATGAAAAGTTTTCAGTTTCATTGCCGATCTTGAATGAACTGAGTTGCCATTGCCCAACATTTCTCGATTGGATCACAATTTGAGATGAGCTTTTTATTGCCCTTTCGAGTTATCTTTCGAGTTGTGTTGACCTTTTGTGCATAACTGTGTTTCGATAAACCAAATATTTGTATTCATTCATTGTGCACTCATAATTGCTATCAAAAGAACTTGGCTCGAAAGCAAAATTATTACAATTCCCCAGATTTATTTGTTCTATTATTTCTGCTATTGTGGCTTTCCCTTTTATGCGGCCAGAACGTGTTTTATTTGTTTTTAAAACTATTAAAATGGCATAAACAACAACAAGACTGAGCTGACCAAACTCTGCTCTGAATGGCCAACTGGCAATGTCGAAGTTTTATCTTAGCTGCCTTCAGTGGGGTAAATTGGGAGTTGGGTGAGACCAGATGCTGCTCCTACTTCTGCTTCCACTTCTGCTGTTGCTGTTGCTGTTGCTATTGGAGCGCATTGTTGTTGGACGTATTTGATTATCGCATTTCATTTTGTGTTGGGCAAACGTAGAAAGTTAAATGCAAATTCGCTTGACACCAACAGCAGCAGCAGCAGCAGCAGCAGCAGTTGTGGTGGGATTGAGGCAGTGCCAGCGACAACAATCACAGCAACCATCATCGTAATAATAACAAAGGCAACACAGCAAAACGAGAACTTTATTTGATGCTGCGTTAAGCCAAGTCTCTTTTCCTACTCCAACTGCCCAGCTCCCACATCCGTAGGACCCAGCTGTGACCTTTGGCTGCTTCTTTGTACCGCAACGCTTGCTCGTTGTCAAAGTTTTTAGGTATCATTTCAGTTTATTTGAATTATTCATAATCCGGCTGGCAGCGTAGGTTCGCCATAAGAAGCACTGAAGAAGCACACAGTGAAAGGGACACCCAGATAACGGAAGTAGCATCAAATAAACCTCATTGTAAATACTTTTTGTGCCAATTGCAATGTAAATTTACGATTTCCATTCTAAACAAAAAATGAGCAAAAAAAAAGAAGAGAAAACAAAAGACCCAACAACAATTTTGATTCAATCAACAAAAATATTATCGAACGGCAAAAAACACAGCGTAGGCCAATGTAGGTATGAGAAATTTACAATTTCTTCTTGATTCTTGATTTTTTGTGCAGATTAGATATTATTTGTCCGTTAATGTTTTACGTAGCATATTAGATTGCATAAACCATATGTAAATTGCCAGATGGTAAATGATTCAATTCGAGACTACTTCATAGAGATTTCTAAATAAATCTTTGATTAAAGCAGAGCAGAAAGTCTATATATGTGTGTATTTTATTGTATTAGAATATTTTTATATTGAATCTTAGCAAAAATATTTTTTTTTATTAGTTCACAGAGAAGAGTTTATTAATGTGATTTTAAATTTATTATTTAGTTCTATTAGCTGCTCTTATGCATTGAAAAGCCATTCAACATAAATAATTAAATCATTTATTCAAATTACATTTTCAAGTAACTCTTTCAGCTTTCTATTCCATGCTGAAATATTAATAAAAATATTTAACTAAATATGAATCATATTTATCTTTTTTTAAACCTCAGCCGCATCACGTTGATGATTATCTAGTACATTTTCCCACGCTAAAATCAATTGAGCCAGCAATCTAAAACCAATATCCTAATGCTATAGTTAAATTCATAACATCCACGTGACTGCTGATTTCATGTATTGTTGTCTTTGCCTGGCATTGGAAACACGCAAGTTTCAAATGGCTTGACTTGGCCTGGTGCTGTTTTGCTTTTCTTTGCGCCCAAGTTCTTATCTTAGTGTTTGTTTTTTTTTTTTTCGGCAGCTATCGAACTATTCTGTAGTTGACTCAGTTAAATATGCAATAAATTGAACTACAACGACGCGTCGTTGGCATTTGCTGGCCAAAAAATCGCTGCGAAGGGATCTCTTTCGTCTGTCCCGTCGACAGTCACGCGATGTCTTGCGCCTGATAAAAATAGCGAGCGGAACGTGCCTAAAATGTTATTGCAGAAATTGAATGTTGGTTAGAAAAGCAACACATTCAATCATTCTGTCTGACTGCCAAGATAAACACAAGCCAAATCGAGCATTGTAAAGCCAACTTTTTGACTAGGCAGAAATTAGCACAAACTATTGCCTTTTAGAGAAAGCAGTTTTGGCAGCCAACCGAATATTTGATATACTCTATTCATTTATTGCAATTATTATAATAAAATCGAAAGTTTGAGTGTTTGATATTGGCCAAAATTATTATATTGTATTTATTTTTTTAAATTTAATTAAATGTGACTATCAATGCTTTCAAATTAATTTAATAATAGTAAATGTTAATTTTTTTTTCGCTTTTTTTGCTTAGTATTTTTTTAGTATATTTCTTGTGTTATGCATCAGAACTTGATTTAAATTGTGTAGAGAAATGTTTTGCTATTCTATTTATTTAATTTTTTTAGCCTTTCATTTAAATAACATTATTTAAATTGTATCTGATTATCATCTATTGAAACTACACACAATTTTCATTATCAATTAATGCAATAGTAATAATAATTGTTTGTAAATATCTAATAAATTTATAGTTGAATAATGAGATTGGAATGGTTGATCTTTTAACGGTCCTCACCATATAAAGAAATTTGAATTTTTGCTTAATATACAGAATTAAAAAATAACAATGATTTGTTGTGAATGAAAATTATTTTAATTATATAATAGACTCAATCGATATATTATATGTGACATAGAGTACAGAGATTGCGTTCATGCCTGGCTCTTCTGTGTGGGCACACTTGTAAATTGGCGCTGAGCCGATGATTTAGCAATATTTTCACTTGAGGAGTTTTTGGGTTTGCGTGTAACTGCCTTGACTTCAGCTGCTACTCCTGCTGCTGCTGCCCCTCCTCCTCCTCCTGCTGCTGCTGCTGCTTCTGTTAAAGTTGCCGTCGTCGCAATGCGAACTTTGAGTCGATGGCGAGCAAAGTTTTCGCATAGCTCTCGAAGGCGGCGACAGTATTTTTTGTGCACTTGACATGTTTTGACACGCGGAAAAGGTGGCGCGCTGCTTGGAAGGACTTGTTAAAATGTTCGCCACTGTTCCACTGGAGTTCGATGTCGTGCTGCGCGCCAAAATGGCCAATGTGAATTTGGTAATTGCACTTGGCGGCACTCAGGGGTCATCGAATTACACCTCGCTGCGAGTGCAGGTGCCGCGCGCCTTGTGGGCGTCACGTGCAACGCAATCCACCACGTTGCCAGGCGCAACCGTGGCGGCACTTGCACTTTCCATGGGACGCGACGCCGTAGCAGACTTGCAACAGTGCAAAGCGGGTTTTTCTTTGTTTATTATTGTTGCCGTTGGTTGTGGCCATTGTTGCTTTAGTTACTAACAAGCAGCGACCGCATACGGGTCGCAAATGAAAAAGTAATTTTTAATTATTGATAGCGTCGCACAATTTGCACGTGATTAACGCGAAAATATGTTCAATTATCAATTTTAAATTGGCAATTCATTGTAAAATATAATGTTTAATTGCACTCGGCCAGCGACAAAAATAACAAACATCAGCAGCTCTATCTACAGCACTCGCACACTCGAATAAATATTAACATAAATAAATTACAAAATAACAAAAAAAGAATTGATGGCAAACCGTTTGAATGCAATTATATAGCTCGTGCGAATCGGTATCAACCAGCATAATACCCTTGCAAATGCATAGAACGGGCATATACGATTCGTGCAAAAGAAAGAAAATGAAAATGTGAATGGAAAACAATCGCATTCATAGCCAGAATCGGTTTGTAAATAAACATGCACTGCCCGGCTAAAGTCATTCGATATATATCGTTTACTAACTTATGAGCAGCCTTAGGCATCAGTGTGGAAGGCATTCAAGAGCTGGCTTTATCTAGCTTTTTATCTAGCGATCTAGCGTATTTTACTGTGCAGTTGTATACGGCGAGAGATACTCTGCCAGGGGCAAATATTTTTGCTGCGTGCAAATGACATTTTAATTAGTTTCTTAATCGCTTTGCAGTCGCTGTTGCAACGGGGCTGCTTTTGAATTGAACGATAAATAATTGAAAGATTGAATTGAGAATAAATGAAAGAGCGAATGAGTGAATAAATTATGCATTCATAACACAAGTGAATACAAGTAAATAAGTCGAATACTTCGTTTCTTTGCAGCCCCAACTGCTGCGGCAACGTGACCGTAGCAACCGCAACGCGCTGCATTACTGTGCCGCGCAGGATCTGGAACAGACGCGCGACCTCGTGGCGGCCGCAAGCATTGCGATTGCAGCTCCAGAGCTGCTGGAGTCAGCCGACGAGGATGGCTTCACGCCGCTTCACTTGGCTGTTATTCAGGGCAACTTGGCGATGGTCAATTTGCTGCTAGCGAACAAAGCCGATGTGAATGCGGTGGACAATGAAGGCCACTCGGTGGTGCACTGGGCAACGGGTATGACGATTCCACTCTCCATTCACTATAGACTAACATAACAAACTGACTTTGCCTTTGCCTTTGCCTTTGCAGTGTGTGGCGAAATTGAGGCACTGCGGGCAGTTCTGGCAGCTGGGGCCAGCGTGGCCAAGCCCGATGTTAATGGCGGCACGCCCCTGCACTATGCCGCCCAAATGTGCGGCGCCAGCTACGACAACAAGCTGCAGTCGAATTCCAGCAAGCTGGCCCTTGAGATTCTTGGCATACTCCTGGCCCATCCGCAAGCCAGCGTCGATGTTCAGGACAAGGACGGACGGCAGCCGCTGCTGTGGGCCGCCTCGGCGGGCTCGGCCAAGGCAGTCATAGCCCTAGTCAAGGCAGGCGCACGCGTGGAGAGTGCCGATAAGTGGGTTGAGTTCCAGAATACCGAATTGCTTTGACCTGTTGTTGAGTTGTTGAGCAACTGACATTATTTGCTTTGCTTGCAGGGATGGGCTGACCGCGCTGCACTGTGCCGGCTCGCGTGGCCATACGGAGTGCATCGACACGCTGATTAGCCTGTGCGGCGCGCCCACGGATCTGATAGACTCCAACGGCTGCACGGCGTTGCATTATGCTGTGACACTTGGCCATGCGGATGCCACGGCACGGCTGCTGGATCTGGAGGCAGATCCCAATCGCCAGGATCGCAAGGGACGCACGCCGGCCCATTGCGGCTGCTCCAAAGGCCAGTTCGAGACCCTGAAGCTGCTGAAGGAGCGTGGCGCCAATCTCTGGCTGCGCAATGCCAAAGGCGATCTGCCACTGCACGAGGCGGCTGCCTCTGGACGCCGAGAGCTGCTCGAGTGGCTCCTGTCCCAGCGACCCAAGCAGGTGAACACCACCAGCAACGACGGACGCAGTTTGCTGCACACAGCAGCTGCCAACGACTACACGGACATGTGCAAGCTGCTGCTGGACTACGGGGGCGATGTGAATGCGCTCTATCGCAACTCCCGTGGCATTGTGCTGACTCCGCTGGACTGTGCGCTGCAGCGGGGCCATCGCTCGACGGCCAAGTTTCTCCAGTCGCACGGTGGTCAGCCGTCCAGCAAACTGAGGCTGGCTTCCCGACGTGGCAATCCGTTCCATGATGGCACTGCAGCGGATCTAGTGCGACCTTTGAAGTATATGGAAAAGGAGGAGTTGCACGATTTGCGCAGCTCCAAGAAGTATGTGGTCTATCTGAAGCGTACTGATTCCGATGCCGGTGCAGCGTGTGCCGATGGTGGAGTGGAGCAGGAGGAGCAGGACGACGACTGCAGCTGCACGGAGCAGTCATACCGCAAAGAGCAACGTGTGGAGCACATCTGTCGACGCCACAAGCGCCGCCAGCTGCAAAGACGCACCAACAGCTGCGGTGAGAGCCAGCACGAGAGATGCAGCGACATCTGCCGCTCCAAGAGCAACATTGAGATACGGCGGCGCAAGTCAAGAGAGCGCTATGCCAGCACCAGTGACGGCGACAACGATGAGGATGACGAGGACTCCTGCGAGAATTGCTGCTACCACAAACGACAGAAGCAACGCGTGATACAGCGCAAGCGATCGACACCTTCGCACAGATCCAAGGAGCTGCCTGACAGCGACAACGAGGGCAACGGAACACAGAAGAAGATTGAGCACAAAGTGCCCATTGCGCTGCAGGAGCAGGTGGATAATACGAATGAACCAGTCACTGAAGCAACAGATAGGAATCAAATGCAGCCAGCCACACCCACAGCCGCAAAGGAGGGCACCTTCATCAAATCCCCTCCGCAGAGCGCTAAGAGCGAGAAAGCAGCAGCAGAAGTCATTGAACAGGATAGCTTGAAGGTGGCCGAGAGTCATGCCATGGAGCTGACAGATGAGGAGCCGGAAGCCATCAAGTCGGTGACAACCCAAGTGGACGTGCACCACGATGCAGAGCAGCAAGTGTCCAAGTCGCTTGACGAGGCGCCAGCAGAGCCGGCAGAGACAGCGACTGCAGCCGAGGATGTAGCAAATGTTAAGAAACAATTGAGCGACGAGGAGACGAAACTGGTGTCCACTGAGGTCGAGCAGATGATCAAAATAGCTGCCACAGCATTGAGCAGCGAGTCAAAGAGCTCCACTGAAGATGCATCAGTGAAGGACAATTTGGAAAGCGCCGAGCCAACGGGGTCAACGAACGAAACGTCTGTGGATAAAAATAGTTCTAGCCTTGAATTAGAGAAAACAGCAACAGTTCCTTCACAGCCCTCCGAAACGCTCACTGCCAGCACCCAAGTGCCTCCAGCTGCTGCTGAGCCGGTTGCTAAGCCAACGGCAGCCGAGCAGCCACAATCAGATACACCTGAGCCGCCCTCAAAGAGCGCAGCAGAGGCTGGCAAGGAATTGGAGCAGATGGCGGCAGAGCCGAAAAGTGAGGCAAAGACATTGCCCCCCTCCATGCCGTCTCAACCACAAGCTGAGCCCGCAAATCCACAGCCTAAGCCACCAGTCACGCAAGCAGCACGCCCGCAATCCCAGCAGCAGCAACAGCAACAGCAAAACGAGGAACAGCAACCACAACGAGAACAGGAATCTAGACGTTCTTTTACGCTGTTGCCCTCCGATTCGGCTGATGATGAGCCAGCGGTTGCTGCTGCTGCTGCTGCTACAGGCTCCGATGAGCCCGTACGCAAGTCCAGTTTTCAAGTGCTTAAGAGCGATGAATCCACTGGTGACTTGGAGGACTCGCCGCGTCCCCCAGAAGTTAGCTACAGCGGCAGCAATCAAGTCTTTCAAGTGGTGCACGATGGCACCGCCAGCTCCAAGCTGCCTAGCGCATCGGAACTGGACAAAGCCGACTATGAGTACGAGGAATTCGATGATGGCGCAGATGACGACGATGCAGACGAGATTGATCCGGAACACGACAGTGCTCTGCGCCGGTTTTTGAGCAGTGGCCGCCATGGAGTTGGCGGTGAGATGGGCGTCCCCAGTGATGCCACAGCAGCTGCTGAGGTCTACGATGGGCTGGCGAACGGGCGCAAGCGAAGGCTGAAAAAACGCGTACGCAGCGGCGCCAAGACGCGCAGCAACTGGAAGCATTCGCAGGAGGCTCGGGAAAGTAATGTGGCACTGGCCACCGCCACCAGCAAGGATCAGGACTCTGGCTTTGAGCCCAGTCCACGGGCAGAGCGCACAAAGATACCAACACCGCGCACAGCTCACACGGCCATGCCGCGGCGCCCCATCTATGCCACCTTGGACGGACGGTCGTGCAGCAGTCGGCTGGAGAATCGCAAGCCCGGGGACAAGGGCGCCTGCGATATGGGCGCCGTAACACGCTCCATTCAGCGCAACATCCGCAGGTGAGTCGTCGGTGCTGATCTGGACCAACTGATTCGTCACAATTTAAATGGCCAGTGGCCAAGATTCATTCACTTAAATTAATCACCAGGCAGTTGATGCCGAGAGCCGGAGGCTGCCTTTTTGGCCGTAGATTTATTTACTTGATGCCTGATTTTAATCAACTTGAATGTCCCGCTGCTGAGACTGGCGGAGCATGCAGGCTCTCGGCGGATAGCCGTCTCAGGCTCGCGGATTCGCATTATATCACGCACGCGGCCCAGGGCGGCCGCAGTCGCCGTCCATTTAATGTAATCAAAGTGGCGGACGCTTCAGTCAACGCTGCCGACTCAGTTGGGCAGCCTTAAAGTTAATTTAGTTGGGCACTTAATAGCCTTGGCAACATTTCTCATTTTTTAACGTGGCCAGCCAGGCGACCAGCCGCCGCCATTGTTGTCCTGGCCAACAAATAAATTGCCCAGCTTCCGGTTGCCATAAAAAGCGCGCTTTAAAGTTATCATAATGCGGTTAAAGGCAATAAACGCGGCATTAATGTCCATTCTCCATGTACATGGGTATTAACGATGACCCCATGACCACAATAGATTAAACAGTAATTGTAACAAGTGCTGCTCATTATCCCGCCGTTCTGCATAGCTCCACACACAATGCGCGAGTGTGTGTGAAGTGAAAAGAAAAAATATATTTACGTATATATATTTTATTGTGGAAAACAGCTATTCGAAACTTTTTTATTTGACATGTGCGTTTTTTTAATTAATTCTATTTAGTTTGATTAACTTTCTCGTCCACATTACAATTTAAATTATCGATAATTGCAATTGCGACTTGGGGGCACGATTAAAATTGATGGACAGACGAATGTAGGTTAGTTTCAGCAGGCCTAACATTCGACAAAAGGATAATTTTCTTTTTTTTTTCATAAAAATATATTTGGAATTTAGCCCTGGTTGCTTTGGCATTTAAATAGCAATAATGCCGCAGGCGAATCGCTACATAATAAGTACATAGGGAGAGCTCAGCTTTGAAGTCTGCAAATAATAATATTAAATTCCTCCAATTAAATTTAGCAAATCCGAGTATTAAATTACATTGAAAGCGAAGATAGTTGAACTCATTAATGATAGCCATGGTATATCCTGATGACATACATATTACAAAGAGCTATGTATCGCCGCTAATGCCATTGCATTGCGACTTGTGAGTTATTAAATCTGTTTGCGCTGTTTGAAGTAATTCGAATGAGAATAATGAAATTGTATCATCTTTTTATTTATTTATTATTTTTTATTATTAATTTTATTTCTATTTAATTTTTATTTTTATTATTAATTACATATTTTTTAAATTTTATTTTATTTATATTATATTTTTATTATTTTAATTTAATTTTTATTTTTATTATTTAAATTATTATTTATTTATATTTTTTAAATTTTATTTTATTTATATTATATTTTTATTTTATTTTTATTATTTTTTAATTTATTTTATTATTTATTAGTTTTTTTTTTTAATTTAATTTTTATTTTTATTATTTAAATTAATATTTATTTATATTTTTAAATTTTATTTTCTTTATATTATATTGTTATTTTATTTTTATTTTTATTATGTTTTATTTATTTTTTTTATTATTATTTTTATTTCTATTTAATTTTTATTTTTATTATCAATTTATATTTTTGAAATTTTATTTTATTTATATAATATTTTTATTTTTATTATTATTTTTTTTACTTTTATTTATAAAAATTCATCATAATTTTCGATAGAGTTTAAAGTAATCATAAAATGAGTTTCCTCCGTTTTATGCATTAAATTAAAATATTTAATCAATTTCTTTCTTATAAAAATACGTTAGGATTTTTTATCGAATTTTAATTAATTATAAAATCAGTTTCCGCTGCTTTAGGAATTTAATATAACAAATAATTATTTCTTATTTGTTTCCTCTTTCTATTTTGTTTTCATTTTTTTCTATTTAATTTTTATTTATTTATTTTTAATATTCTTTTACAATATAAATTGAATTTGACCGAATTTGAATTAAAATTGTGTAATGTATAAAATATTCCAAATATTTAAAATTAATTTTGGCAGAGTATTAAATAGTTGTTATGCTTAGCCACGGCTAAGTATACTTGTGCTGTTGATTTATTTTAATTTGTACGAACGGCTGAAAATCTCGGTTGCCCCAGGCTCTTGCCATTAGCTGAAATGCTCATTTCCGGCAAAGAGTTGCGCATTTTAATTAGGTGGCAACGCCAGCAAGCACCTACCGACCCAGCGACCCACCGGCCCACCGCTGAGCCAAAGGCGGACAACGCCCACCTGCGGCGAGCGCTTTGTTTATGTAAAATATGAAAATAGAACTGGGCCTGCAGTCGGTTTTGCCTGGGCAAAGACGACGCCTTCATTTACAAGACGTTAATGCTAATTGTAAGTGGAATTAAGGCAGATTAGCGGACGAGTTTTTAAGGCGTAAACAGGCACACACAGAGCAAGATGTTTGGAACTTGTCTCAATCACTGTTGTTGGCGACCTTGTTCTGGAAATCCTTATAGCGAAAGGCTTAAAATGTCGATGCGATACCGTTGGGTACACGTAATTTACGTGAAACCTGTGGCTTTCCCACGACAGTATTTCTGCTTAGGCAATTATATTTTGTTTTGCCTCATACAAGGAGGTCTCAAAAGTCAATTGTGATTGTGATTTTGGCATTTGCATAGGCCGCAAGAGCAAAATTGAGAAACTTAATTAAATTGAAGTAATCACTCTCTTATTAATTTCCATAATCTGCTGCTGCCGTTGCCTATGAATAAATTTCCAGGCATTCGGCACAAGTGTAAAAGAAAACGCATTTCATAAATATATAATATTTTCCACTTGACTTATGAAAATATTTACGCGGCTCGCTTGTACGGTTTGCATAAGCCGAACTGAAAGTAACTTTTCCGTTTGTGTATGGATAAGGAGGAGGAGATGAAGGGGGAGGACAGGCAGAGGGGGAGCAGCAGGAGCAGCAGGAGCAGCAGGAGTAGGCCAATGCAAATATTACGCGCCGTATACGCAATGTTCGCCAAGTCAAACAAGAGTCGTCTTGCTTACCACGAATAACGAAATTTTTAACAAGTCGGCAGTGTGAGTCAATTAATTCTTGTAAAATACATAAAAAATCCAACGAAATCCACTCGGGGAGCTGCGCCGGATGGGCGTATCAACAGAAAAAAAAAAAAAAAAAGAAAGAAAAATAAATGGAAACAAATCCAAAGCACCCAGTAGAATACTCTGGGCTAGCTGCAGGTTTTGGCTCGGACTGGCGGACAGATTTGCTAGCAGCGATGCTAACGCCATGAGAAGTGTGTAAATAGAGAATTTTATTTATGTCAGTCGTGTGTTTGTTGTTGTTGTTTTTATATATATATATATATTTTTATTTATATTTTTTGCTTTTGAACTTTTTATTTTGTGTTACTTTTTTTGTTGTTTACTGTGAACTTTATTTTGTGTTTTTCGTTTTGGCTCCGAAGAGATTAAAATTTTATCTGACGCATAAATTAAACAAATAACTTGCCAGTAGAGCATACATATATCGGTATGTATGTGTGTGTGTTTGTGTGTGTGCTTGTGTGTGTGTAGGTTTTGCTACTCAGCCTGTGTGCGTGTCCCAACAGCACAGGTGAGATTTGGGATTTATAATGTGCGCTCACGTAATTGACATTGTTAAATATTTGCATTACGTTTTGCCAACACTTGGTCGAACTTTCACTTTCACTTTCACTTCTCTTATTTTTAATTTTAAATATATATTTTGTACAAAAATGTTATATTTATTTTAGCCCTGACTCTTGTTTATTCCTGCATTAGAGTATAGTGAATTAAATTTATTTTCGATTGCAGCTAAAAATTCTTTAAAGATAGTTTTTAAAGTGGAATGGAATTCGTCTATATTCTTTTCTCTTTTGTTATTAACTTCACTAGCTTTCGTCCTGTAATTTCAGTTTATATTTTGTTAAGGTTGATCTACAGTCTTCAATTTGACTTTAATATTCAGAGTAAATTCCTTTCAATTTAATTATATTTTATGCCATTTTCAATTAGTAACTGAGCCAAAGAGTTTCAATTTCCGAACAGTCGATCCGCGTAACATTCTGAGGCAGTATAAAGCATCGCGCCCTATCCCCTACACTCGCACAAAGTTGCCCCTCTGGGGATGTGCCTAGCTCTCGAGGCAGCGCACTTCAAACTTTTGAGCACGAGCCTAAAAAACTTAGCCTCCGATGAAAAATGAGGCGAGAAACTTTGCCGTTTTGCCTTTTTCAGAAACCAAATCCGCACACGAAAGAGCTTTCGCAGAGCTCTGTGCCGCTTATTTGAGCAGTTGGCCCATAGACTCGGGGCATGAATGGATTTTCACCAATTTAGTGGCAAAAAGTCTGCTTGCTTTGGTCAAATACACTATGCGTCAAGCTGTGTCTGTGCATATGTCAGCTCACAAATGGCAAGTGAAGATTTGCACTTCTATTTGCTGTTGCTTTTGCTTTTGCTTTTGCTGTTGCTTTTGTTTTGTTTTCATTTCACTTTTCTCTTTTTTTCTCTCTCTTCTGCATAGCAAATTGCCGGTGGGTAGAAATTTGTTATTGTTGTTGCCAGTGCAGTTCGTGGAGCGCTTAATTTCTTTGGATTTCGTTGTCACTGCCGTTGTCAACAGTCGGCAGCATCCCATGCTGTGCTCTCTAGCTCGTGCCAGGTCCCCGTGGGCCGTGCTTTCACTCCATCCACTTTGGTGGCGGCGTGCGCACTTTTTGCTTGTCACATTTGTGTCACAAACAGGATGCCGCCGGCGGTGGTGTGGGCGTGACAGTGAGTCGGTCACTAAAAAATGTAGCACACAAAAGCAGCGTGCACAAGAAAATGCAATGAAAGTTGCGCTAAGCGAACGTAAAACGGAAACGGAAATCAGCAGCAGCAGCGGCAGCAACACTGAAACAAAAGGGGGGAAAAAAAATACAAAAATATGCCAAGGACAGCGTAGTGCAAACTATGTGCACGAAAAAAGCGTTGGCCTAGGCAAAAGTGTGAGGTACAAATAGTTTAGCAGAGGAAACTCGAGCAGCGAATCGAGGCACAGCTGAGTGAAGCCAAAGCGAGGCGTAAAATTGAAAAGCGCCGTGGCAAACAAGCAGCATTGACGCTCCAATTGCAGACGAAGATGCAGATGAAGATGAAGATGGCTGCTGAGGCTAAATAAATGCCTGAAGAACGGCCAAGTAGCTGTGGCTTCCACTCCGCCGGGCCAGGGCTGTGGCCAGGCAATGGAGGTAGATCAAATGCTGGCCACGCGACGATTTCATCATTGCCACTTGCAGCGGCTTTTCATGCCACTTGAAGGAACAATTTGTTACGCAGCTTTTGCTTGCCAATGACCACTTTGGCTTAGAGCAGAGCAGAGCAGGCAGCAGCTCTGGGCGCAGCAGACCTGTCGGCATCGTTTGGGCTAAGGATTTTCAACTCGTTGCTGTTGCAGCAACGAAATTGTTTCGCATAATTTTGTAGCGCAGCCAAGTGGCGAACAGTGTCAAGCGGCAACTGCATAAATTGCCAGCCAATTCGTGCCGCTGGGTGGGTCCTGACAAGCCACCCGACCCGTGCGACTCAATGCATAAACAAGCTTAGGACGCTGCACAACGTTCAACGTTGCGCTGTGCTGAGTGCACTCGACAAATTTGCTCAGTTTTTGGGCAAATGCATTTGTCGGGGTCGCTGCCATAAGCCTCAGCGTCGCTGCGGTTCATTTGGAAAGTTTCGAGTGCCCCCAACTGGCTTGATTTTTAAGCACAGCCAGGCAGCAGGCAGCCTACCAACGCATAGCTGCTTCATTTCTCGAAAATTTGCTTAGTTTTAATAAAATTCGTCAATAATTTTTTATGCCTCGGCTTTAATTTCGACTCGTTTTATGTGCTGCCGCTCAATTATTAATAGAATTCCTTGCTCTTCTCTGCTTACGCACTTTAATATTTCTGAAATTGTAATAACACGATGCCTTTTATTGCGTTCGCGGATTGTGCGCATTGTGCGCGTTCTGCCAGCGCCGTCCTGCCGTCCTGGGGTTCGCTTGCTTTTTTTCCGGGCCCTGGAGCTGTGTCAGGCACAGGCAGAGGCAGAGGCAGAGGCACAGCAGGCACGGCCTTTGTTCGGCTGGCGAAATATCAAAATGACAATTTACGTACATTTGCAAACATTTATTTTATGCGCTGCGCTCGCTGACAAAGTCTGTAATGAGGATCAGATGGACGGCGGGGTGCTGGCAGCGGGAATAAGGACAATGCTGCGCTTTTTGTGGGTCTAGTTGCCATAGCGCCTGGCCATATTTCAATGCGCTCGTACTTCACATATATTTGCAGATACTACATGGAGCGCAAGATCTTTCAGCATCTGCTGGAGCTCAAGTCGCTGCAAATACGCTCAAACAAGCTCAACGAGTCGGTGCTGGTGAAGCGTGCCGTTGACGACTATCACAAGTCGTGCGTGCTGCTGGGCGGCGAAACTGGGACAAGGCTGAGGCGTTACAATTTCAGCGAATATACGTTCAAGAATTTCGAGCTATTCCTCTATGAGACGCTCAAGGGACTGCAGAAGCCGGGCACCAACAACTTCCAGAACATCAATGAGGTGTACGAGGAGGTAAGTGGCTCAGCACAATTGTATGTATACACTCACTCACTCTAGCGAATCGTTCACTTGCAGGCGGAACGTCGTCTGAGCCCCGATTACAATGCCTACGAAAAGGCGCTGCACTGCACCACCAAGACGCATCGCTGCCTTCATGCGGCCCACGCCTACACGGGCATACCCTGCGCCGCCTACAGTAAGTCGAAGTGGAGAGGAGAGCAGGAGGCGTAGCAGTGCTTTCGTCCCTAAGCATTTCTCAAAAAGCGTGAAAAATGACACCAGCCGAGCAGAGAGTCAGACAGTCAGACACTCAGACAGTCAGCCGGCCGGTCTTCCGGCCAGTCGAATCAGTTGGCCACGAGCTGTTACAGTTTTGCCACTTTGCTGCTGCCTTTTGAGTGGGTCAAGCGGATGGGCAACACTCAAATGCCAACCTAAGAACGGGCCCCGCCCGTGGCAGCCAAATGCGCCGGGCTATAAAATAAATCCTAATTACGAGCAGTTTATTCATTTGGCCGGGCAGCCAAGCGTCGAGCGAATTAAAAATCTCCCTTCGCTTTGCCCCTTGCTTAACGTCCACGTGCCGCCTTTTCAACTTTTTATATAATAACTTCTATGCGACGCAAACACGGACGTCGACGCTGACTCGCGCCAAAGGATGCGTCCGGCTTATGCCAAATTAAAAACGCATTCATTGCGCAGCTGCCCCAAATCGCGTTGCACACTGTTTATGTGTATACGCTTATTTTAACGCCCTGTAAGCGCCCGAGACTCAGTCAGCAACAATCCCGCCTAATCCGCACAAATGGGATTTCGAGTAAAACGAGTTCATGGAACATCTTCATGGCAATTGGCATTCCAGCGCTCCAGTTGAAATGTTTGCGCGTTTGGCGTCATTTTCCTATTACGCTCTTGCCATTGAATGCAATTTCGCAGAGTGTCCCTGCAGCTAGCTGTCACCTGACACATATCTGTTCCCAGGCGCCGAGCTGTAAAGGCCAGCTGTCCAGTTGAAGCTGGCAGCTGCAATTCATTTCGAGTGCGCTCATAAAAATGGCATCCACTTAATTAGGCTGATCGCAGCAGATCATTAATCTAAAGCTTGACTCAACTAACTCTTCTCTCTCTTTCTCTTTCTCTTTCTCTGTTGCGTTATCTGGCAGTTCCAATGATGAATCACCACACGATGCCCAAGTTTGGCTTTGGACAGTACAAAAAGGCCGGCAGCGTTAGCAGTTTTTATTTGCCAAAAATTCTGACTAGTGGCCGCGCCTCGAGCGGTCGACTTGGCGCTGGCACGGACGTTGGCGTCGGCGTCGGCGTCGATGTCGGCTTCGGCGGCAGCGGCAAATGCAGCCACAAAGTTGCTCTGGAGCTGTCGCACGGAAAGAGCAAACAACTAATTTCACTGCCAGCGAATAAGTTGGACAGCAATAAACGCTACTATGTGACGTTCACAGTTAAGGATTCTCCGGGGCAGTTTGCCACTAGCGAGACGCATAAGTTGAGCCACCATCACCACAACCAACAACAGCAACAACAGCAGCAGCAGCAGCAACAACAGCAGCAGCATCAGCAGCAGCAGTAACAAAAGCAACAGCAATCAAGCTGCACTACCAGCAACCCGAATGCCATGTAGCATGCGGCGTATACGTAATGTGACACAGCCTCAGCCGCGGGCGTTGGCATCTGTGGTCTGACGCTGCATTACCCATACGCAGTGTGAGCTCCATCGCTGCAGCATCAAGCAACACGCATCAAACATCAGAATCAGCATCAGCAGCAGCCAAATGCATTAAAACAATGCGACATTTCTGCTGTTAGCCTTTTTTTCCCCTTTACTTTTGTTTCCTTTTTTTTTTCGTTCGTTCAGTGAGACCGCCCGTTGTCCAACTGTTTTTGTGTGTTGGCTTTTTGTTTGTGCCTTTCGGTTGTTTTTATTGTTGCTTTTGGGTTTGTTTGTGTCCTGCGCTCGCTTCCTGAGTTGTTTTTGCTGCTTTGCTGCACTTTAAGATGGCCAACTGCTGATAATGGATGATGGCGCTGCGCTCTGCGCTCTGCGCTTCGTGCTCTGCTGCGACTGTCAGTTGACGTTGTCACGCCAGCAGCGCCCGCGTCCGCGTCCGCGGCAACAGCAGCTTGAATTACTTATACAGTCAGCCTCCAAAAGCACCCTTCCCGCTGCCATCGTCCCACCCGACTTTCAGTTCTGTTCTGTTTTGTTTGCTATGCGGCTGTTGTTGCGCTTTTATTTCAGTTTTTCATTATCATCGTTTTTATTTTATTTTTTTTTAGACGTTGGCATTGCTATTGCTATTGCTGTGTACGCTGCTAATGCCACAGATAAGCGTTGTTATTAACGCTCGGCTTACCAGCACGACGCAACAGCAACAGCAACAGCAGCAGATGCAGAAGCAGCAGCGAGCAAGAGGAGTCGACACACAACCCTGACTCGCCTCGCTTCAGTTCGTCTGGTTGCTGCTCCTCGCGTAGCTTGAAAGCGACAGCAGCGCTGAATGAATAAATGTAAAATATGTACCGAGAATTTCTTTGGCATTTCAGCATTTTTTACTTTATTTCGAATTTTATTTACTTGTCTGCTTGCGCGTACCGTGCAAGCTGTTGCCTTTCGCATGCACTTTCTATACTCTAACCTATGGCTAAAGTAGAGTAGAGCTTATCGCACAGTCAAAGGACCGCGTCGACAGCTTCAGTAGATTTAGATGTAGATAGGACCAGCTCTTCAAATGACTTTGAGTATTGCTCTATTAACAGCGGATAATACAGACAGACACCAGCTGCATTCACTTGGTGCAGGTATTTGCACGTCGTTCAGTTGACTCTTGCACAACTGCTGCATCTGCATTCACTCTGCGTCGGGTGCATTGTAAATGGATAATAATTGCATTCAGCATAAAAGTTCAGATTTGCAAATTGTGTTAGGCAACAAACAGTCAACCAGAAAAGAAAAGAGAAAAAAATGAAACTAAATCCATTCGCTTCAAAAAAAAGTACATAAATAAAATATATATATATAGAAAATAAAAAGCTAATGAAAGAAGAAGCGACCTTGTCGTTTTAAAGAGTTTACAGCTAGATTTAAGGCAGCTGTTGCAAATAAAAGTTGAAAATGTCTAAATTAAAGCATTTTTTGATTGCACACAGACACAAGAGCTTAGCCACAAAGTGCAAACAAAACACAATAAGCGACCGCCAAAACAATTTTGCCCGTCATGTCCTTGGCATAGATTTGCGAAGCAGCTCGTCGCTTGAGCTGATTGCTCCCTTAGCAGGCACCTGGCACAACATGACAGCCCCGCTTCAGCCACTGACTCTGACTGGCAGCCCGTCAGAAAACAAAAAACAAGCAGACTTTTACAGGATGTTCGGCATATCTGCAGGTAGGCACTGCAAGCCTCAACAGCGTCTGTGGCCCGACAAATTGAAGCTGTGACCAGCCCGTGCTGCCTACCTAGCTGCCAATACGCCCGTAGAGCCGGCAAGCGCTGACATTGATGTGGTGCTGATTGGAATTGTGATTGTTATGGCTGGCTTGTGTGTCGTGCGGCATGTGGTGTGCGCATGGTTACAGCTCTTTTAAAGGTTTTGTAAACAACGGAACTCAATTATTGCAGCTCTGCCATGGATATGGCATGTTGGAGCAGTCCCCAGTTGCAGTTGCTGGCCAGGCTAAGTGATTTCGAAGCCAGCAATTATGGCCTCCCCTTTAAGCATTAGCCGTAGCATTATTATTTCAACAGTTATGTTTGCACTAAGCAGGCCTTTGTGTATGCTAAATGCCCAAAGATCAAGCCAGCTAACCACCAACGCGTCGTCTCGTTTGTCCATCAGCTTTACGTCTAAGCGCGGCCTGTCACCGAGAGGCACGCGAGCTGCTGGCCAGGGCCGTGCCCCCAGGACCAACTCCAGTTCGCGTCTGCAATGAGGACATTTCGATTTACGAACTTATGCGAAAATCCCTGGATTTGGCTGGCATTAGTTTTTGCTCACTCTCTCTTTCGCTCTACCTCGCAAGTTGTCCATGAGTTGAATGAAAAAATCTACTCCAAAATAAAATTTTTTTGTAAAATGTATATAAATTATGAATTGTTATTTATGAATGGAAATACAACTTGTTAATGGTTTAATTTAATGTTGTTGCATTTGTTATTGTATTTTGTTTAGAGATTCACAATCTTTTGTTATCCAGTTTATTATTGTTTAAAAAATATATATATAAAGGCGATAAGCCGTAGGCCTCAGTAGCCAGCGTTTTTAGCTTTTAGTTAGCTTTAATTTCACATTAATTCGAACTGATATAAATAAACAAGTAAGAAGGCTCTAGTCGAGACGGCTCGACTACGAGATCCCCTGAACCCTGCAAAAAAAGTGAAACTCTTCTTCTTTACGATCGCATGAGCGCGAGCTCTGCTAACCGCGCAGTTGCTGCTGTGGCTTGGGGGTGGGTTGGGCTATACTTTGAACGCCTATAACAACATTTCTAGATGGATGATCTTAATGAAATTTTCAGAGTAGAGATTAAGAATATCTAAATGTACGTATGTGCCAAATTTCAAGTTTCTAGTATTTGAAATGCGTTTTTTCCAAATTGGGGGCGAAGGGGGCCTGGCATCTAAAATCTGAAAATTACATAATCTGCGTATTTATAATATCTATCTAAATATACAAATTTGAAGTCTTTAGCTAAAACGGTGTAGAAGTTATGCTCAAAAAACATAAAAAATTGAAACGAATTTTCGATTTTTTATCGATAATTTGGAAATGGGATGAGTTATCGAAAAATAAACTCGTACTGCGTAGCTAACATATGAGTGTTCATGTGAAATTTCAGCTCTCTAGCTCTTGTAGTTTCCGAAATCTCGACGTTCATACGGACGGACGGACGGACGGACGGACAGGGCTCATTCAACTTATTTTTTTCTGCTGATCAAGAATATATATACTTTATGGGGTCTGCGACGTCTCCTTCTGCCTGTTACATACATTTTCACAAAACCATTATACCCTGAATTCCCATTTTCAATGGGTTCAGGGTATAATAAAGAGGCGATTGCTAATTTTTATCGGTTACCTTTTATTGATAAGCCCGCAAATGTTTCATCAATTAAATTTTATTTCAATTTAAACAATCATATATATTTTATTTCATGTCATTTTTAAGATATGAAATGCATTAATAACGAAATAAAAATATATATGAATAGAAGGGAAAATCCATCTAAACTAATTTCATAATTTTATCTGCAAAGAAGAACTGTTAGAGTATGAATTTATGCCGAATATGAAACATAACTTTTTGTTGCAAAACTTTCCAAATTTAGCTGCAAAATTAAATATATATCTCTCACATACATAGCTTACACTTACCACATCGCATCGAATTATTATAGAAAAAACTGCCTCAATTCAGTTAAAATCTGTGATTACAAAATACAACAACGACTCAAGTTTTACATCTTGTTCCAAGGCAACAATCCATTTATAAATAAAGTTTAATAAGAAAATGATATACATAAATGAATATAGTAAAATATATGGTTAATTCGATCCCGATCAGCACTTGTGATATATATTATATATATATATATATATATATATATATATATATATATATATATATATATAAAATATGATTCAAGTTCACATCCCTGGCATGGAATAAGAGAACTTGGAACTAGGAACTAGTTATCGTGAGCGTAACGATAATAAATAGAATGAAGAAGAACAAGAGAGTCGCAAGCGTCAGCCGGAGTGAGTGGTAGCAACTAAGAGAATGCAATCGAAAAATTATATAATGTAACTAAAACTAACTAATAAAATAAAAAAAGTATATAAAACTAAAATGGGGGCTCAACCGGGATTGTCCAAGTTACACTAAAAAAAAAAACCGCGAAAGACAAGTTGGTGAAAGAGAAACAATGAAGTGAGGGTGTGAGCGAGACAGAAAGAGACGCTCATAACAATTCAAGTCTGGTGAAATTCTCTCTTCCGATGAAAACCGAAGACGCATGCAAAAAAGAAGGGAAAGAAAGAGTGTGATGCAACAACGTCGAAGAAGTGACGTTACAATTGCGGAACGCAGGCAGATGACTGGTGCGTAAGAAGACGTAGTTGACCGAAAATCGCATTAATCAGGAGCGCAAGCAATGTGGCTGTGCGTTGCATAAACTGGAAGCAGGCAAGGAAGACATAGCTGATCAAGAACGCAAGCAAAGTGGCTGTGCGTACGACAAACTCAAAGGTGTTGCTGGTGGGAAGATTCGTCGTGGGAATCGCAGTAATCAGGAGCGCAAGCAAGGTGGCTGTCGTTGCGATAAAATGGAGGCTGGCAAAGAAGACGAATGATCAAGAAAGCAAGCAAGGTGGCGGTGCGTTAAGATCATATAAAATTGTTGCTGTTCTGGGATCGTCGGTGAATCGAGTTGGTCAAGACGCATGCAAGGTGGCTGTGCGTGCAAGGCTGGACGGAATTCGTCGTTGGAATCACAGCGCAAGAAGAACTGACGAGCCGATCAATCGCAAGCAAAGTGGCTGTGCGTTATGGAAAGTGCGTCGAGGGAATCTGTGACAAGGTCATGAAAGTTGGTGAGCTGTAAACAGCGACAGAGAGAAACAAAGTAGAAGAAGCAGAAAGAGACGAAATCGAGCTTGTAGTTGCGCGGCAAAATCTGTAGAAGTAAAAGAACGCCAAGCAACGAGAAGAAGCGACAAATAGTGTAATAAAAATAAGTAAATCAACTTGGGCTGTTGAAAAGTAAAAGTAAGTTTAAAAAGCTAAAAAAAAAATGGAACGAAGTAGATTTAGGGCTTGTTGTACCAAAAAAGGAAAACTAGAAGAGTTAACTGATACGAGTGGACGCAAAATAGAACTGCAGAAAATGTACACTATGGTTTGGAGTCGCGAAGAAATTTCTAAAAAATCATCCTTTGGCGCGAGTTAAGAACAATGTGGTTACACTCAAAACGAGAAGATATGTATATTGATGCTCAAGTTTAGTGGATGTGGAAAGTGGATCTAGAAGTAGAAGAATGTGACTAAGGAGTGGACAAATTACAGTTGTTCGTGACGCTAGCAATACTCAATGGTCCTCTAAGTTGTTTATTCGCAGTCAAGAGGTATAAATAGCTGGGATAAACTGAAAGATGCATTAAAGTGAATTAGATTCGAGTACGTCGGCGAAATTCACAGACAGTTAGGAAGAGGCAGCTGAAGAAAGACGAACTTTACAGGAATATTGTACACGCTAATGGAATAGCTAAAAATATTGATTTAATGAAAGAGCTTAATGATTATTTCATCGAAGGAATACCAATTCGAAAACAAAAAGATGCTTTGTATCAAGCTCAATCAATCAAACAGCTAAAAATAAGATAGAAAGTTACAGAGGTTGCGAAATTCGAAGGCAGTATCGAATAAATTTGAATCAACAATTGTCAAAAGCGAGAATTTAAAATAGAAATTCCTCAGCAAGCAAAGAAAGAAAATGCTTTAAATGCGGAGCTGACTCGCAATTGAAAAATTGTCCTAAAACCAGACTTGTTTCAAATGGTAAGCCCGGACACGTGCATGCAGTGCAAGGGTGAAATTGAAAACAATCAGAGTAAATCGGGAAGTAGTGTTAGTGGAAAAGAGTCGATAAATAAGCTATCGAGTACATCACGCATTCTGGATTGGAATTGAAAGATATAGCTTGTGCACATGATTGCAAAGGCTTATTAACCGGAGTGGACCTGTGTCTCATACGAAAAGTGTAATCGAAAGTTAGAGATAAAGAAGCTATCCAGTCTTAGTAAAACTTTGAACGGCATGGGCAGCACAATTAAGCGATGACTGGATTAGAGTTATAAGAAGCATCGTGAAAGATAAAACCTATGAAGATTTTATATAGAGAATGAAATTTGTTTAAAGATCTAAACCGTAAATGATTGTTGTGCCTTCACAAATGGAAGTTGAAATCATTCAGATTGCACATAAACAAGGGCATTTTTCAGCTGCAAAAACTCAAGACCTCGTGAGAAAGACTATTTATCAAAATTTGAAAGATAAAACAATAAATATCGTGAACAATTGTATAGAGTGCATAATTAGGAACGCCAAAAGTGGAAAGAAAGAAGGATTTCTCTCTCCAATTGATAAAGGGGATAGACCATTGTGTACAACCAATTGATCATGTTGGACCCATGGAGTCTACCAAAAGCGCTAAATCAATATTGGTCGTAGTAGATGCTTTCTCAAAATTTGTGTGGCAACCCAACACGTAGTACGGGTGTAATGAAGTCATTTCGTGTTTAGAAAGGCAAGCTGTGGTATTTGGAAATCCTGAGCGAATAGTGTCAACCGAGGTACACATTCACCTCGCACACCTTTAAAGATTATTGCCAGAAACAAAGTATCGCTCACTTACAAATTACTACGGGAGTGCCTCGTGGAAATGGCCAGGTTGAAAGAATGCATAAGATTGTAGTGCCGATGCTTTCGAAGTTAAGTCATGACTGTTCCGGAAGCTGGTACAAGCATCTTGGGAGAGTTCAGCAAATAGTTAATAATACCACACCACGAAGTACTAAGGTGCCACCTTTCACAATTTTAACAGGTTTAGAAATGCGTTTGTCCGACGATCTTGAATTGAGGAAGTTGATTGATGAAAGCTTGTTTGACGAATTAAACAACGAGCGAAATAAAGTGCGAGTACGAGCCCGAGAAAATATTCATAAGTTACAGGAAGAAAACAGGAGAACTTACAATTTAAGAAGGAAAGCAGAAATCCAGTATGATATCAATGATTTGGTAGCCATAAAACGTACCCAATATGGTACAGGTTTGAAATTGAAAGGAAAGTATCTAGGACCGTATAAGATATTAGGAAAGAAAGATCATGGCAGATATGAGGTAGAAAAGGTAGGAGTCGGAGAAGGACCACATAGAACGACGACAGTGTCAGAATATATGAAGAGGTGGAATTCCTTCGGGTCGAAGGACTTGTCAGGAGGGCCGAATGTGGGATTTCAAAAGTTGCAACATCCCTGGCATAGGAATAAGAGAACTTGGAACTAGGAACTAGTTATCTTGAGCGATAACGATAGATAAGATAGAATGAAGAAGAACAAGAGAGTCGCATAGCGTCAGCCGGAGTGAGTGGTAGCAACTAAGAGAATGCAATTCGCATAAAATTACTATAATTAGAGTGTAACTAAAACTAATCTCATATAATAAGAACAATTCAATATAATAATAAAGTAATAAAATATAATTTTTACTACATATATATATATTGGCTTTTCCGAGATCTTACTTGGCTTAAGCACCAATTGAAACACATTTACATCTATCTGTAAGCTGCCACTTTTAATTATATTTACTGCATATATTCCTCCATTATACTGTTATTTAATTGCATCTCAAGTAATGCTTTTGGATAACCCATTGAACCGCTGAAGTTGCGTCTAACAGCAAAGTACGCAATGCAATTTGGCAAACTGATATTAAATTGTATGAAATGCAGTTGGAAAGTGCGAAAGCAGAGTTGGCTTCAAGTTTCATTGACTGCTTCGCTGGGAATGTGCTGCCAAGTGTTTTAATCTCGAGAGCAAGCCAAGTCGTAAGCCATTCAAGTGAAGCTGTGTTGGCCAACTTGCCGTGTAAATTAATGAAGGCCGACTTAGCTGACCGCCTTCGTGTTGCTTCGATTACTTGCCGCAGGCTGCCAGCGGAGCTGACTGCACTTGGCACTGAACTTAATGGGAGCAAGCGCTAAAGTTGGTGCAAGCCCAGTGGCATGGCTGTATAAAAGGATTTGCAGAGTATTAATCTCACTTATGCAGCTGGCTGCATCAATTTGCAATTGGCAGCTTGAAGTTGGGCTGAAACTGTTTAATTGTGATTGATTTGAATGAAAGAACTGCCATTTAAAGTTTTCCTTTGTTGTTGTTTTGAATTCAGTTTATTAAGTATTCATTCATTTATATTATTAACACACTCAGTAGTTTCGGCTTAATTGTAAAATATATTTACCATTATCCATTTAATTTAGATTTGTATTTTGTTTAGAACTAACCTCGTCTTAAAAATAATCAGTTTAGTTTTGCAATATCTTCAGAGAAAGACAGAGAGAGTTTTGGATAGGTAGGTGAGAGCAGCACAAGAGACATTGGCTAGATGCATTGCAAGTCGAAGGATGCTCAGTGCACTCGACTTGCCACGCCCCGGCCTCTGCTCTTGCCTCACTTCACTTTTGATCTATGTGGTAGAATTGTAATTTGTTTTATTACGCATACGCAGTGTATATTTTGCTAGGCTGCTATTTTCTTTTGCATATCTGATATTCACATTCACATACACATTCACACATAAGTCTATGTATGTATGTCTGCTCGCATGAGTTCTGCTGTATTTAAATTTTATGTATTTTTAGTCGATTACTTTAGTTATTTATAACATTTACACACAATGAATTAATTTGTATTATTGTAGCTGTTGCTATTTATCTGCCAACGGTAGTTCTTGTTGCTCTTATTGTTGTTGTTGTTGTTGTTAGTTGAGTAATATTTGGGGCTGCGCTGGCTTACAAGTCTGTAATTTATTTAACATTTATTCATTATGCACTCGAACTATGCGCTCACTTTATTTGCGACCAGCCTTATGGTAATAGAATATTCATGAGTGTATATAAATATATTTATATAAATGTACATCCACATTGTTAACAGCAGCCTCTACCCGCTGTGCAGTAATTCCTGCCAGTTTGATATTTCCATCGAGGTTGCATTCATTGAATAACATTTTGGCTCGGCGCATCGGGCTGCTGTCTAAGACTGACGATTTTGATATTGATTCTGTTGCTATAAATTCTTGATCTGGCTGTCGAAATATTACGAGTACGAGTACATAACATTCATAAGTGACTAATAAATTCAAAGTGTATGCAAGTGGGAGCAACTCTGGGCCATTTGAAATGCCTCAAGTCTCGAGATTGGCTACTTTTGTATATTTTGCTAAAGACTGAATTCCATGAATTGCTCGCACTTGCCTTATGTTTGAGTACTTAGCATATGTTTGAGTACTTAGTTAAATGCTAACTGCTTACTTAATTTTGATGAGATTTGATTTAGCTTTTGGCTCTCGTCTGCCTCTCGTTTTTGCTGCCTTTTGCTGTTGACTTTTCGATTTGCTTTGTGAGTTTAATTACAATTTGAATACTTGAAATACACACTGACACACGATTGGCCCAAGCGACTTTGCATGGCCCTATAACTAGTTTAATAACTGAATTAATTAATATAATTACATTTAGAATTTAACATTTAAATACGGATTGATTCATGATTCGGCCTTATCTATGTACATTTAATGGCGCTTTCTGCAATCGCTCTCTATGCTACATTGTTATCTGTGTATAAAAATGTGCGTCTGTGTGTGTGTGTGTGCGTGTGTGTCTGTGTGTTTGTGTGTATTTAATAATATTTACAATATTCATGTTTTGATTTCAGTTACAAGTTTTCAGTGTATTTATAGAGTGGCGAAGCCGCTTTGGATTTTTGGTTTCTCTTTTATCTTTTATCTTTTATCTTTGATTTTTGATTCTCTTTCGTCTGACACTTATACAAATATCGGGCGTATCCCAAGTATATGATAGACATACACACACATATATATATATTAGATATAAATTCATGTATATGCATGCGCGTGCTTTTACCTTTGACATTAATATATTTGAATTTGGGCTAAAAATTTACAGCTAGGTAAAATAAGATGGCCATCAATAATAATATTTGCCTATTGTACGTCGGCGGCGTCTCGAGTCGCCGAGTTCGTTTCTCAGTGCATCATGACACGGACTGGGCATTTGGGGCTATGGGCGTGGCTATGTGTGTGCTGCGGTAGATATTATTACATTTTACAATTACTTCAGCGTTGGATCCAGAGTCGTAAATTCCAATTCGCCGCGCGGCAATATCAGATCTGGGTCTGCAATATACACTTTGGTTGGTTGGCATAAAACAAAATCAACGGCAATGGCGAGCGGGTGTAGATGTGCGTGAATATGTATGTGTGTGTATGATAAAATTATGAATGAATAATGCGCAAGTGTTAATGTATATGTACGTAAGAGAAACAGAAAGAGAGAGAGAGAGAGAGAGAGTCAAATGGTTGCGAGTGGAAAGAAAAACAAAAGTTCAAAATTGTGTTTACCGATTAGTAAAGCTTGTTTCATTGTTTCTAGTATTCTTATTATTATTATTATTATGGTTTGGTTTTATATTCTGCTGTGCTGAAATTTACAGCACTTGCAAAATGACATCATATAACAGTTGCAAATTGTTTTGGCAGCAAATGAAAAATATATAAAAGAAAAAAAAAAAAAAAGATATTGTAACTATTAGCAAATATCAAAAGCGTGACCAACTGTGCGCTGATAAGAGCAACAACCAGGCAAAAAAGCTAAACAAAAGCAATAACAACTCTAACAACAACAACGACAACATCAACAGCAGCAGCAGGAGTCGCAGCAGCAGGAGTCAGCAGCAGCCGCAGCAGCAGCGGCATATAAATATTAATATTCCCCCAAACACCGCCGATGAGACCAGCTGGCTCGTAAATATAAAATAATTCAACAATTTCTTAATTTTTATCGCACATTTATGTCCGATTTCATTTTATTGTGCTGCCCGCCCGTCCGCACGCACATTAAGTTAGTTTGAGTTTGGGTCAAGTGAAACTAAATCGCCATCTAGCGTTGGCTGCTGGCAACGTTGTTTACGATTTTGCAGTTTGTTATTTGAGGTTCGCACTGTCACAGCGCCCTGTGTTATATTTTATTATTATCGCCTTTTATGTCACATTTGTGCGGCGTCTTTGAGTCATAAAGACGCACAAACTAAAGCAGCCTTCAAATGGCGTCACACTTTGTATATAATATATATTCAAACATATATATGTATGTATGTGTGTGTGTGTGTGTGGGTGCGTGTTGTGGCCTTTCACGTTTACTTTCACGCCATGCCTGGCAGCATTAAAAATGTCAAAAGTTGCAAAAATGTTGCCAGCTCTGGGAGTCAAAGGCAAATAGAGCAAGTGGAGCGGAAGTGCGGCGACAAATGAATGAGCGCTGACATTGAAGTGGCACAGAGTAACCGAGCCCGGCTCTGCATGTGCGTGTGCGTGTGTCAGCATAGGCCGCATCAACAATGTTGCCAAAGCAAATTGTGTGGCAGTTCGTGCGGCTGGCCCATAGACATCAAAGTTGATGCCCAAACGCCCGAGGCATCCATAGCAGTCCTCGTTTTTACAGCATGCTTTAAGGCGTCTTTAAGGGAGCAACGCCGCAACAAATGATGACTCTTACTCGCCTTGAGTAAGCATCTATTTTGCTGGCTGCCATTGCGGGCCTCGTCTCAGCATTGTCTAATTAGACGAGTGCCAGTGAAGTGTACAAGAACTCAAAAACAAGCCAACATACACGCCCACACACACTCACAAATATACCACACTGTCTTGCGCTATGTGTGTGTGTGTGTGTGTGTGCGGCAGCTGGCGCAGAAAGCAAAGGCTCAAGGACAGCTACACAAATGTTACCCAGTTGGCGAAGCGACTCATGACAAACAAAACAAGCGTCCACACAGCGACAGGGGCAACAACAACAAAGAGCGCAAGACAAAAAGTCGAGCAAAATGAATGTTGCAGCATGAAATGAATCAAATGTGCACAAAAAAAAGCATACGCAAAAACAAACACTTACACACACACACACACACTGGCATAACAGTGTATGTCAGCTGAAAAAGTCAAACGTATTTGCCTGCGCTCGAGGTTCGCTGGATATAAAGAAAACACGCGCTTAACTCACCCAAGCAGCCCCCGCAGCAGCAGCAGCTGGCCCACCTCTCATTCAATTTGCGAAGTGGGCGCCACCTAGCGGGAGCGTATGCAATTAAAAATGTTGGCTAATGACAGCAACAGCAGTCGGAGAACGCTGACATACAACGCACTCACACACACACACACACAGGCACACATATGAGTAGCTCACTTTCTTCACTTGAATTAGTGCGCTCTAAGAGCTATCTTTGAGTCTGGGTCTAAGTTATGCACTATGCGCAGACGGAGTACATAAGTGCATAGAAGAAGTTTGGCAGAACAGCTTAAGCACAGTTGATGAGCAAAAAAAAAAGTGATAATCTTCTATAACAAAGGGCGAAGACAGTCTCAGATAAGAGAAGTGCCGTCGAAGTAAGCTGAAGAGCATTGAGAAGCTTATAGCAGTCGTTAAATAAGAAGCAGAAATATATAAACAAATTTATAATACATAAAAAATTATTAATAGAAATTGAGACAACAATTGATGATAACACATATGTATATAAAAGAACCAAAGAGTAATCTGAAGAATCTCATTAAGGTGCATATGCTCTCTCATAGACAGTTGCTTACATATCTTTTTCGATTTTCTTTGCAACATCTTCTCTTGCTTTTTTGTTCTGCAATAAGTTGTCCATCTAAGGGCATTGAAAGTGGAATTGAAAATGCTTTAACTTTGTGTAATTGCGTACTTTTTCTTTTAGCTTGAGAGTATTTTGCTGAAGACCAGCTTTAAAAGATTTCAGCATATTTCGCACAGCCTTTGCGCACTTCAGTCTGACTTTGGCACTTGTTAGTGTCTTGTAAGCAGGAACAAGTCAACTTGTTTTATGTCTGCATAAGATGTCTACATTAAGGGGGGACTTTGTAAATACGCTTGCAGCAGCATACGCTTGACAGTCAAATGTAAGAGGCAGCCTGGCATGTCGCAGCTGGCGGCCTGGGGCGCCTATAAATTAAAAGTTGTCGGGCATGCGAAGCATCAAAAAATTCATGAAAAACGAATATAATAAAGCGAAAGCGAAAAAGAGGCAGGCAAATTAAATCGTTGACAAAATCAAATGTGGCTAATTTGTGAGTTTAGCGCGCCAAAGGGCGGCTGGATATTAAATTACAAATAATATCACGTATACGTCACATCTGCCCATTAAATAATATTTGCATTTGCCATGTTGACATACTGACAGGCAGGTACATATATATATATGTGTGTGTGTGTGTGCACTTATTTGTGCCTTTTAATTTAGTGCTTTTGCAATATTTAATTGAAATTTATGCAATTCAAAGTAAAAACAAAAGAATACAAGAGCTCGCAAAATAAACAGAGCGAGCAACATATTCTGCAAATTTGTTAGCTGCACTCTGCGAGCGTGCAATATACGAGCACTAGATATGAGCAAGTATTTGCATATAACTTTGCATGCTGCCTGTGCTCGTGCTGCAACATGTCCAAAGGGCTTTTTCGACGCACATAACGACCTCAGTCGATTAAGCCAGGCACAGTGGAAGCGCGGACTGAAAACCGATGCAAAAAAGAGCAGAAACTTTCTATAGCAATTGAGCAATTTCTATAGCAATTTACTACAACAAAGAAATGTTAAGCTTTCAGCTGTCTCTGGTATCAGCTTTCATATCAAGTAGAGATTGAGTACAGCTCTTGAAAGAATTTCAAGGTAGTTTTACTATAAAAATGTTCAATTTCGGTTCAGGATCTGAATGCGCATTAATCACATGTATACTTTAGCTCTTCACAGCTCTTAAAAAACAATGCTTAGCTCTTCAATAGTCAACTATAAATCTAAACAACATTTCAAGTGCTCATGCTTTGTGAACAAAATATGCTCTGAGCTGAGCCAAAGGGTCCTACAGTAGCTGTGCAACCCGTCCTGCAGTTGCCTGCTGCATTTGTCCTTTTTAAATACAATATTTAACATGCGAGTGCGCTATTGTCCTGTCACTTTCTGTTCTATTGCTGGCGTTATTCCTATTGTTGTCATTTGCATTGACATTTGACCAACTACATGTATATGACTTGCCATAAAATATCGTACCTAAAAGAGAGAGTTTTAGAATGCGTTTATCATGAGCTCTGTGCCGTCCATTGCCGCTCTTTAACTATTTGTAAATACTTATTATAGCCTCTGACTACTGTTGAGCAAGTGCAAATAAATGAAATCAAAGGCTAAAAGACTTTTAATTTCCGAGTGCTTGGCTGGTCTGTCTCTGCTTGCTGCAACAATTACGATTCCTTTTTGGCAACTGGAATACCATCACCAATTGCCAAAATACCCTCAATTAAAAGAAATTTGTGGCTTTGTTGTGGAATTTGCACAATAAAGAGAGAATGCCATAGACAGCATCATCAGCAAATGACACAGACGAATACAAAACATTAAACCACAAAAGCTGCAACACGACTTCCAAATACTCTGTGCTGAGTGCAAAGGTGAAAGTTGGATTTAAGAAAATGCATAAAATTATTTAAAAAGTATTGAGTGATTTAATAACCTCCTTTGAATAATATCCATATGCACCAAATGACCCTTTCTCGATTTCACGTAGCGTATGCAAAGGTGAGTGAATTTGATCCAAGTCTGTATGAGCTGAGCAAAGTGTGACCAAAATTGTGAAATCAAGCGGAGTTTGTGCGTTCATTTGAAGTCTGATACTCAAAAGTATATTTGAAAAGTCTTTTGCTCGACTAAAAGCCTGATGAGTCGTCGTCGGCAGCTACAGCTAAAACTCAATCTGTTGCTCCTGCTGAAGTTTTGAAGTATGTATGTATGTATATGTGTGTTGTAGTAATTGTTTTTGTTGCTATGCAATGGTTCTTGCTTCTCAGGTTCTGTGCACAGATTTTGTTGTATAAAATTCAGTTTGCATACATTCCGGCGGCCAGGCGGCTGCATCGGCAGCCGTTGCACAGAGCTTTGCGGCAGTCGGGTGGCGCATGGCCACAACCACGTCCGACATTGTGGCCGAATGAAGTGGGGCAGCTGCACGGTGGTAGCGGCTAGTCGGCTGGCTGGCCGTAACAAGCAAAGGTAGCAGCACGTCGCCTAGGATGGGTTAGCAGTTACAGTAACAGTGTTTGAATGCATCGTTAGTGGTGACACAGATAGCAGAGGGGCGGGTGGTAATAGTAGTAAAAGGTAGGTGAAAATTGCAATTCTATCGTAAGAATCTGTGTGCACTACATTGCTTTAAGTATTGTACTCAAGGTATTTAAACCCTCAACTCTAAAACTCAACTATGTTACTTGATGATGAGCTAAAAACGACCAATAGGACAGGTACACAGAGAGAGAGAGAGAGCGGGCAAAAGTAGGGGGGGAGCAGAGTTAGTAATTTGAATGCGCTTCGTTACTGAAGGGAAATTTGAAGAGAGCTATAGCTAAAATACAGTCGGGGCCCCGCACCCCCCCGCTCCAGTTACAATGTAAATACATACTGGGTGGGTGCGTGTTGCAAATGTGTGTTTGTGCTGCAAGTGCTGCTCTACAAAGTTGAGTGTGAGTCAATGGAAATGAAAACTTTTAATGATTTCGATGTGTGCTAATTAGAAAATATCATGTTAAAAGCTACTTATCAAAACAAAGAATAAATATATCAAATTATAACGCCAATTAGTTGCTTTGAAAATTATATATACTCTAAATTATTTTCAGTTTGATTCAGAGCTAAATGCCGAAAGTACTAAATAATATCAGTAAAGTGTAAATGAATGAGTTGGTGAGTGTGTGTGTGTGTGTGTGTGTGTGTATGTGTGTGCAAGTGCGCAATGATAACCACAAATAATATGCACATTTCAATCAATTTACAACTAATTAAAGCTAAATTCACATGCACTTGAAGCTATTAAAATGCATTTTGGAAAATATTGAAAAATAAATTGGAATCAAATGATAGATAGATTTATTGATGGTCCAAATAATCAGTTGCATTGGCACTTTTATTAATTGGATTTCGCTTCGATTGCGAATATTTGGCTAATAAACATACGATATTCTCATTACAATTATATATTAATATATGTATATTTGCACAGGCGATGCGAGTGCGTGAACATCTAAAATGTATTTACAGTAATCAGAATTTGAAACACTTTAATTCAATTGCAGCATTTATCAATTAAAGCTATAAATACAACTAATCATAGAGTGCGCTTTCGAACAGAACTCAAGAGGTAAAGAGCAAACCAAGTGGATGCAAAGAGAGCTAATTAAGACATATATAAATTATAATTAATAGCGGGAGTCGGATACATGACTAGATTACTAACTACGGCTACTGGCTACAGTTTGTTGAGTATAGATTTTGGAATAGTACCGTTTAGACTGGGCTGGGCGTACTGAATGAAGCTCTCGGAGATATAGTGATGTGGTCCGCCGACGCCAACGATTCCGCCGCCGACGCCGACGCCGCCGCCGCTGCCGCTGCCGCCACCAGCAGCGCCCATGGCTCCAGCAGCGTGGCAAAGGTGCGAGCTGGCAGGTGTGATTCGGGCACGTATCTCTGCAGCGCGTCCGCCGCCCTCCTCCAGCTCGTTCAGTTCGTCCTCCTCAATGTACATGGAGGGCACATCGTTGCGCGCCGGCCTGTGGGAAATAAAACAAAAAAGAAAAACAAGTCGCACAAATCTATTAATAAATTTTTTACAAACACATTTGCCCAAAGAGGTATATACCCAGCCAACAACTTTCAAATAGCTCCCAGGACGGTGTCCACTTGTTTTCTGTGCACTTTTTTTCTGAAACTGCGGAAGCTCAACTTAAGCGACAGGTCAACAAAAACAACAACAGCCAGGTCGCCTGGGATCAACTGCTGCCACCTTTCCAGCCGTATCATATTTGCACGCTGCACGTGGCGTATACGCAATTTTGCTAGGGCAAATTTCAATCTGCTCTTTCCCTGATCTAACGTAATTCATTTTACACAACGGCGCATGTGCTAATTAAATTCGATGCGCGCTTATCAGTTCGAACTGGACGCACACGCCAGCAAGCTGCGAATGAGTGTTAGTGTGAGTGTGAGTGTGAGTGTGAGTGTGAGTGTGAGTATGAGTGTTTTTAAATATTTGTACTATGACTTGACACAAAAGGCAAATCGCTTGAATTTATGCTGTGGCGCACATGCAAATTGATTGAAGTGAAAGCAGCCGGGATTAATTTGCCTGCTCTGCATTGAAATTGTGAATCATTTGATCTGTTTACGAGTATATGCAAAGGTCGCTTTGACATAAGAGACAGGTTTATATAGTACTGCGACTCAACAGTTAACTGTGTAAAGCGAGCATTTAATTACCCGCATGTGGCGCGCTTTGATGTGATGCAGCAGTTGAAAGTTTATGCCTTAGCGCAGAGTAATCAATAAACTCACTCTTGACTTTGCTCTGATTCTGTTGTCCTATGCGTGCCTCTGACTCGAGCGGCACTCCCAAGGTATGTGCACAAGCGACTAGCGGGTGGACCGATAATCAGGTGCCTGCTACGATTAACTCACAGTACAAATATGGCACGATGGCTATTAGATGGCAGCGAACAAAAGGTTACCAATGGCTAACTGAATGGATGCTGCGCTAAGCTGAGCAGAGCGAGACTCACACACATCGAGTCTGTCTCTGGCATTGGGAGTTTGTCTTTCATTAGGTCAGGCACAGGCAAAGCCTTCAAGCTCGGGCCGCAGTTGACACTTGACAGAGTGCGATAACTATAGCTGGGTGTAAGAGAAAGAGAGAGAGAGAGAGAGAGAGAGAGAGAGAGAGAGAGAGAGAGAGAGAGAGAGAGACAGGCTGGCAGCCACGCAGCCACACGGCCAGGCAGGTTAAGCAGCTGCTTAATTATCTACTCTGTGCCGTGCGACTCTTTCAAAGTTACCGCTGATTTCTTATCTTAAATGAAACTAACTTGTGGATGCGACGCTGTCGGGTTGCTGGCATCCCTTTCCGGTGCACACACACACACACACACACACACACACACAAGTCGGGGCTAGTGTCGTTCATTTCGATTCTTTTCTCTTGGTCTTTTGTGGTCCGTAATCAGGTGCAGGTTTAATTAATTTAATTACAGTCTAAGCATAATTTAGTGGGCAGCTGCGTGCTCTTTGTTTAGCCCGGCCCGACGAATGGCTTCGGGTCTCTTGCTGCGGGCTAATCGATTCAGCCATTGACGCTCGAACTGTTTAATGAGCTTGATGGAAGCTGCTGCCAATTGTGCTCCGGGCCGTTGGCTTGAACGAACTTTAAAGACTTGAACTTGTGGCAGGTGTGCAGCTTAATATGCGCACTTGTTTCACGCAATTGACGGCATTCCTATTAATTGTACGCAATCAAAAAGGGGTCAGTGAAATATGTTGCAATTATTTATGCTCTCTCCTGTCTGCAGCTATTTCTGCTGCAGCCCACGTGCGGCTATTAAATAATGTTGTAATTATTTTTGCACACACAGCCACAACAGCAGAGCAAACAATTTCATTATTAGTTTTCCTATGCGCCCAGCTCAAGCCGGATTGTGCGACTACAAGATATGCTATTCGGATTACAGCTCAAACATGTCAAGCTTATGAGCTGAGCTGAATCAGGGTCTTGCTTTGAAGTATTCCACATTTTGTTCAGCCCTTTACAGGGTATTCATGGCAAACTTACCTCATGCTCTTGCGCACCTCCTGCGGCTCAGGGGGCCGCGGCCGATGTCGGCATACAACAACTATGCCGGCCACGATAATTGACGTCACAATGACGGCGCCTATCGCCACGACAGTGGCTAGTATGAGCAGCGTCGACTCCTTCTCCGGGCCGCCGCCGATGCTGGCGCCGGCGCCGACGCTGCCAGCAGCGCCGCTGCTGCCGCTGCCGCCCCCATGATGCGTGGTTTCCGCGGGCGTCGGATCCTCCGAGAGTATAGATTCATCTGTAAGTGAGATAAAACACAGCATAAAGTGGGCGCAGGTTAAATATCAAATAGTTTGTCGGCAAAGCCAGAGCCAGTGCCAGAGCCAAGCATCTGCTGTGGCTGGGTGAACAATGATTTGTTATTTGCTCGAAATTAGTATGATGCTATGGAAGCAGCCCTTGACGCAGCTACCCATTCTCATTTTTCCCATCTCCTTTTCTTTTTTGCGTTTCATTGCTATTTATTTGCTTGTTTTGTTTTATTTGGAGTTCCGTGCGTGTTCGCTCACGTTTTGCCTTTTACTGAACTGATTGCTTTAGCTGTTTTGCTGTTGTGTATTTGTTTATGTGGATGTTTCTGTTTCTGTTTCTGTTTCTGTTTTCTTTGCATTAGGTCGTTCCGCTATCGTTTTTGTTTTTGTTTTCGTTTTCGTTGGCAAATTGTGTTGAAAATTGAAATTAGCCCAATTGGTGAGGCTCTGTGGACTGAGCGAGGGTTGGCAGCCGCTCGATAGAGCTTTAATTGCTCACCGCTGCCAAGGGCAACAAAATCAAGACGCTGATTGCTCTAGATTGCAAAAGCTTTGCCAATTATTAGCAACATGCGAGGGGCATTGTTTATATTTATTAGATTTTTAGCTGGCAATGTAAAGGCGGAAATTGCAGCAGCAAACTCTTTGTAAGATGATCCCCGGGCAAGATTTATGCGATTCATTCGTCTTGTCCCAGCGTGCCCTCCCGCCTGCTCCTGCCTGCCTGCTCACCTGCCCAGATGGCTCGCTCCTTTATCCGCCTTCCATCCGCTATGCAACATTTCCGCTCCATTTACGGACTTTGAATTGAAACACTGCCAAGTGGCTGGACTGCTGGCTCGGGTCTGGCCTTTGAAGCGAGCATTTAGGTGGAAATTGCCTACACCTGCGGCTCAATTTAATTTTGGTTGTTGTGTGGCTGCCATTGATGCTATTGGCCTTTGCCAACGAATTTCTTAAAAATATTCTTGGCAATTTACAAACACTTTTCTGCTCTGCATCTGCACAAGTGTTAGCAAAGGTCGTTTGATTATACACCCCTTTTTTCCTCTTCAATAATTTTAAACTAAGCTTTGATTAGGGAAATATTTTACAAATTTATTCTTATTTATCATATAATTCGGTATTACAGGGTATCTACTGGGCTAGCACTTCTTGAGTTAGTTGCTTCAACCAGTTGCTTTGCTTGGCTGCCTTCATCTGACTCCGGGCTAAGAGATTTGTTTTCTCTTGGCAGATTTGCCAATTTATTTGCCGTTTCAGCCTTCTCGTATTCAAGATTTTCATTAAATACAAAAAATATACGAATATTTGAGCCCCATGTGTTCCTGTTTCATTTCGGCATAAACTGATTTAAATCAACACCAAAAATCAGCGTCAAGCGTCGACGGCTCTGCCCGTTATTCACACGTGAATATTGCGACTCCAGGGCGGCGCTGTCTGTGCCTATCTATGAGCAAGTAACTCACACACACTCACACACACACACCAGGCATTGTGTGAATAATAGAAGCTGCGTAGGCAGACCTTGGCTGGCGCTGTTAAAATCTCGCATAAATTACTCCTATCAAGCTTTCAAGGGATCTGTTTGCAGGCGCATTCCCATGGTAATCGCATTTATTCATTTGGAGGACGCCCGAGAGCCGAAGGCAAGAAATTGACCTGGCTGGCTGGCTGGCTGGCTGGCAACGAACATTTAATTGAACATTTGCGTATGAGGCACAATTAGTCGCATTAAATCGGTCAATATTATATGTGATTTATGGCCAAGTCGAACTGTGGCCCGTTAAGGCAAATGGAAATGGCCAAAAAGAAGAAAGTGTGCCACTGCAAATGAAAACGAAAACGAAAACGAAAACGAAAATGAAAATGGTAATGGAAATGCAGATAAAAATAAAAATCAGCATGAAAATAATGACAACGTTGTACTCGTTGCTGCCTACGCACCGATATACGTGCAATGGATGAGTGTGAATGCGAATGCGTATGTGTATGCGTATGTGTATGTGTATGCGAGGCGAACAATAAAAGGAAAGTGTCTACGGCATCCCGTTAAGCAAAACGAAAATTGAAGCAATTTCGCTTCGCCTTCTCGCTCGATGGCATGAAATAAAGAAGGGCACTGCCAATGACATACACACTCGTACACTGGCACACACATGTGACCACACACATACACAGTTGTCGTTATGTCGTTAAGAATGGGCAAAATTAAGAGGCTGTTGCGGCACGCCCCTGCGTATACGTAATATGCGTGCCTCGCTTGCCGCATTGATGGAAAATGCTGAAATGCTTTACGCATCGCTGCATAACTCAGTCAGTGGATTAGAAAAGGGCGTCTTCAACAGCAAGCCTACAAGCCAGCCAGCCAGCCTACAAGCCAGCCAGCCAGCCAGCCAGCCAGCCAGGACATAAGGTCCTTTATGTGTTTTGTTTTTGCTTGAGCTTTTGCCTGTGCACAGTTTTCGCGGCGCCTGATTGAAGATGATTTTCTTGAACTTGCGTTGATTTGAAAATGCACTGAAGCGTTGAATTAGACAGCCACGTCGATTGCTGGCAGCTATCAACTACAAACTACCAGCATGCCACAGAGCACAACAACCCAACTCGACAAACTTTATTGCCATTGCCAAAAAGTGACCCGCAACTGGAAATGGCAAAGGCAATGGCAAAGGCAATGGCGAAGGCTGCTTGGCAATTGGCAAATATTTTGGCACACTTTATGTGGGGCTTTTGTCTTGTGACTCGTGGACTAAGGTCGACTCCTTGGCTACTCACCATATGGTCCCAGTTGTGCAGCGACTCGCACACGTTCAATCACCACCGGCGGCTCGCTGCGTCCTTTAGCGTTGACGGCGTAAACTAAAAATTGATATTCACGTCCCGGCTCTAAATTATTCAAACGAAATTGAGGACTGTTCTCCTGCATGCGCAAGATGGGTGCAGATGTAGCCTGGAACAAAAGTGAATAAACAGCAGAAAAAACAGTAAAAATAACATATAAATATACATATATATATAAATGTGCACAAATGGATATAAATATATAGATATGTCTACATTATATAGACATATGTCGCATTATTATATGCTGGCCATATGTCTGGGCTAGCAAAGTATGCCATGTTTATTTGTTACCAAGTTTTGGGCTCCACACACACACACCCACACACACGCACACAGACAACAAATAAATAATTATTCATGCCTAAAAATGTGCTCAGATTGCGAGACATGTATGGGGGTAGAATGGCGCATTGTTCTGACCAGAGCGCTGTCTGAAATTTTAAACTGAATATCCGTTTGCCGTAATGGGACACAATCGAGTGAGCTTCGTTGGTTACGCACAAATTCCCACTCAAGTAAGCGTAAGTAATTTATGTTGTCCTTGCGGCGCTTAGCCATACCCACTGAGCCACCGACCCACCAGCCCAGTGAGTGAGTACACAAGCTGCTGCTCCGCCTGCTGCTGCTGCTGCTGCTGCTGTATGCCGTTTTTATCTAGCGTGAAACTTTTAAGCTGCAAACGTCCAATGTTGGTCAGAGTCCATGTCCTGCTCATCATGCGCTGCGCCTCGCTTCGCTCTGCGTCAGCTCCTCGACCTGTCGTTGCTTTGCGCTTGGCTACTTTGCTAATAAACTCGCTCGCCCAGCCCCTCGTCAGCTTGTACTGGCCTTGCCTACCCCCCGGCCACTGCCCTGCTGCATGGCCACTTTAGCTAACGTAAGTTGCTGAAAGCAACCAAACGAAATGAAATGAAATTTTCATATGATATTCCCTTTTACGAGTGACAAAGATAATTTAATAACTCAGCATGCGTTTGCCGCATTGGCTTATGGATGACGTCCTCCTCCGTTCATCATTCTGCTACGTCCTCACAGTTGGTTAAACTGCTCGCCCCGGATGGCAACCTATAGCATTAATTATGTTGTCCTTTTTACGCTTGAGCCAAGTGGCTTAACCCGTACGAGCGTCTCCTCCGGCTCGGCTCGACTCAACTCAACTCAAAATCATATTCATTAATAATTCAAGCAGAAAAGTCAGAAAGGACGAGCACACTAATTGACCATATGGATTTCAAGCGAATCAACTTGCCTGCCTGCTCACTCGCCAGCCCATCCATGACTTAATTTTAATTCAATCAGTCGGCCTCTCCGGCCGTCGAGTGCACGTGTTGCAAATACGGTTTGAACTCAATTGCGGACTCACCTGATCGTTGAGCGTGGATAATTCATTGTCGACCTGGCCATTCGTGTCCCCGAACTGGCCCTTGCCCGTCGCCGACTCGCTGGCATATAGCAAGTCGCCTCCAACCACCTCCAGCATGAAGTATTGCGAGAGCCCGCCGTCACTGCCGGCCACACACACCACCTCGAGGACGGTATCGTTGCGCAGTTCGCAAGCCTTCGGCGCCTCTGGCGCATCTGCGGAGTAGAGAGCAGAGGAAAGTTGAGAAGTGAAGACAGCCATGGCTCATAGTGGACTCAATTTCTGGATAGTTTACAGCTGGCATTGGCAATCCATTTGCATTGCGAAATCTGCCATTTAGCACACATATTAAAGCAAACTGTGAGCATGTCCTTACCACGCCCACAGTTTGCTATAATAACGCTCAAATTTTGGAGCAGCAAGTGGAAATTGTGGCAGGCCGCGCGCTCTGATGATTATTTGCAATGAGTTGAATAGCTGCCGGGCTACACACACACACGTACATCAGGTATGCAATTATGTAAGTGGATCCTTAGATGTGCATAATACATGCGTTCGCACACATCCACACATGTGGGCACTCTATGTCCGACAGCGACACCAATTGAAACACTAATACAAACACCGACGGCGTCTTGTTTGAATTGCACACAATGTTGGCAGACAGAGGGACAGGTAGTGGCGGAGGGCGTAGGGCGGAGGGCAGAGATGATAACAATTTCCTATACTTACTTGCTGGCAGAATGTGAACCAGACAAGGCGCCGTCTGTCTGCCCACCGGATTGCTGGCCCAGCAAGCCAGTGTTATTAGCTCGGAGTCGGTTTGCGGCAGATACGTCACGGTGCTGGTCAGTCCGTTCGATTGTATCCTGGAGTTCAGCACCTGAAAGAGCACAAGAGCATAGCGTCAGCAGGGCATGGATTACAGCTCGACTGCAAACGTAAGCAAAATCATTGAAGCCGGCCAACAGCCAGGCAGTCGAGCAGTCGAGCAGTCGAACAGTCGAGCTGGCATAAATATTTCAAGGCAAATAGGTTTTTATTGCAATGCAGTTGGATAAGTCGAATCGAGCCAAGTTGTGCTCAGTGCGGTCCAGACGGGACTGAACTTGTGGCTCTGCTCACTTGATTTTCGTGCAGATTTTCAAATAACTTTTGAGCTAAATGAATTACTTTATTTATTGTGCACAGCTGTCCCCCAATGCTTCGTAGACTTGCATATGCATGTCTTCTGCTCAATTTCTCGCAATCTCACATCCCCTCACTCTCCCTCGCGTCGTAGCTCACTCAACGTTCTCAGCATTCCAACTGCACAATTTATACATTTTGATTAAATTTTAATTCAGTCACGTACAAAGTTGCTCAGACTGGCTCCCATTTGGATTTGCTACGTCAGGGCGTCTTTGTTCTGTGCTCTGTGCTTGAGAGTTTTAAGCCAGCTAGCGAGTATTTAACACAAGTTTTGCTAATAGCTGCCCACCTTCAGGCGACAAGTTCTCAGCTTTCCAGCTGGCGAATCAATAGCTCTTAGCTAAGCTCGACACAAACTGGGCTCGTTAGAGTTGCAGCCACGTTTGCGTTCCAGTTCCCAGTTCTCAGTTCTCAGGTGGGGAATATGAAAATGAAGAGTTTGGCATGCAATTCAGGACTTGGCACTTACCGGCGAGACATTGCGTGTATTGTTGTAGGTCCAGCTAAATTTGACCGAATCTGGCGGATCGGCATCCACTTCGCATTTCACCTGTATCGAGTGCATGTTAATGGCTCCAATGGAAGTCTGCTCTGTGCCCGGCTTACAGCGCGGCGAGACTGCAAATGAAACAAAATAAAAACCATCTCATCAAGTCATGTCACAGAAAAGGTCGCTAAGCCGCAAAACACTTCTTTTTTAATGGTGCTGCCGAGAAAGTAAACAAACTCCTCCCCACTGGAGTTTGCCTGGCCGGACGTAAAAGTACACAAAAACGAAAAGAAAAATATATATGTATAAATATATATATTGTATAAAAGAGAGCGAAGCAGGAGACTAAATCCAAGAGGAAGTCGTGCCAGCCACATAGCCTTGAGCATAGTAATTAACATGTTTCCGTTTCATGAACGTGGGTACAGTCCTTGTTGTTGTTGCTGCTGCGCTGTTTATGCTTAAAAGCGGGTAAATCTCAGTGTGTCTGTCTGTGTGTGTGGCAGGTATTGAAGAAGATGTTGTCGAGTTTACTTTCACTTCAGTGTAAAATGAGAACAGATATACGGAAGCATCGCTCAAGCCCGCGAGCGAACCTCGTCTGCCACACATATGTACTTCATACAAACATGTATTTCCACATGCATGAAGACGCAACTCTGCACTATTCCCATGTGTCTCTCTCTCTCTCTCTCTCTCTTTGTGTGTGTGTGTGAGACTCTGTGTGCGCTGCAAGCTGTCTTTGTATGCAAGTCACGGCAAGTCTGATAAGTATTTGAGGCTTTATTACTTGCTGCTGTTATCACAAGTCGCTTGTATTTCAGCGCAATATGCTGCTGCTTCTTCCTCTTCTGCAAAAATATGTGAACTTGTTGCCAATGCGTATATATGTGTTGTGTGTGTGTGTGTTGAGCTCAACTTGCCCACAACTCAAGGCGTTAAACTTTCATAATTCCAAATAAAAACTACTTTAACTGTCGTATAGCTTAAAAAGCGTATTTCCGACTTTCGAGCACTGAAAAATGAGTGAGTTTCCTTTGTAGATTTCCGTCCACTAAGAGGATTGTGTCTATGGCTCTGTGTGTGTGTGTGTGTGTGTGTGTGGGCAAAGCACATTTATAATGCATACACATATGTATATGCTGCTTTCAACCGTGTCAACGTCACATGCACTTAACAATCACAAAAAAAAAAGCTGTAAACTTCCTTGTAATATTGCCTAAGGACTTTATTCATTCAGCGATTTTCAATTCACTCAAGTTCCACTGAATTATCGCCATGTCATCAATATAAATATAGTTGAGCCTCGTTTTGAAACAAAGGAGTTGCCGTTTTATGATAAATTTGCAATCTCCTAACACGCCTGTGAAAGGTGCGCGAAAAGAATTCAATTTACGATGGATGACAGCGTGTGTTGGCTTCATTTTGGGCAGCACTTCAAGCAGGTCCACATTGATCAACTGATTTATATAGTTCAATCGTTTTTATATGCAGTGCACATTAATCTTGTGATAAAAAATTGCAGCCAAATCCCCAAAGGCAATGCGTGAGGTTTATGAAAAAAGTTGCCAGAGCCGTAGCGAGAGTTGAATTTATAGCCGAAACTTTAGTGTGTAAATCAATGTTGGTTATTTAGCCCGCTGGCAGCAACAATTCCACAATTGTAAACAAGTACGCACGTACTGCAGCCTGCCACAGAGGGGCTGCATGTATTATTTCTAAGCAATTTCCTCATCCGCTGCGCAGCGCGAGTTGGCAACTTACAAATATTGCTTGTTGGCATAGCCACGAGCTCCAGGAGCTATACGAGCGGTGCAGCTGCAGCAAGTTGATTTTATTTTGCAACTTCCGCTTCCGTTCGCCATGTTATTTCATCATATTGCTGGCAGTGTCACGGCTGCCTGCCTCCGCTTCTGTCATACATACATAGCTTATCTATATTTTCTATTGAGCCTGGCCGCAGCAAAGCTGCTTTACTTACACTGCACTTTGAGGGTGAGGCTGGAGCTGCGAGTCTCTCCTTCCGTGTTCGTTGCTCCGCAGGCATAAGCGCCAGCACTCTCTCGCTCCAGATGCGTCAGGTGCATGATTTCCGTGCTCTCGCCCGACATACGCATGCCCTGCAAGACATATAATAGAGATTAGGAATAAAAGCAATGCCACGACCACAAATAGTTCTTACAAAGAAAGATGGTATTACGCAATAATAAGATTTGACTTCATTCACTGTGATTCCACACAATTTGTTGCAGTTCACCTAGGACTAAGCGACTTAGTGCCCTGACAACTTGGCCTAGCTCTAAACATGGATCTAGCTAACGCTCGAAATAGCATATTGAAGTGAATACATAAATCACGGCTAATGGAAATGCAATTGAATCAGGAAAAGACCACAGCCACCGCAATGACAGCTAAATTCGATTAGATGTCATTAACAAATTCAGCGAATATCGCGAGCCAAGCGACCACAAAATGCTTTCAATAATATTTCGGCATCTATTGGACATCGAATTATATGGCATTCAAGCTATTCTCTATTGAATGCGCTGAAACGTATTATATTGTGACAATCGATTTAAACGCGCAATTAACGTTACGTCCAATGAGAGAAGCCTGCCAGCAGCAACATTTTCATTTTCATTTTCATTTTGTAATCATTTTTCCATTATTTCGCTGGCATCGGAATGCATAGAGTTAATTTTGTGCTGCTGTGAGAATATGAAAAAATTAACACTTCAATTATAATTGAAACAGCATTCAAATGCATTTCCATTTTCACGCATACCCTGTCAATACTAATGTGAGCTTATAGGGCTACGCGCTCAGCAGGAACTGCTCCACTTGATGTGCGAATGTGTAGAGCTAAGCTATATTCTTTCTGATATTTATTTTGAATATTGAATTCGAAAATGTACATCAGAGTAAGCGGTATCTTTCCATAGAAACAATCAAATGATTTCTTTATTGCAAATTTAATTATTCTGCATATGCTAATTGGAAATGTTGAATGATAATGATATAATGCCAATTCGAATTGTATTTTGCAATGCATTTTTAATGCGCTTGACTCTAAGTGGAGCGGGCATTTGACAGCTAAACGGAAATATGAAAATTAAATTTCATTCAAGTTTCTGGCTGACAAAGTCTTAAAGCCAGAAGAGTCTGGCTTTAAGGCTTCGGGTTATCTAGATGGGCAAAAGCAAAGTAGACTGCTGATAAAGTACATCCATAGGAGGAGCACTGTGAGCTGAGGACTGACAGGCGAAGAAGTGACAAAGTTTGCTTACTTTTTGCTGCTACTTGGAACTTTTTTTCCTGCTCGCATCGTCTTTCATAATTTTTGCCGATTTTTGCTTTTTGTTTAGGACAGGGCCGAAGGACGCAAGACAAAATGCCTTAAATATTAAAAAGTTTCCTTTTCTTTGCCACAATGGTCTCGGGCATAATTTGTTAAATGCCAAGCCGAAATATTGTATAATAATGTGAGTGAAAAAGAAAACATAATTTAAGACTATTGTGTGCGTGTGGCTAGCTGTGGGTGGGCATGGTGCGCCCATGAAAAATGATGATGTGCCATGTGAACAAAACTGTCAAAGGTTGTCAAAACCTTGCCCATTTAGTAATAACAACAACAACACAATGACGAACGGCCGAACAATGCCGGTCAAGCTTTGTGGCTTTTATGGTTGGCTCTAAATGTATACGAATGTAAGCAGAGCTGAGTAAGTTGGTTTGGCCAATCTCAGGCTTATTTGTCGCATGATTAATGCTTAAATCATTTTCAATTCAAGCCAACTTCAATCAAAATCCATCATTAGCAATTATTTATGCTCGGAGCACACACACAGTTGAGCAAATGTAGCGAGCAGCTTTAAAACTGTGCAAAGTCTCGGAAGCTGGCCACTTGGTAACCGAATAGGCCACATATTTGGCGCCTGGCATCTTACGAGTGGCAGTTGGCCGCAGCTTTCGAAGCTTTTTGGCTGCTGCTAACAATTTCGGTAAATTAAATTAAACCGCAAAGTGTCTGCTTAAGTTGCCGCAGGAATTTCGACAGCCCGAAAGCAGCAAACAGAAAGTAGAAAACTGAAGAGGGAGGAGCCAGAGTCTAGTGGGGCAGCAATTGATAATAAAAATTGGCAAAGTGTTTGCTGCCTGATAGGCGTCCGTGGCCAGGCTGAGCGAGTGTGGGGCACAGCAGAATGAGTGTAGATGAAAATCTGCGGCATACTTACGTTCTTGAACCAGGAGTAGCTGGTGACAGGTGGCCTGGCGTCCGCACGGCATTTGAATGTGACGTTCTGGCCCTCGGCCCGGGTGACCATTCGGCTGGGATCCTCGTTGGCCAAGTGCACCGAGACGGTAGGCGGATCTGAAACAAAGCAAAAGCAGGCAGATAAGTAAGTGCGGGCGTCAAATCCAATGAGCGCTGCAAATGGCCGGATAAAAGTCCAAATAATAAACGCAAATGGCTCATAAGGTGAGCCACCCGACCGACGGGCGTAACCAGCATTGCGTAATGTAGTTATCCCAAGCTGACGCGACCGATACTGCTGCTGCTCCCGGTCAGCTGTTGTCCGAGCAGCCAGCAGCCAGCAGCCAGCATACAGCCTATGGGCCACTTCAGACAGTCCATTGTGGTGCACGGCCGCCTGGCCATAAGCCAAATGGGACTATTAGTTACGGTTGTAAAAATCTAATACGCGACCGAGACTGGCGCCAGGATGAGGGCGCCTCCTGTCCGACCGCCATCTTGCGCAGTGGGTGGACAAAACTATGACCTCTGAGCACAAGACGCCAGAAATTGCTGGCATTTATGGTGAATTATTAAAAATGCGGCACGAAATTAAATCGAAATGAAGTCTGATGTCGCACAGCGAGGCTGTCGAGGTCGCATTGAGTGCAGGTAATTTAATTTGCTTTTGTTGCTGTCGTTGCTGTGCTCAGGCAGGAGTAATCTAAAACGGAAGCAGGAAGCGGATGTTGCAAATATTATGATGGCTAGGCGAAAAATGAGCACTGGAAACATAACAGTGAAAATTTAATCAAGCTAAGGCGAATGTTATGTAAAGGCCAACAGCAACAGCAACGACAGCCTTCATGCTGCTGATGATGATGATGATGATGATGATCAAGCATAATGACATTGGTGTTGCCGTTGACTGCATTTCATAAGCAGCTTAACGTTCAGCAGGCACAACAGGTGAATGCTGCCTGCCTCGGGCTTAGTTTGAAAAGAAACTGAAGCTGTTAGAACTGCAGCGAATGCTACTGCAGAGCTGCAAGCTCTGGAGTCCTAACCAAATTACTTTCCTCTGGTCGTAATATGCTCCTAATTGGACCTGCCGCGACGCAAAGTGCTTTAGGCCAGGCAAGGAGTCCTGAAAAGGATAGACACAAGTCCTTAATACCGAACAGAGCTCGTTTCCACGAATGCAGGTGAGTTCGAAGAGTTCAAGCGAAGCGGTCAATGGAGACTGAGGGAAGTGGCTTACACGGGCATCGCACCGAATCTCTATATGTGTCTGTACTCTATACTCACATGCCACCCGAATGATGCGCTTGTCCTCGATGGCGCCGCCGGAGAACCATGGATTCGACGCACGGCACGTCAGCTCCGCATTGTCGTTCTCTGATGTTACCTTCAAAGTTAGAATGCTCGTCGTTATGTTGGCATCCTGCGAAAAATTCAAACGATTATTGCTTAGATTCTGGTTTTATTAATATTTTTCAATGCCAGGCAACCGATTCGTTGGACCCCAACATAGGGCTCGAGTTGCATCTCGACACGAGCTTGGCAAATAATGAGACGTATTTTTAGTAGTTCGTTTTGGGTTACGTCAAAGGCACAGCCAAGCAACACCCAGCTCACCCACTAAACTCCCACTGTGCTCTGTTATCTCACGAATTGGTTATGCACGAGTTGCCTAATGTCAGACGACGCTTGGCTTTCGACTAGCCCAAAACTGTTCACGTTTTCTGCCCCAGCCACAGGGCTCCTGCTATGGCTCCAGTCTCTATCCATTAACATGGGCATAATTAGAAAGCGGAAAAAGCATCGGCAATGTCAAAGCCAGCAAAAGAACTCAACGTACATTAACGACGTTCAAATACTCTTTCAAATTTAATTTGCTTATCTCTTTTTTAGAAAATGAACTTTAGCCGAAAAAGAGATTGAAAATTGATGAGGATTTTCATGGCTTTAGCTGGCTGTTACACAGAAAGTGCCGATAACCGTAATACCTTGTGGCAGAGTATGGCACACGTATAACTAATGGATGCCGAAAGCCGAGCTGTCTTTACACTGTGTGGTCGCATGTCTTACAAACTGCTGCCCGGCTGCTGCGACTCCTGCTGCTGCACAGTCTGGCTGTGGCTATATGCCGCTGGCAAATGAACTCGTGTTGCATGTGAACGGCTGCTGATAAATTTAAGCAGAATGCACAAAAATGGCAATGGGCCCTTAACAAATGGCCCGAGCCCATCTACATAAATTCAAATAAAAATTCGCACATTAGTCTGGCCAGCGTCCGTCTGTGCGTCTGTGCGTCCTGCGTACGCCTTGCCGAGTGCAAATTTGTATAGCTCGCTTGAAAGTTTTTGGCAGTGCACTTAATCAAAGAGCTGCAGCAGGGAGCGCAGAACAGAGACAGAGGGGTAGCCGAAGGAGTAGCCAGCCAGGCCAGGATGGGCCACTTGAAGTCAACTTGTCTGCAGCTTCTCTCTCTCTCTCGCTCTCTCTATCTTTCTCTGAGGCAGAGCTGCAAAAGTTTGCCTGGCTCACGTCGCCTTTTAGGGTCACCCAGTGGTCGGCATTACCACAGCAGTAGCAGCAGCAGCAGTAGAAGCAGCAGCAGTCGTGGTCGTAGTAGTTGTTGCACTTCAGAAATTATTAAGAGCCGCACAGTTGCTTAAAGTTTGCTGTGTGTGTGTGTGGGTGTGTTACTGTTGATATCTAATGTCAAACGTGTCGGCAAAAAATAGTTTTACAAGTGCTTGTTTTTTTGTTAAACAAACATTTACCTCTTTGTCATTGTTGAGAGTCACCTCGGCATTGCGTATGGGCTCGCCATCGAGCAGCCAAACAATCTTGGCCGCCGGATACGAGCCCCAGGACTCGCAGCGTATGGCAATGGGATGGCCCGCAGTGAGCAGGTCGTTGGGCGTAATGATCTTTACACGAATGGGCTTCACTGTGAATACAATAGTGATGAGCGGCAGCTGCTCATAAAGCATAAAGTACTTTCACTTACAGTGCACCTGAATGGTGACATCTTTGGAGACCGGCTGCAGCAGGCGTGTGCCTTGGGCACGGCACTCAATGCGCGTGCCGTAATAGTCCCGCGTTGTGGTGCCAATCAGCAGCTGGTTGACCATAACCGTGGCGCCTTCCTCAACGGACGTGTGGCTGGTGCCAATCAGCTCGTTGCCATCGCGCCACCAGGTGACCTTCGGCGGCGGTCGCCCTGCAGAGAATCAATGACACATTATGAGTTCCAGCCTTCAATTTGGCCATTTGCTGAGGCCAGTCAATGTCAGCTATTGCCAGAGGCGCACTGCTGCACTGTTGCGGTTGACCAGCCGCTGTGCAGCATTCTCTGGGCAGTCCATGTGGCATGCACATAAATGAGCTGCCTGGACAGATGAGCGTGTAACCGCAGTCAGTCGGACAGACTGCGCCTGGCTGTAACATTTTATGCTATATGAAATGCCACTAATTGAATTAAAGCTTAAATCTTCATAAATTCAATTCAAAAATACAAATGCTTTCAAAGCTCTCAATTAAATTAATTTCGAATGAAATGTAAGCAAATTGATTTATCCTCAGCAATACTGAGGCTAGACAGCTAAATATGAGCAGAGTTTTAAATTGAAGTAAATTGAATATTTCTCAAAATTAAATTTTAAAGTCAATACACTCAGCAATATATATACTAATATATGTATTCATGTAATATTTGCATTTATATATATTTTTTTTATATAAGCTATAAACCTACCGCCTCTCACTTGACAGCAGAGAAAAAGTTCGTAACCCTCCCGAAATGGCCCAGCAAATTGAGAGATTTCTTTGCCCTGTGCATCAAATATGCGCGGCTCTTCAGGTGGCACTGCAAAAGGCAGAGAGAGAGAGAGAGGGAGAGTGAGTAAAAAGAGAAAGAGAGAGTGTGTTACTTTCCAACTTGCTGCAGATCATTTCAACTTACCAACGAGCGTCAGATTATGTCGAAAGTTACGAGTGGGTGAATTGAAAAAGTCAATGCGGCAGCGATAGACGCCGCCATCCTCGGGCTTAACATCCTTAATCTGCAGGCGCGAATCCTTGGGATTATCGCCAATGCTGAAGAACAGACGCTGACCCAGATCGCTGGCTATGGCCGCATGTGGCGCCAGCTTGACGTTGCCGCCGCGCGAGTCCAGGCTGCAATGCGAATGGTTAAGTGTGAATTTAGTGCGTGGGCGTGGCTGGTGGCATGGCGCTTATTATACATCATAAATAAACATATGCAAGCATCTCCTGGCTATTCGTTTGCTCTGGCGCCCAGGTTGTCCCTACTGCTACCATAATTTACGGCCATAAAAAATGACGCTCAATTTGCACGAACGTATGTGTGTGTGTGTGTGTGTGTGTGTGTGTGTATTGTTACTGTTGCTTTGCTGCTGCTGCTGCTGCGTGCCACGTTGCGACTTTGGCAGCTTTGCGCAAATTGCAGCAATTTGTTGCTGTTTTAGCAAATTACTCTGTTTATTTCATGTACAACGCCCGGCACTCTTATGGCTGAATTGTTGCCCAACCACAGCTACAGCCAGAGCCAGAGCCAGAGCTCGCGCTCGAGCCACAGCTCAGTTGTTGCAGTTCTTTATGATTATCGACTGAACGGTGGCCAGTTGTGCACCTATATGCCAGATAGTTGCCGCTGGAACACGCAAGCCCAGCAGCCCAGCAGCACTTGAAATGCGCGAGCAACATTGAAAATTTATCAACTGAAATTTATAAAAGCTGGCGGGCGGCGAGTGCCAGGCGGGGGCGTGTCTGATGCGTATGTGCGTGAAAATTTGCTACACTTTAGCGATGGCAACTGTAATCGGATGTGCTTTACATTTATTATAACAAAGTGGATTATGACGGCGTGGACGGGCGCATCCTTGTCACACTCACACACACACACACGCATGCGAGTACACAAAAACACTTCTTCCGGTATCCTGCTCCAAAATACCATCACAGGAAAAAAAAACAATGTACTCGGAAAAAAAGGACTGAATGGAAGCAAAAAAAATTGGGAAAAATGCGCCAAGTGTGATGGCAGCAAAGGATGTTGACGATTACTTCACGTTTTTGATGGATGGCTGTCGCCTGCAGGATGTGTTCCTGCGAACGTGTATCTGCATGAGCATGTATATAGACGTGTAACTGAGCAGAGCTGTGAAGCTGTGTGTGCAGCACTTGAGCAACATTTCCGCTAGGCTGCTACGTCTACTCGCTGCTGGCTCAGGTTGGTTTCAACTAAATAGTTTGACCAGGCTCTGAAATTGATTTGCTATGTTCGCCGAGCTACACTCACCTGTACAGCGGTATGCCAGTGGTGTCCTTGAACCAAAGCAGCAGCTTCACCGAGTCTTGCGCCGTGGGAGGAGTCAAATCACACGGCAGCTCCACGGTCTTGCCGGCAGCGGCCCAAACCAGGCGGGCGGGTACTGCAATGGGAAAAGAGCAAAAAGAAAAGTTGATTTTTTTGTATTTAGCAAAGCCTCAGAGAGAGAGAGAGAGGGAGAGAGAGAGAGGGAGAGGCAGCAGCCAATTGAAGTTGTCAGGTAGGAAGCTGTGCGCTGGCGTTGGCGCTGATAAAAATATATTTATTTCTTATTTGCACATCCTGCATGATTCGCTTGATTGTTTGTTATTTTAACACAATGCTTCCGCTTTAGTTTGGCGTGGAGCGCGAAACGAGATACTCAAAGCGTAGTGGGAGTTCTGCCAATGGGCTACACAAACGCCCATGACAACGCCCATGCCCATGCCCACGCCTCCTGCCGCGCCCATTGTCTGTTCGACGCTTCCGTTTGCTGGCTGTCGACATCGGCGCTGCTCTTGTTGCTTTTTGTTCGAGTTTGTTATTTTCTCTTTCACAAAAAAAAAAGCGAGAAAAAAACCCAAAATAATAAATAAAATAAAACAAATAACAAGTAAAATAAAAATAGTAGATATGGCTGGGGAAATATTTTTCTTTCATGCTACGCTGCTTCACCTCGAATTTTGGGTTCGCATTTCGTGTTATTTCAATCGACAGGCCAACCATAACGCGTCTCTCATTGTTTTCTCTAGCATGGCTTCAATATTTCATAAATATTGTGCTCGACTCCACACGAGCTGCTCTTGATTTACAACAGTCCCAATTAAATGGAGTTTTCATATAAAATTTGCTCCTATTTTGACCTCAATCATCTCTAAACTCTTAATTTCTTTACTCAAGCCTACATCACTCCAGTTGAGCTGCTGCAATTTAAGTGCCTTGAAGCGCAGCTCTGCAGCAACAGCAAACAACGCCGGCAACAAAAGTGCGAACAATTTTTAAAGCACTTTTTGCTGTTTTTTACGGTTTCTTTTTTTTCGCTTTTTTTTTGCCTGTTTGCCTGTTGTCGTGGCACTTTGATGCTCAAATGTTTTTTGCAAACTTTCGGAAGCGAAAGTGGAGTGCAAATTGAATCGCAGCTCCCACGGCAGACAGCTCCCCCTGTCGCCTGGCTGTGGAAGAAGAGCGGATTAGAGCAGAGCACATGCCGCCGCAACGTGCATAAATTTATGCAATCTTGTAGTGCGAACGTATTAGGAAATTATTGAAATAAGTACCGCATGTGGACCGCCCCCGCTCTGCCACTCGGCCACTCGGCCACCCGCCGCCCATGCTGGCCAGCGAGAACCGCAGCTCAGCAAGGCCACAAGCCATTTGTTATATTGCGCTGCATACTTTCCGGCGCACATTCGCTGACAGCTTGAGCAAAATGGCAAACATGGCGGCAGCACAGCTTCCGCTGCGGCATCGCCAATTTGTCAACGCTTTGGCTTGTGGCAAGCTGGCCAAATGTGCGCTACCAGGCAGCCGGCACAAGGCAACACCTAGTCGTAAATCCATATAAATGGCTTGGGCCAGTCAGCCAAAGCACGCGCAGCTGCAGGGGCAACAGTTAGTTTATATTTGCTTAGCCGTTGCGGTTTTGCCTGTTGCAACATCTAATTAAGCTTTGAAGTTACCCACCAACAGCAGCAGCAGCAGCGGCAGCAGCAACTCTATGCTGCCCGTACGCCCTATTTTTAGATGCCCAAAGGCATGGGTCCAGTTGCTGGCGGCATTCATCTGCCCATTCTTAATGATTTATGCATTCATTCAATTCTTTTATTGGCAGCCCAGGGGACGACGACTTTGATGTCTGTGCCGTATCTCAAAATGAGAAGAAAAAACCATACATACACAAGAAATAGTTGCTCTCTCGAGTCTTGAGCTCTACCTGCGCCCCCAACATGAATGGCATTTCCCGTAGCGCTCATCTCCCAGCTCTCACTTCTGTTTGATGTTATGTTTTGACACATAGCATTATTTGCGGCTATTTTCGGCCTCATGTAAATTACTTAGCACGTATGGGACGCGCCCGCTCGGGGGCGAGTGCGCGTATATCCAATCGAAATTTTTACGGCTTGTCAAAGTTATTTGGGTGGCTCATTATTTAAGCATCGGCGCATTTGACAGGCTCTCAACATGGATCAATTAATATCCATCGAATGTGTTGAGTGTGTTTTCCAATTCTAATTAAGGCAATATTACAGGAAATGTTTAATGAACTCGTGAGATTAGTTCCGAAATAAACGAACAATTATGGGGAAAGCTATAAATAAATTCTAGAAAAATGCAGCTTGTGAAAAACACTTTAGATGATGAACGATTATAAATAAACATATTGTTGATATAATGCTCATGCTATAAATAGCAGCTGCAGTAAATAGAAAATTCAAGAAAAGGCAAGAGAGAGAGCCAAGATAATTGTTTGAAATGAAATCTGACTTGTGGACTCCAGAAGCTTCAGCAAAATTCCATTGCATTTGATTAATTTATAAAAAAAAATTCAAATTTTGTTCAATTTGATTTGATTTTAAGAAAAATTAATTATAATACAACAATATGAATAATTGTAATACATAATTCTATCATTCTCTGCGTCAGCAGTTAGTACTTTTTTGTAATTTAAGCCAAAACTTAGCTCTTATGCACAGCAACTGCTCATAGCTAGATCTTAAATTTCGAAATTCAACATGCTTTGAATGTAAATATTACGCATACGCAGCGTGGGACTTTGCATGCATTAAACAAGAGTCGTAAAAGGGCGTAGCAAACATTATGTGCAACATTCGCCTAGCTCTCAATCTCTCTCCCTCTCTCTCTCTCTCTCTCTTTCTCTTTCGCTCTGCCATCGCCCGTTCGTGCTGGCAGGCACCACGTTGCGGCACAAAAGACATTACATAAATTATGCAGACAACAGACGACAGAGACAGCGACTACAACAGAGCAGCGCTTTCTCGCAGCTTCAAATTGTTTAAAATCATAATATTTGCGTTGCCAAAAAAAAAGCATAGCAGAAATTGTTATTTGAAAAGCACAAGCTATTTTAATTAATTAAAAAAAAATATATATATATTGTTTTATTGCGCTCGGCAGAAGAGTTTAGTGAACTCTAGCTGAAATGCGAAAGGAAAATAACAATTGACAATAATAGAAAATCAGCAAACGTGTCGCTAAACAAACTCACAACAACAGCAGCGTGCCAAATGTAGCACGCAATGTAAACAACAATAAAAGAAACTACAGCAATAACAACAAGCTCTGATTCAAATATATGCCAAACAACAAAAAACTTGGCAGCCTTTCAATAGCAGCAAATATCTGTGCCTTGTTTTAGTTTTTCAATTTGATCAAATAGTTTTATTGCTCAGCCCAGCACGGCACACATCACAGCTTTCAATTGATTTGGGTTTCATTTCAAAGTTTATCCTGGCAAGGGGTTGGGGAGTGGAGGGGTGGGTGATCGATGTGCGCTGCGCGGTTGAAGCAAACGCCCCACTGTGGCTGCGCTGTGGTTTTTGTTTGTTGCGGTTGCGGTTTTGTCTTTTATGAATATGTGATTGTTGCACATTAAAGATAGCACGAGGCAACTACCTGTAATTAAGCCACAAATAAATAGCCTAATTTAATATTAACTAATTAGTTCGCAAAATTATTCAAGACAGCGAAAAATCGCGAATTCCTTTTAATATTAAAAGGGATTTCGAACTCTAATTAAATAATACTTTTATCAAGCGTAACTAATTCGACATGCGTTTGCTGGCTGGGATTTCTGTGGCTTTCGCTTGAAGTTTGATTGAAACATATGTTGAGCACATAAAAGTCAATTACAGCTATAAAAGAAAGTTAATGAATTAATATTAGCCAAACTTATACTTGCTTGTTCTGTGTAGTGCCTGTGTATGCTTGGCATTTGAGTGTGCTCTGCTGCTAATGAAAAGTTTATTTAGAGCTCTGGCAACTTTGAACTAAATTAGAGGCAATTGCCAAGATAAATATTTGAGTTTCACTATTCACAGCTGCCGAGTCTGGCATATGGTGTTGGCGTTTGCCGCAGATGCTGATGGCTGCTGCTGCTGCTGCTGCTGCTGCTGTTGCTGTTGCTGCCTTTTTAAATATTTTATTCAGCTGCCTTTGTCCTGTTACATTTTTTGCCACGTTGCGCCACATTGGGGCAAATTGTTTACATTTAAATTGTACATTATGGCAAACACACATACACACACACACACACACGGCCACAAAATGTTGCAAGTTGAGAGCGAAAGTGGTTGGCATTGCCACGACAAGTAAATGTACAAGCAGCGCCAGCAGCATCCATGCCAAGCCCGCCTCCTGCCCCGCCCAGCTCGAGTGTAGTCCAAGTCGTCACTGACCCTAATGTACTTTCTCACACTTCTCGCATGCATTACGGACTACCGAACAGAGCAGCCTTCTGTGGAACAAACTTTTAAAGTGCTTACTCACACACACACACTGGCACACACACTCGCACACACTCTCGCACACACTCTCGCACAGTGCCTGCTAATATGCATGTATATGAGTATTTACTTATAATTAGAAATGCCTGCATGTTTTTTCATCCCGACTGCGGTGTTTATGTAGGTTTGTGTGCATTTCCGTTTGCCATCATGTTATGTAGCAAACAAAGCTAACAACTTTTAACGGACAAACGGCAGAAAACATATAACTTTTTTCTCTATGCTCTGCGTCTCGCTCGCTCGCTCGCTCGCTCGATGCCTATTTTGACCAAAGCTGGAAATTTTGTTTGCTGGCTTGTTTGCATATATATATATATGTATATGTATATTTATTTCTGAGAATCATTTCATAGTCGAGATGTAGGGCAGGAGCCGAAATATGAAAGCATTTTGCCCAAATTGCTGTGTCAAAAATATATATTAGCAAAAAGTTGGCGCCAGTCGCAGTTCTGTGAATCGCACGCGCGACGCGCAACCAAGCAACAAATGTCCACGGCAAGTCAATTAGGCAACAAATATAATGTATACAGAAGTATACGCAAATATACGAGTGTTTTGGCAAGCTGTTTATGACCCACTGCCGGCCGAAACGAATGAAAGACGCTTTAAAGATTTCTCTTCTAATAAATCTTTTGCAAGTTGTTGCCACTGAGTTTCGCATTGAGTTTGTTTCTGATTTTTTGTTCTTTATTATTATTTGCTGCTGCCTGCTGCCTGCTGCCTGCTGCCTGCCTGCTGCTGCTGGGGTCAGTCGCTGTCAGTGAAAGTTTTCAAATTAAATTCAGCGACGCCATTTTCAATTAGAAAACTTCTTTGCACAAAGTCATTCGCAGGAGCCTGGCCGACAAATTCAATGGTAGCCGCAGGAGCTGATACCATAGCAAGAGTAGAAGGCATGTGGCAGCAGGGAGCTGGCATTTGTCTCTACTCTAGTGAGTGTCTCATCATTGACCATCCCAACTTTTTATCAGTTTGTTCGCTTCCCCTAGGCGGGACTCGTGTGCGCCTTTGTGCCTTCAATTAAAATGCGTTCGCTGTCATTTTGGACGCCGTATTGCACTTGCTACGTGATTTAATAATAAAATACGAGAAAATATTCCAGTCAGCGCTTTGTTGTCTGTCTTGTTGATGCCATTGTTGGCCGGCCATTACGTGTCTCCTTTAGTTTCCTTTCATTTTTCCTTTTTCCTTCGCTTCTTTCTTTATTTTTATTATTATTTTTTTTTTTATCAATTTTTTCTGCTTGTCCATCCAGCTGGCTATGCAACTGTTGCTTGGTCTGCTTGTGTGTGGGTGTGTGTCCTTGTATATGGCGACCTGAGAACCTTTTAGTGGCGCGCATTCAATATTAAATTTTCTATTAAAGGAAGTGCTGATGGGGCAACGAGCCACTTGATGCTCTTGGGCAGCTGCGATAAATAAGCAGATTACGCATACGCCCTGTGGCCGTTAATTATGGGCCAAGCTTACAGTGAGTGAGACTCTGCTATTATTAATGCAGTCCTTTGGCCTTGGTTGCATTTTACATTTATGCTGAAATGTATACTTAAATATTTATAATATTTCAATTGCAAATTATTGAAATCCACTTGGTATGCATAAACATTTTAAATGACCGCAATTACTGTGCACAAGCAGATGATGAAATTTTATTCCATGTTAATTGCAGCACTTTCGGGAATTCAGAAAGAGCAAAATGACCTAGCGGTTGCTCTAATAGCGCGTAAATTACTTGATTTAAACTGTACACACTCACACACAGTCTGCGCTGCAAGAGGTGGCGGGGGCGTGATATTTATGTTGTTTGCGGCATGCTCATGGCAATGCGCAAATGAGTCGAAAGTAACTCTGCAGCGTGCACATGTGGTCATGATTTATGAAAAACTATGCGATTTTAATTTTGACCAAATGCAAATATATAAAATAAAAGTTGTGTACGGCGAGCACTTGGCAACGAAATTGAAATACTCTTTACGATAAGCATAAGACTATTTTATGCTGTCCAATAAACTGATAAACATAGTTGGCAAATAAATACTTGCTCAATGGGTTATTCGTTGGCTGCAAAACTCAAAGCTAAGCAAAGTCGAAATTCTGAGCAGCAAGAGAGAGCACTTGAAAGGCTTGCCTCACTGACAGACTAATTGAATATTGCTGTGTTGTTAAATTACATTCATGGGATAAAGCAAATCTGTGTATACTTCAAGAAGGCGCATTCAAGTGGAATTTTGTGTATCTGTGTGTCTTGGCATCGGACGTATAAGCGATAAGGTTTATAAATAGGAAAAATCTAATAAATTAAATTATGATTAAATTATTATGCAAAAAAATAAATAAATAAATCATAAATAAATAAAAAATAAATAAATAAATAATAATAAAAATAAAATAAATAATAAATAAAATAAATAATAATAAAAAATATATATTGAAAATTATAAATTAAATTGAAATAACAAAAATTGAAAAAAAAAAATAAATAAATAAATAAATAAATAATAAATAAATAAATAATAAAAAATAAAAATAAAATAAAAAATAAATAAAATAAATAATAATAAAAAATATATATTGAAAATTATAAAGTAAATTGAAATAACAAATTTTATGAGCAATGTAATTGCTTACTGAAAATATATATATATATAAAATATATATGTCGAAAATTAATAAAAATTATAAAATTGGAATTAGCTGCTTTTTAATATAGCTTAGAGCTTAAAATAAAAATTTAATTTAATAAAAATTTTATTTTTCAAAACTTTATAATTTACTTGAAATCAAAATTTACCTGCTAAATTATTTTACAAATATACTACATAAAGTTAAAGTCTAAAAAATCATGTTCCAATTGTGGCTGAATTATGTGACAATAGAAAAAGTAATGTTTGGGAATTTTAGCCTAACATTTGTCAAACCCAACTGAACAGTAAGAAGAATCTGATGCCCTGCAGAATAGCATGAAAATAAACCGCAATGAAAATAATGCGCCACAAATATAGAGAAGCAGAGCGAGAGAGAGAGAGAGAGAGAGAGAGATAGAGATGGTGAGGGTGTGAAGACAAGTGCAACTGGAAAATAGTGAAAATGAGCAAATAAATTAAAAAAGCTAGCAGCAAGGGCAGCCAGAGCAGCAACGGCAACGGCAACGGCATTTAAAAGTAAAATATGGCAACGGCATGCAGCAAAACATTTTTGCAAACGTAGCAGGCAACCACAGCAGAGCAGCAGCAGCAGCAGCAGCAGTTACAACAACAAAGCAATCGAAACAGCAGCGACAGCTACTGCAACATGCAACACATGCTGTGCAACATGGGCCAGACTGTGTAGTTGCTGCGACAATTTTGGATGCCAAGCGGCAGGCGGTTGGGCGGTTGGGCGGCTGCAAGGTTGAGCGCTTGGTTGGTTGGTTGGGCAGAGCAGGTCTTTGTATAGAGCTCGTTGCAGCGTCTGAAACTAGGACAACGCTCCGGCCGCTTGGCATTATTGTGTGTTGGCTGCTGTTAGCTCGGCTAGCGCACTGTGAAACTGGTCGAGACATTGCGCATTATTTACACGCGTGTTTATTATTTTCAATTAAACTGCTCACTGAGCACTTATCATAGATAAACATGACCGCTTGACAGCGACTCTGCCGCTTGTGACTCATGGCCCTGGCAGCAGCAGCAGCAGCAACCAGTAACTCACAGATACGAGCTACAAATAGTTTGAAATGACGCTCGCCTAACACTAAGGGGCATTTATTTATAGTTCATCTTCAAGTTGTTGTCGTTAAATTGCGTAAAAATCATTTTTGAATTTGTGCCAGTTTTTTTCGTTTTACAAACAGAAACACGCAGCTATGCCCTGCAGCACCAATAGATAGCACATGTATATATAAATTTAGTATATATACAACAGAATATATATATATGTATATGTATAGAAATATCTGTGTGATGTTGCTTCTATTGATTAGAAAATATTCCCGTGAGTCAAACGAGCTTAAAATATATTTATGTATTTTTAATTCTATTTTATACAGATTTTTATTGCATTTGTTTTTCTATTGATGCTGCGACTTTAAATCTTTTGCTGAAAACTACTATTGGAGTCTATTGAGTTATAGTTACAGACTTTCAAGTCAACTTAATAGCTAGAGTAATATGTGGTCGACGTACTAAGCAATATGTGTATATATTTTATTAAATACAGAAGCTAAGTCAATTTAGCAATAATTGTTTGTATAAATAAAGTCAATAAGAATCAGAAATTCAGATTTGAGCTAAGTTTTTATTATTAGTTAGTTTTTCATTCATTCATACGACTTGAGATTAGTTATTTAAATGTTTCTTCTCATTTAAATAGCTGTATAATATATACATATATGTCGTAGCTTTAGAATGTTTACTGTTGCCTTACATTATATGTTTGCTTAACATTGAATTCTCGGATCCGCCGACTTCTACCACCAAACGTGTTTCTTATTCAACCGTCTCTGATTAAGTGCTCTTTGTCGGCTCTCCTGTGCAACTGCCTCTTGCATATTCTCGTTCATCAATATCATAGCAACTCTGTGCGAGGAACATAAGTAACCCTCTCGCTCTCACTCAGCGTCATCTGACACCGCGTTCAGCAAATGCTATAGTTATCTCTCTCCTAATGACAATACATCCTCTAACTCATTCGGTTAGCGCTAGTTGTCAGTTTCTCTTTAATAGTACTGCAACTGTCAATCACAACACAATAACTAACACAATCTCACAATGTCACACCGATACGACATATACATCACATATAGAGTTCGATCTCGAGTTCCTCTCATATTCCATTTGTCTCTTTATTTCAAAATAAGATTTTTATATTTATAATAAATATTTTATATTTTATTGGCTAAATAGCTAGCTAAATGTTAATTTAATTTTTTATTTTTATTTAATTTAATTTTAATTTAATTTATTAGCTAAATGTAAAATGGTTTATATGTTATTAAAAAAATAAATAAATTAATAAAAAAATAAATAAATAAATAAAAAAAGAGGATTCTTATTTATATTAAAAGCAAAGTTTACATTAAATACAAAAAGTTATAATAAAATAAAATAAAATAAATAAAGCACTTTTTTCTTGATAAGTTGTCATATGTTTTGCTGTTGTCATTTTGATTATTTTATTTATTTTCTTTATTATTATTATTATTTATTTATTAATTTTTTTTTTTTTTAATTTTGCAATTTTTTTTTTTCGATATAATCATAGACTTAATTTGCCTTGTTGACCCAAATTGTCAATAAATTATTTATGCATCAAGTGTAGACGAGGAGCGAAAATAAAAGAAATAAAGTCGTTGCGCTGTCAGCCATTGGAGCAGAGACATCGACTGCCACCGGTAGGAAAATCAATTTAATTGCAGGCGACAATTAAATTTACGCCGAATTAACAGCGACACTTCAGTTTTTCCGCCATTTGGTACTCTGGGTACTCTGGGAAGTACACGCAGCATTCGGGCACTCGACTGTCAGGCTCTGAGGCCAGACAAACGTCGCGCTGATTTCTTGTCAAACAATTTTTTAATCAGCGTCGCTTCAGTAGCGCTCTAGCGCTGTAGCGCTGTAGCTACATGGCCTCAGCCATGGCCATGGTCTCGACTTTCAGTGCGACAGGGCTACAGATTGTGATATTTAATTTCATTTGGCTGTTGGCGCCGCATCAGCGCATGCCGCCCAAGTTTGGCGCTGTCCGAGCTACGGCCGCATTGCTTGAATGCCAGCTGGAATGGTGTCTGGTAGTAATTGCCTGCACATTCTGAGCCCGTTTTATTTGGACACTGGCATTTCAGCAGCTGAAACTCGAGCGGAGCGTGTGAGCAGCTGACTCATTCGCGGGTGGGGAAGGGGGTTGTGGGGTCCCAGCGCCAGCTGCTTAATTTGACAAATTCGCATGACGATGAGTGCGGCTAATTAGGCGCCTTGGCATTGTCTTTAGTCTCTTTTGGACATTTCCAAGAATTTCGAGCTGTTACTCTTTATGGGGCCGACAAGCGCATATGCATAACGATAACAATAACAATGAGAGAAGCCAGAGGCAAGACCAGAGAAGTGCCGCCAGCAAAGTTTGTTTGCGTTGCGTAAACAAATAATTAAAATAATGTGACGAGGCCAAGCATCAGTTGCAGTTACAGCTGCATGTTGCAGCTGCGTTTGCCATCAAGCATATCGAAGCAGAAGAGAACTCTAAACGATGGGAACTTGAAAGTTGGCCCATTTTGGGGCCCATCATTATTATTGGCTTGCAATGTGTTGTGCAGATGCTCTGGCCGAAGCTTTTAATTGTTTCTTTCTTTCTTTGTTTTAGTTTTTTTTTACTAATAACTGCGTCAGCTGTTGCCACCCCCGTTCCAAAGAGACGCCTACCCCTCGTTGACCCGAAACGCTAACTAGGAGTCAGCAGTAAATATTTTCTTTCTTTTTTTTCTTCGCTGCTAATTGATTTATTTACTGCGTGTGTGTGGGGTTGGGGAAGGAGGGAGGGAGGTTGGTAGAGCTAAGGGTAATAGGCAGGGAATGCAGGGAATTTTTTGAAAAAAGTAATTTAATGCTAATTTGCCTGTTAATCGAGCTGCTCGCTTACCCTTAATGTTCCCTGCCTCTGTGTGTGTGTGTGTGTGTGTGTGTGTGAGCACAAATGAAGTGTGAAATGTTGGCAGCCTTGTTGCTATTGTTGTTGTTATTATGCATTGATTGCTAATGAGCTTGAACATTTAGATGATTTAATGCGTTGCTCTTTGCTCATATTTAATGCGAGGACAGCAAAGCAATCAATAGTTGAAGCACACACAGATTCAGAGACTCTCTGCTTTTCTTTGCCATTCTCTGTCTCCCGCTTTCACACGCAGCTCATATCTCTTTCTATTTCTGTTGGAGCTGCCAATAAACCAAAAACCTTGCTCAAGTGGCGAGCAAGGCGGTAAAGAAGTCCATTGACAATATATCAAGTATGCGCTTGTTTATGGCCACGCCCAGTTGTGAAATCCCAGCCAGGCGGCGCCTTGGTATCCCAGCTGCCCAGCTGTTACAACATTGGAGCAGGCTGCCATAATTCAGAGGCGGCTCATTCAATTTGCCTGCAGGGCGCTCGACACACCTCAGCGACCGCCCTTTCGGCACCCTTGCACACAGCATCGGCTGGCCCCAAACTATGTGTTCTCTCCTTTGGCCATTTTGTAGCTATTTTATTTTATATTTATTTGGAGCTTCTTTTGCCATTTACAGTGTGACATTTCAACGGTGCCGCACTAGCGGCAGTGCTGCTGCTGCTGCTTCCATGTCTGAGCGACAAAATTCGCTTTACGAGTTTATTTATATGGAAAATATGTAAATTTACGACGCCAGCAACAGCAGCAACAGCAACAGCAACAACGAACAGCGAGCAACATCAGCAAATAGAGTTGGGAGTACGTAGATATTTTATGCAGAGCAGTGCATACTTTGGGGCGTGTGTGTTTAGATTTACAAGTGCGATTCAGCAATCGTAGCCGAGTTTAGTTTATGTTGCCGCTGAAAATGACTCGGCTGTGCCAACGATTTATACCCTCTGGCCGAGAGCATTGCGTTTTGATGCAAACTCAAATGGAATGATATGGAATGAAATGAAATGAATTAAGCGTGTCTGCACTGGGCGCAATAATTTAAATAATTTTTTAATTAAATCCACAGCTGACAAACTATTCCAATTTATGGGCCAACGACTATCGAATAAATAAATCAAAGCTGCAACCGAAGCGCAGCTTCAAATGCAGCCATCGCATTGCTCCCTAATTTATTTACTCCGACTGATGCCATTTATGGCATTTTATTACTGCACTGCTGTTGCCTATTGCGCTGCTACTCTATTGCGTTTTCAATTTGCGACAATTTATGGCAACATATTATGCAAATCCAGTGCCTAATCACCCCAATATGTAAAACGAGAGAAATAAAATTGGAAAAAATGGAAAAGTGGAAAAATGGCTGCCCTCTAAATTAAAATTTAATAAATATGTAAATTACGTAAATTACTGTTTGCCTGCATGCGATGGTCATTTCCGTTTTTAGCCAGCCACGCCCACCTCGGGCAAATTTCAATTAACGCTTAGACAATGCTCGAGTCGCTGGCAGACGGCCGACGACAAACGCCACCTAGCGGAAAATATTGCAAAACACACGCATAGGGAGGTGGAGAGCGGCACAAACGAGTTGATTACGTGTCCCAAATAGATTTCATGGAATTTTGTTGCGAATTAGCAGTGAAAAAAAAAAAAATAATAATAATAAAAAGCGAAACAAAAGCGAAAGGGGCATATTCCGTCCGCTTGGCATGTTCAAGTGATAAATTCAATTTTCCACTTGAACGCCAAAAACCGCTTCACGCCCACCCATTAGCCCCCGCCCCAGCGCTCACACTTCCACCCGGCAATGTGTGACTAATGGCGCTTGCTTGTTGGCGGCATTGGTGGCGGCAATCAAACAGAAATCATAAAGGCGTGTTGCCCGAGCATAAACGTAAACAGGCAGCCTGGATCGCCGTCTCGAACAATGGGTCACAAGTCCCCGTCTGTCCAGCGCATGCCGAGCGGCGATAAAAATTACAAAGCTCATACCAACTCAACACCAATTACAACAACAATAACAACAAAGACTTCCAATGGGTGCACTGAAGCGTGGCTACTACTGCTGTTGCATTGCTGAAGGATATCTCGTTGGGCGTGTCCAGCGACCGTTGACGGAATGTGAATCACAACTTTAGCTGAGCTATATACACAGATATACACATGTCAATCCGTCCAATATACGTTCGTTGGTCACATCTGTGCGCCTCAGTACAAATACATACTTCTGTCTATGCCCTCTAAGGCAATGAAATACCCTAAAGGCGATAGTAGGCGATAGTAGAAGCATGAACTAACTTGGATTTAATATATTAAATAAATAAATAAAAAAATCTCACAGATTGTATTATTAAATTTAGCTCTTGATTGCTTAATTTGAAGTATATAATAGATTAAATTCTTATTAATTTTAAAAAGTTAAAAAAGTATTATATAGCAAAATGAAAAACATAAAATTTTACAATTAAAAATAATTTTAAATTTCAATAAAACATATACTCCAGAAAAGTCAACTTTTTGTCACGTTCGATATTTTGGCTTTTTGTAATTATCTCGAAAACGGATTTATTTTAGTACTAATCAAGAGCAATATATTTAACTATTTGTCAAAATAAAGAAGATCTTTGCCATATTCAAGATAATTACACTTTACATAATTCATAATTCACTTACACAAGATAATTGACTTTTCTGGAGAATTATTCCGAATTAAATAAATTTTTATATATGATAAAAAAAAATAATAATAATAAATAAATTTTTATATATGATAAACAAATTTTTATATATGATAAAAATTTATTAAATTTTTAATTGTTAAATCAAGTATTATATAGCTAAAAAAAAATGAATAAATAAAAAATTTGAATTAAATATTTTACATTATTTATATTTATAATTATTCTTAGCTTTTGCGAGCCAGCAAATGTATTTAGAACGTTGGCCCTTTGCTTAGGACTAGGCAAAAGCTGCTTCATAGAATTCTTTGACATTTAATGGAATGTACAAAAAAAATATACAAAAATATTTTGCCATGTTAGTAACTTCATTTCAACTAGTGAAGTAGAATCTAATATTTTACTTGGATATACTTAATTGAAGCTCTTCTCAATAAGTCCATGCCAACCAGCTCATTGGAAGTGCTTAAACCTGAAGGCTGGCATAAAATATATTCATAAAAGTCATTTAAGAAGTATTTTTTGCATTTGATTAACTTTTTCTGTGCCCAATATGAAGAGCATACAAATTCAACATGTTAAATATTTTTTGGACTTTAAAGAACATCAAGAAAAGAATCTGCATAAGATATAAGAAACAAATACTATACTGAATTGAAAAAGAATGAAGCTTCAAGTATTAAGCAGCAGACCAAGTATTTTCGGCAACATTATTAAATATATTAAGCACTGTCAGATATGTGGCAATAAAAAATGTTTATTTTCAATTTTATGCTTTCGCATCTGTCAAATATTTACTCATACTCATATTTATAGAGATTAGAGCTAGTGATAGCATACAAAATGTTTGCGTGCTTTTAGATAAAACGCAAATACCCTGTAAATAGCTGTAATTACAGGCTAAGTAGCTCTAAGGGCTGTGGCCCATACCCTATCCTGCCCTGCCCTGCCCTGTCCTGCCCCGTCCTGCCCCGTCCTGCCCAACACTGTCTGCTGAGTGATTTGGTCTGATTCAGAGCTTTGACCAGTCGCTTTTAATGCGATTTTGGCATGTGCAGACAGACGAAAAGTGGCCAAATAAAAATGGTCATAAAATTGAATTTTTTATGAGTGCCTTATGCCCGAAAGGGTTAATTTCGAGGAATAACCCCCGTGAAGCGAAGCGAAGCGTTAAGCGGAAAAGGCAAAGGCCAAACGCTGTTGACAACAACAAACGATGTTCTACATTGGTCTCTCCATTTGTTGATTCACACCTTTTGGCATTGGGGCTTTTATGCTGAATGCGACTGAAAGGTTGAGTGGGTTGTGTAGACTGGCGGGCCTTAGGGCAGAGCGTTGATTAACGGAAGCATTACTCACAGAGAGAGGGGCTCAATCAAGTGCAAAATGCAAATGTTTTGAGCAGCTAAAAATATCAACACAAAAGGGAAATTGTAGTCCATAAAAGCGGCAACCAGCAGTAAGCAGCAGTAGCGGTGTCTCAGCCCCGAGCTCGACGAGCTTCAGCTGCTGATGCGCCCTGGCTTTGCTGCTGCATTTATTGCGCTTGTTAAGGCCAACAGCACAGCCGGGGTTGGGGCTGCTGCGAGGGGCGCCGCAGCAAGTTAAAAAGTCATAAAATGATATTTATTTCATTTCGCTGCCGCGTAATGCGCACTAACTGGGTGGTGGTGTGCCTTGCGGGTGGCTCAAGCAGCCACTAAGGCAAGGCAAAGCAGCCGCCGAAGCTATCCACAGCTGGAGAAGCTAAAGATGTGCTATAGATTTGCCTTTTATGTGAAATTTATATTTCAGCGAGCCACGAAAGAGAGAGAGGGAGAGAGAGAGAGAGAGAGGGAGTCGGCGAAATAACAAAGAGTGAATCTACGACTGGTGTTGTGGGGGCGTGGCCAGGAAGTCGCACCGAACACATTTTCGCACAACTATTTGCCGCTCGCTTTATAGAGTTGAAGCTTTGACTTCTGCCGAGGGGTTGCTGCAGGAGCTGTGGAAACGACAATGGAAACGAAATGTTCTCCTTCAGCCTTGTGGCTTTTTAATGTTTTCTTGTTAAAGTTTATTGAAAAACTTTGGACAGTCACGTTTGAGTAGTCAGCGGGTGCCCTAACTTATAACTGCGCACAGATATGTATATACATATATACATCGTATCTGATGCCTGTCCAGAAATGAAACAGCTGCACGAATGCACGGCCCAACGCCCATGAAAGTGGAGCAAAGCGATTTTTCCCGTTTTGTTCAGTGAGTGAAGAGAAAAAAAAATGAAGAAATAAATAAAAATAAAAATAAAAGGAGAACTGACAAAAAAAAAACATGTTCTGTTGTGTATTCTCTGCGAAAGATGAACGCTGACTGGCCAGAGGGAGAGCCGAAGCGAGAGCGTGCGTCCATGTTTGTTCATAATTGAAATTTCGCGCTAAACAGGAAGTAGCAGCATTTGCTGTGCATTCCTAGACACTTGTTGTGCCTCGAAGGTTCACTTGGCAGGGCCATCGAGCGACTGGCCAATGTTGTTCATAAGTGGCGGAGCACTACTGAATTTATTGGGGCAACTGGCTTGGGGCAAATGGAGAGCACATGTTCCAAAAGAAAATAATAGAGATTGGGCACAGTTCGCTTGAAATGAGTGCGCCTGAGTGAGCACAAAATAAAGCGAATTGAATTCGCAATATGAGAAAATGCTTTAAATTGAATCTATGCCTCAATAAAAGCCTTCACGCTCTGATGGCAGCCGATGCTGCGCCTTGGCGCATTACTGATGTACGCTGTGATGATACCTCGACTTTTGTCAATTCCCTGATTTATTCAGCCCTGGCTCGACCGTAATATATATTCCATCCGTATTTGCGTTGCTCCAACACACTTTGTGCTCTATTCATGACATTTTCTTTAGCTATTCTAGCCCATTTATTTTTCTTGTTTGCTGCGACTGCGACTGCTATTGCTGCCGCCAATGCCGTCTGTCAAGCTGCATCGCCAGTTGTTGCCACTTTGTATGGGTGCGCCTGATCTGGAGATCTCTGCCTGCAGTGGCATCATCCTTGCACGTACTTCACTGTGACATGTGCTTCCTCTGTTGTATTTTTGTAGCAGCTCCCCACAATATTTTCCCTGTTATTTTCCACATGTGAAATTGAACTTTGCATCTTGGCGCAACGTGCCAGCTCTTCTCTGCTCCCTCCCTCCCAGCTCCCCATGCCACATGACCAATGTTGCACTTGACTTGTGACGCCCCCATCCCTTGGACGTAGTGCACCCTTTCTTCCATAGTCCATGCTTGTGACGTTGTTTTGACACTGCGAACGCGCGCGCGTGTTTATAAATAAATATATACTACATATAAGCACACATGCATATGTATGCATGCATGTGTGTGTGTGTGTGTGTGTTGGCCCATGTGTGCGTACAATGTATATGGAAATATGTTTGAGAAATATTTCCACGCTTTCGCCTGCTTCTGCTGCTTCTGCTGCTTCGCTGCTGGCTGCTGGCTGACAGCGCACATGTGTCGCGTTTGTTTGATGGTTAAGCGGGAGGGGTGCGACGCTGCAGCCCTGTCCCTGGCTGTGTTTCCCTTTGAAGTTCATAAAAATTAACAAAAAATCAATTTACAGCACAAATGACGCGCTGATGAGGACGCACTGCGACCGTTGAATGTTGTTCGAGGGGGCGCGAATTGTTTACATTGCAATCGAACGGAGCGCCGCCTCTGATCTGAGCTGCCACGCCCACTGTCGCTGGGAGGGTTGATGTTGTTTTGCGCGTGTTGATTGCCCATCAAAACAAAGCTTGGCATGGCCTGAGGAGCGCAGCTTGACATTTGCCTAGCACAATTGAGTGCATATAAATCGAATGCTAATGCCAAGAACTTCAATTTGATATATAAACATAAACGCCGAGTATATATGTACATATATCTGTGTGTGTGTCTGAGTTTCTATATAGTATATGTGCGACGGAAAAGACTTGTGAATATAAAAATAGTGACGATTATGATGAAAATATTCATGCGACAAACGGAAGCCACAGCCAAGTGCCATGGCAATGTCCCAGGAGCCGCACAGTCGCAGCGTGACGCCCCCCGCCCCTTGCCAGTTACACGAATGTCTGTGTGTGTATTTATTTGTGTGGCAACGTTAGGCAGCACATTCGAGTTCCATTTAAAGCGTCATCAGTGCCAAATACCCCAGCATCGAGTGGGGCGACCTCTTGAAGAGTCTCAAAAGTCAAAAGATGGAAATGGCCCAAGAAACGATCGGCATTTTAAGCTCTCAAGTGCCTGCTTGCTTGCTAATAAGTTAAGAGGAAGCACCAACAGTAGCAGCAGCAGCAACGGCAGCACACATAATTAAATTTAATGCCCAATGCGCAGGGCAAACAGTCAGACGGAGGCGTAGCTGCGGGCATGCCAATGTCTATATCGAAAGCATCGAAATTCAATTTACTACAAAATCCCGCGCATAGCCAATGTCAAGCGAAATAGAAAATTCAAGAAAATGTGTCTCGTTTTAGCCCAAATCCTGTCATAAATTGCCGACCAGACCAGCCCAGCACAGCCCAGCCGAGCGGCAACAAAAGACAGACCCCTAGACGGCAACCGAAAGGAAAATATGCTGATGTCGCTGTCGAAATATGATTTGTTTTTTTCTTTTTTCGAGTGGCTGGCATACTAACAAAAAACATATATATATATGGGCAAACGCAGTCAGTCGATAGTCCGGGAAATGAGATATGACCGATGTGGCTGTTTTTCCTGCTGCTGCTGCTGCTGCTGCTTCAAGGTTAGCTGCTCTGCAATAAGCTGAGCGTAAATTACAACAACCAGTTGATGGCATCGTAAAAAGCACTAGGCACCAAATTGTAACAACAGTTACACACACACGCACTCACACGCACACACACAGATACTCAGACACATGCTCGACCTCGCAAATTATAAAGTTGTTTGGCCAAAACTGCTTGCTGGCAAGTTTTCGTTCAAGTTTTCCCTTTTTCCTGCTCTCTTTTCTTGTATTTTATTTGGATAAAGGGAGCTGCAGCACGTTTTATGTAACGCACATTGATAAGCATTTTGGCATTTGTCGGTGAATGATTTGCAAGTTTGCGCAAACTGCTTGCACAAGCCACCATTTTGTGCAAACGTGTGCGAATATCTAACAGCATCAAAGTGTGCTGCTTGCTGCCCTTTTGGCACAGTTTCCAGCACAGACAACAGACAGCTGGACAGATTCGGGCGTCTTCAAATCTTATTGTTTGCTGGCCAGACTTATGAACTCGCTGCAGGCGCAATTTTGCATGGCTGAAACTGAAATTCGCAAAGTTTTCTCTTTAACTGTTGGCAAGCGAGTAAATATGATTGCGATAGCCGCCGATCTAACTCAATAACTAGATGAACTCTTTGATTGCGTTTTGATTTATTTGTAACCTTTGAGGGTTATAGTTAAATCAAAGGGTATATTGAAAAGCAAAATATCATGGTTCATCAAAAATACAACTCAATAATACTGTTTTGCCAGAATAATTATCGATACTCGAGCTCAACTGTGATTCCTGGAAGCAAAAATAAATATTCATTGAAAGTGAAATGTTGTGTGCGCGATGGCATGAGTAAGGCTGAAGTGGTAGGGGAAGAGAGAATTTTACAATTCTAGGAATTTAGTATTTATTGTACTTTTCTCTGTTTCTCTCTCTCGCTCTCTCTGTGTGTGTTCAATATCTGTTATATTATACTACAGCAGATTGTATCTTTATTTCTGTATATACATATAAATTTAATTAAATTGGACTATCTGTGTTTATTAAAGATTTTCACGTAGCTAGAAAATTTGACTTCGTAGAATTGATTCTTGCTTTGCTTTAAATATTTCCTATATAGAAAATATCTCAGTATATATCATTTAATTTCCTGTTGAATAACAAACTCTTGACGAATACAATGCTATGCGCTGCTGGCTGCAGGGTATCTGCCTGTCAGTCACTGGAATTGAAAGCAATGCTTGTCGAATGTGTAACGTGTACTTACTGTTCTTTTGAAAATCCTGTGATTCCTCTTCCGCTCGTATCGCCTCAGGCTGCTGTAGCAACAGCAGAAACATCATCGAAACGACAATTGAAACCATTTTCTCTGTGAACAGTGTGTTTCGCGTTCGTGATTTTCGATTTGTGTTCTGCTGTTGTTGTGGTTGTTTTTGCCAATTGGCGAATGTGGCTGTACTTGAAGTTGTGAGTCGCATTTTTGTGGTTCCAATTGCAGTTGCAGTTACATTTGCAGTTGCTGTTGCGCTGTCGTTGGCTGGTATTAAAAATTGTATTGTAATCATTGCGCAGTGCCCGAACGAAAGAACTCTTCGTCATTTATGGAACAGCACTCAGTTTTTGCACTGGATCAAAGCAGCGAACCAGCGACCAAAAACGAATATACCAACAGCTCTGGCAGTACATGAGTAGAGTTTGCCTGAGTCTGTGTGAGTGTGTGGGTGGATGCGTGAACGCGTTTTGTTTGAGCTGTTGTTGGCTATTTCCGTTTCCGTTGGCGTTTCCGCTTTTGACTTTAATGAAGCGCCAACGCGCCTTTAGTTCGCTTTCGTCTTCAAGTTGGCCCATAAAAAGCACATTTCAACTGACATTTATATGTGAGTCAGCCGCTGCTTGTTGTTTGCTCTGCTGCTTTCAAATCGAAAGGAAGTCCTGCTGCCACGGGAATCTTAATGTCCTTTTACATGTTTATTTGCACTTTTATTGCCTTTTTGGCATGGCGGATTTGAGACGTCCCTTCGCTGGCAACTGCAAATAGAAAAGCAAAAGAAGTAAACAAAACATGAAACATGAAACATGAGCTCAAGCATAACGTCTGGAATTCTGTTTTTGCACATAACAAAACAAGGACAACAACTCGAAATTCCCATATTTCGTTGGATATAACAATGTTATAGAGTTTGCATGGCAGTATGTATGAAATATTCTGTTACATATATTTGTCGGCCAGGCCAATGTTAACTGGCCGCTGTTGCCATTGGCAAATATGAAGAGTGCTAATAAAATGTTTTACTGACTACGCGCCGCACACACATCAAGCAAATTGAACTCATAAACAGCAGCCAACGGCCAACGGGGTAACTGGCTGCCTTTGCTGGCCAACTGGAAGCCGCTATCGTTGCTCATTTGCCTGTTTTTATGTGGCTAATGCTTCGCATCGCATCGCAGCACATCACATCACATCACTTCGATGAGGTGTGATTAATGGCACATTTCAATGTGAGTCTTGTAATTAAAGCGCGGCGCTAGTCGATTTATTGGCCACAGCTGTGGGCCAGCAACGAGCGTACCTTGACTCTGGCCCAGCTCACGAGCTGCAGCCAAATGCTGCCCTTTAATTGCGTGCTTAGCACGAGCGTCGCTCATTAAGCAACGCATCAAAATTGATAAACCAACCTCCAGCTGGGCCGCGACTGTCAGCGCTGTCAGCGATGCGTTGCAGCCACGAGGCGCATTAATGGGCTGGGGATGGTCACAACAGGAGTGGCGACAGGCACGAGAATAATTCAGAGGCTGTTGCGGCTCAGCCAAGTCCAGGCCAGCGTAATTATGCAACATTTGGGTGGTCACACACACACACACACACACACACACACACACACCTACACATTGTGTTCGCTACATAAATAAAAGACGAAAGGCTCATAAATTTTTATGAACTTTGTAGAGGTCCTTTGATTAGCATGATAAGCAAACGCAATGCTAGTCGTAGTTGCCTATGCAAGAGCTGAAGCTGTTTACCTTTTCAATGCTTGTTACCTGCAGCCCAGTCGACAGCTACGGCTAAAACTTTGCTCATTAGAACATTTTATGGCGCGAGCATATGCTGCAGCTATATAGATACATACATAGAACATGAGTAGTTTTACGCTGCTGTTGTGTGCTCTTGGCAGTTAGTTGGAATATTTAATTACTGATTAATTAACTCGCAAGCATTAACATGGCAAATTGAACTTGCAGCTGAATTTGCTAATTAAAAAAGTTTCCCAGCAACAGGACAACAAGGTGTTTGCCTGCTGTCTGTCCATGCTTGAGCTACTTGGCGCCTTGCACAACTTTTGACATTTATTGACAGCCGTGCACATCCAGGGTAGTCCAATGGATTTTTTTTTTATAAATAGCTTGGCCAAAGTTTTGACTATATTTACAACGGATGAGCAGAGCTTTGAGGCTCTTATCTATTTATGTATTTTATGTGGAGCCTTCGATCCTGAGGCAATTACACTTTTGCTTGTTTGCGACTATTGATTGGCTTTCTGCACAGGTGTCTGACCCGCCTACAGCTGTCGGTTGTCTGAGACACGAGCGCGCCTTGTGCTTTCAGAGCTAAGGCCTTGTCAAATTACCGCAGCCACTCCATCATATTTAATTCAAGCAGTGGCAGATGCAGCCAGCCACACACCCACACACCCACACACACAGCAGACACTCTGTCTGTGTATGTTGCCGTTGACACGCAGGAGCGTGAATTTATGAGCGAATGCTCAACTTTGCCATAAATGTTCATCATAATGTGACACAATTTCCTCAAGATTTAACGCCGCATCAACCCAGGCGCCGAACCATCGAATGAGCTTAAGGAATTGGAATGCGAATGCGTATGGGTATGGTTAGAGGTATGGCTGTGGGTATGCGAGTGTCATGGCCATTGTGGCATACTCCATGTCTCCTCCACATGCAATTCTCATGCCTCATAAACTCGCTGGGCGCATAACTCGTTTTACTTTTGCTTCCGCACAGCGGCTGATGGCAGCTGACATAAATTTAAAATGAAATAAAAATAATAATATTATAAGAAATATACATTTGAGCTGAAGTCGACGCGTTGACACGCACACAAACACACACACATATATACAGATATTTATTATGTGGATAGACATAGCATTGGTTCTTATCCGGCCAGGAGTGGGCGTGGCAGACGGCACTGAGTCCTGATGGGCAATCACAGTTCGTGCGATGACTGTGCGCTAAGATGCTGTCAGGACGCGACAACAACAGCACAGATTGCAATTGCTATGCTTTGCATGTGTGTGTGTGTGTGTGAGTGTATGTGTGTGTGTGTTGATGTGTAATAACATAAGCGTGCGTCTGACAAGCATAAGCACCGCTGCTGTCACTGTCACAGCAGCAGCAGCAGCATCACCAAGAGCATCTCCAGCATCAGCGCCTGCTAGCAATGCGTGTTATTACACCGCGCGGCATACTTTTAGCGCCACTCAAAGCACATTTCACTTTCAGCGTGTGTGTGTGTAAATAAAAGTTGAATTATGACAAAAGGCATGCATCAGGCAGCAGCAGCAGCAGCGGCAGCAACAATAACAATAAGAAGAACTATGGCCTGATAATGCGCTCTTCACTGACTTGGCTCGACTTCAAGCGTGTGTTTACGTTTAACATGTCGTATGCGCAATTTGTGAAATATGCGAGCGCCTTCCCAGGCCAACATGAGCCATAACTTTCTCTCTCTGTGTGTGTGTGTGTGTGTGTGCGTGCGTGTGTAGTGCGTGAGTAAGCAATTAGTTGCCTTTTCAGCTGAAATAAAAGCAATTCGGATGAGAGTTCTCTGTGGACGCCGGACGCGGGCGGTGAGGGCGGCAATAGCAGCTCATTAATATCCTTTATGCGTTTATTACACCATCCGGCAGCATCTTATGAAAGAAATTAATAAATGCGCAACGGCAACCAGAACCGAAGCAATAACAAAATGAGCAACGGCGAAAAAAACAGCACTAATTAGTTAAACAATGGCAGAGCTTCTAACGCATGGCCGCGCGAATCAATCAGACAATGTTGTATTATTAATAGCCACAAAACGTTCCACAAAATCATTTATTAACGTCCCATAATGGCCATAATTCGCGAGTATTCAATAAGCTTATAGTGATTACGCTTGCCAATAATATAATATATATTACTCAGTTTCCTGCTGACATTATGACCTGAATACTTTTGGTTAGCTTTCAGCTTGAATAAATAAATACTTTTTTGACTATTATTATTATTTTTTTTTATATAATTATTTTTCATTTAGTTTTTGTCACTTTGGCATATTTCGCTTTTTTCTGCCTCACGCGTGAAATCGCTTTATTAAGCTGCGCCAATTCATTTGCGCTTTTCGCCCTTTGGCTGCAATTAGGGCAAAAGCAAACCTGAGCAAATGCTTTAAAAACTCCATTCTATATATGGAACATGCATTTCACATCAGCTATAATAGCATTCAGCTTCGTTATTCATGCAAAGAGCTCTTGCAATTTGGCAAAAAATTGTTTTAATACCTTTGAACGTTAAAGTTGTAATTAAATTTTTATAAATTTTCAAGTTTGTATATTCAGCAGGGCTAGTGCCATTTCCTAATGCATTGAACTAATCCCGATTACTAAATTTATAGCCAAAATTAATTATTTTTATAGCTAAGCTAAGCACTTTGGCAGAGGTATAAAAAATAAAAATGGAATCAGGCGACGATATCGAATATCTGGCAATAATCAAAATTGTATTAAATTATTATCTACAAGAAAAAACTTCAAGACTCTAGCTCAAAAGATGACTCAGATTTAATTCTGTAAAATACTGTTTTATCGATAACTTTCAAACGATAACACTTATCGATTTTCTGAAAGAAACTTTTACTGCACTTGCAATAAACGGGCCTAGCACAAAGAGATTAAAGTCTCTAGCTCTTACTATCTTCGGCAATCGATGCGTTCAAACATACGGACAGACAGCCAGACGGACAGTCGGACAGAGCTATATCGATTCAGTTCGTCGCGCTGATCAAAGTATATATACTTTATGGGATCGCCTGTTACATGCATTGAACAAAACTTTTATACCCTGATTGGCCATTCTCAATGAGTTCAGGCTATAAGAAAACTTAAAGTCAGCCAAGCCAAGGCAGCCAATTGATGCAGCTAATATTTCACAGATTGAAACTGATAACCAAATAAATGTTATATTATTTTTTTAAGCATTTATATTCCCACTACTGCAGCTGGGCCACCCTTTACTTGATATGTGACTCGATTTAATCATCACTATTCTAAGCAAAAGATTAGCTGAATACTTGAAAGAAAATCTTGCTTGCTGTTTGGCTGCATCGACTAAATACTTAAACGGCAACGATTTACAACAAAGTTTTGTTTTAGTTTTGATATAATAAAAGCAATATCTCAAGTTCTTAGTTGTAGTTGCCGAACTTTGTTAACTAGTTCTTAAATTTAATTTGGCCTCGACTTTATGACTCGCCCAAGTTAGTGGCTTGAGCCACAGTGCAAACTGTGTGAATCTCACAGTTTGACTTTTGTAGTAAAATGCCAAATACAAACACACTTTGGCCCAGGGGCAGAGGCTGGAGCCCGTGAGGGGCAATTGCCAAAAGCTGCGGCCTCTGCTGTCATTCACAGGCCAACCGAATTCAGTGGCTCATGGTAGCACACCCGCATGCAGCCGGCGTGTTGCTCTGACAGCTTCATATAAATAAAGTAGACGCACAGACAGGCAGACAGTGGGACAGACATATGGAGACGCAGCTGCTATTGCTGTGTGTCCTGGTGATGCGGTTGCCCAAAATCTACCTTAAATTTGACAACATGCGGCAGTCGCACAGGTGGCGCAGCTGTCTCTGATATTCAGCCACCCCGACATGCCAGCAAGCCTCCTGCTATCAATCTGAGCGCTGTCAAATTATGTATTTAAAGTGGCTGCTGGCTTAAAGTTTTCGCAGCGGCTTTGCTGAACTTTTGTTCAATATTAATGAGGCGGCATTTGTCAGCGATGAAAATTTTGCAATTTAAATTAACATCAGCTGCAATTAAATTAAACGTTTTTAATTTACAAAAATATTCGCACGTGGCATGCCCAACCCGAAGCGAAATATTTCCCCCTCGCGCAACGACAGAGGCCCGAAAAACCCAAATTTGAATTTAAATTGTAAGTTAGTTTGGCAACAGGCACCCCACGGGGCATGCCCTTTGAGCGGCGTCTAATCCTTCAATTAATATTCTTCGGCGCCCCGAACCAGCAACAACAATTGACCAAATGTGACCCAAAGTCTTTGGCATTTTCCAACCCTTTTCGTGGTTGGAATTTTACAGTTTTCGCTCGCCATTACTCAACGCTTGCCGCCATTTCTTTTCATTTTAATTTTCTCAATAAACCTACGCTCTTTGATGGCACGCCTTAAATTTGAAATGTATCCTTAAAGTCTGAGCGCTACTCATATCATAACGCCAGAGTCTTGCTTGTCGCGGGCTAAGTGTTTGCTTTAAGCTCTGCCTGTCACCTGTTTAGCCAGCCGTAATGTAACCACATCCAATGCAAACAGAAGGCAAAGCTACCACCTGCCCGGTGGGCGTTTCATTACAACACATGACCCAGTCAAGGAAACAGTCTCAGCCCAGTCTCTGCCCAGGCTCTGCCCAGGCTCAGCCCAGTCTCTGCCCAGTCTCTGCCCAGTCTCTGCCCAGTCTCTGCCCAGTCTCAGCCCAGTCTCTGCCCAGTCTCTGCCTGGGTTCGCTGTCAGCTGCTGACTGACTCTGTTTGTATTTCATTATTTATTCTCTTATCAAGTCTACAGCAACAACAAAAAACCCAGCACAACAAATAATTAATTATGCGCTCCCTTACCACCTCAAAGGCCACAGCTCTTATTGCATATGCGTATTTCTTGTATATTTTTTGTTTTGCCTACAACAACATAAACTCTCACTAAGCCACTTTTGACAGCTGAGAATTCTCTGACTCCCACAACTAGCAGCAAGTAAATGCATCTTGTATTCATATTAATTAGAAGAGAATCAGCAGGTCAAAGACTGAAGCCCTTCAGCGTAACCGCGAGTCTCGAGTTGTTTGCGCTGCTCGATCTAATTAGTAGCAGCTGCCAGCTAAAGGAAGAGAAAAACAAAAAACCAATTTAATAAATATTCATAAATATTTGACAAAATGACAAAAATGCATTTGTGTTTTTGCATTTTTCCCCATTTCCATTTCGTATTTGCACAATTTTCCATTTCGCATTTCGCATTTGGCCACGCGAGTCCAAACAGAAAGTTGATTTTTAATTAGCTTCGCTAAAAATAAATTGCACAAACGTGTCTGGCATTTGGGCGGAGCTGTGCAGCGGCGCGCTTCGCAGATTCTTGACATATTGCCAACAGCTGCAAATGCTAGAGCAGCGGAAAGGCGGGCGGCGGCAGGCCATGGAGCCATGGAGCCATGGAGGGATGGCTGAGGCGTTGCCACGCGTCATTTTATGGAAGTGCATTTGGGGGCGCCCAACCCAGGTCAAGCTGCTGGGCGGCTTGCGGAATTTGAATTTATTCAATTCATGCGAGCGACATGCGCGCTCAGCTAGCGTTATTGGCCACTTAGGCGACGCTGCCAGCCAAAAAGTAAACAATTTAATGTATAAAGTTTTTGGTCGTGGCGCAAAACAAGCCACGGCTGACTGGCTGGCCACGCCCATCACAAACATACACAGCATCGAACCCTATGGGGCCGAATAACAAGCCAAAGTTTTGTTGGGCAATCATTAAAATTCATTTCCTATCGACAGTCAGCAAAGACACACACACACACACACACACATACACACATACACATGCTTGTTATAGATGACGCAATTTAGTTTGAATATCTATGGCAGCAGTCGCAATCTATAAACATATATGTATATATATTTGCCAAGATATGTTTGTATGTGGCAAGAGCTAACCATTTTGATGTTTTTGCTTTGCCTTTGCCTTTGCCTTCTCTGCATTTGTATATATTTGTGTGTGTGTGTGTGTGTGTGTTTTCACAAGTGCCTCGCAGCGATTTGAATGCGGCAATTCCTTTTGAATTGATCCCAAAAGTGACCTTTGATTTTCGATACGATTCCAGTCATTTTCACATGGCCACGGCCAGCAGTCTCCAGTGACTTTTACTAGCAGCACTCACACACACACACACACACACACGCAGCTTCCATAGGAACAAGAGCCATTGTGTTTGTATAGTTTAAGTGCCCGCATTAGTGGCGCATATAAATTTTGTCGCTCAACAACAACAACAACAACGAGCGCAAAAGCAAGAGTAATGCCAGCGAAAGGCAACGACAACAAAAGCGATGAAACGAAGCGAAAATCAAACTAAAACTTCGCCACATGAAAATCATAATTCAAACGTTGAAATCAGCACACAGATTGCCCCTCTGCGCAGTTGTGTGAGTGTATGCATATTTAAGTGTATGTGTGTGTGTGTGTGTGTGTGTGCCTTTGATTGTTTAGTGCTTGGTGTGTGTTTGAATACACAATGGAAACTATTGAAAATACGTAAAGCCTCTTTTGCTTGCCTGCCTGGCGGCGTGTCCTTGTGCTGCTTCTATGATTTCTGTATGCCTGCTGCCTGCAAAAGCCCCGCCTCTGCCCAGGCCCCCATTTAGCCCCTTTAACGCTGTGCCAGTCGGGCTGCGCGCGTGTACGTTTTGTTTTATTGCCAGGCTGACTCGTTGCCAGGATTTGCCTTTTGCAAACACTTTCCCCCGGTAGCACAGGGTTCAGCTTGGAGTTTGACTATGGAAGGGCATCGCTTGCTTTGCAGCCCATTGTGTGGGGATAATCGAAGCCATAAATAACAGGCGCGAACGAGTTTTTTTCGCTTTTTTTTTCGTTTTTTTGGCTAACGGCAGTAACAACAGCCATGACAAAAGCAACAACAACATCAATAAGCCCACGATAACAAAAGTGCCAAAAGTGACAAACACCGGGCAACTGTCAAGCTGTCCACGCTTGGCTCTCCTGGTGCTTCCCTGGTGCCCTCTGTGGGCCGACTCGTTAGCAAATCCAATTTGTGCGTGTATGTCAACAGTTTTAATGCAGCGACAGTAATGGTAAATGCTGCAGTAGCTGATGTAACTGCTGCTGCCCCAAAAAGCGCAACAAAAAAACCGCTCGAAATCGCACGCGACAAAAATCGCGTGCGTCACTGTGTGACACAATTTCACAATCAGTTGAAGCTGTTGTTGTTGATTATTATTAATTTCATTGTTTTTTCTTATAAATCAATTAAAAATTTACATTTCATTCACACAATAAATAATTTGCATAATAGCCACAAACCGCATACGGGCACACGCATCCAAAGCAAACACATAGAGCCAGCCCGGATATGAAAATCAAGCTAAGAATGCGAACGGAATGCGCCGACTGTGCAATCCACTGTATTCAAGAGATTCCCTTGATTTGACTACAATTAAACTATATTTAATAGAAATTTACCTGTTGTAACATGATTAGTTATACGAAGCTGTTTCGGTAACAGTGAACTTTTAGCTTGAATCAAGCTAAAGTACGCAATCGAAATTTACAAACCAAAGTCCAAATATGCTCCATTGCTTTAGAGTGCACATATGTCATGTAATATATATATGCATAAAAATTTAAATTGCAATAATAAAAGAAAACAATTTTTAATTAATTATGGCGCCAGCTGAAAAACAATTTGTTATTGTTGCAGTCGGTGAGCAAACGAAAATATTTTCCATACTTTTGCACGCATTACAAATGTTTACAGCTCGCTTTAAAGGGAGCTGCACAAATCGCGGCTGTGATTTAATTTACTCAATTTGTAGCATTAAAAATCAATTCGAATATTGTCAAAAGGCTTACTGTGAAATGGCAATCCCAGCGGAAATAGTCAATAATGTTTTGGCAATTTTTTTTATCATACACTAATTTTACAGTTGTTTAATATTCAATTATAAAATTTGTTAGTGTTTTTTATTTAATATTTTATTTATTATATGTATAAGTGCACGCTAAAGTAGTTTTAACAATTTGTTGAATTGATAATTTCAATTCATGAAGCATACAAGTTTAATATTCCATTACTTTTTTCCCTTTGTCTATATCGATCTATATATATTTTTTATTTAAAGTCTATAACAATTCAAAACTAACATACAAAAAACGTGTTTAGCATAAAATAATACATGTTTTTCAATAATATTTACAGATATACAAAAATAAAATAAAATAAAAATGAAATTGTTGTTCCACCTGTCACATTTAGCTTTACAAGTCAAGCCAAGGGAGGAAAGGAGTTTTTTTGTTTATAAATCACACGATTTTGCTTTTAGATAAATTGTAGCAGCCATGTAGTAGATACAAAGTATATTTGTATATAACCTTGCCACAAGACCAAGCAACACAAGTCGCTGTCTGAGTGATTTAATTTTAGACCTGGAGCAACAAGAAATTGTCTGGGCGGCAAAGTATGAAATGCAACTGCCTGGAAGCACGCAGCAGCCCATCAATACATAAAGAGCAGATGTCGATTATTGAAGAGAGTAAAACAAGCCCAGAATAGAAAAGAAAAGTTTGAGCAATGCAATAAAATGATATTGAAATAAATCGAAATTATCAGCAAACTATTGCCAGAACAATGACATCGAAAGACTTTTAAATATTTATTTATGCACAAATTGAATTCACATGTAAATGCTAATAGCAACACACAAACAATGTATCTGTGGGCACAATCGCATTTGTGTAAACAATTTATTCGGCATTTATGTGAATCTCAAAACATTCAGAGGCAGATTTTTGCGTTTTTGGTCTCACTTCCAGATTGCTGTTGAGCATATTTCGCATTGAATGAGCCATTTAATGTATAAAATAGAATTTTTGGTGACTGAATTCATGCTGGTCAAGCGAGCAACTCGCTTTATTCGATTGTTTTTACAACAGTTGCGGTTGCCCATGCCCCCGAAATGACAGTGAGTTATGGCAGTATCTGGTCAGCATCAGCACAACATAAGCACAGGCAGAATATGCATATTCGTTATGGGGGAAGCCTTCCTCTAGGCTTAGTAGCCGCAAAAATCTGCCTGACATTTCCAGGAAGAAAAATAGACAAAATGATTTATGTATCTTTGACTACCTACGCGCTGTGCTTTTTATAAATGTATAACATGGAATCATATCAAATGATGAGTGAGTGAGAGAGAGAGAGAGAGACGGTCCTTAGTTTTGAGCAAATTTAATTGTCGCCTGTCTTCAGTGCAGTAGGTAAATGTTAATAAATGTCAAAATTCTGTCCACCCAACTGACACATTGAGCAGCGAGCTCGCATTTGGCACTGCCTGAGCTCGAGCAGCAACGAAATTGTGATTGTCGTGCCATAATTTCACATAATTTATGAGTTTTCAATTTATCATTTTTCCCCATTTCATTTTTGTTGCTTGCCTGCTGCAGATTGCCCAAAGCTGCAGCCACGATTTGTAATGCGGCCCCAAATGTCAAACGCTAAATGTGAGCTGCTCATTGAGTAGGAGACGGAGTGAGGGAGTATGCTGGGCTGACGGGTTGGTGGGGGCGTGCTGCATGTGAGGCACACATGTGCTGAGCTGAGCTGTGTGGGAAGCTGTTGCGCCTTGTGACTTAAGCTCTACTTAGCACAGGCAAATAACTCGAAAGCCCCCCACAAAATATTAACACTTGTCATCAATGAGGAAAGGGGCCAGCACTTTCCCATCATTTCGCTCGCATGTTGTGGCTGTCATTAAAGTCGTAAGCAATGTCATGTTGCTGTCAATTTTCCCAAAAACTGTGGAATTTCTGCTATGCCTCTGACAACTGTCAACTGTCTTGAGTGCGCGTTCAGTGCTCGGCGCTTATCGGGCCGTAAAGCCCACAGCTCAGTCACCTACTTGTGCTCGAGCAGTGCGAAACACTTGTGCGGCTGCACCTAATTAGAGCCAGCCCCTTAACTCACTGGGCTGAAAATTCAGAGTCGCAATTCCAGTTGGCTATGCCAACGTAAATTTACATTTTTAGGGCGCATTAAAAAAGCGCTCACGGACCCTGGCATGCGAACGTCCGCGTGGTACATGGAATATGAAGCCAGCGCAAAGTGCATGAAGATAAGAAGTTCCGTCAGACTCGCCGCAAGGATTAAACGTTGCTAATAGGTTTAGCAAACTATGAGGCAGTCTATTAAGGCAGCAGCGCGAGCTGTGAAGCCCACAGGATGTCACTTGCTCAGACTAGTCCCAAAATGCTGCTAATATATGTGACTGTACATTTCCTTTTAGCCTTTTCTTGTCAGCAATGAAGCAAAGGAAATATAGAATTCAACATTTTATATTGTTATATTTGGTAAATTAAAAATATAAATAAATAAGAATAATAGATGATGAATGATAAGACTATCTGAATTATTGATTAGAATATTGAGTTAAACCCATCTAATATATTCCTCAGTCGGAATCAGTCAGAACGGATTCTGTAGCATGCATAAATGAAGTTGCTTTCAATTCATCATTTATCGAGCTAAAACCAAATTTTAAAAAAATATATATATTTTAATTAAATAAAAAATATTTATAAGAATATAAGCAAAAATATATATATGTCGCAGCGATATTTTTATTTTATTTCTTTATTAATTTTTTATTAATTTTTTATTTTTTTTTTTATATATTTTTTTAATAATTCTTGTAACAACCCTAATGTAATGTATCATCTCTGATATAATGTATCATCTCTAGTAAAGAAAACGAAAGAGAACCAAATTATTGTTTTACCGTTAGTGCTTTCTATCCCTTTCCTTCATGTATATCTATCTCACAAAATCATATGATTCTCTTGCGAGCCCAACAGATCTTTCTGTTCTGCGTAGACAATGCAACAGAGTGAGATAACAATAACTTATAGCAAATTGTGCTAGTATTGAGCTTGGGATGTGTCCACTTTGATTTAGTAAAGAGGAAGAGAAGAGAACTCAAAAGAAGAAGGTTGCATTATGTCCGGCTTGAGAAAACGCAAGGCATGCGGTGCTGAAGAAACAATATTGGAACTGAACGATAACGAAACTCCGACATATAGTATATATTTTTATTAAATAAAAAAATAGTTTTAAAAATATAAACAGAAAATTAATTAAAAATATATATATAATATACTGATTTCCCATTTTCAATGCACTCTGGCTATAATAATTATGAATAAAGAACACGAATTATAATGAGCAGAAATAAATTTGTTTCAAATGTGTTCGAGTATAAACTAAAATTTTTGTATTTGATGAGAAAAAACTGAAAGACATATAAATTGTTAATTCATGAATGAATACATGTATATTCAATGTTTGCATTGTATAAACATTGAATTTGCATGTATTAATTTAGGTTTAACAAGCAAAATTCAAAGCTCTCAAACTCTTAATGGCAGCCGCTGGCAAGGCCTTTGTATGCTGCAAATCTACTCATGTGTGTGTGCGTGTGTGCAGGGGTGTATATATGTATGTAGGTGTGAGTGCGTTTCACTCGCATACAAAAGACTTGTAACTTTGTTAAAAGAGTTTCGACATTTGTGCACATTCGTAACAAGCGCATTCGAAATTGGCAGCGGCAGTTAAAAACATTAGCATACTTTTGAGCGCCCGCAAAGTTTGTTGCTGAAACAAATTAACCTTGAAGCAGCAGCAGACGACAGAGATAGCAAGAGGGAGAGGGAGAGGGGGAGATCTGGTGTGACAGCAACAGCGATAGACTCTGCGAAAGTCATGTCTTAAAGAGATGTAGATTATTATGCAAATCTGTATCTATGGCAAAGACAATGGCAGGCTCTTTCGCATGCCTTCGGGCTGAGCTGCTATGGGGGATGTTGAAGCTCTCTGCTGCTGGCGATGCTGTCTTCTGTGGGCTTAACGGGCTGTTACAAAATTTATTAATTTTTAAGGCAACGCGTGACGTCAGCTGATAAGGAACATGCTCGACAAAATCAATAAGCCGCCGTTGCTGCTGCTGCTGCTGCTACGGCTGCTGGCTGTGGCGAGAATTTTGCATGATTAATGAAACCACATAATTGATTACATGGCCACGCCCCAAGTTCGAAGCTCCTCCCATATCCGTGAGCTGCGTGCAATGCTTTGCAAGCTCAAAGACTGCGACAAAATAGCTGATTGATGCGTCTGTAACGCGCACAATGACTCTATAAAGGGTCACACAAGCTTTGGCTATAATCGTTGACGCACATGCGTGTGACATGCACACACACACACACACACAGACTCATAGAGGACCTATGCAATGCGCTGATGTTGAGCTTGGCGCTGTCATCGATGTTGCAGCCAACAAGCTGCAAGCAGCAGTCGACAAACAGCAGGCAAAAGCATGAGGTCGAAACAGGATTCAGTTTCTCGATGCAGGTCGGTATCTGCCTCTAGCGCTAGCTCTCGCTCTAGCTCTGGCTCTGGCTCTGGCTCTGGCTCTGGCTCTGGTTATTTATGCTTATTTTCTATGCACACACGTATGGAGTCATCAGGTATAAAAGCAAATGCCAGAACAAGACAGGCAAAGGCTCTACTGGCAAGAGTCGATGCGGATCAGAGGTAGCCTGAGTTCTTGTGTGGGAGTATGCGTGGCCCCTGCCTGGCTGTATGTGCTTTGTTGGAGCTGCTCATGCAGGCGCACAATCATCAATCAAAATCAAAAGCCAAAGCCAAAGCACTTCTGACATTAATTTATTCAAAAGGGATACAAGCAGTTTGCAAGACAGCAGGGAAGTGCCGTATACACATGTCGTGTGAGTGTGTGTGTGTGTGTGTGTGTGTCTGCTATCTGTGTAGCTCTTCAATTATAAGCACACACACACACACACACACTCACGCACAAGCGAACCAAAGACTTGTAACCAAATAGTTATTCAATTTAAAACTAACAACACGCAAAATTCGCACGAATATTTCAATAAATGTTTGCAGCCAGCGTTCTGAGTTTTTAATTAATATTTATAAACGACAACTGAGTGCGAACACGCTTTGCATAAATCAAAAGCATTTGAATAATAGATACGAATTATGCATTTAATTAAGATTTGCCACAGCTCTCGATGCAAAAACAAACAATTTTCCATTCTCTCTTATTTTTCTTGCTTTTTGTTTTCGTCTCTCATCGATAGCTGCGCATTGTTTTCTATGCCACGGCTAGAAATTTGGATTTCTTTCGCTTGCATCGCTCACAGCTGGCTGCTGAGGGCGAAAAATAACAGATAAAAAATCAAAAGAATACCCAAACGGCAGACGAATTCAATCTAAATGCAAATGCTCGGCTTGTGTTCACTACACTCATAGAGGGAAAGCTGATGTAGCTGTAGCTGTAGCTCTCCTGTGCTGCTGCTGCTGACGTGGCTGGAGGTAAAGGAGAGAAGCAGCCAAATGCAGGTGAAATCGCAACACAGAAAGTCAATTAGGCGAGCGACGCTAATCAAAGTCGCTTGCAGATTTCGTGACTGGCAATGCGATGGCTAAATGAGAACGCAAAGAAGCCATCGCTGCTGCCAGGTATGTGTGTCCTCATTAATGGCCAATGCTGCTTGGCCATGTTAATACATGCTATGCAATTCAATTCAATGGCCTTTTGCTTCGATTCTTCCTCTATTGCTTTAAAGACACATAAAAATTTACAAGCGTCATGTTCGACTTGTTCGACTCGTAATAGCAAACACTCAACATACATATGTGTGTGTGTGTGTGTGTGTGTGTGCGCTTACGCTCAAGTGTGCTTAACAAAGAGGGATCAGCTCGTTTATTCATGCTTGCTTCATTTACTCCCGACATGGTCGCTGTGCAAATTGATAAATTATCGTCGAGCAGACGCCCACCCAGGCGCACCGCTGTGCGCCCACTTTTCGACCATAAATTGCAAGCAATTAGCCAGGCGAAAACAATTAGCCCCATGCGATAATCATATTTTTTATTGCAATAATTGAGTTACAAGTCGCTTAACAGACGCTCAGCCAAATGATAAGCATTTACAAGCTCCACATGCTCGCCAGCTCGCTGCAATTCAGGTCAATGTGTTTTAATTGGGATGCTTCAGCTTCAGTTGATATCGTATGATTCCCTCGCTGAATCATTGTAAAATAACGGTTTGTTAATATTTATATTTTTCTTTTTTTGCGTCTTCTTCTTTGGGAGACGCAAAGTATATGCAAATAGCGTATATCGGAGAAACACTTTGATGGCATTAGAATTACAAATATCGTTTGCCAGCACATCAGCTGCCTAGCAATGGCAATGGCAATGCCAATGGTAACCGCATCAACAACAATCTACAAACCGCAGAGCCAACAAAATTACGAAAGCCTCCCCCTCTAAGCGCACACTCATCGCAATGGATGCAAAATAAATATGTAAAATCGTTCGACTGGCGCGGCAGAAATACATAAATCAGATGAGAAAAGTTCAAATTAAATGCAAACAGTGGCAGGAGACGGCGACAAAATTGAACTTTAAGCTGAACATGAACGTGGAGCATGGAGCATGGAATATGGAACGTGGAACGCGTTGGAGCGTTGGCGACATGAAGTGGTGGCAGTCCTGCCTCAAGGTAGCCAAGGCAGCAGCAACTAGGCGCCGGCAGGCGGCTTCTTCCTTTGCCTGCTCATTAAAGCAAGCATCAAAACGAAACGTCGATAATTTGCAACAATTTGCATGCTACGTGCGAATGTAGTCGTTGCTGCCACAGCCGACGCAGCTCAGCGCAGCGCAGCGCAACGCAATGCAGCATCCAGTGACAGCTGCACTTGGCAAACACTTGGCCAACATTTTGGCATCGGGCATGGAGTACGTGAGGCAGGCCCAGCTTTTAATTGCAAGTTGAAGGCAAACACGTTACAATTCCGTAAATTACGTTAATTGGCTAATGTGCACAGATTTTCATTTTCATACTCATTTCCACTTTTGTTTGTATTCATTGCCCAAATGCATTCATTTCCGCCGCACGTGACCCTCAATCGATTATTAGATGATAAATTATAAATGTAACTTGATTGCAAAAACTTGGATATTATTGAACTTGTATATTGTGTACCCCAAGCTACCTTAAAGAGTAGCATATGAATAATATATATTCTCATTCATTCATTCATTCTTCAAGTGAATATTATTCAAATCCTTCATAGCTTACTCAACAATGCAACTAAATTAAATAAATAAAGTATTTTTATCTCGGCCCATGTGTAAGTAAACTCAAGTAATTTTGCCTAAAAATTTAACCAACAGTTTTTCTCGACTTAAACAATTCAGGTTCAATTATTAAAACTCAGCTAAGCCAATTGGCTGCAGTTGAGCTGAAACAGTTAGATGTTTTAATATCTGGCTTAAAAACTAAAATATACATATTTATTGTAATAGTTAATATATTTTGTGAATTGACATTTTTAGAGTCTTACAAAATAAAATTTATAAACTTTTTTCTAAGCAAAAGCATTTTTTTTAATGTTTAGTATTAATAATAATATAATAATAATAATAATAATAATAATAATAATAATAATAATAATAATAATAATAATAATAATAATAATAATAATAATAATAATAATAATAATAATAATAATAATAATAATAATAATATAATATTTTTAATAAAATAATATACAAAATTTTTGTAAACAAAATAAAATTTATAAACTTTTTTTTAAGCAAAAGCATTTTTTTAAATGTTTAGTATTAATAATAATAATAATAATAATAATAATAATAATAATAATAATAATAATAATAATAATAATAATAATAATAATTAATAATAATAATAATAATAATATAATATTTGTAATAAAATAATAAACAAAATTTTTGTAAATAGCTGATCGACAAACATTGTTTCAAATCCTGAAAATATGATTAGTGATGGCAAACAAAAATTATGAATCGATTATTGAATCATATGATTAATTGAAGCGACACGATTATTAATTTCAATTAATCGACGGCAACTAATCGATTAATCACATGATTTATTTTTCTATATTTTTTATGAGAACTAAGTATGTGCTATAACGCAATGACATTGACATATAGACAAAAAGTAATGCTGAAAATTATGTTAACATTTATTGATTAACTTTGAAATTAAGGACCAAAAACTAACAGTTGATGCGCTCTGTTGGCACTGATGTGTCTATTAGTAAACATTATCGGCATTAAATTATATACATACAACCATGTTGTATGTTTAGTGACTGTATGCATCACCTCCTAAAGAACGTTGCGTTAGAGATCTAATGCTGAATCAATAAAATAATTTGCTATTGTATTAAATTGATGGTTAAACTGGCTCAATTAAGCTGACTGAATTGATTACCTTCAAAATTGCATTATTTAAACAATTGTTTAATAAAACAGCTCAACTTCACTTGTAATTTGTGCCATGGCTAAAGAGTTGTTGGTGCTTTTCGGCGAAAATACTCTAGGAAACGCAGCGATTATTTGTTTGGAATAATCGATTATGGTTACAATTAATCGCAAACCAATTTACGATACAATTAAATAGTGCATGATAGAAAAATAATCGATTAATGTGCATCAAATGATTAATCGTGCCATCACTAAATATATAATATCAAAATGAATCTATTCCATTTCAAAATATCTACATTATCATTACATTATTGCCACTAATATGTTTTCTAATCAGGACAAGATTTATATCAGAGAGAGTCTCAGATTTTGTTTGTTCAGCTATATTTGTTTATATTCATTTATAATTATATTTATTAATGTGCATTCATTCAAATTGGCTATAAAATCCAGTAGGTCTGTTCAATTAAAAAAAATTAAAATTAAAATAAATATTTTTTGAGGAAGAAAAAACAAGCCGAAAAATCAATTATATACGGAAAAGTCTGCAATTTTATTTTGTTGCTCTTTTACTTTAATTTAATTTAGTTGGAAACTACGTGAAATAGCCGAGTTTTAGCTTCGAATAAAAATAATATTTTGCCTAAAAGAAAAATTTGTTCGAAAATAGTTAAATGTCGTTTAAATGCAATTTCATATTTTGTTTGCATATTGTCAACTGCATTCGCCCTCCAACCCCCTGCTTCACATACGTGCTGCCCCGTCTCAGCATATATTTTTATTTAACTGAGCATTTATTGGAGCTTAGCTTCAAAATTTATTATGCATAAAATGACAACAGAAATTCAAATAAAATTTATATTGAAAGTTTTATTAGTTGAAGCGTTCAATTCTACGCAGGCGAGCTGGAAGTCAGCACACACACACACACAACACACACACACACACACACATGCATAAATACAGTTGCATATACATTATTTGCATTTCCATATAGCCAACAGTTTATGTATCTGTTGTTGTTGTTATTGTTGCTGCTGTTGCTTGAAGCATTTTCTAAAAAATTCAATTTTTCTGTGCTTTCACTAAAAAATTTTGAATTTTTGTTGCTTAGTTTTAGCCGTCTGTGGCAGGGTCCCAACTTTATATAAGCGAAATGACTATTTTTGTGTGCGTGTGGATTTTGTTCATATTTTTGGCGGACTGTGTGTGTGTGTGTGTTGTTTTTCTATTTGTTTTAATAGACTACACAGCGGACTCAACTGGATAGGACTTAGGGCTGGCACTGGCGCTGGCTTTAGCAAATATCCTGCGGCACTAGCATTCACTTTCATATGAGTTTATCGCATGGTGGTGAGGGTGCACTGGATTTAGTGATTTGCTCGTTTTTATGTCTGAGTGTAGCATATGTGTGTGTGCACACGGCTGCCACACATGTATGTATGTGTTTGTGTGTGTGTGCAGTAAAATTACATATACAAATGGTGATTTCAGTTTTTCTTTGCCTTGCAGGCGTCGCATAAGACGTCGAGCGGCGCTTAGCCGAACTTAGCCAAAGACTTTGGCCTTAGCCTCGGTCTGCCGACTACCAGCTGCTGGCTTGCGGCTGCTGGCAGTCGGATTGTGGCTGCTCTGAGGCGTTTAGATTCCAGGTAACCAAAAGTGTCTTAAGGCAATTGCCTGGCCACTGAATCTGTGAGCTCTACTGGCTTCTGGCTTCTGCCTCAAACATGTCAGCATTGCTTTATCTTTAAAGCACATCAAATAAGTAAATAGACGCAAAATGAAATACTCTTACTCAATTGCTATTTACTTAGAGTTACTTTGATTAGTCTATTACAGTTAGAGCTATCTGTCCATAAGCTTTTCCCATTTTTATAAAGAATTTTCAGTATTTTCAATTATCAGTTTTCGAGTTGATCAGTATAGCTATCACCTAACTATCATAGCAAAATATTAAATTTTATTACGCTTAAAGCCGCTCAAGCTCTAAAATTGTTTTACAAAATTTCAGCTTATGGTAAAAACAAAAATTATAAAAAAATAAATAATAATAAAATATATAGAAAGTTTCTCTTTAATTTGGGTTCGCAATCACCATCAGCGTTTCGTGAAAACTAATAAAAATTCCATTGTACATTTTTTTAAAATAAGCTTTCAAAAAAACAAAGTTCTTGAAATCCACATAAAAAATATGATTTTTCATAAAAATACGTATTCCAAGAACTTCAATTCTCAATAAACTCTTTTAAGCTGAAAATAATGAAATTTGTTCAGTTAATTTATGCTCAGAACACATATGTATATATTTTCTAGAACAATATAATGATACTCAGTTATTATATGCTGAGTAAAGTACACTTCCTTGATTAAGAATAACCATCTTTGAAATACGCAAACAAAAATGATCGAATAATGTGGTAAATTTTCTATTAAATATACCAACATATGTCAGACTCTTAAAACGATATGTATTAATAGAGTTCTATATTGGCATATGCTTATATATAATATATATGGAATTATTTATTTTTATTATATATATGGGTAATTCTCCAGACTTTGTCACGTTCGACACTTTGGTTTTTTGTAATTATCTTGAAAATGGCAAAGAACTTCTTTATTTTGACAAATAGTTAAATATATTGCTCTTGATTAGTACCAAAATTAATCCGTTTTCAAGATAATTACAAAAAACCAAAGTGTCGAACGTGACAAAAAGTTGACTTTTCTGGAGAATTACCCATATATATATGGGATCTCAGAAGTTATGACATCCCTGGCATATGAACGGCTTTCATCTTATATACTGATCATAAGTTGAACTATTTATCGTAAAGGATAACTAAGGAGAAGTAGAAAAAGTCACGGAAAAGGTTGCAAAGATGTTTGAATATAAGAAAACCAGAATTCGCGTTAAGATAATATAATAACTAGAGTTTAACTAAAACAGAGTTTAATTAAAACATTATTTATTTTAACATTATTTATTTTTAATTTCATTTAAAATGCATCTGACTTATCAGATTTGAATCCATTGAAAATGCGAATTTAGGGTAAAATGGTTTTATTAAAATGTAGTAAAATGTATTTGTAATAAAATGTAGGCAAAAGGAGACTTAGCAGACCTCATAAAGTATCTTATTCCTGATCACCGCTCACAGCTCTCTCCGTCCGTGCGTCCTCATGAACGCAGAGATTTCATAAACTACAACAGCTGAAATTTGACTGAGAGAAAGCCAAAATTTTACCTTAATACTCCTGTGCTAGATACGCAGTGCGGGTTATTTTTTATCGATAACCCATCTCATTTATTTACTATCGATAAAAATCGAAAATTAATTTACTTTTTCTTAGTTTATTATTTATTTTATTTTCTTTATATCAGTTAGAATTAATGTGAAATTAAAGCCAACTAAAAGCTAAAGCACTGGCTGCTGAGGCCTTCGCCTTGATCTTAGTTTATTATTGTTATACGAATATTGCGAATTTTTAGATTTTGGATGCCACACCCCAAAATCAAAGAGCTTGGCAATTTGGCAAATAGACACATTTAAATGTTATTATTACGCTCTGAAAGTTGCATGAAGATCGTCCGTCTAGAAATGGACTCGAAGCGTCCAAAGTATAGCCCAAACCATCCACAAGCCACGTAAGCAGAATATCACTTCTATGCAGGTTTCAGGGGATCTCTTAGTTAAGCGGACTGGATCAGAGCTTTTTCATTTAAAATTCATCTCAGTTATTTGTTTATTTAATAAAGTTTAGTATTATTATTATTCAATAAAGTTTAGTATTATTATTATTTAATAAAGTTTAGTATTATTATTATTCAATAAAGTTTAGTATTATTATTATTTCTCTCTTCCGTACAACTCTTGAATTAAAGTATTACTGATAGACTAAAACAAATAGGGGTATATATGTGCATACATGTGCATGTGTATGTATGGGTAGTTGTTTATCTACCTTTGGCAAACTTACCAAAATTATTGCTGTTCCTTAATGCAAGAGCCCGAGCATAAACTTGAACTTAATTCGCAAGTTTTAGCATAGAACTTTACGAAATCCAGAAGAAAAAGTTTCTTACGGCTGCTCTTGCTCTTGCTCTGGCTTCTGGTTCCTTTTCGACTCGACGAAGCGTTTTGTACTTTTACTTTTTATCCAAAACACACACACAGAGAGAGGAAATCATAAAAAAAAAAATGCAGGAATTTGATGAATTTGAATTTGTGTTTATTTGTTTTGTGTACTTTGAGTTATTTTTGTTCTATTGCCAAAAGATTTGCAGCTGCAGCTTGTACGTTATGAACTGCACTTGCACTCTGCACTCTGTCTCTCTCTCTCTCTCTCTCTCTCTCTCTCTCTCTCTCTCTCTCTCTTTTGTTTTCACCCAGTTTTACTCAGTTATACCAGACGTTGACAATTGTGATAAATTATGACAGCACGCGAGCGTCGCTGCGACTTCACTGTGCGGGTGTATAGATGCCAGAGATGCTTGACTGAGCTCACTGTGTCCACACATACATAGACAACACACAAATACACTTAGAGACACACACACACATGGCACGAGAGAAGTGAGTTTCATTAATTTGTTTTACTTTTGTTCATCAATTTGTGCTCAGGTTTTGCTTGGCAGCCAATTAATTGGCATGACCGTCGAGGCGTTGAGGCGTGGCACTTTCCAGCTAGCTAATGAGCGCGAAAATGAATGTCGATTTCGTTTTCGATTTCGATTTCTATTGCTCAATCTAGATCTAAGGATCTGCACGCTTCACTGACCGTTAGCTGTCATTTATTTGCTTAAGACGATTGTATTTGCCATTTCCTTTCATGTGTTGAATTTTTCATTCATTTTGATTTATTTTTGTTTGTTTTGTTTCCTTTCTTTTTTTTTGTTGTTGTTTTGCAATTCACTTTTATTTTGCACACTTACACACGCACGCACGCACGCACAAAGCTTTTGCCTTTGCGAGATGAAAATCTTTCTTTTATGCTCGTGTTGTTGTTGTTGTTGTTGTTGTTGTTGCTGTTAGCAGCAACAATTCTCGTAATCCGCTTTTGGCCGAAATTTCAATTCTTATTTGGTATTTTTTTTCTCGCTCTGCTCTTGTTATTGTTGTGTGTTTTGCTCTTTGAGCAAATTTTTAAGTCTCTTGTTTTTGTTTCTTTGCTTCTGCGTGTTTATTTTAACGCGAAATTACGACAAGATGCTGCTGGCGAAGGTGGCCCGTGCGTAGTCCCAGTTACATTCGACCGCTGCCCGGACAACGCCGACTATTCGCACGCACTTTGAACCGGCTTGGGGCTGTCGTTAGGGTAGGCAAACTCGCACACTCACACAAACACACACACACCCACACCTGATCCCGCAAGCTGCGCAGCATCAACGCCAATAAATTGTGAAGTGGCTTGCGCGCTATTTATTTTATGTTATTTTGTTTTTTGTTTTTGGCGTTTGCCTAATTGCGTACGATTGGAGCCAATTAGAATTTTGTTTAATTTTGCTCGGCTTTTTTGTTGTTCTGCGAATCACTGAGCATTTGTGTCTCTGCCACCGAAACAATGTCTTATTTCAGACACTTGCGAACTACTGTGCACGATAAGCACTTTCAGTTTGTTTATCAAACGCGACTGCGAAATCGTGAAAACAATGCGCGCGAGCCTGCGAACGACTGCGAATACGAGAAGCGAATGAAAGAAAGTTGAGGCGACGCAGTCAACAGACGATGCCAACCAGATCGAACATTCGGCTCGAAGCAAATGTTCGACATCAAACCAGGCCAAGTTGCAAGTCAACTGGACACGTTTAATTCAAATTTAAAAACATTTATTGGATATCAAATATATAACACTCAACTTTCTGGAATTATATATAAAAACAATTATATATACGAATAATGGCTGAAGAGTCGTCTCTTCAAGCATTTTTATGCGTACGATTTTAACAAAGTTCTTATTTCGATTCATATATATGAATGCATTTAAGTGCATATTAGTAATAAACTACATACATATTTATTAAGTAATTTGAATAACTGGCACCGAGTTCATTTCCTATTTAATTAATACCTTCTCCACATTTGTTACCTACCAAACGCTGCTCGTCTACCAACAATAGAATTCAAATCAATTGAATGCTGTTCTTGTGACAATAGTGTATATATTTTGGGTTGTCAATTAAGCCAAAGTATCAATTCGTATCCCTAAATAGGATTAGTGCCATAGTAAATAATCGGATGCTGTGTGAGGAATGTTTGGTACACTTAGCGTATGCGTTTGGTTATGTTAACAGCATCGAGCACAAATGTTGCGCGTGCAACATGTGAGCGGGCTCGACGTCAGCACGAGTCGTGTTGCCGTTCTGGCTTATTTTCGGCCAGATCTGGCTTTTTCTTAAGCGCAATTGCGGAAATTATTGTGAGAATTGCGGATAGCGGATAATCTGGTTTATTTATGAATCTAAACAGCTAATTTATAATTTTACAATATTTTACTCTAGTCTTCACAATAAAGTTTCTCCATAATCTATTAATTGATGTACTTTCAATCTAACTACAGAGCTTGGAGTTCAAGGTGAGGTTGAGCTTCTTGCAGATATTTATTTACTTATTTTGCTATGTGTACTATTTTTTTGCTTTTTCAGTTAATTCTGCACGCATAAAACGGGCAACATTAAAATCTTTTAAAAGACAGTTAAAGTTATATAGAATTACCTTCAGCAATAACTTTCTAGAAAACGGCTTAGAATACAAAAATATCCAAAACCCTAATATTGCCATATTCGTGAATCTGTATAGAACTTATAATACGCCACTTGACTCGTTTTAATTTAGTCTACTGTTTGTATGTAGTTAACAGTACCAAAATTGCCTCAATTTCATACAAATTTAAGCGCGCACAAACCCTTCTGACCTTTCACTGTTAACTTAACAGTCCGCTTTGCATAGGCAATACTCAAACGTGCTCGAAGCAAATGTTTGACATCAAACCAGACCAAGTTGCAAGCCAACTGTACATCATATGAAATTTAAAAACATTTATTGGACATCATATATAAAACATTCCATTTTCTAGCAATTTATTGGTATTATGTACAAGACAATTATATGTACGAAGCATGACAGTAGACTGTCTCTTTAGAGGTAGTCGGCACAGCAGTGTGTCTAATGCCTATGAAATAACTATTGCAGTCGAACTTTACATAAAACTATTAATACTTGAAAATTTCTTGGTCCAAGTCTTGGAAATCATATAGCATATCTCCATTGGACAAAATTTTGTTAGGTTTAAATATATATTAAAATAATAAATATATATTAAAAATAAATATAAAATATATATTTAAAAATTCTTTTATTTAACTGAAATAATAAATTGCTTTTTCTTGTACTTTTTGCACGAATTTCTAATTGTTAAATTTGGCAAAATTGTTTATCGATTATTATAAATTGGCAAACATATTTTCTTATCCGTAATAACACTTGCCTACATGCCAAGCCTACGCTTTAAATTTGAGCTCATTTGAGAAAGCTTAGCTCTTAGCTGCTCAGCATCAATTCATAGCTTTTGTTTTGCTTTGTTTAAATCAAGTGCAGAAAGTGGCTCAGCCAATCCGATTCCAGCCTTAATTATATGCTTGCCAATACGGACTGAAAGCAAATACGTAAAGTAATCTCTGGCAAGCACGGGGGATGTTTCAATCATTCCCTAATAATATGAGCTGAAAACTATTACAATTAACGCTTAACTAACAGATCTTAGTGCATGATACAGTTTCAATTACAATAATAGCAAAGGACTCCTCGGGTTTAACAAACAGCCAGCCTACGTATGAGCGCTTCGCATAATTGAAAATTACATTAATCTGAAGACAATGCGAGGTATCCAGTTACTTGGTGGCCTTAATGTAACACTTAACTGCAGCTGTGGTGGCAGTAATAATAATTATGATTTGCATGATTGATAGTTGCATCTAATAATACTAGCGGACGTAGAGTTCTTACTTGAGGTTTGTCTGCTGCACCTAAAACTCAAACTGTGATCGAATTGGCCAGAAATGAAAACCAAGAGAAAGCCTTTAAAGAAAAGAGAGTTTTCTAGACTAGGAGAATGCTGTGCAAGCAGACAGCTAAGCCAGCGAGACGCTCGAAGGATCATGTTTGAAAGTGTGACTGAATATCTCGAGTGCTATAAACTGCGAATGAAATAATTTTGTGAAAAGCCAAGTCCAGCTTAAATGCATTTCTGCTTACAATTGTCTTTGCTGAATAGCGATTTGCATGTCTTTGAGCTTGTCGATGAAACTTTATGCTTGAATATGCAACACACACAACGGTTCACGTTTTAGGTTCGTCACAAAGTCAAGCTCCAAGCAGAATGGGGCTTACGCTGTGAGCCTAGTGAGCGGCAAGTGCAAAACTTTAGTGACACAAAGGCTATAGCAAGCAAACAGAAAGGCACAAACGGCCAGCCAGTGGAAGGCTGCGAGAGTGCATGCGAGAGTGCATGCGAGAGTGCATGCGAGAGTGCATGCAAAAGGCAGTTTATTCATGCTTTCACATATTTCGTCACGCCCCTTTCTTTGTCAGATGAATTCCCGATCTCTGATGCTGGCCGCTGCTCTTCTTTGTTGTGCATTTGTCAACTGTGCGCCAGTTCGTTGCTGGCATGTGTGTGCGAGTATGTGTGTGTGAGTATGTGTGTGTGTGTGTATGCATGAACACACATGCATAGAGGCAATTTAGAATGCTTTCTACAAGATTTCTCTGTCTGTTTATTGTGCGCCGCTGCTTTGCAGTAATATATTTTTCCACAGATCGCCTCACTCAACCCACAAGCCTTGTAATCTACTCCCCCTCCCCTCTAATCAGCTCTTTTCTTCTGGCTACTGAAAACTGAAAATGAGAATTGAGATGGTTTTGTGAAAATATATGTAACAGGCAGAAGGAGACCATAAAGTATGTATAGATTCTTGATCAGCATAAAAAAATAAGTTGATACAGCCCTGTCCGCCTGTCCGGCCGCCGTCCGTCCGTCTTTCCCGTGCCGTATCCCTAAATAGGATTAGTGCCATAGTAAATAATCGCATGCCATGTGAGCAATGTTTGGTACACTTACTTAGCCTATGCATTCGGTTATGTTAACGGCATCGAGCAAAAATGTTGCGCGTGCAACATGTGAACGTGTTCGACGTCGCATTTCACGAATGCGAGACGAGTGCTCGCTCGGTGTTTCGTTACTCGGTCAGTCAAACCCCCCACCCAATCACACAAACACATTGCACGACGACAACAACCTTTAGCGCGCAATGATGCTCTCTTTTATGTCAGCTGCTCGTGTACGATGTGTGCTCGGCTTTTATGTTGCGCAACATGTTGCGGCAACGTGCAGAAATGGACTTGACCTTTGGCAAGCGACTCTTTACTGTTGTTTTATGCAACCAATTAATAGACAACTCGAGCACACATACACACACAGGCGAGCGCGAGTGTATGTGTGTGATTTATTGCAAGCAGTCATAAATCTGCGCACAGCATAAACAAAAACATGCATAATTTCCATAAATCTTTTATGGCGTCGTGTTAAAAGTTTTGCCCAGGCCAATTATGCGCCCAAAACTAGGCACTAATTTGACAGCAAGTGGCCAACAAGCCCACTTCTGCGGGTCACTCAACCCTTGGGCCAAGTTGGCTACTGGTTGCTGCTTGTTGGCTCCTGCCAGAGACCATAAGTAAACACAAATTGAGTTATCTGCTGGTCAACAGCATTAATGAAGCGCACACACAAGCAACGTCAATTATTCGCCTCTCTCTCTCTCTCTCTGTGTGTGTGTGTGTGTGTGTGTGTGTGTGTGTGTGTGGTTTGGCTATCGATAGCCAGCAAGGATGATTATGAACCAGCTGCGTCAGTACTGTAACCCCACAGAGCAATGACCTCTCGTTAACTAATTCATTTCAATATTCACAAATACCTCAAAATCTTCGCTCAGTTCATTAAATGAAGCCCGAAACTATTGAATTGCCCAACAGGTTTAAGACTCAATGCTAAAATGGATTCCTGGAAAACCGATTGATTTTCCCCGTTAATACAGTTACGCAATTATAATTCATCGAGCTATTTTTGCAAGTCCTCTACGAATGCCTTAAATAATAAGCCCAAATCCGAGATTGAGCTGCGCACAGTGGGCCCAAGTCATATGAACCCATATGAACTCTTATATATTATTTGATATATAATCTTATATACGAAATACTTCATTGAGGCGTAATCTATTAATATTTGACTAAATTTAAATTAATCTTCCACAATTAACAGCCAAAGATGCAATATTTAAGACATATTCCAACAGAAATTCCACTGAAAGTTCACTTTCAAGCAAATTGTTTGTCAAACTGAGTTAGTTTTTTTGACATGTGAATGTCAACTGCTGGGTAGGCATGTCATGTGACTAAAAAGACAACAGTCTTGATATTTGCCTGATTTAAAGTTAAAATGGCTGTCAACTTTGACAATAAGTGTCAGAAGTGTTTACTGGTGCGGCCGCAACATGTAGAAACATGCTGCTGGACACATGTCGGTTTCGTTAAGTGTTGTTGGCAGCATGAAGTTGCTGAAAATGTTGCCAAGCACATATTCGTCTATGACTTTGGCAACATGCATGTTGCTTTTGCTTAAAGTAATTCAATTGAATTCTGCCAAAACGACAAATGGTTAACTAACTGTTGCCGGCATCTAAGCCTTGCATTTGGCCCAATCGCATCGTTGATCACTAGAATAACACTTGATTGACAAATCATTGTTGCCCGGTCAATTGTGGGCGTGGCGTCGTCGTTGCTTTTATCTTGTTGCTCGCAAGAGTTTTCTTATTTCATTTTAATTGCTTTGCAGGCGCAAGTCAAGACAGCAACACAAATGCGAAACACACACACACACACACGCACACACACACAAGCAGACAGTCAACAACTCATTTGCATTGCGCTGTGCGCTCTGCGGGCTGCGGTTGTGGTGATGATGATGTGTTGCGTGTGGGTGTGTGTGTGTGTGTGTGTGTGTGTGTGTTTGCTTGTGTGTGTGTTTGCTTGTGTGTGTGTTTGCTTGTGTGTGTGTGTGTGTGTGTGCGTAAGAGTCTCTGTTTCTGTGTGCTCATTAAAAAACGAAGCAGCTACGCAGAAAAGCGACATTTGCATAAATTGTGAGTGTATATGAGTGTGTATGTGTGTGTGTGTGTGTGTGTGTGTGTGTGCCTAAAAGCATGCAAAACGTGCCACTGACACACAAATGTCAGCAACAGCAGCAGCAACAGCAACAGCAGCAGCGACAGTCGGCAGCAGAACAAAGCAAAGTCAAAAACTTGCAAATTTTAATGCATCACAAGATTTCAACAACTTCCTTTTGGCCCAGCTTGATGCTTCGACGACGCCTGTCACCCAGCCACGCCCACCCAGTGGAGCTCATTAAAAGACCTCGCTCTGTGAAAGGGCTGCTGTGCGCTGTGCGCTGTGCTGCTCATGTACTCAGTTTTGATGGCTGTCGTTAAATGATCGTTTCCTTTTTTTACGCACTCGCAACTGGAGCGCAGTCAACTCGAATGTGATTGACAGCTGGCCGGCCACTGGGCCCGACTCTGACCCCAGTGAACTCTGACTGCCTGATGCCAGTCGGCGCCAATTTATGAGGGTGTCATTTACAGTTTTCGGCTCGCAATTAAAAGGCAAGCCAGAGAAAGTCGAAGTCGAATCTACCTCAGCAGTCGAGATGAAAGCGAAAGGCCAGGCAACGTGCATTTGTAATGGATTAACACATCGGCCAGCCCAGGCCGAGGGATGGCAACCCCCATGGGCAGCCTTCTGTTTGTGACTGGCTTGTCATATAAATCAAACATAATCAACGCCAACCTTCAATATGTGCTCTCGCTTTGCAGCTGCCTGGCCTGGCCTGGGCTGGCCTGGAGGCTGAGCACATTTGGGGTCGGGGCAAATAAATCTAAATTACGAACATACTTAACGATGAGAGCACAACTCTAGTCTCCTGCTCTCTGACCGCAGGGGAATTCAATTGTGGCGAGCGGGCGAGTGTTTGGCCCTCGTCTGACTGCTGGCGGCTTCAAGATAACAATCTCTCAATTTTTTTCTCAGGCTGCTTGTTTGTTTTCCTCCCCACATCTTTCTCCCTCTCCCTCACCCTGTATCTCTTGTTAAATGCTGCCTAATGAGCCACGGCAGAGTTGACACCTCACCAAAAGCTGCAGGCCGAGGGAGGCTGGCTCATTGCTTTAATTGCAAGTTATTGATGAGCCGGAAATCGGCTCAAGTTTTAAATGCTAACACAATTGTAGCGACAGCTTGGTCCGTTCGCTGTGCAGCAAGCGAATGAGCCGTAGGAGAAGTCATTGACAAGGGGCCAACAACATAATAATGAAAAAACATTATAAAGTCAACGACTTGCAGATATCCTGCAGATAAGCAGAGACTATTCAGGATATGTGAATTGAAACCCTAAAGGTTTATTGACTCTCAATTCTTCGAAACACATGAGTTAAATGCAATTTCGAAAGCATATTTAGTGTCTGCTCGAATGTATTTCAATACAAATATATATTCTTTCTTAAAGGGTCTTTTTGGCTGTCCGTTGCCTGCTTTCACCTGTCAACCGCACACTTTATTAATATACCCTTTGTAATCGAACGCATGGCCTCAGGTTGTACAGTAAAAGAATAAGTCTCCTGTTGGCAGGACATGTCGGCAAGTGCGTGTGGGCGTCTACAACAAAGCAGCTCTGCTGGCATACAACTCCAGAATTGGATCTTCCCGAGAAGTGGGCGTGGGGTACATACTATCTCATTTGCGGTCACGTTGGCGTGTCGAGAGCGCTTCAACAACAGAAAACTACAACAACGCAAATCAACAATGGCCAGAGAAGCATTGGCGCATAATAAAAAAAAAAATCTGATTAGCAAAGAAGTGAGGTAAGAAAACACTGCGAACGTAATATAGAAACATGCATTTATAATATTTATTTATATAAATAATATGTGTGAATTGGCTGAGAATAAATCTCCGGCATTAATATGTAAATCTGTGTGGGAAAGCCAAGAGAGCTCCGTGCTACTTCTCTTTGGGCAAGTCAATCATATGAAATATGCATAACAAAGAAAGTCTTAAAATAATTAATTTAATGAATTTTAATAGAATTGCATTTAAGATAAGTTTCTTAATGGTTCATGCCTATGAAAGCAATTTATAATGGCCAAATGAAGTGGAACAAGAATGCTGCGGCAATCTGGCAACACTCTGCTATTCATTATCGATATATTCGTTAGTCTATAATTATATACATTCGCACCATTAGAAAATATGAATTATCATCACTAGCTAAACACTTTTAAAACTTGGCGCGTCTAGTAATTAATAAATTTAATCAAAATAATATAAAAAATAAATGTATTATATTTTTGATCAACTATAAACATTTATGCAACAACAGTTCCCATAAAGCTACCCCAATTAACCCCAAAACCAAAAAAAAAAAATAAAATTATTTTTTCTTATATAAATTAATTTTTTATTTTTTTAGTATTTGTTTTTTTAAGTGTATATTTTAGTATTTAGTTGCAGCTTAATCTAGTTTTACATAAAAATGGATAGCAAATGGTCAAAGCTGATCTTTATTTAGACAACTATTTACATATATGTTAATATTACTCTTCTTAAAATGTTTAAATATGTTAATATATTTATCATTTGTAATAAATATTTTATTTGATGATTCTTTCGGCAAGATCTGATGGATACTGCTTTTTGCGGGCGTCTTTTCATCGGCGTGGCAGTTAATCACATGGTTGGCAAATTTATATGGTTGTCAAGCCGTTTAACATCATACATATATGTATGTATGTAAATTCATGTACGCAGAGTTATGATTGTGAGCAAGTGTACATACATATGTATGTAGCTGTGGAACTTCTCAAGTTCTCATGTTCACCACGTTGCATTACATATGTACATATGTATTTATGTATTCGCCTCAAAATTCTTGCTTGAGCGACTCTGATTTTCTTTAAATTTGGTTTTGTCGATGTTAACCGTAAATAAAAATCATACTCTGTCGCTCTCACTCTGATTGAGAGATTTCGCTCCATTGAACTATTCGTGTGACTATTGTGATGCTCTTTCGATGAACAGCGTATAGAGAGCGATACGATCGACGCTCGCACCACGAAGTTCAGTAAGTGAGCTGATGAGCGAACAGTCTATACAACAATACACACTCATATACATACACATATGCACGCTCGCACTCGCATACGCTATTGATGCGCTATTGTGATCTGGCAACACTGTTCTGTTTACCGAAGACATTGCTCGCATACTAGAGCTGGCAAACTATCGATAGTGGCGCCATTCGATATTTTCGATATTTTCTAGAAAAAAATTCGATACTATCGATACTATCGGTAAAACCGTCTTTATTTTCATTTAAATTTAAAAATAACGAAAAATAACAAAACAAATTATAACAAGAAAATTAACAAAATAACAAAAATTATATTAACTTAAAAAACAATCAGTTTTACTTCATAACTGACTTTTTTCTTAAAGTTAAAACAATTTTACTGGGAGATCCAATGATTGTGTTGGAGAAAGAGGAGCATATCCACATTTTTAGGCTTTAATGAAGCTCGGCGATCGGCGATTATTTGTCCAGCTTTGCTGAACATTCTTTCAGCATCGGTGGATGTTGCAGGAATGCATAAAATTTTTTTAGCGACATCCCGCAAACATGAATCATTGTGCTTAAAATATAATAATAAATAGGTATTACTTATTTAGCATGACATTGAATCTCAATAAAAAATTACCTGCCAATATTTAAGGGGATCTATATCCTCAGAGGAGTGCTCGATTCCGAAATATTTGTGAATTTGAACAATAGACTCTGAACGCTTTGTCCTGGGCAAATTTTCAATATTTTTTTACAAATTGAAACAGTGGTTGCTGGGGTTTTTCTATTGTTGTTGACGGTGGCAAATTAGGAAGCGGAGATTCGGAGATATCATCTTGAGACTTGATTGCATTTATCAACTCATCCTGCAATTGTTTTTCTCCTTGGAGTGCGTTGGTGGGGCATCGAAATCCTTGCTTTTTAAATCGAGGATCAAGCAATGTAGCTATCCGTGGCACTGTCCGCTCTTCATATTTTGTCAGTCTTTTTACTATTGATTCAATTAAAAAACTGCATACTGCACGACCACTAACAGTGCGAAGATTTTGTTTAGAGTTTTCTAAATTATGTAGTATACCACATGTTATTGGTATAATTAGTGATATAGTTGCTGTAGTGTTCGACGATACTTTGGTTGTTGCGTTATCAAACGGCGACAGAAGATCATATACATCTCGCAGTGTATCGATTTCGTCGATTGTCAGCGGTTGAGGTGCTTTTGAAAAACTTAGCAAGGCACTATTGATTTCTTGAGAAATCAGCAAAATTCTTTTAACCATTACATAGGCACTATTCCATCTCGTTGGAACTTCCTGTTTAAGGCCATATTTAATATCAGTATGTTGGGAGTCCTTTAATTTTTGTCCATGCCAAATTTGTTCTATACCACTAACCAAAAAGCTTATACCGGATTATATTTTAATAAATTTCGTATAACCAAATCGCCAAAACGAGTGATGTGTCAAACTGCGAGCGTTATTTTCGATCCCTATCGATAGTGGATAAAAATATCGATGGCGGCGCAAAAATGTGAAAATTCGATATATCGATAGTGCTATCGATAGTTTGCCAGCACTATCGCATGCAAATTAATTATTAAACTTATTAGATAAAAAACAGAGCAAAAATAAAGAAAAACCAAAATGATTGATATCCGATCGCGATTGAACCTGATAAAGAACTGATGTAATCGGTTGCTCTCTACATTTATTTCGCAATGCGTGTCTAAAAGATGCCTAAATGCAGACATTGAGAAACAGTCAGCAAATATTTTCCTGCTCCGAGTTTAATACAATCGTTACAATTGCGCTGGAATCTGTAGTTTGTACAAATAATATATAATATAATAAATATGTATGTATATTCAAAATTTCGTTTTATTTTCAGTCAGCTGCTCTTGCACTGGATTTTGGCACACATCTTTGCCCACCTCATATTGATTTCCTAAATTGCAATGGGCTCATAATTAGCCCCACGCTCAGCGCATGCTAACTGCCTGGCGCAGACATTTGACATTTTTGAGTGTTGTTGGATTTTTTCTGCAACGCTTGTGCCGCACTGTTGGTGATTGGTTTGTCCTTGACATGGTCATTCAGATGTCCATTGTCAGTTGGCACTTGTGCAGGATGTAGCTGTTATTGCGGCTGATTCAATGTCTGGCACCGATTGCGTCTGAGTGCTTACCTGGGTGCTTGTGTCACCTGGCTTACCTGACTGGTTGACTGGCTGACTGGCTGACTGCTTGACTGGTTGACTGCTTGCCTCTCAGCTGCGGCGCTCTTCTACTGACACACAGTTTCACACCCTTCGATGTCAAATGCCGTTGTGGATGATTGAAAACAAAATCGAACCCATTTATCGATCACTGAGCCTTGAAAAACTGCTGCAATTAGCTGCCCAATGCAGAGCTAAGCAGCTTGTCCACACGCTGTCTATGTATTGCCAGGTATGGAAAGTGCCTCGTGCTCATCCCTGATGGTCACTGTTCACTGTGCCCATTAGTGCCGCTCAGCAGCTGTCTGCCTGACTTTTGAACTAGCTCTCAGCCCCTCTACAGCCAGCGGCCCGTGCCTGGGTTCATGTTCGAGTTTGTGTCGGTGTTCGTGCGACAGCCTTGTTGTGCCTTTATCAAACAAACAACAATGAACGCCGTCGTCGTTTCGTTGCGGCTCCTCCGGGCTGCGGTCTCGCCAGTTGCCACACATTTCCAAGTGTTTATTTCAGTCCACTTCAGGACTCTTCACGCCACAATGTGAGGTGTAAAGTTTGTTTATGGTCAAGTGGTTGGTTTTTTTATACATACATACATATTTATATGCGTGTGTGTGTTTGTATATGTGTGTATAAATATGTATGTATTTGTGTTTTCTGCCAGCTATAAAAAAGAAGGCGCCTGGACATTCCTCTCTGTTGACACGACACTAATGACCACTCGGATCTTATCTGGACATGTGAATGGCGCTGAAGTCGCTTGTTGTTGTTGTTGCCACAATTGTTGCCACTTTTTGCCTCGCTTCCTGCCCGTGCTCAAATCGTTGCACACATTTAGTTATGCATGCGCTTTTCCCATATTTCCAGCTATCCGCACTTGCCGTACGTTGCTCAGAGCAAAAAGTAAAATAACATACATACATATTATATACATACTTACATGCATTTCATTGTTGCGCTCGTAAGGCATACAAAGAATTCCACTCAAATATATTCTTATTCGTAGCAACTAGAAGTGTGAAATACACTTAACACTTGTGCCGTATTAGCAAACTTAAATACAATTTAATATTTGCAAAAACTTGCTGCATGCCAAAATTGTTGAAATTAAAATAAGTAGAATAAGGAAAAGTAATAACATTAATCAAATATTAAATTCAATGAAAATAAATTATGTTGATTAAATTTTTGTTTCCCTACTATATTAAATGAAATTAATTAAATATTGAGTTAAATTTCGAAGTTAAATTAAAGAAAAATAAAATTGAATATTTTAAAAATTTACAAATATTTGCTTTGATCGTATAAAAATCAGTTTAATTAACGTAAACATTTTCTACTCGTTCAGAATAATGCCAACAATTCATTCCTTTGAAAACGTATAAATAATATACATATATATTATTCTGAGGCAAAAAATATTTGATTCTGAGCAGAATTGGCTTCAGTTTCATTGAAATATTTTAGAACAGGAGAATTGAAATTTCGTAGAGACAACAAAAGAGAAGTCCATTTAAGTAAATTGGCCAAATGGATATTTATTTTATTATTTACAAACAGTAAATTGAATTTCTGCGCCATCAATGATATGAAATCGTAAGATGTATACTATGAAAATTGGATAAACTTAAATCAATGTGGCCAACGAAATGCATATCTTTTACAAAGGGCATAATAAATGCAAATAAGTTTATTGCAGGCGTGTGGCACTGTGTGCGTGTGTGTGTGTGTGTGTGTGTGTACATGTGTGCGCGTGTTTGCAACAATATTGTGTTGCTTGCAACTTTATAGTCATTGCAGAGATGCAAGGGAGGGGCTGCTGCTACTCGATGCTGTCTGTATGCCATAGCTACTTTGGCCTGCCAACTCGAATGGTTTGCCAACAAAACATGGCACGCACTTTATTATGGGGGAATGCTGGAAAATTTCACGCCAGTGAAGTTAATTCGTGTGTAGTTCACACTCACGCTCGAGCTCACGTGCTGCTGCAGGTATAGACACGGATCTAGGAGTTGCATTGAGTGTTTCTGTCACTGTCTATTTCACTCCATCAACTATGTATGTATGAGCGACTGGCGCCACGCCGCGAGCAATCGTGGACCGCAAACAGTTTTAAAAAATACATACATACATATGTGTGTATATGTATATACATACATATATAGGAAAGGAAAACCTTCTGTATTACAATGCACAGATGTTGAAATAAAGCTACTTAAGTAAGATTATAAAACAGTTAAACTTTATTTAGTATTTATTTAGTAATTCAATTTACAAATTATGCTAAAATATGACAAATGTGCAAAATATTGACAAATGTACTAAAAAAAAAATTTTCAGATGGTTTTACAACAGTTCTATTGTATGTGAACAAATATGTTAATTTATGTTTATATTTGGATAAATGTTTATTATTATTAAATTAAAATACGCTAAATATATACATATGTACCTAAAGCAAGCTTCTCTTTTAAAATTTGAACAGATTATATACACATGCATATACAAATGAAGTAATAGAACAGAAATAGATAAAATTTTCATAAAACTTATATACTTGTCATGGACAAGAGAACAGGGTATATAAAGGCGATTGCCTAGCCTGTTATTTCGATTGCTAGCATTTTTGCGTATATGTATGTATGTATGTATACCTTTTTGGCAGCGTGGCATGTGCGTCTCTGCGTGGACGCGAGAGAAAGACCGATAGAAAGAGAGAGAGAGAGAGAGAGAGAGAGAGTGAATGTGCTTGGGTACCGATGTGTGCGTTTCGCAATCTTCAATAAAACTGTTTGTGCGCTCTTTTTTGGTAGGTATTTTTTTTGTTGGTATTTTTGTTTTTTGGTGCGCTTTTCATTTGTTTAAAACGCAAACTATTGTCCCGGCTGGGCGTTGGGGTGGTGCGAGTGAATGGGTTGAGTGAGCGAGTGTGCGAATATTACCTCAACCTTTTTCCATTCAGGGGCTGTCCCCCAGTTCCGCACAACTTTGTTGCTCTTTTTAACGCGATTGCCATTGCGCATTGTATTTGTTGGCATTTTTTATGCCTTAACTGAATGTGGGCGCTGTATTGGGATAGGTCATGGGGTCGAGCAAGGTGGAACGAAAGGCAGGAAAGTCGAAAGTTGGGTGGGGATTGTTCACTCAACTTCAATTGCAAAATGCGCGGCGTAGCGCGGCGCGGCTCTGTTGCGGGCTTTCATGGCGGCCACTTTATTTTCATAGCCGCCTTTTTCACAGCCGCATAAAATGCAACAACAGCAAATTGGAATGTGTAACCGCAACTCGTAGTTAATTTTATTTATTCAGCAGTTCGTTGGTATTTTCATTCTTTCATTCGAATTTTGTTGTTTTCCTCTTCTTCATGCTTTTTTTTTTCTAATTGCTGCTGCTTTAAAGCATAAACTGCCGCCCCTGGACTGGGCTCGCATTGTCAATATGATTTAGGCGCTGGGACAATAACATAAATTAGGCAAATGCTGCAGATAAATTAGCAAAGCCCAAAACAGTTTTACGGCGGCCGCTGCTGTCACAAAATGCAACGGGCCCAAAGGCAGAGCCCAGAACGCAGCACGCCCTGCTCCGTCCCCCCGTCCACCGTTCGCAGTGGCATCGAAGGACATGGTCCTTTTCAAATAACTCATAAATGCAGCAAGGCTAGCTAGCGGCAACCCAGGGGAGGCAGCAGTCAGCAGCTGGCCAACGGTCCGACATCTGGTGCTGCGTGTATTTACGCCATAAAATTGAATGGAATACAAATGGATTGAGCGAGTCGAGCTGAGCTACAGCACTCCCTCCCCCGATTGGATCGATGCCCAATGCTCAATATTAATTGCCTTTTTTTGTCGGTTCTGGCTGGTGATAATGCAGTGTTTGTTCATGGATTTTAAGGACATTTGTTCAAATCATGCTGCTTATTGTAGTGCGTAATAGCAGGCAAATCAATTACATTATGCCAAATCATGAGTCGACACTAAACGGTCAACAGTAGCAGCAGCAGCAGCAGCAGCAGCATCGGCAGGAACTGAAGCTGTGTGGCATGCAGCAGGCAAGGCAAATCGAAACAGGTGTGCGCCAGCTGTGTGTGAGAGAGGCAGAGAGAGAGAGTTCCTTTTGGAACCATTTGACCATATCGTTACATTCGGCTTGGCTCAGCGTTATTTAAAAACATTTTCACTGCATCGGTTCGTGGAAAGCTTCCGTGCGCGGCTGTTCCGGCCGCTCCACTGCCGGAAATGCAAACGTGGCCCAGGGAGTGAGAGAAAAGCGCAAAGAAAATTTATTGACAGACTTTGCCCCTCGCAATGCACATTGTTATCACACCACATGCCCCGCTCTGCCCACACACTCGCAAATACGCACAGCAGACGCATATTTATGCATACCAAAAAAAAAAAAAAAAAAAAACAACAAAAAATTACTCAGAGAGGCATCTGGGGAATTTGTAATTAAAACATTCTCATATTCGTTTCGAGCTTGGACTTTGCTCTTTTTATGCAATAATATTCTGCAGCACGAGCTGAGCATGTTTTTGATTTCTTCCTCTTTCTCTTCTACTCTCCAGTACAACAAAGCAATCAATTTAAACGGATTGGCATCGGCATCGGCATCGGCATCGGCAGGGTGGAAAGACATTTTAGAGCGCTTCAAGTAAGGGCTAAGGACGAAAGCCTTTCAACACCTGTTGGCCAAAAGAGAAACTGCAATTGGAATTAACTCGGAAAGCCCGGAGCTTCACATTCATACTTAATTCAGTTTTTCTTTACTCTGACTATCTCGTTGACTACCTTCCCATTCCCAGCTCTTTTGCTCTTTTGGCATCCTCTGGCGAGCGCTTTTCCAAATTTTAATCGATTTGTGCACAAATAAAATGGAAAAAGCGACAAAAATTTTGGCGTTTGCGTCGACAGCTGGTTCTCCCATTGCGGCCAGTTGCACAGCTGCGACGTTTTATGCCCGAATTACTCTCGATTTATGTTTATCTTCAAATTTACGAACCCGTTCAAAGCGCACCCGCCCGCCCCCCTTCCATTCCAATCACAACGACATCGAGTTATCGAACTAAATCCCTGTTATGCTGAAGTGTGGATATTCAGGTAAATTTTCATCGACCTGCACTCGCTGCACTAGGCGAAAATGGGACATAATATATAAAGTGTCTTTTTTTAAAATTAATATTTAGACTCATTTAAATTAAAAGCTTAATTAAAAGCAACTTCAGCCATACATAGAATTCGTACTTGAATAATGTCAACTTTTCAGTTGATTTTTCTACACACTCTTGACAAATTTACAGGGTATTTCCATGGGATTATCTCAGTGCAGCTTTGATGCCATTTTTTTTCCAAATCCCGCTTGCCTTTGAATACTTGCATTGCTTTGGCTTAGCAAATTCGGTTTGGTTCATGTTCAATGAGGTTGGCTTTCGTGACATTTTTGCGTGGTTTAGTTCGAGCAATTGTTGGTTCTTTTCATTGCATTCGCTATGTTCGCTCGTTTATTGAACCAGAGAAAATTCCACTTTATAGTGCATTGAAACCCGACCCGACCCTGCTGCATTCCCAGAATCTGTTGAAACTTTACGCAGCAAAATATATATTTTGCCCTGTGCTCATGGATTTATCAACACATTTGTCTGCGTTTTTTTTTTTGTTCTGTGTCAGGCGCAGAACATTTTATTTACAAAATAATTGTCAAAGTTGCAGCTGCTAATTGCAGTTTTGTATTCGCTCTGCTCTGGCAAGCTAACATATGTATAACTGAGCTTGTTTTATGCCAAGCACTTGATTGGTTTCAAATTAAATCTTTATTTGTTTGCTATTATTTTGAGCGTTACTTTTAATGAAGTTATTAGTTGGCAGCACTTGTCAGTCACGCTCTAAATCTGTGTGTACTTATTGGCAGTTTGCAAGAAAGGATTACAGGAATAAGTGCATAAGCAGAAATTTCACAAAGAAGTTTTAATTGACTTGAGTAAAATGTTTTCCCTTTGTATAACTTTAATTAAAGGGTTTCTTTTTATATATGTACATATGGGTAAAATACATGAATTATATGCATTAAGTATAAATTAAATAAATGAGGTCAGCGGTAGAGGTGCCAAATTATTGATGGTAGGCGTCATCGATTGTGGATCGATAGTAATTTTCAAACATCGATAGTGGTCGATAGTCGCAATAATTTGTATGTGTTGCCACTGGTTTTATCCTTGGCGCAACCACGTGGTCTTAAGACTCGGTAAATGTGTGTGTGTGTGCGCTTTCATACCCTTCCATGAGCATGGCAAAGCCTCTTAAGAGTACGGCATTCTCTTACTCAGCAGCGAAGATACGATCCCATCTTCTCTTCTGAGAGTATGGCGAATACGCATCGCGACTCGCGGACAAATTTCCATTTTTGTGAGCTGCTGGCTTGTGCCTGCGTACACACACTTACATACGTACATACATATATATATATATATATATATATATATATATATATATATATATATATATGAGAGGCATAGAGAGAGCGCGTGAGAGAGTGAGTAAAGAAAGAATAGCACACAGCGGTGCTTCATATGAGAATAGAATCATTTCGTTCGACCGCTGCCAGCGAACTGAATATCAAATGCTATATTTTCGCTGCCCGAGCAGTAAATTACAGAACCGAGCAAATACGAAGATGATTGGGAAGGGAAATCAAAATCTGGTTCGTGAAAAAAGTTTGTTCTAGTTGTCCAGTGTATGTGCTGTATGGTTAGTGATAGTGCCCTACCATCGATGGTGACGATAGTGCCATCGATAGTCTGTCAGCAGCAATTTTACTCAATATGTGCTCCAATATTGAACTCCACCTCTTGTAATATACATACATACATATGTATATAATTATTATATACAATTTCTTTGTCTTTGCATGATTTCCTGATTACACTACATTTCAGTTACAATTCATATGCACCTTAAAAGGACTTTAGATATGCTTAAATATTTCATTTATTAAATCTTATTGATACCGAGTTGTTTGGCCAATCTATGATATGAGCTAAAGCCAGCTACTCTTCTAGAATAATCTATCAAATACAATAAAAGTCAAAAGTGTGTTTTTTATTTGACAACACGTAAAAATATGGCGTGGCACAGCTGTCATCTGTGTGTGCTATAGCAACTGCAAGGCGCGCCGCATTCAGGGTAGACGCAGTGGAAATTTCATTAAAAAAAATGCATAAATGCTATGTTTGATAGCTGCTAATCAGAGGCCTTTTCAATTACAATCTGATAAACTCTTCGGCCACTTTCAACTGTAATTAATGATTAGTATGCTAGTTGGCTGAGCCAGCTCCTGTCCATGGAGAATTTGAATGCGCTGCTCGCACGCACGCGGCGCTCAGTCCCGTATTATAATCATGTTAGTTTTGATGATATATTTATGGCTGTCTAACATGATAGCCAGCCATTCGGGCCTATATCAAATTGTATCCGGAAAGTTGTTGACCAGCCGCGTTGGGTTCATGCGGGCCTCATTCGCATAATTAAGCTGTAAAAGTAATTGACGCTTAAGTGGGCAACTTTTGAGCATAATTTAGAGTCTACATTTGAACTGACACCCGCTGACTCCGCTGTAGCTGTAGCATCAAGTGGACAGACTTTGACTCGCATTTGCCACATCATTTTTGTCAATCATTACAATAAAATCAAATGTCAGAGGCAAGCCAAGCCAAACACTATACGAAGTAAGTTTCTGGCCAAAAATAAAAACTCTCGTATTATATGGAAAAATTTCGAATGCATTTTATGGACTTTTTACGACTTGAAACTTATGTGGCGGGCGCGACAAGGGCGAAAGAGTCGAGTCTAATAAAAAGCCACCCAGAATAGATGTAGCCAATGAATAGCATAACAAACGACATATAAATATGTATCTGTGTATCTATATCTACCAGTTTGCTTCAGTTGCCGATTTTATGAGCTTGACAAAGAGCCGGACAAAAGGTTCGTCGACTGAGGCTCGTTGGTGCTGGAGGAGGGAGGGCAGCACGGTGCTGCTGCTGGTACCTTGTTATTGTTGTATCGTCCCAGTTGTTTGAGTTTTGCCAAAACTAATAAAATTAAATTGAATTGCTTAAAAATTGCCAAAAATGAGGCAAAGTGTCAAAGGGGGCCAATGGGCCAATGAGCCAACGGCGCCACAGCAACCAAATGGTTATGAGTCCGACTCTCTGTGTGAGGCTCTGACCCGATGCCAGGCCAAGGTGGAGCCCAAGTGGCCTCTTTTTTTAGACGCTCGCCCCCTGCCCGTTGGCAACGTGCGCGCATTAAGGCATTTTGACTGGAATTGAATATTGAGTCCGGGGTCTTACGGCAAAGTGAGTGGGAAATCCTAAAATTCATTGGAAAGCCGAAAGGCCTAATACACTTGGCCAGATTCCCATTCAAAAGACATAGAGAAATAATTTACATTTAAGTAACTTGAGTGAATGCTCTTTGACAAAATTAAATAAAGTATGTGATTTGTTAAATAACTATGGATGATATTTAACTAAATGCTTTGCTTCCACTACTGCATTATACATGCAAGAAAGTAGAGTAGCTGAAGCTAATGCATATGGAAGGCGTTTTGGGCTTGCTGCTGTCTGACGCGATTGGCTCGCTGAGCTCGATGCCGACAAATTGAATCGCACTGATTGCCAGGGAGGCAGCTGGGACGCGCTGCCGGATCCTTGCCCCGCCGCAATTTTAATGCAATTAAGTGCAAATCAAAGGGGGCGTCGAACTTGACGTCGGCTCTGATATATATATATATATATATATATGTATATATATATTCTTAATATCATCACCGTTGCTGGCATCACGATGGCAAACACATCAGCGTAACCATAACGAATTTACAGCCAAATCCAATCAACTGCATGAAAACGATATCACCAAAACAGTTTATTGCACACACGCGGCGTATGATAGATATACGGGCGAATGCAGCATTCAAGTGTAATATGACTGACATTCGACGATATGGGAAATGGAGCACTTTGCGCAAGTTGTCAAATGCAAATGCAAATCCGAAATTTCCATAATTAGTTGACTGCCTGATGCAATATTTTATATATTTCATTCATATGGCAGGCAATTTGATATTTGGCCACAGTGAAACGAAACAAAAAAATGTTAGATGCAAAAATACTTCAATAAAATGTTGAAAAATACTAAAAATTGGAAAAAAAATGTGTATTTATTCCCTTTATTTATATTATTCATATATATGCGAAAAGCTCAATCAATCAGCATGTCAATGCGTGCGCGTGGGCGTGGATGTGGACGTGGACGTGGGCGTGGCTGGCGTACGCAATCAAGCGCCTGATTCATTTATTATTTTGTTAGCTGTGAAATATGATGAAATTCTCTAAATCAAATAACCGCAGATCACAGCTGCAATTTAAAGCGCTGCAAAATTCAGCTCTTTAAATTTACAACTAAAGTGTTTCAACTGCGGCAAGGCATGGCATGGCATGCTTGGCGCAAATTAGCATAGCCTAATTGAACACAAATGGCATCCTATTTCCAGTTTCCAGTGAGCCACTGGCACGCCCTTGCCACCAGCCATGAAACTGATACCCACTCGACTCGAATCGACTTTACAGGACGCGGTGCGACGCGTCTCTCCTTCTCTCTCTCTCTCTCTCTCGCTCTTTGTGAAAGGATGCAGCGTCCGTTTGCAATTTATGGTGCCACAGACGACTTGGGGCAGAGATGAGAGGTGGCTCTGTGCGAGGGTGGGTGGCCCTGGGCGAAGGCTATTGCTGACTTTTGAGTAATCAAATCGAAACCGTATCGTTCACCAAACCCAAATGACTCTCTTTGGTACGCTTATTATGATATATGTTCAATGGGCACTGAGCACTACTCAGCTCTACTCAACACAGCTCAGCTCAGTTCGGGACAGGAATAGGCATGCTCATGTAGTCTGTGCTCGTCTGGGAAACTGAAATTGTCATGTGTATATATAAAATGCCATGAAACTCTCTGCGGCTATGGCCCTTTTTGATAGTCCAGAAAATATGGAAATAATTGGGCAGTAATTAAGCTCTGACTCGACTCAATTCAAATCGCAATTCCAAGTTGGATTACACATTCGAAACTCCAAAGCGTACATCAACCTGGCCTGCGGCCTGTACTCTTACTGAACTCATTTTGATTTCAAAGATGTACGGAAAAATTGTTGACGAAAAAATGAAGAAAATAAATGAAAATAGTTCGACTAAAGAAGGGACCACAGCTCAGAGCTCACTTTTCTTTTTTTTTTTTTTGTCGCACGTTGCAAAAATTTTTTGATTGCAATTTTGTGTTTCTTTTGCTGCGTAGGTGTAATTCTTTTGCAATTCACCTTGTGCTCCACACAATCTGGCCCCGCACCGCATCGCACACAGACTCTGAGTAGATATCCGGCTGCCAGCACGCATTACCATTGATTAACACACACTCCTCCAATTTCGGGGCTGACGCACGCAAACTTTTTGCTCAGATTGAAATACAAAGTTTTTGCTTTTTGCCAAGCTGCCGACTCCGTCTCGCATTGTTTCCACTTATTTGCTCCTGCAGTTGCACCCCCAGTCATGATATACACACGAGCATTTATATATTTCATTCGTTTCTTCTTTCGCACTGAGAGCCTTACATGAAAAATAGATTTGCTCGTAGCTGGCTGAAACTTGCGCTCGAAGCAGCTCAAATGATATATTTTCATAAATCAGGCATAAATATTGAGCATGTCATTGCCAGTTGCATAAGACATTTCAAAGGCTTGGCTAGCAGAGATATATAACCTTGTAGCTCATGCAATACAAATTCAATACACTATTTGCAGTTGGTGTTCAGTTAAAGTACTCGAGTAGTTTCAATAAATAAGCTTTTAAATGAATCGCAAAGGAAATAATAGAACTGGCAGACTGTAGAGTCTAGATAGAGATAGGTGGAGAGTCCTCTCTGGCTAGTTTCATTAAATTTAAAATTATAAAATGAAATACAAGGAGAGAGCAAACTGAAAGAAGCTCGACAGATTTATCTATTCGAATTTAAGGACTTTTAAAGAGTAGTTAATAATAATTAATATTTCATTTGTGCTTTTGTATAATTCATCTTGACTTGATTAAACGTTTTCAATTTCAATTAAAAATTTTGTCTACTCATACTATTTTATAGTAAGCTTCGTCTATGATAGCTTTACTCCCTACATAACTAAACAAAATGTTTTATGAAACTAAAAAAAAACTAATTTGAATAGCTACAAACAGAGTTAAACATGACAACTAAATATATGCAGACTTCATTTACTTTCGATAGAGTTTCTATTAGCCTTAACGGCTTGAGACTATTTAAGAGTAAAACTTCATCAGTATTTATTCCGAAGTAAGCACAGATAGTGCAAAATATATATTGCTTTAAGATAAACTTCATAAGCCAGTTCAATTCAGTGCAGCGTTTGCCTTTTACTTTATGTGTTGAGTCAACTTTTAGCACAGCTGCGTTTGACAAACGCGCCAGTTACAAGAGGTCTAAGCGAGGTGAAGCTAGGGGCGGGCTGGAGTTAGCTGTTGGCTAATTAAAGTCAAATGTGGGCCAGCAGAGCGGCCTTTGCGCAGACGTCTAAAGTTGTTTTGTTTTGCTTTGTGCAGTTCCGATTTGGGCTTTTATATTCGCTTATTTTTTAATATTTTATTTTTATTTTTTTTTGCTGCAGTTTCCAGGCAGAGGCTCAACTTTTGAGCTCAACTCCATGGAGTAACATTTTTAATGGACCAAGCATTTTAATTACTTTGCTAGCGCAGTGTATGTGTCAGTGAGTGAATGAGTGAGTGTGCCAGTGTGCGTGTGTGTGTGTGTTGTGTGTGTGTGCTTAAGCTAGTGGAACATAATTACTCGTCTCTAGTGCAACTCCCGGAAGTCAGCGCCAGCCGCAGCATCAGCGGAAAGCATGCTGCAGCGGGCGAGAAACTTGGCATAAAATTATTATATGGTAAGCAGAACATATCAAGTCATATATTTGTTAAATGCACACACACACACACATAGAGCGAGAGAGAGAGAGAGGGAGAGAGTGAGAGAGAGAGACATGTAAACTAGTGAGTTGTTGAGGAAAAATCAACGCCGTATGAAACTTTTTTCGCAGAGTTTGTTTGAATTTTGTTACTAATTAATTGCAACAGAGCTCGAATTATATACTCCATACAATTTTGTTGTATTAGTATGATGCAGTAGTCATGATTCATGAGGCAGCTAAATGATTAAATATGATCTACAATTTATTAAAAATATTTATTTAAATATATTATCATTAAAAAAAAAAAAAAAAAAAAAAAAAAAAAAAACAAAACAATAAATATAAATATATATGTATATATGCTTAAGCACATTATTGAATCAAAATATAAATATTAAAAATTTTGTAAGAAACTTTGATATTTATCATTGCCTCTCAGATATGTTTCAGAATTATTATCATTTTGGTTTCTCATTTTATTTCGCAAGGGAATTAACCCAAAGAGCAGCTTTGTTTAAGTAGCGCGATGTTTTCAAGTGGATCATGCTGATGATCGGCACAAAAAAAAAGCTAAATTAAATAATATAAATAACATAAAATAATGTATTTACATAAAAATTTTAACATCTGTTTAAATAAAAAAAAAAAAAGAATTAAGCTTATGCAACATTTGTTTATTTTAGCGACTGCTAAGAGACATATGCGGTGTTATTTGACAAAGCTGACATATTTTGTGTATATATATATATATACTAATATATAGTCGCGCAGGCGATTGTCAGCCAATGTGCTGAGCTTTTATCAGTTAAAAAGCACGCAGGGCAATTAAAGGCAAGCTATGCACATGCGGAGTCAGCCGTTGTTGCCTGCCGGTCATAACAATTCATGGAATCCATGTGAGGCTAAGCAAACAAGCTGAAGACAGACAAACGGCCAAACCTGACTGATAAACTGACAGAAGCACAAAATTCGGTTGCCCTGCGGCAGGTAGTGCCACTATTGCCACTTTATTTGCACAGAGAGCTTTGACGCTTTTGGTTTTCAAAAATTAAAGCGCAGCGCAGAGCTGGTGGGCGGATAAGTGGGCGTGTGTGCTTAGTGATATTTAAGCCGAATAGAGCCTAAAAGCAGGCAGCACGCTTTGCACATGCAGTTCACGAACTGAGGCTCTGCCGTTTGTCGGCACTCATAAAAGTCCAACTATTTTTCAATTTCAAATTTCTGTACCACAGCAACAAATCTTCTTCACAGCACTGGCAGTCGCCCTGGCCACTGACTGACCCACTGCCCATAAATATGCTGCATAGCAGGACAACAGCTCAAAGGCTTTCGTTTACACTCCGGGCAGCCCGTCTTACTGCAGATCAAATGGAGCTCGGCTCCGACAAAAAGAAATATATAGAAGCGTTATGTGGCATATTGTAGGCGGGAGAGAGCTAGCAGCCACAACATCTAGCATAACAGCAGCAAACGCAAATGACATGAGCCGGAGCACAGATTGTGACTGCTGAAGTCGACAGTTGAATACGCTTTATTGAGCTAAACTATCATTTAAAGTAGACTTCGACCCATGGATGCTGACTTCATTTATGCTTTAACTAACTCTCATACGAAATTTTTAAATTTTGTAAAATACAATTAATTATCCAAGACTAATATCCATGTCTCTATATTTAGTATAATTCTCAGATAAATTTGTTTCTTCTGAATTCACGCTTTAAAAACACCTTTAGCGAGAGTACTAAAAAGTGCTGAGTACGCATTGTGTCTGTCATATGACCTCAAAGCCAAATCCGCAGCACTGCGTACTTTATGTCTGTAGACATCTGGCACTTATTTTGCCCTCAAAAAGTTTTTGTGTTTGACGCAAAAATATTCATTGCTTGCAACCCCCAACGAGCGGGCGGCAGTCAAAGCCAATGCCAAAGCCAAAGCCAACAACTATTGGCCATTTACTGGTCATAGCACATTCACACACTCACACACTCACACACTCGCACACACAGTCGCATATAATGCCTGAGCTCTCTCGTTGCTTTTATCAAAATTTTACCCACGTTCAATAGTCAACTCTGCTGGTTGACTGCTCAGGAGCCAATGCTTCAGCATGAATGTAAGTAAATGCACTCTTTGTTCAGTTTTCAAGCAGGTGGTTAACAGCTTTTCGACCAGGTCTGCATGCGTTTCAATTGTTGCAACACCAGACTGAATCCCACATAAAATAAGCTGCTTGGCACAAGAGAAAATTCTCAAAATACACTTCTCGGAAATGCTCGAATGGGAGAGTCCGCGTATTTGGCTCTGAGCAGTTCAGAATTTGTGTGTTCATATTTTCATATGTTCCTCTTTCAAAAATATATGATTTTCGATCTCAAATTTCTACATACTTGCGTTTTAAAACCTTTTCTTTTGTGAACAGAAGCTGAGCTTATTTATTTTGCTTATTTCTTTTGCTGCCCAATGCTACTTCACTGTACTCTACGTATATTTAACTATATCTATAGAGATACATTTATTTTTGATCAGTGCAGCTTTAACCATGCTGTTAAGTGAAGCCAAACTGACGGCCAGCCAAGCGTGCGGGCTGAATGAATGAATGAATGAATTTATGCTCTTGCACTTGAGGAAATTAGTTATGGAATAATAGCTAATTACAGCCTTAAAATAATGAAATTCTATTCACATGAAAGTATTTCACTATAGCTCATTGTTAACAGTCAATTAATGTCAAGTCGAAGTTAAATAGGTCAAACTCAAAGCGTAATTTATTTGTGTCTATTGCCAAAGAATTTATCGAGTTCATATGCGATTCGATTACAAACATTTTCTAATTCAATTTTAAAAGTGCTCTGTGTATTTATTTATTTATTTTTTTATACCCTGAGCCCATTGAAAATGGGAAATCAGGGTATAATGGTTTTGTTAAAAGTATGTAACAGGCAGAAGGAGGCGTGGCAGACCCCACAAAGTATATATATTCTTGATCAGGGTGACGAGAAAAGTTGATATAGCCATGTCCGTCTGTCCGTCCGTCCGTCCGTCCGTCCGTCCGTCCGTCCGTATGTATGAACGCGTCGATTTCCAAAGATACAAAAGCTAGAGAGTTCATTCTTTTTGTGTTAGGTCCGTATATTGCACGCGCAGTACGAGTTTGTTTCAGAAATTCGATAACTTGTATATTTGCCAAGTTATCGATAAACGAATTTATCGGGAACCAGTTATAAAATTCTAGCTAATTCATCTTTAGAGTTAGACCCTCCAAATCTTCTGCATATATATACATACTAATTTAATACAATTTTGGTTTTTGTCAGATTTTGGATTCCGGTCCCCACTTCGCCCCACCACCCACAAATATGAAAAAAATTCATTTCAAATACTAGAGACATGCAGTTTGGTTTAACATATAGATATGAATATCATAATCATAATCTGAAGATATCAATACGATTGTCCATCTAGAAACAGAATTATTAATCATCAAAGTTTTCTCATTAAAATCCATGCGGCGCAGCAGCAAAGCAGCGAGACAGCAAGACGCTTGCAATGCTTACACACATACATGCATGCACGCGTAGATCAATGTCTATGGGTACGTGTGGTTTTGCATGCGTGTAGAAACGAATCGAATAATTCTTGGAATATTATTCGTTCGAAGAAAGGCTCAGGGGATTTCGTAGTCGAGCAGTCTCGACTACAGCTTTCTTACTTGTTTTTTATTAAATTTGCATTGAAGAACTTTTGGCCTTAAAGCTTCACATGATAATCGAATATTTGTTCGGTGCGGTTGCTAGCAAAGTAACACCTGCCAGCGTTCGCAGCGCTTTTGTGGGGACAGCATGTGAAAATGCAATTAAGCTGTATATATACATAATACAATCTATATATATATATATATAAATATATATACATACATATATATGAACATTTGTTGATGTGTAAGCATTAAAATTTTGGAATATCATAATCGAGGCACAGGCAAACAAGCTGCAAGTCATAAGACAGTAGAGGAAAAACAAGGCTCAAGTCGCGACGGCTCGACTACGAGATACCCTGAACCCTGCCAAAAAAAAACTAAAGCTCTTCTTCTTTACGCACTCATAGGCGCGCGCAGTTGCAGTCGTGGCTTGGAGTTGGGTTGGGCTGAACTTATAACGCTTATAACTCAATTGCTAGATGAACGGTCCTAATGAAACTTTCAGAATATATTAATATCATCTAAATATGCCCATTTGCCCTTGCAAGTCTCTAGTGTATGAAATGCGTTTTCTTGCAAATTGAAGGCAACGGGGGCATGGCATCCAAAATCTGCGTGTCCATAATATTATCTACATAGGTATACAAATTTGAAGTCTCTAGCTCAAACGGTGTACAGGTTACGCACAAAAAACGTAACGATTCTTATCGATAATCTTTCGATTTCTTATCGATAATTAGGAAATGGGATGAGTTAACAAGGAATACAAAATAAACTCGTACTGCGTAAGTAATAAACGAGTATTCATGACAAATTTCAGCTCTCTCTACGGACTGTGCTGATCAAGAATTGATATACTTTGTAAGGTCTGCGACGTCTTCTTCTGCCTGTTACACATTTTACGAGGTAAAGTTGAGCACAGATACGAAGTAACTAACTGCAACTTTCGATTGAGAAGTAATTATTATAATTGCAATGAGAAGATACAGTAATTAATCGTAAAACACTCTCTTCAAACTACATACAAGTTGTTGACTGTGAAGCAAATTGTATTGAATTGCAGTAAAGTCTTGGGACGTCGCGACCTTCTCGTTAACCATTGCTGAATACGTGTAAGGCTAATATTATTGAAATATAATGCCACTGCCTCGCCGTGATAGATGTCAATGTCAAGTAAATATACTGCCTATCATTGGCAATGACAGGCCATCTTGGGCCCACCGTGCGCCTCCTGCGCTGTCAACATTTTGTTCTTTGAGTGCGCTGCTGTAGCCTTTAGCTGAAATGACACGTTGCTGCAGATAAGCCATCAACTTGAGCTGATGCCTCATAAATGAATGTATCTTGGCGGCAGGATGACACGGCTGGAGAACGCTCAGACTGCGCGTTGGGCCCATGGCTGACTTGGCAACTGTAAACGAGTCATAAATTCAAGTACATGCTACAGTATTTATGTCTTTGTGTGTTCGTGCTACAATTCATAAAATATTAAATACTCGATGTAGAAGGCAGCAGCTCGAGCAATGTTCAAATTAAATGATACCAAATAATGTGATTATTTCTCAGTCGTCGTCGTTGTTGAGCTGAGCTGAGCTGAGCTGAGGACAATGACTAGCCTGCACTTCAATCTTCTGACTGATGTCGTTCCCAGCTCCACTTGGGCACGCCTGATTGAGCACACAAAACCACACACACACACAAGCACGTGGGTGCGTTTGTGCACATATTTTTTTTATTTTATTTTTACCGTCTTGCTGTTCTTCCAATATTGTATACCCTAAACTCGAATAATGTGGGCATATTGAGCTAGAGTAAGAAAAGTTCTAGAATTAGACTGAAAATGGAATATATATCAAATAAAAAAGCTAAATACATCTTGCACATACATTTCTTTGGATAAATTATAGAGTTTAAGCTCAATACGATTTTTGTTTGGTATTTAGGATAGCTGCACATCGCATATGCCCGAGCAGAGTGTTATATATTTGTTTTCCTTGTGGCTGGTTCATATTGTATACATATAGACATTAGCCAATGAGGAGGAAAATCAAAAGACAAATGACAACAAGGATCTTTTGACTCTCGCTGCTTTCGCCAATTAGGTGCCTGGTCATGTGCACAGTGCATATTGCAGCGCACCGACGTATCTTACATAATCAGTGCTTGGACTAATTAAACACGCACACAACCATCAACGGCACCACCACAAATCCAGCATCTTTTTTAAACAGAAGATACCCAGGCACACACACATAGAGTAAGACCTACGCAAACTCGCACAGCATCAGCGGCAGCGGCAGCGGCAACAAGAACTCATCGGGTCATTTCGCAATTAAGCTGCACTCGCAGCAGCAGCAGCAGAAGCAGCAGCAGCAGCAGCAGCAACAGCATTATAGCTATGTATCCGTATCTATAGCATTCTGTTACTCCGATCCGAGCCCGTAACCCGACCCGTCTTCCGCTTGATGATGATGAATGAGTTAAGCGGCCGTTGCCTTGTAGCCCATCTAATGAGATAGTTTTTCTGCGTAAATGTGGAGGCTGGCGTATCGGAATGATAAAACAGAGAACAGGAAAGAGATATATAGGAGAGAGGATGATAGCGAGGGGCTGCAAAAGCAAAGAGATAACGAGATACTACTATTCAGCGGCAAATCATGCAATGCCTCGTCTCAGCTCATCTCATACCATTTGCACTCCAACTATGTAATCTATGGCATGCCATCTCTGTGTCTATGTGCATTTGTATCTTGAGCTATCTGTATCTTTATACAAACATGCATGAGAGAGAGGGAGAGGGACAGGGAGAGTGAGGGAGACAAGTATACCACATGCGTGCCCAGGCACTAATTGCGTCTAATTGAATTGCAATTGACCGTGAGTTGGCGTATTTTCCACACGTTTTTGCCAACGACCGCCAACGAAGACTCGGACTCGCTTAATGAAGATTTACGCAGCTGCTTTGATTTGTGTCAACAAAGCGACGCGCCGGCAACGGAATGGCAGCGGCAGCGGCAGCGGCATTTCAATAGATACACATTCATGGCTTCAGTCAATCATGTAGTCGTGGCGCCAGTGGCTTGCCAATGGCAAAACAAAGCAACAACAACAACATCGTGGACTATGGATAGCAAGTACCATTAAAAGTCCATTCATGAACAATAACAAGTTGAATAAATTGATAGATCAATTTGCCTTTAATATCGATTCAGACGAATTACACATTATTTCCACTTGAATATTACGAATTTCAAGCAATTATCTATCTATATAAGACCTATACCTTTGATCGGTGTTGGAAGCTGCAGAGCTTTTTCAGCAACTCTGGCTCCAAGCATTTGCGAAGCCACAAATGAAAGCCAATATGCTTTAATTAAATAGCTTATTATTTATTAATGGTATTATTAATTTATTATATGCGAAAACGACAAATTTCGTACAGAATTACAGAGTTTAAGGCATAGAAAAAATAGAAGCAAGTAAGCGCGTGAGTGCACCATGAGCGAATGAGAATGACGAAGAAAAGATGAACTTAAGGGAACTAAATTTAAGAGCAATTATGAGCTGAACAATCAATAGCTACCCAGCAAGCATTTCGAAGACTGTTTTAACAGAAGTCGTCTTGGGGAGTCTTTTTTGAGTCGCCTTGATGATTATTCTCATGCGCGATCGAAAGACGACTCATAAATGACTCTTCCATATGCTCAAAATATGATTGGTTGAGAATACAAAAACAACATGTAAAGCGATCGCCAATTGAACATGCAGGTGATTTAAATATGATCACTGCAATGTTGTTATGCATTCATGCATTCTGCTCTCTGCAATGATTTAAACGCGATTGTTCTCTTTTAAAAACGAACGGATCTTAACTAAACGGAAAAAAAAAAAAAAAAAAAAACAAAAATTATTACAAAAATATAAAAAAAAAATTATGTAAAATTAAAATAATAAAATTTCTCCTTTTTTTTCTTTTAAAAATTAACCAAAAAAAAAAAAAAAAAACCCACAAAAAAATTAACAATATTCTGCAAAAGCAAAGACGACTGAATTAAATAATATTTAAGCTGTGTATTAATATGAATATTTAATGAATTTCTTTTTTTGATTATTTTTTTTTATTTTGTAATGTAAAAATTAAATTAAATTAAGCTATATGTATATATGTATAAATTTGAATATGTTATGAATTAACTTTTTTGATTATTTTGCTTAGTTTGTTTAGTTTGTAATGTAAAAATTAGTTTAAGATTATATATGCAAATAAAAAATTAAAATTTAATGAATTTAAAAAGAACATTATTTTTTCATTGCCCGTTATTGGAAATAAGACTCGAGGAAGACTCTTATATGATTAGATTTTGACTCGAGGAAGAGTCATAACTGATTGAAAGATGACTCGAGGAAGACTCTTATATGATTAAACGACGACTCGAAAAAGAGTCATAAATGATTAGAAAGACGAGTCATAAGCGACTCATCAGGAAGAGTCGCGGCTAGGATACCATTTTCTCCAGACGGGGGAGTCATTTATGAACAGAAAATGAGCGCAAATATGACTATTTTCGATCAGTGCGCGACTCATAAAAGACTCATTTATGCTCTGTTAACATCAAAAATGCTGGCAGAGTAAATATATTTTTGTGTGAGGGTGAGAATGTGGCTATGAATTCATTTTTGTATTTATTATTTATTTTATTTATTTACTACTTTAACAACACACATTTATATATATTATTTTAGGACCAAACCTCACACGAATTATGAGGACTCAAAAATATGTATTTACTGTATGCCCATTGTTTTGGCAAAGCCTTGCCTCTTAAGACGTCTCAGGGGTCTGGCAGGGGTTAGATCTCTTGCGAGTAGGCTTCGATGTCGTAGCAATCTTTCTGAGTATCTGCTTGTGTGTCGATTAATCTGTTCCTCGACAGTATGTAGCTTGAGGTCTCTATGCAGTGTTGAGCCGCGTATGAACCAGGCAGAGTTTGTTATCTGCCGTAGCACTCTGTTCAGCAAAACCTGCACTCTTTTATAATTTGATTTTGCAGCAATCCCCCAGATTTGCACTCCATAGAGCCATATCGGTAGGATACACTGCTATGAATTATGCATTTTATACTTTGTTTTACCTATATCTTTGCACACTATTTTTAACTATACTCATTTAGTATTCATTTGGTATACTATTCCTGAAACCAATTTAATACTGTGCAGAAAAAAGTTTACTCATTTTCAGAATGAATGATTCAATTGACCTTTTGAATGCATTCATGCAAATGTCTACTATGTATTTGTTGTGCTTATAGCACAGACTTTATTTTTGTTTATTGATTCGCAATCGTCAGTCGATAAGCAAACATCTTTATGATTCTAATGATGTTTTGTGTTTGGTTTGTTTTTGTTTCTTGACTAAGACACTCCTTCAGTTATCGATGCAAATAGGTACGTGCTTTTGGAATACTGACTGTTTCCATGGCCACCTACAAAGTCAGCTTAGATGTTTCTGTTTCTCTTATTTTTTTTTCAGTTTAAGGACAACTTATAGTTGCAATTGTCAGCAGAATCGGGTTTCAGCTAGTTGAAAGGACAGTGAAATAGAAGCCTGTGTTGCGTTGCATAAGCCAAATGTTGTTTTGCTACATGCAGCAACAAATCTGCTTACTTCTAGCATAGCCAACACAATTTCACTCCGATCGCCTCTGCCGTCCTCCTTTGCTCCTTTTGTTAGCCTTTTGTTGGGTTTCGTTGGTTTTATTGTCAGTTTTCTTTTTTCCAGTTGCTTCGCCACCACGCCCGCCCCGTCCACCTTTTCCAGTCCCATCTTCGCCATCTTGACCAGCATTCCCTCCGCGTCCACCGCCACCACTAGCACCTGCTACGCCCTTACCACCACTTCCACCACCTCTACCTCCAGCGCCTCCAGCGCCTCCAGCGCCTCCAGCGCCTCCAGCGCCTCCACCGCCTCCACCGCCCCTCCGCCAGCACTTCCACCTGCTCCTCCCTTACCCCCTGCGCGACCTATATCACCTCCATCAGCGCTTCCAGACATATTCAAATTTAGTTTTAATCAGAGTTTTTAATTATTTGGACAGAAAACACAAACAGTAAACTTTATTTTAGCTTCATCAAGAGAATTGTAGCCCTACAATATGAACCCACTCCGAGGGACTCGAACTCAATTGATTCGATTTGATTGCGAATATTCGCTCTTAATCGCTGAATAATTAAATTACTTTAACTAAACTTTAGATGAAACTCTGACTAACTAAAGTCTGTTCAAAGTGAAGCATTCATTCTGAGAGTCAAACAATATTTCTTTAAATTCTCATGCATTCATAGCTTCATAATTCGGACTTTATGCTAGAGTGCTGATATTTAAGGGAGACAATCAGAATTCGTCACCACAGTTAAACGCCTTTTCTTTTCGCAAATTAACAACTTATACGGCCAAAAGTTTCGCCAACAAAGTTGGGCAAAAGTTGCCAAACACCTGGCGCCCCACCGTCATCGGGCTCAACACAAAGTTGCTCGACTTGTGGCTGAGGGCGTCTTAAAGAAAATATGAAAAATCGATTGGGGAAACAAAAAGTTGGAATCTTTTCAATTTTATGTTGCGTCAGTCTTGTTGCTTTGCTGCATTCAAAATTTATGTTTACAACTCGCACGCAAAAATAAAAATTGTATTTTTATGTCGAACGCGAAGAGAATGAACACTTTTTCGAACAATAAAATAAAATATTGTTGCAATGCTGAGCGGGCTAGAAAAGTGTCACTGATATGTCAAACTAACAAAAACATAAAATGGACATAAACAAGAATCGGGCCAAACGCAACACCATACGGCCACAGAGGCAGCTGCAGGACCTCCGTGTCAGTCCAACTGGAGAGCAGCCATACTCATGCCACAGCCAGGATAAATATTTAAAGTTATCTGTGGAAACTTGGCAAGTGGTCGGTCGGTCGTGTGGCAAGAGCACGAGAGGGCAAATTTGCCAGCGGCTGCGTCACTGCTTCTCACTTGTTTGTCTTTGCTTAATCTTTTGATAGAAATTTGTATAGCAAAGTTGTACTTTGCCTTCGACCCCTGCCCGCGCCAGGCACCTCGTACCTCTCTACGTGCCGTCTGCCGTCTCTGTTGGTTTTGTTGTGTAAAGTTTTGTGCATTATTTTCACAACGAAGAGCAACAACAATTACTTGGCACACGCTGTTTTTCTTGCCATTGAACTTCTTAGCAGGTGAGATGAGGTGTGGCAGCTGGAGCTAAGCTTCATCATCATCATCATCATCATTATCATCGAGCTATTGTCATCATTATTAGCCAACTGGCTTGTCACTGTATCTGCTTAGCTTGAGCTTCTCATCTTATAATTTACAATCATGTCCTGCGAACTTTGATCCTGATTTACACACTGCGAATGCTGATGTCTGCATTTGCTTTGCACCCACCCGCGCCCATACATGCTCGACCCTCCTTCGTGTCTCTTGGCATTGACAACGTGCCCGACGTGACCACAGCTACAGAGTTAATTTCGTGCCCCTACGGCCCCCATTCATGAAATGCGCTGGGCTACTTAATGTTCAACTAACGGTACACATAATTATACGTACTCGAATGTCCAAGTTTGTTTCCAATGCCAACATGTACTGTCATAATTTCAGATAAGCGAGTGATTGCAAAGAGAATTCGCAGATAATCTGCAGAGTGAAGCTCAACTCTTACTTTGATGTACATATATGAAAAATTGCCAGGCGACAAAAAAAAAAAAAAACACACACACTCACACAAAACTTAACGGTCTTAATAAGAGCAATTTGAGCATAACGCAACTCACAAATCATAAATAAACAAAGATCAGATTGAAGCTAGAGCAATACCACATTGTCAATGTAGTTGAAGAGCTCAAACTATTTTTTTAATTGAAACTAAATTGAACTAAATACATCGTTAAGGACATCGCTTAGGGCTTCGGCGACAAATAGGAAGAAGCATTTAAAGAGAATTAAATTATAAGCCTGATTGATTAAATGCATATTGCAGATATATGCTATATATGAATATCATTTGTCGGAATTTATTATGTTCTGATATGAAAGCGTTTAAATTATATTAATTTAACTATAATATATATTTGTCGAGACGTAATTAGTAAGCGACGCGATAGTAGAACATATTTGACAACTGTTTTTTTTGTTTTATTTTTATTAAGTTTATTATTATTAGGTGTAGAAACGGTACAATCAGGTTTAGTACTTTAACAACAAATTTACATATATACATTAATTAAGGACCAAACCTCACACGAATTATGAGGACTCAAAATATATATTTATTATTTAATGTATTGACAAATCGCCAGACGGTCAGCGTAGTTCGACGCAAATATGCAGAAATGTTGCGAAAGGTTCTAAGTGGCGTACGTGACCAAATAATGTTTGATGCAGGTTTGAAGAGAGAGTTACAGACAGTGATTGAAAATGCTATGCTACAACGGAGTATTTTTTGTTGCTCTCGCTTTTGCTCTGATTTCGAAAGGCTACGTAGCATAGCAGAGAGCACAAAAGCAAAACGAATGCTCTTCTGCTCTGCTCCATTGCATAGAACATCGGAGCAAAGAGCAATAGCAAGAGCAACAAATTTGCGATCCGCTATTTGCAGTTGTAGCAATAGCACAAGCATTGAAAGCGAGATGAGAGCAGAGCAAATGAAAAAAATGATGTGTGCTACTGCTACGGAGCATTTGCATTGTTTTTCTCTTTTCCTTTTCTATTGCTCTCGTAGTTGCTCTCGTAGTTGCTCTCGTAGTTGCTCTCGTAATTGCTCCCATAGCAGCTCTGTACGAAATATTGCCGTTTAAGACGTTAATTTCAAATCATAAGAATTCATTTATTTTCACATTGTGCTATAAAATATGTATATACGATTAAAGCATATTAAAAAATATTATAAAATTTATAATTTATATTATAATGTTTATTTATATTATAATGTTTACTCAAGAGATCAATTAATATTAATGCACTTGTAAAAAACATAGAGAAATGCATGCAAACAATTATAACGGGAATATTTTGGCGACAAAATACAGAGCTGCTATGCGAGCAACTCCAAGAGCAACTATGAGAGCAACTACGAGAGCAACTACGAGAGCAACCACGAGAGCAACTTAACTGTAACTTACACAGCAGATAATTGTTGTGCGTGCAATCTTAGGCACTGAGAGAGAAAGAGATCGCTGTATATTCTATTACAATAGAATGTGTGTGAGCGAAGTGGTATTGATGCTGAGGGAATACATGTTTGAAAAGTGAAACTAAACGGTGCACTCAAGATTATTCCAAATAAATGTGTGCTACTGCTTCCAAAACAGAATAATAATGTGTGCCGGCCAAATGAATAATATTAACATCAAGCCTGACATATTATAATATTCAAATTAATTAATTTAACTAGACTTTTCAACTGATTGTTTGTTATAATATTTTATATCAATTAAAATGTAAAATATTTAAAAAGAAAACTAAATTTATTGTTAGTTTGCCACAAAGATTTTCCTGAATTGTAAAATTTAAAAAATTAACAACCTATAATTAAAGTATTATAATATATGCACAAATCCCTTACATTCTTTGGCCTCAGCTCTTTTTCTTCTTCTTCACAAGTTGCTCACAAGTTCTAGAGAGCTGTATATTGCTTGAGCTTATTTCCGTTTCGTGGCAATTGCTTTATGTCCCAGAGTTCTCATTTAATTCGTTTAAGTGGAAAGCACTTCTGCTGTCAACTTTCGCTAACTAGCGCAAGTTTTTTATTTGACATTAAAATGTAAAATTAATTTTGGCCAATTAATCAGAGACACCATCTCACGCTCGCCCATCTTTTAGTCTGGTTAAGAGCCGCCGAGCCCGACAAAGCTTTGCTGCATGCCCCCAGGCGCGATTGTCAGTGAACTTGCACAAGTTGCGAGTGGATGGAAATTTTCATTGCAATTAAATTTAGCACAAAAAGCAGCAAAAAAAACACACACACATACACACAGAGAATAAAAAAGAAATGTCGTGTAGCTGTCAGTGACAAGTGAGTGAAGTGCTCGCCAAAATGTTGCCATTTGCATTGCCACTTAAACACACATAAAGCCAGCGACGGATGGGCGGTGCGGATTCACAAATACACATGCACACACACACACACATATGTATATGCACACAGGCACACACGTGTAGCTCTTGGCCGTCGACACACAAATCGAGTCAAGTTGAATAGGCGGAAGTAGAGCAAGAAATGCGATTGCCAAATTGAGTTGAAGGTTTCGCTTGACTGTGTTTTGTTTGGCCAACTCCGTTAGCTCAGTTGCGCCCTTTGCTGTCTCACAATAACAGCCGCAATTGCAGTTACACTGGCACTGGCACTGGCACTGGCTCTGGCAGCGGCAGCGGCACTTGCTGTCGCTCTCGCTGTCGCTGACGTTCGCAAGGCACTTGGCACTTTGCTGCAATTTTGTAGTTTTGATAAAATTTCGCAAGCATATTAAAAAGTTTTGCGCAACTTCGTTTTTACTTTTGCACATGCCATACGGCCACCAGAGGCGCACGTGCCACGCCCCCGTACCACACATGCCACTGACAGGCCAAAGCGGAAGCTGTGCCCACCATGGCTTGTTTGCTGCAAAAAAACGAAATGAAAAACTTAAAATATAAAAAAAATCTACCAACGGCGCACTTTTCTTTGCTATTTAATTTAGCAGCTCAAAGGCTACACAAACTAAATAGAAGGCACAAGGAGACATTATACATGATGGAAACTTTTTTCGATCTGAGTTTGGCAAATTCAGTCCAGCACTAAAAACTATGCCATCAAACCCAGCTACAGCAAGCAAAACAATGCGGCAATTTAACTAATTAACGTGCCCAGCGAAATAGTTGAAATTTTATGTGCATAAATTCATTGATAATAAGCGCAAAATGAACTTCAGCTCGAACGCGCATATAAACTCAGTTTGTTCCACAGATGAATATATAAATATTCCATAGAGAGTAATTTTATTTATTTAAAATATTTTTTTGGGGCTTAGCGGGCATTTATTTAATATTAACTATGCCAGTTGCAGACCTGCCGAATATTGCAATTATATTGTCGCGGCTGCAACACGTTGTTTGCGTCAATTAAAACCAATTGAGTGTAGCATACTTTCGTGCGCAGTGTTTCATTGTCGCTTTATGTGAATTCAATTCAGCGGTAAAACGCGCTTGCCTGTGTGTGTGCGTGCGCACATACATGTCTGTGTGTGTTCCATTTGAAATTTTACATAGCAAATGAAGCGCATATGCAATATTGAATAACCAACAGGCAGCTGTTGCCATCACGACTCGGCCAGCTTTAAACTGGCAAATCGTTAGCTTTAAGGATTGAAAGTCAACATGTCGACATACAAGTACATCACGATGTCTGTGCTGGACAGGCTGAAGTGTGGTCCATGTGTTGACCCACTTGACTAGCGGACTCAACTCTTTCTTGACCCCCAATATGCGAGCATGTATGCCGCCCTCTGGAGGGTCTGTGATTGCTCGAGAGATTGTTATAATAATGGCAAAATTTAAGCACATGCAAACACAATTTAATCACAATTGTCGGAGGGACAGTAAAAGCTATTGGAGAGCTTAAGACTCCACATCGATTACATATTGAATTTCTATTCAAATGACACACACAAAATGTTGCCAAGCCCGCTTGCGTAATATGTCAAGTTCAATATGCAAACTTTTGTTGCGCGCCCCAAACATTCTTTATAGTTGGAGCTTTGGTTGACGAAAGCCAACGGCTATTAAAAACTGCACTCTTTGATCGGTCCGTAAATTACGTTCGTATTGTGCTCATTCATGGATCTGAACTATGCTGACTGCCATTGACACTCCCCAGCACACACACTCACACTCACGCATGGGATATGCTATTGTCTGCAGCTTGTCTGCATGTGTTAGGGGAAAAAAAATGGAGTCGCATCTTCGTATATTAGTTTACTGATGCGGCTATGCGCTCTATGTCCTACCACCCAGCCACACACGTACAATAAAAATGATTGCATTGGCATACGCTGACAGGCTGAAACGCGCGAAGCTGCCTGCATGTGATGGATGAGTTTGAAGCCATGAGGCAGATGGTCTATTTCAAATACCAAAGCTCAACATACGCACCACACACACACACACCCATGCACTCACACACACACACACGCAGAGTCAAAGTTTATGTGTTAAAAAATGCATTGAACTGAAGAATGAGTTACGGTTCGTCGCAGAGTCACGAGTTTTTATTGAAATTGAATTGTTGATAAGTTCCGTCAACAAAACGTTTGGCCAATTCGTACATGGAATGGCATAAAAAATGCATTCAAAATGGACCTCATCCACACATGCGTGCCATAATTGATATGTATGCCGCGTCGCTCGCAAAGTGTAAAAATAAAATAGTTTTAAAGTATTTTTTTTTTAACATGAAATCGATCAAATTTCAACATGAAAATATATAAAAACAATAAAAAATGTGACTTAAAAGCTAGAAATTTGAAATGCAGCAATTATTTTTGGAGTGCTCGATATTTGTTAGCTGAAAATGCTCAAAGGAAATATGAACTGTGCGCCAGCGGGTATGCAATAGAATTTTTCATTGGAAAGAGCCCAATGAGAGGCTGGAATATTACTATTCTTTGCACGTTTTCGAGTTACATAGTCCACAATATAAATCTAGTAAATAATAAATACCTGACTCGGCTGGAGAGGCACATGATTAGGCATGGCAACCGCAAGCGAAATCTAACTTATTCAGAGTTGCCAGAGAAGCCTGTGACCACAAGCATTTGGCAATTCATTCATTTCGTCGAGCTAGATCTGGCAGGCAACAACAATGTTGCCAGCACTGACCCACAATTCGTTTAATTTGCGGCTGCCAGACAAGAAAGGGGATGCTCACATGCAGAAACAGAAATCGACGAACCTTACGAAAATTGCTGTAACCCACATCGGAACATCGGAACGGCATCAACATGTTGCTAACCCACAGTGCTACATTAAGAGCCGAGCACTTGCGAGCAGCTGGAGAGAGCGTTTGCGTTGCGCAATGGCAAACGGTAAAAGCCGAACACCGATTGCCGAAGAGAGCGTATGCTGCAGAGGAGGCTGCACTACTCTATTACTCAATACAAATACAAATCTCTCAATTGCTTTAAGTACGCGAATGTTGACCGTAAAACGCCTAATTCATGTCTCAGTTAAATGAGCTAAGTGCAGAAGCCAAAGCAAGGGCTTTAATTACCCAGCCAGTTGTTGACTGGGCGGCGATTGGGCCAGGAATGCATTGTCAAACGGATTACAGCGCAGACTTTAACCCATTTGCGTTAAGTGCTTGCGACTGGTAATGCCATAATCATCTCGCAGCAATTGCGTCTGCGTCTGCGACGGCGACGGCGACAGTGAAAGCCAAATGAATGCACATAAAAATTTGTCAAATTATGCCAGAGCTTGAGTGTAAGCAACTCGCACGTAGCGATCCCACCTGAAGTGCCAAATTGTCTGTCAAGCATTAATCAAGACAACGCAAAGCAAAAAAACATTGAGCAACAGCCGTAGTGCTGTCCCCTGGCAAATTTATGTGCCGCAATTAATTGTGGTGCCTGTGGTGCTTTAAGCATACAACAGCTAAATTTTGTTTGCCAGCTGCAATTTGCAGCTAGACTTCAAAGTAGCCTTGACAACGTTTGAAAATTCGATTATCAGTTATCTGATACGATTTTCAATCCCGGAGCCCTTTGCCAGTTAGACAATTAATTAAATGGCAATTGAGAACGATTGAAAACCGAGCCCATCCTGCAATTTCGTTTTATTTCTGCCTAAATTTCTTGCTATTCAAGCCTCAATCGGCTTAAACATTTCAACCATCTAAACACGTATATATAATTTGTGCATAATTAGTTGACACCTTCAAGGGCCCCAATCCCATCTACTCCCACTGTTTCTATTAGAATTAGATAAACATTTCATTTCGTTTATCCGAAGCTCTCAGATTGTTGCTATGCAACGGACCGTGGATTGCTGGCCTTTTTCTATATATACTCTGCGAAAATAAGAAATCCATTAAGTATGCCTTTGACCCTCGCCCAACTGCTGTTTGAAGTAGAGTTCAAGAAATGCTAAATTTACAACGCATAAATAGAAATAGAATTCGAGAATTCGTTAAATTCGAATTTAGAAAACATCAATTATAATAATTGTGCAGCCATGCCTCATTTTATTTTTTAATTTTAATTTTCCTTACCTCTAACCATTCATTTACCTTTTCTAATAACTCTAAAAATAGCTCAAGCATAAATAAAAATTTGAAAAAAAATAAATACATTTGTAAAAAGAATGTTTTAAAAGAAAAATAAATAAATGCAGAGCATTCCTGCATTGACATATTTGCTATTGCTGTTTGACAACACGTTTCGAGGGCCGCTTCAATTTGGTTTCCCTTTTATTATTTGATTTCTTTTTTGGTATTCGCTTTCCTCTTTACGCTTTGTTTATGCACTCTTTGACTGGGTTGGCCTTGTCGCCAGTTATTTGCAGCTGCCTGTTTCGACAGTTCCTTGACTGTATTCGTCAATTATAGCCCACGTATTTAGCCATACACACACACACCCACACACACTAACACACAGATTTGCTCGCCTTTGACTAGAGGATTTGGTAGGTAATCGTTGGGCCTGCGTTTTCATTGACTTCATCAAAGTTGGATGCTAGGATTGATCGATCGACTGATTGATTAATTGACACTTTGCACATTAATTAGCTGGCTGGCCGCTGGGCTAACAAACGCCATGACAACCATCGTTTAAGGCTTTAACATGGCTTTTCGCTTAAAGCTTGACAATGACCAACTGGCTTACTAGCTGCAACTTTTTGGCCATGTTTCTATTATTGATGGACACTCGAAATATGCTGCTTGTAGACTTTTGTTCATTAGAAATGATGACACTCTTCCAAGGAACCCTGTTGGGCAAATTTATGGCCGTTTAATAAACTCATTACAACTTTGTCTATTTCCGTACAAAGTGTTGATTAATAAACAGCTTCGCACGCATACAACTTTGACCCTACATTTAATTAAAAAAGTTGAGCTACATTTTATTTATGGCATGTGATTGGCACTGTCTCAATTACTGTTAATATACAAAATGAATAGGATAAAAAAACTTTTACTACTCGAAAAAAAAAATAAATAAATAAAAATATAAAAAAAATGAAAAATAAAAAATAAATAAATAAACAATGCAATTCGTTTATTTATTATTAAAATCATTATTACTTTGAACATATTTCTTTCTTTCTTGCGATAAATAAGTTTTGTGAAGTAGAAAAATTATTTGTTAAATTTTGTGAATTGAATAGTTCCGACGAAAATTATCTTCAGCAGCCTGTAAAATATATATACAAGTATAATATTTAATTTGAAATATACTGTAGCTTCGATAAATATGGGAGATTCTTATCTCATATAAAGATCTTCAGGGCATTGAAGGTATAAATACAATAATATTTAATTTAAATCGATTGCATAAATGTAGGCTCGCATGCAAGGTGACATTTATCCAGCTGTCAAATAGCTATTGGAATTCTGACTTTCATGAAGCAAATATTTGCTTTTGTCGTGAACATAAATAAGAAAATAAACGTCAATTCAGCTGTACTTGTACAGGGAGGAGCTAAGTTCCAACTGGCAACTGATGACATATATCTTTTTGTTGCTATTGTTGATGCTGTTTTCCATTAAACAATTGATGCCTTGGTCTTGGTGTATGCTTTGTCCTTGTCCTTGTTGCGAATACACATATAAATTATATTTTAATAAGAAAACAAACGATGAATTCAATGGCGCCATAAAGCATAAAAAAAAGACGCTGAAAAATACTTAAGCACGTGCGTATTCATCTGTCACTGTGTGCGTGTATGCGTGCGTGCATGTGTGTGTGTGAGTTGGAAAAAACAATAAGCGTGTGCTTGACACACACACAGAGACAGAGAGAGAGAGAGAGAGTGAGAGAGAGAGAGACAGAGAACAGTAACAGGCAAAAGTAAACAATGAAACATTTTTGGAAACGGAACTGAAACAACGCATAGAAAAACGCACGCCGACGACTCGATTAAGTAGCATAAAGTGATGATAAATGCGACATTGAGCAACAATAAATTTCGTCTTTGTCCTTGTTTGACTCAGCATCGTGGTTCTTGATGTTCTTACTGTTGTTGCTCCCGTTGTTTGCTGTGCACTGTGCACGTTGTTGTATTATTGTTTTTATGCTATTTTTCTCTCTCTCGCTCTTTTGCTGGCAGTGCTTGCCATTGACGTGTTTGACTTATTGATGCTGCGTGCTGGGATTAGCGTGGGACCAAGCGTCGTATGAGCGATATCGAAAAAGCCAAACATAACGCTGATTATTAGCATTTTGATGTCGCGCCAACATGCGCTTGTGTGTGTGTGTGTGTGTGTATTAGCAGACATGTGTCTATCGCTATGGCAGCTCAACTGTGTGCGTGAGTTTATGTTTATATTTTTGGTGCTCATTCAATTGTATTGTTTATGGTAATTTGATATTCATTGGTCAGAGCGTAGAGTCGACAATCATATCGGCTTTATGGCTACGCGGCAGCATTAAAGCCGAAATTCAATTGAAATTTGAGTTTCGATTTCAATTAAATCTCGCATACATAATCTATAACGAATTTCGAGCCAAGCCATTGGAAAACATTAAAAATCAAGTCATGAATTTATGCTTAAGAGCAAGCGAGACGCAGTGGGAGCTTAGTCCATTTGGTCTATTTGAGCCACTTTCACGCTGACTGCTAGGCACTTTTTCAGCTTCGTTGTAGGCAACGCATTCGCGCGATGGCAAAGGCATAAGTTTTCCACTTAAAGAAAAAATCGCCGCAAAGTTGCCTTAACGCTTGCGAATAGCCCCGAAGTTGGCTATTGCAAGGCATTACAAAAAATTGTTGTTTGCTTTTATTTCGCTTGCAATGCTCCATTTGCTTTCTGCAGACTGCCGCAAGTTGTGCCACTTGGCACTCCAGCAGCGAGTCGATACGACGTTGTTGCTGAGCTTGAGATTACTTTGGCTAACATTGTGCAGCATTTGTGCTTTAAATATTGTATAGAGAGGAGAGAGAGAGAGCTGCATGTTACTGGACTAAAAAGCCACAGCACGTAAATGCAGAGCAATGCATTCAAATCAGAGAAGCCAGAGTGCAGCCCATGCCACAGTTGGCTCTTGCTATTTATTGCAGCGGCTGCTCGCAGCTAAAGTTATGGGAGGAAGAGTAAGGCAGAGGTTTATTGACAACAGAGAGCTGTTATCCAAGCTTGCTTGCTTGGCTTGGCCCAATATGAGCATACTCGCTAGTTGGGCAATTGCTTAATTGCGACTTAAGCTCAATTTTGCAAATGCCCTCGATGCCTGGATGCCTCGATGCCTCGATGCCCGCTTAGCCTTCACCTGAATGGTAGACTGCCCAACGGCAGCTGGTAAACTGGTTAACTACTTTGCTTGTTCCTGCCACATAAAATCTGGCCCAGCCTTCGCTTACAGTCATTGCCTGTAATGACTGGAATTTGTGGTTGGCCTGATATGAGTTGAGGCGGCCAGCACATGAGTCTGTCTGCTCAGATAATCGGTACGACTTCTATTCAAACTAAGCCCTTAAGCTGACGCAGAGGCTGCTACAACGAACTAGAGATTTGAGGTCTTGTAAATGTGCTAGTTGCCCAATTTCGGTGCTGCTCAAATGCAGTTTAAGTGTAGTTAGTCCAGCTCTACTTACCAGCCTGAAATAAAGCTCTTAATAGTACAAATATTGTGTTAAGACGCCAGCAACACCTAAGCAGCATTTGAAACAAATTATATATTGTTGCAAGTGAGCATTGATTTTTATTCTGTGTCTGTGTAGTTCATTTAGTAAGTCAAATAAAGAAAATTCTTTGTTATATAATCGACAAGCTAAGGATGGAGGCTCCCATTGAGCAGATTGATGATAAAGCGCTGTCCGCTGCTGATGATGATGATGCCAGTCAAGAGATGTATGTTTATTCGACTCAAAGCACGATGGTCTCTAAGCACATCTCACCTTTTTACAGGGATCTGGCAACCTTGAATCGGATCATCGACAGCTGCGTGGATAACCGATCAAAGATCGACGAAGACTTTAAAGCACTTACTCTGGAGCAAATGGGATTGTTCTGCGACGATAAGATTGAGTGCCATCTAATGTGCAATCAGCACTTTCTGAAAGCTGAATTGACCAATATAGTGGAGAACCGCATTCGTACTGACGTCCAGGTGGTAGTGCAGGGCCAGATCTTCGACTGTCATTTGTCAGTGCTGCAGGTGGCGACGGAATACTTTAGGCAGTTCGGCGTAACGAACTCAATTGTTGTGAACGAGCCAGAGCTGACGAAATTCGGCTTTGAAATGGTATACGAGTGGATAATCAATCCGAGAATGGTGCCAACACCCCATAGGATTATTGAATTGTATCTTGCAGCACGCTTTCTCAAAATGCCCGAATTGTTGGAGCAGCTGTGGTATTGTTTCGAAAATACCGACTTCTATAGCGAGGGCGCGGCCTTCAAGCTATATCTGCAGGCCATTCCCTATTCGACGAGCACATTGCAGTCGCTGCTGCTGACTCGAGTGAACCGATTCTTTCTGTCAGCTGTGGCGACAGAGGAGTACCTGAAACTGAATGCTGAGCAGGTGTATGCCTTTCTCACGACTTGTGCCGTCTCCGTTAACTCTGAGATGGAGGTATTTATGAGCGTTTTTCGTTGGATGATGTACGACTGGGAGGCACGCAAGCAACATACGCAGCTTCTGCTGAAGGCTGTAAGATTCAACTTGATGCCGGCCTGGTACATACTCTCGCTGAAGACCAAGCCACTGCAGTCGCAGCTTCGGGAACTGCTCAGCGATCCCATACTCCAGGACACGCTCAATAAGGGTCTATCTTACACGGTGACACAACACTTCATTCAGGGCGACTCTCCGCTGCAGAAGCCGCTTCAAATGCAAGCCCCACAGCAGCGTGAGTGGATCATTGATGAGATGGCTGGTCATCATCATCTTTTCAATTGCCCCAAGTGGCAGTACCTGGACTATGAGAATTTCAATAGCTATCTGGTGCAGGTCATCGCTGCGGGACCGATTCATTATCAGACTCTAAAGCTTTTCGAGCCTGCAAATTTCATGCCCTGTTGCCAGGCAGTGGTTCAAAATTGCAAAACCGTTTTAGAGATGTGATTTGTATGAACATTTTACAATTTTACAAATCGATTAGCCCATGCTCAACGTGTTTGTTTTCGCCTGTTTGCATTGTGTGGTGGGCTGTGCGAGTCAACACCCTGGGGTACAATATAATTGCTACAAATAATTTCATTAGTCCGAGCAACCGTTCTCAGCAGCGAGCGCTTCTAATTAGCTCAATGGCAGCCATTTGCTATATTAATTGTCAACGTTTATGAAGTAAGTAGTGTGACCTCGTGTGTATGTGTGTGTGTGTGTGTGTGTGTGTGTGTGTGTGAGTAGTGTGCGGAAATTGGCGTTAGTGTGTTTATATTTGTTAAACATTCCCACTATACATACAATAGCAACACTTATACTCCAGTGCGATAATCAAAAACATGAAAAAATTAAAATAAATAAACAGAAATACCAGAGAGAGAGAGAGAGAGAGTGAGAGCACGAATAACTGATACTCTATGCCTAGAGGTAAATTGGATAATAGTAATAATATTTACTATAATATTATTAATAATATTTATAATTCAGCTAAGCAACCGAGTTTTTCTATACATAACTTATTCATTCAGCTCAGTTGCATGCCTGAGGTAATCTCATCTGGCATATATAGTATCAATCGATGCTTGTCAATATACCTTTCAAACTGCTTACATGGATTGCAGGGTATTAAACAACTGTTGTACAAATGTTTTGATACACATGTGACAATTATTAAATACTTTGCATTTTATTTGCATTGCTTAAACGCAGTTTGCAATGCTATATATTTTTGGATAATCGATTTTCCTCTTACTTATTTACTGTAAAACTTTTTTTGATTTCCTGTAAAACAGCAAATTTTATTGTATTCAATCTGGTCAAACTTGTTCATTTACAAGTAAACTTTGTAGCGTCTACAATAAAACTAAAATACGGTTTAAACTTACAGCATTCAAAAAAAGAAATAAATATTTATTGATAATATTTAAATACCAAGTTAGCATGAATTTATCGCAAGGCAACAGCTTTAGCTTGTTTATTTTTGAAGGTCTCACTTGACGTCATTCACAGTATCCAAGTCTAGATTTTTCTACAGAAACCAATATTAAGAATAATATATATAAAATGCTAAAGAATATATTGCATTGATATTAAATACGAACTTATACACAATTTATAATTTATATAAATAAATTATATAATGAAATATGCAAATATTCAGTCAATCTGCTTTATATATAAATAAGTTTTTATGTTTAAATAAAATATAAAATAACGCGGAAACTTACACATGTAATTAACTTAAGGCATGTAAATCACGCAGAAGCAATTTAAACTGTAATTTTATAAAATACATTAACGATGATAAAGTTAATAAAGTTAATAAATGCATTTTCATTGAACAGTGTAAAGAAAAAGCAAACAATTTGGGTTTTATTTTATATTATTTAATTGTCTGCAGTTAAGCCGACAACGATAAATCAATGAGTGAACAATCGCTTGCAAATAATCAAGGATTTACAAATTTATTTTTTACTTTCGAGACAATCAGAGATTTAGCAGCGCATAAAGCTGCGCCTTTGACGCTGCACATAATGATTGATGAATGCAATTAAAAGTGGGCAAGCAAAGGCACAATAATGAACGTCTGCAGGAGGCATCTCTTCCAATCAAACTTGGACCGTTTGTTAGGCATCGAAATTAAAATTACCGATTAAATGCAGCATAAAAGCTGCTTGAGATTGAGCTACAGCTGCTGGATCTACAGTTAGAAATATCCTAACCTACACAATGGCATTTGCTCTGCTATTCGAGCCAACTTCACAAAAGCGAATTCAATTTGGTTGCTTATTGTCATTTATTACCGGCAACAAATGCGATAATCTTATTGTGGTTGTGTTGCCTCACTGTAATTGGAATCACCCCATCTCTCTCTCTCTCTCTCTCACACTCTGTGAGTGTGTGACTCACACACACAGCGACAAACAAAAGCCGCTTTACTTTTCATGTTTTGCGGCGAGTGCGTTTTGAGGCGCCATTACTCACTACTCGCCGAGCGGCATAACAATGCTTGTGGCACTCTCTGTACGAGCTGCCTACGGCATCAGATGGGATAAACTATCAGCTGGCATTTCGCATGCCAGGGAAACTTTTCAACCATTGTTTCAGTTGTCAAACGAGCGTTGTCGAAAAGTTTTCGCCTGCATTGCCAGCCACAAATTAGGTGCGGCAGCTTAAAGGGCACACTTAAAGCCTGATTAGCTAATTGACCATTTCTAATTGGATTCGAAATTACAATACTAATAAGTTCAGATAAGGCAGCGTACTTTTCGATTTATGAAATTACTTTTCTGTATCCGTCTACTCTAAAGGAACATGCTAAACGCGATTGCGGTCGAGGAAAGCCAAATATAAAGTTTCTGTTTCAATATAGTCTAGAGCATAGTCTATACTGTATAGAGTTTAGTCGTACCATACGCTCACTCTGCAGATTGTATAGTTTATAAAATATGGAAAAAAAGGCAGCTTCGGCTGGCTTATTTTCTAGGACAACGTCGACCTCAACTACAAATCTAAATAATTCGCTTATTGCAATTAAAAGCAATTATGCCCGTGTCACGAAACCACAAACTCATTAGCTTGGTGCACCAAAACCACAATGCAGCATAGCTTAACCACAGAATCAACAAATACCAGCAGCAGCAGCAGCAGCAGCAACTAAGCTACCCTAAACACAAGCACACACACACACACACATACAGAGACAGGCACTCACTAAGATAGTATGTATTTGTATATGGCAACTGTATTTACATATTTGGGTTTTGAACTGGGCAGCCATTGAATGCCAAAGCTCTATCGTCTTTCAAATTGCAAAACTTGAGCCACTTTCAGGGCAAGCAATTTTTTGGCCGCATCGTTTTTGACATGTGTGTGAAGTGCTTTCAGCCCACTGTCCATTGTCCATTGGCCATTGGCCATTGGCCCCAATGGGTGGTCGAGGTTGGTAAAATGTTTGTTTAGAAGGTTTTATGCATATGTTGGACATGTGAGAAATTCCATTACGAAGTTTTCTTTGTTTGCATAACATTTGCATCTCCAACAGAAAATAAAATTATTTATTTGTGGCCAAAATGGGTCGGTTTCTGCACTCACAGATTCTCAATGTGTGTGTGTGTGTGTGTGTGTGTGTGTGTGTGTGTGTGTGTGTGTGTGTGTGTGTGTGTGTGTGTGTGTGTGTGTGTGTGTGTGTGTGTGTGTGTGTGTGTGTGCCTATTTCTATGGTCCGCATCTAGAATTTTATTATTACTATTATTATTATTTTGTAATGGAATAAATCATTTGCATAAAATCGATTAAAGCATCTCAACCAAATCAAATGAATACCAAAAAAATCAAAATCAAAAGCAACAAAGACAACAACAAAAATAAATAAAAATACAAAAATATATATCGAAAGCTTTACCTCACATCATATTGGCACAGCATTCCCTTTACTATAAAATTTACTTTCAAATTTGAATTTTATTTACATTTTAGTTTTAATTATTGCTAATATTATTATGAAGGCTTAAGCGTTTAATCACAGCACAAATAATTGATGCTAAGGATTTTTAAGCCATGTTCTTGAAAAATAAAATAAAATAAATAAATACCCTAAATTTGCTAATATATATAATTAATATATTTATTTGATTCAATTAACTTACTTTTCTCGAGTCACTTCAAAATCAGACATCATCAAAAATAAAATTGCATTCATTATGATAATAATATAACGCTTGCTTGCATAAATATTTTCAAGTGGAATGCAATGAATATTGTCTAGAGCCGTTTCGAAGAGTATTCATTAAATTGCCAAATATGCTGTGATGGAATACGTAAATATCAATGCTCTGATGCCTGAATTACTCTGATGTTATTTGTGTTATCTAAGCCTAGTTATTGTGTATGCAGATGTGTTTAGCTTTAGGCCACAGTCGGATTAATTACGTTTTATTGATTGACAATTTCATTGGATAATGCAGTGAAATGTAAGCAACGACAACTCTCTATATTTCAGTGCTCATAGAGCAATGCTGTCCACGTAATGCAGTGTCTATTGAATGCGTTACCATAAGTCAGACCAAAATAGACTTGTGCAAGCGAATCAAGTCACCGAGCTGTGCAATATTGAACTGGTTTGCTGAGCATCTTTTGTGTTCGTTAGATGCGTAATTAAATTATGCACACAAACGTCAAAGTTATTTGTATTTCATTTCTTAGGCAAGCAAAGTTAATTAATTACTACACAACTTTAAGCTGGGACAGAGCCGCGGACGGACGAGCAGTCTGTCAGCAGTTTCTCGCTGCATGCTGAAGTGCCATGAAATTACAATAATTTAAGAACTTTCGGTTCAGCTCACTTAAGAGCTCACTCAATGAGCACTGGCTGCAGCATCCGGACAACAACTGCCAGCAGGACCAGGTCCTTGCTAAACACAAGCAAGACGATAAACTTCGTAGCTGGGCACTGTGCGCTTGGCGGCATTAAGGCAAACTTAAGATGGCTGCAAATTTAAGCAACAGCAACAGCAACAGCAACGGCAACGGCAGCAAGCGTGTCAAATTTAAATGGCAATGTCAAAGGAGTGTGCATGCGTCATCGCTGGAGACGGCCACAATGCCACAGCGCGTCTGCCAAATGCAAACGCAAAAGGCAAATAAAGAGACAGAGCGAAGACAAAAAATAAAAGCTTCCATTTGGTTTGGATGCCGAGCAAAGCTAAACAAAGTGCAACAGTGGAGCAAGCTGTAACGCGAGTTACAATTTGAGTAAGATTTCCATTTCGTTCTTGTTGGCATTGCTAATGAAGCATCAGTTGCACAAAGCATTGCCTCGAAAGTAAATGTCAAACAGCAAATGCGTTCGCATCGAGCAACTTTTGGCGGCCACAACAAGCTGAGCAAGTTGCAATATACACAAGTTGGATTCGCATTGGCTCGCGGCCACTCTAAGCAGCGTCTGCGGCTGCCACGGGTTACGAAAGATATGCAGCAAAGCAGAAATGAAATTGCTTGCAATAAATATCAAATTAAATACAAATTTGCCGTGGAGGGGGAAAAGAAATGCAAATCTCTGCTAATTCTTATAAATTATTGAATAAGAAAAAGTCAAATGATTCATTTTTAAGCTCCACCCTTCATCACTAAAGCTCAGCTGGCAGCAGCAGAAAAAAAAATGACCCTGGCCAGCAGCAGGAGCAGCAGGAGCAGTAACACCAGCAGAGCTATAAAACCAAGAAAAAACCGTGGAAAACAAGTAAGAAAGCTGTAGTCGAGACTGCTCGACTACGAAATCCCCTGAGCCCTTCTTCGAACGAATAATATTCCAAGAATTATTCGATTCGTTTCTACACGCATGCAAAACCACACGTACCCATAGACATTGATCTACGCGTGCATGCATGTATGTGTGTAAGCATTGCAAGCGTCTTGCTGTCTCTCTCTCTCTGCCTTTGCTGCTGCGCCGCATGGATTTTAATGAGAAAACTTTGATGATAAATAATTCTGTTTCTAGATGGACAATCGTATTGATATCTTCAGATTATGATTATGATATTCATATCTATATGTTAAACCAAACTGCATGTCTCTAGTATTTGAAATGCATTTTTTTCATATTTGTGGGTGGTGGGGCGAAGTGGGGATCGGAATCCAAAATGTGACAAAAACCGAAATTGTATTAAATTAGTATCTATATATATGCAGAAGACATGGAGGGTCTAACTCTAAAGATGAATTAGCTAGAATTTTATAACTGGTTCCCGATAAATTCGTTTATCGATAACTTGGCAAATATACAAGTTATCGAATTTCTGAAACAAACTCGTACTGCGCGTGCAATATACGGACCTAACACAAAAAGAATGAACTCTCTAGCTTTTGTATCTTTGGAAATCGACGCGTTCATACATACGGACGGACGGACGGACGGACGGACGGACGGACGGACGGACGGACAGACGGACATGGCTATATCAACTTTTCTCGTCACCCTGATCAAGAATATATATACTTTGTGGGGTCTGCCACGCCTCCTTCTGCCTGTTACATACTTTTAACAAAACCATTATACCCTGATTTCCCATTTTCAATGGGCTCAGGGTATAAAAAGAGAGAATATTTCCAGACTAGGAGAAACACGCAGAAGGCGAATGCTGCACAAGCAGCAATGCAGCCAGGCAAGTAAAGCTGTAAATAAGTTTGTCTGTTTGTAGCGTAGTATGTTTAATATAGCATTCTGGTGTGAACATGTTTGATTGCTTTAATGAAATTCTAGTGTAATTTAGCCATATATGACGATCGAGTCTTAAAGCAATTTCTCTTCAAAAATTTGTCTTTAGCAAACACTGATTTGCATACCTTTGTGCTCTTCAATGGATCTTTGCGCTCGACTTGCAGCTAGAAAAGCTTGATATGCCTAAATATATTCCATTATAATTACCTACGTTTGAGTGACGTCACAAAGTCAAGCGGCAGAGAGAAAACGAAAGCAAAATGTACCAAACAGAACAGAAGCTTGCACAAACAGCCAGCCAGTGGGTAGTAGGTGTTGCACACGCATGCAGACCAGCGAGCTTTGAATGCATGCACATGGCACTTTATTCACGATTTCACATATTTCGTCACGCCCCTTTCTTTGTCAGATGAATTCCCGATCTCTGGCGCTGGGCCCTGCTCTCGGGCTGTTCTTCTTTGTTGTGCATTTGTCAACTGTTCGCCAGTTCGTTGCTTGCGAAAAAAATATTGCCTTAGAGTTTGTGCAAACGTGGCATGTGCACACACACACACATATATATATATATCTGTGTGAGTGTGCATGAACACACATGCATAGAGGCAATATAGAATGCTTTCTACATGATTTCTCTGGCGCATGTTTTTGTTGTGCCCCGCTGCTTTGCAGTAATATATTTTTCCACAGATCGCCTCACCCAACCCCCAAGCACTCTATTCTCCGCTTTTGAAGTTGCGTTTTTATGGTTTTAACATGTTTTCTTTAATATTGTGAATTTGTTATCCCAGCGTTGCCATGACATATGTAGCTGGCGAACTGAACATAGCGCACTTAAGATGTATCATACCTATAGAGAGAAACAAAGGATTAAGTTCGAGATAAACCTTGAAACATTTCTTCAAGCCCTCAAATTACATATCTTTATTTGACAAAATTTTGCTAGATTTTAATATTAATTTTATACAGATTTTTTTTAATTAAAAAAATTTTCTTTTCTTGTTCTTTGTGCACGAATTATGTTTAATAAGCCGTGTTCATCTATTGCCATAGGCAAATGAATAGTAAATACTCAAAGCATAAAACATTTTCTTATCTGCAGTAACACTTGCCCACAAGCGAAGTATTGGAGTTTGAGTTTGAGAGAGCTTAGCTTTCAGCTATATTCAATGCATCAAAAGTCATTTAAATTCGTGGTTCTGCCTTTGTTTTATTGAAATCAAGTGCGCTGCAATGCGATTATATAGCGGGCCATAATAATGCGAGTCAGGTGTGTGGTCGTCAAATGGAACAAGGTACATGGAAGGCTAAAGGTACATTGCGCTTCAGTTACGCTAATCTCATAATTTAGTAGATGATATCACTTAAATTACTCTCATTAGTACAATAGAAAATGACTCTTAACCTGAGGACAATGTGACTTATTCATCGACTCAATGGTGCGACAAGACAATGCAGAGTAGTTGCTTCAGCGTTCCGCAGCAAATAAATATTTAATTAATTTAGTTTGAGATAAGGTGGCTTAGCAGTATGTGAGCACGAATATAAGTTGTGGCTTACAGCACATAATGAGTGGCTAATTAATATTAATACTTCTTTGAAAGTGTGTGATAGGTACTAGTTGTAATTAATAATATTGGCAGACGTAACCAAATTGTGATTGTTGTTTATGTAAATTGTTATTGAAATATCTGTAGTGTTCTACTGTAAATAATTGTACCTATATGTTCAACTTGTTAAGCTGCCAATTAGGTAGTAGAAAGCATGTTTAAATAAAATAAAATAAACCTTTTTTTTAAAAAAAAAAAAAAAAAAGAGTTCAGCCTATTTATTGCTTTCAGGTGCTGCAACAAAAACCTAGCTTCAAATAAACCTAGCTGTTGTCATTTAAAAAAAAAAAACTATATATTCAACCAAAATATGAGCATGGGACAAATGTAATTCATTTGCGAAGGGATCGGGACTCCGTCTGCAGTTCACTTGGGCAATTAGTTCGCTTGGTATTGAATTTTAATATGCAAGCTCGTAAATTTGCTTGTCTTATGGGTTTATGCTTTTGAAGGTTTTATGCAGCAGCTAATATTTGCGCCACTTGAGAAATATTATGATGATTATTTGTCATGTTTGCCATAACTGTAAAACAATCATACGTGCTTGCTGCTGCTGCGATGAATCGAGCCAGAAATTACTCAGAGTCACAGTGGCTAAAAGAGCACTCTTGATGAGCGAAAGATACATAAACATTATAACATAAGCAACTCTATTGTTTGAGCATATAGTATGTAATATGCCTTCTTTGATTCATATTTATGAGTATAGTATATCATAGCCGCAACAATATCTACGCTGATAAAAGGCAAATGGACTAATAGCTAACTCTGTATGCAATAAGCTTCAGATGAGAGTGCTGCGTTTATCAAGCGATTGCCAGCGACAGATACTGTCATAAACAAATCGAGCAGCAGCTGCGAACTGTGAAGCACTTTGGCATTCATATGCATATCGCTGGCAGCACCACTCAGCGTCAAGCGAGTGCCCAGGCAACTACGTGACTATGTTGAGCCCATGGAGTGTCGCGCAAACTTTGGCGCCTCAAACCTGTCGCACATGTGTTGCCTAGACAGCACACGGCAGCCACGACGTTTGCTCTATGCCATGTAGCACACGGCACGGGGCAGCGCTAAGTCTCGGCTAGTCCTCATGCCTCAGTATCTGCCAAAGCTAGTATAAATATTTAAACAATAATAAGTTGGTGGAAAAACGCAGAAAAGTTCCTCTGATTGCTTGCTTCTGCAGGGGGCGAAAATGGCGAAAACTTTTGTTATGTTTTCACCGTGAAAACGGCACGAACTGGATATAGCTAGCTGAAGCAGTCGGGCTCCCTAATCGTGTTTAGGGTTAGCACAGGTAAAATGTGTATACGCCGTGTATGACGCATATACACTCTGTCTGCGAGATATCACATTTCATGTTTTCAATTAGCGTTAATGTCAACGCAAACTTTCAGCTGGAAATGGTCGAAGAGCAATGACTGACCAAATAAAGTCAACGATATGCTACAGCCACACATTGAAAATTATGTTTATCATTCAGTTGTTTATGTGACAGAGAACAGCTGAATCTATAAATTATGATCGAACATTTTGCTAGACCTTGTTGAGCGCAGCTTTCAATTTAATTGAGTAGTAGCTCGTGCCTCTTGCATATATACATTTGCCTATATACGGTTCTATGTATCGCATGTGAATGACTTACAGAATGTGGGGTGGAAGAAAGAGTTGTATTTGTACAGTAACGGCTGTGTAAATATTGCCACTGTCAACACCGCCAAACGAGGCGCGGCCCTGTAGTCATTTGCATAAATGTCAATCATACGCCGCGTGTACCGCATATGTTGTTTCGAGTAGTGCACAACTTGGCAGCGAAAGTACACAAACATATTCGAATGTACTCTTTTCGTTTTGTATTCTTATCCCACTCACACATCCACACACCCAGCACAAGGAACATGGCACGGCATTGAGAGTTTCGCTACTCGATTTGCGTTTTATTTCAAAATTCAATTTCTGCACTGATTATGTATATGTATTTTCCTTTCTTTCGATACTCGTGGAGTGTTAGCTCTCTCTCTCTCACTCGCCTGTGCTTTCTCTTCTTACCTTTTATTTGGTTGCTTAGGGTGCATAAATAAGCAGCACTCAATTATTCGTGTTGTGGCTGAAGCTATATTCGTAATCCTTTATCCTTGTACCTGAGACGTGCTGATTTGATTTGCTTTGCAATTTATTGTTGAAACATGCCGCACATTCACGAGCTCTCCCTCTCTCTCTCTCTCGCTCTCGCTCTGTCTGTGCTTGTTCTTTCATATGTCATCTATATGATATTTCGTCTGATAAATGCTTTATAAGCTTTATGTTTATGCTAATACTGAACAGAAATCAATTTTTGACCCGCCGCGCCACTTAAAGCATTCCGATCAAATTTCTAAAAGCATCTGTTGCGATTCTTATATAAAACGAGTACAAAATATGCTCAAATTGTTCGCTTTTGTTGTCTTTGGGCTGAATTTCATACCTTTTGGCTTCCATGGGTTGGGGCGTACATATTCTACACCCTATAGAAATTTTTCATTTCCAGCGAAACGACGCTGAGAATTCTCATTTGACTGAGGGCATTTAATTGTGGCCCATTTCATGTTTATTTGTGATTCGACTTTGAGGCTTCTCGTTGTGCCTTTTCATTTCAAATTGTTCAATACAAAAAAGTTTCACTCGAAACCTTTCAACACTCGACTCGCTGTTTTCCCTGCAGCCCGAAAGCCAGTTACAAATGTTCAGCTCATTAAATAACATGTTTAACAGCAGCTGAATTTATTAGAGATACATTTAGCTATCAAGTCTACAAATAGCCATTACTATACGACTTCATTCATAAGATTTCGCGTAAATTAATTACAATTCACCTGTAATGCTGACATATGTTCATACATATACATAAAATTGATAAATTTTTAAACATATGAAACAAAGCAATCGCTGAAAATGCAATGAGAATGATAAAAACATCGAAATTCTGTTCTCGTTCATTTTAAAATTGATGGGAAAAGTGTCAACAACAGCTACCAGACAGTTTTCAGAGTTAATCGAAAAGTGGAAATAAGAATAGACCTGAAGCTACATATTTATATATATTTTTTAAATATTTTCTTTTATTTTATGTTGCTGCCTATGAAAGTGTGTTAAAGGGTTTAAAGTAAATAAGACATTTATAGTCAAATATATATTATATATTTATACTTGTAAATTTTTATGAAATTTCCCAGCAGCAACTGTAGTCAGCTGCTTGCTGCTTTTCGATTACTGCACATAATTAGCAGCGTTGCCATCGGATAGGGTACCAAGACTCTCTGACGGCAATCAACTCATCGTGACAATGCCTTGGCTTATTATGCAACCTGAAAATGAAATATTGTAATACGCATGCACGTGCAAATATATGCATGGATCATTCAGCAAGTCAAGAACCAACAATACTGAATGCTCTGACACACATACATATATACACATACATACTGACTTGTATATATCATTTGCTTATATAAATACCAAACTGCACCGCAGGCTGAATTCGCATGAAATTAAAACTGTGAGCCTTTTGTCGATTCAATCGATTGTAGAAGGAATGAAAACAGTTCTGATTGCCATTCGGCATGCCACAATTTTTAATTAATTATCCACGTAAAAATCATTTAAGATTGCTACCTTGAGTAATTCGTTTTTATTATTAATATTTACGTTTTAATATGCGCTATAAATTAAAATGGAAATTTAAAAGTTCATTCTTCATTTGTTAAATATAAAAACTTGAATATTTCATGGAATTTTTCATTTTTCTCAAACTCAATTCTATGCAAGAGCTTTAAGTATATGTAAATTTAACTTTCAAAGGAATTATAACAGCTCCTTGATCAATCATTTAATTCAATTTAGACTCAATTTCATAAAAAATAATCTATTCCTCTGCAAACTTGTTCTTGTGATAACTAAGCAGAAGAATGAAAAATCCAAAGACAAGACAAGACTTTTTATGTATTCTTGTTTCTCGTGAACCATCTCAATGCTCAAATCAAAGTTTCCATTCATTCATTGGGCGTGTTTGTGTGCAAAGTGGAGAATGCTGTGGACATAAATTGAATGCGATCTCATTGAATGACCGCTGGATTGGATGGCCAGTCTATTGGTTAACCTAAATGGCAGCAAATTAGAACTGAAGTGTTTTGCGCTTGTTCTAATTCTTCGCCTCGCTGCCTGTTGAAAAATCGAAGTCGCTTTCGCTGCCGACGCTAGTTGCGCTAGCCGCAGCTCCCGCGGGTATTGCGGCGCTCGGGCTGGCTGTAATTCCTGGTGGTTCTTGGACTGGTTTCGCGCTTGAGCTACCATCCGTTTCGCTGCTGTCAACGAAATTAACGCGCTTCTTCTTCTTCTGCTGCTGCTGCTGCTGCTGCTGCGGATGCGCATCATTAGACATCGCTTGTTTGTCTGTCGACGCGAGTATCGATGTGGGTTTCGCGGGTTTGGCGACGTTGCCGGCCAACGCTGGTGAGTGAATGGCCTCGGGTTTTTCATCGGTTCCGTCGAGTGGCGGGGCCTGGTCTACTTCCTGTGGTGAGAGCAACTCCGCTGCTGTGCCATTGTTATTGTCAGACATCGGATAGGCGACTTGCTCCTGTTCCTGTTTCTGAGGCTGTTGCTGTTGCTGTTGCTGTTGTTGTTCGCCATAGTAGTCATAATTTGCTGCAGCAGCATCATAGTCCTGTCCCCCGTAGCTGCCATCTGGGGCATACTGGGCTGCATTGGGATCGGCTATGTACTGGCCAGTGGCCTCATCATATATGTAGCCCGGGTACTGGGCATTGGGATCATAGCCAGATGCATATTGCGTGGCATCGTAGTTGCTGTAATCCATACCGCTGTACTCTTGCTGTGCTGCGGCTGCAGCTGCAGCAGCCTCTGCCTCTGCCTCTGCCTCGGACTCAGCTGTTGCATTTGCAACATCCGCTGCATATTGCTGATAGTCTGTGGGATTTCCGATTTCACTGTACAGTGGCTCTCCCACAACGCTGGTCGATTGCTGCAACTGCTGCTGCTGAGTCGACTCAATGCTGGCGTAGCTCGGCTCACCCGGATCCACATAGCTATGGGCATCATACTGCCCGAAGGCAGTTTGGCCTGGTTCTGGTCGCTGTTGTTGTTGCTGCTCCGACAACTGTTGTATATCCACCTGCTCTTCCTCATGCTGCTGCTGCTGCTGTTCTGCTGCTGCTGCTGCTGTTCCTGTTGATAGGGCTGCGGCATCGATACGTTGCTTACCAAATTCTCCACTAATCCTGGTGTCGATGCTGCTGTTGTTGTTGTTACTGATGCTGCTGCTGCTGCTGCTGCTGCTCTGGCTGATATCGCCGTGGTTGTTGCCGTCAAACGTTCGCCGTAAATGGCATTTTCAATATTCTCAATCGACACTCCGGGCTTAGCGAATGGCTCATTGGCTGCCGGTGGCGACAATTGATTACCTCGTGCTAGCTGCTCATCAACCGCAGCCGCTGCCTTCTCCAAAGCTGCACGGCTGGCTTTGACTTCGTCAAGCAAATCGTTGCTGATGCTGCCAACGAGGCCGCCAATGGCACCATCGCCTCCAACTGTTTTCATTTTGCCAGCAAGCACGCTTGGTTCCATTTTGTCTTCGTATTGGTCCTTTGGCCGTGTTATTGTTGCTATTGGAGCTGCCGCTGGTTGCCAGGGCTCATCGATTTTCAGTTCACCAAAGTAAGCATCGAAATCGTGTTGTTGTTGTTGTCGTTGCTGCTGTTGTTGTTGCTGGTGATATTGCTGCTGCTGCTGCTGCTGCTGCCCGCTTGGCTCATTATAGCTGACGACACTTGGCGATTTTTCATGCTCGCCTTTAGTCACGCGTGAATTTGGCCAGGCATCCTGCTCCAGCTCTTGCCGGCTACCCCTACGCAACTGCGTCGCCACTTGCGGTCGACCGGCAACGTCATCGTCGCCAGCAGCGCCAGCTGCAGCTGGCAGCTCAGTCGGCGCTGCCGTCATTGGCAATTTATCAAATGTCAACGAGGATGTTGCCAGCGTGGAGGATGTGCTGCTCAGCTCCCGTGCACTCATATCTTTTACTGAGGAGCATGGAGTTGATATCGTCGTCCATCGTCGTAGCCGTCGTCGTCGTCGTCATCATTGATGCTGTTTTTGCTGGCGCTGTTCTGTCAACGTTGCCACTTCGAGATTCACCTGCTGCCAGGGCGGTCTCATCAAAGTGCGTCATTCGCTCCGGTAAATCGGCATTTTCATTGTCCAGGGCACGCAATGTGGCACGCAGGTCGAACAAATTGGATGTGGCAAGCGGCTGTCCCACACCCATACCCGTCCTGCCATACAAATCCGGGTATGGCATATAAACGGGCTGCGGCGCCAACTGCGAAGTTAATAACATACCAGCTTGAGTGTGCGTCGGCGTTGGTGTGGCAGCCATGGCAAAGGCCCATTGCTGTGGCGATGCAGCCGTCATAGGAATCATCAGTGGTTGGCTTTGATTTGCAATGGGAGCTGCTGCAGCATTGGCATTGGCTGCTGGGACAACAGCTGGACTCGACACGGCCGTCGCCTGGGGCTGTATTAGAACAGGAATCGGCATCGCACCGCCTCCTGGGGCTGCTGTCTGTTGTATGCAGCGCAATGTTTGGCTTTGAACCAATTTCGCAAAGTACATTTGGTACTGCAGCTGCAGATTGGCAGAGGCGGTAGAACACATCAGCGTCAAACACATGTACATTGATTTAGGATGCGGGAAAGTGACTTTCCGGTTGCTCCTCTGCACTCACCTTCATCATTTTAAGTCGCTCGCTGCGCTGCGACATGACAGCCGTCTGCTCATCAATGCGCTCCAGCATCTCCACCAGCTTTTTGTTACGTTCGTTGCGTAGCGTCTGCTCCTCCAGAAACTCTTGGTACTTCTGGCGTGTTCTCTGTCGCACGCCTTTCTCGCTAAACCACACCAATGGACGTTATAAATGGCCTTTCGCATTCGTTGGCAGAACAGCAAGGAATATTTACTTACATTTCACTGCGCTTCTGCAGAACCTTGTCTAGTTTATGTTCGAGCTGCTGGCGATTGTCCTCGCTGTGAGATGTACAGAAATGCATAAACTAAGTATTAGTTTAGTTTTCTTATATGATCTTTGCTAAAAGTTTTTATTGGTAAATGAAATATTATTAAAAGAATTTAAACATTCATATAAACTACATTGAAGGTAGCTCTAAAATTCATTCCGAGTTGCATTTTCTCTGCTTACTTCTTCTGTAAGCTTATTCAATAATATTTTTCGCAGCAGAGAGCTCGCTCGTTCGCGTTGCATTTAAATCTAATTATAAATAATGTGCTTTACAGACCTGCGACGCAGTTTCTCCTGGAGCAACTCCACCTGCAGCTTGTAGTTCTCCAGCTCAGCCTGCGGATACATCTCGATGCAATACGAAGTCTAGTCGCGCTCGCACTCACCGTGCGACTGTCAATGGCAACTCTCTGCGCGGAGCTCTGCTGTTGACACAGTTAGTGTGGCACCGCGGGCAGTGCACGAAATACAATAAATGCGGCATTGAGAGTTATTTTTAAAGCAACTTTATTTGAATAGGCGCATAAAAGGTGCATGCGTGTGTGTGTGTGTGTGCGCGCTTGGCATTTGTTTATTGAGCGCTGTTGCCATGGCTACCTCAGTTCTTAGCTTAGTTTATATATTCTATATTTGGTGGTTGCTTGGCATTGGCCTGGGCGACAGACGACAGTCGACACTGCGGAGTGACCTGCCCTTATTGATTTTACTTTGGCCTTTTTTGGCCGTTGCCACACAATGTGCCAAGCATTGAGAGCGGCCGCCCAACTTTCGATTTTGTCCATGCTCTTAAGTGGGTTGAGCATTAATTGCACGGCCAGCATGTAGGTCAGTTTTTTAAGCACCTGTCTGGCTGCATGAGCTCCACGAAGGGCGGGAATCGTTGGCGCTGGCCAAAGCATTTGTCATGCATTGCACGAGGAGATTTGCCTGAACGGGCGAACGCAGACTCTGCACTAAACTTTAACGATCCCTGGCCACACTTTGGGGTGGCTGACAAAAAACACATGTTGTTCACACACACACACACACACACAGTTCAGTAGTGGAATAAAGTTGGGCAGTCAAGCGTGCGGCACCTGAATGTGAATTAATGGTAGCGTCTATCACTCGCCGGCCGCAGACAACGACGCACTGACATATTCACAGAGTCACCATCATGACCAGAGCCGCGACATCGTCAGGCGGTGCAGCACGGAGCCAGTGCTGCTGTTGCTACCCCTGCTACCCCTAGCCCTGTCCGTCGAGAGCTCGGCTTGGTTTTCGCTTGGCATCTGCCGTTGTCGTCACGGTGTCGTGGTTGCGGCTCACAACGTACAATTTTTGGTTATTTACACTGGCCAACATAAATGCGACTAAGCAGAACACGTTGCATGCAGCTTGTGTATGTGTGTGTGTGTGTGTGTCTCATGTATAAGTGTGAAAATAGCTCTCAGGGGTAGTTCAATATTTGTTGGGCAGAAATTAAAAATAATTACTAACTAAAATAATTTGTAAAAAAAAAATAATAATAATAAAGAAATATATTCCATGATCAAGTTAAAATCGATCTAAACTATAGACTTTATGCACAGATACAAGTTTAATGTACATAAAATTTTAATTTTTAAAATTTCTTTATCAGATTTTATGAAATATTTAGACATAATTCTGACAAGCTGACAGATAATGCTGCTTTTGTATATCAAGTTCACTTCACTGCCTTGTGCTTTACGGCTTATAAATATATACCTCTGCTGGGAATACATTAATATCAATGGATGGCTCACAGACAGACGTCAATCAATAACATATTTAAAGCTATGTTAAGAATATTCGAAAACAGTAGCCTGCCATGCCGTTGGTATGGTTTCTTCTAGTCTGACTGTTCCATGCCCAATGCCGTGTAAATTCCTATTAATACAAATTTAAATAACATCTGTAAAGTCCTTGACTCTGGCATTTGCTTATATAATCATAAACAAAGCTGCCAAGTGAATGAATGAAAAGCAAAATATTTAATGCAAAAAGCCATTGACATGCAATTGATTGATTGACTTCTAGTCCACACTTCAAACGAAATGTATTTCTGAATTGTCGCGAAATATTTATTATTTATTAGCTTTGATCTGCAGCTCGTGGTGGCAGACGACGCGTTAAAACGCATTGACTAAGTATTGAACAAACTAAAACTGGATTCAATGGCTATGCCACAATTCGATCGAATAACTGAAGAGGAATTTAGTCCGTAACTTTTTCTGGGGAATCGAAAAGAAAATTTAATATTTGGCCAGAGTGAATTTATGTGTATGGCTTTATGCTGCAAATGCCACACTTTGTGAGTCTATGCTGTGTGTGTGTGTGTGTGTGCCTCAGTGCTTATCAGTCGCTGCACAGCATACTTTTTGGCGCATTTAATTTCAGAAGAAATGGCGACCTCTGCGCCTGCTCCCGATTTGCAGTCAATGAAGCAGAAAACTGAAAACTTTTTCTTTGCACTCTATTAAAAATAATGGCCGCTGACAGCGAAGCCACTCGCCAAGTGCGAAAGACGCCACATGCAGTTCCCATGTGTCTGCTCTGTGCCTCTGCCTTTCAGTGCTTCGCACTGTGTGTGCACGAGACAGTAGCTGGCATTATATTAATATATATGTATGTATATGTATATGTATATGTATATGTATGTGTGTGTGTACTTCTGGTAATTTCTCATAACGCTCCATTCATAGACGCTGCGCTGCCAATGACCAGTCGCGAGTGCCTTTCCAAAGCGCGCTGCTTCAACTCTGAGGCAAAAGTTCAACCACTAGAAATTGATTGCATTTTTTTTAATAGGCTGATCTGGCGGCAAGGGAAACTTTAAGTAAATAGGGAAGAAATTTATAGATAAAATAAAATAAAATTATTATGCTAAATTACAGGGTATTGAAAGTGTCACAACCATCCATTCTGTAATTGCTGTTTGGCCTTTCGTTGTTGACATGGTGGAAAAAGCCTGAGACCAGCATCGCGCAGCAGTGCGCAGGTTTTGCGGTTAACGCGATAATTTAATTGTAATGCGGGTCTGGCACCTTGTGTGCCAATAACTTAAGTTGCAATCGGCGCAGCGCTTATTGGGTTAAGCATGCAGGGGCAGCAGCAGCATGTAAGCCGGGCATGTAGATTGTGCAGATGCAAAGGCGAAGTGAATGAACCCAAATGGAGCAGGCGCTCTGTCTGGCTGGCTGTTGAGCAGCAGAGCGGGATAGCTAGTGAGAGTCTGATAAATTGCGAGGCTGCTCATGCTCATGTTTCTGCTTCTGCTGCTGTTGTTCCATAAAGGCGCCAGCAGGAGTTTGGCATTTTTGCACGTAACCGAACGGGCAATAGCGGATGGCGACAGCAAATGCGTAGCATACTCGCTGGCTGCTGGCACAGAGCCAAGCAGCGAGACAGAGGCATTACTTTCAAACAAAGAACAGTTGCCATGCCAACATCAAGCATGCGATATCGATAAAGTAGCCTAGCAGCCAACTAGCCGGGCCTGGCATGAGCCGAGCAGACAGTTGCAATGGATGCGTTGAGTGAGGAGCAGCAGGCTGAATGGAAGCGCTTGATGCTGGCTGTCACCTACAAGGAGACTATTGATCAGCTGGTGCTGCAGCAGCGCTCGCAGCGCTTGAATATGCAGAAGGCGCCAGCCCGATTGCCCGCCTCGTTGCGCAGGCTGCGCAGCTCCTCCATCGGGCAGCAGGCGTTGCCTCAGCGAGTGCTGCTCACGGGCAAGAAGCTGCCACGGCTGGAGTCCTTGCTGGGCGACACAGATCAGGACGAGGTCCAGGTGGATGAGCGTGTGCTAGATGCCTTGAAATATGAACGAGACTTGGATGCGCTGCGGGCATTTATTATGGCAGCTAACGAGCAGCTGTTCATGACCCAAGAGGAGCTGGATAACGAAAAGCCAAGTCGCCTGGAGCTAGCTATTAGTGACCTGAGCGGCAGCAACAGCGAAGAGTCTGTGACCATGAAAGAGCTGCAGCGCTCCAAAGACGAGCTGAAGCAGCTGAAAGCTGAATTGGAGCAGCTGGAAATCGATGGGGCGGCCAAGCTAAAAGAGATGGACGAACGCATTGCCGATGCCAAGTACAATTTGAAGTGCGTCTCGCGGGTCAACGACCTGGAGTACAGTCTGGTCGAGCGCTGGGAGGCGGCGCGCGTGACTCAGGCTCAGATTTGGGGCGAGAATGCCGAGCGAGCCTATTTGCGGGACATACTTGACTACAAGCAGCGTCTGGCGCGTGAGGAGCGCGTTTTCCAGGAGCTCACTGCCTTTCGCAGTCGCGAGCTGGCCGACTTGAGAGAGCGCATCGAGCACTGGCAGCAGCGCTATGCCAGCGAGATGCGACGCGTCGAACGCGAGTCGGAGGCCTGGCAGCTACGCATCCTGGAACAGAATAAGCTGCTGGCACATCATCGCGAGATGAACGCACAGCACAAGCAGTTCGTGGCTGAATATAACGCCAAGAAGGAGGAGGAGCAGCGGCTGCACGATCTCGAGATGCATCGCATAGAGTGCGCCGTCAAGCTGCAGGCCTGGTGGCGCGGCACCATGGTGCGACGCGGCCTGGGGCCCTTCAAGAAGAAGCCAAAGCGCGGCAAGCGATCCAAGCCCAAGAAGTAGACAAATTAAATGCAATCCAACAACATTTGAGCCCATCGCTGTCTTATGTAAATCTTCTTGTGCCTTAAAACCAATTAAAAAGTTGGCTCGCTGCAGTTAACACGTTAGCGGTCAACGGCTTGCGTCAGCCTTAATGGCTTGCCGGCATTGTCAACAGCCTTGGCCATTGTTTACGCTCTGCTAATGGGCCAGCAGTCATCACACTGCTCTGCTGCTGCCGCTGACAGCGCAGCACAGCCAGCCGCTGAAGTTGAAGTTGGTATTAAAGTTTTTTCTTGTATTTTTTTTTGCTCTTATTATTTCAATTATTTTTTTTTTTCCTTTTAATTTTCATATAGTTTGGATGCATGGCGCCATTCAAGTGGTTTCCACTAGCAACAATGGCCTGCTTGGCAGTCAGTTTGTTATTGTCGTTGCTTTTGCTTTCATTGTTTGCGCGCTGTTGGTGCAAGGCGATAAACAGCGACAATTTGCCCGCTGAATGGGTGCAACTTTCTCTCTGTCAGCCTGAGCACGAGCACAACATTCCAATGTGTGTATCTCTCTCTCTCTGTGTGTGTGTGTGTGTGTGTGTGTGTGCATTGTAATTTAAAATATAATTAATGGCCGTTGCCTTAATTTATTGAATTTGCATGGCCGCCGAGCACGCTGCTATTGCCTTTTTCTTTCACACCATACGCCTTTCGCTCGCTTGCCAGCCAGCCAGCCAGCCAGCTGGCCTGCCTGGTTGTTATTGTTTGGCTTAATGCTCACTTTTGTTTTATACCCTGGCACTCGCTACAACAATAACTACCCAATAATGACTGCCGCAAGTCCATTTGGCTGCAAGGCCTTTGTCTATTTGCTGACGGCTGAATTAATGGAAGATGACATGAGAAGAAAACCAAAACAAAATAAAAAAGTAAAATAAAAAAAAGACAGGCACAAACCACCCCGCCACACCCACCCCCCACCCCACAAACAAAAAAAAACTCCACACAACCTATACACCCCCACCCCCCCCCCCCCCCCCCCCCAAAAAAAAAAAAAAAAAAAAAAAAAAAAAAAAAAAAAAAAAAAAAAAAAAAAAAAAAAAAAAAAAAAAATAAACGAGCAAAGCACCCCCACCCCCCCCACCATACCACCCCCCCTCCCCCCCCCCCCCCCCCCCCAAACAAAAACAACACACACCCAAAAACAACACACCACCCCAAAAACAAAAACAAAAAAAAAACAAAAAACAAACAAAAACAAAAAAAAAAAATTAAAAAACACCCACACACAAAAAAAAAACCCACACCACACTTTTTACACACAACACACACACACATACCCACCCCCCAAAAATATACTCTCCACTCCTTTCTTTTTTTTTTTTTTATTTTAAAATATATAAAAAAAATTAAGAACACATACACTACATTTCTATCAATTTTATTTTTTTAACTATAAACCTTTCCTTTTACTTTACTCCCAAAAACAAAAAAAAATACCCCCCCCCCCCCCCCCCCCCCCCCCCCCCCCAAACCAACCACAAACAAACCCCCCCCCCCCCCCCCCCAAAATAATTATTTCACAATTAAATAAACATACCCCCCACCCCTCCTTTTTTCATGCCCCCCACAACACCCAAAAAAAAAAAAAATAAAAATAAAAAAATAAAAAAACACCCCCCAAAAAAAAAAATAATATCCCCCCCTTATTCCAAACACACAACACCTCAAACACCACACCCCCCCCCCCCCCACCCCAAACAAACAAACAATCACCCTTTTTCCCCCCCCACCCCCCCCCCCCCCAACCCACCCCTTCCCCCCCCCAAAATTTTCCCCCCCCCCCTCTAAACAACCCCCCCTTTCCCCCAGGTATAAAAATAATGAAAGGCACAGTAACCATTTTTATTCACATATACATATATATATATTCCATTTATAAAACATTGCTGAACTGAATGTGTGTATGCAGGCATAAATTGTTGCAAGTTTCTATATTCCTCATGGAACTAATAACCCGAAAGTAAATAAAAAATATTTTTATATAAGCAATTCATATATCGCAATAGGCGTCAATATAATTATAAAGCAAAATCAATTATTATAATTTGAATGAATAAAATCAATTTAATAAAAATATATTTTTTTTCTATTTTAATAAAATTATTTAGTATACAGAAAATATAAATATATAATAAATTAAAAATTATTATTATTTTAATTAATAATGGGAAACGTTCAAATATTTTCGCTTTGCATTAATCAAACAGCCAATAAACTAGAAAATAAATAAAAATCCTATTTAAATACTGAATATCTTATCTTTATCTAGTAGCACTTTGGATAACATTTTAAAATGATCTCTTCAACCTCAACAGTGTATGCAAATAAAGAATATAATATGAGCTAGAACTTAAGTTCTTAACTAACTATACGACTCTAAAATATCTTTTGTGTGCTTCTGCAAGGCCAGGCTAAGCCTGTCTCACGCCCTTTAATCCATGGATTAAATTCATAACCAGTTTGATGTGGACTACCTTTGGCTCACTCGCCTAGTTTCAGTTAGCTAAGGGGCTGGCTGTCGAGCTCAGCGTCGACTCTCGTATGCATGCTAAAAAGGAACGCTCGCTGAAATCCTTTAAAAATGGCGGGCCCAACGCTGTGCGCGCCACGAGCAAAGGGCCCCAAATAGGACTCCCGAAAATTTACATTCAAATTAGGGTTAATGAGCAGTGAAATTGTTATTTAACTTCACTTGGCCGTTAGTCGCTTTAAAGGGAGCAGCACTTGGCCAAGTCTTGTTTTAAATAACCACGCAGTTTGCGACACGTTTTATATATTTTCTAGTGCCGGGCAAAGCAAAAAGGACAGCAACAAAGATGGGGGATTACGACCGGGGAGCAACGTGCTTGCTGGATATTCGGGCGCATAAATTAATTGAATATCGTATATACGCCACGTGCTCAGACATTAATTTCTTGCACATATATATAAATATATTTTTTTTTTAATATATTTTTTTTTTTTTTAGACTGCGTCGGCAACGCAAAGTAATATTTAAAATTTAATCAAGCACTTTAATTTGATTAACTACACACGTCTTTCAATATAAATTTATGGCCGCTCGACGCATAATCAGAGACCAGATCCTGCACTGACCAACCGTAAAAAGGGTTGGCCAGCTCGCCAATTCAGCACACAATTTTTTAGTCTCGTCACAGCTTTCAACACTCCAGCGCCGTCATTTAAAATGCGTGCGTGACGTGTCGCTCGGGGGCTGAGCGATGGAAGGAGTGCTGCTGATGCGTTAGCATCTAATAGCAACACGTACGCCTGATAAAATATTTTATTGGTTTTATATTATTTTAGCATTTCAAATTAGAAGCGTCTACCTTCGGATCTCAGCGAAAATCAGATGATATTGACGTTATATATGGGGAACTAGGAATAGTAGTAATAATAAAATTTGAGCTTTCTATATTCGATAACAAATTAAAGAATTTCTTTATTTATTATTTAATATAATGTAATTTATTAAATTGATTAAATATTATAATTATTAAATATTAAAATATTATTAGAAAAAAATATAATACAAAAAATATAAAACACTTCAAATTCAAAATTGTATTGCATTTAAAAATTGCTAATATAAAAATAATAAAATATTATTAGAAAAAATATATTTAATATAAAAAAGTTATTAGTATTTTATTTCAAAATTAATAATATAAAAGTAAGTAAGTAAGAAAAAAAGAAAAAATAATATAATATAATATAAGAGACTTGAAATATAAATTTGTATTGTATTTAAAAATAAAATAAAAATAAATTAATTAAAAAAATAAATAAAAAAATAATATAAAAATATGCAAATATTGTTATACAAAAATATAATACAAAAAAATGATGAGACTTTAAATTTCAAAAATGTATAAATTAATCATAGAATTTGTCATTAAAAAGTACTAAAACATTTTCAGAGTAAGGATAGAACACACATTCTGCACACTGAAATTACTTTAAACTAATTTATCAATATAGAATATGCAGATTTGATATTAAATATGAAACATATATATTTTATCATAAAATACGTTGAATTAACTTATCTAAGAGCCTGTTTCAGCGCCTAAAGCAATGGAAATTATAGATCAAAATCATTATGCTAAATTGTAAATTCTGAACTGTTTTACACAATACTAAACACATTTCATATGCCATCCGACACATTATTGTTTTAACTCAATTAAAGCTCATTGTTTCCTAAAAGTAAACAGCATTTCATGTCTACTGGCATCCGTCAACTCTAACTTTTATATTCTTTTTCTTTTTTTTTTTTTTTTTTTTTTTTTTTATTGCAGCTTTTGTCTTAAACTCTACAGCGCATTTATAAGTATACCTTAGCTATTGGGGTGGCTAAATGCCTTTATTGCTATAAATTTAGTTTAATTTATGTCAGTTCTGAGATCAAGGGGTGTGATCTTTTCAGCCTTCTGTTTATTGTGTTGTTGGTTAGATTGGCTGCAAGTTGGTTTGGGTGGGCGGATAATCTGTCCGCGTACCTTGTGCTGTGTCGGCCAATGAGCTCAGCAATTGTCGGGATATCTAGGTCAGAGTGCAGTGTATCGTTTCTGACAAACCATTCGGCTCCGGTCCATCTCCTTAGTGCTTTGTTTTGTGTGGTTTGGACTTTTTTGATGTGAGTTCTTGCAGCAGACCCCCATAAAGGCATTGCATAGGTGAAGACAGGTGCCACTATTGCGTTGTATATATGCCTCTTGCTGTGTAGTGACAGGGGGCTATCGCTTCTTAGCATCCAGTCAAGTTTTTTTAATTTAAACTTGCACTTTTTGATAGTCTCACTTATGTGCGGGCCATAGGTCAGTCTCTTGTCCAGGGTAACTCCCAGGTACTTCACCTTGTTTGATTGTGCTGTAGAGTTTAAGACAAAAGCTGCAATAAAAAAAAAAATAAAAAAAAAAATTTTATATTCGATACGACTGGCTCAATTTTAGGGTATTTCATTGGAGACGTTTGTCTAACTTCATATTTCATGTAATTGGGGCAGAACTTTTACGTTCATGGCCTGTGCTGCATTTTGGAGTCCATAAATCATATTCAAATATACAGCCTACGAGTAAAGAGCTCAACAAACACCGGAGTCATTTTTATTTGCGTACGTGTCTTTTGTGTAGCGCCCCGTACAAGGCTGTGAATAGCCAACTACTCGTGCTGCATATCGCATCATGCAAATCTTAAATAAATCTTTAATTTCTGTTTCACGGAAATCACGCGCAGCTGGTCTGCAATTTAAGCTCGTACTTGGACTATCTTCAGCATAAACTGCTAAATGCTAAATGCCAAATGCCAAATGTGGCTGCTGATTGTGAGCTATGTGGGCAACTGTCGGGTATCTCGCACTTGGCACATTTGCTGCTGGGGTATTTGCGTTTTCATTGTTGTCCATTGTGAAGCATGATTTGATTTTCATTTCGTCCACTTCGCATATTTACGGCATAATTTTGCAATTAGCTGCGATTGTGAGGTGCGCATTGGCCAGAAACCGTATCGAAATCTCTGCTCATTTGGCATGCACAAAAATAAACTCGAAAAAAGTGTACGGTCATTCTCTGTTATATCATTTGTTTACTATTTCAACTGCTGTTGTTGCGCGCTGTTTGGAATTTTAAATATGGCGTCTGCTTTGTTTGAAAACGGAAGCTAGTGTCTGTCAGTTTATTTGTTTGTTTGTCTGCTCATTTTTGTAGCCATGCTGTTGTCGTCAGCAACGTCGACGACCCGAAATGAAGTCAAGCAACTTTTATGCCGCACCCTTGGCAAAGGAAATGCCGTCTAATGTGTTAGTTTCTGCATCCGTCTGTTGTGAGTTTTTGTATATCTGTATTCTTGTAATTGTCATGACCAGTGGCGCCGTCGTTGACCAGAGATCAGAGGGGTTGCCTGGCTCTCTCTATAAAAACTGAACGTAAACTTGACATTTACTCGAAACTTTTTTTTTGTTCCTGAAGAATTGTTATTCGAATTTGGCAAATATATTTCCTACATTCGCAGTGTATAATTCAAATATTCCATTTTCGCAGATGAAATTCAAAATTTGCCAATTTTACCAGAAATTCCGCTGAATTTCCCATTTTATGAATTTCACAAAGTTTCGTAATATTATTAACAAGCTCGCTCTAACCACGAACAACTGTTTGTATTTAACGCACGTCCATGTCTCATTGTCGGCGGAAAACTGTTTGAATAATCAACTCACATAGACCATGACATAATGACATAACAGTGCGCATCTATGCCTTCGCCCTTGCCTTGCCTTGCATTTTGAATAGCCTACTTTTCGGCGCATTAATTTTAATGTAACTATTTGGGCCAACAGCGGGCAGAGAGTTTGCGTAAGGGACTACAAAACTGAAGCACCTTTCGTTGCATTTGATACCAGATTTAATCATTGGCCATTCGAATTAATTGCTGGCACTCAATTTGCCTATCGCAATGGAGGGCCTTGGGCTTTGGGGCTTGGACAGCGCATGGGAAAAACAAAACTCGCTTATCGGTAATTTCCAATAGTTATTTGTATGACCTTCGATACACACGCACACACACATACTCACACACACACACATGCATAAAAGCAAACTAACATATGAGCTATTTATGCAGATTTTTTGCATTTATAATGAAGCAGCTGCCGCCACAGATAAACGTGCCAATAAATTAATGTGCTTTGCATCTCGATATTTGCAGTCAGTCATACGATAATGAAATTGGAAATGCATACACAAATATCATGAATCACAAACGAGCTGTCATATATTTGCCTGCTTTTACTCTGTGATTTGCCTTCAAGCTACAGCTTTCCACCAAGCTGAGCACAACAAACAATTTTAATGAACTAGAACTTATTGTAGGCAATGCGCAGATGCCAAAATCTAAAAACAAAAAAGAACACGCAAACAAAAGAAAAACATACCCCTATCCATAATTAAATATTAATTAATAAATAAAAAATAAATAAAAAAAAAAAAAAAAAAAAAACAACACACAACACACAAACAACAAATACTATTCACAAAACAAAAAATTTTCCTTCAACCACCCCCTTAATATTATTTTTTTTTTTTTTTATTTATTTTTTTTATAACCCCCCAAATAATATACACACACCAAAATTTTCATAACAAAAACTAACAACCTCCCCCCCCCCCTTTTCATCATTTCACCACATCCCCCCCCCCCCCCATTTTTTCTTTTTTTTCCCTTTTTTTTTATATAAATTTATATTTTAATTTATTATATATATTTATATTTTATTTATATTTTCCCCCTATCATATATCATATTATCCCCCCCCCCCCCCCCCCCCCTTTCCCCCAAACCAAACCAAAACCTATTTTTTCCCCCCCCCAAAAATTTTTTTTCCCCCCCCCCCTTCCCCCCCCCCAAATTCCCCCCCCATATATCCCCCCCACCCACACACCTCATTCAAAATCACCACAATTTAAAAACACTATTATCCCCCTCCCCCCCCCCTCTTTCCCTCTACAACAATACCTCCCCACACCCTCCCCCCATTCCCCCCCTCCTTTTTCCCCCCCCCCCCCCCCCCCCCATCCTCCCCCCGAATTTCCTTTATCGGCTTCCAATTCCTCCCTACCCAAAATTTCCCCTCCCCCATTTTTCCCTTACAAATATAAAAATATGCAGATATATATTGCCAACTAAAAACATACTATAAATTATAAAAAATATATAAATATTTAAGAAAAGTAAAATAAAATAAAAATAAATAAATCAACTGGCAGTCCATTAAGTCTTTAACTATGCAGGCGTTGCTCTACGTACAGCTGCCATTTGATCATTACTATCGGCAAAGAAGTCCTTCCAACTGCTGTGCATTTTAAATTGCTGGCCAAGCCAAACAGCACAGACCAAAATAAAGCAAAACAATTCAGCATGAACACAAAAGTGGGAGATGCAGTGACAGATGGGCGGACATTTTGTCACACAGTATGAAGTGTAAAGCAGCTTTAAACAAAAAAAAAAGCCACTACAAGAATAAATAACTAAAGGAAAAATAAAATGTCGTACTCCATGCACAAACAATTTGCAATTCAACAGCTAAAGGGATCAGCACTGACAAGCGCATTTGCAGCACTACAGCGAGAACGGGCGTTTGCTATGGCAACCCTCGCCCAACCGAAACATCAGCCATACACATGTTTCCTTATCTTTTTTTGAATTGCTGCATGCAAACTCAGCCATAGCATCCATATACATATGTGCATGCTTTCGCGCGTCATTTTACGCTACTCTATCAGAGAGTTAACAGCTTTAATTATTGCACAAGTACGCACGAGTCACGAGTATAAAAAAGTAGTAATTATTTATTTAGTAATTTATAAAATCGACAAATATCGTAGCTATTATTATTTAGTATTGAATTCGGGAACAGTAGCTTGTACGTGTGAAAATGGCAAATTATTCTCCCCACAATTGACTTTGTCATCTTGGTATGCTTGGAGTCAGCCGAAGCATTTGAATATGTATCAGAAATTTGTTTTCAACTGGCTTTGATTGTTGCCTCGTGCTAGACACTTCCATGTTCTTCCTCACAATCAACATTTTCATTGGGTGTCTAAAGAAACACATTTCTAAATAAAGACCTGAGAGCTGCGAAGCATATCAATATCATTAACCACGTTTTTTAAAAAAAAAAAAAAAAAAAAAAAAAAAATAAAAAATACGATTTTGCGCAGATTTCTTCTAATGATGCGATTATTTGAGCAATTGCTCGATTAACGTTTCAATTAATCGCACCCCGTTTTGCGATACAATTAAATTGCCATTCGAAGCAAAATAATCGATTAATGGCTATCATATGATTCATCGTGCCATCACTAGTCACGACACGCGTAAATATGCCAATTTTCTAATGCTTCGCTAAGGCTTAGCTGTCTCTGATAGATGGAAGACAATTATTATTAGTAAAATAAATAAAATGAAATATTTTTAGTAAAATATTAATAATAACAAGCACATCAAATTTATATTTATTATAAGCCAGTCAAGCTATCTAATCTGATTGAATAATACAAATTTTCCTGTTTAATAATATTTTATAAATAAATATAAAACTACATTTAATTAATTTATTTATTTATTTGAGTCACATTTTCCAGTTTAATAATATTTTAAAAATGAATATAAAACTACATTTAATTAATATAACATTTCCAATAGAATTTGCATAACACAGCTAGACATTTAATTTACCTCTTATTGGTAAATAAATTCATTTTTACATTAGTTAATATTTACAAACTACGATTATTTAAATTGAACATATACAAATTATGGCTGAGGGGCAGTGTATTCATGCGCCCTGATGCACAAACTGACGTTTGTCAATTTTTTTGTTTTTGTTTTATTTGAAATTGTCATTTGCATTGCATTTGTTCCATTTGCTCACTCCGATTTGTTATTGCTCAAGTTGTTGCTGTTATTGTCGAGGACGTCCGCCTTGTTGAAATTAATGAATTTGTTCGCATGTGTGTGAGGGTGTGAGGGTGTGTGAGGGTGTGTGGCCATCATCATTGTTTTTCGAATCAACATTAATGTTGATGTCAGCCCTATGATAAAAATAAATTAATTTTATGCATGCAAAACAAATTGAAAACTTCTTATACATTTCTGACACTTGTACTCATTTCATTTACTTAATAATTATTAAATAAATGATTTCACAAAATGCAATATGAGCAGAATGTGGAATGCACTACAAACCTCAGAGTCTTTGAGCTCTATCTACAGGGTATTTACTGATAAGTACTCTGAAATTCTCATTCAATTAAGTTCTAATATAGCTATTTACCTTGTCCTATTAGTTTATTGATTGCGACTTGAGATTATTCATTATTTTCGATTCTTGTGCAGACTTCATTTTATTTCTGTTCGTTTTGCTTGGATTTCTGTGGTTAATTGGTGTCTCAGATGACAAACACCTGATTCGTTGAGCAATAATAAATTGGCAATTGATTAAGGTTGTTGCTTAACATGCGTATGCGTTATTAAAGACATTTATCGATTGCGTGTAGCAGTGGGTATTATTAATGGCTCAGTAGAGGCTAGGAGAATGATGCCAAATATCTAAGCGGAAAACACCTAATGAAAATACTTATTGCTCAAGTGCGCGAGTAAATTGAAAGCGAAATGCATTTTAATGCCACATTTTCAACTTAAATGCAACGAAGACACGCTCACTCTCTCTCTCTCTCTCTCTCTCTCTCTCTCTGTCTCTCTCTCTCTGCATCTCTCTCGCACACAAACAAACATCCGGCGAGCGGAAGCCACAATGCGCAATAAAGATTGCCAGGCGTGGGCAGTCCATGCAGCTCGAGTGGCGGCCAAGGCACGTAAAGATCGTTGCCATTGATTTATGCACAGCGTGCCAGCGCCAGCGTGAAGCGTGCAACAAGCCAAGGCAACGCGCAACGTACCGAAAAATAAAACCAAAAAATAAAAATAAAAATTAAACGAAAAGAAAAAGTAAATAAAAATATAAATATAAAAAAGTTTGTGGGATGCCGGAATGGCATAGAGTACGCGCTGGGGCAAAGCACATGCTGCAGTCGAAGCTGACTAGCTGGCTAGCTGGCTAACTGGGCAGTGACGGGTGCGGGTCAGCTGTTAAATAAGTGTGTCAACACGTTGACTTCTTGCTCCCAGCTTTCAACCTTGCCGCTCGTTTCACTTAGCTGCCAGCCAGTTTTGAGCCAAATGAAGCGTGCCCCAAAGTATGCAGCGAATGCTGTGCTGAACGTGCCCCAATCCATTTTAGCTTCCCTGTCATTTTGCTCGGCAAAATTTGATTAAGTCCAAGCCGGCGATAAGTTCATTGTGCGTTCCGAACTGTACGCTCTGCCATGGCCATTTTCCATGCATAATGTGACGTGGTCGTGATGTGAACGTAAACGCGCGCGCAAACGATGCCCACCACTGTGCGGCAGCTACGAACATAGCAATTAACTCACACACACACCCACACACACACACACACCCAATCACGCACACCCACACACGCACACCCACACACCAGCTGTTGCGGCCTAACGCAATTACAGCTGCAGAGCTAAAATTACGCCCTGTCGCCGGCATCAGTGTTCGATTTTTGTCACGCATCTGATGCGAGCGGTGGGCGTTGTTGTAGCGGGCACGGTTATAGCCATATCTGCTGCCTATGTATTGTCACAAATGCCACAAATCGAACTGTTGGCAGCGTTCAGCGTTCAGCGTTTGCGGCTGTCTGCCATGAAAGTCTCCTCGTATACCGTATAATTACTCATACGACTCGTTGCCCGCTTTAAAATCGCATTTTGGTCAATGATGACTATGCAATTACAGGCATCACTCATTTACATAATAAAATTGTTACGCTTTACTTTATAAAGGCTACCCAACAATCACGTACCGAACCATAAATGCTAATTTACCATATGAATACAACTGATAGCCGCTAAATGATAGTTGAAATCCAAAGACTAATATCTGAAAATATATAATGATGATTCAAATTGGCAAATGATTTATGCTGTTTTCAATTAGCATAATATATTTAGTAAAGTATTTGGTTTAGTCACAATTGGCAACTGCTTAATACGTGCTCAAGCTTCAACAACATCTAAACTAATTAAATGAACAGGCTTCAGCTATAGCATTCTATAAGGTCTTCTCTACAGCATGTCAATTTCATTTCTCCTGATGCTGTAGTAAGGATTCATTAGATAGACATCCAGTGAGTGAAAGATGAGGAATGAGTAAACATTAAAATCCTTTTTTTACAAATGCATTAATTAATTAAAAAATGGTGTAAAAATATTCAATTTGTTTTGCATATGCATAAGTTAAACATTTATTTAATATTAAGTGTTTAATGCTTTTTTTTAATATTTAAATATTTACTTAAAATTATGTTTAATCAACTTCACACATACATATATATTTATTTATTTTTTTTACTTATTAATAATAAACTTGTATGGTTAGGCCAGAGAATTATATATTTTCAGAGCGACCATCAATGAGAAATTCCGAAGCTAAAACATCATATATATATATATATATATATATATATTAATGCCAAAACATTCATGTTACTATATCAAAATTGAATTTAGACGCTTTAGAATTGCAAACTAATTATAATTTTTTAAATAGCATTTATTTAAGCTCTTGAATTAAATTTAGAAAAAAAAAAAAAACTCTGCAGGCACAATCAAATGCACGCATTTCATTCAATTTGCCAGCAGCTTTCTAATTATTCATATTTGCCGTTGCAGTCTGTTCATAATGCTATTTGATAATGAGGGCAAATAAATGATAAAATATGCATGGGAATGCACAGAACAAAACAAACAAAACAAAAAAAACCAAACAAAACACAAACAACAAAAAAAATCGAAAAAAAAACGTTGCAAAATGCATCTGATGCCTCAGGGAGGCATTGCAGGAGATAGTGCCGATGCTAGGGGCAGGCAATTTCCGCAACATTTGCGCAGCTGTTTGCGACGTGATTTGCATTAGCCACGCCCACCAGCTGCGCCCACCAGCTGCGCCGTCTGCTGCCGCCTCGATGGGCGTTGTTTTTTTCTTTTTTCTTTTGCACATTGCCATCAGAGGGCAAGTTTTTGTGCAATCTATCTGCATGTTGCACGTCATGTTTAGCTATGTTGCACTTATGGTTTTATTATATTGCGGCAAACGATTTATGGCCCGACAGTTTATATTCGAGCTGTGACCAAATCTCTCAAGCAGCTGCGGTCATGGTTAGCTAAATTTATGTGCGCCTAAGACAGGCCACAAATGCCAGCTGGCAAGTGATAGCTTGACACAATGTTGCACAAATAAACGGCTCTAAGTAATGACTGCAGCGGCAAGAAAAGTGCCTCGAATGCCTTCAAAAAGGCCGACCAAATCTTGCTTGCAAACTTTGCAAACTTTGCGCCCGGCCCCACATAAATCGTTGCCACAGAACCAAAGCTGTCTCAACATGGCGGGCGCTCATAAGTAGGCAATGGAAAACTCGAATCGTCAATTGTTAATGGCTAATTATTGGTAAGTACAATTCGCGCAAACGACAGCCATTCTTGGCCATCTAGCAGAGCTTTCACTTTACCGTAACTCCCAAAGTTCTGAGCGAAGATAAAAAAAAAAAAGAAAATAAAAAAACTGTGGCCATAAAATCGTAGTTGGACAAGTTTTGCAGTGTCGCCTTGAGATTCCTGGCCCGCTTGCCAAGCAAAAAGAATGCCAAGCCAGTGCACAGCGCGATAACAACAATAAGTTGCAAGTTGCAACTTGCAGCGGCAATTGGCAACTTGCTCGACTGCACAGCACAGGCCAAGAGTCGATAGTTTTGGAATACTTTTGGCACTGCCAATGCGCCGTAAGTTGCTATTTAGTAAGTGTATAATTTCCTGGTGCCGTCTGGCCAACAGCAGGACGCTTTGGACGCTCTACCTGGATTGCAGGTGCCAGGTCCCAAGTCACAGGTCGCAGGTCGCAGGTCGCTAGGTGCCATAAAAGCGGCATAAATTTTTTAAACTTTTACAACAAATTTGCATTGCAAATGCCTTTAACACACACACACACACACACACACATGCGTTGCTTTAGTATTTTTCGCGTTTTGCATGCGGTTTTAACAGCGTTTGGGTCAGTCTATTAAAATGCAAAAACCCCTCGCACGCTGCCCCCTTTCACCTTCCGGAAGTCCATTTTGTCTTGTCGTTCACGTCATAAATATAGCCGGGCAAATGGCGTGCTGTTTACGGCTTAGTCTGTTCGCCTATAGCTGCCAATGTGTGTGTCTGTGTGTGTGTGTGTGTGTTTGTTTATATGTGCCGCTTTTAATGACAATTTGGTGGGGGTTTGCATTAAATTGAAGCGAATTTCACTTGACACACATACGTGAAAGTATATGTGTTTGTATACGTGTGTGTGTGTGTGTGTGTGTGTGTGTGTGTGTGTAGCTGGACTCGCACTGAGCATTTTGCACCATTTCCATGTGCGTCGCTTCTTTCGGTTTTATTTTGACAGCATAAATTTAAATAATTTGCACTCTGCCATTGCTTTTACAACTCGCTCTCTGAAACCCGTCTGTCTGTAGATACTAATCTATATATCAGTGCATGAGTGTGTGTATGTGATAACTACCTGGTTTGTGCTTCATACAATCCCCACTGTTAGCAACTGAGCTGGCATCAGCTCAATCTGCTGCGTGTAGTCAAACTTGCCTAAACTCACGTTTGCTTTAAGATACAACCCGAAGCATGACTGCGATGAAAACTTAAATCTTGATTATTGTCATGGTGTCATATATATATTTTTAAAATTTATTTTCAAAAAGTGTAATCATGCCATTCAAATTAGTCATTTTAACTACATATTTGATAAGTGAAACAAGTTTGAACTATTTCTATATGCAAGAGATCTTTAATGAATAGCAAAACAATACAATAGTAAAACACATTATAGCAACAAAAAATGATCAAAAATAATAATCTCCAATTGAGAGCTTGACTTCAGAGCCCTTCTCAATTCTTCTTCTGACCTGCAGCTGTCCATTTGTGTAAACATTGTTTTTTTTTCTTCGACCTCCCTGCAACATTCCCAATTAAATGTAATGCATGTATCAAGTTCAGTACATAGAAATTTATAAACTAGCGCAGCGTGTCTTATTTTTGTGTATTATTTTCCACACGAATGCTTTAACATGCCAAAATTTACTGGCAAAGGCGAAAAAGAAGATGAAGTTGCTGTAGCCTTTGCTGCTTGTCACTTAGCTTGAAAAACAATTTTTCTCCAGCTATGAAGCTATGTGTGGCCATGCTATGTGTGTGTGTCTGCGCTTGTATAGCTATCAAAAAACCAATTTTCGCTGGTAAATTGATGTTTATAGCAATGTACGATGATGACAGCGACGAGCTAGATGATGTTGCCGTCGATGCCAATGATGAGCGCGCTGCGACCACCGTGCTGCACCCGCAACGCCCACGCCTAGAAAGACCGCACAACCCAGCTGATGAAGACAAAGTGCCAATGCGAAAAACTAAACGCCAAGCCGCCCGTCTCGGTTCTGACTTGCTACAACAATGCGCCATGAAAATCCTTTTTCGAGTCAACTCAGCTCGAGTCTCGAGTGGAGTCTCTACACGCGACGAGACTTGACAGCATTTTGATGCTTCCGCTTGTAATTTATGTGACACTTGCAGCACGATAGATCAGCAAGCGGCGCTGCGGGCCATGGCATGACATTGGCTCTGCTTTTGTTTCTTGCTGCTAAAATAGCCTTTTTATTAGCTATTTATAGCCTGTTTATGATCCATTGATGCGCCTCGACGAATCCCATCAAAAGCAATCAGACACAATAGTCATGCACTGCGCATAACTGCCTAATCATTTAATTAAAACGGAAATGTACACAACTAACACACACACACAGGCACACGCACACACACACACAGCTTGCTTTTGTTTAATATTAACAGTACTCCTGTCGCCGCCATCAATGCAATTGCATATTAATTGAAACTCACTCAAACAACAATGCCCTTTGCCAAGGGGTGGAAAACACATTCAAGTGCCGCCTAGGCCGTCTCATACGCCCTGTCAGCCACCAGCCACTTGCCACTTGGCGTCTGCCGCATGCTGCATTCAGCTTTACTGTGAGTAAATTAAATCGTTTGGCTGCACGCTTGCATTTAATGAATGCATGTCAAATGCTTTTCTCCTGATTACAACTTGATGCGCATGAAATGCTGTCGGCACACCCCAAAGCTTAAACCGCAATGCATTTGAAGGCTGTACAGACATTATCTTATTTATATATATATACATGTCAAATCAAAGCACTGATGTCATAGCTCTCTCTTTTTCTCTCTCTTCACTGCCAAACACTTTGCATTGATTCGCGCACAACTGACAACGGCTTCGGAGGCAATTAGTTGACAGATATGAAAAGTAAGAGAGACGCAATCGACATGGATGGAAATGATTATATTACCACATATCACATATGGAACGCTATTTATTATGTAGCTCTTAGTTAGACACGCAGTTTTGAGCGCAACAAGCAGTTGCTGCTGTACCAAATTCTCCATGTTTGAATAGCCTTAATAATATAGCCATTATCTCTGTACTTGCACAGCTGCTTTCAATTAGTGTCACTGCCATTATGTATTGACCGGAGCACGGCTTGAACAAAACTTCCAAGCATTTGGCTCTTGGGACATACAACTGTCAGCCGACACATCGAACAGTGAATTGGTGGCTCCACTCGAAATGAAAATAATAATCTGGACGTGCTTGCTGTGCCTCGCTAGCAGCAATGTGTGCGGCATGTTCTTCAACAATGCAGAATCGGCGAATGGAGAAGACTTTATTGGGGATGCACTAAGTAGCATCAACCAATATTTTGACATTCAGGCTGCAGCCGAAAGCTCAAAGCCTTCCTCTCAACGTGAGGGCAACCAGAGTCCCGAAACTACGGCAGCCACAACCACATCCAGCTTCGTCTGAATTTCTCGATGAAGTGGAAACGTCGCTGGAACATGCAACAAATACACTTGACGAGCTATGGCAGCAATTCCGAAAGGTAACACACCTAATAATCAATCAATGATTGCGATAAATACCAAATACTACGTGTATTCCAGGGCCTGACTGGCCTGTTTAGCAGCTTTACTGATGAGGGCAACCAAGACACTGATCAACGCAACGTAACCACAACGACGAGCTTACAGCAGCTGGAAGTAACCACAACTGCGCAGCTTGTCAAAGTAAAATCAACAACGCTTGGGCCGATACCAAAAACGACAACTGCAACAGCAACAATTGTAACAACACCAGCAACACTGGCAGCAGCAACAGCAACAACAGCTACGCCATAAGAAATGTGAAACACAAATATTATATTGATTGTCATTAAAATTGAGCAAACCAAAATATTTATTTATTTCCTTTTTGTGTATGAACAAAAAAGTAAATGGTAATTTGGGCTGCTTTAGAATATTTGCTCAGCTGCTGATCGAAAGTGTTTTTCAACGCTTCCAGCGCACAAAACTCCGTTCCATAATCATTCACGAAAGACATGTTGAGGTATTACTGCTGTGTAGCTGTCTTAATGCTGGCACTGGATGCGTCTCTGGTGCAGGTAAATGGCAAAGCATACTTAGCCCCGCGGGATGATGCAATGACCATTTATCGCGTTGACCAAGTAGGCCTGAGAGACAACAATGTTATCTACCGCAATTATGGATTCGATGAGAAACAGCAATTCGTGCCAAAGATGCAGTTTCAATTGATCCCAGAGCAACTCGATGAGAATGGTAAGCAAATGGTAAGCAGAAGAGTTTTCTTACAAAATCTCATCAATCTGATTTTAGATGAAAGTGCGATCCGAATGCATTTTCTGCAACTCAACCTGCTGAAGATTTTGATAATTTTGGATGTGATTATTTTACTGTGTGTATTTTATTGCGCGAAGAACGACTAACATTGTAATATAAAAAATATATATATAATAATATAAGTTAGTTTATGCACAATAAATGTTTAACTCGACAAATCGAAAATGGAAATACTTATCGATTTTTTGAAACAAACTCCGCGTGCCTACACGGACCTAACAATAATAATAATAATAATAATAATAATATATAATAAAAATAAAATAAAGTCTGTAGTTCTCTTCTGAAATCGACGCGTTCATACAGACGTACAGACGAACGGGCAGACGGACAGAGCTATATCGATACGGTTTAATGCCCTAATCAAGCACGTATATATTTTATGGGTTCTGTCACGCTTCCTTCTGCAAGTTACATACTTTTAACAAATATTACATATATTATTTATATTATTTTATATTATTGAAGGATATAAAAATTAGTCTAAATATTCTTACAACTTTTTTTTTTATCGATTTGAACTTCTATTAAATAAAAATAAATTACTTGAAAGTTATTTCCAAAAATGCACCTCAATTTATATTGAATATAGGAAAAACTTTTGCCTGATTCAAAATACTTTTTCGATCATATTATTTGTATCAAACTAATTTCGCAAGCGATCATATTACTTTAGGGAATTACCGTAACTCTAAAAATAAAATTAAGTTTTTGTTTATGTTAATTATTTGTTTTTATTGAATTGATTTTTCAAAGTTTAGCTATAAACGGGTAACTAGATCTTTGCAACTAAAAATTGTTTTAAAATTATTTTAATTTAATTGCAAACTAAATTTAAAAGCAGCTATTTTAGCTTTGTTGCCAAGTTGTAGGCAAGATATATCCATTCAGTTGAAGTTGTTAGAGCTTAGTGCTCAGCAATTGTTTTTCACTTTGCAACAGTAAAGTTGACTTATAATCACATAATACCTTCAATGCCACAGGCTATGCATCTATTAATTGGGGCAACATGAAAAGCAATTTTAATTGGTCTGCAGCTGCATCAAATTTTTGGTTTTTGCTTTGTTTTTGTTTGCATGGCAGCTGCGTAATACTATAAAGTGCGCAGTTATTCAATAATTATAAACCACTTGATGCCCAGTGAAACCTGAACATCGTGGCTAACACCCTCGAGGCTAAAATGCAATGCGCAAAATATCATTAAATATTGGCAGCAGCTCATTGGACCAACAGTGCCTGCCAATTGTGTACGGCTAGTGGACGGCAACGGCGGCAGCAATTGTTGTTGCTGTACTCTCGTTTTGTTTGTTTGTTTTATTCGCTGGCGCATGGCATGGGACCCCCATAGCCCGAGTTCATAAATATTAACAGCTATTAAAACACTGCAACTGGAGCAGGCTGAAAATTAATTTTAAAGTTTTAAACCGAATGCCGCGCAGTTTACGCGCAATTTAGCCAACAATGTGAAAACACAGTCGAGTCGGGTCATGTGCATAGGGGGGCGAGTTAAACCAACACACAAACACATGCACATGTGTGTGTATGAGCCCATATATATATGCGTGTGTGTGTGTGCCTAAAAGCTTTCAATGGCACTGTGCAGCCTCAATCTAATGGCTCATTTAATTAAAAACGGAAATTGAGCAAGTGACCAAGACGAGCCGAGTGGCCAAGTGGGCAAGTGGGCAAGTGGCTAGCAGAAACTTTTTACCAACTCCTAGGAAATATTAAAAACGGAAAACACTTTGGAGCAACTAATTCTCTGGCAGTGGCTGGCTTGCTTCTTGCTCTGCCACTCTTCTGCTTTGCTGCTCTTCAGTCTTGCTCTGCCCATACATAGGTCTTTTGGTTTTCTCATGGAGTACACAGCGCATATATAATATGATATATTTGATGAAACTCGAATTATATGCGTGGCATAACCCCTTAATGCAGCTTGGCCTGCAGCTGCAGAGGCAATTTTAATTGCCTGGGAAAGTGTATTAAATTGTCGACAGAGCTTTGCGCCATCCGAGTATTTCTAGCTTTTTGGCAGCCCTTTATGAGTTCAAGACTTGGCCGGCTATTCACTTTTCAGAATGGGCGGCGCTGCACAGCCAGTTGAGTGCCAAGAAAAGGAAGCTAACGCGGCGCAATTAGCAAGTTTATTGCATGAAATTATGAAACGCTTAATAAAAGGATATTTTGCTTGACTCTTTGGCTAAGGGCAGACGCGTGCGTAAATTACAAAAAAATAATAATAATAATAATAATATGCCAACAGCAATAAGCAGAGCCGGAGCTCAGTTAATTAAAAGGTTCACATATTTGAAAAGTTCTGTGCTTTCGCAGAACAAGCCCAACACAGTTTAATCATGTAAGTGCTGGCAAATTGTCGGCTAAAAATTAGAGCCAGATAAATATTCTGCATACGCCCAGTATGCGCGTTAAATGTAGGCTGCTGCTGCTGCTGCTGCTGGCTGTTTCTACTCCAACTGATGATGCCAAGTTTTATGCTAATGGCTTTCGTTTAAAGCCAAAAGTAATTTATTGTTGTCAGTGGGCACCATCAAAAATGTTGCTGCACATTCATTATGCCTAAATGTATGTGCCTCTCTTTGCGTGTGCGTGTGTGTGCGTGTGTGTGTCTTTGTTGTTTCAATGGCTGTGTGCTCGCTGCGATTGTGTATATGCATTAAATATTTTAGCTGAAAACATAAAGCCAGCTTCCCGTGCTGCCTGCGAGCTAAAAGCTTGCATAGAAATTAAGCTAGCCAAGGGGAAAAATACTTGAAAATTAAATGAAATGTTTTGCCCACAAATCTTGTAGTTATTTCCTATGCACTCTATTCAAATACCCTGTGCATATGCATAAAGTTAACTAAGGTCATTAATGAATTGTGTTAATCAAGACATATAATTATGATTATTAAAATGATTTGCACACATTAGCTGCAATGGCTCAATCCAAGTGCAATTTTAATGGATATCTCGTAGTTCGGCTGAACTAGTAAAATATAAATATTGTTGATTTGCGTGTGCAATAGAACATGAAATTCAATTTAATGCAACTCTTTTCAAATTATTTCGGGTTTGCATATTTCAAATGCTTGCAACCACAATTTCAATAGGCCATGGTAATCTATAATAATAAAGTTAAAAAAAAAAAGTGAATAAATAATTCAAATAAGGTTTGATGCCCAAAACTACTTTTTGTGTAATGTGTATAATTTGTTGATTCATTTCAGATATTTCAATTAATATGTCTCAAAGGAAATACATAATCTGAATCCATTTATGTCAGTTAAATCATAGTACAATTGAAAAGCTTCTTAAACTTATGTATGAAAGTATTTCACTCGAGAATTCATTTCACTCAATTCTTTATATTTGTTCAAGCCGAGTTTGTATTTGGCTTGGGTAAATGTGTGTCTCTTCATTCGTTTCGAGCACAAGATTTAAATATTTAAACAAGCGCATGTCGCTTGCTACCCACGCGACACGTCTTTGACGTTGTTGGCCTGCTCGTTCTCTGGCCGTTTGTCGTTGCGATGCGCCCGGAAGTATGCAAAAGATAAAACGGGCGCGAACTTTGCAACATGTTTACGGTAAAAACGTGATTTTCGGCCCAAAAACTGAGCACGGCTGCCGCTGACCAAATGTGGCCAAGGCCGAACCCCTTCACCAGCCGCACCAGCAAATAAGTTAAGCTGGGCTCTGGCAAAGGCACAATATCACACCCAATGCCCATCCGGCCGCAAAACTCTGCTGGACTGGATTCACGAGCAGGCTAAAGCTCGTATAAAAATTAAGCATTTGTAGCTTTGTCACGTTCGTGTTGACACTTTCTTATCACAACCAGGCGAAATGAGTCTCCCCAACTCCAACTCCAACTCCAACTCCAAATCCGAATCCAGATCCAGCTGCAGCTCCCGTTTCGGTTGAGTTTTCAACTCACACCCACAACAGCACTCGACCCGGCCTAAATATGTGGATGTGCGTGATGGTATTGACTGTGACGGTGCTCTGTAGCACACGCTCGCTCACCTGACCCACGCCGAATAGGGAGGAGTACTGTTAAGGGTCGTCTGCCACGCCCTTTTATACACACATATGCTCCACGTTTTCATTACGCTTAAAATGCGTAAGTGCGTCAACAAGATGTCTGACTGAGCAGAAGCCCAAATGCTAAGCGAACTGTTTGCTAAATTGAACGAAACCTTGGAATGTAAATGAAAATCCTTTAAAGCTTTAGGCAAATTGAGTAGAATATCATTTCAAGTGGACTATTTCATTGATAAGTTACAAATTTGTTTTTTTTTTTTTCACAGCTTGTAATGCTCACCAGGTGCATTAGGTGTCTCATCTGCAGAAATGAATGTTCTTAGTCAGGCTTAGACAAATCTTAGTTGGCCAAACAGCAGTTTCAAGTACAAGCAACTATTATAGCATTCGGCTTCGACTAAATGTTGTCTATAGCTTTGGGCCAGTTACCTGAGCGCTTAACGCATTGCCATTGCCTTGACTCGAGAATTTCATTTGCATATTTAATAAGTACGAAAATGTTGTTGGCAAGCCTCTGCCATGTTTCTGAGGCAAATTTATGGCATGCCATTCGAGTCTAACTTTCGGATATATTAGTACAGTATATGCATGCGAACGTTAAGTGTGCAAAAGTGAAAGTTGTGAGCAACTTTGTTGCCATGCAAGTTTAATAAGTCGTCACTCGAGACCACAGAACTTGACAGCCAAAGGCTTCAAATTGAAAAAGTTTAATGAGCATGCGTATTTGATTAAGCTAAAACCACACACACACACACACACACACACAGATAGACACTCGCGTGCAACAAAGCATTGAACACTCTGCATTTTGATTTATTCTTGCAGCATTGAGCATAAATGTTGGGAGCAATAAAGCTGCAGTCACAGCAATTTGATTTTGCTTGTTGTACAGCATTTAATTAAACTCACATCAAACTGCAATAATCCGAGCTTCCTTTGTCAAAGCTAGTTTGGTGTACGGCCAAGCATTTTATAAGGTAACCATGGCATTGACTGTTGGCAGCTGCCTTTGTTTATTACAGTTTTAATGAACTTTGAGCTCGCAGCATACCATGGCACAATACAGCTACCTGTGGCTATCAACAAGGCAGAGAAGGTATTTAGGCGCCAGTGTTTCCAGTTCTTGAGCAAAAAAAGCTGTTTTTAGTGGGAACATACTCTTAAAAAAGCTGAAATTTTCGGGAAAAAATCTGACAAATAAGCTAAAGTTTTTTGTCTTATTTTAATTTTTTTTACGAATAGTTTTATTCGTGACAATTATTATTTTTAATATTTATTTATTTTATTTATTTTTCTTTTTTGGCAACTCGTAGTCTCGACAGCATTTCTTCTTCACTTATATGAGTTGCTTCGTCAATCAGAATGCTATATTTTGTATCGACAATATCGAAAAAGGTTTCTAATAATAACTGAACATTTTGTTTTCAGAAACTTCACAGAACTGCCAAATCGATTACTAAAATATTTCAATCACAAATTGGTTATGCTGTCAACTGGCAGCTATACTACATTTGCAGCAGCCAAATCCTGCGGCAATATATCTATTCTTGTCTTATCACTTAAGTCTTTTCGCAGCTAGCATTTGAATTCTTGGCTGTTAGCTTACACAACCTTGCATTTTGTTTATACTGAACTATTTGGTTTTAATTCAACTACAATAAACTTTACTTCATGGTATATAAGTTGTCTAAAATATGTTAAATTGCTAGGTAGAAAAAATAGCGGAAAAAATCAAAATATATTTTAAGAAGCCAGAATTCCCGCTGCCCGCTGCCCGAAGTTTTGGAATTTTTCCAGCAATTTCAAAAAAGCCAAATTTGACGAGAAAAAAGCTGATTTGACAACACTAATAAGCTCATGCAATTTGATTCCTTTTTCTCTCAATAAGAATAAATATTCTTGATCTGCAAGACAAGCTGAGCGGATGTTGCTCTGATCAGAGATATCGAAATCTGATTAAGATTAAACAATTCAAATTTTATCGTATTAGATATATCATTTTATGAATCATCCATCAACTCATGATTCAAGGCATCGTCTAGCAAAGCAATCTCAACTATAATACTCGCTGCTTCAAATGCTCAAAGTGTTTGGTATCAAAAGCATTTGCTCGACGATCTGCCTGTCAAGGCCATTCACTCTGTCAGTTTAGCTTCCTCGAAAGTCGCAGATAGAGCAATGCACAAGGTCTTATTTAAAAAGCGCATATCGTATAAGCTTGTATATTCGGCTTTCCTTGTTTCAATGGCAATCAAAGTTACAAGTTTTCTGCAAACCAAATTGCAAAAAAGTTGAATTGACTTGAGCAGGAAATTAAGTTGATGCTTTCTTTTGCTCAATTCTGAGCGCAAGCGTCTCCTTTGTGCATGTGCAACCCACTTGAGTGCTTATTTCCATTACCCAGCCTGTCGTCCTGCCAGCTTCCAGGACACGCTTTCGTGGTATTTATATTGGCACTTTTGGCGCTTTGGCAGCTTGTTTAAATATGCTCAGGGCAACTAATACATGACTTTTGTACGCGAAATGCTTGCTCTAATTGAAAGTGCGAAAAAATATGAAATAGTAAATCGACGTTTTCTGTATTTTTATTAGATATTTCTTTTTTTATTTTTATATTTATTTATTATTATTATTATTTTATATATTTATTTTGAAAATGCCTTTGGTTATTTTATCTATTCATAATAATACATTATTAAATTTTTTTCGTTATTGTTGTTCAATTGTATATTAAACCTATAAATTTTACAGGGTACTTTGCCTTCGCCTCTCATGAAATTAGTTTTTTTTTTCTTAGATTTTTTTTTCTGTTTTGTTCTTCACAAATTTTGTATTGAGTTTCATAAAAGGATTTCATAGAATTAAATACCAAATTGTACAAGCTTATTTTACCGTCTACCCAAAAATATTAATATTATGTTGAAAGAAATGAAAGCAAGCAACGAGGAAATTGAGAGCAATTATTTATTATTATTTTTAACTTCAAAGGTAATTATGTATGTACTTTCCAAGGATTTCGTTTCTATCTCCGCAGCATTTGCAGGAAACACAGCAAATAGCACAGCTCCACAGCTCCACAGTTGCCTGTGAATATTCAGCCAAATAGTCATTTGCATTTCCCGCAACAGTTTGTTAAACTTTGAACTCTTGCAAATTACACGAGTCCTGCCACCGGATAGGGTTATGCTGTTTACGGGGCAGCGATGTCGCCTGCTCTGCTTGTTGTTGCAATTCCTATTGGTATCTTAATGCTTGTATGTGCTAATGTAGCCTAATCTGCGCTGCTGGGGCAGTTCGAAACCTGTGCAGGGCCCAGGCAAAGTCCATGTCCTGTCGAGCAATGCAACCGCATTAGCACTAACTGCAGATTTGGCAGTTTGAAATTGAATTCGTTATCAAATAAATTGCATCAAACAAATAGCTGTTGAAACAACTTTCACCTGAGAATCATTCACATTTAAACTGGCAAATAAATAATGTAATACTAAAGAGAAATTGCAATAGTGAGAGCTTAAGCATACTATTATTGTATTGGTAATGAGAAATCAACATGAGTATTTTGTGTGGGCTTTGGTCACGCCCCACTTAATAACTAAATATCCTGTTAATCACTCAAGGAGGCTGCCGACTGTACTGTAATTACAGTAAACAGTTTGCCTCTGTATTAGACTTTAATTAATGATTTACATTGATTATTGCATGTATACAACACGTTCACGCTATCAACATATTGGATCAGCCCTGGCAGCATATACTAACTCAGGTATTTAAGTCTGTCTAGGCATAAGGCCATCTTTCTAACAGTCAGATATTAGCCCTTCTATATATTTACAAATATATATATAAATTGTTTGTGATTCAGCCAAATGGAAAGCAATATTGCAAAATATCACTTGTGCTGTCAACAGGTACAATCGCTATGTTGCCTTTGTTGCGTTCGCATCCAAATCAATTGACAATGCTCAGCTCTCTGCAGTTGGACATAAAAATAAAAATAGAATAACATATGAAAATATTATGTCATTCCTTATATTCTATAGAAGTTGGCTTAAGCAACTGCAACTGCGGTTTTATTTGATATTGCAACCAAGTGGTAAGCCAATGCTGGCAAACAAAGCAAAATATCAGTGCTGCCGTTCGAGTTGATGCATAAATGCCAAATGTAATACTTGTAATCAATGGAATGATGTTGAAAGTCCTTTGAGCAGCAAGTAAAGTTCTTAGCTATCATTGAACACAAGTGCAATCGCATTCCAGGCTGCATTGCCTAAAATTTAATTAAACTTAATTCAACTTAATTATAAGCATGCCGCACTCATTATCAAGTGTTTAAACTTTTCTTCAATACTCGAAAATCAATATTTACAAATAACTTGCTTGTTAAGGTAGTTGAACATGAAGTTTATATTGCAAGCAAAACTTGAACATGAACACGAATACTTTATTGAAAACAAGATTGCCTTAGTTGGGCCTGCCCGACTGGACTGATCATGTAGAGTTGTTCTTGATGAAGATTGTAACTATATTAACAACTTTTTAGCTGTGGACAGAGAGATATGTATGTCCCAATACAGCTCATTCAGTATGAGAACGTGCCTCATGTTATGTAAAGTATTTCAAGCTGAAATGAAACATTACGACAGAATACATTTAGCTTTAAAACTAGCAGCAGTTGCCCTCTTGAGGCAGAGCAAATGCAAATTGGCTCAATCATCCGCAAAGTGTAAAGTATAAAACTCTGTGAGCTTTCAGTAGCATTTAGGTTTGGCTCTGATGTCGTCCTATGAATAATGTGCAAAAGCCAATTTAGACACACATAGCAATAGCAATAGGTATGTAACCTTCCCTATTTATTTGCACAATTTTCCCAAATGAGTTTCGCTCGGCTTATGCATGTACGTAGTTTTATTTCAGAAACCTTTTTCATTTACTCGCTTCAGGGAACTTGTTGAAATTGAGGTCAGTCATACTTCAATCAACCTTAAACCGAAGTCCAAACTTAATTTCATAAAAGCAAAAGTAGAAATATGAAATACTCTTTCAGGCGAACGTGCAACGTGCGCTTTTCATTGCATTTCCTTCAACAATGTTGCTTAAATTGATATATCCAATGCATCCGTAAGGAGCTTATTTATATATATACAGGACTGAAATTATTAACAGAATTCTTGCTGCTGTTGCCTTTGCAACTACGAACGAAAATGCTCAGGTGAATGGCGTGGCTCAAATTGGCATTTGCTTCAAATATTAATTAGAGAATGCAAACACAGACACACAAAGGCCAAGCTTAAAGCGTAGTGGAACACATTTTGTATTTCATTAGTTTTCAACTCGGACAACCAAAACTAAAATAATTTAAGCACAAATAGAGCTCAACTAGATCAGCATCTGTGTAAGTAAGCAGGCAGCAGACTCTTTGCTGCTGGCCAACATTCTTGGAAAATGCTTTCAAAGTGTTTGGCAGCGGGTGTCGCCTGGAGTTTTGCCAAAATCTCTATTCAGCGGCGCTAATGCTAATGGCCCTCGGCTTCATCTGCGGAAAAGGCGTGCTTAAATACGTGTCGATATAATTCTGCCCAACTTACAGACCCCGACTGCACTCTAATGGGCGTGGCCATGCTGCGCAAACTTTAAATCTACTCAAATGTGCAATTCCATAGATAGACATTAAACGTTAAGCGAGCAGCTGACCCTTAAGTTCTCAATTTTGAGTCTGCACAAAATATTTTGCTAAGGATTCATTTAGCTATAAAGTCACTCAGCTCACATTTATATTAGAGTCTGTTAAGAATATAGTTAGCATTCACATGGCTTTTCAATATTTAATATGATTATTATATGAATACGATACTCACTTTGGCAAAATTTACATTTTCAACGAGAAAGGTAACTAAGAATTAAGTAAACAAAGTTTTAGCAAATTTTTAATTGATTTCCAAGTATTTTTGTTGTTTTTTGTCTGCTTGCTTCTCCAGCTGCACATCATCAACAACATCAACTAAATGGCTTCTGCCAACATCATTTTCCACAATATTCAATTATAATATTCTAAAACATCAAACCGATTATACAAAACACAATACGCAAGCCTATCATGTAAACATAATAACTGTTACGTACTCTGCTCAATCAATAATTTGTTTGCTTTAAAGAACCGAAACTTCCCAATTTGTTTGCATATTGTACTTTTTTTCGTAAATTTTATATTTCAAACGAAAAATGCAATGCAATTTTCAGCTTAACTTGAATGCAAATTGACAACGTGTAAAAAGTGGAAAACATTTGTGAGCGATGGCCATGTTGCAGCAGCATGTTGCACGTGTCAATGTAAATGTTGATGGCGTTAGTTAGTATGCGGCATGCAACATGCTGGCATTGCTTGTTGTACACACAATTACTTGGCAAATAATTAAGTACGTGCTCTGACAGCAGCAGCGCATTGTATAGGCATTTTTTTAAAGGACATTTCAGCCGAGCATTGGTAAATATTTGCGCTGCAATTAGATGTGCACTCGCTGTTGGAATGAGTTAAGCAAATACTACGAATTGAAGTTGAAGCGCTGCACGTGGAGCAGTTCAGTTCATTTTGTTTTGCCTGCAGCACTACATATTTGGCCAAATTGGAAATCAGTCAATGGCAGATGCCGTGTGGCCAAAGGATTCGAGCTGTCGATAGGCAGCCAATACAGTACGCATTAAAACCAAAACCCAGCAGCTGTCCGCGTGACAGCGGCAAGATCTCGGCCAAATGTACGTTGTCAACTGTCGTAAATTTTGAAAAATGTTCCACAAATAAACAAATCAGGTGCTGTTGGAGCTTTGAGCTCTGCTCGACCATTTTGTTTATAATTTATGGCATCAACTGGAAGGGTAGCTAAGCCGGCGGCAGCACGGCACGGCACAGCACAGCACAGTAAAGACATCACCGGCCGTAAAGCACAAGACTGAAATATTGCCCAAGATTTTTATTATTTGCACACATTTCTACTGCTGGCAGTCGACCAAAGTAGCTCTAGTTATTGTTGTTGTTGTTGTTGTCGACTACTGTGTATTGAGAGTCGGCTGCTTGGCTACGTTGGCTGCGTTGGGAGCAAAAGGCAGTAAAAGACGCACAAATAAAATCCAGCAAATGCTGACTGAGTTTGTGGCTCTGCTGTGGACATATAAACAACGGTAGTGGAAAAACAAGTAGTACAAGTTCTATAACAACAACAACAGCAGCAACAAGGAGTATTAGAACAGAAACAGCAAAAATGGGTTTCATTGCTGCTTATTGAGCATAAATCTATAAATATGGCGAGGCAATTGTTCTCGGTGCACACCAAATGGACATAAGAGCCAGCTCATCTCCCATCTGACCCAATTCTCTGTGCCATTCATTACACTTTGTCCACAGGATATCCTCGAGGGAATCGCACAAATCACGCTAAATCAGCAGCCATCTAATTGAAATCGCGTATCTAGCATGAAGTCGACTTAAGCAAGATTTAATAAATCTGTCCAAGCCAAGAATTCCATAATTAATTGGCTCAAGGTAAATGAAAACTGTTTAAATTTCATTATCCTTTCCTTTTATCCTAATCCATTCACATGCTATTTACTGATTGCCTGATCTCAAATTAAATGCCATGTTAAGTAATCAATATAGAAGACTTAAGAGACCATTTACTTTATTATCGAGCGTATATACACACACTCATAATCAGAGCAGTCAACTCCAAGGCCCCTTTGCCAGGCACTCAACTGTCGCATAAATCGTGAGCACTTTGAAAGAGTCCCAGAGTCAAACGTTCGGCTTTTGTTATTTGTCACAAATGCCACTGAAATGGCATCCCAATATTATCTAACATTTAACGCCCACACACACACACACACACACATAAGCTTCGATAAGTGTGCGAAACAAGTGGAGGGCCAGAGCAGCACTGGCTGTTGGCTTATTTGTCATTAATATGCAAACAGTTAACTACAACAAGTGCATGATTTAACTCTGTGTGTGTGCACTGTGCAGTCAACATAGTTGATTCAGCACTCGCTGGCTTCAATCAATGCCGGAAGCGGAAGTTAATTGTGCGCATGGTGCACGCAGGCAGCGACCGTTTAAGCACTCTGTCTAATGACAACAACAATTAAGTGTAAATGAAAGAGCGAGAGAGATCCATAAGCCGTTTCAATCTATAGTTAATTTTACTGAGTATTTGAATTTAGCCAATTGTGTTAGCCGTTCTTTAAACTGTGCATACTAAAATTTCAATAATCTACTAAAGTCATGGCATAAACTCATGCCGAAACGGAGCAGGAGGCGAGCAGGCAAAAAAAAAATGTAATTTGTCGCTAACCAAGTGTGTACTAACCTCATTTTACTAAAAGCATTAAAAATAAAACGTAATCACATGCTTCATAAAAGTAATAACTACACACACACACACACACACGTGCACAGAGATAGATAGAGAAGCAAAAAGATGGAGAGAGCGAGTGAGAGAGAGAGAGAGAGAGCGAGAGAGGGTACCGAGCTTCCTGCAATTCAGAGCGTCGCTGACTACGTGTCGCTATAAAAGTGCTTCTGAATATGCAAGTATACGATTCCCTATATGTGTGTGTGTGTGTGTGTGTGTGTGTGTGTGTGAATAACAGTAAAAGCCTTGACGTCGCGACGTCAGCCATCGCACTCGCTGGCGCTGCCATAGCATAGGCCATAGACGATGCCATTGTCTATGTCATAGCACGCACCACGCAGCCTCAATTCACAAAGAATGTGAGAGGGCGACAAAAGGAGAGAGAGCGAGAGCGAGAGCGAGAGAGAGACAGATAACTACATGTATGGCCATTGCATTAGTGTGCGTGCGCGTCTGATTTTTACGAGACGATTATGGCTTGCTCTTTATGATTTGCCATTGAGCTAAAGCGTTGTGGCATGAAAAGAACTAACATTCCATAAGGCAGTGCGATTTGCTTGCTTAGCTTCAGCTTGCTGTGCAGCTTTAATTCTCGCATCTATGTAACTGCATGCAACTGACAACTTGGCAATTGGACGAAGCCTAATTAACCTGTTCAAAGTGTTTGTCAGCTGCAGTTCTGCAAATGCAATTGCAGCTCGTCAGTGGCAAAGTCGCAAACCCTCAGCAATTACAATTATCTGTCGTTTTTCAGGCACTTGGGAACAGGGCGCTGTCAGTGGCATCGATGCTGCAAGCTAGCGTTGATAAATGCAGTGTCAGAAGAAATGAAATATTGAGGCCAGTAATCCAAAGTTTTTGGCTCTGAAATTGGCTTATTAGGAAAGTGTCAGAATTTTGAATTCATTCAGCATTCAGAGCTAGCGAGCAACTGGCCAAGAGCTTTATCATGTTGCATATGACAGCCCTTGGTGGAAACAAGCCCGACCCCTAATTACGCAGTTGACAAGTCGAGAAGTTAAGTGAAAAGTTTCAAGAAAATTAAGGAGACTTCTGTGAGAATCTCTCATAGTTAATGAACGTCCCTCAAGTTTTATGAGCAGCTGCATTAGCCGTGACTCGATGTACCATCATCGAGCCGGCCCAAAAGTCAGCTCGTGCGCACATGTGAAGCCCGCCCCATTGTGGGCAACACTTGACAGTGGACTGAGTGGTCGGCCATGCGTATTGATACTCAGAATGCCAGGCACGGTGGGAAATGCAAAAGTTTTTAAAATTAATTATATAAGCATGCGAATTATGTTCCTAATTAATGCATCAGAGTGTGCTCTAACAGCCCCACATTCTTTGCTGCTCCTCCTCTTCGTTGAATTTGAAATCAAATATTGTGGAAACTCAACAGACAATCGTGCACTGAGTATTGATAACTAATTAGTTGAGTTCATGTGGCGTATGAGTATTGATGTCTGTCAGTTAATTATACAGAAAAGCAATTTAATCCATTCATGTAGACTTCAAATGAAAATGTTATTTATTAAATTAAATAAATGTATACTGCGACCTGAAGGTCATTGATTTTCAGCTTAGTCTTTTTCTAGGAAAAAGACAAGAAATACGCAATTCGCAGAATTTTGATTTAGCATCAATGGGAAACAGTAACGGGATTATGAGTGGCTTCCTCTGCGCTGTTGTCTATGAGGGCCAAGCGAAATTGTATGCAAATGATTATGTAGCTAATCATGCCAAAGATAAACTGAAATACAAACAGAAAATAGCAAATGTAGTCTTGAAATTGATTTGGCTGCTTCATACACTCGCCTTGCCCAGAGACTCATTATTGATTACCATCAAGCCGCCAGCACTGAATCTGAAGCTCTCCTGGCCCAGCTGCGCTGAGATGCGATATAGAGCCGTATTTAGCTGTGCATTATGGCGATCTGTGGCCAGCCCGTGCAGAGTAGATCGAAACTGGCGCTTCACGAGCGCGCATCTCGTGCAGATGTAGCTGGGCATAAAGGTCATCAGCAGCTTACAAGACTCCTCAGTTGCACAATCTGCAAGCAGAAATCAGTCAGGCCTCGTAGATCATCGGACAATGCTACCCACAGTATGTTGTGGAAATATCCACATTGTTGTAGTTGTTGACAAACATCCAATAGGGCAAGACAGCGATGTCCACAAAATACTTGAGCAGCACAATTATCAGGCTCAGGGCAAAGTTGCGTTCAATGAGCCGCACTGTGTTCCAGAGCAGCCCGTGCAGATGCTGCAGCACGTATAAACGCTCTAGAGACAAGCGACGCAGGGACCACACCTCGCAACGTGTCTTGTCCAGCTCCAGCATCAACCTGCTACTGACCTCAGCAAGCTCCATGTAAAAGGCCAAGATCAGCAACGCAAACACAGAAAACTCGCTGAGGCGCAACAGCAACACAATTTCAGAGTAGAAGGCGTAGACGAGCAAGCGCGACATGTTTGTGACCAGATTGTTGTACGTAGTCATCAGCAGTAGGATCAGGCAACAGATCATCAATATACAATTGATTGTCCTGCAATGGCGATGCACACGCTGTATGTTCACCTTGTGGCCGAACTGTACGCGGAGCACGTAGCGCAGTCGTTCTAGCTGCTGCTCAATCTGTTCGCTGCGATCTCTCCAGATCAACTCCAGTGCAACGCACAGGTGGGCGACTGTTAAAGTTACAAAGTTCAGTAAGTCAACAACACGCGAGAAAGTATCATTTCGATTGTAGACAACTCCGTAATTGAAGCTAAATCGCCAGTGCAATATGAAGGCCAGGTAAATCAATAAACTGACTGTATATAGCCGCTTCAGCTGCAGCAGTGGCTGGGGCGGCAGCAGCAACAGCCAGCGCTTCAAGCGGCTTATGCAGCACAGGGAAGCCTCGTGCAACTCGCCAGGCACATGCCACATGACTGAAGTCACCTAAAGGACTCGCCTTCATAATGTTGCATATTCACGTAGATCTATAATCAGTGAATAATTAGCTAATGCACTCAAACTTCATTCAATGCACCCAATTAGCAACGTTATCTTGTTGAGTTTGTTTAGAATCGTTTGTGAAACTTTAGACCTTCAACAACTGGGAAATATATGCATGTTATAAGCACTTAATTATTAGTATATTATACAGTATTTATCTATGCATGCATACATACATATATTATTCTGTTACCTTAAATAAATATAGAATATTGTCGTAATTAATATCAGGCATGCTTTTCACATGGACATCATTTCAACCACATTACAATTCTGTTTCTATCTAAACGTTTCTCTCTCCGAGATAAAAACTCAGAGAGCAATCGATTGCATCGGTTCTTTAACGAAGTTCGTTCGCGATCGGCGCTTAAACTCGGGCACGACTGTGCGCATGTGTGTGTGAATGTGTATGTGGAGATCGTTTTCATAGACTCTTTGAGTAAACTGTTCACTTACGTTGCCTCACTAGTATGTGAACGCCAATCGTATCGCTCTCTGAACGATGTTCGATAAGAGAACGTCACACGATTAACTCAACGCGCTCAATAGTAAACAAAAACGAAATGAACCAAAGTCTCTCGATCAGAGAGAGAGCGTGTGAATATAAATAAATCTATTCGATTGATCTCGTGAGCAGAGACTATGGAATTTAAACTTGATAAAAAAAATGACAGACAATGCTTCTAATCTACATTTCTTTGTCAATTGTAGTTCATTTCATTCAATCTCAATAACTTCAAATTTGTAACTTAAATCTGTCAGGCATTAACAATATTAAGTTATCAAACCCTTGAGAATTTATTTATGCAAATTCCAAGTTATTAGTCATTAGATCCTGATCAGTGATGCCTTGCGCAGCTTCCGTTTCACTTATCTTCTTTTTGGTGTATGTTATCCAGAACTGAATGCATATCAAAGTATAGCTCAGCACTCCGAAGAGAAACTGCAAAATAAATATAATACAAATATATATTTTATAAGTATATAGAGTTTAAATTGATCTCTTACCTTGCCCAACATGTTATTATTGATCGTAACCAGTCCGGCCACTCTGAACTGACAAGATTCCTGTCCGAGCTGCGTCGAGATCCTTTGCAATGCAGTATTTAGCTGCTCGTTGCGACGATCCGTCGATACTCCATGAAAAACAGCTCGAAATTTGCGCTGCATCTGATCGCTGCGAGTCCAGAACCAACAGGGTACAGACATCTCCAACAGTATGCCCAGCTCCTCGGTAACACACCCTGAAGCAGAATTGAATAACTATAAGTTTCGTCCAGATGCCTGCTATAGACATTTACCTACAGATCTGCATTGGAACATTGCTCGTTTGGATTTTGTTCACATAGGCCCAGTACGGAAGAACCGATGTATCTATAAAGTATTTGAGCATCAGCACGACGAGACCGCGCTCAAAGTTTCTCTCGATGTCACGCTGTAAATTCCAGAGCAGAAGATGGAGCTGTTGCAGACTGGCGACGTGTTTTAGGGGTAGATGGCGCCGGGACCAGGCCCCATAGCGCGTACTGTCTAGCTTGGAAATAACACTTGAGGCAGCATCATGCAGCTCCTGGTAGATGGCCAGCACAAAAGCCGAATGCAATGTGAATTCGCTGCAGCGCAATATGAGCACCAATTGCGAATAGAAGTTGCTGATGAGCAGCAGCGAGCTGTGCGAATTCACATTGTTGTAGACTGTTGAGCCCAACAGCATCAATACACGCAACAATAATAAACGAAAAACTATGTTCGCTTTTAGCCGATTACGTCCGGCATTCAGCTTATGGCCAACTCTCTCACAGAGTATGTGTTGTATGCGTAAGAATCGTTTCTCAATTTGATTGCTGTGGTTCTGCCAGATCAATTGGAAGGATACTACGAAATGGCTGACAACCAATGCTACAAAATTAAATAAGTCAAGGACATAGGAGAAATCATCGTTCTGGCGATCGTAGTCCACGTGGTAGTTAAAGGCGATACGCCAACGAAATACTAGAGCCAGATAGACCATCACGACTCCAGTGTACAGCAGCCTCAGTTGATAATGGGGGCGTGGCGGCACTATAAGCGTCAAGCACATTAGCAACCGTACGATTCGCAGAGCCGAATTATGCAGCTTGATTGGCACATAACACATGACTGAGGAGTATTCGTTTTTGCTTTTTTATTTGACTTGGTTGACTTGGAAATCAATAACTAATTGGCTAATTGAATTTGATGATGTACTGAAAGTCTCATTCATTTTTTCAATTAAAAGCTAAAAGCAGTCAATTCATCAAGCTAAATGAAACCAATCAGAGATTTTTAAAAGATATTCCAATAGTAATTCAATTTACACATATGTATATAGATACTACTACTTTACTTTGCTTTTAATTAGCTTTTTAAATTGAGAAATGTATGAAGAATTTAGCACAGTTAAAATGTGTTTTATTTGTTTATATGGTAAATTAAAAAAAAAAACTAAATAAATAAATAAATAAGTAAATAAATAATTTATATTTTGTAATTCAAATGAATTTCGTATACATATATAATATATATTAAGATTAAGATTAGATATCTGAAGAACAAATTTAGGTAAAGCACTTCCAGATAAATTTGAATGTATTGAATAATTGGAAAACCGAAGCAGACGACGAAGAGAAAGAGCATAGTTCACGTTCAGCTCTGACCAGCAAAGCATTAGCAATTTGAATGAAATCAAATCTATAAATGGTCTCCCCTTCAGAAGTGGACAATTAAAGCCACAAGCCATCTGCAGCGACTCAATTTAAATTAACTTTTAATTAATAAACTTTGCTGATAAATATTTTACATAATGCCTTCATTAATTTCATTAAAGTACAAAGCATCTGATGAAAAAAATCTAGAAAAGCTCTGGATATTGAGATATAAAAAAAATGGCTAATTTTAAATATTTTTGTTTAGCAATTTACCTTAAATGATATTTGAGTACATATTTATAAATGTCCCAAAGAAACAAAATTTGGGTATTAAATAAGAAAAGTTAAGAGCTTAAACATTTATGTGATAATATAGTAAATATTACATATGAAAATATTTTATTATTGCTTTGAAGAGAATGTGTGAGAGATAAAAGAGATATTTAATCAAATTTAATACGTTTTCAGTAAAAAAAAAAAAAAAAATGAAAGATCATAATAAATACACTAAAGGAAAAACAGAGCATGTATAAATTAAGCAATTTCATTTTCTTATAATAGGAATATAATATTAAAAGAAAAGTTTTGAACAGTGAGCTGAACAATTATATGTTCAGAACAAGATTCATTTAAATTACCCATTTCGCTCTACATATACATTATCAAACCAGCTTTAATATATTGCTCCTAAACATATCTGATATCCCCAACATTCATTCACTCATTGCGCATTTGTACTTTGGATTTGGATCTATGCTTCGCGCTGCTAACACAATCAGTCCGAAGTTAGGCGTCTGTAAAATAATATGCCCAAGTATATAATATTCGACTTGAAAAAAGATAGCTGTTGCTGCTTGGGTTTTTTATTTGGCAAGTGATGTACAATTATTGAAGTCTCAAGTGTTGCATTGCCTTTCATCTGTGCTGCGTGGACGCACTGATAAGAGAGCGTTGTAATTGCTTTAAATGCCATTTAGCCCATTCAAATTACCATCAAAGTGACGCCAACAAGTTGAAATCAGCCCCAGAGAGGTATTATTTGTTAATTTCATTACACCAAAAGCCAAACTCACTTAAATTTACGTACACACAAAGACATACGCACCAACACACAGGCAAACAACCACAAAGAACATTGAAATTGCTTATCAAAAACATGGGCAGGCGTTGGAACTTGTGGCTGGGGCTGGAACACGGAGCCGGAGTCGGAAAGAGAGCTGGGATGACTGTCAAACACAAACACATAGACGTTGTACATAAATTTGCATGTCTTTATTGCAGCTCAAAGCCAGAGACAAGCAAACAAACACCAACACACACACACACACACACACAATTGTTAGGTACGTAGATGGGAGAAAAGCTTTATGCAACCACTGAAGCTTTCTGTTTGCACACTTATAAAACACCTATGGAGACGATGAAGCTTCATCGCCTCCAGTTATTTGAGGTAATGACTTAATTGCCACGCTACTACTGCTTAGCCCCTTACTTAAGACATCCCTCGAAGCACGCCTCTTGAACGTCACATCGTCATGTCTGCCAGCCTGCAATTGGGCTCATAATTTGTGCAGGTGTTGAGAGGGCTTTGTCTTTGATTGCGCGACTGCCGCGCCTCTAATCTCTGTCAGCCACAACGCAATCATCAACAGCAACAGCAGGATCTGTATTATCCTTTGTGCCAATACGGGGCCACTTAAAGCACAGCAGCACAGCAGCACAGCTGCCATGGCAGGAGTCGCTCGGAGTTGGCCCAAGTTTGTGGCCCTTGGTTAAATTGAAGCAATTGTGCGGCGTTGATTTGTATAATTTCGTAATTTGTATACCAAAACGTAGCCACACATGTGTATTTGCATTAGCCATGGAGTTGGCAATTTCACTTTCCATAGGCCATGCCACATATGTATATATATAAATAAATTAACCTATGAAATATCTAGGGACGTTACACAAATTACAATCTCTAAAAAATCAAATGAAATAAATAAAGGAAAAATTTAGTGAAAATACTATTTAAATAATACATCAATTTTAATTTAAATTTAAGAATTTCCACTAGTGCTATTTTTATTAAAAACAACTTTTTTTAATTATATAATAATAATTACATTACATCAAATTATTTACTCTAAAAAAATTGATTTAGTTTTGTGTATATTATTTCTTATTATAATATTTATATATATTTTTATCACATTATTTTTTTTTTAATTTATCAAAAATACTATTTAAATAATATGTTTTAAATAAATTTTAATTTAATTTTAATTAATTATTTAATTTTATAGTTTACACAAATTTATAAGTTATTACTGCAAACAATTTTTTTTTCCTTTTTTTTTTTTAAATATTATTTAAAAATAATAATTACATGACATCAGTTGTATTAAATTTATAATTTGAAATAATAATTATATTACTTCAATTGCATTAAATTTATACTTGTAAAATATTTTGTTTTATTGTATTATTTCTTATAATAATATTTAAATGTTTTATTAAATTAATAATATTTGTAAAATAAATAGTTTCATGTATTTGCATTTCCCATATTGTTTGATCTAAAGCATTTGCTTTTGGTACCTTAACATCATAGTTTATGTAAAGTTTGTTTTTGCCAGTTACAACCATATATATATACATAAATATGTAAATATGTAATTCACTTCCAACAATATTTACTTGCTGCATATTAAAAATAAATTGAGCAAGAAATATTCGGTGTAAATTTTCAACTTTTTAGCATTGTAAATAATTTAAAAAATATTTATTATAAACCTTTATTTATATTGAAGCAATCTACACAAGTTATTCGAGTTATTTTCATGGCTGCCCTCGCACTTGTTGCCCCATTCCCATTCCCATATGTCGCGCAGTAAAGGAAACAATTTTTCCAAATGTAATTATCGGCATATTTGGCACAAGTACACACGCACTCGCACTCACACTTATGCCTCTCTCTCTCTCTCTCTGTGTGTGTGTGTGTGCTTGTAAGTGTGCTGCACGTGCCTACTGAAATGCCATCATGCTGACTTTGGGTCTCGCTCTGTCGTTTGTAGTTCAAAGAGAATGCCCGCCCCAACTGGTTTCTGTGGCTTCGCTTTGTACAGCCAATTCACCTGCTCCTGACGGAATATGAGCCACAGATCTTTGGCACAGCTGCTTATATGAGACACGTGGAATCGTACAGTGTGCGAGAGCGAGTGCGAGTGCGAGTCCGAGTGTGCTGTGTAAGTCATTATATCTTATCTGATTTTAATTTGCAGCAATTTACCTTCTTGCACCTGTTGACCTATGTAACGCCCTGCAGCATACCCAGGAACCCCTTGTTCTTGGCATTACAAATATGCAAATGCGTAATGCGAAAATGTAAATATGGTAATTTTGGTGAAAATTGATTTTGCAATTTAATTGAAAACTCCAGAGCTTTTTGTTGCTGCGCACATATCGTTGTCGCATTTATGTATGTTTGCTGTTAGCGTTATTGCTGTTGTCCTGATTGTTCAAGCAGCTGCCACAAATTGCATAAATACTTGAACATTCGCCACATCCACATCCACATCCACATTCACATCTTTCGCACATCGTTTGCGACTTTTTACTAGATTGTTTTTAATGACATTTAAATTGCCAAAATTACAACGCACACACACACACACATGCTCACTGATGTGCTGCAAATCAATAATCAGAAGGTTCAATTGGAGTCATTGGTGGATTCTGATCCAGTCAAAAAGAAACCAGAGGCGGGAGCTGCCAAATGCGCCTGATATATGTCCTAGTCTGGCTCGATAAATTCCATGTGACGCTGCGTGCGTGTGTTGACTTGCAAAAATGTCTGTGGGCGTGGCCGAGATGTGATATATGTGCGGCATTTGGAGAGCAATGCAAACATGGCACCTTAATCCACCATAAAAATTAATTGCATTTTTTCAAACACATAATTATGACGGGGGAAAAGCGACGTGAAAAACGACTCCAAAGTCATGCCACTTCACACTGGGACAGACAATTGCAAAAAGCCAGGTGGTAACAATGACAGCACACACACACTCTGATATAGATAGATATATGTATATACAACATCTCAGCATTTGCTACAATCTCCGATAACATCATTTATCTTCACTGACCACAGACAGCCAACGGCGAGGCGAGGCGTTGCTAAAGTCAAAGACTTGGCGCGCCGTTGCGAGTCGGTTGTGTTGGGGCTGAGGGGAAATATTCCTTCTTTAGCTATTTATTGGCAATTTCGTTGTTCGCTGCGATATATTTCAAATGGAAGCTTGCCTAGCTCTATATTTCAAACTAATTGGCAAGGTTAAGCGAAGGGCTAACTGCGCAAGTTTCGCATGTGAAAAGTTGTCACTCGCTCGAAATCAACTTTAATTCACTTGATATTCGAGAGGGCGCTTTATTATATGTGCTGCCAGTTGGCAAGGTCAGTGGAATAATAAAAATAAGACCATTTTTATATCGGTCCATATAGACAGCAACAACAGCAACAGACTTGAGTCGACTTGGTTTTGTTTTTCTTTCTCTTGGGTGGCTGACGCCGCAATTAGGCCGGTCTAATGTGGCGCAAATTTCAGCAGCCAGACCAGATAAAGCGTTTATTTTTTTAAGCCGCGTGAGTTCACGAAAAAAAAAACGACTCTCAAATATGTACATATATATATACTCTCACAGTCAGACGAACAATAAACTCTGAATATCAAGAGGGCGTACATAACTATGCTATACTTTTGCCACAAATCTCAATAGAAGCATTGACAGGGCAGACAAAGGAATGCCATTGTGTATAAGCACATTATTATATTTTATATGTTTATTAACCCGTAGGTGATAAATTGCGACCAGCACTGAAATGCCTTACACTGACTTATAAATACATTTATTTCCAAACAAAAAATGCATGAAAAAGCATGATTATTTCTGTCTCATATATATGGCCAGTAAACAACAAGAGAAATAATTTGAGTATGAGCAGCAGAGATAAATTTCAAGTGAATTCAGTGAGAATCTCAAATAATACAATTCTCAGAACAAACTGATACTGGAATTCAATAGAAATCCTTCAGCAAATCAAAATTCAAACAAACCTCAATTGCAAAAGAGTAAACAATACAATACATACATTGTATATATAATATAATGCGTATCATATTTTTGGTTATTCTACACAGATTACTTAATTGATAGATAATGAAACTTCAGGAGTAGCTGCGAGTGCGCCTTGGCCGTTAGCTGTCTGCATTCTGTATCACTTATTATTCAGAACAAGTTCAGCAATTTGCGCTGACAGGATTTGCCATGTTGGCAGTTGGCAGTTCTTCATTGTCAGCTCTGTCTGAAGCTGTCATCTTCATGGGAGTCTGGTCGAAAGGCAAATGCCACAATTGACCGCAAGAACTGCTATTCATAGTAATCTCATATCTTGTCCATTTGTTATTGAAAAGAATCAAAGACCTGGCTACACTTTGCCTGTCGCATTGCACATAAGTGAGGCAGATTTATGCACTTGCTCCGAGAGTGTGTGGACACACACATGAAGCCATGTGTTTAGAGTTAACTAACCATCTGGCTCTGCTGGCCTTTCCATTCCCCATGCTGCTGCTGCTGCTGCGAATGGCGCTACTGCTTATTGCTATTTACCATATTTCTGCTTATTTGTTTGCCTTCTATGATAAATATTTGAATTTAAATTCAAACGTGCTTGACACATAATACAGCGCCAGCAGCCAGTACTCAGCGTAGCCCATTTCGCTGTGCAAATATTTTATGAATTTCAATGAGCCTCCGGCGACGTTCGGCGCCTCTAGCGCTGGGCCAAAAAGGGAAGCGAGACGTTGGCAGCGCAAATGCGGCAAAGTGTAAAAGGTAACAAAATGCGAAATTAGTTTGACACGTGTAGAAAAGTAAAAGACAGAAAGCTGCTCAGCTCAGCCCAGCCCAGCCCAGCTCAGCACCGCAAATGTCGCAGATTTGCCTTGAAATGATTTCTAGGGGATTTGCATTGTGCCACACCTACAAACAAACGTATATACGACCATGAGCGCTCTGGATTTATAGATTTATGTTCATGCCCTTTGTCTTGCAGACTTCTAATTTATTCACACTTTTGATCCTTAAAGTAAAAAGTCATGCTACGTTTAATTGAATTAAAATTATAATTAAATATAATCTTGGGCACACAAAGCTTTCCATATGATATTATAAGTGAAATCAAGTTCAAATTCAAGTTCGAGTTTGGCTCTTCTGTTAGCCAACTCGAGTGGCTGGAATCAGCAGGCATTTTTACACATCTGCTTAGCTGTCGCTGCCTGTAAGCATAGAAACTTGCAGGGACAATATGCTAGAAGTATGCTATGTGTCGCCATCTGCACTCTGCAATATAGGCAAACCGAGGCGAATGTGTACCCACATATGTACACATGTTGTATGTGCGCACATGTCACCGCAAATCTACTTAAAACACAATTAAGTTGAATGCAAATACAGTCGACGACATTGCCTGACACTGCGGCAGAATGCCGACCGACAGTCGAACTGCAACTTAAACAATGGGGGCGAATGGGAATGCAGCTTCAATTGTTCCCAGCCCCCCCACACACACACCTGTCAACTGTCTACCATCTCCTACTTATCTCGGCTCGTTTCTGGTAATATGTCTGGATGGAAATGGAATAAGAGACTGTAGCAGAGTATGAAGATATAGCATGCAGAAGTTATTTGTTCAAACTTTCTGACAAAGTCAATTGAATCCCATTATCATATAAGAGAATATATTATATGAAAGTAATTCCCTAAAACCTAATTACATTTTCAACCTTTTCAAAGATTTCCTTTCATCCAAATATATTTATGCTTGTTTTGATTAATTTCTATGGAACCCATCTAGCATAGAGCATATGGAGTCGACTTTTGCAGTAAAACAATTATACAACTGTGGGTGTTTAGCCCCAGCTTCAGCTTCAGCTTCAGCGCGAGCTCGAGCGTTAAGGTAGTCAAGGATTTGCACATATGGAAGCGATGTCCTGAAATTGTTAAGCATGCTTCTACCTGCTGCCTTTGTTCCTGATGCCTTAAAAGTTAAATTTGTTTTTGAATAAACTTTAATAAACTTTATTTGAAGAGGGAAAAGTGAGACACGAAACAGCAGTCGTCGCATTGTATAACAGCGAAACGGTGACGGCTGCAACTTTTCCATTCAACTTGACGGAATCCTTGAAGAAACTTTGCCCGAAAAATAACCATGTAATTGATGCTGCCAGCACAAGTGAAGCCCCGGCACAACACATTGTCTATTGTCTACCCATATGCTCCACACTGAGGCATGCATTCGTGAATAATTCACAAATTAATAGCGCGCTCGTTATGAAACCTTTCAACAGTTTGGCTTTCAATTAGACTGTTGTGTATCGGTATGGGGGAGTAGCTCATACGCAATTGGCTGAGCATGAGTGCATTAGGTTTTCAGAATTTTCAATAGGTGCAAAATGCCCAAACCACTTCCTAAGCCAAGACATAAACAAACGGCCAGTGGCAGGCAGGCCATTCCAGCTGCAGTTGCAGTTCGAGTTGGGGAAATTTCTTGCCATAAATTTACTAAAAGCTTTCGCAACGAAAATTTGTTGCTGCCTTCCGCTGACAACGTGGCTCACCTGGCAGAGGCCACAGTATATCTCTCACTCTCACACTATCCCTCTCTCTCTCTCTCTCTCTCTTTCTCTCTCTCTCTTCGTTTGGCAGGCTGCAGCCAAAGCAAAATTTACGCCTCTCCCTTCATTATTATTGCACTCTGCCCAAACAACGTTGTTGTTCCACTTGCTTGACTCTTGCTGCTGCTGTTGTTGTTGTTGCTGTTGTTGTTGCTGCTGTTGGCGGCTGTGGTTGGCTTTTCGCTACCGCAGACAATTTGGCAGACGTGCAAACCAAGTTTCTAAATAAAAGTGCAAACTAAATGAGCATTTAGTGTGCGCGCATCGTAAATTCCTGTTGAAATATTTCTGTCGTCTTACAATTTAGCTGGCATTCCAGCAGCAGCTTGGCTTCCACTCTGAGATGCGCTCGAATTTAAAGCGTTAAATGTGAGCTTCAGAAAACGTTGTAGGCGCCATTTCTGCAGTTTTCACTTATGCGGATTTGTGTGAGTGTGTGTGAGCTTGGGAATCTTTGACAAAGTTAAGACCGCCCCATGGCGTTGGGCATAATAAAATGGTTTAATGAGGCGTCGCTGCCAGCGCCCGTCATGCACCTTTTATATGTCTGGCAGCCAGCCTGGACCTGGACAGGACACACACACACACACACTCACATACACACGCTCACACGAGCTGCCACAGTTGCTGTCAACACAGTCGCACATGACTTCATTAGTGTAATGAAAACGGGCAACAAAAAAAAAAGAGAAACAGAAGCAGAAAATGTCAAGGTTGGTCTCGGGCCGCTTCGTGCGAATTGTCGCCATCAATGTTGGTCCATTTGCGAGAGCTTAGCGCCGACTGCCAAAAGGTTAACACTTGCGAAATGGCTGACGTGGACGTGCCGCATTTTCGTTTTGAATAACAAATTTAATTAGAATTAATATACGAGAACTACAGCCGAGCGAATCTAAACATTCCCCCAGCCGCCCCTTGGCAAAAGTTGGCCCAATATAAATGCATGTATGTATGTTTATAGAAATATATTATCTAGCAGCACTAGTGCTATGTACGAAAAAGCCATTCACATATACGAGTGTATTATACACATCAGGCAATTACTAGCTCTGTGGCTGCTCTGCCACGACTTGGGCAATGCTCTAAGGTAAGTTGGCCTCTTGTAAGGCTAAAGACTTGCCGCAAGTACAGCTAATAGCAAAGTTGGTCTACATCTTGATCTTAATGGATTTCTTTGTACAGTTCTGCTTAAAGTGAAATCACTAAAAAATAAATTAGAAAAAAAAGTATACTTAAAAATAATAAAAACATTTTTGTTTATCCTACACTTAAATGGATATTTATTGTGAATTTCAGACCTTAACATCAACAAATAAGAACAGAATTTAGTATTAAAACAGGAAGTCGAAAGCTGAAGAGGATAAGAGAACAGAAAGAGAAATAGAGAGAAGAAAAGAAAGTGTTTAATGAGTAATTCAAAAGGTTTAACAAAGAAACTTGGTTAAATACTTTTAGCAGCTTTACCAGTAACATTAATATATATATATAAAAAAAAATTAAAAAAAAATTCAAATGCTCAACGTTAAATCAAAATTTAAGAAATATTTTGATTTCATTAATTGATTTTTGTTTATTATATACATATATAACACATTATTAATTAGCAAAATTTGTTGTGACTTAAAGTGTATTTACAGGTGAATGAAATGTTGAAAATTAATGAAATTATATTAAATTAAAAACAGCATAATATTTGTTAATTTATGCGTTAATTCAATAAAATGTGAGAGTTGCACTTTGCATGTAAGCACAGAAGCGCATATTAAAGTTAACTATAAATACATATGCATATATTGTATATACATACATTTACAGATATATGTATAATACATATGCATGCAGGCGCCTGGCGCTTGGCGCGTGGCGCGTGGCAGATCCTCTCTGGGGAGGCGAGGGTGTGGAGTCCATTGCAATTTAACGCGCAATGGCCACGGATATCCGTTTAATGGCCATGAATACATAAATAATAAAAATGTATTTGTTTATTACACACAGACATCAAAGAGACACAAACACACACGCACACACACACACACACACAAATGGAGAGAATCGCATGCAGAGGTCAGCTTACATGCCTTTATGCCAATTTATTTACCTTCGCAAATAAAATAATATATGGCAGTCTTTTTTAACGGAAAGCAATTTAAACAATACCCAAGAGTATTTATAATAAGCGCAATAAAAGGCAATGGAAAAACTATCAGCGCAAACTGTGAAGAGATTGCCTTTTGTGACAGTGTATGTGTGTGTGTTCTCCTGGTATGTGTGTGGGTGTGTGTGTGTGTATTGGTGAGTACTTCCGTTTCCTGTGGCTTTGTTGAAAATAATTTAATTTTATTGCACTTCAATTATTGTTTGCTGCATGAATAGACAAAACATCAGCAAAAATTCAATTTTTCATTTTAAATGAGAATTTTCATTATGAGAAAAAAAGATTATAATAAAATAAAGACAAAATGACAATGGAAAGCTCCGACACTCTAGCACAAAGACTCTTCACTTTTACACTTAGATATTCCGAACAGAGTAAATTAAAAATGCCATTGGCCAGCTGAAAAATGTGCAAGGGATATCTATCTGCATGTGCTCCACTTACACAAAGTGCTTAATCAAGCTGAAAAAGAGACGACTTGAAAAAGAAATAACACACACACATACACCCACACACATACCCCCACACACACATAGATGACTCACTCATTAAGTGGACAAAGTAAAGTGAAGTAGTTTAAAATTAACAAGTAACACGATTCTAAAAAAAACGATGAAGCCGAATAGCCAATACCCTAAATTGCATACCAAATGAATTGGCACATTCTAAGAAGCGATGGAGTCTGTTACCAATAAATGCACTAAGCTAATAATCTCGCTTTAGCCATTGAGAGCGGACTCAGGGTATGGAAAAGGACACATGATCCTGCAGCGCGGACGCTCGCCCAAGTGAAATTCTAACGAAGCAGACAAGCGAACATTGGGATTAGCAGGCGGATAGGAGCTAGCTCCAGGACACTAGCCGAGTCGTATGGTGCTTTCATTTGATTTGCCTGCCTCGTGTTCGCATGCATGCTGCACACATTGGAATCAACGATTCTGTGCCTGTGTCTATTCTGCAAAATGTTTGCACATTGCAGCGCACAAGAAGTGCAATTATGTTCACGAAATGGAAAATGAAGCAAGAAACTAGAACAATTGCTGCCAACGTATATATACTATATATGAGAAAAGAATTGAAAAACCACATAGGGCAAGCCGAGAGAGTGAGAGGCAGAGAAAAGGAGCTAGACAGAGTATAGCAGCAAGACCTTATTGATAACTTGACATGGTTGTTTTTTTTTTTTTTATAGGAATAACAATTGTTGGCCAAAGTAAACTGCCGGACCTGCTTTAAAGCTTGTCGAATATTAAATCAATGAACTAAGAAGCTTACCTACTTCCGAACATTTAATATATAAACTAAGAGCTTACAAATAATTAAAGTTAAAGTTTCAGATTGAAAACAATTCTTAGAAAAAATATTTATCAATTTTTTGTTATTTTCGTTTCGATGAGAAAAAGTATATAAAAAATATATACATATATAAATAAACATATATTGGAAAATGTATATAAAAAAGTACACATATAAATATATATTTATTTTAAGTTGCATATTGAAAAAAATAAATAAATAAAATATAACTAAAAAAATAAAACAGAAAATTCTTTTACAAAAATTTGTTTATAATATTAAAAAAAATTAATATTTTAAAATATATAAACTAAAAATTCTCTATTTACTCATTTAATTAAAACAACATAAATTAAAACATTTCAAAAAAGTAAAAAAGCTTTTGAAACAAACTAAAAACTAAAATTAAAATAATAAAAAATTATCTAATAATAATTTATAGCATATATTTTATTATATGTATACATATAATATATAATAACATATATTAGCTGCACCCTTGTCCTAACTGATTCAAAATGCTCGTGCTTACGTTAACTTATGCAAATATTCAACTGTTCAATCAATACAATTAATGGGATTGACCAAATAGCCCGATATATGTATGTAGAACTTAACGAATTAGAGTCGAGCAACCGCCAGCTGAATGCCTCGGTCAGTGTATTGTGAAGTGCAGTTGGTATATGTCATGGAGGGTCACATGCTGACCACAGCTCGGCCCTATCTGCAGTTGTTCGCGCTGCTTACGCTGACGCCGCCGCCCAGCTTCTATGAGAGAGCTCTGCGTGGTTGCGTGAGGCATCTATTGATGCTCAGCTTCGGTTGCTATAGTTTCTGCATTCTGCTGTTGGGCATAAATGTGTCCGATGTCAATATCAAAGTACTTAACTTTCAAATTCAAAGTTTGGAGGTCGAAGATTTCACAAGTACCCAGGGCAAACTACAAAAGCTTTGCTATCCGCTGTTCTTGATCGTCATTCACTGCAATATGCTGATATACTTTCACAAACTGGGTGGCATTTATGAGGAAATCACTACACTGGAACTGGACATAGATGCCGCCGCAGAGCCATTCGGTGGGCTCGGAGCGCGTTTTAAGTTTCGCCAACGTTTGGCTAAACGGATTGGACTGTGGCTAGTGTTTCTATCTATTGTGTTTCCCTGTGTCTCGGTGCCCTCCTTGACGAACTTTATGAACTGGTACAATAAGATTTTCACCGAGTTCATCTTAATGGTGCTTCAACTGAAGTTCGTGGAATATAGCTTGTTTGTGCTGTTGGTGGAGGAATTGCTGCTGCGCCTGCGCCACACGCTCATTCACCTGCACCAGGAGCTTACCACCTGCGAGCACCACGATCTCCTCTACGCCTTGTGTGTTGCGCTCCGGCGCAATAAACGGCTCGTGGCGCGTGTTTGGAAACTCGTCGGCGAACTGGAGATGTACTATACTCTGCCAATGATATTCGCATTCATGAACAATGGCGTGGCCATACTGCACATCGTCAACTGGGCCTATATACAGGTTCTAAATCCCAACGACTGTTCCTATTGCCAATACAGTAAGTGCTTTCGTTGAGCATTGTATATATTAACTAAAAGGATTACATAAAACTTATTTATTGTGATTGCAGCGCGATTTGGCAATGTTACGATTCTGCTAATCAATCTTTTGATACCCTGCTGGCTCAGTCAGAACTGCATCAATACAGTAAGTGCTTGCACTCGTAATGGTTGATTCTATTAATGGGGCTTCAGCAAGCCTTAAACTCATTTATATTGATACTTTTGCAGTATCTCAGCATTACTCGTATTATTCACAATATTCGCTGCGGCTTTGGAAACTGCAACCCGGAATTGCTAAGCAATACTCTGCGAGAATATGCCCTGCAAATGGAGCATTTAAAGCTGCGCTTTACTTGCAACAATTTCTTTGATATAAACCTAAAGAACTTTGGTGGCGTAAGAAGAAATCTGATCAAATTATTGATTGTGTATTCAATTAACATATTATTTGCCTTGCAGATGGTGCTCACAATAGTTACTTATAGCGTTATTCTTATACAGTTTAAGCTACAAGACTTGGTCGAGGCAAAGCAAAAAAGCTTGCTGAAAGCTCAATGAAAGCTCTGCTGTTATGTTAACAGTCGTTTGCGTAACATTTCATACAAAGCGCCAAATGCAACCTTTTTTAAATACATATTAAATTGTTTTATTGAAACATTTATACTATTATTGTATCCGCAAGTGCAATCGAGCAACTTTAACATTCAATTCTCATTAGGCTAGAGTATATATTCTATATCTTAATAATTAACATTTAATGTTTTTGCAGTAAATTGTACTCATAATTAGTGTAATGTAATTGCGACAGTCATCTTATGATTAGTTACGAACTAAATATTGCTTATCACCTACTGCTAAACATCTGCCTACCTGTGACCCATCAGTGTTTCATTATTTCTATACTTAGCTTACATTTAATACACATATATGCCTTGATTGGTTTTCTCTTTGAACATAGTCGTGAAATGTTCAGTTACGTACTTTTGTTTGGATTTCAGATTTGACATATAACTTTCATTAGATAATCACAGATTGAATAACTGGAATAACTCATGGAAGTTCCCCGTACAAACAAGACATTCAAGAATATTTAACTAGATCAAAAATTATCTATTTTAAAATACGCCATGCGATAATATCGGACGTAAACTAACAAACAAATCTCAACCATGTACGTATTTAAATACAACACAATAATGCCTTTAGTAGCAACATTTACAATTGAGGTTTAAGGTAAAGCTCCATACAGTGATTGTTGATGATTATGTAACTATGTATGTATATAATTGTAGCTACATATATAAAAGTAATAACAAAGTGGAAGGACACTGGTGGTCTTTTATACATACATAGAACATACAAGGTGACACTCGTAGATACACAATAAAAGTTAAATATAATGCTGGGTCTAGCTAATTTTAGAACAGGCCCAAGTTTTCGTTCATATAGCTAAGCAGATAATACAAATAAATAAATAGACACACTGTAGGCAGGAGATAATTCAGCAGTAGGCTAACTATTATCCCGTCCCGTGCTTTCCGTTCTCGAACAGGCCCTTCTTGAAAAAAGACGACAGCTGAACGAGGGAGGCACGCGTGAGGCCCGGACCCCCAGGTCCATCATAAATTGGACACTGTGGTATCTTCGAGCAAACGACGAAAAGACGACGCAAATACAGCTCCAGCAAGCGGCGACGATGCTTTGCCACCGGCTCGCTGTTCGACGCAAAAAACTCCCGGCGAGGAAAAGGCAGTGCAGAGATCTGTATAAGTCCAAATAAATAGTTTTTTGAAAATATCAAATCTGTAACCGAAACGCATTTGACTCACCTTGGCACCATAGCAGTGCTTCATGCACAAGTGCAGCTCTCGGAAGCGACTATAACGACGCAAAATGTTTAATTTGCCATCGGGAAGAGCAATTCGTACCTCGTATTCGTAGTGGGTCTGTTTGCCAGCTCCGCGCATCACGAAACTTGGTATGGTGATGAAGTGTTCGCCTTCAGCTATTCATATAAGAAAAACTCTAATTAATTTAAGTAATTTTTAGGTATTTCAGCAAGCACATACGAAATTCTCTCATTGAGGGGCAAGATCTCGTCATACTGGGCGAATATATTTGTGAGGTAGACTCCTCCATACTGGTTGGACTCATTATACTGGATCGTATTATATTACTTTCCATATCGTACTGCCTTTCCATGACAATACGTTCCTCTCTACAACAGTCTGCGTGCGATTCCAGATCTTGCACTGTTTGCAGCATTTCCTGCTCCATCTGCATGTAGCTTCGCTGTAGTTCCTGCAGTATCACAATTTGCTCATCCAACTGCGCTTTGTTTACATCTGTTTCGAGATTTTTCATAATTTGAGCCTTCTGAGCGGCGATTTTGCGGCGCTGCACATGAAGCGGACAATAGGGGCGGGTCATATCTGAGTTTCGACCCAACTCACAGGAGGAACAGGAGCCAGTTTCATCATCGCTGGTGCGCGTGGTATGTCTGTAATTGCCACCAGATCCGTTGTGGATGAGCGCCTGATTGCGACTATCAAGGCACACTCCACTATCGCTCATAACGGCCTGCAAACTGGGCGCATTTGAAGTGCTGCCACTGCCACTGCTCGGGCCGGCAGTGCATGTGCGTGAAGCATCCTCGCTACTGCCTGAGAAGTCATCCTTGGGTGTATCCTCAGCGTCGTCGTCCCTATCGCACGAGCAATTGCTCAGCGGTGACTGCTGACCCTCTGTGATAGTGGGCGATGACAATAGCGAGAAATCGGAATGAGCCGTATGGAAGGTATCACAGGTTTCATATGTGTCCGATTTTGAAACTTCGTCCGTATCATTTGCAGCTGGCGTTTGCATCGGCAGTTGCATGTTCTGCTTCTTAGCCCTCATCGCCTGAGTTTCCTTCTCGCTTTCGGCACGCTCCTGCCGCAATCGCTCCAATTGCGACTGTATTTCCAGAATTGTCTCATCAACTTTGGCTATTTTACTTGTGCTAGCGTTGAGTATGCGTTCCTTCTCAGCGATTTGTTCGTCCAGTCTGCGTATCTCCTCATTCTGCAAAGTGTTTTCAAGTCAAGTTTCAATAAAATACCAATTGACATTTAAACATCTTGGACTTACATTTCTTCGTACCGTATCCTTGATAAACTGTGCAGCAAACAAATCTAGCGAATCGGAGACATGCAGCAGCAGTTCATCATTTAGCGGAGTGCCGTTCTCAATCTTTACATTCATCTGTAAATGAACATGTCATATTACAATTAATTAAATATACATTCTAATTTATAATCTATGTATTGTACAGAACGAAATAAAAGATTACAAATTATAAACAAACCTCGTCAAGTTTGCCGCAATCGTGCAGCTCCTGCAATTCTTTCGCTACATACTCAGAGAAATCGCGTTTCTTAGAGTCGAGCTGCGTTTGAAACGCTGAAATTTGTCTACACACAATGTCGATCTAAAATGAAAATGAATCGAACGAAAAAAAGAAAACGAATAAAAAAGAAAAGAAAATAATAATTCAAATCGAACAGGTACATGCGAAACAAAATAATCGTAGCTTTTTACATGCTTTTAGTTTCTTCGGAAGAGCCTACCTGTACTTTTTCATTATTCTTTTCCCACAGCAACATATCCTTGCGTGCAAGCAACTCCTGTTCACGGCAATTTAGTATCTGCAAACCATCCATTTTTTCTAGCTCCAGACGCCTCAGTTCCTCCGTGAGCTTTCGCACCTTCGTCTTGTATTGATCGTGCATCTGGACGCGCTCCTGTGGATCACATAGAAAAATATTAACAAAAGGCAAACAAGATTTTCCTATTATTACCACATACCACATTCAGCTGCTTCAGTGCATTCTCAATAGTATCCAGAATTTTTCGATTTTCATCCTGCATTTCGGGATCGTCACGCGACGTAGGCCGCTGTGGATAATACTGGCGATCAGATCGTTTATAAGGCGATGAAGTGCTGCCTGTCATCGCATCTTCATCTACATAAGCACTGCAAGTGAGCAGATTTTCCCGCGACGACGTTATTAACGAGAGACGCGACATATCCAACTGTGAGCGATTCAAGTCTTTGCGTAATTTCTCTGCTTCGGTGGGATTGTTAAAGCGAAAAATGTTGGTACGGCCGAGCAATATGATATCTCCCTGAGAAATCTGTTTGGGCTCATCGATGAGATGCGCATTGACCCAGCACTGAGCTTGCGGGCAGGGATGCAGCGTGGCCACGCCCCCTTTGAGAATAATGCTGCAGTGTTGCGGTCGTATGCCATCGCCCATCAGCTCGATGTGCTGCGGCACCTCAGCATCCTCAGTGCCGATGCGAGTCTCGCCTTCCTTCAGGCTGTAAAGTGTGACGCCTGTGGTGACATCATTGTGTATGCCGATTAAATGCGGAATCTCCGAGTCAAGGACAACACCCACGCCAGATTTGCGCAGCCCGAGACTCTTTTGCTCCTGCAATATGGACTGAGCCACCTTCCATTTCTCCGTCCACTCCTCGGTAAGGACTTTCTCCTGCGCCTCCTTCTTTTGCAGATCGGCCAACACCTTGAGCGAGGGCTGCAGCGAGTGCTAACCAGACGTACAGAATTATTATTTACATTATTCAAAGTATTGATGAAGAAACTACTTACAATATCGCCAGTCAACATGGACTTGAGCTTGTTGATTTCCTCGCGCAGTTCGCGTATTAGCTTCACATTCGCATCCTCATTGACTGTGGGTTTGTTGATAATGTTCTTGGCACGATTCGCGTAGCGCAGTGTGCTCAACGTTTCACTGTAATTGCAGTCCGCCGGAGACAGAGCTGCAATCATGATTGTCTTGCTGTTCCCGCCCAGACTGTCCTTCAGCAGCCAGGTGAGTATGGAGTCACGATAGGGAATGTAGAGTACGCGCTTAGTGCCCCCGTTCGGTGTCGTGGCTATCGTGGAAGTATTATGGGAGTTCGTTTGTTCCGCTAATGCTGAAATGACGCTGCCCAGCGTGACCAGAGACTTATTGATGTGGGCACCCTCCTTTAGTCGCTGTCCCGTTGCGCCTGTTGCATTGGCGCGTTCGCTGCAAACATAAAATTGGCAACAGCAACAATTTGTTAAATATGTAACTCTATGCTCCAAGTCATGCACTAACTCACCTGCCAGCCAAGTCGACCAAGTGGATTTTGGAGACGGTCTCGCTTGGCATGTCATTCATGAAGACAGCCTGCACAAATGTAATTGTGAAGATGGCATGACTGCGACTGCTCGTGTCATTCATGTTGGTGCTGGCCGTGGTGCGATGGGCATTGCCGCGCGCAATACACTCCTGAGAAGAGAGAGATAGAGAAAAGAACATCATTTGCCTGCCTCAGTCGAGTGCGCTACGCATTGCAGGTGCCAACGCTCACCTGGATCTCTTCAAAGTCAGAGACCGCATGCTGCGACAAGTTCTCCACGTAGGGGCCCAGGCTTCGATGCTCACGCACACGCAGCGCATGGCCTGTGCTCTGTGCCGCCAGCAGATCCTTCACCCGTTCATTATATATCTCCAGGTAGCTGGCGTGTGTGCGATATCCCGTGCCCGACTCCTGGCCTACGCGCATGCGCGCGAACAGCTCCTCGCATATGCGCGGTATCAGGCCCGGATTGCCCGGCGTGCCCATCATTGTGAACGTCTTGCCCGATCCCGTCTGGCCATAGGCGAAGACGCAGGCATTGTAACCTGTCAAGTAAAACAAAGACCATGTGAATGCCAACTCCTATTACCAATTTGAAAAAAGGTAAGAGGCTGTTGCATCGTGAATTGTTGCATGCAATTGCACCACTTGACAAGCATTGGCCAACACATGAGTGCCACTGCGAACCGTAACTAATGTCTGGCATTTCGATTACGTCACGTCTATTTCGAGTATACTCTATAACACATAATAAATATTGTCTTAGATAGAGGCAAGACATCGAGACATCTGTGATGTGCTTAACTAAATGTACTTCCTGGTTGCCAGATACTTTTGATATCATATTCTAATCATTTATTACCATTTTATATGCATTTATATATTTTCTTTGAATCATCAGATTTCCCATCTATTACTAAGCGAACTATTTATTTTATTGAAAACAAATTAATACCACTTATTGAATAGAAAACATTATTATACTTTTTGTGGCTTATACGATTACACAAATATGCATACTATATAATGCCCAGCGCTGACTCATGTGGAAGGGAATTGCTCTTTGGGCATATTTATGCCAGGCAGCAGAGTCCGCTTGGCCATTGTACATCCGCAGACGGAAGACTTTGACTTGAATGGGTAAAAAAAAAAAAAGAAAAGAAAAACAGTTTTACTGCAATTGCAGCTCAAGTGTCTGCCGGTCGCTCAGTCGGTGGCGACAGCTGGACCCACCCACTGGGCGGGCCGCGCCGTGTTTAAAATATTTCAACAGCTTGTTGGGCCGCTGGCTAGCGCTGAATGGGACTCAGCTATGACGTCTTCGTCTACACCGACCGCACAAGTGTTGCAACAACAACCCAAACACTTAGACTGCCAAGTCACTGGCTCATTTAGCCAGTCAGCCAGCCGCACGACAAAGGCTAGTCAAAGTCAAGCCCCAGCATCCCGCTAAGCAAATGGACATCACTTGCAGTTTTTATTTATTTTGCCTGAACCCTTTCATGGAATATGACGCAGATGTGTTCAGTTGGTACTCTACATATTACATATTATGATATGCAAGCTCAGCGCTTAAATACGTGTATAAAAGCTCTATTATAGAATAGTTATTTAAATATAGAATATTTTGATTGGCAATCGAAATAGAAATTTCACCTATTAAGATATTTCATTTATTAAATTAAGATTTGGTAATTTAAATTAGATTTACTAGATAGTAAGTGGAATTATTCCCATAATCAATAAAAACTTATTTTCAATTTAGCCTAGATATATTGTGTTTATACTAAGAATTTAAAGATATTTATCTAGAATATGTTGCACTAAAATAAGAAAGATTTGCTGGAAAGCTGCAGAAATAATTTTAGATAATATTAGATTGAATTACTTTCTTTATTTGAATTTTATAAAAATTATGAATATCTAGCAAAGTCAATTCTTTTTATATTAGTCACAAGTTTCTGGTCACATTGGCTGAGTTAGTTAAACATAAATTCGTTCTATTAAAAATCAAACTTTATTTCCTTTATATCTATGTCAGCCAATGAGTAATTAGCTTGATTATATTTTATGTGCATTACCCTATAGCTGTGAGGCATATTGATTTTTTGTATTCAAGCCAAAATAAGTCTTTGAAAACCAAGTCAAGCAAGAGACTTGAAATTTCTTCGCTAGGGTATCTAGGCTTCGGTCAACTCAACTTTTTATCTACGCTTAGGTTTTTCTACTATTTATTTTATTTTTTTTTGCTTTTAAGAGCACATGGTTGACTCGTGTTGATGCAACTTTTGTCATTCCCACTTGGCCAATCTTGGACGGGTAATTTGATATTGAAAGCGTGCCAAGCAGCAGAAACTGCAGCAGCAGCAGCCGCAGCAATGGCAACAACAAACAATAACAATAACAAAACAAAATCAACTAGATGCAGCTAACAGCTGTTCCATTTCGTTTGGCATTTTGTGCAGTTGTGGGCGAAAGTTTTTACTTTTTGGCTTTTGTTTTTATTTTTTCGCCAGCAATAAAAGAAATTAGCCTTGTGCTATAGTTAGCTTCGAGTGAAAGCGCATAAAATATTACGCACTGATGGAAATGATAGCCCAGCACGTGCGACTCGTGTCAACAATCTATCAGTCACCAAGGCGGTGCCGCTGCGGTGGCCGTTGCCGGTCCCAGCGGGGCAACCACCTAGGGCATGATGGGCACCAACGTCAGCCGGAAATTTTGCATGTCTGTGGGGGCAGGCGCAAAGCGAGTCGCCTATTTTTAGATACACGCATTGGGTTAACCACAACGAAACCCAGAAACATCGAGAATGAACTACAAAGCAAACTAGAAATTGTAAACAAAGCAGAGCGAATGCCAGCAAATGAGCTGCCAAATTTGTGCGTCTGTCTGGGAAGCCAAATCAGTTAAAAGTCATGGCCGGGCCAGCAGCTGGCAGCCGAGTCGAGAGCAATTAGCTTTCGGGCCAATATGTTTCCCGTGCCCCGACGACCCACAGCAATTCTGATGATGTCATCGCAGCGCTTATTTCCCTCTCGCCTCACCATTATTTATGCAAATGTCAACTCACCTTCGTAGGCACAATCGACCACATCGTTGCCCAGATCGCTGTACACCTGCTCCTGGGTGGCGAAATGCGAGTCCTCGGCATCGAATGACCAGTACGAATAGTCAAAGGTGAAGTCGTGAAAGGCCTCGCGGCCGGCGTCACGTATCGACTGCAAGCGTGGCTTCAGCAGGCGCGTCTTCTTGCCCTCCATCTCCACAATCAGCTGGGCGTCCATATCGTTCTCGCTGTAATGAAGAGCAGAAAAGTGGCATTTCAATGCGCTGTAAGTAACCTTGTTCCCATAACGATAAAAGCAATTGACGTCACACAAATGATTCGATTTGCTATTGTAATTGTAATTAGATTGTCCCATTAGTTGGCCCCTTTCATTGGCAATTCGAGCCGGCCCATCCATAAATATTGCTATATATAAGCGCAGTGCATGATCTCTAAATGGCGTGTGACGCGATAGCTGAGCTGAGTTTAGAGCCCTGCCACATGCAGGTTTCGAGCAAATAGTCACATGATTTTTTAGTCGGCCAATTACAAAATAGATTCCGGTTTTCGTTAACTGCAAACTGAGAAACTTGAATCACTAAACCAAAGACGTTGACCAGCGGCCGCAAAGAACATTTGCTGCTGCAACCGGTTCATTGTCATTATTATGATCATCATCAACATATGATGGTGGTGGGGGCTACACCCACCCCAGTTGCATGTGCCAACGGCATCAACAAACAAACAAATGCCACCAATTTCAAAGACTTGCCACTATGACTCAGTCAATGGCCCCGCATAAAGACAGACTCCGCTGCTGCTGCTGCTGCTGCTGCTACGAGCATTTTATTATTCTATACCCTAGCTTAGGGTATTTTAAACATGTCATTGAATGTGTGAAAAAAGGGGCATTACAAAGCAGAGTTTAACATTGACTAGTTTTTAATGTTTTAAGTTTTTTCGAAAGCTTACAAAAGCAAAGCAAACAAAATAATAATGGTAATATATAGAAGTAAAAAAAAAAATAAATAAATAAATAAATAAAATAAATAAATAAAAATATAAATAATACAAACATTAAATTCAAAAATTATTATTATTATTATATAATGAATAAAATATATAAATTAAATAAGTAAATGATTTTCGATAGTAAATTAAAAAAGGGAAAAGAGAGAGAGTGTGTGAGTGAGAGAGTGAGTGAGAGTAAGCAAATATATTATATTCTACTGTAATTAAGCAAAAAGCAATAAATAAATAAAAATTTACAAATCATAATATTTTAGGAAATAAAATAAAATAAAAATGAATGTAAATATTATAAAATTAAATATAATATTTACTTAAATTAATAACAATTAAAATAATAAATTTATGTATATATTTTTCTTGATGTGTGCAAGTGTATATAATAGTCGGCTTTACGCGTCTAACTGTTTCAAGCCGTTTTATATATTCTATCTATTTTTTTTTATCTACATGCGTCTTGTCCCCATTTAAAGCTCAATTTTAGGTCGTTCCTCTCTTTCTTATGGGCGCATTGCTCGTTGCTCGTGCCGCTTTGTTGGTGGCATGTTTACGCTCCACATTCAGCTGCAGCCTGTGAGAGTGGCTCGCTGCTCAATGCAGTCGAGTGGTTTTAATTCTTTAATCTGTGCGTTGTTTTGTTGTTGTTGAGTCGCTTTGTGGCGGTTTATTGCGCATTCCCCTGCGCTTTATCTGAGTCGTCGGCGCTGATTTGTTTCACAAACTATTTGCTGCTGCTCTCTTGATTATGACCGAAATTGTCTGACTCATGACTCGAAAAAAAAAAGATATATATGTATATACATCGCTAATAAGCTGAATGAATATGGAAGTTGTTTGATTTGCACTTGCGTGCAAAATGTATTCAACATTTCATGCATAATACCTATAAAGTCGGCGTGTGTGTGTGTGTGTCTGTGTGAGCTGTAATACTCACGAAATTTGGATACAATTTAAGAGGTGCATAGCTACACAAACACGTTCTCCCACACATGCAACAATCTATACATATCCACACACAAACATATTTAGATAATAAACAATTACATTTGGCTTGTTTTTTTGTTGGCCAAAGCGAAGCACTCTTCCATGACTACAGTGAGCGAAAAAACCAGGTCAAAACCAAATGGCGAGTGAAACTAATAATTGATTTTAGCACTCGTATAACAAATAAATATTTTACAGCTCCGATCAAACATGCAATCATATAATATTATTTAATTTTGCATTCTTTATTGGCAAACTTGAGCAGTCAAGAGAAACTCCACATTTGATCTAAATGCTTTAATGATTCAGGAGAGAAAAGTCTTATGAATTAAAAATTTGTATTAAAATTTTATTTACATTTTCTCATACCTCTACACCTATACATACTTCATTCTGTATATCGACTGATGAATGATGTACAGCAAAAATAAAAACTGTTATCAAAATTACTGGGTGTGACTCATTTCCTATCTAGATACTTGAAGAAATCGACATTATTTATTTTTACTTATGCCCTAAACCGATTGAAAGGAAGGATATAGAGCTGGTCTGGCACTTTTCTGAACAAATTTAACAATGAAATTCGTTTAACATTCGTGGGAATACGTAATTGCTTCTATAGGCACGCAAGTACAATTTCAATGAATTGAATTTACATTTTTATATAAAATTGCTTGAAAACGTTTTATATAAACCTCAAACATTAGATAAAGTCCAAGAATGAACAAAGTTTTATATTTAGGGTATTTGGCAGTCTAACTAGAAAAGATTAAGGCGTTCTTGCGTATTTGCTCTTATTTCTTCTTTCTGTTTCTCTTTTCGTTTTCATATTTGCTTTTTCTTGCCTACAAATAACTAATAGAAATTATTGATTTATATATAAATCATATTGCTGATAAGATAGTTCAGGGTTATCAGAAATGTTTGATTGCTATTTGCTTTGGCTGACATAAAATATTGAGATTTTGCTGTTCAAATTTTCATTTTCGATATTGAAGTTAATTATGATAACAAGGGGCAAATGTAGTGTAAAATGTTCAAGTTTTCAGCTGGTTATATTATAGTTAATAAAAATTTTAATAAAAACCTATTTACTCTTAGGTTTAATCACGGTTAAATCCATTTTTATTTAAGTTGCAGATAAATATTATTTAAATCAACAAGTGAGCAAACATTTCTCGCTGTGTACAATAAGGTAAAATTTGCAAAAAATTTTATTTTCACGCTAAACAAAACATCAAATATGCATATATTTCCTCAAGCTGTGTGTGCAAGTGCGTTTGTATGTGTGTGTGTGTGTGTGTGTGTGTGTGTGTGTGTGTGTGTATGTGTGTGTGTGTGTGTGTTTTGCGTGTATTTGTGTAGCCGGTAGCAATTGTTTTACAACAGGCCAGATGACGTCACTGCTCTAAAGAGCAAAAGTGAACTCCAAAGCGCATCAAATTAAAGCTAAAACTCAACATTTTGCACACATTGAATGTCATGAAAAAGAAATTAACTCATTCATTTTCTCTCTCTCTCTCTCTCTCTTTCTCTTTAATCGAAGCCAAGTGTATGAGATGAATGACATCATTAGGGTTTCGGCTTTGTTGCTTTGTTAGCTGCCTCGCAGCCAAAAAATCTTTGCGCTTCACGGAACGTCTAAGCCAACTAAATGTGCCACAAGCAATGAGCGCGTCAAGATAGACAAGATAATCATGCACACACACACACACACACACGCATTGTAAATATGCTTAATGTGGTTTTAAGTAGCCGTTGGGTAAGTTTTGGGCCAATGTACTTTAAGAGCGCTTGCTTAATTTGTTGGCCAAAAACAAAAACAGTAGCAGAAAAATAATATAAAAAAAAATGACCAAAAATCACAATCTGGCAACGTCAGCAACGAAAATGTATTTTTTTCTTTTTCTTTTTTATTGCTGTTTTTAAACATTTAAACGGGATGCGCAACAGGCAAATCGAGGGGCGTTCCCGAATGACCGCTTTATCAGTTCTAGTTGGAATTATTATGCGAATTCCAATTAGATTGCAAATGGCACTGCTTGCATACACTTACCGAGAGTTGAAGGGGCGAACCCTTACGGCAACCTTGAGCGACGACATTTCGGTGGTTGCTTTGGCAGCAGCTCTTCTATTTCCTGTTGCTGTTTTTGTTGTTATTCCTTTGCTATGCGCGGCGGCAGCACAGTTATGTTAAATGTGTGGGTGCGAGGGGGATGTACAGTACGGCTCGCCTGCTTGGGCATTCAGCGGAATAGCGGCAGCCACGTAACTTTCATTGTATTTGTTTTGCCGCACGATTGTTCACAGTGTATTTTGTTACGATATTTCTCTTGTTTTCTTCTTTTCGCTTCTTGTCCATGCACATATAAATATATTTGCGTGTTACTATTGCTCTCGATGTTGTTGTTGTGCTTGTGTTGCTGACCTTGTTATTTGTTGTTTGTTTTTGGTTTCGTTGTCGTGTGCAGTGTTTCATCTTGCGCGCGACAGTCGGAAACAAGCACTGCACATAATAGTAATTGAAACAAATATTTTGCACAATTTGATTCACTTGCACCTTTCATTGTTTATCTACCGTCCAGAGCACAAGCATCAAGAGCTGCTGCAATCAACAGCATCAGCGACACCAGCAAAGCCTCTAGCAATGCGCTCCACACTGTGCGCCAGCATATACGTATGTATGTGTGTGTTAATGTCAATTTGAGTGTTTTGCTTTGTTTCAAATGCAAATGTTTTTGTCACGATTTAAGCACTGATGAGCAAATTGCATATGTATATCGCACATCAAAGCGTGAAAACGCACGACACAAAAAAAAATATTGGTTATTTTATGCGACTTGTTTTTCGTGTGTATTGTGCGCGTTCCGATGTTGTTGCTTATAGCGTCTTCTTCTTACTGTGGCAATTGTACAAACAGTGTTGCACAATGTTAATCTTAGCACAAGTCGCTGTTATACTCAAATGGACATCTTATATGAGCACAGGACTGTTAATCACGGTTCACAGTACAAAAAATACTAAAAATCAACCAAAACAACTTTGTCAATAACTTTACTGGAATTAAAACTTACAAGTAGTCAAAAGCCAACAACTAGTAATTTTTAATATATTTTATTAAAATACTGAAATATGTATGCATCATATATTTTAGTATTAAATTCAAGAACACCGTTAACGCAAATTGGAGCAACGCCGAAACACTTACACTGCTTACAACCAGTTGCACTGCTTTGTTGAACAGATTGCCCATAATATAATTTTCCAATTAAAGCTGTTGGCGGTAAAATTAAAAAATTGTCCTAACGAAAATATGTTTGTTATTGTATTTAAGTTTCATTATATTATATTGATGAAGAAGATTTATATTTACTTATAGTTCGTCTAAATTAGACACTATACTCGAATATAAAATTGTTTATATTTGACTTATTTTTCTTGTCTGTGCATTGACCGCACGCACACACAGACACACATACAGCCTGTTAAGTGTGTGTTGGCTAATGCTTTGACAATTGTGAGTAGAGTACTTAATATGTGACAAAAGACCGGATATATTCAATTCTGTGACCTGCGTAGCTTGGGAAAGAAAATAATGATCAGCTTAGAGATATCCTGTAGAGCATACAAACAAGACCAAGCTTTTTACATATGTATATAAAATTTTAGAATTCTTTCTCTCTCTTCTGATTTTAATCAAATGTTTCATCAAATCTCATTTACTTATTTATCTATATGAACTTAGTATATGCACAGCTATTACAGTCGATATTTATAATATTCAAATGTTTTCCAAGTTCACACAGAGTATGCATATACCCTTTAGGCGCACAATTTGTATAGGGTATAGCGACAACAAGGAACAATATTGTGTAAAGTATGTAAACGACAAGAAAAACAGCTTCGCTTAAACCGGCTCAGTCGCTTTTCATCAACTTCAGCAACAACCAAACCAGTAGAGTGTAAACGACTAGAATATACCCTGCAATTTTGTTGCCAAACCAACCCAAGAAGATATCTTAGCACCTTCTCAATCTGATGATGATGCTATTACACGCATCTCTACATAAACCAATATACCCATTTTAAACATTTTGCAATGAGTGCTGATTGCTCAGAAGTTCATAGACAGCAGTCAGTCTGTCTGTCTGTCTATCAGTCTGTCTGTCTGTGGGTGAAACTCTCATTGATAGCGCTTTCAGTTTTCATTTTTCAGTTTTCAGTTTTCAGTTGCATCTCAAACTGTGAACGCAGCAGTCGTCCGCAGCCGAAGCTCCCAACCAGAGTGAGTATTGAGAATTTGATTCGCTTTGTCTTTGTGCATCTTCTACACGAAGATCAAGATGCGAGCCGAGACGAGCCAAACTCACTTTCTAAATGCAAATGCTCGCACAGCTGCTGCCCACTGCTCGCATTCAAAAGTTGTGCACGTCATCAGCGTCATCATAGTCTCGATAACTTCCTGACTTCAAGTCAGGCTTTAAGTATTTCAATTTAAATCCGCAAAGCATGAGCTGCATAATAATCATGTTCAGTTTCGAGTCAAAACAGACAGTTTTACAATCATTCGCCCTTTAAGGCACAATGCAGAGCAGATACGAAAAAAAAGTTTGCTGGAATTATTTATAACGAAAAATATAGATATAAAATATTAAGCTGAAAATAATTTAAAACAGTTAATTAATCAAGAAAAATATTTGTTGAAAAACATTTTCTTTTTTTGTTTTTTTTTTATTTTTTATAAAAGCTTTACGACAAACTTGCTCACGCAGAGCCCTTCAATTAAAAAATAAATAATTAAAAAATTAAGAAATCTAAATACTAAGCATTTAATGCTTAAAAATAAAAAAAAAATATTTAAAAAAATGATTTTATACTTGATTCGATTCGCACTTAAACCAAAGAAAGCTTTCCGATTTCGCAGAAAAAAATGTAATTGAAAATTAAAAGTGAAGAATTTGTTAATTTTATTTATTTTATTTTATTTTATTTAATTTTATTTTAATTTATTTTATTTTTTATTTATTTATTTTATTCCATTTTATTTTATTTTAATTTTTTTATTTTCTTGAGTACCTTAACTTATTCTTAAATTTATTCTAATAAAATTAAAATATTTATTTTATATATTATATATATTTTATTTGAATTATGATATGAAAAATAATAATTATTAATATATCAATTTATGAATATATATTCACATATATGTTTATAATTTTTAAATAATATACGTACAAATAAACTTTAATTGCTTAAAATATTTGATAATTATTTAAAATTAGCACTAAAATAAAATGCATTTTGCTCAAAGTTGAGGCACGATTCAAAATGCTCTAAGAAAGTGTATTTTATATACTAATTGAAAACATTAAAAAGCTTGGCTAAGAGTAGAAGACTTAAGCGCCTAAGCAATTGTTGATGGGGCATTAAGCAAGCTGAATAGTATTTGCCATAAAAAAGAGCTTTGCAATCGGGCGAAACAAATTGCATAATACTTGCTCACGTTCGTAAATAAATAAATAAATAAATAAATGTGTATATATTTATAAAAATTCTACGTTTTAACACGTAGCAACAGAGACAACTACAGTTGCTGGAGGATGTCCAGAGTGGAACACGTGAACGTAGCACTTAAAATAGTTTATTCAATTCAATTTGCCACGCCCTTTCGTGTCTAATGATAATACTACCATAACTAAACAATTAAGTATATAGATCTTGACACTTTATAGAGCGATAATATGAGAGATTTACAAATCAAATTTGCAGCTTCAAACCTAATACACCCGAATCGCTCTGCGAACGAGTATGAAAGGCTTGTCTAGGTTTACAGTATTCGAATTTACATTTCAATTGTTTTCAAGCAAATATAAAAGTTTGATTGAATGCCTTAGCTGGGATATCTATGAGGTGCTTCGAATAATATATATATACATCTGATCTTTATGAGGCCTTTATATTAGAATTACTACAGTTGTCTATACGCTGAGTCTGAGAGCATCAACTGTGTAATAAATTTTAGTTTTTAATTTTTTTCAATCAGTCGAGAGTTGAGCCGAACAACTTGGGAATTGACCATGGTCAGCCATTAGCACTTCCCAGTTGTGTGTGCGAACCTTAATAGGCTTTAGGGAAGTACTTAGTTGAGTTGCACTGTAATGTTGACTGTGAGTGAGACGAGCTTAGTTGCTTTGCTGCTTGTCGAGTGCAAATTAACGCATCTAACAGATACACACAGCAATACTTTGCCTACAGCGCGCAGTCGTCAAGCCCCGTCAAGTGTAGCTCCACTCATTGCTCACAATGAGCTAATCAAATCTACAGTAGAACGTCTCGGATGCCCCCAATTAGTGACCAATCCCAGCACGCATGCTATCCACAATGAGCGCTGAGCGATCAATTGCTCAAATTGCGTCTCCAGAGCCACCGACTCTGCTTAGCATGCCAAGCAGGCTAAGCAGGCCCAGCAGATAGACGGCAGATCGCCCGATTAGTCACACAACGAGCAATCGATACGATCTAGCTATGCATATATATATACATATATATACATATAGTATCTGTGCGCCGCGACACTCGCTCAGTTGTCGCTCAGCAGTCGCGCTGACAACTTGAAATAAACTGACCAAAACTAATTAGCTGACAAGCCAAAGCAAAACCAAATTTAGCTCGTTAAACAATCTTGCAGTAAGTGAATCTAAAGAGGCGAAATTACTTTAATTTAAATAATTAACTAAATGCCAAAGTAAATGTGTGATAAGTGCAACTGTAACTGTATCGAATCAGTATTTCAAGTCTGTGTGAATTGTTGTACGCTTCAGTTTTATATATATATATATCTTGTCTGATACAACTTGAAATTAAATGTGAAAAGGTGCAGAGTCATTAAAGCTTTTCGTTCGACCTTGGACTTCTATATATTTTTGCAATATTAAATATATTTACATATTTATGTATGTATGTATGTATATATGCATCTATTTATATGTATATAAATTTTAATAAAACAAAAGTTTTGTTCAACTATCTAAACTCGTTGTTGCTCGAAGAGATGATAAAAGTTTTAATTATAAAATATATTTTTAATGCAAAGAACATTTCATTTTATTTTTAATACTTTTACAAAATTTATTTGCAAAATTTTGTATTAAAAAAGAATAAAAATTATTTTACTAAAATTAAAAATTAGTTATTGAGTTATTGTAATAGTATCTTAAAGATACTTATAATTTTGACAATTCTACAAAACATTTAAAATATTTACATGCAATATAAATATTTACATGCAATATAAAATCTAAATAATTTCAATGAATATCTTCAATTGCGTTTTATGCAAATTTTGTGAATGATAAGCTAAAATAAAAAGGTGTTAAATGAAGTATTTTTACTTTTACTGACGAGTCATAGAAGTATCTTTTGGATACTTTCAATATTTACTTCGAATTTCAAGGTCTGTTAATTTTCAAAGCAAAGTCTGACTTTTTTTTTAATTTGTATATATAATTAAAGTAAAACTTTATAAATGAATCATAAAATAATAGCATTACAGTAATGCATGGTCAAGCAACTCTAAAGTATCTTAAAGATATTTTGTAATGTGCACATAAAATTTTTAAGTATTTTTTATTTTAACTTAGTTTTTGTTTAGTTTTTCTGCTGTGCCATTAGCCTATCTTTCACTTTAAATTATTGTTGCTTTAGTGCAGTGCCAAATAGTGTATCTTAAAGATACTTGCACATTTCACCGTAGCTTCCACTCAGCTGCAGCTCAATTGCACAGTATTTTAAGCTCAAGTCAAGGTTGATCTTTCGTTAATAGCGCAAACATCGAACCGGTTTCACTTCGACTTTTGCTTGCTCAGTTTTGGCTGAGCCAAGCTTTTGGCCAGGTCCAAAGTAGTTGCACATCAATCAGCTAGCTGAGCACATCGTTCATTCGCAATCTTTTACTAACAGAAAATAAACCGATTTCTTACTCAAACAGTGTCTCCCCACATTGCCAACATGAAGTTTAATTCAGCACTGATTCTGTTAGGCGCCACGCTGCTTGGACTTGCCGCTGCCACCGATGTGAGGCCCTGCCCGAAATGTAAATAGAATCAGCTAGACGATAGCTTCTGCAAACAAGCTAAATTCCTTCATTTCTTCAACTAGCCAAAGCACCTGCGCTGGGCGCCGAGGAGGTAACCATATCGAACTGCCCCAAGAACAAGTGCATCTTGAAGCGCAACTCTGAGGCCAGCATCATGATGAAGATCAAGCCCGAGCGTGACTTTGCCGAACTCACCTCCGACATACAGGGCATCATCCTGGATGTGCCATTGCCATTCCCCGGCTACTATGGCACCAGCGCCTGCCCGCATATCTACGACGCTTCTGGTGAGAACAAGGTCGGCTGCCCGCTGAAGGCCGGCGAGACCTATACGTACAAGAACAGCTTCAAGATACTGCCCGTCTATCCGACGGTCAGTCTGGAAATCCACTGGGGACTGGGCGACAAACAGGGCGATGCCGCCTGCTTCCAGATACCCGCCAAAATCAAGGCTTAGACGGAGATCAGATCGATTTGCACTTTGCTCATAAGTTTTATTAGTTACTATTAAAACGTGTTGTATGTATAGATTATAGTTACTTTCGGTTAAGTACAATTTAATTTGATTATGAATTCGAAATTCGAAATTCGGAATTCTGAATTCGTATATTTGATATATATTGAACAACATTTGTATATTTGATCTGGGCAATATTGCGGCATCCAGCCAATGACGCAATATTGTGCTCGCAAAACACAGAGAGGGAAGAAAAATCAGAAATATGCATATAGTGTGGTTATAATAATAATATTAATATTGTTATTAAACGAATAAGTAATTGAAAACAAAAGCGTAAAATGTATTTGTCATTTATATTTAATTTTGCTTAATAATACAATAGATCTTTCGCATTTCTCGTTTATCTGTTGTCAGCTGGCCAACGCGTCGTATGCGCGATTCGCGTGCAGAAATCTCTAAGCCGCGATCTCTTGCCATTACAAATTGTTGTTGTTTTTTTTTTTTTTTAAATTAAAAATTTCTTTTTTTTTTAATTTTTTAATTGGGGCGCAGCATGCAAAGATCACTCGTCTGATGGAATAAATATCGTTTAATTGTTGTTGCTTAACTTCAGCTCATTTTGTTTATGCGTGTGTCTGTCTGTGTGCGTTGTGTGTATGTGTGTGTGTGTGTGTGTGTGTTTATGTGTTTCGTATACATATATTTCTCATTGTTCGGTCAACGTTCACTTTGCAAGTTCATAAAAGTCGGCAATGGGCAGCAATTGTTGCTGCTGCTGCAGCTGCTGTTGTTGCTGCTGCTCCGCCTCGGCCAGTGCTTGCTGCAGCTTGCGCCAGCTTTCGGCTGCATCGCTTGCATCGAACTGTCGCTGCATTTGACGCAGCTGATAGCGATGCTGTCGCAGCAGTTGTCTCCATTTAGCCTCGTTCACATCTCGATTGCGTTCTGCCGCATTGGAATCACTCGCTGAGGAGGACGCCAAAGCGGCTGCAGCTTGGGGCAAAGTGTAGTCTTTGATATTGTTGTTATTGTTATTGTTGTTGTTGTTGTTGTTGCTGTCATCATCAATAGAATTCACATTGTTGTTGTTGTTGTTGTAGAGCTGCTCAGCTAGGTTGTCGATCAGAGGTGTTGGCTATGAATGAAAAAAGTAGAAATTTAGTTAGATTGTAGTTTGTATTCAAGCTTCAGGGTGGAGTAAGGATATAAGAGTCCTTGGTGAAGTCCCAACTACATTTCTACTTTATATACTTAATACTCTTACTCTTAAGTAATTAATTGAATAAGTTGTTCCTTTCTCATCAAGAATATATACACAAAAAGACTCTTCTTAGGAGATCGTCCAACTAGTTTGCCGTAAAGTGTTTTATATGTGCTAAGCAGGTGTCTACGACTAATATTATAATGAACAAGTTCTACTCACAGAAGCCAAAATTCCATTAAATATAATAATAATAGTTTGATAAAAATAAGAAAGAACAAAGCTTCAAAACACAAGTCGCAAAATGTAAACTTTTGCATATAATAAATAAAGTAAATTAAATGAATGCTGCATATGCTAAGTAATAAATGTTTATTTGTAGAAATTTCTATAATTTGTTAATTGCAATTAATTTTGCTTGTCACTAATTATTTTAGCTTGAGAGCCGCGCAACCATAAACAAACGTTTCCCCTGCCAATTAATATCACAATTGACACGCAGTCAAATTGCGCCATTTCAACTGCTCAATTTAGCTATAAATCTAGCTGAAGCTAAATGCTGTTGGATCAGATTAGCGCAGCTTGATAATGGTGCTTTATGACTTGGCTTAGCTTAGATATACAAATATCAGCGTATCAGCGAAATGGGGAACTCACCTGCTTGGCTGCAATTGTTGCCCTGTTGCCCGACCGCTTGCCATGAGCTATGTCAATGAGAAAGACATTTAGGAAATCAGTCGATTTGCGTTTCAACTAGACGAAGACAGTATAAAAAGGAACTTACCGCCCCAGCACGAGTGTCCAAATTCCAAGCAGGAACCTGCAAGAATAGAAAATAATGTGGCCTTAATAAATCATCATCATTCTCACAAGGCACTGAAGAGTTAAGCTATGCATTGGAGTAAATTATGACAGAGCGCCATGAACTGCCACGCCACAAGAACTCCAGCTGAGTTTCGCTGGAGCCTAGGCCATGTAGGCGTGGCAGCTGGCTTAAAAAGTTAAGAATTGCCAAGAAGTTGATGTGGTTGCTGCGTTTTCTGCTTCTATATATATATTTACGCTTTAGAGCGGGTATTTTAATGGAAAGGCTGAGTCTGGCTACAAAAGATGTGTACAGTGTCCCACAAATATATGTGTACCTCTTTAGCAATTGTCATTATTATTATAATTATTTATTATTATTATTATTATTATTATTATTATTATTATTATTATTATTATTATTATTATTATTATTGTTATTATTATTATTATTTGATTTATTTATTTTATTTATTTTTTTTTTTTTTTTTACTTTTACTTATATAAACTAGCCAGAAGTTGTGGCAATGTTAAAAGGCCAAACAAAGCTATTTAGAATTTACAATAAATATTCATTTAGAAAATTGCTTATACAAGCTATTATGCACATATGCATTAGCTGACCTTTTAATAGATCTTATGTAAACTCTATTATATACTTTTTCTTTTATTACATTCTTTTTTTTTTTAATTTTTCATTATCTAACTTTATAATTGATCTCATTATGTAAACTGCATTTTTTTCCATATGTGAATATGCGATACTTGAAAAGTTATATCACTCTAAGAGTATTTTATCTTCATTGTGGTTGTCATGGTTGCCGTTTATTTTTATATAATGCCGCGACCTGTGATAAATTTAGTCCATTACAAAGTCGTATGTTATAGCGCGTAATAAGCATGCACCTGGGTAATGTGTTGCTGAAAGCAGCTCTCAGCTGGCGTGAAGTGCGTGTTAAGGCTAAAACTAGATGCAGAGACGGAAAGAGCGAGTGAGAGATAGAGAGGGAGAGAGAGAGGGAGGGAGAGAGCTGTTATGCAGCTCAATGTCGGGGTAGAGCTATTATGCACTGTCCTTGATGCTGCAGTTCATTGTGTGGCCAAAAACTAATCGCACAAATGGATTGCCACGTTGACAAGTCCACACAAAAGACTTTGGCTTGGCTCACATGTCACACAATGAGGCGTCGAAAAGTCAACATAAGAGCAGCTGCGACACTCGGATAAGTTTACGCAATTCACCGAAGAAGCAGTAGCAGTAGAGCAGGAGCTGCTGCTGGAGCAACATTTCCTGGCAACAAGCAACGCAGCTGTGCCGTCCGTTCGTAAGTAGCCTTTGCATAAGCTTTTCCTGGCCGGTGCTAGGCATATTGATAACGGCAAACAAACGCTGCAACGTGTTGACTGGCCCGAATGAGCCGTCTATCATGCCACGAGCCATGAGCCATGAGTCGTCCATTGACTCTATCTACGACGCCCTATTTAACTGTTGCCAACGCCCCTTATAGCTGCCATATGTCAGATGTGCAATCATTTGTCAATTACTTAAGCCATGGATTAATTGTGGCCAAGCGCGCACTTCGCGCGCAGCCCATCAGAGATAGCCCCTGCTCAGGGATTTAGATGACGCATTGGCGTCCAATCGAAGGGCTGTCATTAAATGGCCAAAGGGACCTCTTATAAGCGTCTAATTAACGTGCTCCGCCACTTGGCTGACGCAGTGTGGTCAGTTGGCGTTGGCGTCGACCCTCTTCATTCCGAGTAATGTCAATTCTTTCCTTTTTATAGCCTCACAAAAGTCGCGCGTATATAATTTAAAAGAGTTACGCAATTGGGCCATAAAGCTATTTTTAATTATTGTGAGGTAAATGTGAACATAAAATGGACATTTCGGACAGGGGAATCCCTGCATTCCCCTTACAAGGCAGTTAAAAAAAGATTCCAAGCTGGTTCATAAGTCAACCTGTTGAATGAACTGCTTCAGGCGTGATTTCTTATTAGATACATTTTATATTTTAAAAAATTGTTAATATTACTAGGCATTTTAGTTTAGGAATTATGACATGATTTTTGGATTGTTTGGAGTTTTATCTGGAAGTTATTTTAATTCAACTAAATTAAGACTTTCTTTTAGAAGACGCATAAATTAGTTAAGCTAACGAAAATGAAAGGTATTTTCTAATTGGAAATATTTTAACAGTAAAAAAATATATATACTTATATATTTTATAAGAATTTATGATTATGTTTAGTTAAATTTTTCACAATTGTGCAAAATTCTACAATTTGCAGTGCATTTTCCCATTGCATTCTGAACTCTACAAATAATTTGTGCTAATCCCCACTTCTAATTGCTCAAGCCAAAATCTGTGAGCTGATAAGAGTAAGCATACATCAAACGAACTTAATATTGAAATTCCTCGCTCTTTTCACACTCCCAATAATGTATGCCTTTTGCATGTGATGAAATTGTTTGTGCTAATCGCTCGCCTAATCTGTCATCCTGAACCTAGGCCAACGCAGCTAGCTTTCCACTATGTGAGACTCAGTTCAAAGGCGAGTGCCGACAACATAGCTGCAATCTAAATTGTGGCACAGAGCTGAGGATAAGCATGGCCAGTGTTAAGCCACAACAGGCAACTACAACTGCAATGGGCTGCAGGCGCTGGCACAGCTTGAGTGGTTCACACGCCTTTTTTTTTTTTTGTGCTTCGTCACCCGAAACTGGAGCTGAGGCTATGGCTAGCTATGGCTGTTGCTATTGCTGTTGTTGTTATTTGGCACGCAATTTGGATTAATTTACGACTGCAATTAAAATCGCTGGGGCATTTGCAGTCATTTCGGATACCGTTGCTGTCTGACAAGCGACGCTGTTGACGACGCAACATAACGACAAATTATAGTAAATATGCCAAATAGGGGTTCTAACAAATGGGCGTGACTCGACACGACCAAAGAGCAACAGGAAAATGTGCATAAAATAGATAATGCGCATTATAATTTGAAAAAAGGCAAGAACTAAATAATATTAGCAGCAATATGTGTTAATCAGGTAGTTGCTGGTACTCGATTTTATGGCCGACAACACATATTATTGTGGGAAATTCTAAGAAGGCTTTTCCACGAACGCAGGGTCAACGGTACTTTTTTACAAAAATTTTTAAAAAAACCCAATTTAAAATCCCCCCCCCCCCAAAAAAAAACAACAAACAACAAAAAAACAAAAAACCACCACCCCACCAACACACAACAAAAATTTATTTCCTCAGAAGTCGGGTTTCGTTCGCTCTCGCTACCTTTCTTACTTGTTTATTATTATTATTATTATTGTTATTAAAAGCACAGAATTTAACAATAATGCTATGAAGCAGACATACATAGTATTTGAGAGATAAGTTTTGAGTCGGTCTGGCTTCTTCATGAATTTAGACCTATTTAATCGATTATGAATTGATATTATGGTCAGAAATTTGCTGATATTCAAAGATAAATTTCAATCTTCTTCCCCGAATTGTTAAGCCAGTAAGACATTCATCAAAAATTTTATAATTTATTAATGTACTTAACGACTGTTTACGATTTTAATTTTATAAGTCAATTAGTTTTTTATTTAGAGTTTTTTATTTAGCAGCATGTGGCAGTAAAACTCAGAGCGACAAATCAACAAGAATAATATAAAAGTAATCTCTAGCTAAGCATTGTATATATTTGATATTTTTAAAGCATAATTTTAGGCTGATGCATTTTTGAGAAATGAATTATTGCAATTGACGATTTGGCTTGTTACTAATTTATTTTTAAATTAATACAGTTTTCAGGAAATTCTATAAGAATCTTTTCCAAACCTATACTTGCCAAAATTTTGCTTTATATAAATGAACCCAAATGAATTTAGTTGACTCATTTCATATCCCCATTGAAACTTATCAGTAAAAAGCTAAGACAAACAAGCTAATATGATATACTATATACTAAGTCTTTTTAGGCAAAATTCGGTTTGCGGAAAAATTAAGACATTTTAAAGAATATTAAGTGTGAATTTTAAATACTGCAAATAAATACTAACTGTGACAGAGGGTTAGATAAGGTATTAAAATGATTTATTTTAAATATAAGCAAATATGCAACAGGTAATTAAACCATTATTAGCTTTATGAAATTTAATTGAAATTTAAAAGTGAACAAATGTAATGAAAAAATATTAAAAAGTCAATTGTCTATTATCAATGAATAAACAATAATTAAATATAGTTTTATTCAAATATATATTAATAAAACTATTTAAGTAGATTTATCTCAGATAGTTTTACAATATTATTTTTTATGAAATTTAACAGTAGAATATATATATTTGAATTGTCAATCTATGGTTTTTTAACTTATTTAATATATATAAAAATCTGTACACATTTTCAATTTAAATTGAAGTATAATTTCCCCTGTTATATCAATTTACCTGTCACAAGCGTGAAAAGGACCAGAAAAATAAAAATAGTCCAACTAAATTTCTGGCAGCACATTTTCAGATCGAAGTGAGCACGTTTTAAACTGTCAAAAGAAATTTGTAAGATTTCAACTGTGGCCCGCTTTCAACTTCACTTTTAATACACTGGCGATAAGAACTTTGTGCAACAGTTGCGCTGTGTGCGATGCAGGTGTAAATTGGAATGCGTGTGCTCGTAACACTTTTCGAATTGACGCCAAAATGCGTTAGACGTGCACCTTTTATAGCTCGACCAGTACACAACACATAACGGCAACGGCACAGATAACGACGGCCAATGCGAGCGACCATACACGAAGCAGATGGGCCAGACGAAGAACGACGATGGCAATGCCGCCAACGCACGACCAACGCAATGCCGCCAATGAGCGTTGCCCTACGACGAGATGACAAGCAACAGGCTGATGTGATGGCTAGGGGGGTTAGAGCTGTGATGCCCGAGAAAGGAGTTACGAACGCGTACCCAACCGAAGAAAAGGCTTTCATTTTAATGCTCTTTAAAGAAAAAACGCAATCTGAACAATTGTTTATTGTGTCCTAAGAGAACTGGGTATGGTCGCCTGTGAGGTGTCCGTGTGCTTTTGTGTATGAATAAAACTTATTCAGTGCTATTTAGTGTGTTATTTAGTGTTTAGCTACCAAATAAACATTTCATCAATCATTTAGTTTCGAACGCAATTGAATTGTATCTAATCTGTGTGTAGTCCCCGATGTGTTTATAATAGTGTTTTGATGTTTCTTGAAAAATATGCGCGCATTGGCCTACTCCAACTTGGCGAGGATGTCGCTCTCGCGGAATAGCACGTATTCGCGCTTGTCATCCATGTCCACCTTGGTACCGCCATACTTTGGCAAGAGCACGCGATCGCCCTCCTTGACGGCCACAGGCAAGTGTCCGGCTCCAACTGGATTGCGGGCACCGGGTCCGACAGCGACGACGACGCCTTGCATCTCCTTGGGCACAGAGTCCTCTGGCAGCAAAATGCCTCCTGCAGTTGTAGTCTTTACCTCAGCACGAAGTATTAAAATGCGATCAAGCATAGGCACAACTTTCTTAATTACGTTAGCCATACTTCTGCAGAGAAAAAAAAAATAAGAAAATAAAACAGAATTATAAAAAAAACAAAATTACATATAAAAAAATAAATAAATAAATTAAAACGAAAATATTTCTGCCACAATTCTTACCTCAGTATATTTAGAAATATTTTTTTATTTTTTTTATTTTTTTATTTTTCTGCCGTTTACTTCGTGTGCTAGAAACAAACTGAGCTCTATGAGGTTGGTTGGTTGTAAGCAGCATTTCAATTTCATGGCTTGCTTAGTTTTAAAATTTTATTTGGCCTACTTTGATTTTGGCTCACTCTAAAAATGCTCAAAAGCCGGCATTTTGGCTCTAAGTGTATTTCAATTGAAATGTGTGCGTATATGTGTAAAACTAGTATAGTATACTTTCTATAGTATACTTTCTAGTTGTTCGTGTGTGTGTTTGTGTGTGTTTACACACACTACGTCGCTGTTTTAATCATTTCCTGGTGATTCCGCGTTGTTTTCATGAAATTCCCACGCTGCACGCGTCAGCGCCACCTGTTGGCGCTACTGCGCACTACGAACTATATTTGCGTGAATGCGCGCGCAAATGCTTCTACGTATATGTATGTATGTGTGCATGTGTGTGTTTCCTCTTTGACTTCCCGTCTAAATGATTGGGATGAAGTCGGTGCTTTTTGTACTTCTAACTGTTATTGCTGACAACTTTTTGTTCGAATTTCGCTTTTTGTTTCCCGAATCGCTCGTAAATCAAATAATTTCACACTTTCTACGTCATTTTGCTGGCGGCCATGTGTATCAGTGGGTGTGTCTATACATGTGTGTGTGTGGCTGTTGATGTAACTGTTTGGGTGAGTGTATCGATCATTTGCTCTTGCTGCTCGATTTGTTCTATTGGCTCGTATTTGTTAGTTTAACGTGACGTACGTCAAAGAGATATATAAATCTTTAATGGGTACCTGAACTATCGACTTGAATTTGTGACGCTTGCAATAATAAACTAAGCTGCTTGATAAAAATATGCGATTTAGAGTTTAGAAGTTGAAAAACACCAATTCAGATTAGACTTTGAATTTGTTTATTCTGCAGTTAATTTTAAATTCTCTGTGAAAAAATGATGTAAAAATTGCATAAAAAATACTTCATATTTTTATGAAGAACAAATAGCATTAAGGAACCAAAATATCTTGAAAATGGGTTCTACAAAATTTTATTTTTTAACTTACCAAACAATAAAAAAATAGCAAACATATTTTAAAATAAATACTATAGGTTTGTTCCTTATTTTAATTTTTAACTAATTGATTAAACAATACACAAAAACATATTTATTTACTTTTCTTTAATATATTTAGTATTTATTATGTATATATTTTTTATTATTTATTTATGAATTGTTAGTGTTTTTTTTTGTGAACGTGTTTTTTGTATTTTTTTTTTTAATAAATAAATTATGAAGCTTAGCTTAATTAGCTTAATTATGAAGGATAGCTTTGTTGACAACAACTGAAGATATAGCAGATACAGATTAGGCTTATAGAAGAATGACAATAATATAATAATGCAAGAGTATTCAAATAGCTTCGAATTGAAATATATCGTCAATGCTATCGTAATTTGTTCTTGATTTCAGATTTATGTTCATGCGCCTGGGATAATTCCACTTGCAACAAAAACATGACGCATTTGAAATGTGTTTATGGCCAATTGACTGTGAACACGTAAGTGAATATAATTCATTGTTGCAAGGGACAATCATGCAATTACAATGAAATTTGACTAGTCCATTTGCTTGATTGCATTTTCATAAGAAATGCACCTTTGAGTACCTGAGCGACATTACGCATTCGCCCCGCTGCCAGTCGCCTGCAAGTCTTGCAGTCCGTGACCCTGAAGCGATTATAATCACAAGGGCATGGCACATGGGACATGATTAACATATTATTTATTTATGCACAGAGCAAACGCATTTGCACATTTGCCTGCAAGCCAAATCGATAAAAAAAAAACAAATTTTGTTTACGCGCAATCCAAAATATATATTTGTGTCTCACTCTCACTCTCTCTCTCCCTTTCTCTTCTTCAGAGCAGAAATGGGAAAATCAGCCCTAGAAACCCTAGAAATTGCCGAAAGAAAACTATAATTAATTTTTCTACGTATTTAGTTTTTATTACGGGTTTTTCCATTCACATCAAATATAAATACAATTCAATCCGTGCACTTCTTAAAGTTCTGTCATCATCATCAATTAAACTTGTCCTTGGCTTTCACATTGTTTACTTTCCGTTAGAGGAAACGTTTGATATTTTTTAAAAATAAATCAACTTTACGCCCATAGCTCATCAATCATCGCAATGACAGCTTGTACTATTTCCGCTGCACAAGTAAAGTTTGGCAAAACTTTTATAAAATTATGACAAAAACAATTTTAATTTCATTTTATTTTTCAGATTCTTTAGTAAAGTACTTTAATTACTTTTGTTATATATTTAATATTGTAGACAAATTGCATACATGGATTTATATAGATCTCCATACATAGACTGAATATGTATATTAATGTTGTGCCATTTGAATAGTTTTTTATTTAGTTCAAGTTCAAACATTGTGAGAACTGATTATAATAGCAGGTATTTCATTAGTAGTATAATTTATACATCATATTTTTTATATATATCTTTATAATAATATACAATATAATATTGTTTTATAATACATAATACAGTGAATGCTTCTAAACTTGAAATACGACTTTGAAAATGAATTCCTTTTACAATAGTCTTTTTTTGTAATTTTATTTACTCTTTAGTTTATATATATGAATAACGACTAGTTAGTTAGCTTGTTGCACTTACTTAATGTTAAATAAAAATACTTGCAGCACTGTGTGCAACTTCAAATAATATGAAATGCGAATATGATTAAAAGATTTATTATCTAAATTAAAAATAATTATATATCAAATAAAATAAAACTAGAATCGAACTAAAACTTGTACTAAACGCTTTGGTAGCTGTTGGTAAACAAATTGGCTAAAGACTTATATAAAACATAAACTGGCTTATTCAGAATAAAAATTAAAATTACAATAAGTTAACACTAGAAGTAAACAGGAAAACGATAAATAAATATCGATAAATGAATTCACTATAATTAGCAGTGCATTGTGCATTGCAAATTACGAAACTAGTTGCGGCCTTGCCTGCAGCGGGCGTTCATTTAGAGCTATCTTAAAGCGGCAGACAGAGAGATAGAGAAAGAGAGAGTGAGAGTGAGAGAGAGAGAGAGAGACAGAGAGAAAGAGAGAGAGGGAGAGGAATGAGGAAATATTATAAACAATTGTTGTTGCATTGCGTAATTTCAAGTAATATTACTCATACGATCAGTATTACAGACCTGCATTAGCGTGTGCTTCGACTCGGTGGAATCTCGCTGAGTTTGCGACGACGAATTGAGGGTTGTAGTGCGTCGCAAGCGGCGCGACTCTGGCTGATGGCGTGAGTTCAAAGAGCCCTTCGAGTACTTCTTGCCCAGCAGCACAGCCTGCAGCAGATTAATTAAGAAATACATAAAAAATATGTAATATAAACTGACAAAAATATAGCTGAGCACGCACTTTGAAGGCCTCGCGGAACTTGTTGCTCATCAGATTGTAGAGAAGCGGATTGATGCAGGTGGACAGATAGTAGAGCACACCCGATATATATGTCATCACCGTGTAGAGGAGCTCATGCTGATCATGGAGCTGGGCGCCCCGCGCTGGCGCATAAATGGCAATCAGACGCTGCGCGTGAAATGGTGCCCAGCACAGAAAGAAACAGATGACGACGGCAACTGTGAAACGAATAGATAAACCGAACAATTGTATTGTGTTTATATTCATAAACATCATAACGACTGTCACTGGCTGACTCTTTTTTTCGGGTCCCAATAAACGCGAGCGACTCATAAATGTCGAGCATGCCAAATGACAGACGCTATAAATTGGCCAGTGAATGGCTGATTAAACGCACACGACCTCTGCCCCCTGGCTGCCCCACAGCCCCACAGCCCCACAGCTGCGGATACAGACAAATATAGCCAGAAATTGGATATTTGGCTCACAGCCTGCGGCCATTCTACATAATTGGCTGTCATCAATGCCGAACCACACTCACCCAGCATCCGCAGCACTCGACGCGTGCCATAATGATTGAGGCGCCCACGCACCGAACTGAGCTGCGGTCCCGCACTGCTCGCCAAACCCGAGTTGGAGCCAGCATAGCGATAGAGAACCGTATCGCTTTGCACTGTCTTCATATGCTGCTTCTGGCTCCGCACACCGCTCTGACCAAAGGCCGCCGATGATCCTCCGCCAATGACACTCGATCGATACAGATGCAGGCCAATGCACAGATACAGCACCAAGATGATGGACATGGGTGCGAAAAAGAAGATGATGGTGGATAGCTGAAACGAGTGCTGCACTATCACGCGCACCACCACGCACTTGTCGATGCCGCCGTAGCTGTTGATGCCGAACTGAGCGGCTTGCGGTATGGCCGTCAGCACGGACAGCAGCCAGATGAGAAATATGATGCGGATGGCACGGCTCAGCTTACTCATGGCCTGGCCCAGGAAGGGGTGACAAATGGCCATATAGCGTTCCACGGTGAAGGCTGTTATGGTCAACACGGTGGCATTGGCGGATGTTTCGGCCAGCAGTCCGCGACCGATGCAGAAGTACTCGCCAAACACATACGGATACTTGGACCAAATGAAGTACATCTCCTGTGGAACGCCCGAGAGCAGCAGCATAAAGTCCGATATGGCCAACGAGAACAGATAGTAGTTGGTGGCCGTGTGCATTGAGCGATTCTTCTTGATCACAATGCAGGTGCTGATGTTGCCCACGACGCCGGTCAGGAAGATGAGGCAGTAGACCACCGTGACGGGTATGACAATGGCCAGGGGATCGCGCTGGGCGCCAAATAGTTGGCTAATTTCTGACGTGTTCAGATTGATGGCAGATGATTCTGTTGCCGGCGACATGTTTGCTTGAAATTTTCCTTCAACTGTGCGCTTTTTTGTTTATATTCATTCAAAATTTCCACTTGCGCTGGAATGCCGCGATCCGCTTAACTGCCAATATATCCCCATATGCTAATTATTATAATTCGATGTCACGACTAAGGTAACAGCGCCACAGAACTTAAGCTAGCCAATCGACTCAACTCGTTTCTTGACTGACACGCAACACACACACAACAGACGACACAAAAATATCAAAGTATATTGCCAGCGAGGTCGTGTGTTCGAATCCAGCAACGTTGCCAAATGCCCGCCCAGCGATTGCTACGAGCACTGGACGCTGGACGCTGCGTTCATTTGATTACAGCTGGCCAAGCAGCTCGCAGCTATATGACAATACTTAAATGCATTGACTTGGCTGCATTCAGTTGCCTCTATCCGAGCTGTGAACCCGAACCCGAACTCGAACTCGAACCGCACGCTAGCGCGCTCTGAACTTATCTGATAAGCAGTGGCGACAATTTCATTCAGATTTCTATCCACAATAAGCAACGACGACGCGTCGCTGCTGCTGTCGCTGTCGCTGCCTCTGCCACTGCCATTGCCTCTGTCTCTGCCTCAGTTGCTGCCGGTCGACATGTGCATATTTGTAAGTGCTTCGCTCTATCCCTGGCTTTGTTTGTGTTTTGGCCACAATTTCTCATAGTCGCAAAAAAACACCAGCCAGCCAGCTAGCCACCCACACCCCGATGCCAACACAAACAAGAGCAGCAATAAGAAACCCCACGATGACGGCTGGCAAAAAGTTTCATTCTATGCGTTTTGTCAGTGCCAGATCTGTTCTCCTCCGTTCCACATAGCTGACGAGTGACACTTTCTGTGGCCCCGTCATACATATATATCATTCATTTATATTATTTCGTTTAGCGCCACCTTAACTAACTGAACACCCAACTTCCCTTGCCGGCCACGTCCCTTCCCGACGATGTCAAAGTGCGTGCGTTGCTTTCGAAATAGTTGCACACACACACACATAGAAGTTGATATATACACATACACAAGGCAGCAGCACACACATGATTGCATAGATGATGATGGTGCCTGCCACTAGCTATGTGTGAGTGTGTGTGGATGAGCGTAAGCTTTAGCAATTGCTTGCCTAGCATGCTTTAAAAGCTCTAACTGCAACTTGTCTTTTCTGTTCATACGACAACTTAACTTCATCTAGCTGAAACATTCGACAGATTTTAGAGATCGAAAGTTGCACTAATCGATATTCAGGCTATTAGAGATACAAATTTGGATTTTAAATTTCAAATTTTGCCAAAATATGAGCTGATACTAGGTTACTCAACTTTGTTGGCCTGTGTTATTCACTACTCGTGAATATTTGATTATACAAAGATTGCTTGCATAAATTTAATTTATACTCTTATTAGCAATCTATAATAATCTGAATAATATTGAATGCTTCAAGCGCAGCCTTTGTTCCAAGTCAAAGTCTAGAGTCCAATCCATATTATCTCAGGCAGTTTTAAGCGTTGAGTTTCGTTAACTTACAGAGATTGCAAGTATTTCTTAATGGCTCCGAGCTTCTTTTACCCGAACCCCAATGCAACTCAAGAATACTAGAAGCAATTTGATATTGATAGACAAATAGATCAAGATGCAACATCAATTTTATTAAGTTATGTGATAAAACGTTTGGTAAGACTTAAGAAAAATCATTTGAATTTAAGAGACACATGAACACACTCATATATTCTCTATATCGATCGCCAAAGACTCGATCAAAGAAAGTCAATAAATATATCTTTAAACCACTGGACACTTATTCAACCAGCCTTCACCGAGTGCGGGGCTCGGAACTTCGTTCGTCGTCACCTATTCAATAGACATTTATTTACCAATGCATTACATAAAAGTTTCTATTCGGTTAATTATAAAGACTTGGCATGAACCAATCGTACAATATATATTCAATCAACAACACATACGAAATATCTATTGGGTTGCGCATGACACTAATTGTATAGTTGTAGTATATATCAATATATGTATATATATATATAGGTATTTAATAGTTTGTATATAATATCAAACTACAAAGTATGTTTTCTTAAAATGTATTCATTCTACTTCTTCACGTTATATCATACACCTAAGTATGATATGGAACTGGTAAACTAAAATAGAAACCTTAAATCAATACTTTCTTAAATCAATTTCATTCTTTTCTTTTCAAACCACAGATCTTTTAGCTGTCAGCAAAACAACCTATTCATATTTACGACTTTTTCAATATCTTTATAAATTAATTATAACCACAATTTCTTTGTGCTACACAAACTAGGATAGTTGAAAAAATTAGTTTTTCTCTTTTTATGAATAACCTTAAGTTTTAAAATTGTAATTTCTATTCGTATATATGTATGTATATATTTCCGAAACTTGTGTAAAATTCAACTGATTTGTACAATCAGAGGGCTGTTTCTGGCTTGCAAAGTGGGAAATCTTTTGCTTAGTTTGACTTGAACAAAGCTCGATTGATGTACTTTTCTGCAGCAGGTGCTCATCTGATATACTTCTCTAGCATATTTGAAGTGAACGGGAAATTTTGTATACCACTCTGTCGAAACATATAAGCAAAGTCTTCAATAATAGTTAAAAGCTACAAAATACTTAGGACTAACTGTTTTAGGACTTGCGGATCATTTAAATCGATCAAATTTTACACAAGTTTATGTTTAAGATTTGGCATTGTATAATGTAAATTCGGATAAATATATGTATATATGTATAATATATATATATATATGTATATAAGTATATTAGATCAAGGTGCAAGTTCGCAATGGGCGGCATAGAATAAATACATCGATATATCGTTATGATCTTTATGATCGTTATTTTGCTCATTAATTACTTTTGACACTTAGAATATATTTTATATATATATAAATGTGTATGTATATCTGTTCGAAATGTATAACTCACAATATAAATAAATGTCTTGTAGTGAAGCTCGATAAGTTAAAGTAAGTCTAAGCTTTACTAGTATTTCCCAATTCTGTTTGGGATTATTATAATTATATTTTGATTTATCACAAAACAAAAAAATATTAGCTATTTCCCAAAAATATGGCATTTCTTGAAGAATTTTGACTCTTTGAAATGATTGGTTTCATTTATTTAAAGGTATGATAGTAGCATGACTTTTTGGCTTGAACTATTGTTGACTTGAAAACCGTAGCAGTCATAGGAGTTATTGTTATTGTATATATGTATATGATGTATATATATATATGTATATCTGTATATATTATTATCTCAACTAATTGTTGATCGAATTACAACATTTTCTCTATATATAAGTATATGTATATACGTATATGATTTCACCTAAAGTTTACGACATTGTGGAGCACGCTTTAATGTTTTGTAAGAACCTAAATATATAAATACAGATTATATAACTATGAAATGCAACAAAATAACATAATAGAAACGAAAAGGAAACATGCAAAGAACAATTAGATTAGAATAGCTATATTAGAATATAGTAGGTAAGTAATATAATGTAGAAAATTATTATTAAATTCAGATTAAACTCGGAATAAAAGTAGATTCGATCGAATTGCACAGGTCGGGTTCAAATAACAATTTCGATTATTTCCGGTTCGTCTTCGTCATCGGTTCCCCAGCCAGCGTGGGGATTGTCCTCGTCTAGTCAGTGAACGCACCTTTCCTGCTATAGCGTAACATGCTTCAATTCAGGCAGCTGCCGCGACAGAATCTTCAGTGCAGCATCGTGGTCGAGTCCATCAATAGTGCACGCAACCAAATCCCTCAGATTTCGGGCATTCTTAGCAATGTACTTGAAGGCTTGCAAAGTGAGCATCGAGCAGTTGCTTATGGTGAGGCTGCGCAAGCGTTTCAAATTGGCAGCAATATAGCCCACCGCATCGTCATTGATCAGCGAACAGCTGGCCACGGACAGCTTCTCCAAGGCTGGACAGTTGACACTGAGTGCAGCTATGCCATTGGCCTCCAAACGATTGCAGTAGTCCAGTGTCAAGTTCTTTAGCTCCGGCAGATATAGGGCTCGCTTCAGCAGCCGATCCGTCAGATTGCGACAGCCCCGAACATTGAGCTCATTCAAGCCGCGCAAGCGACTGATTGGCGCCGGTTGAGTGCCAAAACCAATAAAGCCCATATCAGTTACCTTAATGCAATGGTCGATCCTTAATAAACGCAGCAGAGTCTGATGACGAAAGATGGTGGAAAGAGTGCGATCGGTGGTTGCCTGCTTGCAGTTGTCCAGACTGAGCTTGCGCAAGTTGGGCAGACGCTCCATCAGTATGCACATTGACGTCTCATCGATGAAGCACACATCCTCCAAGAAGAGCTCCTGCAGCGTATAGTTCACCTGAGTGGTCAGGCCCTCGATGAGACCCCTGCCGGTCAATGCGCGGCAATAGGCCATGGTTAGCGACTCCAGGCAGCCGTTCATCTTACGCAGCGCCGAAACGCACTGCACATCCAGCTGAACGCAGAACATGAGATCGAGAGAGCGCAGAGTCTTGTGCCACTTGTGAGCTACATTGATCAATATATCATTTGTTAGCGATAGCATGCCAGTTAAATCGAGGTCTTCGAGTTTGCTCGATTCGGGAATCGCGTCTAGAATATCATTGAGGAGCACTAGATGACAATTGCCAGAGAGTTTAAGATTGCGTAGATTATGCATTCGCTTGAAGGCCGCACGCCATGGCAGAGTTTCGATGCCCGGCGAGCAGCTGAAGAAGAGGTCGACACACTCCAAGCTCGGCGCATGATCGTGGAGCACCTCCAGCAGTGCGGTCTCGTTGTTTCGGCGATACTCGAACTGCAGGTGACGCAATCGCACCTTATTCTCACTGCGACGCAATTGCATCAGCATCAACATCTTCAGAGTTCCGTCCAAGCTGACGCCGTCGCACTCGAACCTGGTCAGATGTATGAATTGTTTCATATTGATGCCATCGATGGTCATGTTGACATCATCCAAGAAGCTGGTGGAAACTATCTTCAAGACCTTCAAGTTCGGCAGTTTGCCATCCATGTTGCGAAACACTGGCGCATGCCGAACCTCCATTTGCTTCACCTCCGGACCGACCATCTTCAAGAACTGCGACAATTCGGGACTCTGCGTCAGATTACGCAACTCAACGTCATCGAAACGCAAATATGAAACTCCACGCTCCACGTGCGCCTTCATTGCATTCAGATTCTCCTTGGTAACAATCACCTTGCCTTTCGATGTAAAGTACCGTCGATTGACCAATTCGCGACAGCGCCAAGATACCAAGCGCAGCTGCTGCAAATCTCTAAACGACAAATAGGTCATAATCTCGATCCATATGTCATTGGGCAGCTGCTCTATGTGCATCGGCACACGTTTCCCATCTTGGCTCAATGGCATGAGCGCCCTGCTAGTCCCAGCGGCCGCCTCCATGTCCGGATCAACCTTGTTGTCCTATAAGAATTTGTTGTGGGAAATAATGAAAATTTAATAAAAGCTTGACTGAAGCTAAACCAGACTTGAATCTGATCGATATTGATGATGCTATTAAAACTTGTATATATGCAAATTATATTTATATTATTTATACTTATTAGTTAGTTATTTCCCTTAGTTGATATATTAGCTGTTAATTTGGTTGCAAAACTAGTTAAATAAATAAATTACTAATAATATATTATAAAACAAACCTTCAATTAGTGAAATTTTCTTTATTTTTATAATTTTTTTTCTAATGCTGCCTAGACCAACTGTTGCTGCCTGTTACCCTATAAGAACTCTTTGTGGGTAATATCTAAAAAATATATATTAAAGATTAAAATTGTAAATGTTGTATTAATTATGTTGGTATATATTGTTAAATTTATAAATTATTTAATTCGGTTGGTTTTAGATTTTTTACTCCGTTAATATTAATAATAATAATAAATTTTATTTTATATTATAGATAATAATAATTATTATTATTATTTATTAATATTATTTTCTTAATCATGATTTAAAAAATACAAACCAATTTAATAAATTATTTATATAATATATAAATATATTAATAAATAATAATAATAAATTTTATTATATAAATTATTTTTAATAATGATTATTATTATTATTTATTAATATTATTTTCCAATTTCCAACCAATTTAATAAATTATTTATTAATATATATTTTTATTTTTATTTCATAAACTCTTTAATTATTTTATCTTTACTATTTTTACTGCACGAATATTGTTTATTAATTTTTTTTCCTATTCTCCAAGTATATAGCAGCTGCCTACGCAAAACTTCGCAGTACTCATATATAGTTGAAGCTTTCAATATTAACTCTTAATACCAAGGGTTAAAACACCCACTGGCCTCGGTGCAGGTGGGCTGGCCCGGCTGTCCGGGCTGCAGCCGTTAGCTGTTGCTATGCACCGCAACATCAGCCCGGGCATAGCCTGGCTTGTTTACCAGCCGAACATCCATGTACATGGTATGTGTATAGATACAGAAATGCATGCATGCTTCGATTGCAGCTAAACCCACACAACACCCACGGAGATGCAATTGGGATACTTTTTCAGTGGTTACGGTTACCAGAGGGTTGATGGCGCGACGCCTACACAATTTTCACTGACATACCTGGGTATCGGCGGGCCTTTCCAAAAACAAAATTCTGCCCCGGTTAATCCTCACCAGTCCGCTCGTAGTCAAGTTGTTTCCCATCCAGACAATTTAAGTTTTCGTATTAAGCAATCCAGATATAAATATTATCTGCGTTGAATTGCGCATTTATGAATGCGTCTTTCGAATAAGTCTGTGGTCTGCCGTTTGTTACCCACTCGGCTTGGGATTTCAAGCGCTGTTTTTCAATAGAATTTGTATAATAATACTCTTTATTTATTATTTCTCATTCAATCTACTCATGCATTTCAATTGCAGTTAAAGTTTCTTCTGTGACAACAACCTGCTCACTGCTCGAACTACAAAACCCGAATACCAAGGGGAACAAAAGCCACGCACTGCCCAGACAGCTGTGTATCTAATAATGAAAATCAAACTGCCAGATACTTTTGTGCATGCTGATAGATAATTTACCGTGGCAACGCATGCTCGCATGCTCAGCTCGCTCTCACTGTGCGCTCTCTTCAAGACGCGCCCTCTCGCTTGCACTCAAACTGTTGCTCCCCCTTCTTAGTCTTGCGGTCCCACTCTGACTTACGCTCAGTTTTTGTTTATGTTTGCTGCTTGTGACCCAGTTCCGAAAAACGAGAAACTTATATTTTGGGCCGGCAGTGACCTTAGTGGTTGCTTGGAAACGAAAATTCTATTCAGTTTGTCAAGTGTGCGGAAGGGCTGGTCTTTTTAGAATTACAAATACAATAAATATGTGTCTAAGCCGAGCTAACATTGAATTGCCAAACAAATGTGTCATTAGCCTTATGACATCAAACACTGAAAGCAAGAGCATGTCTATTAGTATAATGAATGAATATTCTGTGCTTTATTTACCTTTTGAAATTGTTGAATTTCAACAATCTATTTGACGCGTAGTTTAATCTTTGCTAATTCTAATTATATTTCAGTATATTATAAATTTAACTTTATGTTCTCATCGAAGCTTAGGCAACATTTCTAAATTGTATTAAATATACTTACTTCAATACTGACTTTTATTAATATTTTAGACTTTACTCCATCTATAAGCTTTTTCAACATTTCTATTCAATGTATATATTTCAGTTGCCCTAGTGACAAAGTTAAGTTCCATGAATCGCGGCCAACTTCACGTCTTGAGTACGTGCTGCCAGCTTATTCATAAGAGATGTTTGTCAATGTAACGGAAAACTTCAATATCCAATTTTCTTGATACGGCAACCTTGTTAAATGTAAATACATACACACTCTCTTAAAATAATATTTGATTTATTCTAGTGTATATACATATAAATATATAGTTTTTTTTGCTTTAAAAAATTACGTGATTCTATCAGAAAACGCATTTATTAATCATATTTACTGAAAACTTAAGTAAATCTAGCTGAGATTAATTATATTAATTAATTATTATACTAAGCATATATGTAATTTATTTTTCTAAGTAATAATGCGCGATCAATCAGTAGCTAAGCCTTCATAGCCAGACCTGAGCAATTCGGACAGAGTCGGCGCAGTCGCCTCTAAGGATGCGTCTGTTTGCCCAGACGCAACGAGGGACGACGCATGCCGGTTCCGGGCACTGCTGTGGTCAGACGAGGCAGGCGCGAATTCACTGGCGGGCCCATTAGCCGATCAGGACCCTCCGCCACAATAACGTGCTCGGCATGACCTTCTATGGCCGGCAAAGGCGAGGCGGGTGACCAATCGGAGCTGGAACTGGAGCCCGGTGAATCGGAACTGTAACAAAGTGCAATTGTTGTTAATTTTTTGAGGCACCTTTCACATCAACTTATTAGTTAGCTAACCTACCCAGCGGTGTATATGGGTGGCAGCTTCTTATCGTAGCTGCTCGTGCTGGGCGTAACAACTCCCGCGTGTATCTCCTGCTGATAGAGACCGTAGAGTTCACGCAATTCATCAGGCAGCTCCACGTTGCCCTCCTCGATGAGTCGACGCTGAGAGCTAATGATGTCCTCGCACAGCCGCCTCTGCCGTTCGGCACGCAGCAACTGCAGATCACGACGTCGCAGCTCCGCCTGACGCGCCAGCCGCTCCGCTTGCAATGAGACCTTGTCCGCCTCCAGCTCGTGCACTCGGCAGAGCAGAGCGAGCAGCTCGCGCTCCTCATCGCTTGTGATGCGCTCCGGAAGCTCCTGAGAATGCACGAAATTCTATATATAGTTTATGCTATAAAGCTATCTCACTCACGTCCTCTAGTTTGACGCCCTTCTGGCGACACTGCTCCAACTCGTGTTCGGTGTGTTCACGAATGTCTTTATAACGCCTCGTCTCCTTCTCAATAGCTGCCAGTTCGCCCCACGCATTTTTCAAAGCCACTGATCCCTCTGACTCAATGTCTGTTAATGAGGATAAAGAATAAATATTTAGTATATTAGTATACTTATATATAGCGAAGAGAGGTACAGAGAGTATTTTTGCTCAGCTTTATGAACTCGTTGAATATTTTGCATAGAACTCTTTGCTCACCATCTTCGCCGGGTGCATCATACAGCTTGCCGATGCGTCCCTGCCAATGGGATATGATCATGTGCTGTCGCTCGGCATCCAGTTCCAGGCCCAGCAGATGACTCTCTGCCTCCAGCAGTTTGCGACGCAGCTTCATCTGCTGCTTGAAGGTCAGCACAATCTGTTCACGCAGATAACGCAGCTCCGTCTTGCGCTGCTCGTTGTGCTCTTCGCTGGGCGGCTGCTGTGCTACGATTGAGGCGGCAACAGCTGCAGCACCGCTGCGCGGACGATCCGTTAGCATTTTGGTGCGAAGGCGGGTGACCTCGTCTCGCAGCTCTGAGACCAGGCTCTGATAGTGTTTGGTGGGAAAGTTCTTGAACTCATCTATGTAGACGGAGCTCTGCAGCTTGGTGGTGATGCTGTTTGCGCGGTCCGCATACACCAGGGTGTTCTTGGTCTCATCACGATGCTTGCTCTCGGGCGCAACGTGGGCTATCATAACCGTCTTGCAGCGGCCACTGAGAGCCTCTTTGAGCAGACGCGTGAGCTTCGAGTCCCGGTAGTTCACATAACGAGCCCCGCCGGATAGTGCATTGATGCAGTTGCCCAGGGCCAGTAGACTACGATTGATGTGGGCGCCCTCCTGCAAGCGCTTGCCCCGATTCTTAGTCTTCTTGGCCCGCTCCGAGCCGGCCAGATCAGTAAGGAAGAGCCTGCCCTGCTTGGTGCCAAGGGCCGTTCGGGTTTGCACGGTAATACTAAGTAGGGCATGACTGCGTGATGAGGTCTGGTTGGCCGCAGTTGGCTCCATTGTTCTGGCCTTGTTGCCCTTGATGAGCAGACTGACGACCTCCTTGCGACTGGATGTCGTGATTTCGGAAAGACCAGCAACTGTAATCCGTTGACCCCTGTGATCTTCACGCAATTCCAGCGGGCCACCCGGATTGAGCAGGTCCCGTATTAGCTCATTATAAATTTCCAGATATGATATTGATACCTTGGAGGAACTCTCCGGTCCAGCTGCCTCGATGTGCCCAAAAATATCCTCAATGGCGCGCACCATTAGCCCAATATCCTGACTGCTCACGTCCGCCTCATAACCAACGACTGCTGTCGGCCCGCGATCCGCCGTTGAGGGCTTCTTCCGCGGCACAGGCCCCAGCATTGTATGTGTTTTGCCAGAGCCTGTGGCGCCATAGGCAAACACTGCCGCATTGTATCCATTCAGGACATCTTTTACCAGTGGCGCTGTCGTGGTTTTGTACACCTGCTCCTGTGTGTCGTTCTCTTTGAAGACGTGGTCGTATGTGTATTTACGTGGCCGACTCTTGCCGCCGTCGTCATAAAGCAGGGAGCCGCCAGAGATGACCTCAATGCAGCGCTCGGTGGCCTCCAAGCTCGGGCGTACACGCACCGCCACCTGGGCAATGTGAGTGGAATGGAATGGAATGGCATAGAATGAAATGAAACTTAATTTCTCTTCGATGTTCGATGTTTGGGTCACTTACCACTAATCGCTCTTCCTGAACAGGCTGTGCGGTGGCCAGCTGGCGCCCTTGGGAAGATGTGCTGCCACCGCTGCTGCCCGACCAGCTGCTGCCACCAGCGCTAGCCGCCATCTTTGATCAGTTGACTGCCCTTCACAGGTGTGCCTCGTGCCTTTCAAATGCTGATAACCTGCAACAAGGCGACAACAACAACAACAAATACTCACAAATGGTGTCAATTTGTTGTCAACAATCGTAAAACTGTCATTAACTGGGTGTTTCCCAACGTTACCAACTCCCGCCTACGCCTTCAACTAGTCGTAATGGATTGTAAACTTTGGCGCCAAGGTCTTCCTGCCATGAACATGACTTGGCTTAATCGATGTTGATGTTGTTAAGCGAGTTTGGCTGGTCAAAGTCCTGCGGGCTTTGTTAACGGCTTAGCGTGCGCCATAAATTAAGCCGTGAACTTGAACACCTTCTTTGCATTTGCGTGTCCTCGCATGTAAATCAACGAATATTAACTCTTCAAGGGTTCGATGGCAGCTCAAAAAGCCAATAACTTTCCAGATGACCAAGCTGACCAACCAGGAAGGCGGCGTGAAAAGACCTTGTCTCAAAGGAATTCGTCATATATATTCTATATTCTTAAGAGATCTTTTACTTTGAGCTATTAATGAAGCTTAAATATAGACTTTCACGGATTCATAGTATCAAGTCTATCAATGGGAAAACTAAAACTAAGAATTTGAGACTTTTAGGAAAGTTAGAAATACTGGGCTATACCTGCAAAGATTTCTATAGAAAAATAACAAATAAAAAAATAATAAAAATATAATTTTAATTTTTTTTAAGAAGCTAAGATAAAAATTCTCTCATTGCTTTTGAGCTGCCAAAGTAGTTGTAAGAGATTCGTTTTTAACTGAATAATCACAAAGAAAAAGAATTAAAAGGATTACCCTTTCATAGCTTAAAAAAATAAAAATAAAAATAAAATAAAATAAATAAAAAAATATATAAAAAAATGTAATAATAATAAAAATTGCACTGTTAATAATAAAAAAAACTTTACTGCAATTTCATTAATGTTTAATTTGAGCTTGATAAAGAAAAATAAACACAATTTATTTACTATGAGTTCAATAAATGAATGAATAATATAATCATAATAAACTTCTTCTACTGATATACCTAATTCTGAGTTGCAAAGCCAAATTTAAGTTTTTACTTTTTTAAATTCTTAATTAATTAGAAAATTACTTGCACTTGATATGAACGATAATTGCTGGCCATCTAGTAATATCTGTATATTCCCATCTGGCAATAAATTGTATTTTGCGTTAATTACAAGCTGACCTCGGCTAATTAAATAGTTATCTAGAATGAGTATCACCTGGCGCACACATAGTAATAGGACCACCCTCACCAGCTTTCACTGCAATTGCGGCCACCCGATTTTGTTTGGCTGTGTATTAATTATAAAGTGTGTTCAAGTGCGGTCAATATTTGAGCGTCAGAATACATGAAATATTTAATGAATTTCAGCCTATAAATCGTTAATATATCAAACTGAGTTTTCGTATAAACAAACACTGAAGCATGTACAAATTACAGGCCTTCAGTGTCAAAAAATAAAAACAAATCGAGCAGTTCTCGGATACGCCCACCGACAACTAGGTCTTTGTAAATTAAGTAAGTAGCAATACCCAATATATCGCCTGAGACCCAAAGTATCTCGAATTTGATATTTAAATCGATTGTCACAGGCGAACGATTCATATGGTTCAATCAATTTCAACTTTCTTTTTTATCAACAATTTACTGCTGCTTCTATTTATATACCCTGTAAATATGATCAACAATTCGATGTGCATAAGCTATTATTAATATTCGCGTAAAGCTAGAAATTTTATATAATTTGTTTGGCTAGAAACATATAAGACAAAATATTGATTAAATAAATGGCTTAGTGTTTGAAAATGATCTTAATCAGCCAAAGAGAATTTATTTGAAGTGAACTTGTATTAGTTCATGCTCAAGATATGTTAGAAAGCTTTAGAGTTTGTGGCTAACTGTGCGTGTTGTTCAGCTCCAAGCTATATCTTTAGTCAAATATAGGATATCATATCATATTCTTGCTTAGAACGACGAGCCGAGTCGATTTTGCATTATTATTATATTTGATTGATATATAAATGATTATAATCTCATATCTTGGTACAGGGTATCTCTTGGTCGCGCAATCTCTGCTAGAGCACTCATACTGCTTTGCTATTGTCGCTTATTGAAATTGTGTAAATTGCCCGCAGGCACGAAATGGGCTAAGCTCAGTTGGTGTCCAGCTGAATAGCTATACAGAAATGTATTTGTCTTTATGTATGTGGGTGTATGTTAGTGGCTAACCATGTTTTTGGATTGGTTACTTGACGTTGTCGCATGCTCATTGTTAATGTTTTAATATTTTGAGAGACCGCAGATTTGATTTCGGTCAGGAGAGTTCGCGACAAAACTTAGCCCAGATTGCGCCCAGCGATAGGCAGCACTGCGCTTGCCTGAATCGTGGGGGCAGCCCCTGCATTATGTGTCTAGAGTATACATATATATATAAGGATTATATTCATATTGAAGCTCATTAGTGGCCAGTAGGCCACTCACACCTATATATGCATGTATGTATGCATATCAGTGGCAGCGCGTGCTCCAAATGAGCTCCACCATTTTTCATTGGCATTCCTGTGTGCTTCAGGTACATTTCCCAGCCCAACTATCGCATATTGACAAATTGCTGAGCGGTAAACAAATTTCGTTTACATTTGCTACGAAAAATCAGCGACAAGACATACATTTGTTTATTGTGCACACGCCCATTAAATGAAGCTCTGCATACTCGAAAAGATTTGTAGTAAATCTGTTCTATTAAATATTATTACAACTGCAAAGACAAATGACAGAATTATTGAATTTCAATTCAATTATAGCGAGATTCTAAGTTGCATTAAATTTCAATTTAATTCCTTTGTTATCTTTTATGTTAAAACTTTCAACTTCTGCATCTCTTTGCACATCTAACTAATTCAAATTTATCAAAATATTAATTTCGTGGCTGTTTATTATTTAGGAAATCATGTTGATCTGCTTCGAATAAAACTCTTTTACAATAATTATAAGCTTGTGCAGTAGCAGGGCTCCAGGGATTGTGATTGATGGCCAGCAGTTGTGGCAAATAGTTAATTACTCGAGCTCAGTTGTAGGTGTATTTGGTGGCTATTTATAGAGTCCATCAAATGAAATGGGTTTGGCTAATCGTCATAATATGAAGTGCTAGCCACAGAGTGAGTTTTAGCCATCCACAAGTTTGGTGCTGGCTTCAAGGGAAACGGTTAACCTTCAAGTTGAGCAATTAGTCAACACAATTAAAAAACTCAAGACGTTAACGTCTTGGCATGGGAGGTGTGCGTGCCGCAATCTCAAGAGTTTGTCCTGGCTTAGGATGGGGGCCAACTGCTTTGCTTTGTTTGCAGTGCCGACGAAAGTTTTCGCACATTTGAAAACAAAATGACGCCCGGTTGGCCCCAATCTTAGCATGAAATAATGTAATATTTTACAATTCAGCTATAAGTAAATGCAATGCGAGCTGAGATGGCCGCGATAAGCGCCTCCAAGTAGGTCAATTATATGCGCAAGCAGCTGAAGCACCGCCAGGACCAACAGTCGCTCATAACTGTAGTATGCCGAAAGTTATCATCGATTAACTTAAATAAAAGAGCCAGGCAAAGTTTTTCAGCACCTCTGCAGAATGCCGCACTTACGAAATGTTGTTTGTTCACCAACTATTTGAATATTACGGCAGGGTCTAAATAAATAAAAATATTTCTATACACATATATGCGTTATGTATTTGTTTATATAGACACTTTCGAGAACACTTGACTCGCGCCAACAGCGAACCGTTCGCGTGGACTGACAAAACTGAACTGAACGTCCACCGGCTCTATTGGACTCTCTGGCCTGGTCTACTCTGGTCAAATTATAGGCATAGAGTACGGCATACCTGGCCGGGGTTATTGGATACACCCCAAACTGCCGGCTAGCTCAGCTCTGTATTGTGTACCATGTTTTGTTTTGTTTTGTTTGTATGTCCTGGCCGCATAGCTCAATCAATTTCTCAGTTGTTGTTTTTTTTTTTTTTTTTTTTGGTTCTACTCTACTCGTTTTGTTTTGTATTGTTGAAATGCTAATGCGCCATTTTGCATACATTTCTTTGACGTTGGCCAGTTCAGTGTTCGTCCAGGTATTCTTGAATGTTAGTGGATTTGTAATTGCTGGTCTACATGGGTATGACGCCAGCCATACTATCCCAAGACTCTTGAATATCAATAAGTTGTTAATATAAATTGAAGCTCTACTGGGCACTTCATAATGCTAATTGCTTAGGTCTACATAGTTGTCTATAAGACTTTCCAAAACTAGGACAAAGAAATTTGTTAATTTCATATTCATTAAATGCGGATACATATGATGATATAATATATAATATATGTTTTAATACTTAAATTTATTTATCAATGCAAAAGTCAAACCATAATAATAAAATAAAGTTGCAAAAAAAATAATGAAACTGTTATTCGATGAAAAGTAAAAGATATTAAATAGAAAGTCTTTGAAATAAAAATAATGTTGGATTTATTATAATTACAGATATTATATTTATTTATTTATTCATTTCATTTTATTTATTTATTTTTTTTCATTTAAAAAGTTGCTTAAAAAATCAATATCAGTGTATTTCTTATATTATTTTTATTTATTTATTTTTTTCCAACAGTTAAACCTTTTTTAAGCTTTATGCAAATCACTTAAGGCTACAGTTTTTGCTGCGACAAAGTGGAATCCAGTTGGCCGCCGGCGCCTGTCCGGAAAACTAGAAACGTTTCCGCCCCATCGATCTCATACCATGCCGCAATGAGTTGACTCAAGTCGAGTGAATAAGGCTTTTTGATAATAAATGTTGTGCCAGTAAAAAAGTGTTACACATCAACATGAAGGCATTAATTTCCGCGTCCTCTTGGCTGGAGATATGCTGACCCGATTTAGCATATTGCGAGCGCGACATTGAAATGCCAATTGTTTATAGACATACATGCAGCAACGGGAAATTGATTGATTGATAGAATTGGGCGGGATAAGTGTTGGCATTTGTAAATATTTTATTGAGAGCAGTCGAGCAGTCGAACAGTCGGGCACCCACGCCATGCATCACTCACTGAGCCGGAGCCAGGGACGGCCTCACATTAGCCTTTCAAGCTGAGCACTTTCGCTGCACGTCCGAGTTTTCATAAAAGATTTTCGAAGCACACGTGCATCCGGCACGGAAAGGTCGAAAGGTCCTTGGTATGCAAACGAGCAATGCCAAATTGCATGGTCAAATAAAGAAGGGCTTAGAAATTTGAAATTTTTATTAGCTATTAGACCATATAATGCATGTGGAGCAGTGTATACTATATTATATATGTAATTTGATTTCTTGTATTTGCAATTTCACTTTAACTAAATCTTTAGTATGCATTAACGCAAAATAATATTCATATATGCATATTGCTGTGTTGTAGTAAATAATTATATGAGTGCATAAAAAAATGCATAACCAATTGGCCAATACTTAAATGCTAAAGGCTAACTGAAATTCGTATAACCTACGATACTGCGGGAATTGGGGGTCTGGTGGAGGCGTGGTGCAAGCGCAATGTAAACAATAAAAACCATTTTAATACAAATTGTGGTAAGCGCCAGCGGGTATTAAACCACTTTATACTTGGGACCGAATTCGTCTATATGTCAGTATAATATATAGTTCATATAAATATATATGTTGCATACATATATATGTTCTCAGTTTCATGAATTTTGTATTCCTTTGGGCTATTTTCGTCTATTAGATTATATAATTAGTTTATAGTTTGTTTACTTTATGTAGAAAATAGCGAGCGCTCTCATATAAATGCTTTGAGAATTGTAGCTGGAGTGTGCGTGAGAGTGTGTCCATGTATGTGTGTGTGTGTTGTGTATGTGTGTGCGTGTGTGAGCTTACATATTTAACAATATGTAACTCACTAGTGGAATACTTTTTATAGCGTGCGCTGCGGCTATAGTTGTATAATTATCATTATCAATATGCGCAAATTGTTATCATCTGCGTTATAATGCATATTATTGTTATTGTTAATTCCGTTGGCAGTGCTTAAACACATGGTTCGACATAATTTCCCGGAAACAGGCCGGTAACACCATCCATAACACCCTCCCACCAGCCATCGTCGTTCTTCTTCAACACATACAGAACCGAGCTTTCCTGGAAGCTGAGCTCGTCATCCTTGTCAGCATAATAATCGTAAATAGCCACCACTAAAAGCAAGTATACAATATTGTATATCAGGATATGTATATATATATAAATGTTTTGGTATTTACCCTTTTCGATGTAGTTTTTGGGCACCCAGCCAGGTAAATTCTGATCCTCCGGCACAATGGGCGCCAATTGTGGGCCCGTTGAAGTGCGTGGACGTCCAAAATCTTGGTGCTCATCCTCTGGCGGCGGCGGTGGAGGCAATGGCGGCGACTGCGATCCAGGGCGCGCGAAATTCAAACTGAAATGATTTCTAGGCACACAAAAGAATTAACATAAACCTTAACTTAAGTCTTAGAAGCATGCAATTTACCTATTCGGATTCCTGTGAGCAAGCAGATGGCATTAAAATAAGGTACGATATGAGTTACATATATAGTACAAGCAAACAATGAGAACATGCTATATGTGGTTGCTTACCTATTAATATTGCGACCCAGGGTGTGCATGCCAATGTGACTCTGTTCGGTCATCTCGTGCTGCGAGACGGTCAACGGCGAGGGAGGCGCTGCTAAGGGTAAGCATGAGAATTTTCAATATTTTCTTTTCGCAATTCAAGTCAAATCGCTTAACTTACGCGGCATGCTGCTCCTGTCGTCGTAAGTTGTGGGCGGCGGCGGGGGCAGCGACTGCATCATGCCTGCCGAGGGCAGATTTACGTGCGTGGCAATCTGCTGGCTAGGCGGCATTGGCAGCGCACTGTAGCCGGCGGCACGCTCATTACCAGCGGCACCGCCACCAGTGGTGTTGGTAGTGGTGGACGAGGCCGTTGACATACGCTTGGGATGTCCAATTGGATAGTTGGGAGCATAGTGTGAGGGCACTTGCGGTGGATTGACCACTGGAGGCGTGCGGTACTCCCGCGAACTCTTGCCCAGTGTCCCGGTATTGCTGACCGATTTGCCCAAAGTGCCTGTGTTGCCGGCACGCGACATTTGGGGCGGCGTTGGAGGCTTTGTGGTAGGCGGTGGACCCACCGAAGACGGCACCAGGGATTGAACGGAGCCGTGGCTCGAACCGCGATGCTTCTGCCGCACAACATGCTGGTTGGAGGAATTGATCCCATGGCCAATCTCATCCAATATGGAATAGTCGATGGGTTTGCGCACATACTTGATGGGCTTCTCGGGATTAATGGGCGCCACAATCTTAAACTGGCGCGAGTTCACCTTGTTGGCCGTCAGCACACCAATCTCTCTATAAGCAAAATAAATAATTAACGAAACTCAGATCTTTTTTTGTTTTTTGCCTTTAATAGATTAGTCTTACCGTCTGGCTACCTTCTCCTTATGTATGTGCACCGTTTGAGCAATGTGGTTCATCTGCGACTCCATCTCGCTCAGCTGCTGCGCCTGCAAATCCAAGAGCTGCATGTAGCTATAGGCAAGAGTGTTGATCTGATAAGCGACGCTGGCCAGCGATTGAGTGGTGTAGTTCTTGGTGGCCTCGAGTGCAGCCTTTTTATTGTCGGCACGGTAGTAGGTGTCCTCGCAGTAGTCGGCCACACGCTCAAGATTCGTGTAGCTGTCGCGCAGACTCTGGCGGCCATCGGGGATTTCGGTGCGTATCAAAGATGCTAGTTCGTCCATTATGTTATCACTGGCCATGAGCGTTTCGGTTAACATGGGTATGGATGCTGCAATAAACACAAGCAAACGATTACTTTTCAACTTGCTAATTGAATTTCATATTCCATTTTCATGATATAAACAAGCGGAAGTAAACATTCGCAGCAGTAGGGCGGTGACGAACGCTGACGCTGGCGCTGACGTTGGCAGCAACAGAGATATCGACAGAGACAGCGATAGCGTGTATGTAGCCTATTACTAATTAGAGCGTGGAATGCTTGGCTCTCAAGCTGCGACCTGTTTGTTCACTCACTTGATTCACTACACGATTGCACTAGAAATTGGGTTTTGATTGGACTGCGTCGCTATAAATGCAATTAAATGCAGCTTCTGTTTTACATTTTACGAACGTGAAAAGAACGCAGAGCAAATGACAGTGCTCTAAAACACACTGTTATTAGCTCAAAATCTGGTCGCACTGCAATAAATTGGCGCTGCCAGATCGTGTACTGTTCCTGTGCAAAATGTAAACAAAGCTAAAAAGGTGCCACCTATGCCTCAAAAAATGAAAATAGCTGGCAGCGCCGTTTTTCGTTTTGTGAGTAATACATTTTTTTCCCTATTAGAATTGCACTCAGTTTACAATGTCGCACCAAACGGGCATCAAAGGTAAGCGGATGCAACTGCAAGGAATTAAGAATGAATATTAATGCTATTAATATAAAACGAAACTAATTTTTATCAGCCAACGAGCAACTATCGAAAGTGTTTGCCAAGGCCAAAAACGGTAAAATACGGCTGATAAAAGTATCAATTGAAAATGGTGAGTGGACTATACACACACATATACATGTATTTATATGTATGTATATATTAATGAATATATTCCCTCCTCCGGAAATGTTATTTCCGTTCGCTGATTCGCCCGCGCAGAACAGCTTAGCTGCAGCGCCACAGCTGATGTGAAAAAAGACTGGGAACGCGACTATGATAAGCTAATGTCGCCCCTCTTTGAGGAGAGTGTTCCCTGCTATATCCTGTACCGCATGGATACGAAGCTACCTCTAGGCTATGGCTGGCTGCTAATTAGCTGGACTCCAGACACTGCCAGCATTCGCCAAAAGATGGTATACGCTTCAACGAAAGCCACGCTCAAGACCGAATTCGGCTCGGCGTACATCGTGGAGGAGTTGCATGCCACGATTCCGGAGGAAACCACTTTGGAGGGCTATAAAAAGCATAAGCGGGAATTTGCTGCACCGGCGCCGCTTACGATGCGCGAGGAAGAGATAAAGGAACTTCAAAAATCTGAAGTGCGCACCGAAATATCCACGGAGACACGTCACCAGACGCTGGGCGGCATCTCTTGTCCGCTGACGGATGCAACGCGTACAGCACTGGAGGACATGCTGCGCGGTACCTACGACTACTTGCAGTTCCGCATTAGCCTGGAGGAGGAGCGCATACACGTCTCCAATGCAGCCAACGTAGAGCTGAGCGATCTACCTAAGCAGGTGCCCGACGATCATGCGCGGTATCATCTGTATCTGTTCAAGCACACCCACGAGGGCGACTATCTGGAGTCCTTTGTATTCATATACTCAATGCCGGGATACTCTTGCTCTGTGCGCGAGCGCATGATGTACTCTAGCTGCAAGGCTCCGTTTCTCGAGGAGCTCGCCTCCTACGGCATTGAAGTAGCCAAGAAGGTGCCTAAATCAAGTTCAGTTCAATGCGCAGTTTAACTTATTCCAATTTACATTTTAGCTGGAGATAGACAGCGGCAACGAACTCACCGAGGAATTCCTGCAGGATGAGCTGCATCCCAAGAAGATATTGCATCGCCCAGCGTTTGCCAAACCAAAGGGACCACCGAATCGCGGGGCCAAGCGCCTAACGCGTCCCTCCGAAGACGAAGTCTGAAATAATCGAGTCATATACTTTATATATATTTTATGTTTCTTGTTTTCCTCGCAAAGCATTTAATTTATTGCATTTAGATTCTGTTCTCCATCTTCACGTTCTTCAAATGTATCTGAGTCATATCTGTATCTGTATCTGTACTTTAGTTGCACTAGGCATCAACTGAAACAAAGCATAGCAGTAGCCAACTTGGGCTTCCTTAATTGTACTATCTGTACAACATTTCGAGGACATTATTGCAATTTATTATTTAAATAAAAAAGATCTAAAGTTACATTGGGCTGCTTCACTTGACCGACTCCAATGTGACCGTCTCGCCCACGCGCTTATCATGCTCGGTAAACAGCTCGGGCGCGTCCTTCTCGGCCTGGTTCTTGAAGGCTTGATGTATGTCATCGTCTCGCTGCTGCCGCCATTTGTACTGCCAGTACCGCACCTCTTCCATGGAGGTACCCGAGGCCTTCATCAGCAGCAGCGATGCCACACCAGCAACGCCACCCATAAAGCCACCAATGATGCCTCCTGCTGCCATGCCACGCAGACCCAAGTTGACTTTGTAGAGAGCGCCAGTAATGGAGCCTGCTGCAAGGTACTCATAAATTGACGACTTGCCACGGTAAACAGATATACCGGTTATGATGCCGCTGGTTGAAGAAACAACATGTAAGGGATTCAGTGGTCCAAATTATCTATTAAGACTTACAAGTAGGAGGTGGTAAACAGGCCGACACGCCAGCCCCATTTGAAACCGCCTTTCGCGAAGTTCACTGTAAACTGATCCTGCAGCTTTTTCTGAAAGTTTTATGAATACTCTTAGTTATTGAATAAACTAAATGACTTATGTTAAATTACTTTGGCATCAAAGTGCGATTTGAATGCCGTCGCTTGATTGTTCTCCATGAAGTTTATGTAGCTGACTCGTGATTGTGTAACACCGCCATAGATGGCTCCAACTAAGAATCCGAAGAAGCCCACCTGGTATATGGAGTTGAGTTCTGAGGATATGCTGCCGAATTCACTGCAAGAGTATTGTTACTATTTTAACTGCCTCGTCGTCTTTTCATTTACTTGACTTACTCCACGGTAAACATTTGCTTCAGCCGCTCTAAGCCCGTTTCATCGTCTCTCTTCTTGGCTAAGAAAGATTTGTAAGTGTTGGTGTCTTTTTCGACAATATCGTTTGCACTGCGGTCAATGCCCGGCAGAATGCCGGCAATCAAGAACCGACCACCTTTCCTTAGGAAGCTCATGTGAAGTCCAGCGTTAAATAACAAAAAAATACAAGAAAAACATGCAACGGTACAATCAGCTGTTCCCGGCTGATAGCGATGTACACGCAATATCGAAAAGGCGGTTGCAAATAGACCATGAAATGCACGAAGCAAAATACCCTATGCGGAAAGCAACAACTTAAATAAAAATGGTTTAAGCAAGCATATAAATTAGTGTGCATTCTCTTTGAAGCGGCAAGGCCAAGAAAATATTAACTATGATTTATTATAAATACTATATTTATATATTAGGTTATAAAAGAAACATGCTATAAACTAAATAATATAAACAAAACGTACATCATAAGATCGATGTTTTAAGAATTAGCATTAATGACAACAACCAATATTTCTTGACGTGGAACGACGTCACATAAGACTCGATAATATAATGTTCTAACGAGATATTATTATAACAAATTGGTTGAGTGGGGATTCAGACCCTAACCATGGTTAGTGATTTAGAAAATTTAAATTTTATTTGTAATTCACAGCGTGTACAGCATACCTAGCGCTATAAGTTATCGATAGCTGTATGCCGTTAATGAGCACTAAAATCTATCGATATATCGTACTTTTATGTTATGTGGTCATCACTAGTCTCAACAAAATCGCCGCTTATTGCGGTTCTTACAGACTTTTTCGTGTCAATTTCATAATTTTATTAAACTACAAAAAGATTGTTTATAGACCAATTTGATTTAATTTCTTCGGAGCACAAAGTGCAAAAACCCTAATAAGTCACTATGATGTACGATAATGAAGAAGGTAAGAATATGTCTTGAAAATTGCAACGCACGCCGTATCAAAAATTTAACATGGCGGCGAAGATGCTAGCGTTGTCTGACTGAATTCAACTCAAAAATAAATATTTTCGTAGAAAATTTCGATGAGGAGAATGCAGAGGAAATCTCGCATGAGCTGTGGCAGGAGGCGTGCTGGATTGTGATCAACGCCTATTTTGACGAGAAAGGCCTTGTGCGTCAGCAGCTGGACAGCTTCGATGAGTTCATTCAAATGTCTGTGCAGCGCATTGTCGAGGATTCGCCGGCAATTGAGCTGCAGGCAGAGGCTCAGCATACGTCCGGCGAGGTAGAGACGCCTCCCCGATTTTCTCTTAAATTCGAACAGATTTATTTGTCCAAGCCGACGCATTGGGAAAAGGATGGCTCACCTAGTCCCATGATGCCCAACGAGGCACGCTTGCGCAATCTGACCTACTCGGCTCCCCTGTATGTGGACATAACAAAGACAAAGAATGTCGAGGGGATGGATCCCGTGGAGACGCAACATCAGAAAACCTTCATTGGAAAGATTCCTATCATGTTGAGATCAACTTATTGTCTGCTCTCACAGCTCACCGATCGTGATTTAACCGAACTTAATGAGTGCCCGTTAGATCCGGGTGGCTATTTCATTATAAACGGCTCGGAGAAAGTGCTGATCGCCCAGGAGAAGATGGCCACGAACACGGTGTACGTATTCAGCATGAAGGACGGCAAGTACGCATTCAAGACGGAGATACGCTCTTGCCTGGAGCACAGCTCGCGTCCCACCTCCACGCTCTGGGTGAACATGATGGCGCGTGGCTCGCAGAATATCAAGAAATCGGCGATTGGACAGCGAATCATTGCCATCCTGCCGTACATTAAGCAAGAGATACCCATTATGATAGTGTTTCGTGCCCTGGGCTTTGTGGCTGATCGCGATATCTTGGAGCACATTATATACGACTTTGACGATCCAGAGATGATGGAGATGGTGAAGCCCTCACTGGACGAGGCCTTCGTGGTGCAGGAGCAGAATGTCGCCCTTAATTTCATTGGCGCTCGTGGCGCACGTCCTGGCGTCACCAAAGACAAACGTATAAAGTACGCCAAGGAAATTCTACAAAAGGAAATGCTGCCGCATGTCGGCGTCTCTGACTTCTGTGAGACTAAGAAAGCCTATTTCCTGGGCTACATGGTGCATCGTTTGCTGCTGGCCTCGTTGGGTCGCCGGGAGCTCGACGATCGTGATCACTATGGCAACAAGCGCTTGGATCTGGCCGGTCCTCTGTTGGCCTTCCTTTTCCGTGGCCTCTTCAAGAACCTGATGAAGGAAGTGCGCATGTACACACAGAAGTTCATTGATCGCGGAAAGGATTTCAATTTGGAGCTGGCAATCAAAACGAATATTATTACTGACGGTCTGCGCTACTCGCTGGCCACCGGCAACTGGGGCGATCAGAAGAAGGCGCATCAGGCTCGAGCCGGCGTCTCGCAGGTGTTGAATCGTCTCACCTTTGCCTCCACACTGTCCCATTTACGACGCGTCAACTCGCCCATTGGACGCGATGGCAAATTGGCCAAACCGCGTCAGTTGCATAACACATTGTGGGGCATGTTGTGTCCGGCAGAGACGCCCGAGGGCGCAGCTGTGGGTTTGGTAAAGAATCTGGCACTGATGGCCTACATTTCTGTGGGCTCGCAGCCGTCACCTATTCTGGAGTTCTTGGAGGAGTGGTCCATGGAGAATCTGGAGGAAATTGCGCCTTCTGCGATTGCAGATGCTACCAAAATCTTTGTGAATGGCTGTTGGGTGGGCATACATAGAGATCCGGAGCAGCTGATGGCCACACTGCGTAAACTGCGCCGCCAGATGGACATCATTGTATCGGAGGTGTCTATGATTCGCGACATTCGCGATCGCGAGATCAGGATCTACACAGACGCGGGTCGCATATGCAGGCCTTTGCTTATTGTCGAAAATGGCACGCTGCTGTTGAAGAAGACCCACGTGGAGATGTTGAAGGAGCGAGACTATAACAACTACAGCTGGCAGGTGCTGGTTGCTTCTGGTGTTGTTGAATACATTGATACGCTCGAGGAGGAAACGGTGATGATTGCCATGTCACCCTACGATCTCAAGCAGGACAAAGACTACGCCTATTGTACCACCTACACTCATTGTGAGATTCATCCGGCCATGATCTTGGGCGTCTGTGCTTCTATCATACCCTTCCCCGATCACAATCAGAGTCCGCGTAACACCTATCAAAGCGCTATGGGTAAGTGGCAGATAGATGATCGCTCTGAATTAAATGTTTATTAACAATTTCCCACTTTTTTCGGAGTCTAGGTAAGCAGGCTATGGGTGTTTATATAACAAACTTCCACGTTCGCATGGACACTCTGGCGCATGTGCTGTATTATCCCATGAAGCCATTGGTTACCACGCGATCCATGGAGTATTTGCGTTTCCGTGAGCTGCCCGCGGGTATCAATTCGATTGTGGCAATTTTGTGCTACACTGGGTACAACCAGGAGGATTCTGTTATTCTGAACGCCTCCGCTGTGGAGCGTGGCTTCTTCCGGTCGGTGTTCTATCGGTCGTACAAAGATGCGGAGAATAAACGGGTCGGTGATCAGGAGGAGAACTTTGAGAAACCGCATCGCGGCACCTGCCAGGGCATGCGAAACGCTCATTATGACAAACTGGACGATGATGGCATCATTGCACCTGGCATACGTGTCTCTGGTGACGATGTCGTCATTGGAAAGACAATCACGCTACCTGAGAATGACGATGAGCTGGACAGTAATACGAAGCGATTTGCCAAGCGCGATGCCTCCACATTTTTGCGTAACTCTGAGACGGGTATTGTGGATCAGGTTATGTTGACATTGAACAGCGAGGGCTACAAGTTCTGCAAGATTCGCGTGCGTTCTGTGCGAATACCCCAAATCGGTGACAAATTCGCCTCTCGTCACGGACAGAAGGGCACATGCGGCATTCAGTATCGGCAGGAGGACATGCCGTTCACATGTGAGGGATTAGCGCCAGATATTATTATCAATCCTCACGCTATTCCCTCTCGTATGACAATTGGTCATTTAATCGAGTGTCTGCAGGGAAAGCTAGGCTCCAATAAGGGAGAAATCGGTGACGCCACGCCCTTCAACGATGCTGTCAACGTACAAAAGATTTCTACTTTCCTGCAGGAGTACGGCTATCATCTGCGTGGCAATGAGGTCATGTACAATGGTCACACTGGGCGCAAAATTAATGCTCAGGTAAAAGAGAAATCAAGGCTGTAAGGATTCAACTAACACTTAATTTGCTATTTTGCAGGTGTTCTTGGGCCCAACCTACTATCAGCGTCTTAAGCACATGGTGGACGATAAAATCCACTCACGTGCCCGCGGTCCAGTGCAGATCCTAGTGCGCCAGCCTATGGAGGGCAGAGCGCGTGACGGCGGCCTGCGTTTCGGTGAGATGGAGCGTGATTGTCAAATCTCTCACGGAGCTGCTCAGTTCCTGCGCGAGCGACTGTTCGAAGTCTCCGATCCATATCGCGTGCACATTTGCAACTTTTGCGGTCTGATTGCCATTGCCAATTTGCGCAACAATACGTTCGAGTGCAAGGGCTGCAAGAACAAGACGCAAATCTCGCAGGTGCGACTGCCGTACGCGGCCAAGTTGCTCTTCCAAGAGCTCATGTCCATGAACATAGCGCCTCGGCTAATGGTTAGCTGAGTACCGCCCAATTTATATTAATGTATTAAGTATAATTTTGCCGCAATTTGTGCATATTTTCTTCACTTCAAGTAAATAATCATTTTTTCATAATTATGACCAACTCAATCCCCATGCGAATTGTATTTTGTGAAGTGTCTTCTAGGTCCATCTTGTAAGTGGAGCAAATGCGTGAATAGAATTGTAAAGATGTAAACGTGACTGAGATTTTCAAATAGCTGAGCGAAAGTCTGCTTTAAGAGCTCACAATTTTTAAATATTATTTGCCGTAAAGTCTTGTCAAACGGGGTTTGTTGATTTCATAAATTGTTTGTAACATGTCTTCGATAGTCAGAGCAACCATAATATAAGAATTGGGCGTAAAATATCTCATTAAGGTATCTCTATAAAAAAACGTTTTCAACTAAGTTCTTAAGTTTTCTGTGTGACTGATTGTGGCTGCTTATATCTGTTATTCAGCGTTGAATAGAAAAGGGTTTTTTTAAAGGCGGAGACATTTTCATTTATGGATATATGAAATTCCAATAAGTTAAAATTAAGAAAAGTTAATGAATAGAAATTAACATTATTGCTATGTATATTTACTAGCATATATTAGCGTAACTATTCAAAATTTGAATTTGACACATATATAGGATTATTTAGCATATTGCATCAAACTGCATTCAATGAACATTCAATGCAATGTTGATATTTGCATTCGACTCAGTAATGCTGATATATCAAAAGGTTTTCATTCAAAAGACTAAACAATTAAAATTTTCTCACATTCTGGGAATTTTTTAACTTTGTTTTCGGCATTTCTTTCAACTTCTCTCGTATGTCGCCAACTGGAACTATCTACTAAATTATTTGGCAAGTGTATCTGCACAGCGGCTCTATGATAGCTTTCCATTCATGGCATTTTGTTGTTATTTTTGCTTTCTATGAATTTGACGTAATGTTTGGCCCGCGGTCTGTGCTGGCCGATGACAAAAGGGATTAGTTCTTTGTTGTGATGCTGGAGCTTTGAGTTGGCTTTAGTTGTGGCAACCAATTGACTGACAGTTATTAATTGCCGCTTGGCGTGAACCCGGTGTGAAGCGCGTGAAATTGAAGTTGTCAGGGGCTTTGGGGAGGCGGCACTGCTGCCACCGCCCATTTGTTCATTCAGCGGCAACTGCGGCCGCCTTTGTTATGGATAATTGAAATGGCATGTAAATCGTCTCGCCAAAGCGTGTCTGATAACAGCCTTTCAGCAGTATTTGAACAACTCAGAGGCATTTATTTATAGCGGCTTATATACATAACATAAAAACTTAAAGGCTCAACTGCAACAAGGATGCAGCGCTCGGAACTTCCTTTCCTCTGTTCACTTCTCGTCGTTGCGGAAAACCCTGATTGCATAGAACTCGGGCAGTCGATAGACCTTTAGGCGCTCATGACTGAATTGGCCATTGGCCCGGGCTTTTACAAAGAAGATGTCCTTGAAGTTGAGCTCCTTGCGCCGCTGCGGCTTCTCCATAAGTCGCTGCTGCTTAGGTCGATAGCCATCCAGTTTGTCCGGTAGCACCTTGATATATATAAGGTCCTGCTCCTCATTGCCGTTCAGTGTGCGCGCCTGATAGAGAAATTCGGCCGGTTCCGGGTAGATTAACACAGGCTCAATGGGTAGCACCTCACTTGTCACGAGATTGTTGTCAAAATTTGAAACTGGAGCACCAAGCGATAGGTGGACAATGAAGCTGAAGCACGTGATGATTATCAATGATGAATGGATTGACTGCTGAAAAGACAAAATATAAGATAATATAATATAAACAAACCATATAAAGTTTATAAATCGCGTAACATTTTCAGCAAGTTAAGATTATTTAGGTTGAAATGAAATACATACATATTATTGTCTATATATATAATCCATAAGTATAAAGAAACAAAAGTGTATACAAATTGTAATTTGCAAATGAATTAATTAAGAGAACATCAGACACAGTAAGACTAGCTAACATAATTTGTTAAACAGTAAGTGGAATACATTTATCGTACAAATGTTTGCTAAATGTTTTCGATTAGATTTCATATCTTCTTCTTGGTTAATAAACTATTCTAATTTTGTTAGGCTTTGTATCTATTTATACAAAGTTAATATAACAAGAAGAAATAAATATAATATTACACTTTAGTAATGAAATATAGTAAGTATAGAAATAAGTATTCTAGGATTACTGATTCATTAAATCATAGTGCATGAAAATAATATAACATAAAACATATATAAACAACATAAAAAAATTTGAATAATTATATATATTTATATTTTTAATTTTTTTTATATATATATTTAAATAAATCTGTAATAAATTTAAGAATTTTAATTTGTAAAATAATAATTAATAATTTAAATGGTAAAATATAAATGAAAAAATAAATATATTCATATAAATGTATTCATATCTATCGTATAAAACCTTTTTTATTTAATCTAACATAATTAAGAAATGCTGACTACCTAATTGCATTCCCTGTGTCCAAAACATGGTTTTGAGAACTAAAGTTCTAAATTTATTATAATTTTTTGCATTCATATTTTTATGATTTTTAAAGTTTTTTTTTCCTTACTGATTATTTTAATGAATTGTTATAAAACAAAGCTACTAATTAGTTTTGTAATTTTATATAATAAAATAATAGTTTTTGTGTATCTAAACGAACATTTATTTTATTTTTGAAAACTATTTTTAGATCGTTTTTACACTGTTTAACTTGTATGCCGTTGGGCAATTACCGTTTTAAATTTATGCTGCGGCATTTTGGCCGATAAATCGTACGCTGATTAGGCTTTAAGGCAAATTGGATTCTATAATTTAAGCCGATTTGCGCGCTGCCACAAAATATATAATAATAACCGAATGTCGCGATCAGAGCCGACTTGTTTGGAGGCAGTTTGATTTTAGAGCCAAGCGCGGCGCGCAAATGTTAAGCAGAGACTGGCGCGCGACAAGGCCAGGTTACTTCATTTACCAAGTCCAAGTCCAAGCCGGCGACGTCGTCGTCGACGACGACTGTGTCTCTGCGCATGCGTAAGCGACGACGACGACGGCGTTCTGCGCAAAATGAATTGTAAATTGAAGGTAAATAAATAACGGCTGAGTAAAACGTAAAATGCTGTAGGGGCGTTGGGGCGTAGAAGCTTTGGCGTTGCTAAGTAGTTGCCGGTATCATCAAATGAAAGCAGCTAATAATAATATTAATAATATTATTGATATTAATTGATCACTAGGTCGTTGGGGCTGAGCCAAGTCAGCGGGTTCAATGCTATCGATATGCAGTGCTTATAGAAGCTGCCTAGCACCAGCAGTAGCAGATGCTCAGCTCAGGCATTTACATTTAGAAATAACAAGGTTTGTTTGTGTATTTTATGATTTTACGCGCAATGATGTCAAATTTATTATTATTGCCTAGGTAAATACAAAAGTGAGAGAGGGAGAAAAAACTAACGATGAAATGTTTAATTAGCAAATATTTGAGCTTAGCTCAAGAACTGTTTGGTTGTGCTTGTCTATTGTCTTTAGCCAAATTATGATAAAAATTTCTATGTTTTGTGGTATTATTAGCCATGCTGATTGGCTACTTTGAATTGACATTGATGAGTTTCTACGACTGTTGATTGCAATTGAACGCTGCTCGCTGTAAGCAGAATCTGTTTATTTTAAATTTTAGATTTATGAATACGAATGACGTGAAAACTCTTACGGAACTTTTGCTTTGGTAAGTAGTATATAATTGAGCCTTATTATTGTCAATAAATAGTTGAATATAATTATACTGTCTCTCGCAGAACAAAACTGTGTATATTAGCTGTGAGCCAATGGAATTTGAGTTGTATAAATATATATATATATATATATTTTTTTTAAGAATTCTTCAATTCGATTTACAGTTGACATTTTCCATAGGTTGATAAAAATTATAAGTAGACGTTATTGTGATCATAGCGATTTAGCACGTCTTAAGATCGACTCATATATATGTACATATATAAATAATTATATGTAGTCGAAAGAGCATTATGAAGTCGGTTATTTGTATTAATTTTTCCTGTTTTAAAGTTGCATTTTTTTTCTGTTTATTTTTTTTTCTAAGGTGTTAAAAGCCTCGACTAACAATAAATATTCGCAAAAAAAAAATTGGGATAAGATTTATTCAGAATTAGGGATAGAAAATTGTCTTTTGATAATATTAGTTTTAAATAATAAAATTTTGTTTATATTAAATTTTTAATGAATTTATTTTCAAGCCTTTGAATTAATTAATTTTTAAATTAATAATAATAAAAAAACTTTTTATAAATATATATTTATTTATTTATTTCAGTTTCCTACTTTCCATAATTTTTTAAGTAGATTTTGATTTACGCCCTTAAATGTTTAACATAATTTGTTATTAGCTTGACCTCAACTGTCATATATTTCAATATAATGGGGTACTGTCTAAATAGTTTATAATTTATCATGCGTCCTATGTACCCAAAAGCTGTGTAACTTACTTTCCACTCGCTATGGAAAAAAACCTGCTAAACAGCATTGTAGACTCTACGCCTAATGATGTTTACGCAAGTTTGAAGAGACTTCCAGTAAAAATAACAAGAGACTAAGCCCAAATAATTGAAGTAGCAACACAACACTCTACGCTCTTGAGAGCCACCAACTGGGCACCATCAAGGCCATAAGCGAAATTTAATCGCTTTAAATGTGAAATTATTTACAAGTTAGAAAAATAGAAAGAAAACAAAAATGAAACTGAAACGAGGCTGAAATTGAATTCGAAGCACACATCACATAATCAAAACAGTTTCCGCTTGATTTCATTTTTGAGCGCGCGTCGAGTACGAATTCGTGATTTTTTAATTGCAACAACGCATCTCTCACCTGTTTTGCTTACGGCTTATGCTTTCCGCGCATCGCCAATGGGCGATCTCTTTGAGGCACTCTTCGCTCTGGTATTCCATTTTCGTTTCGTTCTATGCCACCAGAAGCGAACGCGCTGAATGAGCACATTCGTATGCAGCCGGGGAGCTGTGTGAAAGGTGAATACTTATAGCATATCGCGTCGCCTCTGGCGTTACTTAGCTTTGATTCCAATGGTGCTACCGTTTCAGCAAATGGCACGAAAAGTGAAAGCCAAGCTGTGGCGCCAGCATAAGCCATAAATATAAATATATTTATTTACATAAATATAATGTGGTCTATATGTCTGGCTAAGCGATTAGCTCGTAGAGTCTCTAATTTGTCAGCTATGGTGACCATTGTCATTTCGGTTTAAAATGTAAATACTATATTTATTAAAACAAAGTCAAATTAATTTACCATAATGCTTACGAAACTCGCTTTATAGTAAGCACATTTGTGTATTCAGCTCATCTTGGCTTTATTCATAAGGAAAATAAAAGCAGGAGAATATCTTGCTATGGCTCTGCCCACATCTTTCACTTTCGCATATGAATAATATTTTATTATTATTATTATTATTATTATTATTATTATTATTATTATTATTATTATTAAGCTACTAAGTTTCTGATTGCAAATGAACTAATTATAAACCCAACTAGTGTAAAAATTATTTAAATTATAAGAACGAAAATAAGAGTTATATAATGAAACTCTTTTTCGCCTCACTTTCTGGCTCAATCGAATGCCAATTTATTTATTTTATTAATTATTTTATATAGTTGCTTCTAAAGTGGACGAAAATATAGTAGAATTATTTGCAAGATATCTAAGCATTATGATATTCTTGGAATTTATACTCAAATTGATGGTCCATTAGCTGCTGTTCAGAGTGAACTGAGGCAAATATGCACAGAAAGTTTGCCAACAGTTTACTTTCTCGTTAAGCAGAGAAAAAATTATATTACATCTCATTATGCATTTTGTTGGAATCGTTATATATATACATATGCATACCATGTTTATCTGTCTGCCACGCTAACTTTAGATCGTATCAAAGCAAGCTATAGGTTGTCAAGGTAAACCTCACACCCCGCTGCAGTCAATTACCAACTCTTTAAGTAAGTAATTCGTTCTATTTTTAGTTATTGTCAAGCACTTTGAACATGGAACATCTAAGCAGCTTTGCCATTTCAATAAGCATTTCATCTAAAGTTCTTTTAGCTCTTTCCCTGTTCGTTGATTTCAAGCTAAAATCATAATAAATCATAAAGCACATTTTCTCTGTCAATTAAAATAATACAATGGAAAGTTGTGAGCGAGAGTTTCAGCTTTATTCTTCATTCACTGTAAGTAATTTATGTTCAGTTCATTTGCATATCAAATTGTCAGTAAAATTGTCATTGAAATGTGGTTAGGATATTATATAAGATATATAAGATATTTATGTGGAGATAAAATTGAATTTACGTATGCAAAATCAATAGTTCTGCATAAAAAAGCTTAATGCTAGATTTTAAAAATCATTATTTTTAGTTTATTAAAGATTAGTTCAAAACTACTTTCATGTTCATCTCATGCGATTTAAGCCTGAACTACTTTCAAAAGTCAGAAGTTTACGAAAATTGTTGTGCATGGCGTAGATCTTTCACCTACTACATACGCATATACAGTCAGCTATAAAATGTTTATCTGTAGTTAGCTTTGTGTCTTGTTCAATGTGTTTCCAGCTACGTGATGAAATAAAATTATACTGAAGGAGAATATAAAAAGCCGAAAAGGTGCTTCGCTGTACAATGAGGCATGGGGAAGACAAGTCTGTGCTCTTTTAATTACCATAATTACATAACTACACACACGCATACGCACCCACTCCCACACACACACACACACACACATACAATGATAATATTGCGGTTGCCTATAAGTATGCAGCACTTTTAGTTAGTGGAAACGAAATGCTTGAAGTGAGGAAAACGATGGGGAGAGAGAAAGAGAGAGAGATGGAGTGATGAGAGGGCAGGGCAGGCATGTGCCGTCCTGTTGCTCTGCTTTTATTGTCCTTATCGCATAAACTTAAATAGTTTTTGCCAGCCACTTTGCGGTTTTTAAGTTATTTTGCGTGCAGCACTCTTAAGTCGCCTACTCAAGCAAAGGGAAGCTACACCTCACTCTCTCTCTCTCACTCTCTCCCTTTCGCCCTCACTCTCCCAATGCCTTGCTTGTGTTTTCTTCATTGTTTGCTGTCTGGCCAAATTAAAGCTGACTTTTGAAGTGCTGTGCGAGAGCTGCAAGGAGCAGGTGTTTTAGAGTTTTACGTGGGGCGCCAAAGTTCGAATGTTAAAGTAGTTATTTGCCTAATTAAATCGTAGGTCCAGCTTGATATTCATCTACCCGCAAGCTTTATTCAAAAGTTTTAATTATTTCTCATAAGACGGGGTCAGCTTGAGGCACATGCAGACCCCAGCTGGCTGGCTTCACAAATTACATGCCAACCCAACCGAGGTAATGCTTTCTACCATACCTTAGCACTTGCCGCACGGCTTAAATGTTTCGCAATTAATTTTCATGCAACTCGGTTATTAACCCACCTAACATATGAGGTGAGTGGATCGATGTGGTCTATGTTGGCCTCTTTCATTTTCCCAGCGATTTGTTCAGCTTGGAGGCGTTCTGCCAGTGGGCGTGTTTACCGTACTATATTTTCCAAACACTCTTGCATTTATAATTGCGATATAACTAGCGATTAGCGCGTTAAGCTATTTGGGCTAATGGTTTGATTTCAGTTCGTAAACAAAGGTGTTTTCCGATTACAGTTTAATTGGCATATATATTTTCTATGCCAATAAATATACAATTTTAATATATAAAAACATATTTGAATTTCATATTTTCGCTATCAGTTTCAAGCCGATTAATGTGCAATATTTTGATTTTCTATTCAAACTCATTTTTACCTAAAATAATAAAATAGATTAAATTCATATAGTTTTTTGTAGTTGTTATAGCATTTGTCCGACAAATTATTCTGTCGGATAAACATTTATTCACAGCATGAGAAATTTACATAAAAACAAATAAACGTTTAATTTTTCACATATGCAAATTTCATTTTATAAATAATACACTTGTGTCAAACACTTTAATTTCACATTGTAAACGATGCATTTGTTTGTGACAGAATTTAAATTTATTTCAGATTTATAAATATATAAATATTTTTTTTTTTTAATGGCGCTATTTGAAATTGTTTCATTGATGAAGGTTAACTGCATTGTAATCGGGATTTGAAAGTTATATTTTTTTTTTTTACTGTAGCTGTTGCTGATGCGATTCTACTCTGAATCTCAGGAAATTATACAAAATATTTTTAAAAACAATAATTATATGTGAGGATAAAAGCATTAGCTAAAAAGGGTTTACTTAATGCATATTGTGTGTTTATCCTTTATACATTGTTTAATAGCTATTTATTTATAATTTTAGTAAACTTCAAATGATTATCCAATCATTGTTTGCACATGATTTGCTTGAACATGAATGCAAATAAGTTATTTTGAAAGACATTTATTAGGAGAGCATTCGTATTAGTTATTCAACAAACAGCCCGAGTCTAGAATTTTAACTTTATTGACCTGTTGTCCAATCGGGCCAAATGGCCAAGTTATACGTGCGTGCGTGTCTATCAAATTGGCTTTGCTGGCAATTTCAATTTCCATTGTGGAGCAGCCCAAATGCATTTGGCTTTCATAAATAAATAAGTCCGTTAAATTGTCCATGCTCCAGAGGCTTCAATGCTATTGGTAGAATATGCTGTCCCTGGCTCTGCTCTGCTCTGCTTTCTGCTTGTTTGTCACTTTCTGGCATTGGATTTGAATGTTACTTTGTTATGCTTATCACGTGCCCCAGTCCATGTCCATGACCAACTCAGTACTGAGTCCATGTTCAAATTGTCAGATGTTTGCTAGCCATTATCCCCACGGCTTAAGCGGCCATTTAAGCGGCTTACCGAAAATGCGATTGAAAATTTCCATGAATTTCTGCTTTGTCAAACGTAAACAGAAAAAAGCAAAACAAAACTTTTTACAATATTTACAGATTTATTAGTAAGGTAGAGCGTTGAGTTCTTTTTCTAGTTACACGCTGCTGATTGTAATTAACTGCATTGAAAAGTTCCGCAGCTTCCTTCAACTGGCAACTAATTGATTTTTGCAAAACACTTTTGATTTTCAATTAAATGCCAAAACTTGCTGGCCATGGTCAAAAACGAGGAAAAATAGCGTAGCTTTGATTGCAAATGCTGTTTGCCTCAGCCAAAGCTCACTTTTTATGCTCGGCTAAGCGAAAGCGGGTATAATCTATTATTACAAATTCTATGCAACAGGACGAGGCAGGTATTTGTGGCCACATTATCTAACAGTATATCAAGGAAACCGTTCAACTCATTTAAAGTAATCTTCCATCTACAATAGACAACATAGAAGATTATATTAATTGGTCTGCTCATTCCAACTACTCTTCGCATTTGTGGAGACTCTTCACTTAAATCGCAGTCAGTTCTAAGAGGTATCATGCAGCCAGCAAAGCTCGTTTGGCTCTTTGCTTGTCTATTGCAAATTCAGTTTGTTTTGTGCGCGCTTTTTGCAGCTATTTCGAGTGTTTTCCTTTACATCCGACATTTCTATCTTACATTTTTTGTGCAGATAGTTTCCATTTTTTTAGTTTTCTCTGAATTTTTCATTTACCTACCTTGTGTACCTTTTGCTTGCATAACAAATCCCAAATCGAGTGTGGCCTGGCAATGTTTACTGCTTAGTTTTGCGAGCAGCTGCTATGAAACAATTTGATGACAGCCTCAACAGCAGAGCAACAAAAATTATGCTCTAAGCTTAATGCTTTCTGCATTTTGCTCTTTGAATATATTAAATGAGTTGGCTTAGCATTGTGCAAGGTAACTTATATTTGGCACACTGGAAAATATGTAAATAAGTGATTCTCTAATTGGGAATTTAAAATGAATAAATTTTAGTTTTAGTTTTATTCAAATTGAGCAGATTCAATTACTAAATGTAGCTAAGCTTGTGGTCATCGCAAATAAAAAATGTTGGGTTATTTCAATAATGAAATAACATGCATTTGTTATGCAAAGGGAGATGTGTAATTATAGGTAGAGCTTATTTATTTCATTTTTATGCTCAATATACAATTTTATTATTATTTTTAAGATGACAAATTTTAATTAAAAAATAACAAAATAGTATTAGCGGACCTTGAAGTAAAATAAACTTGTTATATGTACCTCTGACTGTTTCATCATTCGTGTGTGCATGCTGTGTGTGTGTCTGTGTGTGTGTGTGCTTGCGCGTGCTCAAAGTTACAAGCGCATTGACAGGAAACACATAGAGGTCTAATGGCATTTAAACGGTAGAAAAACTATAATGTATACAAACAGAATAACGATATGAGATTGCTGCTTCTACTGAATAGTGAGAGAGTGCGAGAGAGAGAGAAAAGAGGCAGATGATGAATAAGCGATAGAGTCTGGCCACATAGAAACTTTCCAGACACGCAGCGAAAACTTTGGGTGTACCTGGAGTGCAAGTAGTTAAAGATGCGTGTGCTGGGTTTTATTGATGGGCAGCCAAAACGTTCGCTGCTAGCGCTACAAGGTAAAATATATTTACAGCCTTATCCAGTGATATGTCAACTGTCAACAGCTGTCAATCCTTAATTAAATGTATACTAGCTAGGTAGCTAGGTGACCAGCAGCTGCGCCTAAGCACACTTGATTTATATCAGCCAGTCAGCTGGATATCGCATGTCACACTTTGTATGCCCGGCAAGACAGCTCCCGTCCAGCAGTGCCAAACTAGAAAATACTTTGTAATAGGAGTTGTACAATTTATATGTCTATACAGCCATAGACGAGTGTATATGCACATATAAATGCGATGCCCCAGCTTAACTGTTGTCATTTGTCCTGTCGCAGCTATTACAAAAATAGTAAGCAGAAGTTCTGTGTGTGTGGCTGTCCTATGTTAATACTTGAATTGCCTTGACATTTTTATTGCTCGTTACTAATAACTTAATTGACATGTTTGATTGCGTGTGTGTGTGATTTATGTGCGCTTGTCTGTGTGCGTTTTATATAATTTGCTCAATTGCTCATCTAAATGCTACAATTAAATGTTTATGTATAAGCAAATATAATATTTGCATAATTTCTCTCTCTCTCTCTCTCTCTCTCTCTCGCTCTTTCTTTTACTACTTTTAGTTTGAATTTAATCTTGCGTTATGCCCAAAATGTTGAGTATATCAATAAATATGTTAATCACATCCAAGTAGAGATTGAGCGTAGCGAATATATATTCCTCGGGGCTAATTGCATATTTGTGATTGCCGCCCATCATTAGCTGTGTATCGTAGACCAGATAGACGGAGAAAAGCACAGCGCCAAGCGATGAATAGATCAGCGATACAATTTTGCCTTGTATGAAGAGACTCAAAATGCCAAAAATGAATAGGGCCACCAAACAAGCTATCAGAATGCCGCCCATCATTGTGAAATCGTATTTGGTCTGCAGTGCAAACACCGTCAGGGCCAAGCAAATAGCGGCCGTAATGCCAATGGCCATTAGCACTTCTTTGGGAGCGTAGCGAATTGCCGAGACTCCAAGCAGAAGCGATTCAGCTACTGTGAACATGCCCAGAAATATGAAATTTGTGGGCGTCTGGCGGCGCACATGCTCGCAGCAAATCATCGACAACATGGTCACCAGCATGACTCCGATTGCCAGCCAGAAGAGCCACAGATTCTGGGCCGCAAAGTTCTTGGCGCCTTCACTGTACACAAACACGGCCACAGCCCCGAATGTGATCACCAGCTGCCCCATTAGTATCATGTATACCTTGCGTATGAATCCACGTCGTATGCTCTGATTGTCAAAGGACAAACCCTTGGCCTGCGCCTCGGCGTCGGGGCCATATGACCCATAGCCAATGGCGACATCATTTACTTCTGGTCCACTGTGATAGACAGCGTACGGATATTGCTGGCCACATTCCTTCGATGCCATTTCCTCTCTTGCTGAATTACTGAGTTGTTTTATATAAAGCTATATATAGCTTGATCGAAGCCTACAAGTTAATGAATTGATTCGGGAAATTTGTAATATGTAGAAAATCGTTGAGCAGTAGATTGAATTATTTGACTTGAATCATGACTCTTGGCAATGTAGTGTGAAATATTATTACAAAATTTTTATTGACGTGTGTTCAACAGCATTTTAAGGTACAAGGTTTGGCCTTTTATCAAATGATTTATAATTTGACCATAGGAAATTCGCTTTAGTATCAAATAACTCTATCTTTATCTCTCTACTTGCTTCAAACATCATTTATCTGCTACAAAAATAATAATTTAATCAGTTAATTGTTTCTTATCTAATGTGATTTGTAATGTTTACATGAATTAACAATGTGCTCGATGCATTGTCAATTCGATTTGGCTCGGCATATCAGACTTGACAACTGATAACTCGCTGGAAAACAACAACAGGTGTGCCTTTTCTCTATCTAAGTGCTTTTCTCTGCTTCACATATAAATAATCTCTTTCTCACTCGCCTTCTCTCTCTCCCTCTCCCTCTGACTTGCTCTCTCTCTCTCTTTGTCTTTTTGTTGGGTCCGACTCTCGCTCGTATTTTGCGTTTGCGCTCTGCGTTTATTCAGCAAACATTTCTTTGTGTGAGTCTCCTCTACTCAAGCTTTTTTTTGTTGGTTTTGCAAAATGATTTTTAGTATTTTCAGCGCCTTTGTCGCTTAAAGTGGCCGAAGGAATTGAAAATTGGTCTAGGCAGGAGCTGCGTTTGGCAACTTCTGATTGCCTGGTCACATAAATTGGCGTATTTTTTTTGGCTTGCTCACATGCGAGAATCAATTTACCATTTTCAATTTATAAGAAATATCTCTGTTTAAACAACTATCTCAACCATTTTTTTCTTTCTGTCAAATTTTGCATGCCTAATGAATAAAAGTAAAAAAAAAAAAACTGTCATTTCGTTTTATGCACAGTTAGTAACGAGCATAGCCTAGTTCCAATGACAACAAATTGAAGCAATGCACAACCTGCTGAAAGCCCTGTACTTAGATTGTTATTTATTTATTTTTCTGGTTGTTGAGCAATTAATCAATAATAAATAATTACAGCTCAATTTAGGACTCGAAAGTACAATTTTATTAATTATTTACTAAAAATAAACATATATATAAATTGAAGTCAATATAAAGGAGCTTCTGTACAGCTAAAATCTAATGTCTGATTGCATTCCTTTAACTTTCAATATAAATATTACGTGTTTGACTTTATGTAATTGAAAAGTTTTGGAGTTAGCAACTTGAAGTTGATTTATTGATGCTAAAGCCAGTTTCCCGAACAATTGTTGAAATTTGGCTCTGGCTTGCTGACTTGCTTCTAACGAACTTTCTGTTCGTTTGTATTGTTACAGGGTATTGAAAATATTGTGATAGGCGAATGAATTTTCACATGCCGTCTGTCAATTGCCAGCCTTTTGTTTTGTGCCACACATCAATCAAAATGCCATTTGGGCAGGCATGCGATGCGACCCAACTTCCGAGACCTCAGTTTTTTACTTTTTTTTTCCGAATGAACCAAAAATGCTGCTGCTAGCTGGCACGGCACGTGTACCTTTTTAAAGTTAGCTTAAAGCCCGCAAAATCTCTCAGCCTCTGTCTGCAAACTATCAACAAGTTTTATTTGCGGTCGTTCCTTTTCTTGTCGTTAGGGGTCAGGCAATAGGAGGGTCGCCCAAGTGATGCTAAAAAGCGGATTAGGCGAGCAAATGGTCTGTAATAAGGCCAAGTTTCGAGTAGGTTTTTTGTAATATTTAGAATAAAACAGTTATGTAACCATAAAGACCAGTATTAGTAATCATTTTGATAATATTTCTACAAAGAACTTTATATGAACTTTCAGTTGAGTGCTCTATAGGCCAGGAGCAATGAAAATAATAAGCCTTAATTCAGCTATATACACTTTGCTTATTATTAATGTTTTTTATACCCTGAACCCATTGAACATGGGAATTCAGGGTATAATGGTTTTGTGAAAATGTATCTAACAGGCAGAAGAAGTCGTTACAGACCCTATAAAATATATATACTCTTGAACAGCACAAGAAAAAAGGTTGATATAGCCATGTCCGTCTGTGCGTCCGTCCATCCGTTGACAAAAAATCGAAAATTCGCTCAATTTTTATACGTTTCTAGCTAGCTAGAAGATTCTGTAATTTGCAGATTTCAGATGCCAGCCTCTTTCGCCCCAATTTGGCAAATAAACACATTTGAAGGCTATAAATATATTCCGAAAGTTTCATGAACATGAAGAAGAAGGTTTTAGCTTTTTTTTTTTGGCAGGGTTGAGCGTATCTCATAGTCGAACCGTCTCGACTAGAGACTTCTTTAGTTGTTTCTTTTATTTTTTTTTTTTTTTTTGGAAACATTCCCTACCTTTGAACCTTAACTATAGGGTAGCTGAAAATAATAGAGGTGAGGTAAGTCACGCGTTGGCCTAATCCCCATTGCTGACACATCCAGCCAGTGAAACTGGCTGCAGCAAAAGTTCTAGAGCTGAGCGTGGTCGCAAGGGTGTAGCTGCCAGTCAGTTAGGCATCTATCAACAACAAAACAGAAAGAGAGAAGAAAAAAACACTACACTTTAAAACTTTAAATGAGTTTTTGTGGGGCGCAAAGTTTGGGCCAAAAATCAGGAGAAATCACGGCGAGGGAAACTGAGACTGAGATAAGAAGGGCAAAGAAAAGCAAGGCAGCCGCAGCAAATCGCTAACAATTTATCGACCAAATCGCAGGCGTTGACAGTCTGGCCAAAAATTGAAAATGGTCTTAGCCAAAGTTGTGACAAATCTTGACCAGAGCTGAGGCAAATACAAATACAAAGTACATGGTACTTAGAGGACGTTGAATACAAACCACACAGCTTAACAAGCGTACACAAAAAACTTGCGCGACCACCAAAAAAAAAAAAAAAAACCGTCCAAAAACAACAGCACAAACAACAATGACCACATCATTATGACATACTTTCTTGTTAACCAAAAAACCCGAACTCCATTGCAGTTTAATCTATGCAAATCCGAAAGAAAAACTAATTTTGTGGCTCTCAACTTCGTAAAACTCAGATGAAGCCTTTTCAACAACGACGACGATGACAACCGCAAAATGCAAACAAAGACTGTTGAGTCCACGCGAATTTTGTAGTAGTCTTTGTGTACATTAGTTGGCGAGAGGACGCGAGTTTTTCCGTGGGAATTATACATATATATTATCATAGTGGAAGAAGACAACAAACTGAGAGTGCATCGTAGTTCTATTTCGTAGCAAAAGTTTCTGCAGTCCTATTCAATGAATTCAAATTTTAAGATATCAAAGAGAATACTTTAAATTCAAAATTTAAATTCAGATACTTACTTTTGCATGTCTGTGCTTTAATCAATTTTAGTTTAATTAACATTTAGGATAATTAAATTTGTGAAGAATTTGTCCAACGTGTAATAATGAGGCGTGAAATGAATATCCTTTTGGGTATGTCTTTGTACCATAATCTAAGCTTTGGCCAAGGCAGCAAAGTTCAATTAAATCAATTGAGCGTGATGTAGTCTTAATATGAATAGGTGAATAGATAAAAATTTCGATTCTTTAAAAATAAAAGTTGCAGCCAGATTTTGTTTAATTTGACCAAAGTTTATATATTTTGTTTGCTCATTTTGTTTTCTACTCAAAGTTTGTGTTCCTTTTGTTTTTCTCTGTAACGACTGACGAAGGACGAAGTCCAAGAAATCATTTAAATTAAATAAATAAACTTGAGTTTGGCATTTATTTGTCCATGTACAACTATTGTTGCTTGGAATACTCATTAAATTTGCTGCTTAAGTTTTTGCTTTTCATCAGTTGGGAATGACAGCTATTATTTCTCATTAAAGACAGCTTGTGAATCTTGGGCAAAAAGTAGTTTAAGGAGTTTGTATGGATAGGTGACTAAAACATACAACAAAGATAAATTTCCTCATTAGCTCGGCTAAGCAAGCTTATGCTGTTAAAATATTTACTTAATTATGATGTTATGAAAATGAATTCAGAAAAAAAGCCACACAAAAAATAATAATAATTAGAAATTTATAATTAATTAAATTGGAATTTAGATAATAACTATTATATATGACTATATTTCTAATAATTCTACTCATTTATGTTTGTATTTAAATTTTATTCAATTGTATTTTTTGATATATACTATTCTAATACTTTTATATTTAACTCTATATAAAACTTAATTCATATTCTAATATACATTTATAGAGTTGATTATTAAAATTCATGCATATTTGAATGCTCGTTTATTGCCAATATCTTTTGTCGACTGCATTCCATTTGCCTTAAGCAATTCGTGTGCAGCTTTCGAAAGTTAATTCATTTTCCGTCCGTTGAGTCGAAGTATGGAAACGTTTATGCACAGTTTATTTTTAATGCGTTGCACTTTGGCAACAAAGTCAGTTATATATGTTATTGCTGGTCAGTTGGTGTTATTTTTTTCTTCCAGTTGCTGTTGTGCAAATATTTGTCAAGTAAGCAAAAACATTTGTCAAGACATCGACAGACAGACGGACAAACAGTCAAGCCACAGGCAATGGCAGCAAACACGTTCAGTCAATGACTCTTTGTTAGAAATCTCTCCTGGCAATTGAGGTATCTCTAGGCAGATGCTTATTCAAAAGCATTTATTAGTTTTTAAGAGCCACAAATTAAAGATTTAACCTACCGACCAAGAGATACTTTCATTATGCAATGCGAATGCTGTGGTTAATATTGTCTGAGATACAGTGAATAAATTTGTTTAATTGAATTTCATGCGGTGTTCAGCCATGCAAAAATCTCTCGCTCTTTGAGTGACTCTGCATGTGTGTGTGTGTGTGTGTGTGTACCCACTTGTGCGCACTATTGTGGATACTTTTTTTGTTTCACATTTGTGGCGAGCCCTAAAGAGTTGGTCCACGTTGCAAGGCAGCCGACAAATTGGAAAATAAGTGTTTTTCGTAATTAATTGAATTTATGCAGTTATGCGAACTTTTCATAATAATAAATAATAATAATTGAGTACGCGAAATATAAAATTGATATTAGTTTTCTAGCATAGCATATTAGCAAACTAAAAAATTCGAGTAGAAAAGCAAATGGAAGCTTAAATAAAGAAAAAAATCTTTTTGAAAATATTTCATGTATTTTTTTCAAACTTCTGTTTTAGTTCAAAGAGTTCTTTGTATGGATAGTTAAGCTTGTTTTTACTGTTGTTTAACATTGAATTTGTTTTGTTTAAAATATTTATATTCCTGACCGAAAATACAGGCAGTGAAAAGCTTTGTATAATTCCAGCTGCTGCTGCTGTTTTGATTTGATAAAATGCGAAAATGAAATTCAAGTATTTTGGGTTTATTCTATTTTATGCAAATATAATAAAAGTGCTCTAGTATGGCGATTCGTGCGTATGTTTGCATGCATATTTTATTGCATACTTTGCAGCGCAGCGCTGTGTCAAACGACCTCGCCTGCAGCTCGAATGGATGACTATGATATACGCCCCCCGGGTCTCAGTGGGAATGCCTTTGCATTCAAAAAACGCATAATTAAAAAGTTTTATTTTCAGCACTTTTTACGCCGGTGCGTAACGCCGAGATCCTGCCCCTCTGCCCCTCTGCCCATAAACACGCTGGCGACACTATGTGATAGCTCTCGGGCAGCATTTGAGCTTTGTGCATGAAATGTGGATTCAGTGCAGCTGCCTTGAGGACGAAACGAAATGTTAAAGTTTAATGTTTAAGAAATAAAGCGGGCAAATAAACGCGATTTTTTTGCTATTAACTACCTTATTTTAATTACCAAGGGGGGCAGAAAAGAAAAGGAAAATGCTTCGCCAACAAAGTCACGCAAAAAACTTGGCGCTCGAATTGCTAAAGCAAACCACTTTAACGCTTCAGTCCAGAACTATTTTCTTGCAACTTTTAACTCTTGCTATACCCTCTAAGCTACCTAATTAAAGGTCATGCGGTCTGTGGGAAACAGTTTAATGAGCTTCGGCTGTATAGCTTTAAAAAACTTGAAACCTTTAAGCACTACTGCCATTTCATAAGAAATATATTTTCCAGTTGTTTCATCGAGGTTTTCATTCTAAACCGATAAGGAAGCAGAAACTTGGTTCATGGGATATTTAAAAGTTATTTAAAACCAATTCATAATAAAAATAAGCAACGAAGTATAATTAACATTATATTAGATCAACAGAGAAACTCGAAGGCTGCAAAACTGGCTTCATAGTTTGAGAGTTTGTGCCATGAGCTTATGAGCGAAATCTTTTTATTTAGTTTTTCGAATCGAATATTCGTTTTGATTTTACTACAATCTCATAGTTTTGTTTTTTAGGAAAATTGATGAAATATAATGTATTATTTATAGCTTAGCTGCGTATAGAATTTTCAAAATACTGGGTATTCCCGCATTGAACTTGTTTTTATACATGAATGAGCTTCAACTATTGGCCGCTGTGTTCATTTTCTCGTTTTGCAAATTGCTTTTAACGGAATCGTACAAAATGTGTGTTTGTATTTTTACTGAACAGTAATAGTTGCATAATACACACACACTCACACATGCACATTCACTTATGGACTGGCTAACATTTTCCGATTACGCTGCGTAATCATAGTTGACGCTGTTTGTTGCTCATACACAGCGTCGCCTCGAGTATTTTTGCATTAATTAGGCCAACGTTTGCATTGAAGTTGCATGCCAACATGCGACTGTTGCCGTCTGCCACTGGCCGCTTAGCATGCTCTGGCTATTAAAATGCGCCAATCGAATTTTCAATTAAAATTGCGAATTTTGTGAACCGCAAACGTACGAATTTTTGGTCAAATACCATTTGCCATTTCCAATATTGCTCCTACTACAAAAACCAAAAAAAGCAGTCAGAATAAAAAATCGAAATTTGATGCAGTTTGTTGGGCGTTGTCGGTGGGGCCAGCAGGTGTTGCATAGCTGGCAACTTCATCTCTTCTCTTCTTGCTTTTTGCTTTGTTGCAATCGTATCGCATTGCATTTAGCTCAGCGGGCTGAGGCTGACAAAGCTGAAACAGAAATCTGCGAACTGCCAACTGGCCAAAATGGCAACCGGCTAGCCGACAGCTGGCAAATGCTAGCAGCGACACGCGCAGCTGCCTTCAAATTGCAAAAAGTGCCAGAAGCCCAAGAGCGAGAGCAAGAAAAGTTTTGCAAATGAGTTAGGCAGATTAAGGTGTGGAGTGGGGGGCGAGGTGGGCACAACTTTTAGACTACTTCAAAATGATGGGGCAGCGGCAAGGCCTTGGGGCATTTACACAACTACTGTCATAATTATAATGAATTATGAAACAATAACTCTGCCTAATGGATCCGGCCCCAGGCCACAGCGTCAATACACTTCTCCTGCCTGTTTTTGGCACTCACGCAACTAATTGACAAATGATGATAAAGTGTCTTGGTCAGTGCCTAAACGACTTGACTTTATTTTATAAAATTCTCTTTGCGTCTTAATGCGGCTCGACGTGCCGCTGTCCGCTGTTTCGCTTGCGAGGGTACTTCACGGCCTTGCCGCACTGTACATGAAAATCTGATAAAAGCATTGTTTCGGCCGCCGGAAACGGATGCCAGACCGAATGGACACTGGTCTGACTGGCATAAAATGGCTTCGAGAGTGGCATGATGAGCAAATTTACACTATTGTATAAGTGAAAGCAACCAGTGTGTGCTGCAAATCTGCTTTTAAATTCAAATATCATCACAGCATTAAATTATTAATATGAATATTGAGTTAATATGACAGCAGAAAATAAAATGAACAAGTTCCGTTCCGTCGGAAGAAATTATATTTTGAAATTGAATAAGTAAATGTAAATCATAAAAATATTTTCAATTTGAGATCCCTTATCAAACGTCAAACTCTTTTTTACTCTAGAGTATTTTCATTTCGTGATTTGTTCGCCTTTTGGCCTCTTGTTTTGTAGCGTACAAATGAACAAGTATTTTGCATGAAGGCTAAGCAAAATTTGCCCAAGACTGACCCTTAAATTCTGACCTTTTGTTTTATGCCGGTCGCGGCTTCCAATGTCACATGTTTGCCACTGAGGCTTAATGTTTAATAAGCCCTTCACCAGAACTCTTCTCTTTTTTTCATGTTTACATAATGGCATTGTGCGTCGACTCATTTAAAATGTATATTTTATGTTTATTATGCACAAAGCATAAATATTTACAGAGCACAAGGTGTAAAGATTCATGTTGAAATATTTATGTATATGCGTCGATTGAATGCGCCTAACCATAATTTAGCGAATAAATAAAACCGAGAAGAGTCGAATATTGAAAAAACAATATTATGATATGATGGTGTGACTAATGCTTTAATCGGAAAACTCATATTTGTTTAACAAAATGATTTATCAACATTTTCTATTGCAATTTTCCCTAAAGAGTAGTGTGATATAGTCCTACTGCGCGTGACCCTCCCACGTAGACCATTTTAATAATTCTGCATCTTTAAATTTCTGCCAGCAGCTATTCAATGTAGACGCAAATTTTCGTTCTTAGTCGCTCTTTGCTTAATTGCCGTAATGTGTTTAATTAAAATTTGTATATTTGATACCTTTTTAGGGGTCACTTCTTCTGTGTCACTTGCTTATGCCCCGAAGCATCGAGAACGGGTAAGCTGGCCATGTTGCTACTGTATACGATTGATGGCAGCAGGATTTACTGCATTTGTAGTTATGCACACATACATAAGCTTTTGCGCAATGCTCAGTCTAATATTTATTTAGTTGCTCAGCTGTCAGGCATTCCGTTTGGTATTTATGTAAATAATATTAGCCGTCATTCCATAAAGTTTATTTAAGATTGCTTTGAAATCAATGAATTGCATTTAAAATATGCATTTTAAAGGCATTTCACAAGCTCTTCTAGTCAGCTTGAATACTTTTCCTCGCACTTAAATCTTCTTATCTACGAACTAAAGGGTATTTCAAATTACAGAGCGAGCTAAAGGTCTGAAAGGTTTGAGAGTGCAAAGACAAGTGATTAAGGGTATCTTGTATTAGCATACTCACGATTAGGGAACTCTTTGTTGTTAAATTTGTTCCCTTTTATGTATTAGAGCGAGGGTCATTAAGCAGAACTGATTGCTGAGTTCAATTTACACAACTCAACTCATGCTTTACAATGCAAATCTTCAAGTTCACCCAAATGCTATTTATCCAATCAGACTCAAGCTTCTTATTGAAACTGAAATTGAATGGCAAGTAACAGCAACAGCTGCAGTGCTTACTAATAAATGATTATTATTCTTGTTCCAGCATACTGAGTATACTAATTATGTCTAGGTAAACTCATAGATGGCAAATCAAGAGTGCGGCTTAGGCTGCTTACATATTCTAATCAGAATTCTATGCATGTGTAACAATCTGGAAACCGCAAGCTGACCTAATATCATGGCTTAAGTACTATGTGGTTGCTTTGCTTTGTTTGAGCCCTGAAACATAATTAATGTAAGATTGCAAAACATTTTAGATAACTATTAATGTTAGTATATATATTTATATATTTTTTTTGCATAAAGATATTTAAATCAAAAGACATTGATCATACTCTTGATAAATGCACTGAATTCAAAGATCATTTATTATCAAACATATAAAAATTGGTCGTCTGTTATTTTTTAAAAATGGTACAAATTTCGTTATCCAAAAGTAAAATTCACATTTTTTTGCGCAAGTACTATTATCAGAATTTCAGGGCCTTTGTGTAGTATCACCATTTATCGAATGCTGTAGCATATCACGATACTCATGTTAGATCACCTACAGCACTTGTTCTGATATTTTCCGGCTTTGTCACCATTTTCAATAGCTTCATTATAACGTCGAGTCCTTCTTCTCGAAATGTGCCGAATTTTACTTGCCACATTCCCTACATGCAGCTAATGCATGTCTGACGTCCCCATGTAGCGCAGTTATAGCTCCACCAAATGATGTTTAAGCCGCTTAGATAAATCGCCGCAGACATGTTTGGGTGATGGTGAGGTGCCTGAGATTCCCCATTTTGATTAGCCTTAATACGGACAGTAGCAACATGGATAGCAGCATGGGGACATGCAGGAATTGTAGTATTGACAGGGATCGTAGCCCCTGCCCAAACGCGGCATAGTCTCGAGCGGCGGCATGATCATCGTGTTTTTCATTTGTTTCTTGTGTTCCTCCCAAGTAAGTCCATCAGGTGCCACGACGGGCGGAATTGGTTTCGGGTTCTTCGGCTGAGGATTGTTTGGATCCCAGGGCTTGGGAAGAGCACCATCTTCTCTCAAATACTGAATCAGATCAATACCCTTCTTCTTGCGTGCAATCTCATTCTTAATCGCATCTTTCTCTGCTTGCTTAGCGTCTTTAATGGCTTTAATATCTTTTTGACGCATGCGAACTGGGATGGGTTCGGCTTTGCCACCTCCTTTCGGTTTATTGCCAGGGAATGATTTGTCGAATGGTCCTCCCATTCCACCCATGCCACCAGGCCCTCCGGGACCACCACCAGCACCACCTCTACCGCCTCCACCTCTACCACCAGCACCGCCACCACGCATGGGCCCGCCTTGGCCGGAGCCCCATATGCCAGCCGGCTTCGGTTTTCCGCCGGGACTGGCTGAAGGCCCATGTGGTCCACCGCCTCCATGCCCAAAGAGTCCATCCTCAAATACGGCCTCACCAGGTTTGCCAAATGCTGTGCCGGTGTACCGATCGCCTGCGGCACAGTCATAGACTCGCCAATAGGGATCGAGCACCGTTGGATATTTGGGAGTTACTTTTAGGTCTGCTGGCACCGTTTGCGTTTCATGGTTAATAGTTTTGGGTTTGACATATTTCTGCGGTGAGGCCGCTGGTGGTGTCACATCGAAGTCGAACTCCATCTCACTATCACTGGTGTCAGTCAGCACCAACTGATCGACGCAGCTTTCCATACGCCGACGCTTGCACTCCTTTTGCAGCGCGGCCTCGAGGCACTTCTTCTCAAATATATCCCGGCACACGCACATCATCAAGGGCTTGTGGCAGGTGCATTTGCGGAATCCTTTGGCTTTGAACTTCTTCTTGATCTGGCTCATAGCCACGCCAAGATCACTTTTGACCACCTTGAACACAATCGGCTTCATGGTCACATTTGGATTTTTGAGAGCGCGCAAAGTGATGAAGATTTCGCCTTTCTTCTTGCGCAGATTGAGAATGGGCGGCTGTTGTTGCTCTTCTAACTCAATCAGTTCCTTACACTTCTCTGCGGCCAGCTTCTCAGGTGAGCCCTGCAAAAAGAATTTCATAATCTTCTTAATCGGCTTGCGAACGAGTCCTGGCTGCCAGCCATGCTTGCGTGCTTCTTCACTGGCGTACCAGTTCCAGCCGTGATTCGCTGGAATCGATTTCACAGGATTTGCGCAGTCCTTGTGTCCTGTAAAAACTCTTCGAGTGGGCTTGGAATCTTTGCTTTTGGTTGAACTTTTACGCTCGTTGGGAGCGGTTATAGGTTTATTCTCATCCTCCCCACAGTTACCAGCTTTCAATCGCTCGGCTGCCAAGCGCTCGGCTTTCGCTTTCCGTGCGCATTCCTTTTCAAGTTCGGCGAAAGGTTTGATATCTTTGATATTATTCAAGTCGCGTATTTCGGAGAATACGCGCGATAGAAATGGACGAGACTCTGCCATCTTGATTCCCACTTCAGACACTTCGCTATCAGAGCCCTCGTATACAAGAGATTCCCTAGGCGGCTTCTCAATCTTATAAAAGTCGGCGCACTTTTCACGCACGCGACAAAAGGCGCACAGTTTGCCAGCCCTGCAAGTGCAGCGACATTTCTTTGGGCTCTCTTCAACTGGCGGCTTTTGTTCTTGTGGCGTATATAGATTACTGAACAGCAGATCATTATTGGAAATAGGTTCGTTGCGCTTATCAGGAATTAGCATTGGCTTTAAGCCGCAAGTGGGGCAGGCAGCCAACACGGGAAGCCACGTCAAATTGGTGAGGCAAACGGGACAAAAACGTTTTTCCTTCATATGCTCATTTTTCCTTTGACTTAATGTGTTGTATTCCTCCGGGTCTAGCGGTGGAATGTACGTAAAATGCGGAACCCGGACATTGCTTTCCTCGAGAGGCATTCTGCAGGAGTTGTAGTGCATATTTAAAGTGCAAGGATGACCCAGCGGATCAGGGGGCCCTCGGCAAGGTGGCCTTGATTTCTTGTTATGACCCAGGCTGTTCGTAATTGCGTCAACAGTATCGTTACAGTCCAGAGCCATTTCCTAGATATACACAAGAGTTATTAAAGACAACATGTTGAAGACTTACTGTGGTTCACTGGTTACCTTCACTTCACAGCAAATGGCATTGCCCACGGGATTGTGAAGAAACTTCGGTTTAGGCGGCTTACATTTAATATTTTCATTTGCAAAACTTTGAGTGCCGAACTTGAGATATTCGGAGTCCTCTACGCTATCCAAAGCGCCTTGGCAAGGATCGGGGCACTGCTGAGACTCGCTCATAATAAATAAGATATCCTTCTCGTTGATGCTTTTATCCTTGAATAGCTGACAAGTGCTCTGTTCCCCTCTGGAATACATAGCGAAACGATAAAACTCGAAATGAAGTTATTCGCTTTTAGAAGAACCCGTTTACTTACTTTCTCCCATCGACGCATTTCAGCTGCAGCGAGCATTGCATTTCCAGTCGGCCAACAACTTTCCCGTCACGATCAATTGTACAGGACTCAATAAGCACCAGATCCTTCATGCTGTCCCCTAATCCTTCCAAGTCTTCTTGGCGAAAATGTACAGCACCCATGCCAACTAGATAATCGTCATACTTTACTGTAACGGGTACTCCGCACTCATCGAGAGTCTGACGGAGCACCGCCGGGTCTATGATAACATCAGCGCTATACTCGGGCACGAACTCGGTTACATTGAAGCCATTTTCTCTTATTGGTATGAATGTATTACAAAAATTGACTTCCGCTATTAGCTTGTTGAGATCCTGAGTATCTGGATTATTTAACTCAATGCTAGTAAGAATCACATTAAAGCCAAAAGTACAGTTAGACATTTTTATGCCGATATTTGATTAGGTTTTTTTTTTTTAATTCTTTTAAAAATGTGCGAAACTACAAAATGGTAAAAAAATAATTTATAGTCAATTTACACAAAATGTCGAATTTAAGGCACAGCAAATTTTTTATGTGTAATAATAGAACTGAATGCTATGCTACTATGATATCCCAATGGGTTCTATGATTTTGTGCTGATGGCTTACTCAATTGTGAAATGTTAAATTGAAAAAAAAAAAAAATAATAATATTTACTAAGCAATTCTTTAACGGCTGAGCTATAATTAATTTGAATTATTGCTGGGATTATACCCAAAAGACACAAATTAACCAAATTCAAATTTTAATTTTAAAACATTAGGCTCAACTTATTTAATTTAAGTTTTTAATACGTTTACATTGCATTTACTTGAACAATAATTTATGTTTAGAAATTTTTGAAACGAGCACATTTAGTGGCGTGTGCGTTCTGGTATCCGTTGCCCTTGCGACTTGCCAGCTCGATGGGAGGTGAGGAAATTTGTAAGAGAGCGCGACGTCTTTGCTGTGAGTCTGTCCCGTCTTGGCTCAGCAGAGGCTTTCGCTTAGGAAAGCAGCCACTTTTCCTCAAATAGTTCGTGTCCCTATTTGATTTTCTCTTCGCTATTTCGTTTTCCTTATCTGCTGTTTGGGAGTTGACGGCATTTTGGGTTTCCGTCTCCAAACGCTTAGGCAGTCTTCTGGACAAGCATTTAGAGTCGCTTTGCTGGCTATTCGGTTTCTTCTTTAGGTCAGGCAAAGTCTGCCCAGTTGTCCCACCACTAAGACGTCCATCGGCTAGAATACGTCCTCTCAAGCTGGAGGTAAACATTTTTCTCACCAGCCCGCCTCCGTTGAGCTGAGCACTGGGCATATACTCTTTAGTACTCTCATCACAGTTAAATGAAATTTGGCTTGAACTCTCCAGAGTAGTATTTACTGCGTACAGGCCGCCACCCATTTGTCCAAAGACACCATCCTCAAGCACTATCTCTGCCGGCCTGCCGAAAGCTGTGCCCGTGTACCGACCACTGGCAGCACAGTCATAGACATGCCGGTAGGGATTTTGCTGGAGGGGATATCTAGGTGGTTCGCATAGATGGACGTTCTTTACCTGGGTTGCAGTATTCGTTGTCTGTGTTTTCTGCGCCTCTTGCATCGGCGCTGTCACATTAATGTCGAACTCTATTTCGCTCTCACTGGTATCTGTGAGCACCAGCTGGTCCTCACAGCTCTCTATGCCTCGACATTTGCACTCCTTATGCAGAGCGTTCACAAGATGCGTTTTTTCACAGTTGCTGCGACAGACGCACATCCTCAGCGACTTGTGGCAGGTGCACTTGCGGTAACCCTTGGCCTTGAGCTTCTTCTTGATCTCGCTTAGAGCGGTGGCCAAATTGCTCTTAACTATCTTAAACATGATCGGCTTTATCTCTGCTTCGGAGTTGTTGGCAGCTCGCAGAGTAATGAAGATTTCGCCACGCTTCTTGCATACTTGGAGAGTGGGCGAGTTTTGTTCATTTACTTTCTTTGCCATGTTCAAACAACGGTTGAATGCATTGCGTTCGGGTAGGTATTGCAAAAAGAATCTCATAATCCTTTTGATGGACTTGCGAACGAAGCCCGGCTGCCAGCCGTGCTTGCGTGTCTCATCGCTCGAGGTCCAGGCCCATCCATGATTGGGCGGAACGCTGCTAGGCAGCTGAACGCAGAATTTGTGGCCGATTCTGGCGGGGGTTCGCTTCTGCAATGCAGTTGCTGACATGGGTTTTTCAGGCTTTACGACGGCTTTCTTTTTCAATTTTTGCGTGGTATTCACATTTATGGTGTGGTCCTTTGGTTTGGCGGGCACGGGGTCGCATTTCTCTTTAAAGCCTTCTGACAGCTTCGTTGTATTGATGTCGTACAGATCGCGAAGCTCGGAGAACACCTTCGTCAGATGTGGACCACGCTTCTCCAATTCCTTATTTTCCATGCAAATAGCCTCGATCTCGCGTTCTTTTTTGTCGACGCAAGCAACGGACTGCTCATCGTCCTGAAAAATATCAGCGCAGAGTTTACGGATTCGGCAGTGGGCACAGAGTCTTCCATTCTGGCAAGTGCACCGACATTCAGGCGTTTTATCTTGTTTCCCAACAGGAGCTGCTGCAGCTGCTTTTGCACATAAATCTTCTATAGTCTCCGGTGGCTTACCTAAAAAATCTTTTAGAATTTCGTCAGCTGTTTGCGTCTTCTCCCTATGACGTTCCATTGGCATGGGCTTAGCCCCGCAATTGATACATGCCGTAAATTTGGGCAACCACGTCATATTGGTTAGGCAGATGGGACAGCAGCGAGTGCCTTGCATTTGGGAGTTGGCTGCATTTGGTTTAGAACTGGTTTCCACTGGTACCAGCCGTGGAGCGTTCAGATCATGGTTGATGAACTCACTGACTGAATCGTTGAAAGAGTAGCGAATATTCGGGGTGCTACGACTATCTGACAGAAAGTTCATTCCATCCCTGCTAATTCCAATTGCTTTACGGACGGACAACTTGAATGGATGAAAGTCGTTCGATCCCTTTGCGACTGTTTCAGTAAATCGCTCAGGTCTTGGGCCTAAAGTCTGTGATTAGAGAGGTAACCTCAGAGACAAGATTTTAACAATCCATGAGATTCGTATCAACCTTTATTCCACAAGTAGCGGCACTGGTTATGGGGCTGTTCGGGAACGCTTCCAATGGGCGGAGGGGATCTGCCTGTGGCCCGACATCTTTATATGAATCAAATTCGAAACGCATTTTATCGTCATCTGCTTGCAGTATGTCTGGACAAAGATCACTGGCTTTGGGACAATGCAGAGAATCTCCCATAACAAACATGATGTCCTCCGGGTGAATGCTATTCTTCGCGCTCTGGCTACAGTCGGGCCCGGTCGGCCTGAAACGGAATGTGATTAAGCAAATGCATTGCATTGAGAAATACCTATTTACCTTGGTATATCGGCACATTTCAAGTATAGACGACAGAGTACCTCAAGTGTGCCGGCAACTCTGCCTGCCAGCGAAAACTTACAGTTGCTGGCACACAAAATGTCACTCATGTTATCGTCTATGCGATCAATGAACACTGGGGGAAACCCTATGTTCCCCAATCCGATGACCTTACCATTGTACTTCACTGTCACTGGCATTCCACACATTGCTACATTTTGCCTTAGACTCGTGGCATTGCCCGTAAACTCAAAGGTTGATTCGCCCTTAAAGTCGGTCACATTGATGCGACTTGATGTTATCTGCAGCGGATTGTTATTAAAGCTAACGTCTACTTGTAACTTGCTAGGATCTTCAATCTTAACTTGGGTTGTCTTCAAATAGGTGACAATGACATCGAGCATATAAGTACACGCCTCCTTGCTCATTTTCCAGTTGCTCATTCAAATTTATTCAAACAAATAATTTTAATATCCAAGAGTTAAATCTGATCTGTGCACATTGAATACAATTGAAACACAATAAAACTGTAGCCTCTTAATATTTTATTGTCAAAATTTTTAAATCAAATGGTGGCTTGATTAAAAAAAAAAAATTAAAATTAATGTAAATATTTCAATATATAAAATTGTATACACAGCTGCTACGCTTTGGCTTTGGAGGTCTTACTCATCATGTATTTCATCCTTTCTGAAGCCTTTCTTTTTTCGCTTTCTGCCTTGGCCAGCTTGGCTTCTTGGGCCGCTTTCTCGCGAGCTCGATAATAGCGCTTAGTCATTCTGACAGGAATTGGATCGCTTTTGACTGGTGGTCCCTTCTTGGCACCAGGAAACGATTTACCGCCCGGAACACCCCAGCCACCGCGCATTGGTCCACCAGGCGATGATCCCCAAATGGCTGCGTTTTTCGGATTAGCACCAGGAGGCACGCCATGTGGTCCACCGTGCCTATATCCAAAGAGACCATCCTCGAACACAATCTCGCCATAGTCGCCAAATGCTGTATTTGTGAAACGATCAGCTGCAGCACAGTTGTAGAAGCGCCAATAGGGGGAGTACTTGGTCGGAAAGGTTCTGTGATCTGGCTCAGTTTTCGTAACTGTTTGCATGCCACAATTAACGGTAGATGGCCTAGGTGAGGGCGGCTTAGCCATGCCTGCCGGCGTATTTACATCGATATCGAACTCCGCCTCGCTGTCACTGCTGTCTGCCATCACCAGTTGATCCACACAGCTTTCCATGCCTCGCCACCTGCATTCCTGCTGTATCGCCTGCTCTAGATATTTCTTTTCCACGATGTCACGGCACACACACATCATCACCGACTTGCGACAGCTGCACTCGCTGAAACCTTTCGCCCTGAGTTTCGCCTTCATCTCGCTGAGTGCGACAGCAAGATCGCTCTTGACTACCCTAAAGACAATGGGCTGCATCTGTATATGGTTATTGTTATTTGGCCGCAATGTAATGGTGATTTCGCCATTCTTCTTGGCCAAGTTGAGCACTGTGGGCCCGCACTCATTTTCTGTATCCCTTTTCGACACGTTGCTGCACCTTTTGCGTGTAGAACTTCTTGCGGAGCCATACAAAAAGAAATTCATGAGTTTCCTTATTGACTTGAGAATGGCACCGGGTCGCCAGCCATATTTGCGTGCCTCTTTGCTAGAGGACCAAGCCCAACCGTGGTGGCGCGCCACAGGTCTTTCATATATCACGCAATGTTTGTGTGTTTTACTTTTACTGCTTTTTTTGCTTTTACTGCTTTTTCGCTTTCGACTCTTGGCACTACCGATGTTTTTTTTCTTAGCAATAGGCTTGGCTACTTTTTCGACGGCTTGGACGTTCTTAGCTGGCGCGACTTCTTTCTCCTTATGAGCACAATTCTCTGCATTTGCCTGATTATCCACAGGTACGTCATACATTTGGCGCAGCTCAGAGAAGACACGGGATAGAAACGGACGATATTCTGTAGACTTTCCCGTATCTAGGCAATAGTCTTCGGGATCCGTATCGATGTCTTCTTCAGATTCCATTGGAACATCTGTTGACTTGGGCTGCATAATGTCCGGATATTGCTTGCGCAATCGACAGTTGGCGCAGAGCTTGCCATATTTGCATGTGCAGCGGCACGAGGATATTGACTTCTCCTTAGACGTCTCAGGGGAAGGCAGCTTACACAGCTCGTCAAGGGTTGGTGGGGGCTTGCCAAGATAATCGTTTAGTATTTCATCTGCCGTCATTCGTCTTGGTTTGCGCTCCTCAACCATTGGTATCTGCTTGATTCCGCACTTGGGACAGTTGGCGTATTTCGGCAGCCACGACATGTTATACTGGCAGACAGGACAGTAGTGTACTTCATGATTAGTCTGCGAGTTATTTGCATTAGCCGGCGAAGTTGCAAACCTGTTGCTGCTATAATTATACTGCGTGTACTGGCTAGATGACAGGTTCGACAAGGCCATGTCTATGGGACTGGTAGTCGCAGTTGTCTGCGGATAGCAGCAGGGCGTGCCACAAGGACTTTTTAATGCTTCCGCTGCTTGGGCAGGTGATTTTTTCTGTTTCGTGAGCTGACTAATTGAGTCAATAATTTCGCCATACTGTGTTGCCATTTTTCTCAAGTCCTCACAAATGGAGGGACGCGCTAAATCATATTTAAAAATTTCCTCATGCTTAAATTCACTAGGTTGAACATTGCTATAGCGCTCCAGATCGAGTTTTATATACTCGTCGTCGTCTTCTTGCTGCCTTGAATCTAGGCTGGGCAGAGCGTGGTAGGGATTGCGCTGCGAGTCACTCATAATCAACATGATATCTTTCGGATTAATGCTTTTGTCCATGTTCCCAAGGCAACTTCTCACTTCCGTTCTGAAAAGAAAAGTTTTGCATTAGCTGTGACAGAGTCTGGAATGCTTCCGACTTACTTTGGCTGAGCTTCGCATTTTATAACAAGCCGACACAGCAACTCAAGCGTACCAACTACAAGTGAATCTTTCCCTAAGAAACAGGTATCCAAATGTAGAAGCTCAGGCATATCCTTGCTTATGCTGTCAATAACATCTTGAGGAAAACTCATCTGGGCGGTACCAATAATTTGACCGGAATGCTTCACAATTACAGACATTCCACATTGTTCTAAACTTTGACGCAACTTTTCTGGTGATTCAACGAACTCTGTACTTGAGCCGTACTTAAACTCTGGCACTTTAATTCGACTCGAAGTTATCTTAATTACTTTATTGTTCAAAGTGACCTCTACACTTGTCTTGTCCAGGTCCTCATTGCTTATATACGGCGACTCAATTTGAGTTACTATAATATCTAATACAAAATTACATGCCATTCTCTAGTTGATCTCAATATGTCACGGTGCAATTTCTGGACTCTGATAGTAATAGAGGAACTAACATACAAACGAAAATTTCAAATTTATTGTAAATTTTTAAAATTCAAATTTCGATAGCTGTGTACACTTAAACAATACAATTGAAACAATAAAGATTTCGTTTCTATAGCAGATGTGTATATAAACAAAAAAACAGCAACTATGATCAATAAAAATTAGCCTCGAAATTATTAAGCAACAACACTTCAGTCTATCCTTGTAGCATAATATAATAAGCGAAACTTAACTTATGCTCCATTGAACTATTGTTTATGTATTCTATCATATCATTTATATCGATATTACATTTGACTTTGTATGAGTTTCCGCAAGTATTAACAAAGTTTATAGTTTAAACAACTTCGATATCAGAATTGCCTATATTGTATACCTGAAATCTTTTTCTAAATAATGGCGGAGGTATATGTGAAGGAATCCTAGTAATTATTACTTAACGTAGATGGCAAGGCTAATCTACAGAAATTTTCCCTGATTCGAGGTTGTTCCATGTTCGTTCGTTGGCTTCTAGATATTTGTTTGAAATTCAGTGCTCCGAGCTGGCTTTAAATTCAGTTGCTTGGAATGTCTATGCATGTAACTTGGTAAACTTGTTTACTAATAATTATTTTTAATGATTTCATAAATAAGAGGAAGTAAGTCAAAAAACGCCATTAACATCAATAATAATTTAATTGCCAGCAGAATATTTGCAGTATCAGCTAAAATATTTATTGTTTTCTGTATTTGAATCTTTACAAATTCCAATATGAGCACGAGAGCTTTCACAAATACTTTTATGACTGACTAAGAATGAATGAGAAATAAAAATAAAAAAAAAATAATAAAATAAATAAATATTAATTAAAATACTTCTGTTTATACTCCATTACAACATACATCGATATTTTATAAAATTTTGTGCATTTTACAAATAGCATTCCGCTGCGAGTCATCTGTAGCTCAACCATAATAAGACCATGGGTAACACCATTGCTGACTATATTGATTATAGTTTCGATAGCATTGTGCAGCGTATGGGTCGATGCCGCTTCCCATCCGGGGCACAAACTCGATTGGCCATGGGGGAGCCTGCAACAGAGCGCGTCGCTTACGCTGCGCAGCGGTTAGACCATCTGGGCCAACTAACGATTCAGATTTAACTTTCATAAATGCTCTATGTTTCCTTAAATAGTCCATCATATCTATTTCTCTATTTACTGGGATCGGAGCCAATTTGATTAACTTTTTCTTAATGCCTTTAGTTAGTTTTACAGGAATTTTCTTTTTGCTCGCTGCTTCGAGATCTCTTTCTCGTGCAGTACGTCTACTTTTAAGGATTGCACCAAATTGGTTTCTTCCGCTGGTAGCACCATGCGGACCGCCACCCAAGCGTCCAAAGACACCGTTCTCAAGCCCCTTCTCTCCAGGAATTTTCTTTTTGCTCGCTGCATCGAAAACGCGTTGTTTTTTATCCCCGGCATACGGTATATGATTGAGTTGGCTAAATATATTATCACTTTCTCGTGCAGCACGTCTACTCTTAAGGATTGCACCAAATTGGTTTCTTCCGAGAGTAGTGCCATGCGGACCGCCACCCAAGTGTCCAAAGAAACCGTCCTCAAACAACTTCTCTCCTGGTGCGCCGAAGGCTGTGCCCGTGAATCGACCACCGGCAGCACAGTCGTAGGCCCGCCAGTACTTCCTTTGTTTGATTGGATATTTGGGAGGAACCTTTTCAATTTTTTTGGTTATTTGGGTTGCATGATTAACGGTCTGTCGCTTCAGTATAGTCGGCGTCTGTGGCGCTCTGGCCGGCGGTGATACATTAATATCGAATTCCGCTTCACTATCACTGGTGTCTGTGAGCACCAGATCATTTACACAACTTTCTATACCTCGACGTTCGCACTCCTCCCGCAGAGCGTCCTCAAGTTCCCTCTTTTCAATGTTGCTGCGACAGGTGCACATCATCAACGATTTGTGGCAGGTGCACTTGCGAAAGCCCTGGGCCTTAAGCTGCTTCTTCACTTCGTCTAAAGTCACAGCTAAATCGTTTTTAACTATCTTAAATACAATAGAGCTCTTCTCTGCTTTTCCGCCATTCCCTGCTCGCAGAACAACACGAGTTTCGCCTCCTTTCTTACACACTTGGAGAATCGGAGAAAGATTTTTCGATTCCCGTTTTGCGCTCAATTGTTCCTTGAGCATATTATCGGCATTTTCAGCTGGCAGGTAATATAAAAAGTAGTCCATGAGTTTTTTGATGGGCTTCAGAATTGCGCCTGGTTTCCAACCATATTTACGGGCCTCTTGGGTTGAGGACCAACCCCAGCCATGACGACGCGGGACTAAGGCCTGCTGGTTCGCACAGCCCTTGTGGGTTGTCCGTCGTCGATTCTTATTGTCTTTGCGAGTATTGCTTGAGCTATTCTGCTTTGTATATTCTTCTTGTTTAGGGGTTGTGTTTTTCGCATTTATATTGTTTTTCACTTTACATTGATGATTGTGCAACGAGCGATCTTTGGCCCTCTTTACGTTGTAGAGGTCGCGTAGATCGGAAAACACTTTAACCAAATGTGGACGAGAGTCCACAGATTGAACACTGTGATTTGAGGGATTTTGCACAATGGGCACTTCGGGAGCCGTGAAGATATCGGAGCACAGCTTACGTATTCGACAATGAGCACACAATTTGTTTCCGCCCGAGCACCGACACCTGGACTGAATTTGCTGACTTACGTCTTCTTCAACTACCTTCTCATTGGCATCTGCAGACATATCTCGGCTTATTATTTGGGGCTTTGCCATGTAATCATTTAATATTTGATCAGCACTCAGATCCTTCTTCTCGTCAGGCTCATTTTTGACCGGGATGGGCTTGACTCCGCACTTGGGACATGAGGCAAACTTTGGTAGCCAAGACATATTATTCAGACAGAGAGGACAGAAACGTATGGGCTTTAGCTGTTGGCTATTTTCATGAATATCGATCGTGGCTGACGGCTGTGGGCGACAAAGATTGTTGAGATTGCCAGAGGTTGAATCTGAACTACGGCTAGCTGCTGGCATGAAAGGAGTATTTACGACTCGTGATCTAAAACATGAACCAGTGCAATGACTTCTTAGATTTATAGATTCAATAATGTTCTTGCAGTCCTCTACCAGTTTCTGTAAATAATAAATAAAATAAGAAAATTCACAAGAGCCGATTTACAGGAATAGAACCTTAAGTGGTCTAAGGACTTCAATAACATTATTGTCATTCATAAACATATTCGAATACTTTTGTTCATCTGTATTCACATTCTGATAGCGTCCTAAATCCAAGTCCAGTTGTACATCGTTATCATTTGGTTCCCATTTGTCTTGACAAGATTCGCAAGTAGAGGCACAATGCTGCGAATTGCTCATGAGGAACATGATATCCTGCATGTTAATGTTAGTGTCTGGAGCCCTTGAAGGATTTGTTGACTATTAATACTCGATCTAATTCCACATACACGCAGAATGTACTCACTGATTATCGCATTTAATAACAAGACGGCAGCGAATGTCAATCCTACCCACAACTCCACATTGGTTCACGATGTCAACGGAGTCAGTGTGGATGAGATCAGACATACCTTTCTCAATTCGGTTGATGTAATTGATAGGAAAGTATATCTGAGCTCTTCCCTCAACACTATATCCGTTATATATAATAATGCTCATTCCACATGCACCAAGCACTTCGCGTACCTTTCTTGTCGCCGCTCTGAATTCTGTGGCTGAACCAGCTTGAAAATCCCATACATTGATACAGCTAGCCGGGAGGTGTATTTCTTTATTATAGAATTTAACCACCGCCGTCAATTGGCTGCAATCATCAATAACCATGTTGGGCGCATTTAATTTTGTGATGACAATATCAAAGACAAAGTTACTCATTGTATCTCTTGTGCTAAAAGGGTTCGTTAGTTTCTTAAAAGACGCAAAGAAGTCCCAGAACAACAGGAATTAAAAAGTTATTAATACAATTTTTAAAATAATTTTGTTTGTAAAACACAATGAATCGTGATTCGTGTGACAAATTAAGGAATGCTGTAAAAACATAATTTATTCATAAAATACACAAGATTTTTAACAAATGTCTGCCTAATGCTGAAACTGAATCCTTTCGAAAAAACCCATTCGCAAAAAAATGAAAATAAAAACTAATTTACAATGTTACGAAGAATCTATCTGTGTCGATATTCAGTTTATTGTCCTACAAAATAATTGAACATCGATATTCGATTGGTATACAGAGTGCTACTGCTAACAGTACCAGTACGGATAGCTACACTGGGCTGCACATGGATTGTAGCAGCATTGACAGGGATCATAGCCCCTTCCCAAACGGGGCATACTTTCGAGCGGTGGTATGGCCATGCCTAGCAACTCGCGTCGTTTGCGTTCTCCAGCCTGAAGTCTCTCCTTCTTTTCGTTTTCCTCCTTTAGCAATTCCTTGGCGGATTTAGGTGGTTTTGGATTATTTGGGTTCCAGGGTTCAGGAATAGCGCCATCTTTCATTAAATAACTCATGAGGTTAACGCCCTTCTTCTTGTTGGCTAGTTCTCTCTGTTTTGCTTCTTTTTCAGCCTTGGCAGCAATTTTCAGCTTTTCATAATGACGTTTGGGCATTCGAACTGGGATAGGAGCGCTTTTACCTTTGCCTGGTTGATTTTTATTGCCGGGGAATGACTTGTCTTTAAAGAGAGCAGCTAATCCGCCTGGTCCCCCACCTCCAGCTCCGCCTGGGCCTCCAACGCCGCCTGGTCCTCCTACACCGCCTGGTCCTCCAGAGCGCCCACCACCACGCATAGGCCCACCTTGGCCAGAGCCCCATATTCCTGGAACCTTTGGTCTTCCACCCGGAGCAGCAGAAGCTCCGTGTGGTCCGCCGCCCCCATGGCCGAAAAATCCGTCCTCAAATACAGTTTCACCTGGTGAACCAAACGCTGTACCGGTATATCGATCGCCTGCAGCACAGTCATATGCGCGCCAATAGGAGCCTATCTTCGTTGGATACTTTGAGGGTACTACTAGATCTTTCTTGACAGTCTGTGTGCCATTGTTCAAAGTGGTGCGCTTCTCACGTGGAGCTGCTGAAGCCGCTGGCGGTGACACATTAAAATCATACTCAACCTCACTATCACTGGTATCAGTAAGCACCAGATCGTTCACACAACTTTCCATTCCCAGGCGTTTGCTCTCCTTCTCTATTGCCAGTTCGAGATGTTTCTTTTCTACTCTGTCCCGGCAGACACACATCATCACCGTATTGTGACAGGTGCACTTGGGGAAGCCCTTTGCTTTGAGCTTCCTCTTGATGGCGCTAAGAGCAACGGCTAGATCGCTCTTGACTACCCTGAATACAATCGGTTCCATCTGTGCTGCTCCCTTATTGATGGGTTGCAGTGTAACTATTATCTCGCCATTCTTTTTGCACACGTTCAGAGTCGGTTGGTCTTGTTGCTCTTCCAGTTCCGTTTCTTCTGCAGTTGCGCATGTATTGAAAGCAGTATCATCCGGACAATATCTTAGAAAGAAATTCATCAGACGCTTGACCGATTTTTTAACAAATCCTGGACGCCAGCCATACTTCCATGCCTCCTCCCTCAGGTCCCAAGCCCAGCCACGATTACGAGCAACTGCCCCCTCTGACTTCACGCAATTCTTATGCACGCCGCTAGAAAACGGTGGAACGCGTTTGATTGGCTTAGTACATTTGTAACTTTTCACACGCTTGGTGCTTGCCGATATTTCCGGAGGGTTTATTTCTTTTGAGTCGCTTTTTTGTCCACAATTATTCGTACGGAGGGTGTCTTTGATTTCGTATAGGTCCCTCAGCTCAGAGAACACACGCGCTAGATATGGCTTACAATCTTGAGTGTCCTCATCTTTCACACAAAAATCCTCTGAAGATTTTGGCACAACCTTAGGGCAATCGATCTCATTTTTAGAAGCTTTAAAAATGTCTGCACAGAGCTGACGTATGCGGCAATGGGTACAAAATTTTCCACATTCGCAGGTGCACCGATTCGCGCACTCGCCCTCATCGTTCCTCTCCCGTTCCGCCTTTTCACACGGATCTTCGCAATAATCAGGGTTGGTAGTTTTTCCCAAGAACTCTTGTATTATTTGTTCTGGGGTCAGCTTTTTCTCCTTGTGCCGTTCTTCAATGACCGGCATAGCCTTGGCACCGCACTTGGGACAGGAAGCCAGTTTGGGAAGCCATGACATGTTGGTCAGACAAATGGGACAAAAGCGTGGCGGCTTTACAAATGGCTTATTTAAGTCACTAATAGGCGCTGGTATTAGCGCCGGATCACAAAAATCTGGGCCTTCACCTTCTCGAGCTGGTATATACGAAAAACACTGACCATATGAAGTTAGTTCTATACTATCCTGAAAATATTGTTTAGGGATACTGCAAATAGCATCCAGTTCTGGTCCTTCTGGTACCCGGCAGGGTGGCTTTATACCCTTAGGTTGACTAATGCGATTGGTAATAGAGTCAACAATCTGTTCACATTGATCTGCCATTTCCTGCAAGAAAGTTCATCGAGGAAAAGCTCGTCGAGGACACAAAGCATTTTCATCCACACTCACCTTGAGCTGACAACAAGCATTATTCCCTGTTGGATTATGTTTGAAAATTTCTGAAAGTCTCTGGCCCTTGCCGGCTGGACTATGATAGCGTCCCAAATCTAATTTCAGCATTGCATTGCCCTCATCTTCGTCCAAAGCCTCCTGACAAGGCTCACAAAAGCCAGGACATCGTTGGGACTCACTCAAAACGAACATGATGTCCTGTCTGTTGATCGCCTTATCCACATTGCTCACACATGCTGTCTCCACCTGGCTGTAAATTATACAACATATATATACATAGGCACTCACGTTACTCATAGCTTCACTTACTTTGGCAATTCATCGCACTTAATGATGAGGCGACATAACACTTCTAGCTTGCCAACATATTCGCCCTCTCTCTCAAACGAGCAAGTGCCCGTATACATTAAATCTGACATTCCTGCATCTATCATATCTATCGTCTTCTGAGGCAAAAGTATTTGACCAACACCGATGGCCTTAGCTTTATACGAGACAGTCAGCGCCAGGCCACAATCCTCTAGACTCTTACGAAATTTTTTTGGTGATGCTTTGAGATTCACTCCAGCACCCGCTTTAAAATCTGTAACATTTATGGAGCTCGCTGACAGATTCACCTTTGCATTGCCAAAAGTAGCGCTAACTTGAACAGCACTGAAATCTTCAATTTCGGCACTTTCCAAATGTGTTACGATAATGTCGAGCACAAAGTTAATGCTCTCCATTTTGCAGTATTTATATAGTATATAAAGAAATTTTAGTTTCTGGGTCTAATTTTAATTGAGTAAAACCAAAAATTTTGAAGGGGTTGCTCTTGTAATGGTTATTTAGTACATTAAATTTTAATTATAATTTTTTTAGTGTTTTATATTATTTTTATAGACAATACTATTGCATTACTTAAGAATTTACAAAATCTGATTTCTGAATCTACAGTTATATACATATGTTAATTCAAATGCTACTATGATAAAAATGAAATTAAAATCTACATTTGCATGCCTCTATCGATCCGCCTAGCTATTTTAATCAAATCAGAACGTTTGCATTTGAAAACATATTTTTGATTAGTTGCTAAGAGCGAGATAAAAAACAAACAAATTATTAGCATATTTGAAATATCTTGTATTTATAATTTGTATCTAATTTTATATCTCAATCATCAACTTTTTTTTTTAGCAAGAATTGGTCGTGTCATCTGGCTCTATGAATGGACCCGTCTTCATTTTAAATTTGACTTCAGGCTTTGCCTCATTGGGGTTCCGGTCTCATCGATGACTCCTGGGTCATCCTGTCCCAGAATAGTTGGGGTTGATTGAATATTGATCTCGACTATGATTCGTCATTTTAGTCAGGCTCTTTTCAATTTATGTATGGCTTGATCGCGTGGTTGGTGTCTTTTTGCTACTGCTTTTTCTTTGATAAGCTTGGTATTTTTGACCACATTTGGTAGCAATTAGCATGTCTTTCATACAGTACAATTCCCTCAACTCACAGAGCACATTTGATAGATGTGTCTTGCAATCCGTAGGATCATTAACCCTAATACAAAAGTCCTCGGGAGGTGTGGGTATAGCTTGAGGGCATTCAACTTCATTTTTACTAGCTTTGAAAATTTCTGCACAGAGCTGACGTATGCGGCAGTGGGCACAAAATTCTCCACATTTGCAGGTACAGCGACCCCTGGCCTCGTCCTCTCTAGCTTTGGCTTCCCTTTTCAATCTTTCCGCTTTCTCGCACGGGTTTTCACATAATTCAGACTCACCTTTCGGCTCTCCCAAAATCTCTCGTATTATTTCATCTGATGTCAGTCTTCTCTCCTTATGACGTTCCTCAATGACAGGCATTGCCTTGGCCCCACACCTGGGACAGGCAGCCAGGTTGGGAAGCCATGACATGTTGGTTAAACAGATGGGACAAAAGCGTGGCTCTTTTATAAGTGGCTTATTTAAATTACTAATTGACGCTGGTATTAATGTTGGATCACAGAAACCCAGACTATCGCCTTCAATTGCTGGTATATACGAAAAACATGGACCACGTAAACTAATTGGTGTAAATGTATCCTGAAAGTATTGATTAGGGACACCGTAGTTACTTTCCTGTACTTCTCCGTCTGGTGCCCAACTGAGTGCCTTAATATCCGTTGGTTTGCCGAAACGCCTGGCAAGAGAGTCAATCATCTGTTCACATTCTCTTGTGATTTGCTGAAAGTAAATGCAATTTCAGGAACGCTAAGAAAAGACTAATTGAAGATTTACAGCATTTCCAATCACACTAACCTTGAGCTGACAACAGGCGGGACTTTCTACTGGCTTGCTGGTGGAAGCTTCCGTTGCTCTCTGGCTCTTGACGGGTGAGCCACGATAGCGTTGCATATCTAAGTTCAGCCGTCTCATCACCCTCCTCTGGCTCCAAAACTTCCTGGCAAGGTTCACAAACACGTGGGCATCGCTGGGAATCACTCAAAACAAACAGGATATCCTGTTTATTGATTGCCTTATCCACATTGCACACACACGGGCTCCTCTCCTCGCTGTAAAACATATGAGGCTTGTAAGGGCTATGAGAACACATGTTACCATAGGTTTACTAACATATCCATTTCCATGTCGTCGCATTTAATGATGATGCGACACAGAATTTCTAGCTTGCCAACATATTCGCCTTCCCTCGCGATAGTGCAGGTGTCAACATACAGCAGATCGGACATTCCTGTGTCTACCAAATCGATCGTGTTTTGAGGTGGACTAATTTTAGCTGTACCAATGACTTTATTCTTATAAGAGAGCGCTATCTCCACTCCATTATCTTCGAGATTTTTGCGCAACTTTTCTGGTGTTACTACCATATCTAGTCCAGCACCAGTTTTGAAGTCGGTCACATTTATACGACTCGGTGACAGCTTCACTTTTGTGCCAGCAAACTTGGCGGCAATTTGAGCAGCGCTGAAATCTTCAATCTCGGGACTTTCCAGATGAGTAACGATAATGTCGACCACAAAGTTACAGTTATCCATTTTGTAATTTACTGGATGTTTTGGTAAAAGATGCTAATTATATTTTTATAAAGACTGGCGAATGTATAATAAACTTTTTTAAATTTGTTTTTTATTTTAATTTTTTTAATTTTTTTTTTATAAATGTATATAAAATGCTAACACATTACGTAAAATTGGAAAACGAAAATTTGATTTTTGAAGTTACACAGTCAAACATGTTAAAAGTCGAATGCTGCTATGATAAGCAGCATGAAGTAAATAACTTTCGACTTTATCGATTTATTTTGAAACATAAAATTAAAATACATTTGATTTCTTTTAAGAATAAGATAAAATTTACTGACTCTATAACCAAATTATTAATTTGTTTATATACTACTCAACCAATTTGATTGCCTCTTCAATGATGGGCGTGCTTTCTCTGGCATCCCTATCTATTCTTCTATCTATCTTCTATTTTTACTTAATTTAACAATAGTAAGGACAAGGATTGCAGTACTGGTTGCATGGGGAGTAGCACGGATTGGCGCATGGATAGTAGCATTGGTTAATGCACGGATCGATGCCTTTGCCGAGCTTAGCCAAGCTGTCGAATGGTGGTGCGCAAACCTGGTTGAGAGCCTTTCGTTTGCGCTGTTCATCGGTCAGTCCATCTGCCCCAAGCACCGGACCCGTCTTCACTTTGGACTTGACTTCAGGCTTGGGCTCATTGGGATTCCACGGCGTAGGAATCGTGCCGCTTTTCATTAAATACTTCATTAGGTCAATGCCTTTCTTCTTTTGAGCAATCGCATTCTTAACTGCATCTTTTTCGGCTTGAATAGCTCGCTTAACACCTTCAACGTGGCGCTTGGGCATCCGCACAGGTATGAATGGGGTAGGTTCAGGTTTCTTTTTACCGCCAGGAAATGCATTTCCGCCTCTACCTCCGCCAAAACCCCCCATGCCACCTATGCCTCCACCACCGCCCATGCCTCCGGGACCACCACGTCCACCTCTACCGCCACCTCCACGCATTGGGCCACCTTGACCGGAGCCCCATACTCCTGGGAGCTTAGGCCTGCCCCCGGGAGAACCCGATTCACCGTGCGGTCCACCGCCCGCATGCCCAAAGAGTCCATCTTCAAATATAGCCTCACCGGGCTTACCAAATGCTGTTCCGGTGTACCGATCGCCGGCAGCACAGTCGTAGACACGCCAGTAGGGATCGAGTTGGGTTGGATATAATGGTGGCACAATTTTATCTTTTTCATCCGTTTGCGTACTCAAGGTAATGGTACGTGGCTTAATCGCCAGCTGGGGCTTACCCACGGGCAATGGGGGTGTTACATCTAAATTAAATTCCATCTCACTCTCACTGGTGTCCGTAAGAATCATATGATCAATACAACTTTCCATTCTTCGCAATTTACACTCCTTCTGCAGTGCGCGTTCAAGATGCTTCTTATCCAAGGCGTCGCGGCAGACACACATCATAACCGACTTGTGGCAGACGCATTTGGGAAAGCCTTTCTGCTTCAGCTTCTTCTTGATCTCCTTGAGTGCGACAGCTAGATCGCTTTTGACTATCTTGAACACAATGGGCTTCATTTCTACATGGGGGTTATTGACCGCACGTAGTGTTATATAAATTGCGCCATTTTTCTTGCGCATATTCAGAATCGTTGGCTGTCTGCTCCTCTCTTCCTCTTCCGTTTCCTGACAAGTGTTAAATGCATTATTGTTTGCTGAGCATTCCAAGAAAAATCTCATCACGGCTCCAGCATAACGGCAAATCGCTCCCGGGCGCCAGCCGTATTTGCGTGCTTTCTTGGTCGACGGCCACGCCCAGCCATGGCGTCGAGAGACATTGCATTCTTGCCTAATACATGTCTTATGCCCGATTTTCGGGCCATGCGGTACGCGATGCATGAAGGTTGGACTCCCAGTCGCTTTCACCATGGCACCCGTCGATGACTTCTGGGTCAGCATATGTGAGCTCTCCGGGGATTGGTTAAATTGCAGTAGATTCTGCGCGCAATGCTTCTTCAGTAGAGACGCTTTATGCTCGTCCCTTTTCCTATAAAGTTCTCGTAGCTCGTCAAACACTCGTTCTAGGTAAGGGCTGCAAGCCGAAGGTGATTTAATATTAGGCTCGACTATGACACAAAAGTCCTCATTTTCTTTGGGCTCCACTTTGGGACAGCCTTCACCGGGTCCATTTACGGGGTTAATAATGTCTGCACACATATTGCGGATGCGACAATGGGTGCAAATTTTACAGTCCTTGCAGGCACAGGTTGTAGCACATTCAGCATCTGCCTTGTCCTTTGTTGGCTCTGCACAGGGATCTTCGCAAAAGTCGTCGGCTTGTTTTTTAGGTGCTTTCAGACACTGCTCAATGATTTGGTCGGCAGTTAGAGATTTCTCTGATGTAAAGTCAATTTTAGGCATTGCTTTCGTACAGCACTTCGGACAGGAAGAGTATTTGGGTAGACATGACAACGAAGTGAGGCAAACGGGGCAGTAACGAATGGGCTTTATACCCATCACTTCGATGTCGCCAAGTGGAACGTTTATTGTGCGATCGACATACTTTTGTTGGAACGGTTGCGGTTGAGCACTCCAGTCTGTGAATACGGGCTCGTCATTAGGCATCTGATTTACTTTCTTAATAACCGAGTCAATAACATCTCCGTATTGGTCTGTTATAGTCTTCAATATAGAGGTCGCCTCCAATCGATTATTTTCCTGAGGCGGCAGAGTTGCACGCTGATTGCCGCCACGATAGCGATTTAGATCCATTTGGAGCCGCTCATCACCCTCCACTGTTTCTATCTCTTCCGCACACGGCTCACATACAGCTTCACAAGGATCTGTTCTGCCAACTACAAACAAAATGTCAGCCTCATTTATAGTCTTTCCCAGATTGGCACAGCTCTTCTTGCAGGGTCTAAGTAAACCAGTACACTGTCAGTGAAATACTTTGCATATAATCCTGGTGGACTTACTCTGTTATTTCCATTAGGGTTTCGCACTTGATGATCAGACTGCAAAACACCTCAATAGTACCAACCTCCACATTGCGCTTTATAATAGAACACGAACCTTGGTGATATAAGTCACTCATGCCGTCCTGAATGCGATCGACGAAATCTTGGGGAAACATTAATGTTGCAGCTCCCATAGTCATTCCGGTGTATCGCACAGTCATTGGCAAGCCCTGGGATTCCAGGCCTTGCCGAAGCATATCGGGATCACATGTGATTGATGTTTGGCGTCCATTCTGAAAGTCGTTGACATTTATGCGGCTGGATGTTATAGTAATGGGAAAATTGTTAAACTTTAAATTAACTAATAGCTTGTTCGGATCATCGACTTTATCTTTAAGCTCTAAGCGAGTTACAACAATGTCGAAAAGGAAGGTCGGTACCCTCGACTGAATTTGCGACATTTTCAATTTATTATTAAAATAAAGACTACACTGAACCTAAGAATTAAAAAATAAAATTATAAATTACGATTTGACACGCCGAAATCTCTTAAAAACTCAACAACAATGATATGGAAATCTATCATGACATAAAAAGCTGATCGCTTCGAGTTCCAAAAACTTCAAATATAAACAAATTTGTATTTATAGCGAGTTTGAAATTCTAAAGAATTCAATCAGTTTTTCGCAACTTATTTCATTTCACAATTTACTTTGATTTAGCGTAAAGTCATTGCCTATTGCAATATTTGCCTAGTTGTGTTTGGAGTGCATTTGGTGGTTAAAGCCAGCACCACAAACCGTAACAAAGCATTCCATACCAAGCCACAAACGCCTTATATATATACATGTATATCACATCAGCTGCCTTTGATTTGCCTGTAAGCCGCTTAGCAAACCACGCCGCGTGCCCCATGCCCCATATATATTTTTGTGTTGCTCTCGAGCCTCTAAATCTGCAAAATTATTTCACCTCATGCACTTATCTAAATTAAGTTCAATTTTAATTAAATTCTGCGTTCATCACAAGCGACTCGTCTGCGCTTGCTCATATGTTTTTCAGCAACCAGACGCTTAGAACTTTGCCAATCTAAATGATGTGACTTTTTCAATTAATAATAATAAGATATATCGTTCAGGAAAAGAATTTAATAATAGTAAGAATTTTATATTTTTTATATGAGAATTTATTATTTTTTGTTCAATTTGTGTATTTTTATTTTTTGGTTATGATTTTCTTTAATCTTCAAATATTTAATAATAATTTATTCATATATGAATATCCTAGAAATCAACAAGACTCAAAGTAGTTCTTTTTGGTATACATTAAAATATATTTGCACAAAATACGATATATTACAATGATTTGGTGTTTAGGTCCCCCTCGAATTTGGAGTTTGTGCCACATTTGTTCATTTTTTGGTCCCTCTGATTGAAGAGAAATTTGAGCTCCAGTAATACACTTTTTAGTTGAGGACGATTTGTAACGAAGGGTGTTTCTATGTCCGAATTTCTTGATGTTTTCTGGTCTGTTGGAGCGATTAAATCCGCGTAAATTTTGCGAACGCGGCAGTGGGAGCATATTTTATTGCTGCTGCATTTACAGCGGTTGGGGCATCTAGCCTTCTTTTTCTTCATCCTCTTTATGGGCTTAGTGACTACTTCATCGAGCTCTTCTGTCGTCGCCGTAGACAATTTCTGACAGGCATCTTCCTCAGATTCCTCAGTGTAGTGCTCTACGATTTGGTCGGCAGTGTGAGTAGGCTCGGTATCTAGCTGTGGCATGGGCTTGGCCCAGCAGCGAGGGCAGTAAGCGTATTTGGGCAGCCAGGACATAGAGTTACAGCAAATTGGGCAGTATCGTATGGAATTGATATCCGTATTGCCTTCTGCAGCAACAGGAACAGGTATAATGCGATCATTGACTGCGGAACTGTTAATATATAGTGGAGTGTCGTCATCTGCGTCGTGGCAACTTATATCTGGTGACGATGTAGATAATTCAGTAATTCTCTCAAGAACCGAGTCGATGATTTGTCCATACTCCGTGGCCAAGGCCTTAAGCATGACGCATGCTTCTGTTCGGCTTGTATCTGCAGAAGACTGGCTTATACGTCGATTGAAGCTGCTGAGGTCTACACTTAATGGCATGTCAGTTTCTTGCTCTTCTGGCTCCGTCAAATATGATTTGCTTGCCATGGAGTCGATGTCTATATTGCGCATTAATATCATTATGTCCGCCTTGCCAATGCTCCCGCAGGCGTTTTTACATGGCCTAGGAAGGAACGTATAGCGTAAATATTGGGATAGATATTATATCGAGATGTGACAGCTTACCCATGATAGTCATCTTGACTCTTGCATTTGATGGTTAGTAAACACATCACATCCATAGAGCCCACTTGGCGCAACTGCACGTTTAAGAGTTTGCATGTGTCTGCATGAGTCAAATAGTCCATGTCAAAGTCAATCTGCTCAACAAAGCTTTCGGGTAAGGTGATCCGTCCACGTCCTAGGAGCTCTCCACAGTATCGCACCATTATGGGCAGACCATTCGATTCGAGATAGTGTCGTAGGGATGCTGGATCTGATTTGTATACCGTGTTTTTTTCTTCATCGAACTGGCTCACGTTTATGCTGCTCGATCTGAGTTTAATCAGATGCTTATTAAAGTCCACAATCACCAGGAGATTTTGTGGCTCATCGATTTTATGCTTACTCAGCTCTAAGCGAGTTACAATAATGTTAAATATAAAACTTTCTTTCGCCATTCTAGTTGAAAAACCTTAAATTTTCTATTAACTAAGTGCAACTTAATAATTTTCTGTTCGCCGGGCAAATGCTTAAACGCTCAAATGGTAAAAGGAAATTATGAATATACTTGTATAAAATTTTGTGAATGAAACCTACATAAAGATATTCTAATTTAAATTGTATAGAGCCAACTATTCATGACACTAGGCTCAAAGGTTGCCCCACTAAGTGCGAGTCCTATGCAGCTGCTTTTATAATATCGTCTCGATATAGTCAATTATTGAGCTCGAGCACACTTGAGCCAAAATTACCCACGAGAATTGCCAAATGATAGCTGTCAAATTTGATTAAATGTCCTTGTTTAAAGGGTGTTGCTCATTAAGACGGCATCCACTTAACAGGACGATGCACTTGGCCCTCGGGGACAGCTACAGCAACAACAACAAAAACCAAAGCCTAACTTATTTCAAGGTCTTAAATTTAAGCGGCTTAGCACGCAATACATTACGATACTTACTAAGCATGCGACAATAGTTAATCTCGTGTCCTTAACTAAATTAAAATCTAATTCATTAACTTTTTCGCTTTGCTATAGCTTCTAGACCATTAAAAAGAAAATTATAATTAATTGTGAATCAATGTTTACTAAAACTATAACCTTTCAGACATTCCACTAATAGTTATTCTATCTTATTCGCTTTCGAGGGAAACTTCATGACTTGAAATTTCGCAATTTTGTTTCCAAGTATTGCTGACCTAAAAATAATTAAATATCAATAAGCCCATGAAAGCAATATACATGACAAAGTAATATCTAATGGCAAAGAAGCTATAGCAACCAATTTTATTAAAGTTAATGACAAAACCTAGAGTAGTAAGGGATCTTCAGAGCACAGTAATTGATAATTGAAAAGCTAAACAAGTTCAATACGAATTTATTTCTTGTTTGCAATTCTGTGACTATTATAATTTGGTTTTTATACTCTGTTCCCAAACGGAAAAAGAGTATATAGGGTTTTTGCTCTTAATATATTGGAATGGTTGGGCAAAGAACTCTTTGAAATATTTACATTATTCCATAAAAAACTACTTGAACTATTGTGTGAACTCTTATTTGTCATTCGATTTCTTTATGGCCTACCATTTTAGAAGCGTCTTTAATCGGATAACTGAGATATGTCTAGAGATTTATTATAGTTGAAGAACTTTTTTAAATATTCACATTATTTCATAAATTTTTTATTTACAAAGAAATGGGGCTGCATTAGTTGGATTGTCAGCAACGTAGTTGAAAGTTTTGAATGTTATTTAAAGACTTCAACAAATTGTATCGTATTATTTGAATATAACACAAAAAGCAAGTGGTTGCAATATTTTTGCCAACAAAATGAATATGTATTTGTTGTGTGTGTGTGTGTGTTACACCACAAGCTAAAGCAGAAGGGCTACGTGTTTTTTGATATATGTAACAAACACACACTTTCAATCGAAACAGTTCACTCTCCACTTCTCGTGCAATAAAGTCCTGTGCGAATGGCCAAGTGCAAGTCTGTGGCTTTGGCAAGCCACAGCAGATTCTGTTGCTGGTAGACAAATGAGCAATGCCATTAAATGCGTTTGAAATATGCTGGCAAATCATTTACAGCAGCCACAGCGCTGCACGCCTGCACGCCTGCTGGCCTGCTGGCCTGCTGGCCTGCCTGCCAATCCTGTCTGCCTGGTTGCTTGCTGGTTTTCCAATAAATCTGAAAATGCTGAAACTGACATAGCTTAAGGCTTCGAGCTAAATGAAAATCGTTGGGAAATTCAAGCGAATTTGGGCTAGGACTTTGTTTTGTGGCGCACTTCTATAAATACTTTCCGCCTTTAACCTTTTAGGCGATTCAATATACAAATGCACAGAGTCTAAATATATTTATCTATCTATATATGTAGCGTTGATGCTCTTTATTGTTTTCTCGCATTCACACTGCTTCAGTTTTGTTTTTATTTGCTGCTAATAACTTCGACTTGATACAGAGATTTGAAAATCTATATGATGTTGGTTAAATGCTAGGATAATTAAATTTGAGGTCTGAATATATATGAGTTACATGGAGCTGAAGTTCGCAGAGTGAAGAAAATCACAATGAGAATAGCTTTAATAATCAATATCCAAATCCCACTCTTATAAATTACTACAGAATAGTAAGTACTACAAAGCTTTAACAAAGTTCTCAAAATATAGTGAATAGAGCATGTTCCCTGCAGATTTGACATTTTGGCATTTAAACTGGATTATAGTCTTTCTGTGATATGCAAGTCTTTCTGCACACAGCACTAAATGCCATACATCATACGCAGATTTGCATCCCGATTACTCGTTTGCTGTTTGCCAGTGATTTTATTTTGGAGTCTGACACCAGATATTCCCCCTTTTTTGGCCGACTGGTTTCACCCTGTTGGAAAATGGGCATCCCGGGTATGATGATTTATGCAAATGCGTATATACATATATTGTTTATTTCTATTGGCGAATATATGCATAAGAGTTGAGTTCATTTTTAGATTAAAACTTTTATATTTAATTTTTAGATTTTTTATTTCTGTTATATTTGTTGGCTTTACGAATTTTAAATAGATTATTTCATGCAAATAAAATTAAATATATATATACTCAGTCAACTTTGCAATCTGTACAGGGTATCTGACAGTCAACTGTACTATTTTCTTTTTCTTATGCGAATCATGTTTTTCATTAAAATTTTGTGCTCATTTTAATGTGTTGAGTTCGCGCATTGCCTTGAGGTTATTTGTACATTTTATTTGAATCCTGCTGCTGCCATTGCCGCAGTTTTATTTGCAAGCTAAATAAAAGTACGTATACCATTAGCATTGAAAATCGGATATATGCGGACAGACATATGAAGCACATGTGGGCCAAACAAAGTCGGAAATGCGGAGCATTTGGCTGTAAAAATGTAACCAAATTGAATAAATTCAGAATAAATTGATTTTTTTCAAAACCTCGCAAAAAGTATTCGCGATATAATTATAAAGCAAACGACGAGCGGCTTTCAATAAACTTTTAAAGATATAAATTGAAAATGTATGAATACATATCCCACTATAATAGCTTATTCTTTGAAATGAAAGAAAACTCCCGAAAAAAGGAGCACACGCCATAAAACGAAAGAAGCTCATCTATTTTTTATATTTTTATCTGCTTTAGCCATATGACTCAAAGGCATAAAGGTACATTGTTAGTCTAGATTCAGGCTCTGAACATTATGGTTGGAAAAAATGTTCCTTTCTGCGTTCGGTTTTTTTTTTGCATTTGTGTGATTTATGTACATATGGCAGACATTACGTCAAGGTAAGCAAATTTAGGAATAAAATATTTATTAGAATTTATACTTGACTAGATGCAGAAATCTTGACAAAAGCAGCTACAGAGAGACCTGAGCATTGCAAATAATAATAAGAATAATGATAATAATAGCAACAATGACAACAATGCATCAAAGGGTGAATTATGTTTACCACGTCAAAGCTAGAGTAGGTTCGTCGCCACAGAACTTATGATACGTCTTCGTTGTAGGCTCTACTGCATCTTTAGCCAAGGAACCTAAACCTAAACAAATGTTTTAATAAACTCATATCACATGCTGTGCCGATAACAATGAATGTATGGCCAGCAAGTTGAGGCTAGAAAATAGATAAGAAATGCTTCAAGTTGTTTCACTTTACACAAGAGAGAGCGACAGAGAGTGAAGGAATGATATATTAACTAGACTTTGAGCTAATTGAAAGAGAAATAAGAATTGCCAAATACTTACCCAAGACAGTGTGATTGCGAGCCAAGCCAAGCATTTCCACTCTTATTGATTAAATAGCATACAATAAGTTTGCTTATTAATATATTCGGTATTTATTTAAGTAATGCTCAGTAGGTCTTTTAACTTAACAATAAGTTTGAAATTTACAATCAATAATTGAATTAATTACGCAAAGAGAACAGTTGCGGCATATGGGTTGATTCAAGTTCTTAAATAAATATGGATTAACATCTGTATATAGACATTCGCTCACAGAACTAATTACTAGCTCTATACGAGTATTTTGCTGGGAGTTCTATTTATATAATATATTGTTGCTTTCGCTTTCGCTTTTGCTTTATTTATCCGATTATACTATATATGCCTTTATATATGCATACAATGATTGAACGCACACATTTACATCAATGCTATTTTAGACAGTAACATTTAACTATAATTTCTGGCTACATCAAAACATAATGTACACATATCTGTAGTTATATACGTATATATTGATACTCAATATTAGATCGTGACTATAGTTTTGCATTCATCGATAAGTGTTTAGTTGCCATTATTTCTAATCCTCTTTAAGGTATATTTATACTATTAAATGCTTTTAGCATAGTTTTTACTTATGATTAGCCTGTGCATTGGTTTAAGCAATAAAATTCATTTCTGTTGTCAGTTTCCTTTAATTCATATAGTAGTATATAGTAGTTGTAGTTGCTTAGCCATACATACATATATAATTTTATAAGTTATACTTAGCGCTTGTAGTTAGTTGTAGGGTTGTTTAATAAATTCGAAAGTGGGAATCAGAAGGTACAAAAGAGCTTTTGTCATACACATTCACGGGTCTAGTTTTATACATAGTACATGCATACATTTATTCTGAGTAAAACACACACATATTGATATTATTTATGTTTATATATAGATAAGTTAGTAATAGTCTCTATTTGCGTATATTTTCTGCCCTCAGTTTGTAGTCAATAACATATAACGTAGATTTCTTTTTCTGTTGCTTAACTATATTTCGAATTACACATTTAGTTTTCTTTCTTTTTTTTTATTAGATGTATTTTCTTTGGTTATCTAGCCAATTTCTGGGCAAGTTCTTCGTGTTTCGGTTATTTACATTTAGCTATTTGTTTACTAGTTATGCAATTGGCATAAGTTGCTAATGTTTCAGGAAGTGTCTTCCGTCAACTTATTTGAGTATGTATGCGTAGTTCGGGGTCGGTGTTTGTGTGCTAAAGATATGTGGCCAATGCTATACAAAGTAGCACGATACTCTTCAAAATTAAGAGTTTTCTGATATGTCTCACAATGTCTACGTGGGATTCCTTCACAATGTTCATTCAATGAAATGTATGAGTGTATGTGTATCTGTGTGTGTGTGTGTGTGTGAGTTGGAACTGACAAACGTTTGCCGACACTCTGCCGCATTGTCATTTCCGTATCCGGAATTCTTATTGACATTTGCACTAATGGCACAGACGCTTGCCGTAGCCCAGGAAAACAGAAGTCTACCCGGAGTCATGCGGTTCGTTATTTTATATTTTATAAAAGCAACATTGCAATATCTATTCGTCAGTCTGTAGCTGTGGCTGTAGCTGTGTCTATCTGTCGGCTGTCTTTGCTGTCAATGACTGTCATTTGTGCATCTGTCTGCTCGGCTGTGCAACGTTGCCGGGAACGATGCGAATGCATCAGCTATGGGGAATATCCCTTAATACTTTCGCATTGGGGCAACACTAAAATAAATACAACATATATATATATATACACTGTGTAGAATATGTCAACTTTTGTGCCAATTGTGTTACCATTAAACTATTACGCTTCAGATGTGCTGCTGCCTGAGCAGATGTGCTGCTGCCTCAGCAGCGCTCATCTCTCTTCGGCAGCTCAGTCTGATATAAAATTCGACATCTTGACAATTTTCAGCAATTGACATTTGGCAATTTCATTTCAGTTATCTTTCGATGCAGGCAAAAAATAATGCAAAAAAATGTGCCAGTCGTTGAATATTTTTGTGCCTTATTGCAGGTCAATTGGACATTTGACAGCTTGAGCTTCAGCTAGTAAACATTTTAATAGTCTGGCACTCAAGTCGAAAGAAATGCTGAAATTGCATTAAACTGCGGAGCACTCTGCTCAGAATAATAGTTTAAATAAAACTGCAATTTACGGGATTGTGCATTTAAATGTTGTTGAATGCCCCGAAGTTGCCTGAAAAGAAACTCCTTTCAGATATGTTCCACGAAAAGCAATTAACAAGCAAGTCCGTGCAAAGAATACACAGCCTGCAGCTCTTAGCAAAAGATTTTTATTTTTATCAAAATATATATACACAGACAACTGATTGTTGCGGTTTAAAGTATATAAATATTTAACAAACGAAAAATAGACAAACGACCAAATAAAGGAAAATACAAAAATGTTGGGAAAGGAACACGCTGGCATTAATTTATGTACGTAAAGTGGACGCAAACGTGTCGAAACTCGGTGGGTGATGCCAACATGGGTGGAGACCGGGTGGCAGGCTGGGCCAGAAATCTCGTTCAGCATTGTTTGCGTTGCTCCGCTTTCAGTTTTTTACTGCTCCAGTTGCAGCTGAAACTCAAACAAAAACAAGAACGCCAAAGAGTGCGGCGCATATATTAAGCAAACAAAAGCAAGGGAAAATAGTGCCGAAAATAGCAGGCGAGGTGAGGCCTAGTGAGGCGCAGTGAGCAAACATTTCAGAATTGTTTTTCGTCTTTCTTTGCATGCCGTCGTTAAATGAAAAGTCGTGCGAAATATTTAAGCTGAATCTATGCCAACAGCTCCAGCCAGACTGGCCAAGTCATAACATTGCCAGGCAGCATAAAAATCTCAGCAAAGCTCGTAAACTTTGACCCTCGAATTTCAGCTTAGCAATGCAACTTGCTCCATTGCACTCAATCTGGCCAGTGTCAGTGAAGCAAAAGTTGTTATTCGTTGAGATGATGCTTAAATTTCAGAGAAGTAATTAGCGACTATTTCTCGCAATATTCTCTATTTGCTGAAAAGGGTTTTCCACTATCCCAAAATAATGAAGATATTCCTCTGAGTAAGATTTCATGCTTGACTATTGTAGATAGCTTTTAGAACAGAAGAAGGCTAATCTGAAGAGCTCAATTATATCTTATGCAGCTTGCATTGAACTATTGATGATATAGTTTCAAATAAGATAATTAACTAACTTCTATAACGTCTATAGTCAGCGCTTAAGCTGTGGGAATACGAAAACTTCTGCTTAAACATTATTTTAATTATTGGCCGGCAGATGTTGTATTTAATAAACTGCCAGGGAAGTCAACAAATTTAGTGAGTATTAATTAACGAAAATTTATTTGTATTTATTTGTGGTATAATTCATTGCAATTCACTTTCGATTGCAATCAGAATGCCTTGAATAGCATCTCTATCTTGATTCAACTTCGGGCGGCATTTAATTGAATGTTGGGTTGCAATTTATTTAATTTCAAAGTGGAAAACTCTGCTTGCAGATGAAAGAGGAGAATGAGTGAGAGAGAGAGAGAGAGAGAGAGAGAGAGAGAGAGAGAGAGAGAGAGACAGGCAGAAAACTTTTTAATGATGCTTATTGATTGGTTTATTGGTCAGCAAAACCAAATCAAAGTTTTGTTAACTTCGCATCTTCAAATTGGATAATTGAAGAAATGGCAAATGTTCTCGCTGTAATTTGCGGACAATTAATTTACCCTAGTAATTCGTTAAATTGCCTTGGCTTCACTTGTGTCAATTAATTTCAGTTTGGAATATCGAAATTGTTGCACAGTACTCAATCCAAATGCTAAATCCAAGGATCTGCATAATGAGTACATTCCTATTTAAGCCACTCTTAACCTCGGCCAATTAAATTGCTCTATGCCTAATGGCCATTGGATTGAGTAAATCAACTTTAAGCAAATGCCAAATTTTGGGCAAAGGTCCGTCTTGAGGCTTTGTTGCTATTAGCCGACATGATTAATGACGGCTGTCGCTGAAGCAACAGGAAAGAAATGGCAACGCCAAAACATTTAGACAACAGTTTCATGATTTATATCAAACAAATGATTCACATTTGCACACACAGACAGGGGGGCGTAGAAGGCGTGTCCATGCTGAACTGACCAGCAGCCAGCAACGAGACATGCCTCAATTAGGGGCGCGTGAATTCGCAAAATTTGCCTCAGACCCAAGTCTGGCCTCTGTCAGAAGCGCTCTGGGAGACATTTTTAAAAGAAATCTTGCTGTTTAATAGGCAATTAGGCAACATAATAAAAGAGAATAGAAACTGCGAGCAGTTTACATTTCAATGAAACTTCAGTGGGAATGCCATGTAAACAGCGCTCAGGGAGCCATCGCAGACATCCCCATTGAACTGGAGCTTGCCAGAGCGTATAAATTACAATTAAGTGTAATTAATCATCCGCCGATGGCTGGCCAAGGCAAAGCCGGGCGAAGCTGTCCTGCTACAGTTCAGTCAATGTCTAGTTCTTGGCCCGCCGGCCTTTTGTAATTTATTAGCCACCGTCACGGTCAAGACATCAACATCAACATCAACAGCGTTGTCGACATCGCTGCACAAGACGCAACATGCGGTCCAGCCGCACCTTGCACTTGTGGGCCGCGCGGCTTGGCGCTCGATTGGTCAATCGCACGGCCACTTAGCAACTTGGCAAAACAACAACAGTAACTGCAACACCAGCAGCACGAAGTACAAATGTACGGAACAGTGCAGGTGACTTACAAACGCTTTTAATAGCTGGCCAAATGGTTAGCTTTGCCTCGGGGCACACTGCGCACTTCTGCGCTAGTTGGTTCCAGCAAAGGCAAATCAATGAATGGATATTCATTCAGAATGACGCATAGCCAAAGGGTTGTACGGACTCTTGGGAACAATGGCATGCAGTGGACCAACGACACCATCATCCGCAGCAGGAGCAGGAGCAGAGCGAGAGAGAGCAGAGTGACTCCATCAGCAGCTCGTTCGGCTGGAAAACTTATTGCGCCAGAAGTAATTCTATAAAGACAGCTCAGTAGCTGTATATCCCTCTCTCTCTCTCTCGCTCTCTCTCCCTCTCTTTGTCACGTGATATCTTCTAGCTTTGTCTAACCGAGCGGCTCGTTTAGTTTTCCTGTTGAAAATGATGAGGGTACGTGTTTTGGTTTCTGCGGTTCTTGCTGCTGTTATTTTGGTGGAAATCACAAACTCGAAATATAGAATGTGGAATACGTTTGATCCATACTCATATAAATATATACAAATATATATAAATTTATATATGTATATATATTTATAAGTATAAGCATCGATCGATTTTCTTTGAGCACTTGGGCTATTTACAGCTCGGCCAGCGAGCCAGCCCTTTGGCAAGCAATTTGACCTGGGGCAGCAGATTGACAAAAATATTCGATTTCCAGCATCGACTTTTTGGTAATTTGTTCTGCCTAGCGACTGAATTGGGTTGAGTTTGAGTTTGGTTTTGGTTTTGGGCTTGGGTTTGGGCCCTGTTGCTGGGCTGTTTCGAATTTTGTATTTTATAAAAATAAAGTTAATTTGATTAGTTGGGTTCATTCGCACGACACAAGCGCACACACGGGCCACAACCCATTGGCCGGCTGCTCGAAATTGATTTTTCTTCAACGGTTTAATTTGACAACATAATTTAATAATAAACTTTGGCACTTTTAGCCATTACAAAGCCTGTAAATCGGCATGCAAGCGGAACTGCGAAGCCAGCATGAAGTTGAGTTGGGGCTCACTGAAGCCTGAAATTCAAGCCGTATTGCCAGCATTGTTGGCCCACAGCTAGCCAGACACTCCCGTGCTTACCCTCGTCCAGCTGCCTGTCAGCGCCATGCCCGTATCCACTGGAGGTCCTTGGCGTTAGTCTGTGGCTACAACTCTGCTGCTGGCTGTGGCCACACTCGACAATTTATAGCATTGCCATGGAATTCAAATATTACTACATGCGAGCATAAATGATTATTTTAAATAGTTTACTCACATTGCAGTCAGCTTAAAGGTTTTCCGCATTGCCTTGTTTTGCGGCTGTCGCAGCTGACGCTTGTTATTGTTTAATTTAGAAGCAACAGCTGCGGTAGCAGCCAATAAAAATATTTATCAATTAATGGAACACTAATGTGTGCCGAGCATAAACACCATTTGTCCGCATAATTTATGAGAATCTGTCAAATCTAATTTATGCTCAAATTGTCACGCGCACAGCAATAAATGCAAATTGTTTTGTATATACATTGCGAAATTATTTGCTAATTACGAATTAAGCGGGCTCAATTTGAATACATATATTAATGTTGATTCAAATTGGTAAGTTATCGTTATTATTATTGCCTATTAGCATTCAAATGTGTTGATTTGAGGATTATGAAAGCGTGAAATATTACCCTATTCAGGTATTTGTATTTAAATTGAAATGTTTTAAATTATTTTAGGTGTGACAAAGAATGAAAACTTTAATAACACGGAAAAAAGCTACATAAGCACAATAATTTTTTAAATATGAAAAATAGTTGTAGATATAGGAAATAACTGTTTGATTGTTTTGCAGACTCATAAAGTTTCTTTCAAAAAATAAAAAAATGGTTTTAAGAAACTTAAAATATTGAAAAAATATGGCTGGTAAATGTAAATTGAATTTTCTATATACAAATAAAATATTTATATAATATATAAAAAATCTAGATATTTATGAGTATAGAAAATGCTTACAGTATGTTTATATATGTTTAACAACAATTTGAACACTTAACAACACAAGCACCAGAGGCACAATTAAGGCTGGCAGATAAATAAAGAATCAAAGAATATTTTCAGCAACAAAGACTGGCTGCTCAACGTTAGATATTGAAAAGTCCCGAGAACTCGCCATAGAGTACAGCTTGGTTACTTTTGCAATGTCTTTAACATGACATCATCATCATTAAGATTAAGTATATATATACATTTGCGTGTCTCTTCGACTTCATGATTAACATTACTTTTGACTCTTATGCAGAGTAGAAAAATGTTCGCTGCGCAAGCTGAGCTTTAGCCTCAGGCAGAGTGTGAGACGACAATGATGAGGCGGTAATTCGATTTGGGTTTAAAATTGCAAACTATATGTCGTTGGGTGTCAAGGCGAGGTTGTTGCATGCATACATATATATGCATATACATATATGCATATGTACATGAGTGTATCGCTTGATGGCGAGAAATGGAGAGGCGAGCAGCCAGTTGCTGCGACGCAAGATATTCTCAGGATGCTGCCGTCCAACTCTTTTGCCATGCTCAGCTGTGCTTGTTGCATGTCACGGCCTTTTTAATTAAAATGCATGTCAGGCAACTGTGTCTGTTGCATGTACTTGTAAATCGATTGAGTGCAGCTTAAGTTAAGTAAGCCGTGACACAGCCGCTGGCACAGTGCATGCAAGGCGTGCTGTTATCCAAATGAGTGATTAATTAATCAATGTTATTTTGTGCACGGCTAACAATTAAAAGATCTTACTCTGGCAAAACTTCAGTAAGCAAACCTGACTTGCCTTGCAGTTTTTCATTCAGCATTTGGCATTTGCAATTCCCGTCACTTTTGCTATACATTTTTGATCTAAAGCCGTTCGTCAAAAGTTTCTTTCAGAGCAGGCCATTCAACCGTCAGTCAATTGAAGCGAAACGCCTAGAAAGCAGCGAAAACTTTCCATCAGGAGTCAACTTCGAAATTGAATTTGTTTTTCAATTAAATTGCCATAATTGAAATGGCAAAAGCCAAACACAAAACGGCACTAGGAAAAAGATTCTTGAATCGAGCATCCAGCATCGAGAATTCATTCGCAACGTGCATTATGAAAATGTGCAGCAGCATAGAAAACTTTTGGCTTTAGGCGGATGTAATGAGCATTTTCCACCCTAGAAAATAGACAAAGCAGGCTGTGGCTCGTCGGCCAGGTGGCTGAATCAGACTTAGCCGCCAGCGACTCCCCAAGGTGGGCTGAGGCGAGCTGTCAAAACTTTCTGCATTGTTATTGTTGCAGTTCGAGAAACTTTTGGCGTCGCAACTTTGCCACTGCAATAAATGGTGAAAAAAAGACACAACGAGCGAAACTTTATGTGGCAAACGAAAAGTTTGTGTAACAGCTTTAAGCGCTTTAAGTTTTGCCAAATGCCAAAGATTGCGCACACGCAGAATTGCCCTTGTCAAAAGTCAAAGTAGCTGCACTGCCAGGTCAATTGAGCGACTGGCCTTTAACGTTTACCGCCCAAGCGGTACGGCCGCAAGGTCAGGGTATAGGTCGGCATGCTTATCTAGCTCGACCATGTATGCAAAATTTGTGACATCCATCAAACGCTTAGCCGAAATCCATGCGCATAAGCAAAAATTGTGATTAAAAGTGTGTTTTTATGAAGCATTGAGTCGTGACCCGGGGCAATAAACGGTGCCCGGTGCTTCCATGTATAAATTAGCACGACCCACAACTCCGGCAATAAAACGCTTTTAGGCGACGCGACGTATACGTGGCGTGTACGTAATACAAGCCACGCTCCGCTCTGCCCCAAGAAGTAGGCAACCGAATGACACGCGCCAAGCGAATTTGTAGAAAGTCGTAAAACGAAATAAACACTTTAAGGCGCAAAGTCATAAAAACACCAAAATAAATTCAGTGCCCAGGGGCTAGTAGCTGCTGGGAGTGTTATGAGTGGCGGGCATTGCACGTGGGTGTGCGTTCCACTAAGGCTTCACTAACAACAAACTAGAGCTCCGGGCGACATTTTGAGTTAGTTATGGAGCACACTGTCGGCAACTGTTGCTTGCGTTGTTCGAGCTGCGGGGAATGGACACGACGAGGCGCAGGCAACAGCTGCGAGTTTCTCAGCTCAGTTGGTTACGCTTCGCAAATGAAATGTCAATCTGTGAATTGGGCAACCACTTACAAAAGGGAACTGCCAAACGCACAAAAAACGCTCCAAATCCAACTGACACTCGACGGCACATCAGGCATTTATCCAAACATCAATCAATCAGTGCGTTTGGCCAACGCTGCTCGTCGCCTTGGCAATCGACATGCAATTTATGCAGAACGTTGACATTTATCGCCGAGCATTTTGAGCGCTCGGCACTCGTCTTATTTGACTTTTAGCTTTGCCCAAATGGCACGAAGAGCGACGTGAAGTGTAAATGTACGTAAATTGTATACAAACATTTAAAGGGTCTCAAAGGCTTTAGCAACTGCATATATACATAAGAGATATGTCAAAGCACCCCTGCTGCTGCTGCTTCTGCTGCCTTGTTGATGTTTCATAGGCCGTATTTAAGGCCAGATTTTGAATTAGTTTTAAGCCTGCTTTAATTCAGGAAAATATTTTTGCCATTAACTGCGTTGATGTAATCCATTTGGATTCCGGCAAGGATTTAAGGAATACTTATTATATACCAAAAGAATTTAAAGCTCGTATATTATACAAAAAAATAAATGAAAAAAAGAAATACTATAAATAAAAGCCAATTTCTCATTTAAATGTGTTGAAGCCCACGAATTGAATGAAAACTGTTTTCAATTGTGCCAAGCCATAAACGCAGTACATTTTTTTAATGGCACTTTAATGGGAGGTAAATGTTTATTTAACATTCATTTGTGTTACTTTTTTTTTTAATCGAACACGCGCTGAATTGTATTTGTATTGGTATTTGTGTTTCCATTTGCTTTTTTATTTGCATTGAAATTTTAATTGTTTGCTCTGGCTGTTGACACTGATGGCTTTGTATGCGTTGCTTTCCTTACCCAACTGTCCTGTGAATCTTTGTGGCAAATAATTGAATTGCGAAAGCAATTACAAGAAATCTGTTTGTTTAAGCAACAGCAAGTGCAGCGGTGCGTATGAGTAATGCCCAATAGGGCATCGTATGCCGGCAGCGCCGTTCGCCACACTCTGGAAGCACGACCGATTCTTTGTTCAGCGATTATGGTAATGAAGGGGCAACTGTGGTATGTTTTATGCAACAGTGAGCTGATTTAGGCTTAAGTCTGCTCAGGCCAAGGGACTCATCTGATGCTGGTTATGCAAGGCACGTCGCGGACCAATTGTATATATACAGAAACTGGCCAATATAATTAAAGAGCACACGCAACATAAAATAGGTCGACTTTCGGTAAAAACGAAAAGAAACGAAACGACAAATGATTCAATTAAAATACGCAAAAAGTCAATTCGAGACGAGACCAAAAAAATCTCCACAAAATGCATAGAAAAGGAGCAAATATTTGTGAAGAAATGCTTTAAAAAAATCGAAATGCTTGGAATTGAGATAGTCTCGACGGCTTACGACACTCCGAAGGTGTGTCACATGAATTCAAGCCACCCAATGTAAAAGACATAAATAAAGAGTTTGGCAAAGACAAAAGGCAAACGATGTAGCAAACCCAAGCCAAATGTGGGCACAAGGCAGCCTTCTATCGAATTGTTTAAGCTGAAGCGCGCAATTGCGGCTTCTAAATATAACCACATATTACTGGCACGCGGCATTTGCTTGGAATATTTATCATGTCATTTGCCATTTGCCATTTGCCATTTGCCATTGCCATTTGGGCGGGCTGCAAAACACCAAAGTCAATGCCAATAGCAAAATGACAATGGCTCGACTTGAATTCCTTGCTTGGTGCGTGCCGTGCACAGTAGGCGCAGAGCACAATTCAAGCCTTTCGTTGACTTAGAGTCACAGTTCCAAAGCCCCGATGCCGGAAAACTTGGCACGTGCGATCAGCATGCGCAGGGCAAACAAAAGTGGAATTGATTGCGTGCCAGATGCTGAAAGGAAATGAGCCAAAAAGCTTGGGCAAACCTTGGCATAGGCTCACTGGCGGCGGGCGTGACAAAATGAATGAATGAATTCCGATGCTATGCGAGTCGGTATAAATAAGTATATTGTAATTAAAATGACGACAGCAGCTGCTTTTAATAAACTGCCAAAATAAATGAAAACCAAAAAGAAAAATAAATAAAAATGTCGTTGCTTTGAGTGCATGACTAGAAGATACTCTAACACAAATTTTAAAAATAAAAAATTTTAAAGCAAAAATTATGTGAGATGAGAATTTATATCCTATTCATTAGTTACATACAAATGAAATAAATTTTAAAAAAATACTACGAATATATAAAGCTACATATCGGTTATTAAATTATTCACAAGAAACTGATTGATAAACGATAATTGAAAAATGTGAGCATCAGCAATCAGCTCAGCTGAAAATTAAGGAAAAAGCGAGCCAAATTCAATGCATGAAATGGGTATGGGCTGCAAAGGGTCCTAGTTCTCATATTTATGTTGGATTTTATAAATTTACAATAACGGACACAAATTTCCTAAATAAACTTGCATTTACATTTTTTTTATATATAATTTTATTTTATTTATTTATTTTTTTTTTTTTGTGAATAAATTTGTTCTTGAAAATTTGTTTTACCCCATTAAAAATTGGGAGAAAAATGAATACCCAATTGGTAATTATTTTTGGTAATGGGTATAAAAAGAAGACATAAGCTTGATTGCGAATATCTGAGCAGATTGTCAGGGACTACACATAATTAACAGAGCAAAGAGTTGAGCTGCGGTAAGGAGGTGGCTGAAGGATGCCGCAAGGGATTTCGGCAGACACAAATACTTAAGTGAAATTGTGTCTGAAGCCTCAAACCGAAAGCAAAACAAAACAGCAATAAGAAAGACAGACGCAAGAAGAGAAGCTAAAGCAGCGTAATTTTGCATTATATGACTAAGAATGGAGAGCTGGAGTTGGTGTTGTTTTGGCATGAAACGCAAACTGTTTACATTTGTTTTCCCTTCAGTGGCGAATGCCAGTGGGCCGTTAGCCAACGGGGCCACATGTTCATTATCTGCCTGCTGACAGGCACAGACACCGGGGGGTGCGAGTCGTTGAGTAGTTAAGGTGTTATCGCCGTCAACAAAGCGAATTCGCATTGCGGCGCTTCAGGTGTGGCTCATTAAATCATTCAGTAATCTGGGAGCAATGCTTTGCCTCCAGGCAACTCAGGGCGTTTTTATTACGTTTCAATTTTGGGCATGTCAATCACAGTTGAATGCCAATTAAAATTTCAACTCCTTGTAGTTGAATTTCTAATCGAAATTGTATTTATTAAATGAACATTAGTTGATGCTCAAGTGGAATACTTCTCTCACAGTCTGACAGCGCAAATGAATGTAAGCGCATAACTACAAGCAATAAATTTGCATAAATATAAATCAGATTGAGAAATTGGAAACTAACATAACATTGGGTATTGCAACATTATACGCGTAATGCTCCCGAATTGACATAATTTTTTGAATGATTTATGAGCGCAGTTGGCAGTTTTATAGCACGCTGACTGCTCAATGCCACAGAAATTTGCAACAATAATTCAAATCTAAAGCTTTGCTTGCCATCATCCGTATGTGGGGCGTCGATGTCGTTGTTGCCAGTCTTGAATGAAACTGTGTCAATTCATTGGTCTGCGTGTGTGTGGCTGTATATTGTCCGATTGTGAAATATATTTGACTGAGGCCCTTTGCTGGCTTTGTCATGATAATCATAACTTTAGTTGCTTGCTAAGATGCTACGTTTTACATTCGATCTTTTGGCCACATGCAAAGTGTGTCTCATTGATTGCAGCCGTAGCTGGGCTAAATTGTAACAAAATCTTAAGGGTTCAACTACACGTATTTAGAAGCTCTTTGGTGTGTGGGGATCTTAGACCTAATCACGACTCGATTGCTAATTAGTAAGTTGTCTCATACATTTATAAAGTTGTAACTTAGTATAAACACGGTCACAAGCTACGGCTTGTTAGCAGATTGCTTAGGATACTGGAATACACCGATAATACTTACAGGCTTTGCATTTGCTTTGGGATTTGGTTGATCGTTACTCTTTGGGTTGAGATTGTTGCGCATTGATAGATGCGAGTAGGAACCCAATTGCTGAGCCACTTTAGACAAGCTCCGTTTCCATTTGTGCGGCCTCCACGGTCTCCACGATGGTTGTTGTGGCCGCCGCGACCGAATCTCATGGAACGTATCTTGTGGTCAATACGCCATCATCGTCATCGTCCACATTCAAGTCGTTGCCGGTGCAGCAGCCACTGCACAAGAGCCAATTGGTCGCATTGTCGCTGCGTTTTGGTCAAATCGCAGAGACCTGCTCCAACTCGGCACTGGAGCGGCCCGAATTCATGACCACAACATTCTTGGCGGCATAGTCAGTAATGAATCGATCGCTATTGCGCGGATGTATGTTGCCCACGTCCGGGGCGCAGCACCACGGATTGCGCATGGTCAGAATGCGCTTGAACGCATCCCGAAATTCCTTGTTGAAGATCGAGTAGATGATCGGATTGAAGGCGGAGTTCGAGTAGCCCAACCAGGTGAGTATCTTGAAGGTCTGGCCACCAATGCACGTCTTGCAGAATGCAGCCGTGATATTGACGCAAAAGAATGGCACCCAGCATATAAGGAAAACGCCCATTATGACGCCCACGGTGACAGCCGCCTTGTGATCGGATACGTGATATGGCGAGCTGTGATGCAGATTGCGCACCTTGAACTTCTTCGGCTGGTTCTTGGGTCGACGTATGCTCTTGTATCGTTGCTTCTCGGCCACCTCGCCGGGTCTTGTTACCGCCTTAATTGACTTCACATGTTTCTGGGCATAGCAGTAAAGTCTGATAGGTGGAGAGAGAGAACTTAAATAGTTAATTGATCTTAGATTACGTTCAATCAAGCTAATTTTCAAAAATGTTGCAAAATGCTCTAAGCTAATTTCCCTTTCATTAATAGTCTTAAATTAACTCTGATTCGATTAGCATATCTAGATATTCATATATATTGAAATTTGATATTATGAATAGCAGCCTCTGCCCTCAAGTTAGAAACATTTCTGTAATTGCACTGAAGGGGCGTTCGATTAATGGCTATCTAGCTGTTGACCTGAGTGCTACTCTCTGTCTGCCTGCTCACTCGTATTGTTGTAAGTGATATGATAATTATTTACTTTTCCAGCCATGCCAATTATCAGCCTGCCTCAGGGAACTCCCACTGGGCTGGCAGCTCGCAATAGGCAACTGTCTGGGTCAAACAGTGCGTATACTCACTCATCGTAGGGCACGTTCGTCATGCCACATGGAAAGGATAACATGGCTACGCACAAATTATAACGATAAAAGTCTATTTATTCTGTAATTCAACCGAAATTTGATAGAACATTCCAATGACAGCCACTAGATACTTTAGTAGATGCCTTGAGCCTCAACTCGATGGGGTAGCAGCTTGCCTCCATTTGTTGCCTAGTTGCCCAGTGGCCGCAAATCTCGTTAAGCTAAAATAGCAACGTGCCTTTGGCCGTCGGCTATTTTGCTGATGAGCGGCCATATCGCAATGCTGTTGGCATCCTGTTGCCGCCCCTACACGCATTGTCTAGCCCTTTTTGCACACGCCCCAGTTCTCGGCCATCTGCACGCCTTTGGCTTAGCTCAGGGATTACTTAGCTAGACACTAATGCGTGTGCTTATTTGTTTGCCTTATTTGCTTGTCTGCTCACTCTTGGTATCCCTAGCGCCCAACTTCACCCACTCTCAGCTGCTTCAGTTGCCAGTTATCCCAATGCAACCGATCTCGTGTCTGGGCCACATCAGCGTCAAGGTCCTGGCGAGCTTTCAGCATTACGAAAGTAATTTCAAAAGTGTTTGCCATTATTTTATTATTTACGTCTTACGACTTTGCCTAGCACATAAAAATATTCAAATTTCTTTTTATGTTTACTCGCGCCACACTTAATTGTTGGCCAAATCGGCCTTGACCCTATTCGTCACAAACGTGCTTTGAGTCTAATAAGCCCAATTAATTATTATTAAATTGCTCTCGTATTTAACTACTAATCGATAGTTAGATCTCTTTGATAAATAAAACGGAACTTAATTTAAACAGAAAAAGAGAAATAGTTCACGATGAACATCTGTTGGCTCTATAAAAGTATCTCTGCATTTGTATGCCAAGCGATTTCATTTCAAAGTTTTCGCATTACATTTGCTTTCTTCATTTTGTTTCCATTGTCATATTTTAGCGCTGAATAATTGTGAGATAATAAGTTTTGGGCCATGTTTCATAGAACTTTATGACGGTACTCAAGTCTCCCATACTCACCGACAGTAGATGCCAATCATGACCACGCAGGGAAAGTAGAAGCTGATACAGCTGGAGACGACAGCGTACGTGGGTGTCAGGTCCAGTGCGCATGTGGGATACTTCTTGCCATTATCCTCAAAAATCAGCGGCTGGTCGGGTCGATGGATCCCCAGCGAGATGGGCACAAACGAGACGAATGCGGCTAGCAGCCAAATAGCTGCAATGGTTATTACGGCCACCCGGCGTGTCACCCAGCGGCCATATCTGTAATGAAAGTCACAAAATGTTAAGAAGAGCACATCAATTTGGCGCAAAAGGAAGTGCTTGTGATTGTCCCCTGCGGTTGCCAGCAATGAAATGGTTAAACAACGGCAGCAAGAGTTATCCACTGTGACAACAGCAGCAGCAGCAGCAGCAGCAGTTGGATGAAAGATGTCCACATTATGATTGCGGCTTTGCGTGCTGAAGGCAGTTGGCGCGACACCAAAATTCGGGCAGCAAGCGACAACTGTTGCGGTGCAGTGGCGAAAATTCTGGCCAAGCTGGCCAAAGGTGCGCATGGAACATTCATGTAATGGTCACTGCGGTCTGCCTGCATGTCATTAATTACCCGAGCAGAGCAGGCTGTGCCAAATCAGCCAGAGCCGACGCACAGCCGCAGCACGAACCATTGAACATTCACGCATTCTCCAAAGGTATAGGGATAGGGATAGGCATAGCTCTAGCTGTGAGACATACATATGCAAATCATCGTGTATGGATTTTTGTAGCACTTCGATTCCGACAACGGTCGCAGAATTTGCATTTACAGCAACGGAAATGAGCAGGCAGCAACGTAAAGCTGATGGCATTTTATGCCCCACTGTGTGCGTGTGCGTGTGTGTGTGTGTGTGCGTGTGTGTGTGTGTGTGTGTGTGTGTGTGTGTGTGTGTGAGTGTGTGTGTGAGTGTGTACACATTGGCATATGCTGCCGCATTTTGGCTTGTGTAAATGTAACCGCTGGCTGTGCGGCAGACATGGGCAGGAAATCAAACAAAATAATTCAATTTCAATTCAAAGACGCACTCAGACCGAAAATACTAAAGATGACAAGAGCGTCTGCAGCAGGTGGAGTGTGTTGCTTGGGTGGTTGGGTGGCTTGTGCAGCCGAGGACAAAGCGGAAAAGGAAGTTTTGGTAATTGTATTCACAAACAAATTCGATTTCATGTGGCAGCAAAATTGATTTCTATTCGAACAGCGACGACGACGACATCAGCCCGCACCGGCAGCCATTTAGTTGCCACCTCAACCCAATAGACCATTGAGGCTTTTGAGGCACAGGAACTGGCACAGACACCAAGTGTAAGTGCAAATACCTGACACCCGTATCACTCCAGAGAGTTTTCTATGCAAGTGCCAAGTGGCGCCACACGCGGCCATTGATGGAGCAACCAATCATACACCAAAGAGCTAATTGAAATCGTGTGACTGTGCGTCTCTCTGAGTGCCGAACAAAGTCAGCCCGCATTTGCATTTAATGTTGCCTGTGTGTGTGTGTGTGTGTGTGTGTGGCACGCACTCAAGAAATTAGAGTTAGGCACGCACAATGCTAGTGAGTGTGTGGGGCGGAGCTGGATAGCTCAGCTAACTCTGGCGTTTATTATGTTTGCCTCTTGTCATATGTGGTTTTATGAGCGTTTGGCAGAGTAAGTGCTTAAATGTTGCAAGCACATGCATGTTGCTATTGCTGCTGTTATTGCTGTTGTTGTTTTCAAGTGTTGCGGGCATGTGACAGTGTGCTTACCCAAACCCAACCAGGCCAAAAACACAATTACAAACATTCCCCAAAGCGACGTTCTCGTTGGCTTTTGTCGCTCAACTGTTGTACCTCTCGCTCACGCATGCATATAACACCTATTTGCGCCATCTCTCTCTCTCTCTCTCTCTCTCTCCCCCTTGATGTGGATGACATAAAAAGTTTTCGTCGCTTTTTATTGCAGTTTAAAGTGAATTTTATGCATGATACGAGTGTGCACACACATATGTTTGCTCTGGCCCTGACAGTTACGATGATGACAGGCTCCGCCAGATTCAACTTTATCGCATAAAACATAAAAAAAAAAAAAAGACAAAAAATATTCCTTAATTCCGGCATAATTTTAACTTTGTCAGCGCCTGCTTCTAATTAGATTTCCACGCGCTTTTCATTCAAATTATTTCTTTTTTTTTTCGCCAATTTTCGCTGACGCTGCACAAATCTTGGCAGGCGCAATTAAATTAAACGCTTGCAATTATTCTAAGATGCTGGGAAAATACGACAAATTTCTCAGCGCCAGAGGTGGGCAGCCTAATGAGACGCCTGCCCCAAACAGTTCGTGAACTTTGACACGTCGGGCAACGCCAAGCAAAACTGAAGAACCCAAATGCTGTCCCTACTTTGACATGCAAATAAATCACATTTGCATAAAGAGCAACGCCAGCCAGCGCCAACCTTGTGTAGCACCGGCACTAATACCGCTAGACACGCAGCAGTCAGATCCAGACGCAGACACCAACAGCCGTCAGTTTTTATTTTTTTAATTTTTATCAATCTTCAGCCGAAGATTAAATACTCTGAGCGACATTTGGCACTTGTCTTGTGCTTGCTCTAAACATCTTAACTAACATCTCTTAGATCAAACTTTGTAATATTTAGAAAAAAAAAAAAAAAACAGAATTCGGTGATGTTAAAAATTTCGTAAAAATCTTTTTTCATACGCTTATTACAGTAGCTTCAATGAAAATTACAATCAGTTCTAGGTAAGCATAGTTTCATAAATTAGTTTAAGGTAAAAGGCAAAAAGGACAATCAGGACATCAAGGTAAGTTTTTTTCAATTTAAATTATTTTCAATTTCATTATAATATTCTTATGAAATTCTTGATTAAATACAAACCCAACATGAAAAAAAAAAAGTTCCAACGTTACATTATTTCTAATTTCACTTCAAGAGCCTTCTGTAAGGGTATACAAATGTATTGGAATGAGTGCTTTGATGCCCGTGGGACTCACAAGAGACTGGGCGTGGCATACTCACGTAGGAGTGCTAGGCCAGGAGCTTGACGCCTTAAGTACAGCCGCAGACACGCTTAGGCCTGAAAATCATGGCGATTTTAGCAATGTGGAGTGCAGGAGCCAAACTCGATTTGAATGTATTTAACTTGAGCCACAGGACATGCGCAAATTTTGCAGGAAAGTAGGCAATGCTTTTGTGGCCGGCTCTTCAATAAACAATTGTTTAGCCTTAGATAATATTAAGTCTTATAAGCATTACCGATGAAATGCTTTGTACTTTGGTAATTTAGAGCCCGAGCGAACTTGAGTGCAATGAAGAAATACGAGGAAAATAAAGTTGCGGCCAGCCAAAAAACATCAAGTTAATTATGCTCAGCTGCCAATTATTTAAAAATGATGACTTAATTAACTTTCACTTAATATAAAAAACTTGATGGCTTTATGAAGCGAAGCCACGGAAGCAGCTGTGAATTAAAAAGTGCAAGCTAAAGTTTTCGCATTGAAATATTTTTGTTAACACAATTCGCTAAATTTACGAGACGTCAACTTGGCCAACTCGATGAAGTGTGCTTCAGCAGTAAATCATTATTTGCTGAAAGTGTTAACAATTAAAAAAAAATTATTATTAAAAAAAAGGAGAGCTGAAGCTTCAGTCGAAATTGTGCAGCATTTTTAATAAATAAATAAAGTTTCTATGTGGACTTGGCAGGTGTGACAGGCAACAGTAACCCATATAGAAGCTGTGCACATGAATAGAGAGATGAAGGGCGAGAGCAAGCCAGGGGGAATGCCGTGTGGTGAGCAGAAAATATTTTTCCACTTTTGGCTTGCACTGAAAATAGCATCAAAGCATTTATTACGGCTATTTGCAACAGCAGCTGAGCGTGCCACTCACAGCCAGAAGTGTCTCGCTGTCATATGTGGACAGCAGCTTCGTTCCTTCTTCATTTTTTTTTTTATAAATCGCTGGCTGGCTTTGTTGTGGACCAGGTCCTTTGCAGCCATTGAGGCACATAAACTTCATTTGTCTAGCTACTGTGAATTTTTCTTGAGCTGTGAGTGACTTGGCCAGCGTCACACACATACACGCAGTGAGTGTGTTTGTGTGTGTGTAGTCATTCTTTTGCTCCCTGCTTGTTGACATGTTGCTGACATGTCATAAATTTTCGTTTGATTTTGTCCAAAAAGTGTTTGGCTTCCAGAATGAAATTGTTGGTTTCTCTTTTATTTTCTAGTTGCGGAATTGGCAAGAAAAAAAAAAATGTAATTAAGCCACAATTGCTAGACCACAATGCGAGATACCAACGAAAAGCTGATATAGTTCTCTCCACTTGCTGCATTGTCCTTTCCTTGACAGTCAATTCGGCTTGCGGAGCCAACAATCTCAGCTGCCACAAAGCTTGCACAGCGCCCGCAGACGACAAAGCTGACAAAATGCAGTACAAGCACCCGAACAAGACATTATGTCACACGGAGTTGGCAGAAGTTAAACTGAGGACTTGGCACACTCAGACGCAGACGCACACACACTCGTAAATACTCGGCTAGTGTGTGTGAAATTAAACTGGAAGCAGGTGAATTTTGTGCGACTTCAAGGAATAATGGTGCTCGAGCTCTCCTAATGGCCTGAATTGTTTATTACCAGTGCTAGAAGAACCACATAAAAATGGTGTGGTAAATTATTTCAGAATTACTGTCACATGCACAGTTCGCAAATTGTTATTGTTTTCCCTTTTTGAATTTGAAATTCAGATATAAAATTACATCTGGCATTTTCAATTCATTTTCAATTGCTGCCATTGCATAATATTCCAAGAGCTTTAAGCAGAATGACTTGCTAAATAAATTGAAGTAGATATTTAGCAAATACTTTGCCAACTAAGCCAACAAATCAGTGGCTGCCTGGTGAGGCAGCAAAAGTGCTTAGCCAACTTCGAGTTGGAAAAACATAAAAAAGTATCGTTAATCCCCAATAAATCTGTTACTAATGAAACAATTATGTACTGCGATTAATGAGAGGCGGCGCCATAAACAAGTCGAGTGTCTGTGGAGCCACAAAGTGAACGACCAAAACGCTGCCAATGAGAAACGTGACGTGCATGGCAACGTGGCGGATGAGTAATATGCATGAGACAGGATGTTGCTCGTCTGCACACTAATGACAATGGGGCAATGAGCTGGCGGAGGGGCATGGGGAGATGGAATGCCGCTTATATCACTTGGCAGGTCTGTTTTTAATAAATCGATATTTAATCGAGCTTCCATCGGGAGCGTCAATGTCACATCAATAATATTTTCCACTCACTTGCTGACAGACAACAACAGCTAGCTATGTGTAAAAGTCTGAACTGAAAGTCAATGCTAAACTAAATATGGTTTGCACTTTACGCTACTCTACTCCACTCATATTTTAGTTTCAAGTGACCGAGGCACTCCATGGACAATTAAATTTGGATAGGCGCGTGTGAAGGACGCGATGACAGGCAGCTGGAGCTATTGATAAATTGTATTATTCATGCATGTGACAGTGTCATCACCATGATTAGTGACGGCACTCACCTGAGCGGATCCTTGATGTGTATGTAACGGTCCATGGATATGGCGCATAGATTCAAAATGGATGCTGTCGAGCACATGACATCAAAGGCCACCCACGTATCACAAAACTCAGCGCCGAAGATCCAATAGCCTGTAATCACAGAAGGAAAAGAACAATTAATAATTGAATAATTGATTGATTGATTGGCGTATGATTGAGTAACTGTCATACTGATTGCTTGTTTAAGATACTAATGACTTCTTCAGCAAGACCGAGTCACTGTATAAATGCAATTTAAGTGCCTCTGCATGAGCTGGAGCGGAAATTGCCACATTCCGGCCAACAGGAGTCACAAGCCAGCAGACGACATAACGAGCGCAAAAGGACCGCAGAGCCATATAAATATCAAAGCTCCTCAGTCAATCTACTGCAAATGGGTATAGTCAGTGGTCAGTAAACGTGAGTGTTTTGCTGTTGGTATTACTATTAATTGCAAGCTTATCAGTAGTTTAACAACCTTTCTATATCTCGCCTAAGCTGCAGTCGACTAGAGAGGAATTATCTTAAAGATGCTTTCTATCTTTCACCTTAAAGGCCAGCGTAATCATATTGCAGCATAGATTACAGTTTCACTTGCCAAGTTGAAAAACAATTTCGTAATTTCAATCAAGTTAAATTGCTCTCGACAAAAGTGTGTGGTATCTGGCTTTCGATCATGTTTGCATAGCTGCAGTGCTGTTGCTAACATGAGTGCTTTATTTACTTATTCATAACGCAAATTGAGTTTAAACGATTTCATAAATTAATTTCCGTTTCCCGTTTCGCGTCAGACTTCGGATTGCTGTCTGCAAAAATATCTCTCGTACATTATTCACATTTGATTTTTGCTGGCGATACCAGCGATCCCCTTTTGATGGGATTTCCATAAATGCAGTGCAATTACAGAAAAGGACTCTGCAAAAAATCCCCAACCAACGAAGTAATCTACGTGCTCTCAGCCAACAACCCGAGCGGATGTCCGGCGCTGTGTCCACTGAATGCATGAAGGAAATCAGCGTCCCACGCAAAACATATAAATGTTTTGCTATAATAAATTTAATATCAGATCTCAAAGTCAAGCATATTTATTCACTATGCGTGGGTGTGCGCTGACTTCATGATATTCGATGATACATATACATCATGCCAGTCATGTCACAGGATATAGGTCCTTAGTGCACAGGATGTGGCATATCAGCAAAAAGGGCTTTGCCCGTCTCAGGCGATTATCTGCCGCCACACAATGCAGTCAATGATGCTCGCGCTATCTGTTTGTGCCATCTGCATCCATAACTCTGAGTACAGCCATAAATCCATCGTTACATTGTTAGATCTGATGAACTTTTTAATTCATCTATAAATATTTTACTGCAGATAAGTAAAGCTCATTTCGTGCAACAGTGAAAAAAAGCAACCGAAAGGAAGAAATGCCAAAGTTTAACAAAGTTTGCTTTTATCAATTCAGATGCCATAAAATCGGCAAACTATGAAATTGAGTAATTTTACTCATTAAATTCGAATTATATTCCTTCCAGGCTGCGTGAAAAATATATTGAATGTGATGACGGTCCACACAGTTGATTGAATAGTTACTTGTACTTCTTATATGTGTGTACGAGTATCTAAAAATAAGACAGTCATGCTGGGCCAGCTATTAACTACTAGACTTGAGAAATGCATATTTCGATGTTTTGCATTGCCCCCGGCTGCACGAACGAAGCATCGTCAAGTTATTCTAACTGCTGCCATGCAGAGCCATATATATTTATAAATACTTATTGGTTATGCTCAATCTGCTTTAGAAGTACACATACACATATCTGTCTATATATGTATATATAGCTACAATGACTTTGCGTGTGTATTTTTTGAGCTGGCGCAGCTGTTGCCACCTCGCCGAGTCCCTGTGGCTTCTGTTGTTGCTCAAATTTGTATAAATATGCTGGAGCTTGTGCGTTTATTTGCTGATTTGCCAGCCTTGGAGCATGCCAAATGTTGTTTTACTGGCACCCACACAGGTTCATGTTTGCCGGCACTTTGTCGAAAATAATTTGACTCAACAGCTCTCAATTCACATGTGTAGCTCGGCATATATGCTGGCCCTCAGGCACCTCTGCTGGCACTCCAGATGCTGTTTGTCTTCAACACTCTGCAACCAGAGCGCTTTTATTTATTTTTTCACACTTTCTGCTTACGCAGCAGCAGCAGCAGCAGGAGCAGCAGCAGCATCAGAAGAGGCGCCTGGATTTAGAATCAAGCTCTGGATCCATCTCCGAAGTAGCAAAGTCGTTTATTATTTTCACGCACAGGCAGACAAACGGAATGACAACCATACATCGAGCCACATACTACTTATATAGCGAACGTTGAAAACAGGCTGTCTCCCTGTTCCTGTCTTTGCAGTTACCGAGGTAACGCATCACTAGACTTCAGCACATTTCCTTCAAGCAATGCCTGGCCAGCTGCTTCCCATGTTTCATTCATTTATTTATTTATTTTTCTTTTTTTTTTTCGTGCTGGTGGGAGGGCATTGAATAAATACTGAACAAGCACTGATGTCAGCTGCATGCGGAACTTCTTTTTTCTATATTTAGGCAATTTTTAGCTACAGGCAAGGCAAGTCTTCAAAGTGAATCTCGCACGAATGTCCTTGATTTGCCTGCTTAGAAGTTGTACATTTAATTTTCAACTGGCTCTTTTTACACGCTCTCAAATGGCCTCTGTTACTGCTAAGTACTGGTTGATGAGTTGATAGCTATGCCAATGTCTAAGACCTGCAGCAAAGCTAGCAACTGTGCATCTCGAAAGCTCAACTACTATGGTCAATAATAATTCGTACTGGATGTATTTATGGCAGCAGGTGCATGTTGTATGTTGGTTGAGCGCAATGAAACTCGGCTTAGAAATGAAACACATAAAACGAGAGTTTCAGTTGGCTGAGTTGTTTCACCTTTTTGCCGAGCGAAAGTGCATTGTGCACTCAGAGGAGGACAGGCAGGCTAATGCTCAATGTGTTTTGCGAGCACTCAGCCGACTCGTCGGAGCAGCTGACACTTTAAAAGACATTGCACCGAGCCAAACAAAAATCAGGCTTTAAGCGCTGCCAGGCATGTCAAGTGGGCTCATATGAGCGCCTCTGCCACCCAACTAACTATGGTTCCATTAGTCCCAACGAAGCTTCGCTTTTGCATGTTGTCGTTTGTGCGACTGCCTGCAGCATTTTCCATAAATTTATTGCTGGAGAATTTCAATTGAAAATTTTGTGCTTCACTGATATCCATACATACCCAGCAAATCGTTGACGCCCGCGAATGTCATCACCAGAGAGGCCACAAACAGATCCGCAATCGCTAATGAGGCCAGAAACAGATTGCCAATGCGGCGCAGGCTGCGCTCCGTGTAGATGGCCAGGCAGACGAGTATATTGCCGGCGACTGAGAGGAATATCAGCACCGATAAAAAGATGCCTACGGCGGGATAGAGAGTGCCGGATTAAACTTATATGTATGCGACAAAAGAAACGTGAACATTCATAAACATAGCATACTTATGGGGGGGTCGAGCCAATGACAAGCGTGTGTGCGTGTGCGTGTGCGTGTGCGTGTGAGTGTGCCTAGTATACGGGTAAACGTGTATAGGTGTGTGTGTTTGTACAGTAAGCCACATGCGTTTCTGTGCGCTAATTGAACAGCAAATATTTTGCTGGATACTGGGAAAAGTGGACAAGTGGTGCGAACATGTGTTGGTACGAGTGGTGTGGGTGTTGGTGATGCTGGTGTCTGTTTTGCTTGTTACACGTTCAACGACATTTACTTTACCAACAACTACAATTGACACAAGCGAGAGCTCTTCCGGTTCCTCACCAACTATTGTATCCATTTCAGAGGCGTTTGTCCAGCTCGTTTCATTGTAGTACGATGTCAGCTGCAATGATAAAAAAAATAAAAAACAAAATTCAATTTAAGCGACTTTCAGTGTCAGCAAAATGAAACCTTTAAAAGTTTTGTGAACTCGAGATCTCTAAATTGGCAACAGCTGCTGGCATCAGCATATTATCCTTTGTCTCTAGGAATTTCTCCTCTAATTACGTGGCATTTAAGTTGCCACACACAACATAAGGCAGCGTGAGTTTTGAAGCATTACGAGAGCACGGGGCTGCGACAACTTTTAATTAACATCAAAGACTTTGACTTGTCCTTGCGCTAAGCTAATTAAATATATAAATTGTGAATATGACACAAACTGCTGCAGAATGAAACATTTTACACTAATTAAACTCCAGACATTACTTTTCGCATGCGTCCAATTTTCAATTACGTCTTGTCTGTCCTGACTTTGACTTTGCCTCAGCGTGCAGGGCAGATTCTGTGGTTTGTGGCCTGTGCTCCACATGTTGTGCTCCTGCTGTTGACTGCTGTTGGCTCACACAGGAACTATCAATCATTTGCTACATGCGGTTGCCCAGGAGCGAATCACTTTGTCGGGTCCGAGACACATAAGACACTAGGCTCTGTAATCCGCAATATTCATAATTAAAATCGACTAACTGGAGCCTCGATAGATTCCTGGGCTATGCGAAAATTAGTTTGTAACTGTTCCACTTGGAATATAATCCTCTGTCAGTGGAAATTTGCTTTGCGGTTTTGCGGCAAGTGGGCACGTTGACTGTCTTCTCTGTGTGCCAGGCATTTGAGCAATGTATTTGTATTTGCATTTCTCATTTCAGTGGCTGGCTCGTCATCGCCCTCTGGTTAGTGGCCCATGATTGGAATGCCTGAATTCGATCTGAGTCCTTTCTCGACAACACAATATGAAATACCAATCCAAACCTAATGCAATTAAAGCATCAACATCATTTTAAGCTCCAAGGCCACTCGATGGCATTAATATGAATACCAGACAGGCCCAATGACTAACGCTTCTTGCAGACGAGCACATAATAAATTTCATTAAAGGCTTACAACACAGTACAAAAATCACGCAGGGTAGAGTATGAAAGGTTGTTTAACGTATCTAATATATTATAACAAAGAACTTCGTATATAATATATAAAATGTATAGAAAAATGTAACTTCGTGAGACTTGCAGAGTATTCCAAGTTGTCTTCGCTCCAGCAGTTCGTTGAGCTCATTGTTAGACCAACGCGACGTATGTGAAACATTTATTTGCCACAAGAATGCTCTCACACAAAACATGGCCTACACAAATGCAAATGAGAATGCTAAAAAGCAGCCTCAAAAACCGCTGACATATGCAATTAATTAATTTAAACATAAAACCGCTGCTGCTGCAAAAGTATATTTAACTTGCGGCCGTCTGAGAGGCGAACAGGTGGGAGCTAGCGGAAGCCAAGTGGGTGGCGAGCTTCATGTATATATAAAATATTTAAAGCTGCTTAAAAGTTGCTAATTAGCTGACAATCGCAGCTTTTATTACACGGTGCAATCCGCTTAGTCCAGATATTATGGGATAAACGAAAGGAAAAAAAAGTGCCACAGGTTATATCTATAAAACTCTTTAATTAAGGGGAAAACATAACGAACAGCATTTCAGATATTCATTTTAAGCGTCAAAAGTGTCAGCATGAGAAGACTCTATGAATCAAATCAATAATAAATATTAAGTCATCAAGATCTGTCAAGTCTCTTTTGTCAACATAGCTAGACTTAATTTGATTTGAATATTTCATGGGCCTAATTTGAAATTCAATATTAGCATAGACATCGTGAGTAAACAATTGCCTTTGCTTGCTTTCACAATGTTTGAGTCGAGTGCATAATTAAATAATTACGTCGAAGCGAGTAATTGAGCAGCTACTCCGAGAGTCTACTCTGACTCAAAAGCATCTGCATACAAGCAATATGAATTGCTTTTTCTGTGGAAGGCCAAAATGAATAACCAGACAATTATGGCCAACTAAGTCGGCTGAGATATTTAAGGATTACGCATGCATCTGTCATAAGCAAAGTTAATTGGCGCAAATAGCTTCAGAGATTCAATTCCTTAATCCTTAAACCATCTTGGGCATTTAAGATTAAAAATGAAATACATTTCTGTTTTATGGGCTGACAGCAACATATTCATTGAACGAGCAGATTTTTAATGTTGTCAGACATAAGACCATTTTTATACCCTGTAGACCGTGCGTGCGCATAACGGTTGTTATGAATACTTCCAGAAGATTAGGCAACAGCAAACAGATTGTGATTATGATAATTTACAAATCATATATTATATATGTATATATTGTCAGTCTCTTGTCTGATATTGAATCACATCATTTATGCCTGCTCATGACACCAAAATGAGTATTTCGGCATTATATCTTGATATATTATATGAATGAGAGTTGCTGTTTCGTTTATTTTTGAAATAAACTTTATTTTATTTATGCGCATTGGTATTTAGTATTTGTTTTAACAATTTTAAGTGTTTTACTTAGTTTAGCTTACTAAAGTATAAAATTCGGTTCTATTTTTAATAAAAGATTAAAATTACTATATATATATATATATATATATATATATATTTAAAACTCAATGCAGAGCAAATCACAGTTAAGCTCTGTGCATAACGTGTTTTTTTTTAGTTGTCTTATCTCTATCTATCCGTCATCAATTACATATAAACAACTAAAGTGAGCTCGTTAAATACCCTCAAACTGTTTGTAAAGCTACAGTGGATGACATTGCATGTTGCTAATTAAATTTCTAATTTTAACTATTTTACAATTAAAGCAATTAGCAATGGGAAGAGTTCAAGCTAAATCAGTTTCATAGACGATGGAGTATTTAGATTCGACATACAAGAGTTGAAACAGCAACTGCAGCTGCTTAATTGGCAATTGAAAGCGAACAACAAATGTCTAGAGATTGTCACTTTTAAAGTATTTGTTTTATTTCCATATAAGCTAATAGAATTGTTACAGAATTTTACAATTTGTTTCATGATTTTGGTGTAAACATAAAACAAAGGTAAATATATATACAAATGATACTTTGAATCGTTCTACATTAGTTTTTCAAATATGAAGAAATTTACTTTTCTTTTTAATTCAACTTTTTGTTTGCCGAATGAATTGTACATTTTGCTGAACTCCAATTCCCAAGTACTTAGCAGCAAGGCGCTAAAAGTCTGCTTTGTCGCTTTTCGGATAAATTTTTAAACAACAATTTCGAAGAAAATAAGAACGTTTTATATTTTTAGTGCAACGTTGCCAGCTCCAGCTTCAGTAGCAGTTGGCCTTCGGTGACCAATGAGAAATGTCATACATTTTTAAAGAGCACTTTCAAGTATTTTTATGTGGCCGGATTGTTATTAAACTGCTCACGATAAGGCAGGCAGTACGTATACGAGATAAGCAAGCGAAGGAAGAAAAGAAGGCCACACAAAACAACACGCCGCAGGCTGTTGCTTTGAATTAAAGTGCGATTGTGTGTGTGTGTGTAGGCGCTTAGGTTTTGTTTGTAAAGTTAAATGGTACAATGCGTTGATTAAACGCACACCCACAGCCAGACACACACACACACGCACACTAATAAAAACGGACACTTCCACTTACACCCACACAAATTGCCCAATGGCGGCAGCCAAGCGAGCAACGCAACAAAGTCGACTACAATAATATTGCGCAAAAGGCAAGTCGCAAAACCTGTGCACCCAACAACAACAACTACAACAACAATGACAATGACAAAAACAAAACAATAATAGCAACAACAACAACAACAACAGCTGTTGCCCACGGCAGCACGCCTCCGCTGTCTGTCCGTCCAATTGCCTGTCTGAGTGTCGGCCCTGTGCGTTCACTTGTAGGCGTGTGTATAAGTGTAAATATGAGCGCCCGACGCGCCGGAAGTAGTGTGATTTACAGGCACGAAGCGACAACAACACACTAACGCGCATAATAAGCAAACCCAGCAGAGACCTCGCGCTCCACAACTGGGTCTCCATTTTCATTTCATTTGCCAGCTTTTCGGCCCAATGGAGCCTGTTTACTTTAGTCGTTTTACAGTGTCATCTAAGCAGTTACGCCACTTGAACTGCTGTTTTCATTTTTTTTTTCCATTTAGGACAGCGCAAACAGCAGTAAGAATACAAAAATAGTTGCTTAGGTTTCGAAAAGCAGCTTTTAAGTATTTCACGAGAATGCAAATATTTTATTGGGAAATTACTTTGAAGTCAGCTCATTGAGCAATTTGCAAATAGCATAGATATATATTAAAGTAATGTTTATGAAATCTGTTTGTGGGATTTTATTACAAAAATAACCGTATGGGCACAGCCAAAGTAAATTATGTAGACAAACTGCAGAGGGAGCCAGAGCATATTCAGGATATTGGCTAGAATCTTATAAATTATAAGTCAACAACAACTAGCCAATATCCGGAACGAATGCCATATAAATTTATATCATAGCAGCCAATATCCGGCAAACTAGTGCTAGCTATCTGTCTTCAATAAATTTCTCAAAAAAATATACGAGTTCGTAACTCAACTGAGATTCATGTGTTCTGGCACTTGCAACTGTTGCAAACACATAAATTGTAGCTTATTTTGTTTATATACTCAACGTTTATTTATTTATTTAACAGAATCACTTCAACATTTCATGTTGATAACAGCTTCCTGCTAATAACAGAGCCGTTTGAGCAGTGGGCGCTCAGTGCTGGGCACTTGACAATGACTTGAATTTTAACTCTCTATGTGATCGGACACTCTTAATATATGAAACCTGAATAAATACGAAATTATCTTGAAAATATCTTGTGTTTTATATATCATACCCTCATCATACTCTCATCATACACACATCCACACCATCAACATCATCTATAAGACAGCATTTGCTCCACACACCCAGCACACAAATCCACACCTGTTTCGGCACCTAACCTCGACGTCTGGAAACCACCCCTACGTAATCATGCATATTAAAATATCCTTGAGTAACTGTAATTAACAGGCATTTGCTTCTGAAGTTTTGACTGAAGCAAAGATATATTTAGATATATTTAAATGAAAATAACACGCATCGTTGTTAATCGTTTGAATATTTACGATCCGCTCACGAGATCAACTGAATATTTTCATACTCACAAAGCGCTAGGCCGAAAATAAAAACGAAAAGAACCGAAGGCCGAAGTTGTCGCTCAGTGTCGCTCTGAGCACAACTTCGGCCTTCAGTTCTTTTCGTTTTAAATTTCGGCCGAGCGCTTTGAGTTTTTAACACGAGTCTTATGCTCTTTTGCCGATCATCGTTTTGGGAGCAATACGATTGACGCTCTCAGAAAGAAAAAATTTTTTATACCCCCCTTTAAAAAATTTTTTTTTTTTTTTATTTTTATTATTAAAAAACCACCCCCAATAAAAAACCAATTTCAATAAAAAAAAAAAAAAAAAAAAAAAAAATCCAAAAAATATAAATTAAAACAAAAACAAATTTTATTATAAAAAAAAAATTAAATTTTATACTTTAAAAAAAACACTAAATACCCGAAAAACGCAAAATTCCCCAAAGTGCGCTGTAAGTGAGCAGATAACTTGAAGCGTCTCTGCAAAAGGTCTTCACACACACACAGATGCACATTAAAGTACGCTGTTGATGTGTTTAGAGAAGATAAATCTCGCAAAAATACCAATACATATACAAAAGACATTTTGATTCGTAAAACTCAAACAAAGGGAAAAAAAAAAAAAAAATAAAACGAACTGAAATCTCTGTTGTTCTTTCAGTTTTTGTATGTATAAGAGAGAACACTTAAGTGCAAACTTTGCGAAACTTTTAAGAAATATTTACGATTTCTGATAGACACACATACTATAATTTTTATTTCGATTGTCTCATCATTATTATCTCATTTAAGAATCATGACTATAGACAATTAATACACAAATTTCATTTCTACTTTTTACATACTTATGACTTTACATTTACTAAATAATAATTTTCCTTTTCCAACAGAAAAAAGTGTTTCCTGGTTGTTGTTGCTGTTAAATATATTGTTTCTGCATTAATACATATTTCAGCTCGAACAATAGAAAAAGAAGCTCAATACGAGATTAAGGGTATTTTCAAGTCACGCACATTGTTACTGTTTGCATTTTATTTCTCTTGTCCTTCCGCTTGACACCGCTGCAACTAAGCTCGTTATTTAACTGGCTGCTTTCAGTCGACAGTTTTATTCGAATCGACTTCTCTAAGATTACATTGGCGCATTCCGAACAGAGTGCTAGATTTCCTGTGCATAAGCAATTTTGTTCAGTTCGCTGACTGCACTGAGCTTAATAGAAATCAGCTAATAAAAGTTTGCAGCTTCTGTTGGCGATGATTTAAAGAAGCCTTTTACTGCAGTGCCTGACTAAGTCGGGATCCCAGCACACGATGTACATCTACGTGTGGAAGGTAATATGTATTGCATATGTATTCCATTGTTAAGCCTTCAAGCCGTAGGCAGTTGCTTATTTTGCTAGCTTTTGTAAATTGTAGCATGGTTAGCTTGCAGTTTACGATCAGACACACCACAACAATGATTAGCATAAATTGAAATTCACATAATAAACATGAAAATTCGTACGAGTTTCCTACTCAGCTCTATTTACTATACGTACGAGCAACACGCACAACCTCACATACACATTCATACTTGCAGCACGTCTTTAGTTTGGCAAGTCGTGAAATTGGGCAGAAGGAAGTGCTCATATATAAGTAAGTGTATGCACAGCATGGTCCTGCTCGACTTGCTTATAGATATGATAATAACCGTGCTAACATGCTGATTTATGCGCTGCGCAAATATTTGTTAAGGCAACCCAAAGTCTGAAGCCGACTTTAAAAAGTTTGTTAAACTTTAATTCAACCCTCGGCTTGATTGCCGGCACACATACAATGTGGATGTATGCTATGTGTGTGTTGACATTTTAAGACATTCGAAAAGAAGACTCTTAAAGTTTACCTACGATGGAATACCCTGTGTGAAAAACGTGACCATAGTAATAACAGGCTCTTAAAGCATTTGAATCTTGACTGTGAAAATGTTTTCTTTTTACAAATAAATATAAAACAGATCTGAAATTAAAAAGCAAATACACGTTTTACATTTGGATAGCCATCAATAACATTTCTACGATATCTGCTTGGGCTTCTCTATGCTCGCTTTCATCACCACTCCGCCCACCCATTTAAAGAAAATATATGCTGCAATAACAATTGTCAGAGTGTTCGTTGTGCCATTGTTGAAGCTGTCAATGGCTCTGTGCCAGTTGACAATTGCATACAGCTGGCAGGCCAGCTCCTTGTTTCCATGTTTTTATTCTGCAGAGCGCCTCAGTCTGGCTCAAGTTGTGCCTGTTTGCATTTGTCTATGATTGTCAAGGCACAAGCAGCGTACGTACATATGCTTGCCTGACACTGTCTGCGACTTGCTTGTGTTCATTGTTGGCATTTGGCATAATTAAACGCAGCTGAAAGTCATGTCAACATGGATAAAACACACTCACAGCCGGCACAATGCTGTAGCTATTGTAATTACGCAAATAGACACTGCGACACTTGGGCTCTCAGGCACGCCCAAAAGTATGCAACAGCCGCTCAACATGTGTGGGTCCTGTCAAATTTAGCAGCTCATCATAATTGAAGCAAAGCATCTATGAAATTTTCAAAGGCCTTAACGAGCCTCTGCATAAATGCAAATGGGCATTTAATGGAGGGAAAACACGATAACACATATTTTATAGCCAGAGATTGAAGCAAAAAAATGCTTGATGGCAATTTCAATTATTAAAGCATTAATTAGATAAGTTTCGCACGCGAACAGAACATTATCTGCACCCAGGACACTCTGCTCTGATTTGATCTTGGACAGCAACCACCTCCGAGGTGGCAGCTATCACGCCCAACATAATTTCGTTTGCACATATCAAATTTTTGCACTTGATAAATAATTAAAAAGGTTGCCAGCCCCCATGCTTGTGAATGCATAAAAGTTATTAAGATTCTTCATGGCCAATGCTCCTGCTAGCTACAGATATCCCTCTGAATCTCGTGCTCTCGCCCATCTGAACTTGTGAACTTTGCAGCTGTCAACTGACCCAGTTTGCAGCTTATCTAGAGGATTTGTTATCTCATGTAGTCTCTCACATTGAATTTATTTGAAATCAACTGCTAGCATGAGCAAAGCATGATAATTGTTCAAGTTTGAGCTGCTCGAGTGTTAATAATTGAGGAACGTGCTCAAATACATTTGAATTTACATATCTATATAGACGTATGTACGTATGTATCTATATTTGTGTGTATGCTAATTCATCAAGCTCTGCTGCTGCGGTTCTCTATCTGACAGAGCTGCTGTGGCAAACTGTCAATTAGCTGTGTAATTGTTTGGCTCTGTCAACGCCACCTGCTCTGAGATGATGTTATCGATTGGCGCGCTGATTTTCAGGCTATCAACAGCACGATAATTAGCTGCTAGAGCACTTCGGCTTGTTGCATGCCACTCGAATTGCCAAAGCAAGTTGACTTAGGCTGATTGCGATTTGCAGACTGTCTGTCAATCGACGAGTCGATTGCCGATTTCAATCTGCATTTCCAACTTTTACTGCTGTTGCTCTTGCATCTGCTGCTGCCGGTCTTGGTGCTGCTGCTTCATCACGCTTTAACTAGAAGTGAAAGCCAATCGATTTTATGCCATGTGCTGTTTTTTGCACTTGCCATGCAAGTGAATTTGAGTGTAAGACTTGTAAAGCGAGTGGCCCAGCGTGCCAAAGGCTTGGCAAACTTTCCACAGTTCCTCCGATACATCACCAAAACTCTCACACTCGCAGCCGAATATGTCTGCTCTCGCTGCTCTCTATACTCGTCCTTTGCTGAGCTCGGTTCATTGTTGTGCATTCATCCAAAAAAAGAAACACCTCGAAACCTACACACCCTCATACGGTGCTTGTAATAAGTTTTTGTTGCGGCTGCTGAATGGCAAATTATAAATAGTCCTTGATTTATTTCAGTTATCAGCTTTTTTTTGTGAAAATCCTCAACGGACTCGATTTTATTGCAAATTCATAGTCCAACTAACTTGTGCCTGCTCATTGTTGTATCGCAATTACATGCTCAACTTGCGGGGCTTGAGCTGCACTTATCGATCCCGGCATGAATAGAGCAATGGCTGAAATCCACATAAAAAATATGTAATGAAAGTAGCAAAAAACCGGCTCACGTTTTATGGTCAATAAAACGAGAACCTTTTCGGTTTATTGAAACCCTTGGACTGTGGCATTGAAAAATCTTTTCCTGCCATCTGACCCTCGTCAAGAGAAGACGAGCTATCAGTGAAAACTGAAATGCAGACAACATAAAAATCAGAAAGTACCATTCTCATTTGCTACATGAGACAGAGAGAGCGTGAGAGAGAGAGAGAGACAGAGAGGGAAAGAGCAGAGATTTATATATAGAGTGGCAAAGGACATAATGTTCTGTGCAATTATATGGCAACATGTATACAAACGTTGCGGCTACTGTGGTTAAGCTTAATGGCTAAGTAGAGGTGTGAAAAGACCAGAGTCGCTTCCCCTAAGCGGCTAAATGGCAGACACTCACTTTCACACCTACACATAGACGAGCAGAAATGCAACTGGCCAGCGAGTTATGAGTGTGTATGTGTGTGTGTGTGTGCGTGTGTGTGCGTGTGTGTCTGTTTGCATTCCCTTTTGTGGTTTATATTTGTGACCCAATTTATGGTCTGGCTAGAATGAGCGCATTGCACCCAAACATGGTGTTCATTTGTTCTCATAATAACGCGAGGCATCTGCCAACAACACACACACACACATACACACACACACACACGCACGGTTGGTCGCGTTTAAATCCAGCTAATTAAATTCAATTGCAGCGATTCTTTCAGCTTTTGTGATGATTTTGTTTGCTCTTACATTTTTAGTCATTATACAAATTTTAAATACAAAAACAATTATTAGTCATCAGATTAGCTGTCAGATAATCCAACACTCTGCCCTAAATTATAGACATGCATATTCCTTTCGCTAATAGCCCAACAAATTGCCGTTGAACAATTATTAGTGGTGTGTAGTATTCCATTCACACTCTGATTGACCGGTAATCGATACCGTTTGTCACGCCCCCCTGGCAATGATACAATCCTGATCGAATTCAACAAATTATTGGCGGAAATGTTTGCACATTTCAATTGGGCCATGGTATGTGCGATTGTGTTTGCATTGAATATGCTCGTGGCCTGTTGGCATAGCTGGGGCAAATAGGCAACAATAAGCGCGACGTTATGCAATATCAACAATGCCTAATGCTATTAATATTTTATTGCTATTATTATTACTACTTCATGGCTATGCGCTCCTCCTTCCGGGTATGAAGAATGCGAAATTAATTTCAGCACACAATCACAGACAAGTAATAATGGCAACAATAGCGCCACTGGGTGAGTGTGGGTGCATTTGCACATCCAAAGGCAACTGAAAAACTCGAGCGTGTGGATTAATAATTCAATTGGATTGCACAATGCGTCGCATGCGTTTTGCACTTTAAATGCAAAGTGCCTGCCAGAGCGAGAGCTTAGATAACATGAGCATGATTTGGCAGAGTCAAGCTAACCAACATATTATCTAAAGACCTATATAAATCGAAGCTCAGGTATATGCTCTTTAATTAGCTTTTTTATTAAATTATTTAACTTTGCTGTCCGCCAGTTAGTTGGCTATATGCAACCAGGATCATCAGCCAGCTGAACTGTATTCTATTAACTATTATATCTTTTATTATATTTTTTTTATATACCTATCGCTAGCTTAGCAACAAATATACCCGTAGCTCTGCCAGTTCAATGGGTAAATATTCATATACATGCAAATATCATGTGCACAAATTTAGTTCTTTCAAATGATACTGAACAATGTTGCTGTGCTTCAATAGCAATTCCAATGGCGAATTCCCCATGAAAAATGCATGCTAACATTGCAATTTATCGATTAGATGTGCCTTTTGAAAGCTATGCAAATGTTTGATTGACAATTAAGCTGACAACATTGTTGAGCAAATTGACACCAATTTCATTATAAACAATGTTGCCGCCATAGTTCATAATGTTTTCAAGTGCCTGTTCACATTTCGCAATTAGCCATATAACTAGTTAGTAGTCCATTTAGACGTAAACTGTTTAACGACATTATTGCTAATTGCTGCCTGCTCGGACAGGTGCGTAGGTGAGTCAGCAGCAAGCAGCAACTGCGGCATTCTCTAAGCACTGCACGTCAACTTCGTTCTAGTCATTATTTACATTCGATTGAAAGTTAAGCGTGCAAACAGTTCGGCGCAGAGCAAACTTTATCGTTGTGTACCCGGGATACTGGTTGCGAATAAATAATATAATAATATATATATCTCAATTCGTATCTGTGTGCTAACTGGAATAAATATATATATATGTTTGGAGCACTCTTCATATCCTTTACGTAGCACGTAAATTTTTCGTTTGCCAGCCAAATAAAGGATAAAGTTTGGCGCAACCGAGCATTGCTCCTGCCATCTGCGCACCCTTTTCAAAAGTGGATTATGCATCAATATACACACACACACACATATACATTTACCCATTCTGAGTCGTGAAAAGTTTCGCCTGTGCGTGCTCTGCTAATGAGTGCCGCATTCATATCCATTTAGCACCTGGCAACTGAGTAATGAAATAGCAAAGACACATACTATTTATATAAATAAATACATATGTAGCCATTCCCCTGCCATATTTCATAATTATTTTGAGTAACTATCGCAAGTTAAGTTTAATGTGTGTGTATAGCTTAAATCTCGCTCAAACTAATGTATACTAGAATCTGATAAGTTATATGAATTTCAATTTATTTTCCAAGCAATAGCCATACTTATTATTGTACAACATTTATTCAACCCAACACATATTTATTGCCTACATTAATTTATATCTTTAACAAGGATGATTACACTTTCTAGTTAAACAACAACAAGAATGTCATCTTTATCACCAAGTTTAGGCCAAGTCTATTTCCTACTCACACAGACCTCAAGAGCTTAAGCGAAGACGAATAGCTTTCCGAGTCGAGCTTGTGCTCTTTTCATTCTTAATCTCCTAGTAGTTATGTAACAAGTTTGCGCGTTTCTCTTGCTAAATTGCTTGTATTTATTTGTTTTAATTTACGAATACTTTTCTAAATCAAATATCGGCTATCGGTCATCACAATGTCAAGTAGATGTTTGCCAATTCTATGGGCGCTTTTCTATTCTCGGATTTTTGTTTGTGCTTGACAGCTCACACATCAGTGGAAGTTAAAGGCTAGTGCAGATATTTATTACGTGTACGCTTCATAAACCACATGCAATCAAGCTACAATGTTTAAGGATATGCGCGCGCGTAATAAAAGTGAGTTCGTAAAAGCTGATGGCGGATGGCGAATGGCGGAGGGTTGGCTGATGGCCAATGGCTGCCGTTGTCATGTAGCCGATCAAACAGTAAATTACAGAAGCATCTGAGTCAATAGCAATGGCAGCAGCGAATACCTGAATCTTTTGTGTGGCAAAGGATAATTTTACGAGTATGCCAAGGACATAAAGAGCCCAAGGCAGCCCGATAAACCCATTCACAATCGATGTGCCATGCCCATTAACTTACCGTAGTGCCGTCATAGCCATTTGTCAGCAGTTGAATGTCGATTTCCAGCTCCAGATCCACTTTGGCGGTTGTCAGTTGCAGCGGCAGGTGATCGACGGCCAACAGCAGTCCGCTGTTGTTGCGTCGGCTGCCACTGCCATTGCCACTGCCACTGCCACTGCCACTGCTGCCACTGCTGCTATTGCTGCCTGCAAGCAAAGCGCCCTCATTGAGGGTTTTGTTGTTGCCGCTTCCAAGATTAGAGGCAGTCGCGGCTGCCATTGCGGTGGCCAGCGCTGCGATGGCCGTTGCGACGCTCACGGCATTTGTCATATTGGGATTGGCAGCTAGGTGAGTTGGATGAGGGGACTGGGAAACAATAAGCTGATTGGTTCTTCTACAGCCGCTGCGTGTGGTCGTGTGTGCTCGAAGTGCAATCTCAGAACGAACAATAATTTGCCAAGCGATTGTGGCATGGCATATCGCTCTCGATTGTTATGTCTAATTAATCCGTCCTTTGGCTGAGTGCTGCGACGTGTGCTTATTGGCTCTAGGCATTATTGCGGCATCCTCGATTGTTCTATTCATTAGCCTTATGCTCATATGCATTTTCCATTATGCAGACGACACACACATCACAATCACACACGTGCACTTGAACAATTGTGAATGCAGCATAAACACTGTGCAAGTCAACGTGTCCTAGGCGTATGTTGAGCTGTGCCCAGTCATCGTCATGCCACATTTCCCAAACGGAAATTGCATATTTTCAACAGTTTTTTGCCATGCGCCTCCGACTGCAGAGTCATTTATTATTAGCCACGGCTATAGCATGGCCAAGACGTGACCATTCGAGGGCAACTGTGCTTCACTCTGTATGTGCTGAATGCCAGTAAATAACAGTTCTCTGGATCAACAGTGCACGCAGCCAGACGCTAGGCCATTGCCTTTGCCACGCCTTGTTCTAATCAAACAAATTATCAAATTGTTGCCAATTGCTGTAGACCATTTTAGTTTGAGTTGAGTTTGAGTTTGAGTTTGTATTGGTATTGGGTCAACAAGACCATGCAATGGACTAGATGTCTTCAATTTGGATTCGCACTCGGCACTTTAATGCTTGCACCGTCGCGCGATGTGCACAGCAACTGGCATCCCAGCACAGTGGGAACTGATCAAGAGTCACTCACGCATACGCACTTACACACACGCACACACGGACTGTTGGCTGCTGGAGGCTGCTGCCGCGCCGAACTGCGCGATTTGAAGGCTGAACGTTGACTGCCCGTTAACAGGCACGCACGAGCGACACGTTCACGTCCATGAGAAGCATGCGGACAGGCGGGCAGGCGGGCGGAACGCAGGCGAATGCCGTGCGTTCATTTGCCAGTGCCGCTCGGTATGCAACAATTTTGAGGCGATTTCTAACGACACTGGCTGCGAAGGCTCCAACGATTCAACAGGATGTGCCAAATGGTTTGTAGCGTAGGCGAAATATATGCGCTGCGCATAGCAGAGAGCACCTTGCCGAACGGAAAAAGAGAAACGGGAAAATGAGAAAAGCAGAGAGCGAGAGAGCGGCAGATAGGGAGTGAGATAGTGAGCTGTCGACAGAGGGAGGTGCTCAGTAAGCGCCCGCTCTTATCGGCTAAGCACCTGTTGTATCATTTGGCACATTTGATGCGTTTTCTGCGTTTTCTGCGCGTTTCTCGCGCGTTTCATGTGCGCTTTAGGCGCGATTTGTCAATACTTCTTCGCCCGCAATTTAGCTTCGTTATCGCCGGCTCGGCACAATGAGTGGGACAGTGTGAAGTGCAAGTGTAATGAAACTAAATTGCGACCTCTGACAAATTGCACTTGCCAGGCAATTTTTCAATTTGATTTAACCTAGGCTAGCATTTATTTTGACACACAATTCGAAAGAGGTATCTCTGGCCCTCTCTCGTCTACTTATCACAAGTTAACTAAAGACTAATAAAATGAAACGAGTCGACTTAGAGCCAGATATGCTGACGCAGCCAACTAATATGCCTTGCCAGATCTGTATAGATGACGGGCTGCGTCAGATCGCAGCGATTGGTGAACACCTGGCCAGCCGAGACGACGCCGCGCAGCAGCCAAATATTATTCTCCTGGAGCATGAGCCCACCGCCGGAGTCGCCGCTGCAGGGTCCCGCTGCCTGTTTGTTGCTCGCACAAATTGTGTTCGGCGTCACCAGTCGAACGCCCTCGGTGGATCTCAGATTGCGCAAGCACTCGGCCTCAGTGATGATATCCGTATCCGTCATCTTTGCCACGCGCGTATTCGGGTTGCCATGCTCATCGGATCCCCAGCCAGCCACATAGGACTTGTAGCCCGAGGGCAGCTGCAGCAAAAAGTTCTCATTCCACAGGCAAATGGGCTTGATGTATTCGCCAAAGCTGCAAAGGAAAATCCAAATGAATTTCAATTGTCCACAAAGTGTGCCACAGCTAAAGCCTACCTCACTGGAGACGACAGCTTGAGCAGCGCTATGTCCGCATTCGAATAGTTTTTGGGCGAGTACTCCTCGTGCACCATCAACACAGATACCTCGCCCAACAAGCCGTCCGATACTAAGTCCAATGTGTTGCGGCCCAGCGAGACGCCTACACGGCTCGACGGCAAGTTTCGTTCGCCGTAAACGAAACAGTGTGCCGCCGACAGCACTGTCGAGGCCGAGATGAGCGTGCCGCCGCAGAAAAAGCGAAGACCGTCGGGACCACGCTCATACAGGGCCGCCATCCAAGGCAGCTGGCCGCGACGGACCTGAGTGCCAAAGTGAAGAAGTGGCGATGTGACTGGTCCTTCTCGGCCACAGATCGCAGAGAGCTGGCTAAGTCCACCAGCACTGGGTGCTGCCGGTGGCCTAGGACGAGGTGCAACTGACGTTGTTGCTTTCCGTGCTGGTAATTGTGGTGCTGCTTGTGTCGGAATGGGCACTTGAGGATTTCGGAATGCGGGCCTCTGGGGTTGCACCACATTTTGCTGCCAAATTGGTTGCTGTGGCTGCGGAACGAATTGAGGGTTTTGAGTGAACAGCGGCACAGTCGTAGAGCGCAGCGAATGTGACAGAGACAGCGTCACACTGCTTGGGGGATCTGTAAAGGAAATGAGCTGAGCAAAAGATTTGCAACCTAGATAGGCTTCAAGGCACTTACACGGCGATGCTCTGCATAGGACAACATCGTTGATCATCATCAGTGTAAGCTTTGGCAGCACGCCGGGTGTGGGAAAATCTACACGATATTTGATGGGACGTCCATAGCGCAGATTAGACTTGGTCGTCTCCTCGTCATCCCACAGAGTGAGGCTGCCAACGTAATTCTGAATAAATTAGATTCTTATTAATAGATATAAAAAACCGGAAACCCCAGTTCACAATGGCTTTATTTCTTCATCCCGTTTCCAGTTCCTTTTCCCTAAAGTTTATGTCGATAATGATATTTGATAATATTTAGCATCGACTCCCATTCAATACAAAATGTCAAGCTTTGCCACTCGCACACACAAATATATTCATGTATATATAAATAAATTGATTTGGTAAAACCAACACCTAAAGCAAGAGCCAATAAGATTTATGACAGCAGAGTAAATTAAATAATACAATCGAGTCTAAAGAAACCGGTCACACAACTTCTGAAACCTAAGTATCTACGCAAGAGAGCTGCGTAGTAACGTCTAGAAGCCTTTGTTTCATTTAATATTTTCTACTATTTAATATAAAATGAAAACGTGTATTTAAGCAATTTAATAAAACTCTATGTGTAATTAGAAAATAATTATAATTATGTTATCACACACATGCACAATAATAAACAATGAATTCGCAAGGTCGCCACTGCGGGAAAATCAGAGCTCTAATCTTCGCTTGGGGTCAGCGTGCGATAAGAGCATAGAAATAATCAATGTGTGTGAGACGGAGGCAGAGGAATTTCCAAATGCGAACAGCGAAATAAACGAAAATTGTTTCTCACCGAATTTAGACTTCCTCGTTGCGAGAATTCAACTCTGAGCGTATTTTCCTGATACTGTGGATCATGTCGTATCGAAATGCGACCTACGTATTCCTGATTGTAGGCGAGATACTCAAAGTATTCTGGACAGGCCACGGGCGGCACTTGCTGTGCCGAGCTGGGCCAAGGCAGCAGTAGCAGTTCTATAAAGATGCCGAACAGTATCAAGAGTTGTTCCATATTCTAAATGAGCTGGGACGCGAAACTAATTCAACAAGCGCAGTTACGATTCAGACCTCATTGGAAGAGCCGCAAGCGGTGACTATTGTATGTGGGATTCTATTCCGACAAGCACTGGACAGCCATCGATGAGCATCGATGATCTGGGAGAAACCCGTTTCGTTTTCGCTCTGTCTCTCTCTTGCTGTCTCTCTCGTTCAGTAAGAACAAAGCTATAGTTATAAGATCTCTCTCCACTCATGTTGCGTTTGGATTGATTTTAATCTTTTATTAATCTGTCTCTCTCTCTCTTGAATGTGTGTTTACTAAAGATTAGCAATGTTTTGGATCGTAAATAAGCTAGAGCTCAGAGTCAGCATATTGTTAAAAGCGTGTCTTAACAAATAAATTGAATGCGAATCTTCCATTAGGCTATCAAGCGAATATTAGTATAAAAGTTTGATTTATTTATAAATTATTTATAGGAAGAATATGAGTTAAAGCTGCGTAAGTAGCAAAATGCTTTTCTGGCACTGTTTGGAAATTGGCTATTCCCACATGTTCTGACGCAGCCAGGCAATGTGCTTGGCCACATCGGTGTAGAGGGAGGGTCGGTTGAGATCACAGGTGTTGTTTTTTTGCAGGCCAAGCGAGATGACTCCACGCAGCAGCCAGATATTGTTTTCTCGAAGCATCAGTCCGCCGCCTCCGTCACTAGCGCATGGACCGGCTCCCACTCGCTTCGCACAGATCGTGTTCGGCTGCACCAGGGAGCGCACACTCTCGCGCAGACAGTCGGACTCGCTGACAATGTTTGTGTCCGTGATTTTCGCGAACTGCGTATTGACATTTCCGTTCTCATCGGCTCCCCAACCAGCCACATAGGTCTTGTAGCCTGAGGGCAGCTGCAGCGGATAGTTCTCGTTCCACAAGCAAATGGGAACAATGTAATCATTGAAGCTGAAAGGGCATTAAAATTAGCTCAGGAGCTAAGAGTCGAGCATCGTATACACTTACATGACTTTCTTCGCTAGTCTAATGAGCACCATGTCCGCATTCGCGCTAAAGGCTTCGTAAGCGTCGTGGAAGAGCAGCTGGGCTACCTCACGCAGTTCACCCGCCGAAATGATGTCGATGGTGTTGCGACCCAGAGAGACAACCGCGCGATCGGCAGGCAGATCGCGACCCGGCAAGCGGAAGCAGTGTGCCGCCGAGAGCACTGACTTTGACGAAATCAGAGAGCCGCCACAGAAGAAGATCAGACCATTGTTTGAATCACGCTCAAAGAGACCAACCAACCAGGGCAGTTGGCCCCGCTGCAGCTGCTCGCCTTGGAATATGAGCGGCGTTGTTACTGCTCGCTCTCGTCCACAGACTGTCGTTAGCATTTGATCTATTGGCTCAGGCTTTGGATTCACTCTACTATTCAAGTCAGTTTGCTGCTGTATGACTGGGCGTGGCTTGGGAGTTGTTCTCGCCGCCTCAACTTGAAGCACCGGAATCGTGTAGTCCGGTTGCTTCACAAACTGAACGGATGGTCCCAGCTGCCACTGCTGCCTGATTCCATTCTGAGCCAGCCTTGAGTCCAAGAAGGCAAGCGGCACCGTTGTGGACAGCAGCGAATGCCTAAGAGAGATTGCGGTCTTTGGTGGTGGATCTGCAGTTAAACTTAAAAGTTAGCTCAAGAACTAGACGCCGAGTCAATTACTCACATTGCGCTGCAATGCAGAGCACCTCATTATTGAGAGTGATTTTTGTCAATTTGGGCGGATCGCTGGGTATGGGGAAGTCGACGCGATAGTTAACGGGCTCACCATTAGCTATACGGGCTTTGGTAACATCCTGATTGTCCATTAATGTCAAGCTTCCCACATAGCTCTAATTTGACAGAATTTAAATAAATAATAATAATTAAATTAATAATTCATTACAGATATTAGCATCCTTATAATCTATTTGCAATCAATAAATTTATTTTCCGATTTACAAATTTTGTGTAGCTATAAAATTACCGGGGATCCACAATTGGGTTGGTAAAAACCAAAACAAAATAAATTTGTATAAACTGGTCGAAGTTGTTTGGCTATTCGATTGGCCATACAGTCAATACATGCACAACTAAAGCCATTTCGACTAGCCAGAGAGAGAGAGGTGTGAGAGAGAGTGAGAGTGAGAGAGGGAGAAGCAGAAGCAAGCAAACAAGGGAATCACTTCAGTTCGTGAAGCTTGCTCTTTATGGCTATTAATAACTGTTCTCTAAGGTTTTTGCTCTCATATTGACACAGTCAATTAGGCATCTCATTGCAAGTATTCACATTTCTTTTAATATTCACTCATTACTTTTAGATGGGTTTTGCCCAGGCTTATTAATTGACGCAACCAATACTACTTCTAATTATGAAGTGCATCGGCATCGGCATTCACAACTCAAGATGTGCTAAGCAGCAAACGCGTCTCATCTGCATCAATGGTATGAATCAGAATTATATACATACAGATGTACCTACCCATTGATAAGCTCCGTACTGTGAGAATTCCACAACAAGCTCATTGCTCTCATATTGAGGGTCATGTCGCACTGCAATGTGTCCAATAAACTGCTGATTGTATGATAAATACTCAAAGAACTGTGGACACGCGATAGCTGGCAAACGCTGAGCCGATATCGGCGATATAATTCCAAGCGCTGACAGCAAGATGCCAAACAATAGCAGCGCACTCTCCATATAAGTTTTTATATGAATATTAATTCAGCGAATTGAAAACAAAGAAACTACGCGTAGACGAAACACGCGCGATTCGAACCAATGCGAATGTCTATATGGAGCACGGCCGCACCTCGCTCTTTGAACATCGGCACACGAATGATTTGTGTTTACTTCTGAGCATTAAATACTAATCACAGCTACACCTCTAAGAGAATCGATCTGTTTCACTCAGATTACTCGAGCGAAACCGGATAGCCTCACATGCGTCTGGTAATAACATTACTCTTGCACGTGGAGTCTCCCAGCTTGCAAGTGATTATTCCCAAGTGAATATAGAGTCCAAAATATTTGATAAGCAATATATTATTACTTAGGTTATAGGTAACAAGTTTACAATTAAATTGTAACTTTCAATATATTTAATTAAATTTATTTTTTTCCAATTTAAAACAAGTTTTTTTACTGCTTTTCAATTCAACTTTTTTTTTTTTTGGTTTTTTTGGTGATTATTTTATTTAGACTATCGATTTACAAATTTATTCATTATTTAATATTTTTTAATAGCACATATAAACTAATATTATATATTCAGATAATTCAGATAATTTTACGTACATTCCTCCATTTAGCCAATAAATTAGCTAGTAAAAAAACTTTTGAATTTATCATCATTTATCATAATTTATCATCATTTATCATCATTAATCAGTATTAAATGTATATTTATATTTATTTTATTTTTAATATTAATTTTTTTCTTTTTGTCATATATTTCGAATTATTCAGAACAATAAAAAAGTCAATATTAATTCAATTTTTATTTACTTTTCTTTTAATTTGTTCCTATTTTAATTCCATTAGCAATTACAAGTAATTATAAGAAAATTATTATAATTATCAACTGAACATTTATGTTAAGAGCATAGAAAAGTCGAATATTTTTTTTAACTTTTCCAAACTCTATTCACAACAAATATTTTAAACAAACTGAATAATTAATATGCATATTCGAGAATATTTTATAGCATTTTTATTTTAATATTGGGCGACTGAGGAAGCAGCTGTTTTATTCGGCTGTAAAATAATTTACGCTTTGTTTTGATTTATTTACATAATACAGTTTGATGGCGATTAGCTTAAGTGCTGGTTAATCCAGGTCAAATGCTTGGCAAGATCACAATATAGAACATATTGGTTATTGTTATTGCAATGGTCAACTGTACTGCGCTCGCCTAGCGAGACAATTCCCCGGAGCAGCCAGCGGCTGTTACGTTTAATCATCAGTCCTCCGCCGGAATCGCCGAGACACGGCCCAGAGCCATCCAGATTGCCAGCGCAGAGTGTGCGATCAAGAATCTTCTGAACCTTCCAACTGCGTGCGCATTCCCCCACTGTGGCAATCCTTGCAGTGACGACACGCGGATAGCGGGTCATTGAGTTGCCATTCTCGTCCGTGCCCCAGCCGGCAATGGAGCCGATTTCGGCCTCAGTTTCCCTCTCAGCTGCACTCCACAGGCAAATGGGGCTGATGACGTCATTAAAGCTGTACAGAAAACGAAAATATCAAGTGCCAGATTATAACTATGAATCATTATGGAACATTACAAAAAGTCGGTTTAACCCACATGACTGGACTATCTAATGTGATCAGCGCAATATCTGCATCAGGCTGTAGCTGCAGGCGCGAGGAATATTCTGGATGTATCACGATGCGCCTCGCATCTCTCGACACGGACCCGTCCTCGCTGTAATTATCTAAGTCATAGCGACCTAGGGATACCAGCACGCGATCCTCTCGTACTTTGTACACACAGTGGGCAGCCGTAATGACTAAGTGGGTCGAGACGAGTGAACCACCACACTTGAAGGCAAGTGAAGCGGACTCCTTGTGATACACAGCTGTAAGCCAGGGATATCTGCCACGGGGGAACTCCATGCCCCGTTGAATATAGGGTACGCCCGTGCCTTCTTGTCCGCAAACAAGTAGAGGACTTATACGAATGCCATTTGGAATAAAGGATGGTGCAGGCGTTACTGGTATCCAAGGTGCGGGAGCAGTGCGAGCAGTTGTCGGTGATGTAGATATTGGCCAGATCTGACGAGGCACAGATGAAGTTATGCTAGTTATTACCGGTGACCTGGGCGACCAATCAACTGAGGTAGAGGGCGGTTCCTTCACCAAGTCATTTAGAATACGCGAAATCGACCCTTCCGAGCCATCAAAGACTACGCTCTTAATCTGCACATCGGTCGATCCCTCAGAAAACTTGTGAACGCCAGGCGTGGGCGATAGGCGACGAGGGGTTTGCGGACTGTTTATTTGAAGCTCGTAGAAACGATTGAAGAAACTCTGAGGATTATCTACAAATGCAAACTGAATATCAAAGCCGTTGGCCAACGAGATCTCAATATGCTCTACTCACATTCGCTGGCTCGGCAGAGTACGTTATTATTGTGTTGCAATCTCGTGAGCTTGGGCAGCACACCCGACGCATCCGCCCAGAGTCTAACCCGAAACTTGGCGGCCCCCGGACTACGATGCACAGCGCGCACATCGGGATACGGCAGCAGGGCGCCAACAACAGATTGCTATCGAAGCATATTGGAATTTAGTGGGGCAATCAGTTCGCTATTTCAATCGCAATAATCTAATCAGCTTTAAGAGTAACTACATACATCGTGAGCGCCGAGCTGTGAAAATCGTACATCGATTCGATTATGGCCATATTGCAGGCCAAGTGTCAGCTCGCCTTGAAAGCTACCAATGTCACTCTGGACATACTGGAAATACTGGATGCATCGGTTTTCCGGGAAGCGCTGCGCAACGGAAGCCATCAACACCATAACCAGTAGCTGCAGCAACAACAACACGAATTGCGTGCTCATTGGAAAATAGCTAAAAAATATATATATATAGGTAAAATCTCGTCTAGCTAGAATGCACACCCGACATGCGCCAGTGGGCAAATATTACTGCATTCGATATTAACAGCTCAATTGCGCCGAGCACTGAGTGCTGCGGCTGTGGATGTTGAGCTAGTATGCTAAGCAAACTGGAAATACTGCATCGTGCTGGAGCTGATAAAGCCGAGATCTCCGATAGGGCAGCTCGAGAGAGCACCGAGTGTTGAGTGGAAACTGAAAAGTTCTCACTTTTCAGTAGAATGTGCGCAACCCTGCTGAGCGTGAACTATACATAAGCGTGGCGATTACGAGATAAACGGGCAGCTCTATGTTTATTTTGTTAACTTATTAGCTAGTGCTCATCTCACAATATTGCGCTCCACCCAACCGAGATGTCGAGCAACGTCACAGTAGATGACGTATCTGGACAAATCGCAGCCATTGCCAGAGCGCTGGGCCAGCGACACGATGCCACGCACGAACCAGCGGTTGTTGCGTAGCACCATTAATCCACCTCCGGAGTCGCCCAGACAGGGGCCATGGCCCTGGCTGTTGCCTGCGCAGAGAGTGCGAGGCGTTAAGAAGTCCTTGGCGGTAACCATCTCACGTAGACATTGCTCCTGGGACACTGGCCTCACGTTGACTGTAGCGGGAAAGCGCGTTGGCTTGAAATTCGCATCGATTCCCCAACCGGCGACAGCAGTCTGTTCGCTGTCATCGATGCCGAGCGAGGTGCTGCTGCTCCACAAGCAAATGGGCCGCACGTACGTTGAGTATTGAACCCGCTCGGTAAGCACCAGAAGGCCTACATCCAGATCTGGCACCAGATTGCCCACAAAGTCCGGGTGCGTGTGCACGCTCTGCACGGCCATCAGCGTGGCATCCTTCTCTGGGTGCATGCTTATGTCATGCCGTCCCACATAAACTCTAAGCTGTGCCGGCGTTAAGCCGTAGATGCAATGCGCCGCTGTTATCACGGTGCGTGCCGAGATCAGCGTCGTCACGCATTTGTAGGACAACTCAATTTTATTGGGATCCACGTTGCTGTCATGATAGAGCGCCGCCAGCCATGGGAAGCGGCCCCTGGGCAGCGTTTCGCCTCCAATCTGTAGGCCGACGAGACCCTCCACGCCGCACTCATATTCCGCTGGTTCATGCCGCGTATCCACTATGACAACAGGCTTTCTGCTGGCCAGCGGCTTCAAAAATGGGTTATCATTCGATGCAAATGATGTAGTCGGACTAGCCGTTGCCGACGGTCTAGTTATGGACGGCGTGAATACACTCGGCCCCTGTGAAGATGCATACGTAACGAACTGATTGAAGAACGATTCTGGATCTAGAGTCTCGTACTGTGAAACTCTTCTTGTTGGAATTGGTGGCGGCTCGTAAGTCGTCGTTGAGGAAACCGCCATGTTCAGCTCCCGCGTTGATGTTGTCGAAGATCCATCATCTGAGAAATATGAGAATATGAATATTACAAAATGGATAATAATAAATACGGTTTGTGTAAGTCACAATTCAACTTCGCTTGTATACGGCTAATAACACATTTCAGATGTTGTTGCATATGTATAATTATTGCGTTTAATAACACCGCTTAGCTACGTAATTGAAATTCTAATCAATTCGATTCGATTACTCACATTCGCTGGCTGTGCATAGCACATCGCCGTTCAATTCGATTCGCACTATCTTGGGCAGCTCGTTCTTGTAGCCAATGAAGCGGACAAAGCATTCGGCACGGCCGCCATCGTGCATATGCTGTAGAGCGACTTTCCTATTCGGATATGGTGCCAAAGAACTGATCGTGCCGGGCTGCAGGTGCAAGCAGAGAACGTTAGCAACGGGCCTTGCCACAGATACTCGCTGTGTCCACCTACATACGTACCAGGTTAGCGCCATGCGACACGAAGCGCAGCTTCCAGCTGACGCTCTTGAGGCCGTCTTGAGGCGGGGTAACGTGCCCAATCCATTGATCGCCCTGTCGCCGATACTGGAATATGTTGCCGCAGCCATTGGGTGGCAAGCGCTGGGTCAAAGCAATGCGCACACAAAGACCCAGCACAGTGAGGCTCAGCGCTTGGCTTACGATTCCCATTGAATGTCGTTTCAGAACTGTAGCTGATAGCAGTTGGGCGAGAACTGAACATCGCGATTCCCCATCAAGTTGGAATTATCACAATTCCCGCTCAACGCTCGCCAGCACGCAGCTCTCTTGGCACTATGGAATACCCGAGCGCAAGAGCAACTGGCGAAGCAACAGCAGGACAGGTTTTCGGGCTTTGCCCGGTAAACCTCTCGGCTGTCTAAGCTGAAATGACCGGTTCATGGGTCAGCATATACATATATAGTATTCTAAAAGCTAATGTACTTGTTGTATAAATATTGTCGGATTATACTGCTGCTTGAATGAAGGCAGCAAGCACTTTGTTTATGTTCTTATACGCATCACAAAATGAAACTACTCTCTCTCTCTCTCTCTCTCTCTATCTATCTATCTCGACTTTAATCTCAACCGGTTCACTCGTGCTCTCTGTGCATCTCTGATTCGCTCTCAAGTGCCAGCATAAGTCCGTTTGAGCGAAACGAGTTTGAAGGCAGAGGCACAGAGGCTACCTGCATATCAACTACCTCTACAGGAACACAGTTTAGCTAGCAGAAAGATCCCCGTTCTCTCAGCATTTTCCCACTTTAAAGAATACTTCTCTGGTTTCAGCCACTTATAAAACTTGGCACTGACGCCACAATTTTCACTTATTATTTGAAAAGTTATAGATTATATCGCACTGAAGGCAACTTTTAATACTGTTGCCAAATGATATTTGTATGTAAATATTTTATTGAAAATTCAGCTGCACGCAAGTGTCAGTCAGTATGTACTTGTCAAAGTAGCTAAACTTTTAACAACAATAAACGCACCCAATTCTGTCGTTTAGCTGGAGGAACGAAATTCCTGCACCTTTGGGGATGGCTGACATTGTTGCTCCGCCTCTGGCTCGGGCGTCTTTTTTCACACCAACTTTTATAATCAGCTCAAGTTTGTTAAGCTTTTGTGGTAATTTGTTCGGATTTCTCGTAAATTTCATTCGTTTTGCCAAATATAATAAATGAAAATGAAATATGGCACTTCTTGGCTGGCAACTTGCTGCCAAGTTTCGGGGCTAATGGCCGACAAAATTGACGCTGCTGGCATTCGTGACAGCCGCCAGTATGGCTCGACAGTGAGACATCTATATCCGACCAATTTGACTGCTCCTCCAGGCGAATTGCTTCCGCAGCGCACAGCCAAGCAGTCAATGCCCGTTGCCTATTACCAGCTGCAGGAAATGCATGCGCCCTGTAAATTGAGTGCACTCCAAAGACTTTGATTGCCATGGCGGCACTGTGCCACGGGTTAATTGGAGCTCTAGGCAGCCACTACAAAACTACTTTGACATAAATACCTACCAAAGGGAGCTAACACGGGGCTTCGATTGCCAGCTAGCCCATTTGATAGCCGTATTAACAACACCATTAATCATATAATAATTGTTTAAAGTTATTCATCAATTTTTGTACATTGGATTTTAACAATTTTATTTCTCAGTCAAGTTAAAAGCAATTTAATATTTTCTATGCACAATTATTGAAAGCTTCAAATATAAACTTCAAACCTACGCAAATGAATTCTGTTATAAAATCAGAGCTTCAAGCATTTGATTCATTTAAAATTCAGGAAAGGATTTTGCTATCTACTGAGAGCTGCTGCAGTTCTGGTTTCATGCCCGCTGACATTTGTATTTTTATAAATTTGTCAACATTTTTTGATTGATAGATAATTAATATAATATTTATATTAATACAGAAACTTAACCTGCTTTGAGTAAAAAATTATTGTATTAGACTTTCAAGACTGCTGTAGTAGACTTACCTAATGAGTGCTCGTAAATTAACTTGAAAAGCTAATAGATAAACTTTTTAATTAGATTGCCAACAATCAAGTATGGCGCAAGATTTTGAAGGTATCACAAGTGCAAAGGCCGCGGTAGCGCGAGAATATGAAGACAAATGCTTCGGCACAGTTTTTAAAGAGCTCCAATCTGCTGGCCTCTTTGAGTCCCGAGCGGAGAGAGCAATGCAGCTCATCGTGCCAAGTATTTTGCATATCTTCCTCTATTAGCATAGTGTGGAAGACATTGAGCAGCTGCAGATGCCGCTGGACACGGGGACAGCGCACAAGGCACAACATCTGGACATATGGCCGGAACTTCTTCCAGCGCAGGAAATCATCGGCACAGACTTCTGTGCTAGCATCAATTATCATGAGCTTGCAGTCGTAGTGATAGATGCCTTCCAGGATGGCACGCTCCATCGGGCAGTGAAATTCAGCGCACACCTCATCCGTGAGAAGGAAGCTGATCTCTTGCACCGGTGTTTGCATGGTCCACGGATAGGCGCGGTTGGCAAAGGAGTAGGCCAAGCGCTGGCGATGCTCGTGCTCTGCACATTGATGTTTGACTTCGTTGTCAATACGCACAATGCCACGCGAACCAGAGGGCTGATAGTCCCCAATCGCCTTTTCATTGAGCTCTTCAGTGGCTTTGTTCGCTTCAGTTTCGGCCAACTTCTCGATCTTCTCCTCATGCTTGGCTGCCTGGCAGCATCGCAAATCATGCGGCTGCTCATATTGCGGAAAGCCTACGTTGGCCAGCATGCTATGCCAGTGCAGATAATCAAACGTTATGCTCGGTATAAAGAATTCAGTAGATTCGCTTTCCACACGACACTGATTATCATCCAAAATCAGGGGCCACAGCGTTTCGAAAAACGAACTATCCAACGATTTGTTGTCATCTCGACTATCACTGCCCGAGTTGCTGTCCGTGTCCATGTTGCAGCTTTTTCAGCAAACAAAAAAAAGTGGAAAAACTTGGAATTTATATGATTGTTATTTAGTAGTTTGAGGAATGTAGTCGTAAGCAGTGTCTATCTGACAGGCAATGCCAGAGTGCCTTACTCTAGTATACTTTTTGATAGTCCGTACAATACGCACACTTGTTGTGCTCTCGCTCAACGAGGCGTATGAGCAACAATTTCATTTTATTATCAGCTCATAAATCAGCTGCTGACTCGCATTCTCTGGACATTTGTTTATATTTGTCTCGAATTTATGTACGCCCATGGCAATAACAGCATCAGTAGCAACAACAACAACAAGAACAACAACAATTTGCGTAAATTTTATGCCATTTCTGTCGTAGGTCGATCGCCGTCGCCATTTTATGGATTCGTCCGTGCCTGAGCTGTCCTGATTTTCAGAAGCAGCGCACTCGCTGCAATATGCCCACGATTTTCATTATGTGATGAAAGCTGCGTTGGGCGTGGTTGTTCTAATAACACCCACGAATTTGTTTGTTTTGTTTTTTTGTTTTTTTTCGGGCTCATTAGCTTTAATGCTTTGGATTTTATTGCCACGCACGCACAGCGACATTTGAGGCATGCCATTTGATGGGACGTATCAAACATGCAATGTACATTACAAAACAACAACAGATAGCAGACGGATGACAGACATGGGTAACCAATTCTGCCCTTGACAATGCGTATTCATAAAAAAGCAGTTAAATGGCAGAAATACGAACAAGAAGAAGAAGCATACACTTTGTATATATATTGACATATTTTATATATTTATAATGATTGCTTGAGAGCCTCTTTAGCTAATTCACTCTCAAAGCTTATGAGAACAACAATTAAAATGTATTTGTCATAAAAAAGAATAGTCTGTCAGATACCTCGACCTTTGAAACTCCCGCATCACCTCTGCTTTTAATTGGAGTCTTTTTGGGCTTTCCACTGGTAAGGTTTGTGCCGTAATACTGAGATTACGTATACGCCACATGTGTGCAATAAATTTTCATAAATCAATTGCGCGTGCTACTTTCAACGCGCCCCACTGCCTAACTGACACGCCCATTGTCCGCCCACTTGATGCCCACCAGCCAAATTAAAATCAACATCAAATCCGAAACCTCTTGTAAAGTGTTTTTGTTGTCGTACCTTTTTAAATACCCTGTAACATACTTAACATCGGCATACCAGTTGGTAAAGCAAAGAGCTTACATTAAGTATGAATTAATCCTGATATTTGCAAAGCAATCAAGTAAGAGAGAAAAGAATTAACTAATATGAGAAGGCATCGCTTCTGAGTTGAAGCTTGAAGCATTATTTATGCACTAGGGTATATGCCAGTCGGTCATTGTAGTCTGCTTCGCAGCTAACAAATTTATGTGCACACAATTATTTCAAGTTCGTTGCGGCAGCCAAATGTAAAGAATAAAATTTAGTGACGAATGCTTATTTTACGCTTCAGTTTTCGACAACTTACGGCAAATGTGATTTCGCTTCCAAATTCTGTTATTCATTCGCTTTGGCTTTCTTTCCTTTTTTTTATATTTTTTGCGTCACGGTGCGAAAATTTGATTTGTGCTCCGAAGCAGAAGCTGCCGTTTTAATTTAATTCTGCTTGGATTCTTATTGCCTTCTACATGTGCGAGGGAAGATTTATGGCAGACCGTTTTACCAACGCCGGCTGCTATCGAACGTTTTGCAGGGATACCGAAGCAGAGGCGAAATGGCATGGGTGGGTTTCGAAATGTGTTTTTAATTTTTTAAGCTGAGCTTGAATGCAATAGCTTAACAGCAGCTTGCTCTTGACCGCCCACTCGGACTGATTCAACTAAAACTTGCGGCAAACTTTCCCCATTTCAGCTGAAAAACATCCCCATGTCAAGCTGTTTGGAGCAACATGTCGGAGCGCTATTAAAGTGCGGCAAGAATTACGCGACATTTGTCCGCAGGCGAAATGCCAGCTAAAACGAATAGAAATTATTTGTATATTTATTGTGCTTTATTGAAGCACTCAAAATTCAAGCACTAAGAGAACACACAGAAATAAAAATACATGGAAAACGTAAGAGATACTCAAGCGGAAGAAACAAGGAAAACAAATGCCAAAACCAAAACAACAAGAGGGAAAGACAAGTAAGACCTATATTGACATAAAAGCCAATCATTTTAAAATAGCTTTAAGCAGAGTCTACGACCAGGCGGAGCATGAAAAAAATAAAACATCAAAAGGTTCTTGCAGAAAATACCAAGTACGAGTCCAATTTGGGGCCACTGTAGAGAGTTGTGTAACGTGGCTTCTGGCTGGCTGAAAGTGTGTCGTGGAAAAAGGATATGCGTTTTTCTGCATGAGCACGAAAACCACCACAGCAGTGACACCAGCAGACAGCAACCAATACCACATCCGCTACAAGCAACAGTCAGCCACAGCCTTGTGCACTTTGGACTATTGCAAGTCCTTCGCCGTGGGTCCTTTGCCAAGCGTGTGTCGTTGTTATGAAATCAAAAGCAAGCTTTGCAAGTGAAATTCGGAACACTATTAGCAATGCATACACATGGACTTGAACGCGTTACTTGGATTGTACAGTTAACGCTGCCCAAACGCCGGCAAATCAATCAATTATCACTGAAGCGTAAGACTCGATGATTGATGTGCCCGACACCCAACATCAATCATCGTACAACTTTAGTGTAATGCTCTGTGGCGAGTAGATAAATCAGAATCAACGCGTTAGTCAGCCAACAGAGCAGCCGTTGCAGCTGCACATTCACTTCACTCATACGATGCTATTTCAAACAATAATACTTTATCAATGAAATTTGTATAGAATCTTAAAAACAAATCTCAATAGATTGGTTTGTCAACTCGAATGCATTGCAATAATACAAAACAAGTAAGAAAGCACTAGTCGAGACTGCTCGACTACGAAATACCCTGAGCCCTTCTTTGAACGACTAACATAACAAAAATGCTTCGTTTCGATTCGAATCGAGATCTCCACGCGTAAGAAGCTATACATGTAAAAGCATGCGCGCACACACACACGCTGATCTCCGCTTGTACGCCTGTATGTGTGTAAGCATTGCAGGCGGCTTGCTGTCTCGCTGCGTCGCGACGCAGAGGCAGAGGCCCCACTGTGCGTGTCGCTTGTTCTGCCACGTGAGTTTTGCTGCTTTGATTAATAATTCCGCTTCTAGACGGACAATCGTAATCAACTGCTCAGATTATGATCATACCATTCATATCTATATGCCAAACCAAACTGTATGTCTCTAGTATGTAAAATACATTATTTACACATTTGGGGGTGTGGGGATGAATTGGAGACCTGAATTCAAAATCTGTCAAAAACCGAAATTGTATTAAATTAGTATCTATATATATGCAGAAGACTTGGAGACTTTAACTCTAAAGATGAACGAGATATAATTTTATAACTGATTGTCGATAATTCTTTTATCGATAACTTTGGAAATATACGAGTTATCGAATTTCTGAAACAAACTCGTACTGCGCGTGTAATATACAAATCTAACACAAAAAGAATGAACTCTCTAGCTTATATCTTCGGAAATCAACGCGTACATACATACGGACAGACGGACGGGCGATTAGCTAACAATAACGTTAACTTTATTTATTTATACTAACTTATACATTAGGTTGCTGTTAAATTTATCTAAATATCTATTTACGTCTCCGCAAACACTGAATATTACATAACATTTAATGTATCTAAAGTCTAGATTCATTCAATATACAAATATGCTTCAATACATATGTATGTACTTTCAGGTCAATTCAATGTATTGCTATAAAGTCGCGCAAAACATTTACGTTTTTAAGCTGATTATTGTCCAGATATGACTTCATACTCAAACACAAAGTAAAAAAAAATGAAACAACAATAAAGTCAATAAATATATGTCAGTTGGAGCTTAACTTTGTGTTTGATAATTCCCAAGACTTTATTGCTGTGTTCGATTTTAGACAGAGTAAAATATTTGTTTATTTTAGAAATATTTTAGATCAATAAAATAATTATTTGTAGTATCTACATGCCATTTGAGTGTCTGCATATCCACTGCTGGCAATTGAAACTATTATCCTGTTAATCCTTCACACAAAATAAAAGAGTAAAGTTTAAAGAACAATTTTCGTACATGTTCAAAATGATTTTGCAAGGTCGAATGGCTTCGAAATTCTTGCAATATTTCAAGGTAAATATTTGATGTTTGCTCGCTGGTGCATAAAAATAGCTTAGCTTTTGCAGCATTTAATGTATTCAGCTCGAGCATGTGTGAGAGGTAAGGCAGTCAGCCAGCTTTTAGATGTTCTATAGCAAGGCAAGCTCTTACTGAATTTCACAAATACAGCGGAGGCTAGTCAATTGTAAAGCGAATCGGAAAACTAGCTATGAAAGGCTTTAAGCTAGAAGACTCTGATTTGAAATAGTACCAATTAAATTTAAAGAAAGTGCACTTGGTGGCAGCTCACAGCCCACAGCTCGCAACTCGCAACTCGCCTGGCGGCAATATTTTATCGCTTATCGCTTACCACACGAAAGCAATTTCATCTCTAATTTATCTGACTGACTGACTGACTGACGACTAACGCTCGTTCGTCCCTTTTGAGCAGAGTCAAACTTTGTTTCACGCTTGAAAACTCTTGCGGCTTACACCTTATCGATTTTGTGCCTTGCACCTGACATTCAGTTTTCGGTTTCGAGCTGCATGCGCTAGCATTTAAAGTAACAAATATTTGATCAGCTGGTAAATTGCTTTTCACGTTGCACAGATAATGACCACAAGTATTCACGATGGCGATGCTGACCAGCAATCAGCTTTGCCAATTGTATTTAAAAGTTTCATTGCAATTGCTTTTCGCTTTTAAGTCAATCGGCTTTAAGGTCGGCTGGTCGACTGCATGTGGCCACATGCTCACGTTAAGTGCACATCAACTGGCGAGCATTAATTGCCACTGGCATCTTTGCTCAATGAGCTTCATTATGCTCTCTGTGTGGTGTGGGCGCGTGTTTGTGCTTAGCTTTGACCAAGTCCAAGTTTTGCAAGCGCAAACTAGCCTTAGGTCGCCACAGAGTGCACACACAATTTCTCTCCGTGTCGAATTCAGCTCTATCGAGAGCAGCATAGCCCACAGCACTGCCAGCACTTGTGGCGAGCTACTGTACTCTGGCGCGGTTTTGTTAAACGAGTTATAAGCGTTTATAATTATGATTCACAACTGATATTAGATTAAATCTTTATTACAATTTTCAATGCACTTGGCTCGATTGATTGCATGCATACATGAGTTACATATATTTTATTCAATTTATACATTTATTTTCAAAGAACTGAAAATTCAAACAAATATTCACGCCTTTCAATTATTTAACACGAGAGCATACTCACCTGGCAGATACCCTGAAAAATAAATATTAAACTTGTATTTTCTATTTGAAGAAGAACTGAAAGAGTGAGAGAGTTTGTTTGCCTAGATCGTAACAGCAAACATTACTCTTAAGTATTTCATTAATCACCCATTCAGCAATTGAGGAAATTCTCTATAGTGCCATGCTTATAATCTCCGCTTCTCTTATCAGCAGGCTGCATTATCATTGACTTAATAGTTAGATAACTACAAGTCTTTAGTGTTGCTGAATCCAGGGTATACAAAAAACAAATTTCAATTGCAATTTTTTTACATATTTGTTGTTTTTGCCTTTTCTTTGCAGTGCTTGTTGTCAATTTGTGTGGTCGCCCTCAATGCTTCTGCATTTGAATATTCGTGTGTGTGTGTGTGTGTGTGTGTGTCAATTTGTGATTGCGTGCGTGTGTGTGCGTGCGTGCGTGTTTGTGAGTGCGTGTTTGTCGCTGCTCGGAAATCAATATTTAAACAGCGTATGCTCGTTTAGTCCTTGCTGCTGTTGCTTCATCCAGTGAGCGTTTAAAAATAAAATCCAAACTCATTCAACTCGTTCAACGACTCAATAAATGTTGCAAATGTGCTCGTTGTCGCTGTGGTTGCTTATTGCTAGTGTTGTTGTTGTTGTTGTTGTTGTTGTTGTTGTTGTTGTTGTTGCTGTTGCTGGCTGACTGGCGAGCGTGCTGTACCATTTTATTTATATAGAGGCCAGAGGTATGAGGAAGCGAATAAGAACATATCCAACCATGTCTGCGCTCTGCGCTTCACTCGAGTGTGTAACAAATTTTGTTTCAGTGCGAAGCAACAGCAACATTTCAAACGTTATTTATCTTGATTTCTCTAGCTCTGGCTACAACTCCGGCTGTGCCCGTGGCTCTGGCTCTGGCTCTGGCTGTTGCTCTGGGTTGTTCTCGGGCTGTGGCTCGCTCTGATGTTTGTTATTTGCTAACCGAAATGATATATACATTGCTGGCCACAGTTATCATTAATCATGCTTTGTTTCACAGACAGCCGCACACAGACACACATACACACACAGAGACACATCCTTTGGGGCGTTTAGCCAGCATTTCGTATACTTGATACAGCATATTGTTCGTGCCCCGCGTAACCTCATTTATCGATTAGTGAAAACTTTGCATAAACTTTCTCCATAACTCAAACGAATTTTGAACTTTCTGCACATTTCAATGTTCAAGTCTATAAAAGTACGCAGCCATCGAGAAGGCCGTCAACAAACGTTGCCGTTAATTACTCGAAATTTCAGTTGTTCAAGTGCTTTAGTTAAATTAGTAACAACTTTTCAAAATATCGACAGCGCCAAAAGTTTCCCTTGAAAGGTTGCCCCACAGCATTAGCCGATTTATTGCCAAGACTCTATAGCCGGATGGCAAGCGACAATCTAGCCGTTATTAGCGACTCGGCGCGCCTTAAACTGCAATTGACGTTGGCCAAACATTTTTGAAATTTCCCAACACACAAATGTCAAGCAGCAGCTTGTTGGGCCATAATCAAAGTCTATTAACGTCAGCTCAGCTGTGCCCGCACTCAACGCAATATTGACACAAATCGACTCAGCTAAGTAAACCAGTCGCTGCTCGGCACTCGCGTTGCGAATTACTCTTCAAGCCAAGCGACTGCTCATAAATAATTCACTTACTTAATTGATTGCAAAGGATGCGAGTGCAAATACGTTTGTCATAGTACTTGTAACTTTTTACTTTGCATGAGATTAACTTTTCAATTTTTGAAGATTTTCGATATAAGCATGAAATTTAACAATTAATTAATACAAATTGATTTCAACTAATTCTCTGTTGTAATGCGAGTACAACAACTGTGAAATTGAATACTGATTAACATGTGAAAGCATCATCAATGAAATACAATTTTTTTAAATTGAAAGAAGTCATCATAATTCCGCTTAGACATTTATATATTTCATTAGCAATTCTTAGAGATTATGCTGGTTTTATCATATCTTTTCCCGTAAGCTTCAACATGCCCTTAACATGTGTTGAATCCAGCTGAATTTAGAGTTCGATTAGCTATAGGTTACTTTATATGTACATATATAAATCAACAATGTATCATGTCATGTCATTAAAAAAAAAGAAAATTTGGATTTAAAAGCAAATTCAACTTATAATATTCATCTGACTTAATAAATATATAGGAAGAGAAAAAAATATATAAATATAATTTTTTTAGATATATTTATTCATTTTCCCTCATTTATTGCAACATTTACCGAAAACAGTTACAATGAATATGATTTATATTATTTTAAAAAAATATTGATTATAAATGCATTAACAGCACACAATAGAACTTCAAATCAAGCGTTTTTCAAACAAAAAGAAATTTGTATAAATATTTGAATCGATATTTAATTATGGACTGTACATTGTAACAACTATTGCCAGGGCCACAGGGGACTTCAAAAAGCATACAACAAATTTAAAAGCATTTGTTTTTATGAATATAATTTGCACTCAATGGACTCTGCAATTTTAATGGAAGTGAGAAAAACAAGAAAATAAAGCAAAACAGCCCAAAAGCCCCCACAATGCTCGCATAGCATAAAAATACACAAGTTAAATGTAAAATTTAGATATAAGCCCAAAGCTGGTTTTACAATACCATTCCGGTTGCAGGCCTGCCGGGGGCCGCTTTAACCGATTGTAACAATAAACTGAAATAGTCCCAAAACAAAAAGGGTCGAAACCGGAGAGCTGAACTCGAGCTCGAGCGGAACACTTGCAGCTTGGAGTTTAGTTGAGTTATCTGCTTTAAGCTGAGCCGATAACTTTATGCGCCCAATTCCATTTGATTGATGAGATTTATGCTCACTTCGCCCACTCAGATTTGTAATTTATTTTTATTCGTATTTTTATGTAGTGATGCCTCAAAATGTAGCTACAAATCCGAGACTGTTGCATGTTTTTCTTGTTGTTCTTTTGTTTCTTGTTTTTTTTTTTGTAACTTTTATTTCCCGGAGCCCAAAACAAAGTGAAACAAATAAAAATCATTTAAAGCGGCTCAACGCCAACTGTTGAAGGGCAAGTCCTTTATACCGATTGCCTTACGCATCAAGTCAAGTCTGTCTCCCGCGCCATACAAAAGGAAATCAAGTGGATTTATTCTCAAAAGACGTATTAAGGCTTTGTCTTTATGTCATTGTCATTTTTAATTGGCTTCATTGTGCTCTTTGATATGAAACAGTTCCTACCAGCTGGAGTGGCATTAATTAGTCACTGCAGCAACGCACCTGCTATGAGTCCAGGACTTCATGTCGAATGTCATGACAACAGGGCTCTCTATAAGATATCATTACTCAAATGCCCATTAATACGCCGACTCGCAGTGGACTCATACAGCCTTATTGATTACAGACTGAGCGCTTGGAAGGCGAAAGGCTTAGTGCGGATGCTCTCAAAGCTGGCTATGCATTTAGCTAAATGTATTTGCATTAGAGTATCAAATCAAAAGGCTCACAAAGGCTTAGATTTACTTTATAACATCAAAGGTACTCGGCTTCTTACTTATTTATATTAATATAATTTAGAGTAAATGCAAGCGGAATTAATCTTTAATTTGTTGCTTCGAATGTTGAGTAAATTATAATTATTAATAAATTTTACAAATAAAAAGATTCTAAAAACAAAAAATTAAATCTTTTGTTATTCAATAAATCATTTATTTATATGTGCATTTCTGATGCTTGTTATATATTTTTATTATAAATAATGACATAATTTTCTAAAATAAATTTTAATACTAAAAAGAAAATTCATTGGTTAAGCATCCCGTCTGATCAACATTATGTTGGCTTCGTATTAATGTATATACATTTTATATTTATTGTATGTAATGAAAGCAATTGAAGAAGACAAACCTGCACACTGCAAGACACACTCAAGGACATAGCTGGGGAGAGAATATTTCAGTTAAAATTAATTTTCTTGCGCTCATTTGTCGACTGTCGGAGCCTTTGTCTACGTCGCGCTACACGTCTTGAACTCAAGCTGCTGTTTGCCCACGCTTTATATAACAGTTTTGCATAACATTCCCTTCGCTAGCTTGCACAGCTTTCACTGCTCAGTTGGCAAGCAATCAAACAGAAAAATCTGCAACTGCAAATTGATTGACCTCAGTTCAACCGAGTAAGAAGTATGACCTTTACTAAATTAGAGAAATGCAGAGAAGCTTGAATCTACTTCTGATCCATAGTGACACTGTTAAAGTCGTAAAAGATTAAATTAATAGCATAAGCAAGCAATAACACCTATTACTAGCCTGAGGCCACATCCAACCAGAGAGAGAGCCAACACTTAGCCTTATTTAGTGTTTGGGGCATCGAAACCAAACACCAATACTCGAGCAACACACGCAAACAGACACCCTTTCGGCGTGAGGTTAATAAAAGTTCTACGACATTGTGACCTAAAAAAAAGAAAAAAATATTATAAAATAAAATGGCTACCAGTCTGTTGCTTCCGCAGTGTTGGCTTTGTTGTTGTTTCTGCCGCTGTCGACTCTCCAGCTGCGCCGACAGCCTGAAAGTATGCTTCAAATAGTGGCATAGTAAAATATTTACTTTGGCAACGGCTGCAACGACAAGTGGGCCACAGGCAAAGGCAACGGCAACAGCAACGGCAAAGCCAATGGCAAAGGCAAAGTGTGGCTGCCACTGTTGCCCACTATAAAATGAAAACCAAAAGCCGGGCGAGCAGAAAAAATTCATTAAAAGGGATAATGACTCACATAGTTTGCAGCGCTCGTTATATATGTATGTGTGTGTATGTGTGTGTGTGTATATCTATGCTAGCGGATTAAGGATTTTGGTAGCATTTTTGAGCGAAATTTAATTAGAAATTATGTGAAGCGGCAAAACAGTTAGACAGTGGACGATTCGGCTTTAAATAGGCCAACCATGCGGTTAAGTGCCATTCAGCTGAATCTCCAACTGCCTAACATAGTTCACACAAAAAGTAGCTCATCCCAACATTTTTGCATACTTGAAACTGTCCATGTTGTGGAATTTATTATTGCGCTGTTTCCACTCATGTGTCAGTGATATAAACGAAAAAAAATGCTGCGCTAATTAACGAGTTTTTCTAATTAAAAGATTTTCTTTATTTTATCTGCATATTTAATTGGCTCTTTATTAAATTACATAACTGATTCGATAACCCTTCCAGTGTTTGAATTTTTGTTATTTTTACATAGAAATTTTCAAAATATATTAAGAGGGGAAAATATACATATATATATATATATATAATGTTGCAATTAAATTTTTTAGAGGCAATGCTCTATCACACCAGTTTTTATGTTTGAATTGACTTCCCAATATCACATTACATTCATTATTTCTTTGCGCATCTAATTGCCTATTAAAGTCTTTTGCTGAAAAAGAAACTTAATTATTATCAATTTAAACATTTTGCTTTTAATCTTTGAGAGTTTGCGCCTTGCATTTATTTAAATAAATTAAATCATAACGCTAGCATTCACATGATAATAATTTAATTATATATAAATGATATCAATGTACGCTTAAAAATATGTATTGATATCTACTAAATACAATAAAAATTCCGAATATTCAATTAAAAAAAAGTATATATATACATAAAAATTTGCATCATAAGTTAAAAAAGAAAATAACTTAGTTATGAAAATTGAATAAAATGTCATAAAATTGCGAAAGCTATCAGTTCGTATCAGCTATGTGGAATAACAAATTATTGTGAAAGTATTGAAAAATCTTTAGCTTGATTCAAATGCAATGCACATTTAGCTCAGTTGAATTTCTAAAAATGTTAATACTAGTTCCAAAAATACCTGACTGCTAATACAATTAAAAATGTATGCTCTGCTTTCATTCTGCTTTAGATTGCCCATAAGAGGAAAGATTTTTCGTTGGCTTCTATAAGGCATCAGTCATGAAATTAAACTCAGTTCATAATGGAGATGCTTGTGGCACACTTCAGTCATGACTTGCCACACGCAGCACATGCAGCTGCTCAACTTGCCGCATCACTCACTCGAAACTGCAGCCAGAGCATGCCCCAGAATGATGCTGACTAAGCAAAGCACCACGAATACCACGGCACAGCAGCAAAAGCAAAAGCAACAGCAACTAAACAAAAACAACAATGTTGCTTAAATCTCTGACAGTGGAGCACAAAATTAAAGTGCTCAGGAAGCTGTACGATTTTTAATCAGAGCGCAAAAATGCACTTTTGAATATTAAAGGAGGCAACGAGCGGACAACTTAACTCAAAGCAATCAACGTTCTATAAGTCTAGCTGCCGCTCCTGATTCATCATGCATCAGCAGCTCGTTCTGCAGCTACTCTATCAGATTTCTGTGCGCGCTTGATTCAAGTGATGCACGGTTAAATTTTTTCTTGTTTTTTGGCATTTGCCAGCGGATGCAGCGCACAAACGCTCAAGAGTAGAAGGAAACGAAATCAATTTGCGCTTTGATGTCTGATTCCAGCTCAACTCAATCTGCGATTGTTGTAATGCTCGAGCCCGAAGCTCACTTAGCCTGGCTGGCCAATGCGCTTAATTCACAGCATCGCATATACGCCACGTAAGACCAGCATGCAATTAAATTATACATCGCGCTCAAAGGTAATGGAAGCGATAGCAGCCTCCGCATATGCATATCCAATTAATCAAAGTGCAGCGGCACTAATGAACCTTTAACGCTTCTGCTCAAGTTTAAGCAGCATTTAGTCTGAGCCGTCGTTAAACGTATTACCTACTGCGGCGGCCATCCGAGCACTCGGTGTCCTGCGGCTGCGTCTCGGCCCTTCTGCTGCCGCCGCCGCTTCATCTGCCACACTGCCACATCCAGCTGCCAGGCTGCCTGCTGTTGTTATAATTAAATTTATTATGCAAAGCCAACAATTCAAGCATGTTGTTGCTGCTCCTGCAGCTTTCGCAATCGCTTTAAACTAGTCGCGCATCCGTATCCTATCTTCTGCCTTTGGCATTTTCTGACCGCGCCAACGCCTCGCGCAAACGAGGTGTGCTTCACAAATAACTGGAATATTATCATTATATCTAGCTCGACCGTTAGCATAACGCCCATGCACATACATCACATATTTATTTGCAGTAGGCGTCCAGCAACTAATGGAAAATACTCAAGATGCCAGGCATTACACATGCCATGCAAAGCAGCTTCGTTTAGCTCATGGCCACAGCGCCTTCTGCTCTCGTCAATATTTATTTCAATACTGACCTCACACATATTTCAATTTGTTGAAAGGCAAAAACGCTTAAAAGTTGGCGGACAACCCATCACGGACTTTAAAGTTCAACTCAGTTTCAAATTGGATCGGATTACTTTATCGGATGACTATATGCTTTACCCTTTTGAATGTTGCATGAAAAGTAAATCATGTTCATGAAATCAGAAGGAACTTAATGCAATGTGAAAAATATTTTAGAGTGTTTACCTGATAATAATCACAAAAAAAAAAAAAAAAAAAAAACTTTTCAAAATACTTATCTCATCATTTCACAAAACCATATACCCTAATTCCCATTTTCAATGTTCATAGAATAAAGGGCATATTTAAAATAGAAAATTAAAAAATAAATAAAAATCTTTTTTATTTTACGTTATTGAGCGCCTAGAAAATTTATTTTTTATAGTTTTCAATTTGAAAGTTATTCAGCATATTGGATTTTGAATGTTCTAGACAAAATGATAATAAATCATTTTAAATTTAAGAATTTTCAGAACAACATTTAAAATCACTAATTTTTTTTAAATGACTAATTTTTGTATATAACAATATTTATTGCATTGTGATCGAAGATTCCATTGAAGTATCTATTCTCTTTTCAAAAAAAAGTTTTAAAAAGTTTTGTATTGAGGCTTCTATTGGCGAGCAACCCTTTTTCTTCTAAACTGATGTAAACAGCGCACACCAAAGCACAAAAACCTTCCACTCAGTCGCATTTATTAAGAACCTCTAGATTAACACAAGAATTTAAAGCAAGTAAAACATATGTTCTGCATGGTTGTGGGCGTCAGCATTCACACGTAGTTACACCGACTGTATCTATTTCACTAATTAGACTCATTTCACGTGCGTCAGGCTGCAAACAAATCTGAGAGCCATTCAGCCACGAAGGCCGAGTGGCCGCCGTCTGCCGCACACTGTGCATTGCGTTAGCCTTATTAATTGACAGACGGCGCATACGGGCAGCTTGGCAGCGCGGAATATGGCCAGGCAATATCAACGCTCATTACCGCTTGCAAGGCCATGCAGCACTTCAAATCTGTAACACTCGGCGTATACGCAACGTTTGATTATTGCTGCAAGGCTAATCAGTATTGCAGCAGGGCAATCGCCATATTAACTTGACATTGAAGCTGCAGCTGGAGTTCAGTTAAGGAGGCCATCTCCTGCAGATGTTAAGATGTTCTTTGTCCGCGGCTGGCTTAAACTTTCTATTACTTGCCTCAAGTTTCATTCGCAGCTTTGGCAAATTAAAATAAGTTAACAAGCCTCTGTGACTAGGCAAGTGGCTTGCAGACCCAGGTGGCATCAAAGTATCTCTGCCACCAGCTAATATCATTAAGTACTTTGAAGACGGCGGACGCAGCTGCTTTATCACTTGGCCCAACTGGCCATAAATAAAGCACGAGCACCTGAACGAATCTCCATTATGTGTAATAAATAACAAAATATGCCGCTGATATGCGACCGGAATGCGATTACAACACAGATTCTAGTATCGGATGCCGCTGTTTCGCTCTTGGCGTATAATTAAGTGGATTTTAATGAGCGTCGGGCCAAGTGGGACTCTAGGCAGGCCTGGGCAGCAGTTAATAGAACGGGCTCAGTTGGGCCTTGATTTGTGGCCACTTGGGCTGGCTATTTAGATTAAGCATACGCAGCGAGCCACAAACCTCAATTCATAAATGTCACTGCGAAACCAAATGAATACATTCAGTGGAGTTGAAGCACTCGAGCTGGGCTACAGTTTATTACAGCTACGTGCCAGGCTAACTCAGGACATGCTGGCTGATGTCTTTCGGTCTTTTTTGGATTTACTGCGCTTGGATTGCGTCTGAGACTGTGCGCGCTGCTCTGCCGGTTTATCCTGCTGCTCCACAATGCGCTGAAATAAAAGTGCACTACTCTGCTCATCCAGCTGGTGGTGCTTGGGCCCGTTGCCAGGAGTGGCCGTGGCGAAACTCTCGCTCAAATGACGCCAGCTGCGCTCTGCTATGGGCACGTTTAGCTTATCGAGCAGGCGGCTGGTCAGTTGCGGCATCATCGGCTGTAGCACAATGCCGCAAAGCCGCAACGCGTCCATTGTTATGGCGATGATTGTCTGGAGGCGTTGGGCATTGGGTGAGCTGCCGCCCGCCTTCAGCTCCCACGGTTTGGCGCACTCAAAGAAATTGTTAGCCGCATGCAGTGCTGCGATGGCCGTGTCCGCCACCAAGTGGAAGTGATTGCCTTCATAGTGCTGCTCGCAGCGTCCTGTAAATGCAAATGGAAATGGAAATGGAAGGCATTACTTGGCTGCTTTCTAGCTGGCCGCACTCTCAAGTGCACTTCTCGCACACAGTTATGTTGCCGGAAGTGCGCTGCTTGCTAGCGACATCCAGGCAACAAGCTCACTCCTTCACTCAGCCACTTCGGGGCGGCTGCTTAAATATTAAAATGACAAACGCGCTGACTTACCAGCCAGATGGAACAGCGCCTCCTGCAGTCGCTTGCCAGCATCCAAGTGCTGCAGCAGCTGTGACAAGTGCTCCACATGCGGCTCCGGATACACTTGATGTGGGTTTAGCGACTTGGCACAGGCACGCGACAACAAATTGCCCAAAGTATCCGCCAGCTCCGAGTTTAAAATGCGCAGCGCCTTCACGTGACTGAAATCTGCAACGGTTTAAGCAAATTTAGCAACGTCAGCAATGTGTTCCTATCCCATGCGAAATTAAACTGGACGCTTGATTGATGTTCCCTTATCGACTGCTAGCTAAGCTCCAATGGCAAGCATTTAGCTTTTAACTGCCTGCAGCATGGCCTATTCTGCTAAACTCGTTGTCCATTAAGGCGATTATAGCTACAACAAATGCCAAAACTGAATAATGTTGTTGGCCACGGCCGAAAGGTTGTTCCAGAGATAAACTCATGTTAAAGCAAATACTACGCCAAGGCAAATACATATGTATGTGAATCACACACACAGCTGCAGCGAAGCTTACGAATAACAAAATCCAGTCCTGATCAAATTGGCAAATCGCATTTTTCAAATCTGCAAGGCATGTTGCGGTTCGAAGTTAAATGATGCTAGCTCAATTGGTATGTGAAGCCTGCACAAATAAAAAATAAAGGGAAAACTTTTTATACAAGTTAAATGATCTAATATAGAATATAAAATAACTCTTGATCATCTCTCCATGTCGATGTCGAGAGAGTGAGAGAGAGAGAGAGAGAGAGAGAGGAACCGCTTGCATCGATTCTTTAACGAAGTTTCGTTCGCGATCGATTTGTTGCGCTCTCGTTGATCGCCGAGCGTTTGCTTGAGTTAAATGAAAGTCGTTTGTCTATGTATTGGTAGGTATGTTCTCTTAACGTATCGTACGAGAATTCAGTATGTGTATGTGTGTGGGTGTATGCGTATACCATTTGCATTGACTTATTTGCTCACTCTCTGCGTCTCATTGTACGAAGAACAATCGTATTGCTCCCTAAGCGATGTTCGGCAAATGAGCGTCACGCGAATATTACTAATTTCGGCGCTCAACAGAAATGAAAGCAAAAACGAATAGAACCGAAGTCTCTTGCTCTGAGCGAGTGCGAGTGAATTTCAATATTTTCTGAGCGAGAGCGAGGGAATATGATTATTTTCTGAGCGAGTGCAAGTGAGTGTGTAAATAATAAAACGAAGAACCGTTATTTTAGGCAAGCCAAAATATTTAAAAAATAAATGTATTTAATTACCAAATAAGAGAGATTTGATTCGCTAGACATTATCGTATTTATGTAGCGCTTAAGACTTGCTTCGGATTGAAAGCTTAACAAAAATAAATAATTTATAAAATATATATAAATATTTACTAAATATGCACTAGCATTAAAGTTGACCAATGCGAGTTCTGGCTTTATGAAAATCAGTTTATATAGAATGTATACATAATAACATATCTTAACCAAGCAAGTGTGATGGCAATTACCACAACTATTTATAATTTGAAAAATGCCTAAAGGCCTCTGTCGCTCTGGCTTAAAAGAAAATTGTTATTTAGAATTAATTCTTAGTAAAAATAAATTAATAAATAAATAAATTTGAAAATATTAGCGAAACTGCCACTCAGCTGTGGCACAATTTAAATTTAAAGCCAATATTCCAGCGCAGATTGGAAAAAAAAATATTAAACTCATAGCTACCATAGCAACCTGTATTAATGGGGCACCAAAATAAAAAGGAAAAAAATTGATTCACCCGCCAACATTCGATACGAATAACGCTGCATATATTGCGCGGAGGCAACACGAATTAAATCTTACACTCGAAGCATTGCCATATGTAATATTTCATACGTAATGAAAGTCGGAAAAAAAAGTTCAATTGCTCAATGGAAAATCTCCAAGATAATGAAGCCTTAAACATAATGAACAATTCTGATTGACAACAAAGGCCCACAGCCTTCGCTCAAATGCCAAACACTGAATAAGTAAATGGATAGCAATTAGCAGTGAGGTTGCCATATTTACCTGTCTAGCTGTTTACTGGCAGCCATAATATTAGTTACATTACATTCCCAATTAGCGCCGCTCGCAATAACCAACATCATTATCTGAGCATCGGCGTCAGATTCGCACAAGCTGAATTCAGAAATTTTGCATACAGCGTTAATTAAAATACATGAAATTTGATTTCCATGCGACAGGCGCATCTGCAGGTCGCAGCACAGCCCGAACAATGGCCGCCAATCAAAGTTGGCCAATGCATAATTTTGGCCATTGTCACAGCAGCAATATATTGTTGTTGCTTGTCCATGTTGCTGCCAGTCACTGCATCGATTTGGCAATCGTTGTTTTGCGTAATTAAAAGTTTGGCGCATTGGCCGTGGCCGTTGCATAAATTGCACCTGAAATATGGCCAGGTATTGCAGCAAATGATTGACATTGGCTTTACCAATTAAAATACATTTCGCTGCTAATTAGTTGAAGCCAGTGAAAATCATTGAGTCATTGCAGCCAACTGCAACTGCGTGCAGCACACTCAAATTCACATTCAAATTCAAATTCCAAGCTCACGCCACAACTACATAAACAATGCCACTTGTTATTCAAGTATGCATAAAACTCGATGTGGTTTTACAGTAGAGGGAATTGCATTTCCATGTCGAGTACTTGAGCCCAGCTCCGGAAGGTGAGCAGCTGTCGTCTGTTCCAAACAAAAAAAAAAAAAACAAACAACAAATGCATATGCAAGAGCATTACACCTACACTAACAAGTGTGTGTGCGTGTGTGTGTGTGTTTGTGTGTGTATCGCCCTCTGTAACCTGAGGTTTGACAGCGACCAGAGTTTCTTTCACTTTTTTGGCCACGCAGCTGCAGCGACCAAAAGTGTTGCCTGCTTCTGGGCGCTCCGCATCATTAATGCAATTGTATTGTCGCTGCCTGCTCAACTTTCTGCTGCCGCACTCTGTGCTCCAAAGTCAACTTGGCAACCAACTGAATTTGAATGCCAGAGCTCACGAGCGTGCAGTCATATGTATATACATATACTACATATACATGTCATATGCAACATGACTCTTGTTGCGGCACAAATGAATATTTAGACCAGTCAATGGAATGACTCTTGCTATACCCTTTAATGACATTAGAGTTTATTGTTATATATATTTTTAAAGATTTATATAATTCATTTTATTTGTATTTATCATTTGCAATAATTAATTTATATAATAATAATTTATATAATTTAATTTTATATATTTTCTCTCTCTCTCTCTCTCTCTCTTTTATCTCTCTTATGTAGATAATTTTTCATTCATTCTCTGACTTTCATTCCTCTAACACACACACACTCTCTCTCTCTCTCTCTCTCTCTCTCTCTCTCTCTCTCTCTCTCTCTCTCTCTCTCTCTCTCTCTCTCTCTCTCTCTCTCTCTCTCTCTCTCTCTCTCTCTCTCTCTCTCTCTCTCTCTCTCTGTCTCTGTCTACCTATCCCTATTACTGTCCCGTTGCTTTCCTTCTTATCATATATAATGCAGCAATATTATACTATAGTCTGGCATACCCATTGGATTGATGAGTATGGCAAATGTATTCAATTTGCTTAAACGAGTGCTGAATTGAGTTGAATTGAATTTTCAGTTGAGCAGCATTTAATTTTCTATGCATTGCACTGCAGGGAACATGGCATGGCTGGGACTTGCAGAAGTTGCGTTCGGCTTGAATCAATCGCAATCCCAATTTGAAATAGAAATTACGAAATGCACTTAAACATTGGTTGGCACACTTTACAGCAGTTTGGGCAGCAATTATGCCGACGCGGGTTAGTTTTTGATGCAATGGGGCAAAGCGAGAGACCCACAACACGTGTCCTAACAGCTTTCGCAATCGCAGACGCAATCGCAATCGCAATCGCAATCACAATCGTAATCGCAATCCAACAAACTGTGTCTGCCGGGCCATGTTGCTTTTAGCTGCTTACGTGTGCGGCAGCATATAGCAAAGCCGGCTCTAGCAATAACTGTGGGCTGCGACATTCGGCGTGTTTCAGCCCTCGGGGCACGTGCAGTGCCAGGTGCAATGGCAGCAACAGCAGCAGCAGGAATCGGCGCCACAACAGCCGTAATTTCGACAAAGTTCTGCACATGTTGCACAAAGCGGCACGTGACTGTCGTGCTAGATGGGGTTCGTGGGCCCATAGACAAATGTTGTGCCATTTGTTGGCCATAACACACAAAATGCTTTTACCGCTCGCGTTTTTTGTCAGCCGCCTTCAGGCACTGCAAATTGCTTAAATGACTTGTCGCATGTTTTTTCCTGTCACCTAGAAAACTTCTGGCCTTTTTTGCTGCTACTGCTGCGGGCAGCTGACTATCCTTGCCTCAATGCCACACTCAGCGTATGTATATGTGAGTCTTTTTTTGCAAATTACAACGCTCACAGAGTTACCGCCACACCCTCTGGAATTTCGGTTGGCTCCGGGGCGTGGCGCCATCAACTATTTGAGAGCTTTTATAACGCCCATTCAGGCATGTAAAGCGAGGCAGACTCCAGCTGCCCTTGGCCCAGCTCGCTTGCGAATGTATCTCTGACATTTATATAATTATTTAATGCATTCATAGCATCGAGGAACTCATAATTTACTTCACTATATATGCTGCTGATTTCTATTATAATAAGACCTGCCTTCAGATTGCATTGCGATGCTTAAGGATAGAACTGAACAAGTGTATAAAGACTTTAGTAAATCACCAGATTTCTATCGATTCAACTGACTTTTGTAGTATTTAATGTATCCCTGGATACATATAGCCATATTGAAAGAATCTTCCAAGTGAAAAATTAGCTACAAAATCCAAGTGAACAAAAAATATATCGAAATATTGGATTGTGCCCAAAAAGCTAAGATAGACGTCGGATTTCTACTGCACGTTTAGAAGTTCAAGAACTCGAGTTTTAGAGAAGATTGAAGCGATATCAAGATCGAGTCTTGATCCAAAATAAATCAAATATTTCTTCAAAATTCACATTGCAGTAACATTCAGCATCTCTGTGTTCTCTCTTAGCAATTAGTTCTGTGATTGTTTCAGTCCATAGTCCAAAGACTATATATTAATTGATTTCATCAATCATAAAAAGTTAAATAAGTAAATATATGCATAAATATATAAATAAGATTCTATCACATGCCATTGACTAATTGAGAATAACTTTATAAAGTTTTCATCAAAATGTTTGCTGACAGATAACACAAGAGACACAGAGCGCACATATCATATTTACTTATAAGTTATTAAGGGGCAATTGCCATGTAGCTGGGTAAAATGAATGGAGACAAGTGCTTCAGTGCTCGGATAGTTGTGCACGTGCTTGATATTTAAACTGAATGACGCCTTTGGGATGCTGTGTCCGTTGAGCTTTCTTTATTTGCGCGTGTTCATTCATTTCCATAAAACTTGTCGGCGAGTGGGAGGCCTGGCGGTGCTTTAAGGCATTCCGTCAACAGTCGCCCGGACACTTTCGCCAAATGCAGTTCCAGTGTCGCAGCAGGAGCCGGACAGCTTTCTCAATGCTGCAGCGGAAGTGAGCCGGCGGCAACGATGCAGCGACCGCAGTGGCAGCATTTCAAAATTAAATTGTTGGTAATGAAAAGTTGCGCACTTAATGATGTTGCCTCTAATGCGGACGATGATTGCGTCGCTGTTGACGCTTGTCCTCGTCATAAAAACTGCGCTCAAATGCTGTTAGCTGATGGCAGCGGATGTCGCCAATCAGCGCCGCCGGGAATAAACGAACGTAATCCAAAAACTTATTCAAATGCATGCTGAAATGGGACGGAAATGTTCCCGTACCCGGACCCTGCCACGGTGCGTATACTCAATGCCCCGCATTATGCAATCCCTGGCGACTGTGTGCGCCCAGGCCTGTGGACCTGTGGACCTGTGGCAAATCTCATTTCAAATCGCAGAACCAATATCGAACAATTTATAAAAGAAAAACGCCTCAAAAGCAGCCTAATTGAATTCTGTATGCAGTGCGCAGCAAATTTGCTGCTTCTCTGTTGTATGCGCGCAATATTAACACGACGGGCACAAAATGCAATAAAAATGCAATTAAATTAGCCGCAAGGCAACAAGGCCAAACAAAAAATAACCCAGAGCCAGAGCAGAGTGGAGCTGGCCCACGGCCAACAGAGAAATTCATCAGCCATAAACTGCAGAGGTAAATTGTATAAAGGTGTGGGCGTGGCCGTAGCATAGCGGAAAGGCAGAGTTGGCAATAATTGAAAATTGAAATTAAATTTAAATTCCTGACAAACAAAGCAGTCGAAAAGCCATTAAGCTTCAGACTCAACAGCCGCCATTTATGCAAATTGAATACCGAAAAGGTTATGGAATCAATCAAATCACATCAAAAGTGGGCGTGACTAACAACAACAACAACAACAACAAAACACAGCAGCAACAACAACAACAAGAGCGGCACTCAAAGTGATTTTGATGACTTCTGGCTGTGCGTCGAGCCGTGTTAATTGCTTTAGCAAATTTTGTGCGTGTCTCTGACGGCTGAAAGGCGTCGAACGGCCTGTTGGGTAACAAAACAATTGAAATTAGTTTATACCAATTTGAAAATGTTGATGCTGCACGATGGGACATGCATGGATGCATGCATGAGCTGCTCACCTGCCGATATTTGTTTAAAGCTCCTTCTTCAATGAGCGACGGCTGAGCGAAAAGCATATATTAAAGTGCGGTGAAGGCAAACGACAAACTAATCATATCCAACAGAAACAGAAACTTGCCATCAACTTTCGACAGCCAGAGCCACAAGCTCGAGTGGGGGCCAGCCTCAGGAATTAGCCAGCGGTGCTCTTATGCAAATGCGCAAATCTTGAACCAAGCTCAAGATACAACAACTTGCACAACAAATAAACAAAAGTCGGTTTGGCAGCAGCAGCAGCAACAGCAACAGCAAGAGCTCCTGCAGCAGACCAAAAGTTTTTCCTCCTCTGGTATAAAATTGAAATGCAAATTCAACTAAGGTACAAGCAAAACTAACGAAATCAGCAAAGTGACGAGGCAGCTTCAGTTATACAGAAATATGTGTGTGGGTGGGTCAGTCAGTCTCTGCTCTGCTGATAAGGGAAAGAAAACTTGCAAAGTAACCGCGTGTGGCGTTCGGTCATTCAGCTTGTGGGGAGTACTTACTGCCATCGCTGTGTGCGACGCCTTCGCGCAGCAGGAAGTAACGCAATCCCTCCATCGTATACTGTTTGGCAGCCTCTACGGGATCGACGACATTGTGCTTGCTCTTGGACATCTTCTGGCCATCCACAGTCCAGTGCGAGTGCACATGCAGCTGCCGCGGCGGCTCCAGGCCGGCGGCCAACAGAAAGGCGGGCCAATAGATGCCGTGGAATTTGAGTATGTCTTTCCCAATAACTTGCTGTGCTGGCGGCCATTGAACCAGGTACTGTAAAGACAAAATACAAAATCCAGTCAGCAATGAGTGTAAGATCGTGTGCCCTAGTTGCGCTCACCTGTTCATTGGGATAGCCCAGTGAGCTGAGGTAATTAATTAGAGCATCCAACCACACGTAGACCGTTTGCGTCTCATCATTCGGCACTGGTATGGCCCAATGCACACGATTCGCTGGTCGAGAGACGGAGACATCGGGCAGTGGTTCGCTCAGCGTATCGAGCAAAATCTTTTCAAATTTGGCTGGACGAATGCGTGCCTCCTGCCTAACCCAATGACGGACATTATCCTGAAACTGGGACAAGCGAAACATGTAGTTCGTTTCCTCAGTCCACTCGACCGGATGACCAGACTCTAGAGAATAGCGTGTTCCACTCGCTTCGTCCAGACGCAGCTGGGAGTCAGTCAGAAAGGTCTCATCAGATACGCAGTACCAGCCGCTGTATGCCGCCGAGTAGATGTGGCCACGCGATTGCAATCTGTTCTGTGGAGCATACAAGCTAATCAATGTGGGCAAACAGATAGCAACCACCGGAACTTACCCAGAAGTGAGATACAGCCAGTTTGTGTCGCTGCTCTGTGGTGCGTATAAAATCATCGTATTCTATCCGCGCCGCCTTGAACACTTCGCGATAGCGTGAGGAAATATCATCGCAGTACTTCCCCACATTAACTCCGTGCGCAGCTGCCGCCTGCTGGATCTTTGTGCCGTGCTCATCCGTGCCGGTGCACAGGCGTACTTCAGTATTCGGATAACGCAATCGCTGATAGCGGCAATGTGCATCAGCTATGACCGCCGAGTAGAGATGCCCAATGTGTGGAGCTGCCCAATAGAATTCGCTTTGATTACACATGAAATGTTATTCAACATACACGCGTCTTATGCGTACCTGCATTAACGTAGAATATTGGTGTTGTAACATAGTGGGTGCTTTTGCAACGCCCTCCAAGTAAGTGTATATGCCTTATTTTACTAAATAACATATTATAACAGTCATTGAATGTATAACTTTATGCACTTTAGAAGTAAATTGAAATAATAATTTGCCGGCTACTCTTTCTGTCCAGCTGTTTTGGCAGTGCTGCCCATCGGATATCAACAGCTGATATGCCAGCAAGCGCTTATGGGCAGCACTATTGCCAGGCAAATGTTATTTAACATATGAACTGTTAATAACATCTACAGACAGAAAACGGTGTCGTCACGAATTTACCTAAAGGGAAATTTATTTTTGAATAAAAATCCCTAATTGCAAATGTAACAGAATTTTAATTATGGAACAGCTAAAATGTATTCAAACTTTAAGTAAAGGTTTCCAAAATAAAAATCAACAAAAACCTTAATAGATAGATAATAATTAACTACACAAGTTAAAAAAAGAAAACAAAATACCATATCTACATATTAGTCGTAGAAATAGGTTTTGCAGATTCCTTTTGCTGATGCCAACGAGCGCTCATCCGACGACTTCTGGCGGCCTTCTGCTTGGCCTCGACTGCCGCACAGGCTGCCTTATATGCAGCCTTCTTTGTCTTCTCAAAGTCCTGCTTGGCCTCATTAAGCTGGTGACTGAGACTCTCCACCCGATTCTTGGCCGCCTCCAAGAGCTGCGTTTTCTCAGCCAGCTCCTGCTGCGCGCCGTTTGCCACATTCTCAATGTTGACCAGATTCGCCGTAAAAGCGTCGACCAAGCGTTTCAACTGATTGAGCTGGGCCTGCGACTCCGCAACAACTTGTGACGCAGTGTTGGCATTCGCCTGTGTCGTCTGTAGTGATTGGGTAATATCTGTGACCACGGCCTCCGCTTCGCACATTTCCTGCTGCAGCTGCTCCACGATCTGCTGCTTTCCGGCCAGTGCTGCCTCAGCGGCACGAGCAGACTGCGCCGCCCTCTCGGCCAGCTCCTGCTTGACATGCGTGGCAGCTGCCTCCGCGGCGCCCATTTGCGCATCGCTGGCCGCTCTCGCCTCCTGCGCCGCCTTCTGCGCAATATTCGACGCCTTTGACTTGGCATCACTTCTGTCCAACAGTCTCGCTGCTTTTTTGTTGCAGTCGTCACCCGAACATCCGCCCGATTCTTGCTCGTCAAGCGCTCGCTCGTTCCTCTTACCAGACGCATCATAGCTATAGCTACTCAACCTCGTGATCACCTGCAGCAATACCAGCAGCAACAGCAGCACGGTCCGATAAAACATATTCCAAGCAACTCAGCCTTGACGCCAGTCAAACGCATTTCGACACATGACGCCACACTGACTAAGTTTCTACAGCCTGATTCACTAATCTATAAACCTACAAATTCCTATCACGCATCAAAGGTGAATCGATATTAACGTCAATTTCGTATTTTGATTTTTTACGATATCCGTCAATGATCGCTATTGATGGATTCTAAAGAACTGACTCCAGTTACTTCAGTGTCTTTTACAGATTATTTAGTTTACAAAATCAATTTTTATTCAAATCACCAACTTATCCCGATTGTTGTCGCCTCAGGCATAAGATAGGAAACCGTGAAATGCTAATAAAAAATATACAAAATGAGGTAAATGGTCAAGGATTTGACGGTTTTTGTTCTCCGGCTCTTCGTCGATTCCTTTGCGCCTTCTGTTTGGCCTCGACCGCCGAACAGGCTGCCTTGTAGGCCGCCTTCTTGGTCTTATCGTAGTCCTGCTTGGCCAGGTTCAGCTGGCGCAATAAGCTGTCCACTCGATTCTTGGCCGCCTCCAGCAGCTGCGTCTTCTCGGCCAACTCTTGCTGTGCGCCGCCCGACACATTCTCAATGTTGGCCAGATTGGCAATGGATGCCTGCACCAATTGCTTGAGTTTTCCGAGTTGATTCTTCGCCTCGTTGGCTGCATCGTTGGCCGCTGCAGCGTTCGCCTGTGTGTTCTGTAGGGAATTACTTACGTCCTGAACGACTGCCTCAGCCTCGCGATGCTCCGCCTCCAGTTGCTCCAAGATTTGCTGTTTTCCCGCCAGAGCAGCCTCGGCCGCTCGGGCCGACTGCAGCGCCTTCTCGGCCAGCTGGATTTTCACCTGTGACGCCGCTGCCTCTGCGGCCGATACCTGTGCATCATTCGCGGCCTTCGCCTCCTGCGCCGCCTTCTGTGCAATATTTGTAGCTTTGGTCTTCGGATCGGTCACCCCAACCGATAGAGCACCTGCACAAGTCTTAGTCTCACACTCCTGGCTAGGCTCAGCGCCACCATCCTTCGTGGCACCCGAGTCAACCAGCCGCACCATGCCCGGATACATGTCCAGCTCACGTTTGCTGAGGGCCTGACAACTCGTGTCAGTGTCTAGCTAACGTATAACATAATGCCATTCTACTCACCTTCTCTCGCGCTCCGATCTTATAGCTCTGGGATAAACAGCCCAATTGAAGGAGCAGTAATACGTAGATATAGTGCATTGTGCCAGTCCTGTTAAGTACATTGTTTCGATTTCAACTTTGACGGCTAAAACTTTCGAGTATTGTACAAAAATAATTAGAATATTTCTGTGTGTGTATAAATATTGACTGATATACGTATGTATATATGTCTAACGTCTTGAGTCGTATTATATTACTTGTATTAGCAATCGTAATATGGTCACTATTTATGGTAAATCCATTCTTAGGATCGTTTATTGTGAGACGAACCACGAAATGGTAAAAGTATATACATATATATAAGAAATTTCAAATACTTATATCGGATAAGAACGATTTCCCTTGAGCCCACCTTAAGATAGTTCTATCGATTATTTTTTGTCTTCTATATAGTAAATATACAAAGGAATTTATTTATATGCATCTTCGATGTAATAAATTGGAATGAACATTGTAAATTTGATCAAATAGTAATTCAATGAGAGACCTTGCGCCGACTCCTTTGCGCCTTCTGTTTGGCCTCGACGGCTGCACAGGCTGCCTTGTGGGCGGCCTTCTTGGTTTCCTCAAAGTCATTCTTGGCCTTGAGCAGCTTGGTGGACAGGCTCTGCTGACGATTCTTTGCCGCCTCCAGCAGCTGTGTCTTCTCGGCCAGCTCTTGTTGGGCACCAGTCGATATGTTCTCCATGCTTTCGAGATTCTTGGTGAATGCTTGCACCAGCTTCTTGAGATTCTCGAGCTCGTTTTTTGCCTCAGCGGTGGCATCACTGGCAGCGGCGGCATTGATCTGCGAATTATGTAGCGAGCTGTCCACCTCCTGCACAACAGATTCCGCCTCTCGGTTCTCCATCTGCAGTTGCTCGTAGATTTGCTGCTTACCGGCCAGAGCGGCTTCGGCAGCACGCGCGGACTGATAGGCCTTCTCGGCAAGCTCAAGCTTGACCTGAGATGCGGCAGCATCCGCAGCTGTCATCTGTGCATCATTGGCCGCCTTGGCCTCTTGCGCCGCTTTTTGGGCAATGCTCGAGGCCTTGGATTTGGGATCTGTTTTGTCCATAGGCAATTTGCATTCTTTGCTGTCCTCTCCGCCTCCATCTTTCTTATTGCATTCCTCGGCAAGCCGCGCAATATTTGCAAATACTTCCAGACTACGTTTGCTGTAGATCTGTCAGTTTAGGTTTTATTCACGCTCGAATGGGAATACCGTACTACTGACCTTCTCGTAGGGCCTGATGACATAGCTCTGAGTTCCACAGGCAATGTTCAGAACCACAAATATGGAAATGTAGAGCATTATGCTCCCATATTCATTATTATAGGACACAGCTGTCAAGTGGTACCATGTTTTCAAACTGAGAAAGCTAAAAATTTTTGTTAGTACGGAAAATGCGACTAAACTTTCAAATCATGTGGTTCATTATATTGTCGTCTGTTACACAAATAGAATTTGCTTCGAGCTACTCATCACGCCGGGATCTGCATAGAGCAGCGCTTCAGGGTCGGTTTAAGCGGCGACTGAACCACAACAGCCAACTCGTCGCCGACAGAGAAAGCTTTCAGGGAGCTGGGGAGAGCGATCACTCAAGCTGTGACAATGTTGGCGAGAAGCCGCAGCAGCAGCAACCCAAAAGCAGAAAGCTGAACTCGAAATCCCACGGCACGGGCATAGCGATGAAAGCGGCGATAGAGGCTAAACAGGCTAACGATGATATGGATAGTGCTGTGAAGGAGGCATCCGATCGGATTAAGCTTGAGTTTGCGGAAAAGGCGGCTGCCGCTGCCAGGGCAGCTGAAGCTGTGCTGGCGGGTAAGCATCAGGTGCTCGAACAGCTGGAAATGGAGGTGCGCGAGGCCGAGATAATTGTGCAAGAGGAGACAGCGGAGCTGAGCTCAGCCGAGTCTAACAGCCAGCTAGCACTCAAAGCACACCGACAGGCCCAAGAGGAGCTGAAGCTGCTTATCGCTGGCCACAAGCTGGCCAGAGAGAATTGCGATAGTGCAGATCAGGTCTCTGCCGCCTGCCAACAGTCCATGGCGGACAAGACGAGCCTACTAGAAGCAGCCCAGAAGCGCGTCTCCGTTCTGCTGCGTCAACTGAGTGAAGCCCGCAATGACTACACCAAGACCAAGAAGGCGGCCCACAACGCGCTCTGTGCGGCCAACGAAGCGAGGCAGAGGATTGACCGAATCCAACACTGAGCAAATTGGAGAAAAGCGTCTCTCAAGGAGTTTTATTTCTTTAAGCAGACTTGTGTATATATTATATATTTTGTACTGATCAATCCATACAATAAGAAACAATGTAGTCCATAGATTTACATTTTTTATTCCTTCCCGATATGGGCTTTCCAGATATATATAAGAGTATATACTAAGAAGTCAAGCAAAAGAAAAGACCATTGTTTAAAATAATTTATTCTGTAGTTTATTAAACTTTTTTCTTTAGGGAATAAAAATATAAAATTCCTTGACGTCGGACAAAAAGTGACCGCGTCTGAATGGCTGCCAAAAATGCTGTGGAACTTTGCCTGTACATTCGTATGCTTGCTAGCTTTCGTATGATTCCGAACCGAACTATGTATGTTGAATTTCTCAAACCGACTTTTTGACAAAAATACAAATTTAAAACGAGCTAAAAGTAGGCTTAACCGAATCAATACATATTACAACTATAGAATACAAGGGAGCTGCTTATTAAATAAGGATTACTTTTAAAAGCCGGCAATAAGTGGCTGATGTGACGCGAAAAAAAAAATATATATGTATATTATAAACAATTTTACATATTTGAACTAGTTATAAATTTAGAACACAATCTTTTGTCTCTCAGCGATGACAAACGAATTATACGAATTTACAAGGACACAATTCAAAACATTTCGAATTCATAAGAAATACATTAATAGATCGCACGAATACGTGCGTTGTTTAAAATCATAATTGTTTCTCGCTTCTTTACAATTACATTGGTGTTTTCTGTTCACAAAATAATTTCAAAGGTGATGCTTAGTTACTTCTCGTTTACCCAATACTAACATACATGTGTGTATGTGTGTGTTTGTGGTGTATATGTATGTTTAAATATATATTATATTAGATTAGTCCAGTGGATTATTATGATTTGTAATAGTTAGTTATTTAGTAAGTTCAATTGCAACAAACATAAATACTCAATTTGCAAGTGTGCATATATCTACATAAAATAGTTTAATCTGCTTCATTTTTACTTTTCTTTTATAATTAGAGATTTGTTGCTTCTTATGCATAAATATTTAATTACCTAACACTTTATATTTTTTATTTCGCTTTTTTTTCTTTTTCTTTTTCTTTTTTTTATATACAATCTAACACAAGCCCCTGTAAATAATCATTAAATGGTTGTCCACCAATTTGGCCATTAATGTATTGATAATCTGACCAAACAGTTAACGTTATTAGTTACAATATATATTAATCTTGATCGTATGATTTGCAACATTGTTATGCCTAGGTTAATTACGTTATTATATATATATAGAATCTGTCAAGCCTTAATATACTGAATTTCATATCTGGTAGCTAATACATTGTATATATAATGCAATATTTTAAACATAGTTCATATACACTTAAACCATCTTCGCCGAATACTGAAATCATCGAGTTTTCCCATGTTTTTATATGTGTTTTTAAGTGTGTCTGTTTGTGTGTGAGTGTATGTGTGTGACAGTGTAAATATACACCTTTTAGATACATGTCAAAATATATATTTCGTACAGATTACATCAATGGGTTTGACATACATATATATGAGCACAAGTCGTGTAATATTGTTAGAATATTAGCTGTTTATATACGAATATGTATGGGATATATATTTTATATAATATCAACGTTTTAACTCTTACATGTACAACTGTTTTATCTACGCCTACTTAATATATATGCTATCAAATGAAATGTATATCACGATTGACCAAAAATAAGATCGAATTAACCGTTAACTACACATGTTGCTTTTTTGCCGTATTCTTCATTGAGTATGTCCTGGACAGGCGCGCTGCGCCGTCCACTTTTTGTATTATATATGCATATTAGATCTGGCCTAGTTTAAGTACTTGCGGCAACGCTTTGAGCTGCATGAACAGGGTATTTTCTCATCCTCAAATGGGAATTTATAATCATAGGTCAGCTCCTCACCCTGCACGATGCGACGCAGGGCAAAGATGATGATGTGCTTGTGTCCAAGTATATCGACGACTTTCGAGTAGCAATTCGGCTGCGAAAGAAGGAATCATCAAATTAGTCAAATTAGACTATCAATGTATTAGCTCAATCTATGACAGTTCTACTCACCTCACAAGAGTGATTGATAAAACGTGCCGCATTGCCACGCATTGTCGCATCCACTACGAGATTATCGTCAATCTTGAACATATAGCAGCCAATTCCGCGGCTGTCATAATACCGCTCCCGCTTGTCCGTCAGCGTAGAGCGTATCAATTCTCCAGCATACTCGATAACCATTTCACCTGTGTAAAAATAATCGTTCAACAATTAACTTGAATATACGCCAAGTTTAAGCCCATCACGCACCTGCTTCAATATCTTTAGTGCAGTAGAGACCGCGTCCATGGATGTGTGAGCGAAAGACGCCAACGTAATCCTTGTAGGTCTCCTTCAGCGTACGGTATTTCATGGCCATGGGAAGATTGCTTCCAGTTCCGCGCCTGGAGTAAATTAACAGTTAGATTAGCTCGCATATTAGTTAAAATGTTCGACCTACCTGGGCACCAGTTCGTTATCGGAAGGCTGCACAAACACCTGTATGGGCTGCTTGCGATGCCTGGACGCCAACCAGCTAAACATATCGTATTCGGAGCGACTGCTGTAGGGCTCACAGCGAGCACATTCATATGCGTTCTCCTGCAGTTCCTCCTGATCTGAGCCGTAGTCAATGATCGGCTGACCATCCGTTCCAGTGCCAAGAATTACCGCATTGTTGCCCGCCCCGACTGGCCGTATGTCCAACTCCGGAAGATGTGGACACATTGCCATTGCGTTTATGATACTTGGGTGTGTATTTGACGCACTTCTCCACGCCAGGCAGCTGCTCAATCAGATACTTAAGTGCGTTCGTCTTGAGCCCGATCATTTGCACACCGCTCATATCGGCCAATGGACCTTCTGGCAGCGGCGTTAGACCGTGAGCGCGCCGTGCGACCTGGACAGCTTCGAACACCTTCTCCCAGATCTCGGCAATCGAAGTCGACTTGTAGGTGAAGCCGTCTTCGCTTTGTATCTCGTACAGCAGATGTGGCCCACTAATCTTCTTGGGGTCGCGGATTGGCGGCGGCAGCTGTGGGGCAGCTGCTGTGGGCATCACATTGGGTTGCACAACTTCTGGCTGCTGTGGGAGGTCCAGCTTGGGTTTCTTCATGTCCAGCTCAACGCCCGCCTGCAGCTTCAGCTGCAGCTCATGTGCCTCGGCCATTTCGTTAATGTAAGTGGCCGCTGCTTCCACTGCAGCCGTCTCCTCTGCGGTGGCCGTGAAGGCTTCATCGTCCGTAGCCACGGAACCAGCACCAGTCGTGGCCAGCACATCCTCAACCATTTGCTGATATCCAGCGCTCGCTTCAACTGTAGTCGCCGTGGCTATGGAATCGGCACAATCATCGTTTGTCAAGTTGTCTAGAATTTTGCTGATCTTCTCCTTCACAGCCGGCTCTTCGCTATCAGACATCTCGTGATCGTTGCATGCCGACGTTGCCATCTTCAAACTAAAATCATCATCGTCTTCCTCATCCTCATCGGCATCATCCACTGGACTGAGCCCCTCAGTGCCGTCGCCGTTCTTCAGACTGTCGTAATGATCGTCTGTCTCCATGGACACCGGCTCCACATGGAAGCCATGCTTCTCAAGCAGGCAGTTCTCGTTAGATGGCAGCTGAAAGCCATTATTTACCATATCCATATGCTGATGCTGCTGTTCTTGCTGTAGCTGTTGCTGTTGACAAGGCGTGGCATCAATGACCATGAGATCGTTGCCTTTGGGTTTCTCCAACAGGTGCTGCGCCTCCGACTGCTTCTCGAAAATGTGTTCGCTGTAGAGAGGCTCCTGTTGCTGCTGCTGCAACTGCAGCGTCGTTATGGAATTCGCCTGCACCAGATTATCTAGTGTTGCATGCGTCTTCAGTTCCGTCTCATAACCAGGTGATTTCTGCTCCAACTGGGCGTAGCATTTTACCACATCTTTCTGAGTGGATGCAGCCGTAACCACTGGCTCCTCTATTGGCTTAGGCGGCGTTGGCGACTGCATCACAACGTCGCAGTTCAGTGCAGCCGGCTCCTGACGCTGTTGCATGGGCAATACCCGATTCGTGGGCCGACTATTTATCGTAATGCTGTTCTGCGGTGGTGCCACAGTGGTGCTGTTGTTGCCACTAACAGCGCTCGGCTGCTGCAGCTGCAGCGGATTGACCACATTCGTGGGCAACGAATTGCTGGCATAGTGCTGCAGCCTTGTTTGATTACCATTTATGAGAAGATCCGCTTGCTGTTGTGGCTGTGTCTGCTGCTGCTGCTGTTGCTGTGGCTGTTGCGACTGCTGCTGCTGCTCAAGCAGCTGTATGGCTTGCGCCTGCACTGTCGGCGCCATGACGAACTGGGTAGTTGCCTGTGGCTCCGTGGCGTTCACGATGCTGATGATGGGCTGCTGTGTAGGCAGCAGCTGTGGCACGGATAGCTGCTGCTGCTGCTGCTGCTGTTGTTGTTGTTGCTGTTGCTGTGGCTGCAATTGTTGCTGTTGCTGCTGCAATTGCTGTTGCTGAAGTGCTGCGGGCAGGCGCTGTTGCAGCAGCGCTACCTTGGGCACTTGGTTACCCAACGCTGACGACTGTTGCTGCTGCTGCTGCTGCTGCTGATGTTGGATTACGGCTGCTGAAGTGGGTAGCTTGCCAGCCGGCTTCATAAGCTTGGGCTTCACCTCCACCTTGTGAATGGGCCTTATCAAGTTGGTTTTCTTCTGCAGCGGCTTCGAGGCAATGCTGGGTGGTGCGCCACACGTAGTGCCCGTCTGCTGCTGCAACGTTGCCTGTTTGTTCTTTAGCTCGCTCGTTAGTTGCTGACGCTGAAATTGTGACGTCAGCTTCACATTGGCCTGACTCGTTAGTTGTTGCTTTGACTGCGTCTGCTGTTGCTGCTGAAGCTGCTGCTGCTGTTGTTGCTGCTGCTGCTGTTGGAGATGCTGCTGCTGCTGCTGTTGTTGTTGCTGTTGCTGAAGATGTTGCTGTTGTTGCTGCTGCTGCTGCTGCTGCTGCTGTTGTTGCTGCTGTTGTGTAACCACATTGGTGGGTAGCACTTTGTTGACCACTTGAGATTGCTGTGGTTGTGGCTGCACCTTATTCAATACCGATATGTTTGCCTTCGCTGCGTTCGTATTGCGCTTCACTTGTGCCACCGGCGGCACTTTGGCCGTAACCACCATTGGCGCCACATAGTCCGACATGGTCTGCTGTGTGGAGGTTGTTGGCGTGGTGGTTTGGAACTGAAAGCCAGCATTCTGCAGCAGCTGTGTGGTGGCCTCATCCGTCGCCTGCGACTGGCTCTGCTGCAGCACGCTAGCAGTATTCCAACCCGAACTGTTGCCTGCATCCACCGCATTGTTGAGCACCACATAACCAGCAGGAAGATCGACAATCGGCTCGATCTTGCTGGCCTGGAACACCTGCGTCGTCGTGGCCGAGAAACTTGCATTCTGGCTGAGCACACCCGGCATTGCCGTGGATACAAACTGTTGCGAAGACATCACCGTGTTCTGGACTATCGTCTCGAGGCCATAGTACATGGGCTGCGTGGCCAGTATGACCTGGGGCGTCGCTGTGGCGAATTCAAGACCCGTACTACCACCACCCGTTGCACTACCCAGAATGAGCGGCTGCTGTGCAGTGGTATTCTGTGTTCCATCTCCTCCACTGGTTAGCTGCAGCGTTTGGGGCTGGATGAGCGTGCCGATGACCTGTGGCTGTGTCTGCAGCGACCCGGTGAGCATCTGTAGGCCAGAGTTTGTTGGAGCCGTGGTTAGCATGAGATTTCCACTTGCGTCAGTTTGCAGAAATGTTGCACCACCGCCCGGCGTTGTAAGGAACGTGGGCGTGGCCGTCGTCTGCTGTGGCTTATAGTCATTCGCCGTTGGTATCGAGATGTATTGCAGCGGCTGGTTCTGGCTGCCGTCTCCGGTCACAAACGAAATAATATTCTGCGCCTGAGTTTGCGGTAGCAGCAACTGCGACGTTTGCGGCTGCGCGTTGCTCTGGAACAGCAGCTGTGGCTGCAGCAGATTCTGGCCAAGCAGCTGGGTGGTGCCAGCAGCGGTGACTGTGATGGGCTGTTGTTGATGTTGTTGATGCTGTGGCTGCTGCTGTTGCTGGGGCTGCAGCTTCGCTTGAATGGGCTTCACGCCTTGGCCCGACTTCAGCTGCTTCTGCTTAGCCGCTGCTGTTGCCTGCTGCGCCGCTTTCGTGGCCACCGTCTTGAGCGGTTTGCCTGTGCCACGCAACGGCAGAACGATTTTCTTATCGCTGTTGGTCGCCTGCAGCGTTTGGTACGTGGTCGTCGGCATGGCCGCCGGAGCAGTCGTCTGCAGTAATTGCGGCGCAGCTCCATTGCTTTGCGGTATCTGTATGAACTGCTGCGTTCCATCCGGATTCGTGGAGAGGGCTATCAGCTGAGGCTGCGCCTGTGCACTAACAGTGGGCTGTGTCAGGGCAAAGCCGCCGCCCAGGTTGGCCGCCAGATTCTGCAGTGAATTCGCATAGATCTGCAGCTCATCGTTGCCATTGGACGTCGCTTGCGTGGTATTTGGCTGGGACAGGAAGAAGCCATTGCCCAGTGACTGTGCCTGCAGTTGCAGCGCTTGCAAGCCCGACAGACCCTGGACTCCAAACTGACCCAAAGTGGTCAAGTTTTGCACCTGCGGAAAGGAGGTCTGCAAATAGTTGAGTCCACCCGTATTGCCCAGCGTGGCTGCGGCGATTGCCTGCTTTTGCAGCTCATTGAGGCTCTCGGCGCTGAGCTGACTTGAGCCCGTTGTGTTCTCCGACTCCGATTCGCTGGTAGACATGGGCTCGCAGCTGCCCAAGTGTCGCTGGAAGGAGTCGTAATTGCGATACGTGCACTGGCAACGCTCACACTTCACCTGCCCCGTGAACTGGGCCGTGGACAAGTTGCCATCGCTGCCAATGATCCGATACTCGGTGATAGAGTCGTCCACGCCATCCATTTGCATAATCTTTAGTTTGGCAGCCTCATCGCGAGACTCGCTCTTCTCGAAGTATCGCTTCGCTGCACTCCACGTAAAGCTTTTGGTGCGCATGGCTGCGCTTCCTTCAGCGGGCAGCTCGCTGCTGCCGCAGATCGATTGACGCCGTGTGATGCCAGCCACTGTGGCCATTTCCTTCTTGTTGCGCTGATTGAGACTGAGGAGTACGCCCTCGGCAAGATTCTTGGAGAGCTTGCGCCGCTTAAAGACCGCAACGCTGCTGCCGTCCATTTTGGGCCAGGAGCGCGTCTGTGCCGTGGCCGTTTTCTTGAGTACGTCATTGTTCCGTTGCTTCGCCTGATTGGAGCTGCGTGTGGCGGATAACATGGCATCTTCAACGGGATTGCTGGCTGGCCAGCAGTTGCTCAGCTCCAGTTGCTTGCTTAGGCTGTTTGAGTTGCGCGTGTCCTCGTCACAGATGCTCACTGAGCCACCTGTCGCTTGAGAAGTACCCGTTGTGCCGTCCTTGGACTGCTCGCTCATGGCAAACAGTTCGGTCTTGTCACCCAGATCCTCGTACATAAATATGTCCAGCATGGAGATGCCGTCGAGCAGCTCGTGTGGCAAGTCCTCAAATATGGCATCCTTTATCTCTGGCGGCAATAGATCCGCATTCTGTTGCGGCTCCTCCTCGGTGTTCTCATCGGGCGGCACATACGAATTGGGAAACTCGGCCCAGTCCGTCTCCATCAGGTCGCTGCGTGCCAGACTGCTGTGCCATCGCGCTATCTGCGCCAGCCCCAGCTGCACCAGTGAATAATTCGGATTGGAGTGGTCCACAGTGAAGTTTCGTCCAGCATCGAGTGCCAGCGTTGACGAGTAGCTGTTCTGTATGGTGGTGCGCACCGTGTACTCTACGATCTTCCAGGGCTCCTTGGAGGACCAATAGAGTCGGCTGCACAGGAAGTTGATCGGAACGACGGCCTCAAAGGAGTCGGAGAAGCGCGGCACAATGGAGCCCAGTTGTCGCACTTCTAGCGATCCAATATGGAATTGCACCTTGGCGGGCTCAATCAGCTTCTTGCGCTTGCGATCGAGCTCCACGTAAACAGGACGCGACACCTCAAAGTTCGTTTCGTAGGTAACGCCAGGAGAGCCATTCGCCTTTAGGGCATTGCGAGCATGAGCCGGACAGTACATGGACTTGTCGGTGAGGAAGGCACAGTCGATGCTGCGCGCACAAGGATAATGATAGTGCTCGCCGCACGACTTGACATTGCAGCCAACTGTGGCGCCTCGATTGCCGCAGACGGTGCACTTGATCATCCGGCCACGGGCCACAGCACTGTGCACATTCTGCAGCGAACCGTCAATCTCCTCAAACACCTCGGCGGACCACATGGCGCAGTTGGTGTGCACCCAGCAGTCATGTCCACAGTACAGCAGTCGCGCTTCCTCCCCAGACAGGCCCTCGCCACTCTTGCGGCAGAAGAGGCAGACGCGCGTGTCGAGACGTGTCTTCACTGCACAGCCACGCAGATCGTCTACGTCGGCCAACGGTATGTCCAAGAGGCCAGCGGTCGGTGGTTGCGTTACTGCCTGATGCTCGGCATATGTGGTAGGAGTGTCCTCCAGTTCCTCATAGCCGCACGACTCAAACATATCCTCTTCGAGTGCGTCTGTGCAGGCCTTGGTCTCATTCTGAAACCAGGGAAACTGCTCGCTGAGCAGCTCCTTGTAGGCTATGTCCAGTTCATCACAGTTGCTCTGCTGTATCACCTGGCTCATGTCGTAGTTGAATTCGGCCAGCGAAACGTACGCATTGCTGGCGATCTTCTGCTTAATGTCGACCAGACTGAACGATTGCGATTGGCTGGAAGGCTGCAGGCAGGTACATGGCACCGGAGTTGACGGCTTCGGATTGGAGGAGCCGTGCTGCTCCTTGAACTCGTAGACATCGTCGCTGTTCTGGCTCTCTCCATCGCTGCCTAGACCGTTGTAGGTGAACTGCAACGCCTTTGGCTGTAGCTTGCCTTGACTGTGAGTCTTGCCTCCTCCAGCTGCACAGATGCAACGCAGCTTCTTGCGCGGGCTGAGCTTGAGCAGGGCGCAAGCTTGCCGAGACTTGCTAAGCAACTTGAGCACGCTGAACAGACTCGACTTGAATTCCTCCATGACAGCCTGACGCCACTCGTCCGCTTTCTGGCGGGAGACATCGCAGCGTCTCGCACACTTCTTGCATATGAACTCAATGGACTCGGGCAGCGTGCTCAACAGATTATACTGCTCGTCGCTGAGGCCCTCGCACTTTGAGTGCACCCATTGGTTGCAGTCGCCACACTCCATCATCTTCAGGTCGAAGTCGTTGTCGTCGTAGCACTTTTGGCAGATGGGGCAGAAGTTGCCCTTCTTGCGCAGCTTGAAGCAAGCGGTGCACATGGGCAGATTGCCAACGAACTTGGACACCTTAGTGGTGGCGCAGGATTTACACTTCAGACAGTTGACGCAGATTAGCGGGCGATCGGCGCCCAGGAGACGCTTACTGGTGCCCAGGCAGGTGCTATGGTAGTTCTTCTGGCACTTTTGGCACTTCACTTTCGAACCGGACGACATGTTGCACGTATAGCAGACGGTGCAACGCGGACACAGCCAGTTAAGGCGTTGCGTCAGCTGATTCAGCGCTGTGTTCGTTGCTGCTGAAATGGCGCAGGCATTGCTGGACGTGTCCAGCATACTGTTCATCAGCGTATCCTCGAAGGAACTGTGCTTCAGATTGTACTCGTCCAGCACACAATACTGATGATAGGGCTCACAGCAGCAGGCGCAAAAGATGAGCGGATCCAGACCCGTCGATCCGCACAGAAAGCACAGTGCACGTTGCGCCACTGTCTCCGTAACAATCAATCCAAATCCCGTTTGACACACTTCGGCTGGATCGTAGTTTTCCCAGAAGTCGATTGAAATCAGCGCCTTCAGCCGGTTGACCTCCTTAGCCAACGCCCGACGACTTTGAGGAGCAGCCGCTTGACTGCCAGCCATGCTACTCGCCTCGTAATTCCGCTGCTTCTTGTTGGCCACCAGACCGCTGGCCGCTGATGTCACAGTCGCCGTCGCATTTCGAGTGGTCACCTTGCCCTTAGACGAGCCCGATGTCGCTGCCGTCTTCTTAGCCTCTGTTTGCGTACTTGATTTGCCGCTCTTCGGTTCTATTGCAGTCTTAGCAACTGGTTGGACTTCCACTGGGACTTCATTTGCCGCTGGCTTGCAGGTGGCACAATTGTCGTTCTCGTCGATGATCATTTGCACGGTTTGCGGCGACTTGGGCTTTGACTTGACGTTCGTCTCTGTTACAGCAGCTGGTGCTGTTGCCTCTACCGCTGCCAACTCATCCTCTTCGTCGCCAAAAGTTGCCAACGGCTGACCAAGAACTATAGATGCACTGCGGCACACGTGTTTTACACGCGGGCCCTTTAGATCAATGCGCTGCCGCTTCAAGTTATCCGGTGCCGTCGATGTGGAGGCTGCCTCAGGCGTCTCCATTGCACTACTGTTAGTGGCCGGGACGTTGTTTGTTTGAGATAATGAAGAGCTGACGATGGACGTTCCAATTGTTGTTGACGTTTGTTGTTGTTTTTGTTGTTCATCTTTTTCAGTCTCTGATGTGTTGACATCTGTTGCCTTCTTTGCGCTGGGACTGAGTTGCTTATCTCCTTCCTGATCCCTTGCTTTCTCCTTGTCCTGTTTGGCCTTGCGCGTGGCTTTGATTGCCGCTACTGCTGGCGGTTCAGTGGTGCTGGGCACCGGACTCAGACCAACCACCTCCGTCGACGTCAATTTTGTTTCTTTCGGTTTTTTGTTATCGCTGCCAATTTTTAGGAACAACGGCTTTTCGAGTATTGCGGGTCGAAGCAATGGAGTACTGCCAAAGGTAACATTGTTCTCTGCCAAAGGATTCGACTTGATGATATTCACTGCAGACTCTGCACTGGATTTCCACATAATGGTCGTGCCCGAGCACGCAGACGTTGCGGAGCTCGTTGGCGCCGTAAAGCGCATGTTAGCCGTGGGCGACAGCAGCTCCGTGCTTTTGTCATCCTTGGGCGCAGTCTCTTCGCGCATATTAGCGGGCAAAATGGCACTCAAACGGCTTCTATGCCCCGAGGGCAGCTGGAATGCCGTCATGCATTTCTTAAGCCAGCACGCCGTGCAGCGCTCCTTGTAGAGCTTCTTAAAGTTCTTCAATTGGCTCTTGGCCGATTGTATGCTGCAGTTGCCGCCTGTAGGGTGAGGAAAAGTTATTTAGTGATTTATGAGAACGACTTCAATGGATGCATACCGTTTGTGCCTTTGCACTGCAGTTGCTGAGCGGACTGTGTTGGTGTCGTTAGCTTGGATATCTTTGTCATTCGGGAGTTGAATTTCCGACAAACATCACAGGCAATTGCGCCATATTTGCGCGCCAGCGTCGCATTCTTGTTATTCACTGGCGCTGAGCAAATGGCGCATGACGTACTCACAGCTAGAAAGATCAAAAAGAAAAATTAGAAATGATTCTCTCAAGCAACTAGGATTCCATGGTTCCCATACCTGAATTCGCATTATTGAGAGAGCCAAATGATAAGGCATTTGTTGACGAAATGGCACTGGATGACGCAGGCAATGGCAACGCTGTGGACAGCTTAGCGCCCACAAACGAGCCACTCTTGTCCGTCTGGAACTGTAGGCGTGGCTGGCGCATCACAAAACTGCTGTTGAGCTTCGTTGTCGCAAAACTGGGAAATGTTTCCTTAACAAGCTTCTGCCCTAAAGCAACGGACGACGATGTTGATGACGACGTCGAGGCGATCATTTCGCTGGCAAAGTCACCCAGACCAAAGTAGTTCTTTGACTTTGGCTTGCCAACGACATCGCTGCTGTTCTTCTTGCTGCTTATCCCGCCCAGGTCAAGTAGTCGCTTATTGGGCTTTATGATGCGGGATGAACGCGTGCTTCGTTTGGGCAACACGAAATGTTTATCCATGACCAGTTGCCTCTCGTCGCCATCCTTTTCATCCAGATTAGCTGTTGTTTCGGCACTCTTTTCCGGCTTCGCTTCCTCCTTGTCGTCCGCTTCTTCCTCGTCAATGTCCTCATCGTCCTCAATATCATCGCTACTTGCGGAGCTGCTAATTGTAATTCAAGGTGTTGCCTCATTAAACATTTCATCATATTTTATAATAATAATGGTAGTAAATAATATAGTGTTAGTTTACTAACGATTCCAACAATTTAGGTAAATTTACCTATCGTAAGTTAAACAATACTCTAACCTAATCCATTATTAATTAATTCATTAATTAATTACCCATCTTCGCCGTTGTCTTCAGTTGCTTTGGACTGCGGCTCCTGCTTGCGAAATGTGACACCGCCCGAAACGGCATCCTCGTCATCAATGGGAGCGCCAAAGGCTCGGGACAGGCCAGAGCCAAAGAGCGTTGTAGTGCTCGATTCCTGTGCGGAGGATGCCGACGTTTGCACTGAACGAAATTTCAGTGAGTTGAGCTTGTCGATGTTCGAGTTCTTGTTGAGTATCTTCGACAGAATTGAGGGGCGCACTATGAACTCGCTGCCCCGACAATAGTTGAGCGGTCGATTCATGCTATCCTTCTTCATGATCGAAACGAGCGGTACTCGATTGTCCGGATTATAGAAGCGCTTTACCACCGACTTGTCATCGCTGGTCTCCAGTATGTTCTTGAAGGTGACCGTCTTCTTTTGCTTTGTTGCCGTTGGTGCCCCAGGCGCAGCAGTCGTGCCGGCCACCCCATTGGCGCTCGGGCTGGACCCATTCGCTTTGACTGCAGCGACAGCGACTTCTGGGCCGGCTTCAGCGCCCATTTCGATTGAAGTCTTTAGCTGGAAAAACGCAAACGACAGGTTAGTCATAAAGGTTCCACTCGATGTCTTTTTAGCCAATCAATAATGCATGCAAGTAAAAACAACTAAAGTGAGCAAATAACAACTACATGCATGCTCGTAAAGACTACAGCAGGCGGACAAGCATGCAAAGCAAAGCAAGGCAAAACAAAGCAGGGCAAGGGATATGCGAATAGGAGTATGGGATGCATCGACCATGGTACTGAGTGCAGGGTGCAGGGTGCAGGGTACAGGGTGGGGGAAAGCCAGTAAAGTAAGCAAGTGCAAGTTTTTGGAGGAAAAACGAGTTATTTGCAGATACAGACAGGTAGGTAGGTAGGCAGGAAGGCAAGCAGGGGCGAAGCGCGAAAACGTCATAAGAGCCAATTAAGCAGGTAAGCGAGCAGCTCACAGGCAATAGGCAGACAGGCGATGGGGTAACCACTAGTTAGTTAGCGAGGGGCGCATAATTTAGCGCCCGACTTGACGGGGTTCTTTCTTATTTACATTGCCTGAAATGGGGCAGAATAAGCAAATAGCACGCAACACAAAAGGCGAGACACCAAACAAACCAAACCAAACAAAAAAAGAAGGAAATACAAAAAAATCACTGAGTTAAATTGGTTTTAACTTATTTATATATGTGTTGCATGTAGCTGTGTGTTTGTGCTGCATTTATAAAGCGGACGCGTATCGTGTGTGTACAGTACAACATGATCTAAAGAAATCCACTTACCATTGCAACATCTTCACCAGCGCCTGCTGCGGCTGCTGCCTCTGCCACTTTTGACTCGACGCTGGCAAAGGGGTTCGCTAGCAAGCCAGCAGCTGTGCCTCCCCCGCCCCCAGACGTTGCTGCCAGTGTCGTCCCAGGCATGCTTGACGCCGACGTCGACGTAGACGTCGTCGTTGCCGCTAAAGCCGTCGTCTTTGTTGTCGTAGGAGCAGATGATGATGCAGACGATGAAGGGCAATTAAGTTGCAATTGCTGCTGTTGTTGTTGTTGCTTGAGTTTCGACGTCGAAGGCAACATCACCTCCGCTCTGGCCAGATTCAAGTTTTTGAATTTTTTATTGCCTCCTTTGCGTGCACGCTGTAACGCACCGAGCCCGGGCCCAAAGGCAGCCCCAGTCCCAGCCCCAACCGCAGAGGCAACGCCGGCTGTTGCCTTCTTGTCATTGCCGCTGTCATCCTCATCATCGTTGTTTGTGTCCTCGCCCGCATCGGGCCCAGGGGCCATGCATTTGTTAGGCTCGATATTGTTGCCTTGATTTTTGCATTCCTTGAGCTCTGCCGACACTGCGGCTGCCGTTGTGGCGCTCTTGTGGTGACTGCTGCCATTTACATTGCCGCCATTTGTTGTACTGCCTCCACTGGACCCGTTGCCATTGCCAGCGCTGCTGCCACCTTCGGCTGTGGCCGTGGCACCCGCAACTCCGCCTGACACACCACTGTTTCCGCTGGTCGCCGCGCCACTTGGCGCATTATCATCGTCATCGTTATCACAATTGTTTCCCTTCTCCCGTGAGGCCGAGCCAGCGCTCTGTTCGCCCTGCTGATGTTGCTCTGTGGCCGCTGTGGACGCAGCGCTAGCCGCCGCCGCTGCATCATCCTCCAATTGCAGGACACTGATCCGTTTACGATTGATCGACTTGGATGGTTTCCCGGGGAACTTAGAGCGGCCCATAATATACGCACTTGCTGATCTTTAATTTTTTGCATTTGTCTTTGCATTTGCATTGGCAAATCGTATATGTTGACCCGGCTTTGTATTTGCAGCGCGTTGTTGGCGGCACAAACTTTCCTTGCAGCGGCTGCTGGGAACAATGCAAAAATACGTAAGAAAACAAAAAAAAAAACAAGAAAATAACGTTCACGTGAGTCGAAAAGACCGGTATTAGCAACGCGCGACTACAATATCAACAAAAGCAGCGGCAACAGCAACAAGAGAAACAACTCCAGCGTCAGCGTCATCAGCCTATGCCTGTAACCGAACCGCATTTGGAATGCGTCAATTTCCCCCTTGAGCACTCGCAAGCACTCTCACACAAATACACACACACGCACTCACACGGAGAGACACCAGTAGACTTTTGTTGCTGTGACTACCGATTCCACTCCACGACCCACCGCTCCCCTCTTCGAAAAGCGCTTTACCCGTTTCGTTAGTTCGTTCCTTTTCTCGTTTCGCTTAGCTCGTTTTCGCGCGCGTTCCTCGCTCCTTGCATTGCAAATTACAACTACTAAAGCCGAATTGCCGAAGGTGACGTCGTTACGCGCGGCAGTCGCTTCGTTCACTTCGTTTCTCGTTCGCTTCGGCACTCGTTTGCGCTCTCTGCCGCTCGGCACACACACGACGAACATATGCACACAAGCCGCTCTCTCGGCTATCGCTCTTTGGCGCTCCTGTCGCAGTCGCTGCTGCTGCTCTGCCACTACCGATGCCTCTGCTAAAGGTGCAATTGCAGCTGCCTTTGTCTCGCTGTTATTATTGGTTCGGCTCCTGCAGACGATTGCCACGTCTTGCGTGACCACCAGCACACACACACACACCACCTTTTCACTCTGCTACCACTAAATATATAGTTTACAAAAATATAAAAAAAGAAAACGTCGTCGCAATAACAACAACGTCTGTTTCTTAGCTCCTTAGCACGCGTTCGTCTTTGTCGCTCACAGATTCCTGGCGCGCCCTTTCTCCCTCCCGTTCTTGCCTAACACCTTTTATACCCTCTCGCTCTCGCTCTAGCGCTAGTTCTAGCCTGCGCTCGCTCTTGTGACGCGTTAATCGCGCCGCTCTTCCGACCCCGTCAGCGTTTCATCGACATTTTAAGTGGTTTTTCTACTTCGGACTTGAACTTTTTCTGCTTCGCAGGATTTTCTTGTTATTCGCTGTTGTTGCTTTTGCTTTTGTTATTTTTTTTACTAGAAATTGAAATTCTTACTGTTGTTTTTGTTGTTGTTGAAGCCCACTACCCTGTTAAGTGGTGGGTTTTCCTTTATGACTGCCTTTTTACGACAGTTTTTCTTTTCTTTATGGATGTCTTATGGTGACGCGAGCATGAAAATTCTTCTTTTTGCGCGTTTAGTTTTTCTGCGTTTTGAGTTTTTGCTCGTTGTATTTACAATTTTCCACATTGCTGTACTTTCGCGAAACGTTGCTCAACTATGTTAGCAGTTCGGACGCGGCTGCCACATCGAAATCATTATGATTGCTTTCATTATCATTGCAATCATCTACATCATTGCATACTAACAGCACACTCACACGTATACTAGCACACTTTTTGCGCATTTATATGCTTTAATGTGTGCGTGTATATGTTTGTGTGCGAATTTTTGTCTTAGCGCGATTTCTTGAATCTGGAAAAATTATTGAAAAGGGGGAAAACAAAGTAGAAATTTATTAGTTCGCTTCGTCGCAGTTGGCAAACAAGTTCAGATTTTTACTATGTGGGTGTGCGATGACTGTATGAGTGTGTGTGTGTGTGTGTGTGTGTGTGTATGAGCGAGAGAGTGTGCGAGAGTATGAATGTATGAGAGTGCATGTATGAATGTATGTGAGTGCACGGGTGAATGTATTTTATGTGCTACTGTTGTTGTTGTTGTCTGTTGCTGTTGCTGCTGTTTGCATGTGACGGTTAACCAGGTTTGCTGCTGAACTACTTAATGCCTGATGGAATAAGAATGAAGTGAAAAACGTTCAACTGCGTGTGCGCCACTCCATTCCATTCCACTTTACTCCACCCCCACCGCTATACCCATCCCACTCTTTCGATGACTTGTTATTGCAGTTTTCTTCTTTTTATATTTTATTTGCTGTTTCTGTTGTTTTTAACAAGCTGCTGCTGCTGCTGCAATTGAGTTTGCTCGAGCATTGGCTGCATGCATGAGTCAGTTCGTCAGTTGGTGGATTTGTCGTTTCGTCACTTTGTCAGTTCGTGCTAGGCTGATTGTTTTTGTTCAAAAGGTGTTTGTATTTGCCTAGAGACACACGACACTGCACGACACCAGGCGACCCGGTAGCGGCACCAATTACCACAACAGTTGCTGCTGTTTGTGGCACCACCGACTTGTCGGCCAGGCCAAAGCTGGTTGGCTGTTAGCTCGTTAATTATGCAGCCAGTCGATCATGTCAACTGTACTCCAAGTGCAGCTTTGCTTTATAGTTTGTTTTGCTTCGAATACCCTGTATGTATCAAATTGCTTGAACGGGGTATGCACTTTTAATAAGGGATTAAAAAAAGCTTTATTCATAATATCTCATTCAATGCAACAGACTAGTCGAAAGATTACATACAAATGCAGTAGGTGAGCTTTACAAATAGCATGATTCAATATTTAAAAAAATATATATATTTTATAACAATTTAGTGACAACTCCAATTAGTACATTTTGTTATTACGGCTTTCGATCTGCATTTTCTACATTCCATATGAAATGCAGATTTCAAAATATATTTAAAAGAGTTTATTATAGATATGCATACATATTAATTTGGAAATTTCTCATTACACATTGTTTTGTGTTATTCAGAGATTAAAATACAAACTAAACTTAATACAGGGCATCGTTGTAGTCGATCAGTCTTCAGCTTTTATATTTTATATATTTCTGGCCAGTCAATTATTTAGTTTCCCATACACAAACACATGCACACCTACATATATGTGCAAGCATACATGCACATACATAACTGTATCTGAGATTGCATTTTCATTTGAAGCTTGAATTGCTCGTTGTCGATTTTTCTTTCGTCTGCGACATGATGTAAGCATTAAGTACAAAGCGATCGATTAACGTAAACGTATATATGTAAATACATTCACTATATATGTAAATGTACACTCTCATTGCGATTACACTAATTGCTAACAAATAATAATTGGAATTTAATTTTATCCGACTTATGGAGTGGGATAGACAAGTATATCTGGTTTTTACATGCTAAATATATTCCATTCATATGTCTATTTATTATCGGAACTGATTATTTATTGCTCTGTATTCTTAGTAATTTTGATCAATAATCAATATTCCGGATCTCAACTGAAACATCATGAAATGCAACTAAATGTTGCGTTTGTGTTGCATTCCGATTGATACGTCTGATGATGTAACGACGAATGCATGCAAATTATTTTAATTGTGAGATAGAATCGATGGCAATTAAATATTAGGTATTTCAATCAATGTGAATATTGATGCACATATTCACATAACGTGGCAGATGACATAACAAACTAAAGGTTAATTTGCTCAAGCTCAAAACAATTGTCAACAATTTACTACTTCTCTTCGAGTGGATCCCGCACTACACGAGCGAAAAGGCAACAAACTACAAACTGCGCTTTAAATTGTAAATTTTAAATTGAATACAAAGTGACACATAAGACTTAGCGAACTAGAATTAATAACAACGCGGCGTTGACATCAATTAAGTAAATCGCTATAATTACACATACATAAACATACATGTGCATGTGCGTATGTATGCATATGTGCGCCTGTAATTGTGAACTAATCTATAAAATCTCCATAGATGACAAAATACAATTGAATGGCATTCAAAAATGCCCACAAAGCAACATACGAAAACAAGTCAAAAAGAGAGAGTGAGACACATTGATAAAGAGCGGGAGAGAGAGAGAGAGAGAGACAGAGAGGAGGAACGACTAAGAGATACCCTCTATTTTACAGTGGAGGTAAGAAGGAAGCGAATCAAGAAAAATAAGCTCAGCTCTGTTCTTCTTGATTTTAAATTAAAACTAATTCACATTTTATTGACTATCTGCCTTAACCTTAACAGTAAATTCATTTTTATAGTGTGAAGTTTAATATCTTTCAAATGTTAATTGAAATTTTAACGAAAAATTCAAAGAATATAAAAAAAAATAATATATTGAATAAAATGCAATGAATATATGTAAAAACATTTCTAATTTTTGAAAGGGCTAAAACTAAGTTTGTTTCTCTAAAGGTTTTAAGAAAAACCTATTTTTCTTAATATAAATTCAAACGATCGTGTTAATGATAGCGATTAATCGTGCTGAAGAGACACGGCGCACAACAACAATAACAGAAGAGAATAGCCTTCTTTAAAAGTGTATAAAATAAGCAATTGATGAGGATAATTTGAATACTACAAATAAATTAAAGTCACGCGAGGTGCGTGACTTTAGTTGGAGACGAATGTGGTGCTTTGGGCGAAGGTGGCTGACAACAAACCACAAACACATATAAATATGAACATGTATAAATGTATGTATGTATCTACAAAAATATCCAGTTGGCGATGTACGAGCGAGTTTCAATTCGTGCAAGCGAATCGAGACGAGCGAAACCGAATCAATACGAAGCAGGACCCGAGGTAAAACGATGGCGACAACAACGACAACGACGTCAAGGCGCGAGGCCGCACACACACCTTTAATTTAATTGCCATCAATTATGGTAAAAAGATTAAGAAATCAAAACAAGCGCAAAACGTACAGCAACATGAATAAGGCGAATGAGAAGCAAAACGAAACGAAACATGAAGACAGACTGTCACACAGACACAGACCCAAACATACGCTCAGACAGGTAGGCAACGAGATGGACAGAGACAGCGACATAGTAAAACAGTCACACACACACAACTTGCAAATTGCGAGTAATTGAGCAGATTAAAGTCAAGCAGCGACAGCGGCAGCAACATAGGAGGGAGCAGACCAGACAGTCAGGCAAGCAGGTAGGTAGGTAAGAGCAACAAAAACAACAACGATTCCCGCGAGATGTCGATTGAAAACCGAATCGACTGACGAACGATTAAAACGTGAGCACGACAATCACAACAGCGAAATACTAAATAGATACACACATGCATACAGACATACATATGTACATTCAATGTGGTATGCACACGGAGCGCGACAAAATATGCAAACGCATATAGGCACACACACGCACACACAAGTATGTTAATTTGCATGAAATTATGCAAAAATGCCCGAATTATGTGGACGTATGAAGGCATGTACAGGCAGCAGGCAGAAGGCAACGGGTAGCGGGTCAGAGCACAAAGAAAAAACGTGAAAAATAAGAGCAAAGACCAGTGTAAATAAAGAGCGCATTGGAGCCGAACAAGAGAAAGCCAAACAGGCCAACCGAAGCAGCTGAAGATGTATTAAGCAGCCAAAGACAACAAAGCAACAAATGTGTCCCATTCAAAGATAAAGAGAGGGGGCCTATGACCAAAAGAGCGCGAGAGAGAGAGAGAGCGACAGATAGAGAGGGAGACGGAGAGAGAGTACCGAGGCCAAAACGAAACGAAGGTGGGGGCCAATTATTGAGCGTGAGACCAAATTTGCGGGGGTGTGGGAGAGCCTTAGTGAGCGAGAGAGCTTGTGAGTGTGTGTGTTGTGCGAATGAGTGCGGCATTAGCGATTGAGGAGTCCACAAAATCGTTGAAATCAAAACACGCAGTAAAGGTGAAAGAAAATGTGCGCGCCAATATGTGGCAGCGCAGCACTGATCTGTTTATGTGTGTGACTGTGGCTGTGTTTGTGTGTGTGTGTGTGTGGGTGTGTGTGTGGTGACTGCTGTTTAGTGTATGAATGAGCATTTAACACTGAGCACACAATGATGATTGGTGCTCAATTGCCACGAATACGAACGCACCAACAACATCAACAGCTGCACCAGCAGCAGCAAATTTTAGCTATTGTGTGCTACTGTTGTTAGTTAAATTTAAGATGGATGTTAGATATTTTGTTGGCACGAGATGAAAACACAACACAATTCGAAAACACATCTCAAACCGGATTATTGGTTTCTGATTTTCGTTCATTTAAATTAAAATTTGAACACATTTGAATATTAAGTGGTATCACGCAGCTTATATACATATGTATGTTCGTGTCACGACACGATTTTGTATTGTTGACGTTGGTAATTGTTGGGTTGGCGGTGTTGGTGGTGGGTTTTCTTTCAAGCGGTAGCAGCTGCTGCACGCACAAAAACTAATAGAAATGAAAACTAATCTTTCGCCAAGCAATGTAAATTTGCGAGATGAGTTCGTGAAGTTATCGCTAGTTGCAGTGGCCGCTGCCGACTTCGCGACGTAGCGTCTGCTTAACAGAGCGTGAAAAACAAATTTGTGACGTTTCAATAATTCAGGCATTGGCCTATGGCCCACTGGCTGTGGCTGCTGTTAACTTTTGAAAGGCAAGGCAAAGCACACACACACACATACACTTACACATATGTACATTCAAATGCAAATATACAAGTTGAGCAATTACTCATTTTGGACGCACACACAGTTTAGATTCGAATTCGCCGTTTATTTTATTTATATATACATATATATAATTATTTTTGTTTTATTTTTTTGATCAATCAAAAATGCCTAAGCAAATATAGTGTCAAAAGAGAGAGAGAGAGAGCGAGCGTGACAGAATGAGAGACGGCGGCACACACACATACATACATGGCATATGCAAATAAATAAAACAAAAACACGTAAAAAATATGTCGTAATTATTCATCAAAAATTATCATCAGCGGCCACAGCAGCCGCAGCTATCGACGCGGCCGGCCACGACACAGACAACAACAATAATCAAACTGAGAGAGCAATAACAACAAACACGTCCTATTGTCGTAAGCAACTCGGGCCAATCGATTTGCCAGTTATACATTTTATTATACACATGCATACACACACAATACTGTGCATGTGGAAGTCTGTGTGTGAGTGTGTACATAATTTATTAAAAAGTTTTAACAGCAACGCAAGCGATCAGCGCAATTTTAGTTATAAATACAAGCACTTGACCGCATTGGTGCGTGCGAGATGCAAAATGTGGTAGACAGCGAGAGCATGAGAGCGAGATAGCACGAGTATTTGATTTCAAATAAGAGCTTATAACAAAAACAAAAACAATTAACTGTAGGTACTCACTAGACACATTAAACTGCTATTTATTGATGCTGTTTTATTGCTTTGTTTGTTTTTGCTCCTAACTGTCGCACGCTCTTCGCGCTCTCTCTCTCTCTCTCTCGCGAGCGCTCCAGTTACACATACAAATGCACTCATCTCTTGAATGCGAGTGTGTGTGTGCGTGTGAGCGATTTCCAACTTGCTTTCTATAGTATTTAATAATACGCGTATATTTGTAATAACTTAACGACGTAGATACAAAAATGTATTTAGATACAAGTAACTGTATTATTTGTAGACCTTTGCTATCGACTCAATGTAAACTAACTACAACAACTACACATGACAATTATCTAGCTAAGTATGTATATGTATATGTAAATGAGTTGTTAGTTTAAGTGTCAAAATGCATTTGTTAAAAACGATACAATTCGATGACTACATAAATTAGAAAAAAAAAAGAAAACAAAACTCGAGCGTCTGACTCATCAAATCAAAACAAATGCGCCGACAACGCCTGGATGTTACAGTATTATTTTGTATTTACCTTTCGCCTTGTTCTTCCCAAAATTGTATTAAGGTGTATCCAATTTTGTTGGGACTATGTCAAAACATAATTCACCTTGCAGAAATGCACAATCGCTCAAACAATATTAAACATTCAGCATTCAACATTTAACGCACACGACTTGTTCGATATTCGGTATTTTTCGTTTTTATTTTCGTTCACTTATTTGTTGGTTTTGCTTTGCTTTCGCATTCGCCTTGCTTGGCGCGCTGCTCTCTCTCTCTCACACACACAGTGTCTCTCACCGACACAAGCTCAGAAAACAGCGCAACAACACTCACGCATACAATTACACATTCGACCCTACTCACGCTCTTTCTCTCTCGCGCCCGCGCGTTATTTATACATATATACAGCTACGTATGTGTGAGTGAGAATGTCTGTATGTATTTTACGACGATGAAAAAAGCCTGCCTCTTCACAAATCAGGTTTGCAACCTTTTCATTTCACATTTTTGAGCATTTTCTAATGCAATTTTGATTACTATTCACTTAATGATGCACTTGTAAACACTTTTCACAATGAATTATCTATTTATTGCGACATTTCGACCGTTTTTAACGAAATTTCTCGAGCAGCTTCTAAACGCTCGCTGTTGCCAGATATCATCGCGTATCGATATGAAAATTTCCACCCTGCGCAATTAACACACTATCGGTATAACGATTACTCTAATCGGAACAAATGACTATCGAATTTATTTGAAGATATATGAAATAAATATGCTGTTAATTGTAAAAAAAAACCGTATCTATAAATTCTATAAAACAAGTTTAATCATTTAAGAATATGAACTCATTCGTTTAAGCAATCTGCAATTTAAATTTACGGTAAACCCATATGGTAATGTTACATTGAACTCGAAATGAATACACTAGCGACGCCTGGCGGAATTATAATGAAACAATTGAAGCGGCTAAATTTAAATTTTGCTGAAATTTAAATGAGTGAAATTGAATTTTACACATGTTTCATTTATTTGTTCTCATCAAACCATATAAGCTAACGTAATTGCCTGTATATCTCTTCCCCATATGAAAATCGCTCTTCCGAAGTGATAAAACTATCCTGCTGCGAAATAATGATTTTGTAATCTCGTAGTTTTCTGTTCACCGAACGCCGCAGTCGATTCTTCGACGCAATCAAAGAGCTACGGAACTCATCCAAGCGCGAGTCCACAAACTCATTTAACGCATTTACCGCCTCAATCACACTCTCATCGATCGGGAAACAGGTCAATGCGTTCTGGAACATAGCCTTCAGCTTATCGACGAACTCCTCAAAGTTTTCGAATTGATTGTTATTTAGCTTGTTGCTCAATGTGTCCCAATCTAAGCGCTCCTCGGTATCGTGATTGAAATACAGATTCTGGCCATACTCGCGCCACAGATCACAGCTGCGGAAGGGCCAGTTCATGTGGCCACGCTTGCGTTTCGTTAGGCACCGGAGCAGCTGCTCCGAGTGTTTCTTCTCGACGAGATAGTTTTGCCAGCCGACCATTATGTTCGTGTTTGCAGCGAACTTAACGGGCTTATGGTCGGACTCAAAATACGGCTCCAGCTCAGGCACAGGCTCCGGCTCAGGCTCCGGCACAGGCTCCGGCACAGGCTCCAGCACAGGCTCCGGCACAGGCTCCAGCACAGGCTCCGGCACAGGCTCCAGCACAGGCTCCGGCACAGGCTCCGGCACAGACTCCGGCTCCAATTGTGGTTTATGTTTTGGCTCCGTCTCAGGCTCAAATTTATATTCAAGCTCGGGCTGGAATCCGGACCTGGTTTCAGGGTCAATGCAGTACTCCGCACAGTTGGTCGATGCGGTTGACTTGACTGACTCATTCATCGAGTGGAGCTGCGGCACTGATTCCGCCTTGCGCTTCCGGACCGGCACCTGGGGAACCAGCTCCATCTCGTTGCTCATGTCGATCAAGGCGAGCCGCGAGCGGAAGACATCGCGCAGCTCCTTGCCGGCGGTGTGCACGTCGGTGCCCTCCATATTGTACAGCATGCAGTTGTGGAAGATCAGCTCGAAGTCGTCCAGTGCCTCTTGTGCCCGCCAGTAGTAATCATTGTACAGGCGCCGCTTTATGGTGGTCAGATCCATGGGATACCGGACCAATTTGTGATAGTCCGGAATGCAGAGAGCAACCGCGTCCACGGGATATTTGAAGTAACACGATCGTCGATTCTTAAGCAGAAACTTCAGCACGGACTTCAGGCATTCCAGCACGTTGGTGCGCCGGCCACGCCTACCAGGCGGCGGCATCACAGGCGGCTGCACTCTTCCGTTAACCGGCTGAATGTACGTCTCAAGCCGAGGCGGTACCTCCTGCTCCGAGTCCATCTTGCTCAACCTCAAAGGCTTTCAAATTCAAGAAAATCTGAACAGGCAATCAAATGGAAAGCGAATGTCAGATCAGACTACATATGAGCATTTCGTCTCAACTGACATCAAATGCTACGTTAACTAAATTGGAAAAGGTTTTGAATTTATTGTGAATTATTTGTAGAAAATGATCAACTTATTAATAATTTAAATCCTATTAAAAAGTGAATTTGAAAACAATTAAATAAAAAAAAAAATTAGATAAATAAATAATAAAAATAGAATAATTTGCATTATTTAAATTAATATATTAAAAGACTTTTTAAATAACTTAAATCATTTTGCTGAGCCTTGTTCGATAACTCCAAATTATGCAATATTTAATTTAAAAAAAATTAAATATTAGCAAAAAATTAAAATAAGTAAAATATTAAATAAAGATTGATTCTAATTAAGACAAAATTAAAAAGTATTAGAATAGAAAATTATTTATCTTATTTAAAATAAATATGAAGAAGTGAAAAATCCATTTAAAGTTGAGCTCTCAAATAATGATCTGCCTAGAATTTATTTTAATATTAAATTGAAATCTATTAAATATTTTATAAAGAATTGTTTTTATTTTTTTTTATTATTATTTTTATTATTTTTTTAATACATTTGGCCATTTCACATAGACATAATATTAGTTTTTATAAGTACGCAAAAAATAATTATTCATTCAGAAAGTAAATTTTTTAAAATATTTGAGTTTATTTTAATACTTATGTTTAATAATATTCAATATTTTTAAATTTAAATATTTTATAAGGAATTGTTTTTATTTTTATTATTATTATTATTATTTTTTAAATACATTTGGCCATTTCATAGTTTTTATAATTACGAAAAAAATAATTATTCATTCAGAAAGTAAATTTTTAAAAATCTTTGAGTTTATATTAATACTTATTTTTAATTTATTCAATATTTTTAAATTATTTTGTATTTTTTTAAATAAATTTGGGCATTTCTAATAGACAAAATATTAATTTTTATTGTACAAAGATTATTTATTCAGAAATTAAATTTAAAAAAGTTTTCAATTAAGTTTTACAATATTTTAAAGTTATTAAAAGTTTTTAAGTTTAATTTTTGTATAGTAAAAAATTAAACAGTAGAATTCTTAAAATTCTGAATTTGCATTGAATATTTTATTTGAATTGAATATAAATAATATTATTATATTATATAATAATAATATATATAATATTATTATATTATATTACTTTATTTATATTCAATTCATTTAATTTAATAGATCTAACATCCACATGATGCCATTCACTGTAAGGCAATGAGAACCTAGTATTGAAACGGCTACAGCGAAAAATTCCAGATTTACAGTTACGCGAATTAAGGCCCACGAATCGATTCGTTAGGGGTGTTCCACAGTGAAAAATCTCGTGTTTTTATTTCAGTCTCTAATTGGCATGCAAAAGATGTTGTCACTCCAGCCGCTGTTGCTGTCGTTGCTGTTCCAATGGTCAGCAGCCACGTCAGCTCATGATATGTTGCAGGTGCTGCAGGGCGAGGGTGATCTGATCAAGGCTTTGGGAGTCTATGTGGCATCGCTGGAACGTAAGGTGAGGACAACTCGACGGTAAGTGCAGCAGTGAAATTACTCCAAGCGAGCGCTAGATATGTGCATAAATATATACAGATTCTTCTAGAGTCTTAGATGATGCCCTGGCCAGGCGGGAACAGTCGCTGATTGATCCGACAACGTATGTCGCGAACCCTCTGATCGGCCTGTCACTGGTGCGGCGCATGCACATGGATGCGGGCAAGATATTGCAATATCTGAAGCAGGATGTGGACTCAGGTTGAGTTGAACTAGGCCAAGGCTTATTCGTCGCTTAATTGAGACTTAATGCCCAACAGGTGGAGAGAAGATATCGGAATATCAGCTAGATGTCATTACTGAAGCGGATCTTGCCCAGTCCTCGCAGAACTTGCTAAAGCTGCAGCGATTCCATGGCGTGAGTGAGCGCGAACTGGCACAAGGTGTGCTGGGCCGGAAGCAATACGAGTGGGTCTCTAGTCTATAGATTCCAGAGTGGATTCAGTTGAGTGAAGATCTCTCATCTCCATTGCAGCGCCAACCTGACCACCCCCGATTGCGTGACCCTGGCGCAGCATCTGCTCAAGAAGGGGGAGAAGCAGCCGGCCCTCAATTGGCTAGAGTTGGCATTGGAGCGCTATGAAGGCACGCCGGATCGCATCTACGAGCTGCTGCAGATCGATCGCAAAGGCATTTTACGTGACATTGTCGAGATTCATGCTTCCAGGGGTTAGTGAAGTGAATAAACGATGAATGCGACTCGAATTGTTGGTGGATTGAGTGATTTCCTTGCAGAGAACTGGCCAGACGCTCGGGCTGTGCTCGAGCAGATGCTAGAGCTCGCTCCGGACAAACAGCACATATTGAACTTGCTGGAGACCGTGGATCATCATCTCAGGCACTTTCAGATCTGTCGGGGTCACAGCCAGCTGCCGGTGAGCGACTCGCTGCGCTGTCGCTACAATACACAGAGCGCGCCCTTTCTGCGACTCGCCCCCCTCAAGCTCGAGCAGCTGAGCATCGATCCCCATGTGGCGCTCTGTCACCAAGCCATCCATGACGATGAGCTGGCGCAGATCATCGAGCTGAGCAGACCCTATCTGAAACGTGCCCGAGTCGGTCTGGGCAGCGTGAACGCAAAGAGGTTTACCATGGATGCGCCATTCGATTTGAATGCCACACTCCAAGGGCAGACTCTGCGCCGGCGCCTTGAAGATATGTCCGGCTTCGATCTGAGCAACAGCGATAAGCTGGCTGTGATCAACTATGGCATTGGAGGTCACTACTCCATGCACTTTGATTGCTGGTTCAGCAAACACAATGTGAGTCTATGATTCTATGTGGAACTATAGTCAGTGAATGGATAGCTGAGTGACTGATTGAACGCGTGATCGATTGATTGAGACAATATATATTGATATATATTTAGCTGCTGTTTTAGATGACTTTAGTGTCTCACTGACAACCCTAAGTGATTGACTCACAGATTGAATAGCTGCATGAACAAACTATTCAACTTTTAATCGTTACTGACTGATTGATGAACTGATTTATGTCTAGATTGACTGACTGATTCGCTGATTATCTGAGTGTTTGACTGATTAATTCTTAGACAGAGTCACTGAGAAATTGTTAAGTTGATTAAGTGATTGACTAAGCAGCTGATGGAGTCACTGAGTGATTGATACATTGATTGACTGTTTAATCGACTGATTGATGAATTTATGTGTTCATTGATTGACTTATGTGGAGACTGATTGTGTGATTTGTTTGAGTGATTGACTGAGTGAATTGGATTGAAAAGTTGTTTGAAGTACTGACTTAATGATTGATTGACATATTAATTGATTGATTGATTGCCTGATTACTGATAGACCATCTATTAGGCAAATTGATTGACAGAGAGAGGGATTGATTGAGTGATTGACTGAGCAGCTGATAGATTCGCTGAGTGATTGATACATTGATTGGCTGTTTAATCGAGTGATTGATGAATTTATGTGTTCATTGATTGACTTATGTGGAAACTGATTGTGTGATTTGTTTGAGTGATTGACTGAGTGAGTTGGATTGAAAAGTTGTTTTTAATGATTGATTGACATACTAATTGTCAGGTTGACTGATTGATTGATTGCCTGATTACTGATAAATCATCTATTAGGCAAATTGATTGACAGAGAGAGGATTTGATTGAGTGATTGACTGAATGAGTTCTTGAGAGATTGATTGACTGACCAGTTGAGTTACTGATAAAATTATTAATATAGATTGATTGGCCGATTGACTGAACGATTGACAGACTGATTGACTGACTAATTGATAATGATTGATCAATTGATAGTAGTTGCGTATGGATAGACTTAACTATGTATACTGATAGATTGACTGATTGACAAATGAATTTATTCTCTGATTGACTAATATTTTCCAATTGAATTTTAATTAGCTAAAGTAGTACAAGCTAAGCTATTATCTGTAGAATGAGAGATATATAGGGGAAAAGCTTTCACTTTTGTTGTTAGATTAAGTATTTTAAGATTTTATGATTTGATGACTCATCAGAGCTCCATTGTTGGACTGCCTGGTGCTTATATAAGTAAATGCTCCATTTTTGGCAGGCAGCCTATGAGGCTTACAACAGGCGTAATCGCATTGCAACCATTTTGCTGTACGTAAGTAGACGGCTTAAATTGCATATTACGCGGCAGTTGCTTTCTCATGCTTGTTTTTCTCGTCATCTACTCATCCGTTGGCTGGCTGTGCCTTTGTAGCTGACCGATGTGCAACTTGGCGGCATTACTTCCTTTCCCGCTTTGGGCCTGGGCGTGCAGCCAAGCAAAGGCTCGGCCCTGATCTGGCATAATATGAACCACGAGGCCGAGTGCGACCAGCGAACACTGCACGCAGCCTGTCCCGTTTTGCTGGGCCATCGCTGGGGTAAGCTAATTAATGAAGTGCTTGCATACACCAATACGAGGGCCGTTCTAACACTTACCGGCCTAGCACCGCTGACACCTGGCATGAGGCACAACAAAACTTTATTTGCCAACTTGTAGTTCGATTAAATTTTCCCAATCATTTCAATTTCCTGTTTGTAATGACGTCTGCCCAGCTGCTCGAAAAAGATGTTTTCCATAGATTCAACAACTTTAAATTGCCACACATTTTTTGTAAGGGAAATATTTATATATAGAGCGCTGCGAATGACCAAAAAAATCGATAACGAATCAATTCCAAATTTTATTGCGCGGTTTTATGCTCGTTCACAAAGTGAACGTACGTTCCATGTGCTCTGCCCTGATTCCGTATTGCTAAAGTTAAATCTTAAATCCATCCATCCAAATGAAAACCATTCAAGTTAGATACTTGGAATTTCGAATGAAATTTTATATAGAATCATACGAGATGTATCATAAAATATGATATCTTTTTGTTATATAAATAAAGCAACGTTTGTGTATTTCAAATTATGAACACAATCACAAATATAGACAACATTGTCAAATATAAACTATATAGTTGATGAATTATCTAGATTAAAGGGAATATATATGACTATATGACAATTTAGTAATTGTATAACTCTATTTAGATAACTCCTTTATTATTCATATATTCTAAGCTGATCGAGTCAATGTAGAGCAACTGAGCAGACCTAAATTGACTATAAGCTATATAGCATAATCTGGCCAGTCTGCTGGTAGCTGTTAAACAGCCAGCAAGTATTTTAATGAGTGCTTAGGAAACATCACTTAGTCAAAGGCAATTTCCTTCATACTCACCTCGCTCACAGCGCATCGAGTCAGCTGCAATCGTCATTAGAATGAAAGCTTCGAAGCAAAAGCATACAATCCACGTATGCCTTTGTTGGCCATATCTCCCTCTCCCTCCCTCTCTCTCTCTCTCTCTCTCTCTCTCATCTAGTCAATGTCTTCTGTTCTTTGTGCAGTGGCCACCCAATGGGTCAATGTGAATGGACAATGGCACACAAAGCACTGCGAGCGAGGCTCGCCGAATTAAGGAGAGGAAAAACGCAGCTGCTTAAGTTTTGCGATAATTTATTCAATAATTTTCCATTAATTACATTTATGCACTATTTTATAGTATTCGTGTGTCTTCATATGCAATGTGGCATAATGCGACGTATGTATTTACTTAATTATTTTTGGCATCATTTTCCATGCGCCATTTTTTCGTTTTCTTTTTTTTTTCCATTAGAATTTGTATTTCTGAGGGGAAAGGACTTTGAACAACAATTCACGTGATACGTATTTAAATGATATTTGCGGGGTGTGGGGTAGCTCGGTGCCCACAGCGCTTTGATAATATGTTGAGCAGCACGTTGCATATATTATTGTATAAAATTGTAAAAAAAAGAAGTGGAATGAAAACAAGGGAAAAAATTGAATGCTTTAATGAAAACAAACACAGACGCTGCTGGGGAGCCGTTTGGGTTTTCGGGGTTGAGGCTTGAGCGGGAGCGGGAGCGTAAGCGAAACACTTTGCAGTGGGGGAGGCGGGGAAGTCGGCTCAATGGCTGGGTAACACCTGTAGGAATACTTGATTGCCGGCTCTCGCTCAATTCTGATATCACGCACTCCAAGCACACAGCAGCAGCAGCAGCGGCAGCGGCAACGGCAGGGGCAGCATTAGCCACGACGTCGGCCCGAAGACGGTGGCCACGTTGCGTGCCTCATCGTCCAGACCTGCCGGCGGAAATGGGGAATCGGAAATCGGCGTCAGTAATTGGCTTGAGAATTGTGGAGCGTACGAAAATTGTGTGAGCTTACCGCCAATGAAATTGAGACTTTCATCGTTGCTGGCCGAGGCGCCCGGATGTAGCTTGATTTCTGAAACAATCGCAAGGTCAAAGGTTAGACAAGTCGCATGGGGCATTGCGGGCCGATAACGCATACGCACCGTATAGCCGCAGCGTGCCCTCGGCACGGCCCAGCGAGTTTGTGCTGACGCAGTGATAGGTGCCCACATCGGAGGCAGAGAAGGAACGCACCACCAGCAGCATGACACCGCGATAGCCATCGCGCTTTTCCGTGATGCCATACTTGGGCCTGGGTGGCGATTCGTGGTTTAGATTACTTGTGCTTGGGCACGGCGAAAGAGCAACTCACCCATCGAGCAGCATTTCGGGTCCGGGCGAGCCGGACTCCAGGCTGGACGTCGAGATGCTGGCAAACCCGTTCGAAGTGCGTGCGCCCTTCAGCCAGTAGGAGACGGGCGACGGAGATGCCTCCACCTGACACTCGAGCTGCACATCAGAGCCGAGCGGCGTGCCCAGCAGCTGGCTCGGCGCGCGCACCATGGGCGCAACTGCGAAATGACAGAGGCAACATTTGAGGGGCGACTCCCACAGTCACTGAGATAGCCACTTACACTGCACACTGAGCGATACACGCTTACTAACCGCCGGCGGTACATCGTTCGAGGCGATGCACAGGTATGCACCCATCTGGCGTCGCTCCAGGCGCATCAGCCGCAACGAAGAGCCATTGTAGGATTCCACTGCAAATGAGCATTGTGAGCATTGTGATGAAGCTAAAGCTTGTCGAGCGACATCTAGTTGACTCACTCACCTTTCATTAGCTCGCGGCTGCCCGGCTTACGTATGAGTATCATGTCGCCATCTTCACGCCGCCAGGTGACACGCGGTGGCGGATTGCCCGTGGCCTTGCACGTCAGTGTCGCATCCTCGCCCTCCTGCACGGCCAGATCTGCCGACGAGTCCTCGCTATTAATGTCCGGCGGCACTGCGAGCGAGCAATATTACAATGTATGATTATGAATCTATATACATATATATATAAATTGAGCTACGTACCTTGCACATCAATGCAGCCCACTTGCTTCTTCATGGGACTCGTGTTTATCTGGCACATATAACAGCCACGATCGCTCTCCCTTAGCTTGCTGATCTTCAGCTTCCAGCTAGTTGTGCGAAACAAAATGTGGAAACAGGCAGTATTGAGAGATGTTCTGATATTTTACGAGAGGACTATAGCAAAGATTGATCTTGCAATCTTTATTCTACAATAATTATTTAGTTAAAATATTAAAAATTAATATCGTATATCTTTATGAGTTCCTTAAGGTTGCCTAAGTAAACTGAGATTGCGACTGCTTGAAAGACTTAGGAAATCTTAGCTAAATTGTCAATGCGTTAGCTATGGGAACTTCGAGTTCGGCATTCCACATTTATTCTACAATAATAATTAAGGTAAAGTATCAAAACTTTATATCGAGTTCCTTAAGGTTGCCTAAGTAGGGAATCCTATCTAAATTGACAATGCGTTAGTCATGGCAACTTCGAGTTCGGCATGCCACATTCTACAGTTAGATTATCTATTCCATTGAGAAGATCTTGCGCCACTACAAGTTAGGGTTCGACATTTCCTAGTTAGACTAGCTAAGATCTTTTGGATTTGGAATTTTAATGTTTTTTCCCAGCTGCTTTGTAGTGAAGAAGCTGAATTGATGGAATATAACTGCTTTCAGTAGGAATACAGCAGAGTTCTATATTGAATAAGCTATAAATGAGCTCAAAAGCAAATGTTTTATTTAATATTGAAGTAACACAATTCATATATGTGCACAAAGTTCCTTTGCCTTTTCCAGAAACGCACTTTTAATTACTTTCACACATGCAGCCAAGTTTGGCTATATTCACGCCGTTAATAAATTCTCGAGTTTTCGAGTTTCACCTTTAAGTAATCAATATATAATAGTTAAGCTCTTGGGATAGTTGGCTTTTATATCGAAGTTCGAAACTACAACTTTTTTAAGCGGCCCATCTCTGTGCATTCAAGGGAGCAGTATTAAACATTGACCAACTTTTCGACTGCTGCGCACACCTGGTAAGGTTCAATCTATGCACTTGCCCCTTAAATTGATAGAATGAAGAACGTGTTTAGGAGCAAAAGGCTTGGTCTACGGCAGCTCAGGCCATATTAAATATTAATTTGAATTGAATTGGAAATTCATGATGAATAAGAGAGGAATTCATTACTTGTATTGACTATACACTTCACTTACGTGTGCATATCCTGATGCATTACGCTGATCCGAGCATTATGGGTGACGACACGTCCTTGGAGAGCCAATACCGTTTGATCGGAGGCACGCAGCCAGCCAACCTAGCAGAAAGTACGATCAAAAGCAATTAGATGTTGAGCACCTGGCGGCTAAGCTAGCTGAAGAATTGTTGACCTACTTTATTCTTGCCCAGATTGCGCACGGAGCAGGCCAGAACGGCCTCACGACCAGCCGGATACGTGACATTGTTGATGAAGCCAATAAACTCCGGATCGGGATCCAGCTGTGAGTTTAACTCTGTGCACAGCACGTGGCATTAAATTGAATTAGAATTTGATGCTGGGGCCAATGGGGCAATTGAATGCTTGCCCCACCATCTCTCTCTCTCACTCGCTCTCCCTCTCATTCTCTACTTACCATGATGCTGATGCTGATTCTGTGGATTGCCATTGGCGCATTTGGCGGCCATTATCAAAATGACAAAGAGCAGGCCTAAATGGCTCTTCATTTTGTTCACGTTGTTGTTGCTCCTCCTGGTGTTGTTGCTGCTGCTGCTGCTGCGGCTTGTTTTTGTGCTTTGCAGCTGACGTTTGTTATTCGCAGCAGCTGTTGCTCGATTCGCTGTTGACGCCGTTCCTCTTCTGCTTGTTGTTGCTGTTGTTGTTGCTGCTTTTGTTATTTTATGTGTATTTTTTGTAGCGAACGCCACAAATTCTATTTGCATTTGAATTTCTATTTCTATTGCTATTTGCCGCATGCGTTGTTTGTGCAAATTGCGCAAGGGGCTTTGATTTCACTGCATCTGCATCATTCCCAAGTGCTGTTGACATCTGCAAGCAAATACCAAAAAAAAAAAAATAAAAATAAATAACAAAATGGCAGCAGCATAAAACACCCAAAATAAAACATCCCAAATTTCCAAACCAAAATTTATTTCTCCAAAACAACAACTGCAATCGAGTTTAGTTTAAGTGCTGCAGCATCAGCATCAGCAGCAGCAGCAAAGCTGCAACAATAGCAATCAAGTGCTTGGTAGCTGGTTGGTTGCTTGTTTGTGCAGCTCACTGGGGCGTGTTTGGGGGACTGTGGCGCTGTTAACTTGATTATGTGCGGCGCACAGTTTAACAATGTTATGTTGCCGGCTTTTAGGCGCCGTCAATATGGCCCACAGTCCAGTCCGCTGGCCTGCTGGCCTGCTGGCGCTGCTATCTTCTTTAGCCGGCGCTCAAAGTGAACGCAAATGCAATTTTGAACACAAACACAAATTTATGGTACGGCCATGCTGCCACGCCCCTGTCACGCCCATCCACCCAGCAATAAAAAACTCTGTCGACGAGCTGAAAAATAAAATAAAACAGCAACAAAATAAGCGCCCGAGCTGTGAGCGTTGGCAAAAGCCAAAGGTGCAAAATATGAATGTAAATATTAAAAAAGTTTCAAGACGCACAAACTAACGAGATGTACGCTCATTTGCCCAGCTTCCACCAGGCAACACCAGCCAACACCAGGCAACACCAGGCAACACCACAGACCATCTTCCATCGTATGACTGCACTTAGGTGCATCTGTAATTTAATTTCTGTGTGAAATTGAGCGCTGGGCTAATACTGAATTTGCACTAAACCAGTTAGCAAGCTCGGCCGAAGTCAAAGTGCATTCAAGTCGGGGGCGCGGTGGCCGGGCCAAGGGCAAACTTTTGACGAGGTGTCATTGCGATGCCACGGGGCTAAAATGCGCGAAATGCCAGCGCTGGATGCCATGCCAAGGAAGGCAACTTTCTAGCGGCGGAAATGCGATTCGCTTATTGAATTACCTTTTGGCTGCACAGAGTAGCGACAGTGCAGCTGCCAGCAACAGCTACAGCATTCGCTACAGCGCCAGCTCCACAGCACTGCATAGAGCACACCGCGATTGATTAAATAATATTGTTCGCCTACTCACATAATTGAATTACTGAACAAAGCACTGGCAAGCTTTGTCATCGATTGGAAAAGCAATGCATCCCTTAGAAGCACTGACCAGAGGAGAACTAAATTCAAATGAACAAACAACTCTTTTTCTTTCTATACCCAGTGAACCCAGCGAAAATTGAAAAATTGGGGTATAATGATTTTGTTAAAAGTATGTAACAGGCAGAAGGCGGCGTGGCAGGCCCCACTCGTAAACATTTGTTGCCAGCAACATGCATCACCCACACGTAAACATTTGTTGCCAGCAACATGCATCGCCCGAATGTTGCAAACATTCAATAGACACACATTACCTTAAGACTAAAACTTAAGGTAATATTCAATAAAGCAAGTTGTCATAATCCAACTCCGACTTTGTCTTTTCAATTATATTAGCGTTGTCATTAGCATATATCACGACATTTATGCGACTCATAACACATATTCAATTATATATTTATCAAAGGGTTTCACAATAAAAATTTATTCAAAGAGCTGATGATGATTCACAGGTTTATTGACAAAGGAAAGGTTGCATCAAGTACACAGAAAATCTAGTTTAGTTGTTATATGACAACCTCTTAAGTATCTTATGTTATGCAGAGGGTTAGAGAGCTACGAAGTAGCTGTTGTACGGATTGTTGCTCCGAAGAGCGAGGCCTTTGATTCAAATAATTCTTACATGAAATGTACACAAATGAATAATGTGCATATTTAATGATTTAGATTATAAATAAATGCATATGTGTAAATAATTTTACTTAATTTTATGAAAGCTTTGCGTTGCTGTCCATAGAGCACTTAAGTGGATAAGCTACTTTTAAACAATAAAGCAAAAAAATAAAATAAAAACAAAATGTTGCTTGCAGCTCATCCATAAAGTTTTATAGTGAATAAATACATATATTTATATATGTATATATGTGAGAGAACATTTAATTTTTCATTGTGGCACATGGTCGGAGGCAATGCAATTTATGAGCGAGCTAAATTTTTGTGAAAATGCCAGCGGAATTAAAACTTGAAATGAAATTTCAACTCGTCAACTTAAACAATTGTGTGTTTGGTTCTACGGCTACTATTTCGGCGCTTTTGCTGCTGTCAGGAAAAACAAATTTGCATCCGCACTCAAGAAATGGGAATATTTAAGAATGGGCCCCGAAAAATGTGCCACACAGCGCGAACATAAATAAATTTGCCGTGTAAACAGAAAATATGGCAAAAAAAAGGAAGCAAAAAAAAGAAGCAAAAAATGAAAAGAAAAAGTGCGGCAAACAAATGAAAAGTAGAAAGTAGAAACTGCAAATCAGCGCAGTTGCAGCTGCAAGGTATGCCAACAGCTGCCCAAAAGAAAGAGGGTGGCGTGGAGAGACAGAGAGAGAGAAAGAGAGAGGTGTAGGTGTAGGTGAGACAGCAGCAGTGTGAGCCAGCGTTGTAGCAAAGTGGCAGCTGAGCCGGCGGCAACAAAAAGAGCAAAGGCGAACAAACACAGTGCCAAATCCTTTTGAAGTTGCACAGTGGGCAAAAACAACAGCAAACTGAGCAGCAACAACAACAGCAACAAACGAAAAGAGGGCCAGGCTCGGGCAAACACTTGAGCGACAAGCGTCAGCTGAACTTGTTCGCTGACAGCTGAGCCCGGTTCTGCGCCCAGCCAATGGAAAATGTCTTAAATGCCTATGCCTTGCGCTATGAGGCGCGCATAGAGAGGCGGGGCTGCTGCGTTGCTAGCTAACGGTAAACGACGAATGGCAAATGACAAATGGCAAATGGGAAACGGTAAACAGTAAATGACCGACGCTCCTAAGCGACAAAGCGATTTGACTTAAAAGTGCTGAGCACTGGCTCGGACACGAGAGCCGCGAGCGTGGGCGCGTCAGCTGAACTGAGCTGCTGTCACAGCGACAGCAGCCATGTCAGCAAATAAGCAGCCGGCCAGGCCTTAAAAGATCAGGCTTAAGCTCATTTATTTAAATTAAAGCAAACACTGCAGGGCTAAAAAGCCAAAGTCAAGTTCCGAAAGGGACTGCTGGGCGGGATCTCACACAAACCCACAAAGTCACAGCGGAGTGCATGCAACTGTGCGTGTGTGTGTGAGTGCGTGTGTGTGTGAGTGCATGTGTGTGTGTGTGTGTGCGTATGAGTTTTGTATGTGCCTGCAAGGCGTCATTGCAGCTAGCCTGCGTGTGTGCCTCTCTCTCTCTCTCTCTCTCTCTCTCTCTCTCTGTGTGTGCGTCTGGCATAGAAGTTTGGTAACATTTCCGATTGCTAACGCTGGCTTTAGTCGCATTTCTGGCATTGTCCTTTGTCCTTTGGCTGTCAGCCCAGCCGTCTGGCAGCCCAACCATCTGCCTGACTGCCTCACTGTCATTTGTCCACTACACAAACAGGGCAAATTGTTTGCAATAATGCGCGTACCCAGTGGGCGGCATGCTCCGCCCATCAACGCCCCCGATTCGCCTCCGGCCGCGCCCATTAACACATACACCGGGCATTGAGATGACAGCGAATGCTCGCTGCAGGTATCTCACCTGCCATTCCCCCAAATGTTGTGCTGGCCATTGGCGATAATGAATTTCGTTGGCAATTGCAAGGCGACAACAACAGCCGCAACAACACTAACGACACTAACGACAACAACAACAACAACAACAAAAAGCACTGACAAGTGCGATAAATAACGCTGCAAAGTTTAAGCAGAAAATCACAAAATGAAAATGTTAATTGTTTGGCTCACTTTTTGTATTGCTTTGTTTGCGCCGTATACCCTGGAAAATGTTGTGCAAGAGTATATGCACTTTGTGAGAGAATACAAATACAAGTTATTATCTCTATATTATATCTAAATTAATGTTCTTAATTAACCATTTCAATAAATGTTGCTTCGATCTTAAAACCAAATCCAATATCTTTATCCCAAACAAATCTCATCAATGTACTTAATTATGTTAACAATTTCTTTTTTTGTTAAGATATTCGCTTTCGTATTTATTTATTTATTTATTTTTATTTAATTTTAGTTATTTAAATTATTTATTTATTTAAAAGATTTACTTCATTGAAGCATCTATACATATTTTTTTTTAATTAACAATTTCTTTTTTTTTTTTAAGATATTCGCTTTCGTATTTATTTATTTATTTATTTATTTTTTTATTTAATTTTAGTTATTTAAATTATTTATTTATTTAAAAGATTTACTTCATTGAAGCATCTATACATATATTTTTTTAATTAACAATTTTGTTTTTTTTTAAGATATTCGCTTTCGTATTTATTTATTTTTTTTTTATTAAATTTTAGTTATTTAAATTATTTATTTATTTAAAAGATTTACTTCATTGAAGCATCTATACATATTTTTTTTAATTTCTTAAAAAAAAAAAATGTATTTAAAATTTTTCCATTTCACAAATTGTAAAATTTTTATAGGAATTTTAGTTTTATTACGTTTTGTTTTTTAATAAATTAACCTTTATAATTTATGTGTATATATTCTTTATTTCTTGTTCGAGGCATATACAAAATTAAATAAAAATATATATAGGTTAAGGTTTTGCTATATCTGCGCTATAGAGTCACAGACAAAAAGCTGCACAAATAAAATAATAAATAAAATAAATAAAAATAATAAAATGAATATACATCGCATCGATATTCACACTGTCGTCTGCTTATCACAGGGTATCAAATCGTTGCACACTTTATGCCAATTTTGTTTGTTTGATTTTTTATTTGTTTTTTTTTTTCTATTTTTGTTTTTTTTTTTTGTTTTTTTTTTTTTTGCATGCAGAAAAGTTTTGCAGTATTGCTCAATGAGATTTTTTATTGCAGTCGGCGAAAGTTTTTATGTGGCGCCATTAGTAGCCAATTATTGGCGACTTTTTACGCCCGAACGCTCGAAGCTTAGAGCTCTGGCTGACAGAATGAACTTACAGCATGGCAGGCTGGTTGGCAGCTTGGCAGGCGGGCTGCCTGGCAAGCCAATTTATATTCTCTGTCAGCAGCTGCAAACTATTTGACTGTCTGCATTAAAAAGTTCAATAATTAGCTACTAATAACTCAATTTGCGATGCGAGCTAAGAGGGAGCTGCTCTAATTAAAACCGCTGTCAGAGCGCAGAGAATGTCGCGCAAAAGAGTGAAACGTTGCATTTTAGCTAAATTAAACATTGGCGCCTTGGTTTTAATTGATTGTGCACAAACTGAAAGGCAGACATGACGGAATAAGACGGCCGACTGGCTGAGTGACTGGCTGTGAGACGGGGAGAGAGATGTAAATAAACAATTTAACTAAATGCGCCGCAAAGTAGGCAACGCCGCTGCTGTCGCTGCTGCCACAAATCCTTGAGCATTAGACGTGGCATAGAAATGATGCTTTCAAAGTGTAAATGTAAACACAGCTCTGGAACAAAAGGCCGGCAAGGAGTCGAGCGCGAACAATGCGTAGTGCGAAATGAATAGCAATGCGAATAGGTGCGGGCATGAGTGGGTGGGTGTGGATGTGGGTGTGGGTGTGGCCCTTGAAGCTGTTAGCATTGCTGTTGGTGGTTGTTAGCTGGCGGCTGCTGCACGAGTGCATGAATGAATAGCGATGGCTATGATTGTAGGTTTGGTTTTCACGGCTGCCGACCCCGGTTGCCCCCGTGGCAACAGCAGCAATAACAATGGGAGAGGCACACAGTGTGCCGGCACAATTGTGATAATTGCCGTTGTCTCACACCTTTGGCCAACGGCAGCGGGTCGTGAAATGATGACAAGCAAAAGCTCTTCCGCTGCCTGTTTGTCTGCCACTCGTAGGCATAACAAATAAACGGGTGCCCCGTTGCCCCCGCTATTTATTTTATAATTTCATTGTTTACATTTATGTTTTAACTTCCACACACACACACAAACACACACACACACACAGACACATGTGCAAAGAATCGTGCATAAGCCTCAGCATCATGTGTGCGCCTCCTCTATGCATGCGGCACAAGTTTCTCAGGCTCCTTGCTGCTCGTCGTCATTTTCTCTCTAGGCGAATTTTCTTTCGTTTTGGCGCTTTCTCAACTTTTTTCGCGCACAATTTGCATGCGAATTTGCCGCTGTCTGTTCGCCCCAAAACTTTGCCCGCTCGTCCTGCACAGCTGTCTGTCCCTGCCGTTCGTCCGACCATTTGCCGTCCTCCGGCTTCATGCGCGTGCCTTTTACTGCACGACTGCCACTTGGCAGTTGGCTGTCGCTCCTCGACCCTCTCAGCGCTCGACCCAGTGTCAGCTGTAGCCCCAAACTCTGCGTGGCCTGGCTGCCTGGCTGCCTGGCTGCGTGGCTGCCTGGTCTCGTGCAGTTTTTCTTTCATTTTTTATGCGCCGTTAACAACTTTTGCTCGGTTTACTTTTTCCGTGTCGAGCGGCGACGCCGGCGCTGCTTCTTTCAAACTTTAATTGTTGTTGCATGTCCTTTAGCGCACTCCTCGACGGCATCGTCGTCGTCCCTCTCGCTCCCTCTGCCTCTCCCTCTCCCTCTCCCTCTCTCGCTCTTGCACATCCCCCCCATCATCATCATCGGTGTTCTCATAGCTGTTACTTTTGTTGTTGCCCTTGTTGTTGTTTTTCTGGCGTAAATTGTACGCCTCACGTTTTTACGCCTGCAGCCAAAGGACACACATCTGCATATGTGTGAAAGTGTCCGTTTGTGTGTGTGTGTGCCACACTGTAAGTGTGCACGTGTGTATGTCTGTGGCGACGGAAGTGTGAAACTGAAATTGAGCAACTAAAGGACCAAAAGACTCTGCAGCTTGCCTACTTTCTACAGCTAAACACTGGTACGCAATACTAATTTGGTTATATTTCAAAAATAAATATCAATTAAGAAAATATAAAGAAATTTATTTTACTAAAAGAAAATGTGGAGATATGTAACGTTAAATATTTTAATAAAAATATATTATTCATATAATAATATATTCATAATTTTAACAGTTTTCATCCTCTTATTAATAATTTTTAACATTTTAAAATGTTTAGAAATGTAAATATAATATTTAGCAAAGTTAAAAATAGCTATGAAGCCTTTATAAAATATATTAAAATATTATATCAAATCGTATATAATTCCCAACCCAAAATAGAAATAAATTGCTGCAGTTTCAACTAAAGAATTCGATTAACTGAATTTTCTCTAAATAGAAGCTAATATTTATAAATGTTTTCTATATATTTATATATATTATAATCCTTTTAGTTACAAGCTACTATTCAAAATTATTAAAAAAATAAATTAATTAAAAAATTAAATATTTTGATGACAAAGTCTAAAACAAAAATACAATTTTAATTAATTGTTATTTTATTTGCTATTGTTTTTTTTTTATTTTTTATATATTTTTTATTTTATTTTTTTTTTATTTTAAATATTTTGTACTTTTGTGTAGGTTTCATGTTTATATAATTTTAATTTTCTTAAGTTTGACTCAAGAATTGTCAGCATATTAATAAATAAAAATAATAAATAAATTTTTTTATTTATTTTTATTTAAAAAAAAAAAAAAAAAAAAAAAAAAAAAAAAAAAAAAAAAAAAAAAAAAAAAAAAAAAAAAAACCCCCCCCAAAAACCCCCCTTTTTTATTTTTTTTTTTTTTTTTTCCCCCCTATTACTTCCAAAAATAAATTTCAATACAAAAACCATCAAACCCCTTAAAAAATAAATAAATAATTATTTTTCTCTAAGGCAAATATTTACGTCAAATTTATATTTAAAAATAAATTAATCACATATATATATATTATATATGGAAATATGCATATATATTGATTCATAATAGTTTCACATGTGTTGCCGCACTGTGCATGGCTTGTGCATTTGTGTTCATTGCCAACGTCTGTTACTGTTAAATGTGCGTGCGTGTAAGTATCTGTGCGAGTGTGTGCGTGTGCGTGTGTGTGTTTGTGTGCATGTGCTCGACTTTATTTGGTTTTGCGTAGCACTTGGCATTTATTTGCCCACACCGGGACATGAGGATGCCGCCACCAAGCCCCGCTCCCAGCAAAAGTAGCAAAAAAAAAAAAAAAAAAACTTCGTTTGTCGTTTCGTTATTTTTTTTTTTCCGAGAAAAAAGTTGGTTTCGAAATAGCTTTAGGGAGTTTGTAAAACGCATTGTGCTGAACGCTTTTAGCAATAGCCCCATTGAACTGGGCACGCGTGTTTGAGCTGTCTTCTTCAATATTTTTATTTTCTTTTCTTTTTTTTTTCTTATCTGTTGTAGTAGGTCGTTGCGATAAGATAACCCATATGGCTGGATAAAAGGCTCCATTTGTTTGACATGAGTTATCTAATAGTCGTGATTGCTCAATCAATTCGCAAATATCATTATAATTGAAAGACACTCGTAAAGGATGATTGAGATCAGAGTGTTTTTCTATTAGTACGCACACCCGACAGAATTATGGCATGTTGTCAATGAACTCTCTGACTCTCTGGCTTTCAATTGAAAAACGTCTGGATGCTGTTTCGGATTCAAAGGAAAGTCCCTTTGCGTGGGAGCCAGATTGTTTGTGGCTTTAATGGTTGAAAAATTCTTAACAATTGCTGGATTGTAATTGCCGCTGCTTGCTGCATTCGTTACCATAATTGCTGTTGGCTTAATTTCAACTGTCGACTTCCGGACCGGCAACTTCAACTGCTTCTACAGCTGCCGTTGTTGTAGGCAGCTTCAGACAAGCCGGCGACGGCGACGGCGGCGACGACGACGACAACAACAGAACCCATTTGACTTACAATCTTGTGAATGTTACATGTGTGTGCGGCTGCATATGTCTACGTATGTGTGTGTGTGCATCTTGCTCATTTGGTTGGCTTTCTTGGACAGCAGCAGAGCTCTGGCTGCTTGTCTGCAAATGAACTTGCTTTCAACTGTGCTTGCTTCTGTTATTTTTATTGTTGGCTTCTTCTGGTCGACTCCGAGTGTGGGCCTTGTCATTTGGTCTTATTGCCTTCAACTTCATGTGTGGTTCTGTCTGGATTGCTTTCCCCCTGTCTCTCGTTGTCTTAAAACCGCGCGCCTGTTCATCCGACTGCATCTTGCACCTTGCATTCACATTCAACGCTCATCAACGCCACATTTACTCTACACTCGTCTCACTCTGCAGCGCTTGGTCCTTGGTCCTTGTCCATTACCTTCTCTCTCTCTCTCGCTCGCTCTCCAAGTAAGCATTACAGCTGCGCATTTGCCTGCTCGCTTGAGCAGCAATTCAACTGTGCATTGGTCACAGCCAGCCAGCGCTGCCGGCGCCACCCGACTGCTCATATTACCATAGCTCACCTCAGCCACCAGCAGCACCCCGCCAGGCTCGCTGCAACTGCCTTCTGCATCCTTTTTGCATAAATGACTGCGCCTGTATATTTGGCATGACTCTTGAATTAATTTTGCAACATTTTAAATTGAGCGCAATTAATTGCAAAAATGTTTTATTTTTACCCACTTGCGCTCGTTTTACCACTCACGTTCACCCACACATTGAGGGTGTGTATGTGTGTGTGTGTGTGTGTGTGTGATTGCGAGTGTGTTTGGGGTTTTTGAATGGGCTGCTGTGCATTTTGTGTAGTCGCATTCGCTGCTGTTGTTGTTGATGCTGTTGCTTTTTGTGTGCAAGTGCGAACACGCGCATTCAAGCATATGGACGACGGCCCGGCCAAACACTATATGCATGCATACATTCACACTCACACACACACACACACATGCATACATACAAATAAATTTGCATGTGTGCGCCGTTGCTTTTTGTGCCCCCATCGTTTGGACGTGTTGGCTTTTTGCATTTCTTTTCTCTTTTATGCATTGCTTTTATCGCGCTTTCCATGCGTCTCACATACATGCACGTTCACATATTCCTCACCCTTTCACACACACACACACACTTGCAGTACGCATCGCCTAAAAGTATGCAGCATGCATTGAAAGCCTTTTTACATGACACTACCCCTCACTCGGCTGCTGAGCCCGTTTTTTGTGCTCAGTGCATGTCGCCATTTCTGTTATTGTTTTTGTTGTTCGTTCAGTTGTTGTAGTTGCTGCTATTGTTGTTGTTGTTGTTGCCGACGCTGCTGCTGCTGCTGCTGCTGCTATTGCTGTTAATTTTTGGGACGCTTCTGTTGCATTTTTGCCATTTTGTTGCCTAGCGCATTTCATTTTGGTCTCACTTTACATCCGCCTCTGCCCCACGCTGCCCCGCTCTGCTCCACTCTGCTCCACTGTGTGTGCGCTGGCGTACAGTGTCGCTTATTTATATCCAATTGTTCATTTGTCTTTGGTTTATGTTACGCATACGTCATGTTTGCCCATATTTTATATTTTCATATATATACACATGCATTATAGTTGCACGCTTCGCTTCAGCAACAGCCGAATGTACTACGTCTCTCTGCGTGTGTGTGTGTGTGTGCTTGTATATCTGGGTCTTACAATCAAAGTGGTGGACCACAAATGTAAAATATTTTTCGTTATATTTATGCGTGTTTTCAGTTTTCCTTTATAAATTAAATGTGTCAGCCTTTTGCAAGGAATTCCATATCGAAATGCATTTCGGCTTTCGCCAGGCTCGCAAATATATTTAAATATAAGCAAATGGATTAAAAATTGTATACGCAAGTATTGCGTGTTTTTATTATATTTTATTATATATACAAATAGCGCAGTCGCAAATTCCTGTCATTAAAACGTTGTTCAAACTCGGTTCGGCATTATTTATGGTTATCTCTCTTAATAACCAATAAATTAGTTAATTAAGCCCTTGACACAAAGTGAACTAGCAAATATTTGTGGCAAAGACGAATGAAGAATTAAATTGGTTTATTTTATTTATTTATTTTTGAAAATTTCAATATTTCCATAATAAATTCAATTCCGATGCGAACACGTACATGTTCAATTCATATGTATGCATGTGTATTTACTTAGTTCCACTGTCAGATATTTGTCAAAAAAACACTGACAGCTGTACGTATCTATCGCATCTGTCAATCCGTACGCTCGATGCTTAACTCTATAGGGTATATTCGCTTCGCTCCGCTTCGGTTCGTAAATCTCGTTACACATGCATACAATTTTGCACTTACGCTTCAGTATAAAGTGAGGCAACAACAACAACCGAGCCAAACCAACAATGAAATAAAATAACAAAATCAATGTAATTTTTCTTTTCAGTATGCAATTTTTTATTTTTGTTAGTTGAATGGGTCTAATATTTCGTTTTCGTATATGCGAAGCTTGATTTTTTAGTTTGTTTATGGGCTGTGCTGCTGTATATATGTATGAGAATATACATATATATATATATATATATGTATTTATTTGAATTTTGTATTTGGCTGTTACTCGTGCTGCAGCAAAAATGGCAATAATAAATACAGCAACAACAACAAAATCAGCAATGACAACAAATTTGTCTTGCAAAAAGTTTTATTTTGTTTGCTTGCGCTTTTCACATTTTCTTATTGTAGCTGATAAACTTCCTACTTCGTGCCCCAATCTGCAGCAAAAGGCCATGTCCAAGTGTCTATGACTGTTTATGGCCCGTCAGTCAGCTCTGTCAGTCTGTCAGTCCGTCACGCTGTCCGTCCGTCTTCACGTGTCTGTGTGTGTCCGTCTGTTTGCGTTTGCCTGTCGACATGTTTTCGTTTTTTATTATTCAGTAAATCAAATCAGTTTCCTAACAACTCAATCCAAACACTAGCAGCACGCTTCATGGACATGGTCCGAACACCTCGCTTCTCGCCTCACGCTCCATCCCTAGTCTTCACTCCCGCACTGTGCTGGACTCGACTAAACTTGCTCGCAGGACAGTTAGCATGCTCCCGCTTCTGGGCATTGCCTCATCTTGCTTCTTTTTTTTTTCCTCATACACTCACTTAGTCAGCTGCAGCATATATCTGCGATATCTTTCTGTCCGCCAGCCTCGGCCTGTCACAGCCATGGCTCTTGTTGTTGTAGATGTTGTTGCTATCTGTTGGATGTTGTTGCTGTTGCTGTTGCTGCTGCTGTCGCTGTTGTTATTTTTACAGTTAAGTCAATATACAGCCGTCAAAAGCAACACTTGATACTTTTGTGTGCTACTTGGGTTGCCCAAGCCCGATTTCCTTACCGACCTTCTGCACAGCAACTCGACTCTTTGATGACTGTCACAGTTATTGCGACTTTTTCTTCATTTTGTTTGCGAAAGTTCTCTGAACACAGACATGAACTTGGCAATAGAGCAGCATAACAAATTTATGGTCATATGAACAAAAAAAGATGCAAACAACTAAGTACACACACACACACACACACACACACATACTCACTCACATCAGCACACATTCTCAGATAAGAAGCAGTGGTTAGGCAAAGGGTGACCATAATCGACTTATGTGCATAAGCCGTCGCCCAAAAAGCTTGAACTATCAACCTAAAAAGTTAGTGAACTCCTGGTTCTGCTAAGCGCCAACAAGATGCCATATCAGACCGGATTGCCAGCCAGATAGTCAGTCCACCAGGCAGTCAGTCAGTCGGTCCTATGTCCCACATGATGTGGCTTTGATGATACAGTTTCCATTTTTTCTTGCTCTGCATTAAGCTGCAGTTACTGCAATGTAAATATCATGACTGGAATTCGTGGTAAGCCGATTGCTATCAATCAACGTAAGTCATAAAGGTGCGCATGCAGAACTCCAATAACAAATGTAGACCATTTATTCAACGCTAACTGAGAAAACTTTCGCACGATTTAAGCTGCCTTTAAGACCAATCTATTTACAGAAGAGCAGCTCGAAATGTGGCCAAATTGAAAAGTTAAATGGAAAATGAAATATTTCTTCTTATTGTGCGCTGTGGTGTCAAAAATCATTTTTAATTAAGTGAAACACATCTCTTTGTCAATTTTAAACTTCATTAAGCTGGAGATTTTTTAATTTAACACCTAATAAAACTCGATACGAGATTCGAGACTTTAATATAAAATCACGCACGACTATTGATTCTTTATTTGCAAGCAAAGCGAAATGAAAGTCTGGTTTGTTAGCATTGTTCATTGTTGGTCAAAGTAGTTTAGCCTTTTCTAAGCTTCATTAGCTAAACAAGAATCAATCGAACAGAAAAGGATTGTCGATGAATGAGATTGCCTACAAATTCCATGAGCTGGGTAGTGGTAGTTGTCCATATCAATTCAGCATTTCGTGAGTTTTTTTCTTAACAATAATTCGATTATTTTCTCAATTATATTATCCTCTGACGACATTCACATTCGACAGCCCACTTATGTCCATATTGATTAATTGCAAGGTTATACATTTTCAACGTGGCATTTGATTTCGCAAACACTAGTGCAAAGATGTTAATGACTGGCAAGGTCTTTTGCCAAAAACAATTTCCCGACAATCTCTGCGTCGACGATCCACATTGAAGTAGCTAAGGCACGTAGCTGCCGTCCAGCTGAATGGCATTTCGTCCTACACCTATCCTTGCTGCCGTTCGCTTGGGTATTGTTCTGCCGGCAACCTTTTTTTACGATTTACGTGCCGTTTCCTCAGGCTGTGGTGGCCGGGGCCACTCTCGGCTGTCCGTGGCTCATGCATGGCTTTTAATAATGCTCATATTTTTATGGCTCCCCCTGACGACGCGACGGATGGAACGTGTAGTCGAGGACGTCATCACATTTCGTGTGATTTTCTTCCATTTTTTATTTCTTGCTCTTTTTTTTTTTTTGAATTTTTGTTTTCATTTGCAGTTTTATTTTTGTTGTCGAGTTGTTTGCAACTTTTGTTGCTTAAATTAACAAGTTCATCCTACCAGAACACGTATGGCCCAATAGCAAATATTGATGTTTGTTCTGTTTAACCTAAATCCACTTTAATTGAACACGCCAAAGCCGCGAGACATTTTCAGTTATTAATGCAATGCAATTTTAATTATCAAATGCGCATTTCTGTTCCCATTTAAAGTCATGGCCGATTTGCCAGCCATTGGCAATGCAAAAAAATTCCACAAAACCAGCAACAAAACTCTTTAAAACACATTTGCCGGCTATGTGAATGCTCTTTCTTATGCAGAGCTGAGCTCTGTCAGACTTTTGCATAACAATTTATTAAAATTAATTCATATATTATTATATTTACTGTAGCTGTTATATAAATTGAATATATATATATTTCTTTTATTTATTTTTGTTAAATAATTAACATCATTCTTTAAGCTAATGTCTAAACCAAAACATAACAAAATGTTTGCTCTCTAATTCTATTGTTTCCACGAAAAAAAAAAAATATCTAACCTCATGCAAATGTTTATTATTATTACATCATTGAATTAACAAAGTTGTCAAAATATTTGAATTTAATTTGTTGTAATTGATATGAATAATTGCTAATGAAGTGATTGGATGTTTTGTTGTTTCAAACAAAATTTAAGTAAAATATGATTTTGACATTTCTATTGCATATTGGATAATGAAATTGAAATTTGAGACTGGATGTTGAAAAAATTGTAAATAATTTCTTTGTTTCCATTGTACATGAATTTATGCTATGAGCAAACACTTTATTCAAATCGTCTGACCCTATGCGATGTCTTCCTAGGGTATCTATGCAGCCACATTTAACAAATAAATTTTGTTGTTTCTAGTTATTGTCGACATTGTTATTCATGGCTTTGTGTGCTTGGTGTGGATGTTTGCATGTGTGCACATGCCTTGGGCCTGTGTGTTGTAATTCAATTTGATTAAACAAACTTTGTGTTGATCAGCTCAGTTGAGTGGAGTTCAGTTGATTATTTCAGCAGCGCCGCATCAGCGCATTACCTGCCAGGCTCATTTGCTGTTATGCTGCATATTTAATGCAACAAATTTTTATTATCCTTATGCGCTCGTGTACATATATATATATATATATATGTGTGTGTGTGAGTGTGTGCGCGCACAAACAAAGCCAAGAAAGTTTAAATAAACTTTTAACTTGAAGGCATCAGCGCAAGTTCGGTTCGAATGTCAAGCATCAGACAGCAGGCAGCAGGCAGCAGGAGGCGGGCGTTGGTTGGTGTTCTGTGTAAGGTGGGCGGCAAGCAGCAGCAGCAGCAGCGTCAGCAGCACCATCAGCAACAGCATCAGCATCCATCTAGGGAGTTGTCAGTGTCGCTTCGTTTCCGTTCCGTCCTATGCTCAGCTTGGCCCCTACTTGCCCTGTGTCGTCCTGCAGCGCCATGCCAGTGTCCTGTGGCCCATTTGCCACTTGCTGCCGAAACAGAGGCGTCATCATCTTGCCCCCGCTTGGCCATTGTTGTTGTTGTTGTTGTTGTTGTGGTTGCTGCCAAGGGTTGGCAAAAATGAAGTTTTTCTCTTGCCATGAATTGATAATGTACACATGTTCATATATGGGGAGGTGCTGATACGATGCTGATATTTGCATAACCATATACACTCTAGCATCTATGTGGGTGCGTTACTGTGACTATGTCTTCCTGTGTGTGTTTGTGTGTGTGTTTGAGATTATTTAGCCTAAAGTTGAAAGGTATTTGGAATACTGCAGCTAAACTAAAACCAAAACAAACCAAAAAAAAGTAAAAAGAAAAAAAAAAATAACCCAAAAACTTTTATTAAGTTGAAGATATTTTGTTGAAATTTATACACATTTGCCATTTGCCATTTTTCTTTGCACATTTTCCCGTTTTCCCGTTTGCCCATTTCGTTTTGTTTTTGTTGCTGCTGCTGCTGCTGCTGCTGCTGCTGCGGCTGCTGCTTCTACTTCTTCTGCCATTTTTTGCACTTGGCCGTTAAAAAAAAAACTACAACCAAATGGCTGGGTACAACATTTGGCATTTCTTTTGCGTGCATCTCGCTTCATGGGGATTTATATTTTCAAATGGAAAGTTAAGCTTATAATAAACTGTAACGAAAAAGGAGCTGCTTATATTGTTGCTTGCCATTTTATATTTCTTGAGTTTTTATAAGGTTTCATTGGTTGTTTGAACTAAGCCAACATATTTGCCAGTCCATCTGGCCCCAAAAAAGGATGGAGTTAGTATTGCAAAAAAGTTTAGCTACTAATACGAATTTTCTGGCATTGTTCGAAGCCCATAATTAAATCGAAAAGGATTTCGCTTTTTGGATTTAGTTCGCACACACAAACACACAGAGCTTAAAACTGCATTCGAACTCCTATGGCAGTCGAACTTTTCAAATAGGCAATCAAAATGCGCATATTATTCACAAATGACACTAAACAATTATATTTTCGATTTACATATAAATTGAATAATAGTTTGCAAATTATGAATGCCATGGCAGATACCCCTGAAATATATCCCATCCATGTACATATTACTCTATATACTCGTTCACACACTATATCATTTGAGTTATTAAATACTTACTTTACGATATATGTATAAAGCACATATATAAGTATAAAATATATAAATATAGACATATATTTATGTCGTATCGTATTATGACGTATTAGTTATTATGTTGCGATTGACAGCTGCAGTAGCATTAAAGAGAAACTGACAACTAGCACTAATCGAATGAGTTGGGCATTTTAGCGACAATTAAAAGATGTGTCATTAGAAAAGAGACAACGATAGGTTTTGCCGAACGTGGTCCCGGATGTCGCAGAGTGAGAGCGAGAGGGCTATGTTCTGCGCACAGAGTTGCTATGCAACCAAGAGGCAGTACGACAGCAGAGCTGAAAAAGAGCACTGTTGAGCTATCGAGATTTTTCGAATAGCTTTAAATTTAAAACACAATTTTATTTCTCATAGTTGTTTACTAGACGCGAGCAAGCGACTTTTGATGTCGTGCTGTCCGCTACTATACGTAAGTATATTAACAATAGTCAACGAGAGCAATCTGCACTAATGTCTGCACAAAGCGAGAGTAAATTATCCAAGCGAGCCGGCTGATCATAGCGAAGAGAACGAATGAACGCTAAAAAGGAGAGAGAGAGAGAGCAATCTCTTTACAAATTCTCTTCTATACTAATACGTTCGGCCAGCTGCCGCTCTTAATTCTTATGAAGCGACGATTGCTGTGCCCAACAGGCACTTAATCAGAGTTGCTTGAGAAAGAAAGACGTTTGCTGATAGAAGTCGGCGACATCGAGCACTCGTTATTAGGCAAACTTATAATGGAAGGCGAGAGTATTAATTCTAACATTACGACATATATAAATAATTTCATTCAAATATCAATTAAAATGTAGTTGAAAGAAATAAGTTGAGAAGCAATGTTTATATATTTAACGTAAATGCTTGCTTCAAAATATAAAATTATATAATAATATTGCAAATCAAACTTGATTCTATTTAATATTCATGACGTATTTGTGCTCTAAAATAACATGATAAAATCTATAAAATGTGAAATCAGCCTGAGGTATTAAATGCTTGCTCATTTTATTTACTTCATTCAATTGGATAACTTTCTTATATTCATATAAGATACATTTATAGATAACTTGCAAGTCATTTACACCCTGATTAATTTATTGAGTGAGAGAGCATTTTAACACATAACACGTAGACATATGATTGAATTTTCGAATTCCAATTAAATTTAAAATAAACAAATAAAATAAATAATTTATTTTGATCTGCTGCAAGTTTAGTTTTAGGCATGTTTTTTTATATACAAAATTTGTATTTTATTCAAGCAGCTAGAAGATATAGTGTCAGGCGTTCAATTGTGAGCTCAAAAGAGTAAAGACAAGCGCTGTCAAGAGAAATATATGTATGATTTGGAGAGCAGCAAAATGAAAGATCATAAATAATATAATTCTTCATTTTGAAGAACACTCATCAATAGAATTTAATGAGAGCCAAATCTAAATTCAATCTATGAAAATTTACAGGGTATCGAAACACGAGAAAACATCTAAATCAGACAATGTGGAATTCATTAAGAGAAATCTGAAAAAAATATTTTAGTCAAAACGAAAATCGATAACAAATGGGCAATAAATTACAGAATTATTATAAAGCGCAAGCAACACAATGTCGCAATTGCGCGATAGAATGCAAGTGGCATAGAATGGGCTAGAAAACATATTTATAAATAATTTCCATGCTAATATGCATTTTATGTAATTAGCGGTTAAAATAATAAATACACTACATAATTATCGCCCATTGGCTGACCGCATAGCACGGCAGAGATAAAAATGAACTCGCCAGAGAAAACGGCAGCAGGAGCAGCACAGAGCACACACACACACACACAGAGAGGGAGAGGGAGAGAGGGAGAGAGAGGGGGACGGCATATACAGATACACATACATTATGTGCATATTATATCTGTAGTCTGGCACTTATCGCTACGTGTGCACCATCAATTTATGTGTCTATGTGCGAATGGGCGTAGGCATTAGCATTAAGGCATTAGCACCGCAAAAACATCAACTAATTGTGCATTTTAGCGATAATAAACATAGGCAACAAGAGTTTATTATTTCAGGCGTCGCTGCGTATACGCGATGTGGCCCTACAAAAGCTGAGAGCTCAACTGTGTGACAAAAGTTTGACATCCGATGAGCACACGCACACGTGGCAAGGGCAAAATTAATAAGCATCGCATTTATTAGCAGTCAAATAAAGAGATAAATGTCACTCATACGCACCGTATGATGCGCCCAACAGCAGCTGCTGCCAGACCCCAGTAACATGTTAAAATATTTAATTTGAATGGCAACTGTTTGCCATGTCGCCCAGCCCAGCCCAGCCAGTCAGCCAGTTAGCCATCCAGCCATCCAGCCATGCCCATATGGCATATATTTCAAGTAGTTAAGCGCATTAGCGGCACTTTTGGTTGGCTTTGTCACGAGAGCGCCCTGGCTGGCGTCTGGTCTGAGTGTGTGTGGGCTCTTTTTGCATATGGCAGTTATCGTACATCGCGCATACGCAGCGGGTGCCGCAGCCAATTAAAGTTCTTAAGCCCCTCGGTGCCCATAGAGCAATCTTGTTACACACACACACACACTCACTCTCGCTCTCTCTCCCTCTCTCTCTCTCCCCTCGGAACTATTTGAGGACACAAACAGAGGTGGCAGCTTGTGCATTATCCAATGCAATTGTTTAATGAACTTTTGCACGCTCTAATGGCTTCATTAACAAGTATCAGAAGCGAAAAACTTTCGCATCGAGTCGACGTAAGCTTGTAAGTGTGTAGCAAAATGCTTTCCATACATTTTTAATTCGCCCACATGGCAGCTACACGTGTGTGACAACAAATTGCAGTCGCTCGTCAACGAAATGCACTAAATGCTTGCATACATTTAGCAATTTTAATAAATCATTTTGTGTTTTAGTAATGAGCCAACAGCCAGCCAACAACCCTCCAGTGTCCGAGCGCAGCTCAAATATTAATGTCATGTCAAACAGCAATTACAACATGTAGCAACAACAATGACAGCAACAGCAACCAACAGCAAGCAACATGCAGCTAATAAATGTGACATTCATTCTTTGGCATACACACACTTGAGCAATTTGGCAAATAAATCATTATTATTTCATCAAATTTGTCATTGATAATGTTCAAATATTATCCAATGTGTGTTTGGTGTGCAGCTTGTGTGCACTGAGCCGAAACGAGCTAAAAGCCATTTGAGTAATTCATTGAGGCAATAGATATCATGTAAGCTAGACGACTTTAAATTCACAATGCTTTAGAAATTTGCATATTCAATGCATTCTGCCATGTATTCGGAGAGTCCTTATCAACCCGAGCTGCTCTGGTAAATCTTTGCAGCTATCAAATTTGCACAATGAACCTGCAATGCAACGAGAACTATACGAAGCCGCAATTGTAGTAGCAACAACAGCAGGGGCCGAAAATTCAGATAGCAACGCATGTTAACAACATTACTGACAATTATCAATGGCACACACACACACACACGCACATCATATACAAATTGCATTTAATATATGAAAATATTTTATACTCGAGCTGGCCACAGCAGCAGCAGATTGCAGATTGAATTAGAGGCAGCGAATGCACAGGCAGTAGTTTAATTAAATTTATATAGAGATACCATTTGACTTTTATTAGCTGATTTAATTTTGATTAATGCGCATTAAAAATTGTGCATATGCTATTGCCCAAATTGTCAGCTTGTTTACTGCATATTGCAGTTATCTCAACTTGGAGCAAATACTAAATCAAATTTAATTAAATTATCAAATAGCAAAGTCGGACACGTGAAATGCCATTAGCGCAGAATACGTAGCAAATAATATTTACAAACGTTGGCCCAAAAACAAATATTGCATCCGAACGAAATTTGGCCTAGTTTATTTCATGTTCTTGTTTACTTACAGCTTTGCATATGATTTAATTATAATTAAAAGTCTATTAAGTCATTTAAAGGCCTATTAAATTCATCTGCCAATGGCCAATTATGCACTATTTAAAGTAAAAACTTTCATGAAATTGCTATAAACAATCTAAGTATTTTGATTATTATTCTCATAAATTTCAAGCTAATTTTGAGTGTCGGATTGTTACCTTAAAGCTGCTTGGCCTAAAACAATTCCAAATTTATTTGATTTGCCCCTTAAACATGCCCAATTAAATGAAAATACGAGGATACAAAGAAAATCACTCTGCATATCGCATAAAATTCAACATTGAACATCAAGAGCGGAATAATTTGAGTGCATTGCCATGCAAATGAAGCAGAAGCTAAAACAATTCAAAGGAAGCTGAAAGCAATAATTTATTAGTTGTTTTTTGTTATTTGTTTTTTGCAGAACTTATCGAAATTTATGATTCATCGATTTATGCATATTATAATAATAATAATAATCATTTTAAAAATTAACTAGGTGAGCGTCTCATTATGCAGCATAGCAAATAATTATCTACGCGCACACACATTCAGGCAGGTTATTTGCATAATTCATGGATGCCATTAGTGCGTTTGTGTTAGTGATAAAGTATCGGCATATATATATGTATATATATAGCAAGGAGTGGAATTCAAATCCTTTTCACTTACCCACACCGCTGAGCGCAACACAAGCGGATTTCCGTCAATGCCAGGCACTTGAGAATTAATATCAATTTGTATTCATTTGTGAATATTACAAAAGGATTATACAAAATTAATTAAAATTTGCACGATTTACGTTCGAAGGCAACGACTATGGCATCGTCATTGGCATCAGCAGTGCCGTCATCTGTCGCATTGACATCGACAAAGACAACGCGCGTATCGCTAATGCTGCTGCTTGTCGTTGGGATCGGTGGGAAAAGTTTTGAGCAGCTGGCGAGGCGCGAGTGTTGGCGCTTAATGGAGTTTAATCGCATTGATGAGCGTCAATTAATCATGCCGCAAACGCAAATGACAACGCGCACGGACCAGTGCGCACACCCAATTGTCCTAATCCTAATCAATGCCCACTAAGCCCGCACATTACGCATACGACACGTACGCCGAGCAGAAGCAAAATCGAATAGCCAATTAAAAACTGAGCAGGCCGAGCCAGCACTTGGCAATTACAACATAATCGAAACCAAACACCCACTGACAGCCCCGTCTGCCATCCCCATCATATCACTCACGCACACCCACACCCACAGCCACAGCCACAGCCACAGCCACACGGAGCAAGTCAAGGAGAAACCGCACTGTTAAAGTACTCAATAAACGGCATCATTTGTGCTGGCTGTCAAGGAACTGTGAACTGAGCACTGCTCGACGAGAACCTGAACCTGAAGCCCGGCACACCTGTCGCCAGGAGAGGCAATTGCCAGCGATTGTGACTATATACAAACGAAACAAGCCATTATCATAATGCGACGCAAAGATGCCGAAGGAGTGTGACAGCCAAAGTCGGCATCGATGGCGATGCAGACACAAACACACACACAAACGTATGTATATATACATACAGAAAGGCATGCACACAAACACCTTTAGCGATTCAGGTTAAGTGAAGCACGCGATATGGCGGCAACAGTTCGTGTTCGCATAACTGAGCATAATCGACGCCTTTCGGTTATAATTAACTCATTAAAGTGAAACGTCAGCCGCAGGATGTGGCAACGCTAACAGAAGGCAAGCCATCAAAGCGCACATGTAATCCTACTCCGCAGTTGATGCCGATATCGAAAGAGAGAGAGAGAGCGCGTGAGCTGAGCTGAGCAACAGCTGCTAATAGTCGCAAAAGGTGGAAGCTAACCAAGCGTAAGCCACACATACTCGTAAATAAGAAATGAAATCAAAGTAAACATTTTGTAAATCGGGTTTTTATAACTTTTCCTAACACGAACACACACACGCACATACACAGAGAGTTCGCAGGGAGACGAGATGTGAAATTGCAATTAAATTAATGTCACGCATACGCCGCGCATAGCACGCCCGCTGCGCCCTCTCCGCCCTCTCCGCCCTCGCCCGCGCTGTTGAAATGGTACAGGAATTGCGCAAAAGCGGGCAACATAGCTCAGGTTTTATTGCTGAGCCACAAACAACAGTAGCAACAATTAGTGCGTGTTGGCAACCAGCAGCAGCTGCTGCTCCCGCTTGTTATATGTTGCGGGAGCATGGACGCGGCTGCGTCTGATGGGTGGCATGGCATGTGGGGGTCAGCGGAGGTGACGCCGGCTTGTGTGCTGCATATAAATCGATGCTGATGCTGTGAAAATTTGCCAAAATAACTACAGACATACACTTGCCAAAAGCAATTAAACTGCTAAAACCACATTTTGTGCGAGAAATAATTGCAAAAATGCCAAAACATAAGGCCAAAGGCAAACAACAACAAGCATGCTATTGGAGGGCTATTGGCAAAAACAGCCCAAATACATTCAAAAAAATAGAGAAACAACAACAACAACAAAACAGGCAATAGCAAAAACAGTTGCCAATTACAATAAGGTATAGAGGCGATGCGTGGCACTGATCGACATGGCGAGCACAAAAAGTCAAGCCAAATAATAGGCAGACAGGAAAAAATGCGCAAATACATATATAAATGTACCATATATAACGAAGCAAAGCGAATAAATAAATAAACAAAACGACAAATTCCAACAACAAATCAAATATATTATAGCACAAAAACAAACCAAAGTCAATGCCGCTTCCAATAACAATAACCCAGCCTATGGGCTATGCGGTGGTGCGGTGGTGCGGTGGTTGCTTTCTGAATGCCAGCGCACTGATGCCACAATTCAGTTGCGGCGGCTTTGTTTACACTTTACAGCAGGATTTTGTGGGGATTTTTCAAAAGAGCAAAAATATTTTAGTTTTATTCATTTTGCGTTAGCTCAAAACTAATGCGATTGATCGCATGCAGCTGGCATAGCTCTTGCAAAAATCATATGCCATTCATCAAAATATAATTCGTAGAGTGCATAAAAAGTTGCAATTTTAATGAAGTTGATTGAAATGTGATGGCAGCGAAAAAAAGCACATTTTTCGTGTCTTACATACTGATTAAAAATGCATAAAAGATATGAAAACAAATTTCATGTTTTTAGTTAGCTTTTTGTTTCAATTGAATTTTTTTTTTTATAGTTACAAATGAAGGTGGCTTTGGCAAAGCCTGGCTTGCGAGCATTCAGCTATGCTTAACGATATCCATGCTCAAGGATTGTATTTCAATCTTCATAATAAGATGGAAATGGTAGTGTCAAAATCTGGTTAGGGTTAAAATGACTAAAAAAAAAGAAATAACAAACCGAATGGCAATGTGCACAGCAGCAAGAAATGAAAAGGATCCATTACAGTTTGACAACACACAAAAGTGGGCAACAATTTATCAGGTGTTCAGTCGGTTATTGGACAGACGGACAGACGGACAGGACAGATAGAGAAGAGATATAACCTGAGGATGTCTCAGCTGACTGAGAAATTCCAATTGCCGCGCATGGTAGAGCACAAGAAAAATCACAACAGCGAAGAAACAACAGCAACAACAACAACAACAACAGGAACAATGGCAAGTACAAAAACAACAAGAATGAAAATGAAAACGACAAAACAAAATGAATGGCAATCGCGGTTCAGTCGGCGTCAGTCGCGCGAGTGAAAGACAAATTAAGATTATAAAAAAAAAATAATAATAAAAATACACAACGGGGGTAGCAAAGGAAAAAAATCGAATTGATTGATTGATCTATCAAAAGTATATACATATATATATCCATATATACATATTTATTTGGCTTTGTGCGTGCGAGTGTGCGACAGCAGCTGTGTGCGGGGGAAATCCTGCGGCACTCCATTGCGAATATCTGTGCCTCCAGCGGCACGCCGTGCGCTTCGCCTTTGTGTTTTGACAGACAGACTGACAGACAGACAGACAGACAGACAGCAAGACGCGGGCTAAGGGCCATGCCGCGGGCAGTGGCAGACAAACGGGCACAGACAAGTAGCGACCTGTGACTGACTGTCGCCGTTTATGTATTCGCGCAATTCCCTGCCCTGCCACAGCGCCTCTATGTGCCGCCCGCACCTGCTGAGCCAGCCTACGCATTGTGTCAGTGTGCGTTAGGGCCAGTGCGATGGCATGTGCCTATGATGCTGTGATTGTGTTTGTATTTGTGCGTGTGTGTGTGTGTGTGTGTGTTTGCCTCAGCGTTTGTGTGTGCGACACGTAGCACATTTTATTTTCCAAGTAATAAATCAATTTTCCGCACCACTAAAAATGAAAACGAAAAACGAATTGAAGCTGAAGCTGACGCTTCCTATCGACTGAAGTGTGTGTGTGTGTGTTTGTGTGAGGGCGCTGGGGTCGTGGGTAGGTAAAATTTAGCCAGGGATGAGTCGTGGATTGAGCCGGCTGCCAAGCGGCGGTCACAGCTGCTTGGGCTGCTTCGATATATTGGGACTGGGGGGCAACAGTCGCTGCACCTGAGGAGAGCGTAAATTAAAGTCACTAAATCAAAAAATTCCCAAAAACACAGCACAAAATGAAACGGAGCAAACGAGAAAGTTAACATTTGTTTACGTGGTTCTTGGACGGCCGCGCCAGAAACTAAGATTAGCCAACGGTGTGAGGCAGGTGAGCTTGGCGAAAACTTGGCACGGCTAGCTCCATGGCTGTCCAGCTCGAGTCATTTATTGGCCAAACTTGGCCAACAAACACGGCGCATAAAGGAACGGGCTCCGGCAGCAAATGAGCAACTTGGCGCACAACAAAAAGTAAGCAAAACAATTTGCTGTTTGTTTTTTTTTTCTTCTACTTCTACTTCTACTTCTTTTGTTCTATGTTTTTTTTTCTGCTGTTTTCCACCTTGACTTCTACTTTGCACACTTTTGTTGCCTTCTGTTTGGTGCGTCCAGTGCGGCAATTTGTTTTGAGTGGGCTGCGTGGCGGCTGGGCGGCGTCAAAGGCAGCAAAACAAATCAAGTCAACAATCAGCAGAGCACACACAGTGAGTGAGAGAGAGAAGGGAGAGGGAGTGACACGCTACACATATAGACGTTAAGGCAGACACTCTGTAAAAGTTAATGTAACGGCGCATTTAATTGCACGCACGGCACAATTCCAACGCGCCAGACTTGCCCACTGCCCATAATGTGGAGCTGCTACCCCCCCTCGGCTTCAGCACAGTCCTTTGCCATCCGAAAAGTGGACAAGCGTAACTTTTGCCCAGGGCACTTACTTGGCTTTTTGGCCCCGCCGTTTCAGGTGAGACTTGCTCTCGCTCAAGTAAGTAAAAATGGCTATTAGCCAAAGCATTTTATGTGGCTCCTTTTACTTGGGCACGCCCATTGGCTCGACGGCGGCGGCCGCGGCGGTGCTGCAGTGCCAGTTGGCCAGACAGTGGAAACTTGAACGGCTGCCACAGGCAGCTTTTGTTGCCTAATGCGCTTTGCTATTTTTTCTCGTTTTTTTTTTTTGCTCTTGTTCTTTTTTTGTTTTTTAATTATAGCGCAAGTTACCTGCGAATGAAAAGTAAAAGGGCTGCCAAGACGACAGCAATGAAGACGACGTCGACAACAGCAGAGCCGCATCCCCATCCGTGTCCGCATTCGCGTCCTGGCGAAGGAAGTGGAATCAGCCAAGACACGAAAACGTTGTAACAGACACACTTAAATGCCTTTTAGCTGCAGCAACAGCGAAAAAATCGCTGGCAACAATTTTAATTGCGTAAAGTGTGCATTCTCCTCGCACACTTTGCAATGCCCCTAACAGAAATCCTCTCTCTCTCACACACACTCTCTGTTTCTCTCTCTCTCTCTTTTCTACTGTCATTCCGTGCACTACGATTTTCACCGTCTGTGCTGTGTCTGCGACGCCAAAGGCCAAGCTGCAACAAAATTAAATTACTCATTCGCTCAGTTGGTCAGCAACGGCAGCAACGGCAACGCCTGCACTCGAGACTGCAACGGATTTATTGTTAATTGGAAATGAGGCATGCTCGGACTATTTGATGCGCAAAATATTTCCGCCACTCAACAGGAGACCCAAAACGGCTTCTCATTTCTACAGTAGCGAAAGCCCAGCACACAGTGAAATCCCGAGACCAGAGCACAAGAAAAATTGCTGACAAATAGCACGCGTAATTAGAAATTAAGTTGCTGCTGCTGCTGCTGCTGCTGTAACCGTGTTTTCGATGATTAAGAGAAATGATAATCGAAATGTGGCAAGCACAGACTGAGCAGTCTAAATAGCTTAATATATTCGAATGCCTTCATTGCCAATCAATAATGTATGTATGTATATAAATATATATGTATGCATTTACTCTAAATTATTTACTTTTTATGCAAGTACTTAAATGCTGAATAGCTGTTGACCATTTTGGGCATTCAATTTAATTTAATTCTGCATTAATTGACATTTATTATTTCAATAGCTAAATTTTAAGCGGCTTTAGTTTGTACTTGAAATACCTATGTAGATCTATATGTACATGCGAATAGTAATGGGAATAGCAAAATCGTTTACAAACCCAAAGCGTAAAACATTTCAGATTTGCTGGGCTTTCATAATTTCGCTCTTTAATTACTGTGGCACTGCAATACGAATGCACTCATAATTAGTTTATCATATTGTGAGTCCCAATTGATACTCGTTCAAGTAATTGGCTTAAAATCGCATAGGGAATTGTTCTGAAAGAGTCTTACATATTGTTTCAAAATACATTCATTAATCTGTGTCATTTACTTGATTGCTTTTTATTTTAACAAATTGACGCAATTTATGCTGCAGCTGAAATCATTTTTCTTTCAAAGACTTTTCATACACTCAAGTATTTAACTGTTTGGCAATTTTTTACATATTTTTTATATCTTCCAAATATTTCGTCATATAATTAATTATGCATACGCATCTATTACACTGTGCGACCAAAAGGAACTCTTTTTTATGCCGCTCGACTAAAGAGATTTGATTATGTATGACATTTTATTTTTATGCACAGATTGTCAAACAGAAATTCATTTTATATGTGTATAAATAAATTACAAAAGTCGGAAGAAAATTGAAATGCAATATTTTTTGTCGGAGCATTTTTACGACTTTTATTTACTGTCAACTCGATTTATTTTGACATGTATGAAGGGTCTTATGCCCCAGCTGTAATTGAAGCCTAATTTGATAATATTGAAATGCTGCACTCAATTTTACCGAATTTCGTTCATACCCTGCCCTTAATTTTCTGTAATGTGATTGGGAACTGAGTGAGTTTTTGGCAGATGCATCGTGTACAGAAAAAAATACTTACAAAATTGCATTATATGCACTCTGTCGATATGTGCTCATTTATTCAGATGCAGTTCAAACTGTCCAATGGGTTGGGGAATACAGCGCATGTATAAACAAGTAAGAAGGCTCCAGTCGAGACTGCTCGACTGCGAGCTACCTTGAATCCTGCAAAGCAACTAATTTTCGTCTTCTTTGCTGCCGTGGCTTGGGGATAGGTCGAGACGCCTATAACTTCATTTCTAGATGGACGAACTTTATGAAACTTTCAGCATATATTTATAGCATCCAAATGTGTCTATTTGCCAAATTGGAAGTCTCTAGTGTTTGAAATGCGTTTGAATTATTTTGCAAATTGGGGGCAAATGGGGCGTGGCATTCAAAATCTGAAATTTACAAAATCTGCGCATCTATAATATCTATCTAAATATATAAATTTGAAGTCTCTAGCTAAAACGCTGTAGAAGCTGTAGAAGTTACGCTCAAAAAACCTTTAAAAAGAAAAGAACAAGAATTTTCTCTTTTTTTTATCGATAATTAGGAAACAGGAAGAGTTATCGAAAAAATAAATAAATAAAATCGTACATGCGAGTATTCATGTTAAATTTCAGCTCTCTAGCTTTTATAGTTTCTGCAATCTCTACGTTTATAAGGACAGACGAACAGACGGAGAGGGCTATATCAATAAATAAAGAATATATATACCTAATGGGGTCTGCGACGTCTTCTTCTGCCTGTTACATGCATTTCCACAAAACAATTATAAATTGAAAATGGGAATTGAGGGTATAAAAAATAAATATACAGCAATTTAACATGTTATCTATCAAAAGACAAACTGCATATTTAAAACATAAATGTTTTTACTGAAGTCAATCGAAAATATACCTTTTGAACATGTTTATAAAGCAAAACGTTTTCTTTTGCTTACTATGTTAGTATTTTCGAGCAATTAGCTCGATAGTCGATGGAATGACCAATTGCTGACTGCACACATTTTGCTTTATGCAGTCGAGGAAAGCAGAGGAGCAGCATTGCCAGCCCGCTGGCAAATGGAACTTTCGAATTTGTAAAGTGTCCTTGTAATGGTGGCAATAGTGACCAGCAGTTAAATTACTTCTCGTTTATTTTAAATTGTGAAAAATATGTGCGAATGCTCGGCCAGTCAGCAACCATTGCAATATAAAGCCGAACGAGCACAGTCAAACGGATACGAATCGGAATCGGAATCCGACGGTGAATGCGAATGCGAATGCGAATGCGAATAGCAGTGTAAATAGCAGCACGAACTCAAGCGTCGAGACAAGCGCTCGCAGCAATGAGCCAAAGCCAATGCACAAACACGATGAAAGTGTTTTGCACAATTCGCTGCGAAATTTGTGCGCTGTATTTTCAAATAATGCGAAAACTTTTCGCCTATATTATTAGCGGGTGGGGTGGGGGTGCGCGGTGCGGGCTGCGGCTGCTCCAGTTGCACTGGGAAGCAGCCAACCGGGAGCTTTCAATATACTATGCTTTTGTTGCTTTGCCGCCATTGTCCTGCATTTCAGCATTTTGGTTGCGTCAAATGCAATTTCTCATATTTGCATAACTGCAGACAGCAGATAGCTCAAAATAAAGTTGAAATTTTAGTGCAGCGGCTGTGTTTGCAGCCACCATAGCCCGACAACAACAGCAACAGCAGTAAAAGCAAGAAGAGTAATAACAACAACTTTAATATCGCCAGACTGTGCTGCGTAATTGCCCCCCTACCCGCCCCCCTACCTCCGCCCACACCATGCGCCACGCCCTCTTCACAACCTTGGCAACGCATGGACGGACCAACAGTGGCGTAATCCTTCCGCTTGGCTCATGTTCGCAACGCATTGCTTTCCGGTTGCAGTTCCAACAATACGGCACACGAACTGTAGCGGTATGGCATCTAAATTCAAATCAACGGAGTTACACACACACACACGCAGCGACTGCTTTAATACACACACACAGACACAGAAGTGCGCGTTTGCTCGCGAGTCACATACTCACAGTACGTGTAAGACAAAGCATACTTTCAAGCGCAAATAACAGGCGGAACAACGAAACAAGCGAGAAAGCTAACAACTGAACCATCCACGCCGGATATCGAGCTCGGAACTGCGGCTATTCTATTAGGAAAAACACCCCTCTCCCACCACACCCACACACACACACATTCATTCATTTACACACACAAATTACAGCGGCAGCTAGAATTCCAAATTATACGCACAAAAGCAAACAAGTGGGCTAAGCGCTGTGTGCTCTGCGCTCTGCGTTCTGCGTCCAGCGTCCTGCGTCCAGTGCCAACATCATCGATGGCCAAAGCAAACATAATTGATATCGTAATCAATTCAAAAATCCAGCAAAACTAAAAACAGCAAATGCTGTGAAAGCAACGTCGTCGTCGTCGTCGTCGCTCGCGTTGCCAGGATGCTGAGCACATGGCCACAAACATGGCAGCGTATGGCCACAGGCATGTCAGCAATGCGCACGTAGCCCCCAACACTTTACCACTCCGCGTCATGCCGCCCGGCACGCCCCCGCCCAACAAGCTCCCCCGCTCTCTTTCCCATCCCAATCATATATGTATGGACGTTAGTGTATATATATTTATATATATATATATATATATATGTATGTGTGTGTGTGATGTGTGGCAGTGCGTGCCACTCAATCAACTCTGAAAAAGTCTACAAATATTAGCCCCTAATGCCATTGAGACCAGGACCAAGACGTAGCCAAAGACGGCAGCTACTGCACACACATGCCCATGCCCATGCCCATGCCCGAGTCCATGCCCATAAAAAACTGGAATTGTGTATAAAAATGAAGCAGCAAAAAAAGTGGCAGCTTCAAATAAAATTGTTGCGACAAAGGCTCAAACAACAACAACAACATCGCCAACGACAGCAGGCGCGGCAGTTGAAGGAGCAGCCAAAGAAGCTGCATCGGGCACGACGATAACATTAAGACGAAGTATCGAAAAAATGTGTAGTGGCATACAAAAAGAAGCTGAGGCAACGCGCAACGGGCAACGGCAACGGCAACGACGGCGACGGCGACGGCGACAAGGACACAAAAGCAGAATAACAACACAATCAAGCGAGGCGCGCGCCACAGCCAGGACGTGCAGGAGCGGGAAGCGTGTCCGGGCATAAGCGGCACTGCATAACTTGACAGTGCCAACGCCAGCAACAGCGACAGCGACAGTCTCAGCGCCAGCGAAAGCGGCACGTAATAACATTTTTCTAAAGAAAGCAAAAAAAAGAAAAACGAAGAAAATATAAAGAAAGGAAGACCGTTACACTCGCCTGCCGGGCTGGCGACACAGATGAAGACGCAGACGTCAAGCGAATCCTGTAGCTGTTAGCTGTAGCTGAAGCCGAAGCCAAAGCCGAGCCGAGCCGGGCCGAGCAATGTAGTCGTAGCAAAAACGTGCGTGGTGTGTCCTGGCGCTTGTGGAATGCTGTCAGGAGACAAGTTATTGTTTTTGATTTCATTTTTCTTGCGTTTTTTGCGGCTCCAGCTCACTTTATGGGCAATCCAAGGCTGGGGCGAGAGCATGTGGATTCGACTGCGGCTGTGGATGCGAATGAGCATGTGAATGTGGGCATGGGTATATGTGAATATGTGGAGCTGCTTATTTCCATACAGGAATTTGTTTGCTCTCCCCCCGCACCACACTTCGCACCCATGCACCCTCCACGAAATTGGCTAGTTTGGCTAATCGAGGCATTTGCCAGAGGCATAAGCTGGATTTTTTTGGATTTATATTTTTATGACTAGATGGAAAATTGCCTCCGGCTGCGTTCTTATTATTATTATTATTATTAGTATTATTATTATTATTATTTTTATTAAAAGCGCGCATAATCCAAATGCACCAATATTTGAAATGAAGTAATTTGAAATGAACAGGTAGAGAATTACAATTGACTCGACCTTAGCTCTTGAAAGAAGCCTAATCCGCTTATCATGTTCAACGATTTAAATTTAGAACTTGCCCTAAGCTACTCTACAAATAGTTAGTCAAGTTAGTTATATATTAAAGCAAAAAGGTATCAAGGAAAGGAACGTGAGGAATGAGGTGAGGAGACAGCTGAATAATAAAAGCTATGTTGGTATTAGAACACTTAAAGATGAAACTTATTTATAGAAATTAATTTGGAAAATAATAAATAGAAAGAGAGAGAGATATAGAGAGAGAGCGAGAGTTTAGCTTAGAATAAGTAAAGGGAAGAATGGAACAGGGGAGACATATAAGAACGAGGCATTTGGGATGAGAAAGAAAGAGATAGAGAGAGAAAAAAATAGATAAAGAGAAAAGAGAGAGGGAGAGGACGAGGGAGAGAAAATGAAAAACAGAGAGAGAGAAAAAGAAACAGAAGAAAACGGAAAGAAAAAGAAAGATAGACAGAGAAAGCTACGTAGGGACAGAGAGTATTGGAGATCATATGGCGTAGAAGTAAATTACAGTTTAAAGAGAGAAGAGAACTGATAAAGGATGAAATGACAGAGTGATTGAAAGAGAGAGAGAGAGTAAGAGAGAGAGAGAGAGACAGATATAGATATGCAGACATAAAAAGAGATAGGCAGAGAGAGAGAGAGAGAGAGAGAGACAGAGTAAAGAAGAGAGATAGAGAAAAACTGATCAAACAAACAAAAACTGATCAAAGATAGAATGAGACCGGTATGCTGAGAGTGACAGAGAGTGAGAGAGAAATGTAATCTGAAAGTGGCAGAGAAGGTCAGAGTTGAAGATAATAAAGATGAGAGAGTAAATTAAGAAAGAGAAGCAGGTATTAAAAAGAAGAGCGAGAGATGATCAACATATAAATAGAGAGTTAAGATAAGATATAAAGGGACATAAAAAGAGAGAAAGAGAGAGAGAGGGAGATAGGAAAGGGCTGATAAAAAATAAGGTAAGGTAAAGAAAGAGTGGGAAAGATAAATAATGTCTTAGAGAGCCATCCATTCAAGATGAGAGAAAAGGAGACGAAAATAGAGATGGAGTAAAGTAAATGGTGCGAAAAAATGCTGAAAATCAATTTTTGTTTTAGAATGCCGTATTACTAGTCAGAAACCACACGGTCGAAGGGTCTTTGTAAATTCAATCAAACTATAGAGTCAATGAAAATCGCATGCTGCGAGCAGAGTCGAGTAATATACAATGTAATTTACAGCCATCTATAACAATCAATCATTCCGCTGGCAATATAACTTGCGCTATTTCTCTTGTCGCTTGTCTGTTGTCAGACAGAGCGGCATCATTAGGCTTGCAGCATTTCAGAATTTTGCCCTCAACTCTGGTTGTGCAGCACTCTGAAAGTAACTTTTGAAACTTTCTAATAAAATAGCCCTAGACCACTATAACGCTACCCGAAAGGGCCAATGGAGCTGACGATTCGGCTGTAGCTCTGCCTTTCTGCAGCTAATGTCGTTGCTGGCGGCAGAAGAAGCGACCAAAACCGCAACAGCGACAGTGGCAGTAGCGGCAGTAGCATCAGCAGAGGCTGCACTCCTTCGAGCGCAACAGACAATGATGCCGCATTAAGCCCAACCTGCAACACAGCACAAAGCTCCAACTCCAACTCTCACTCATTCCAATATACTTTCTACCCAGCCAGCCAGCCAGCCGCCCACTCGCACAGTCACTACACACGCAACTGACTTAAATGCAGTTTCCAGTTACAAGAGAGAACAACAGAGAAAAAGCTTTTCTTTTTTACTGGCGTTTCAGTTTCTCTTTCGTTTTTGCTTAACGCTCGGCGCTCACTTGTTCGTTTCCACTTGTTTCAGTCGGTGTGCGTGCGTGTGTGTGTGTGTGTGTGTGTGTGTGAGTTTGAGTACAGCACACATACATGGCCGCAACATCCGTTACAATTTTTTACGACTAAGACTTCGTCTGGCTCTGGTACTGGTGCTGACGTTGATGTTGATGCTTTTGGCGGCGGCAACGGCGGCAACGGCAGCAGCCAGCCACTGAGATGCTTTGTGGTTGCTCTATGGCCGCCCTAAGTATGCGTGAGTATGTATGTGTGCGGGGGTAGTAGATGCATGGGCATGTCGTATTCGAGGATTGAGTAAATTTTTGTGGGTTGCTTCAGTAATGATATGGAATGTGTTGGAATTTCAAGAAGTTACTAGAGATTTCTTTATTTATTTAAATGAGCAGCCACAGAGATGCCACTCAGTCTGTCCCGCGAATGTCTGTATTTGACTTCATATTTGTGTCTGCGGTTGTTGGGCAGCCAACAACTTCGCAACTTCAATTGACTGACTCGCTGGCTGTGACGGACTTACTGACTCTCTGGCTGAGCAGTGTGCAGCTAAATGAGCGTGTTATCATCAGACTCTGCTGCTCCCCATGCAACTGTCGCTCTGCTTGAATGCCTCGTGTGTGTGTGTGTGTGTGTGTGTGACTGGGCGTGTAATTGTAACGGCACAAGGAGAGCCAAGGCATCAGCCGGAAACGGCAATCGCCAAAGAGAATACCCAGCAGCAGCGTCATTGAAATTTATGCGCGTTGTACATTCGTGTAGTGATATTTGTATTGGGAATTAAAACTATGCCCTCGGGAATATAGCCTAATTTTTGGCGTTGTGCGTTTTGGCTCTTCATTTATGGCACGCTCCTTCCATGCCACAGTCCCTCCTGGCTTCCTGTCTGTTTGCCTGTTTGACTGTCTGGCTGTCTGGCTGTCTGTCTTCTCGCTGCCGTTTTTACTTTTCATTGCTCTTGTTGTTGCCGTGTAATTAAAATAAAGGCGTGGAGTAATTGCTGAGGTCAGTGAGCAGCAGCAGCAGTCGTCGAGTACTTTGCAACAGACTCCTACATAATGCTAACTAAGCGCACAGCGCAACGCTGAAATTAACACTTTTTTTTCTGCCACTTACTCGGTTTTTGTGTATTTTTTCCTCTTTATATAAATTTTTTTGTGCCTGGTCAGTGTATTCCTTGGAGCTGGCCCTGAATTACCGAATTGCAGATAAAATTCTCAGTTTAACACTTTGTTAAAATGCTGCCCCAAATGCCATGCGGTGCGGCCCTTCCGCCCATAAAATGTGCCCATTCCCCATTCCCCATTAAATGGCCAAATCTAGCCTTGGGTCAAACTAGCTGGCCATTTGGTACGGCATCACATCGACTTGGACTTGGACTTGTACTCGCAATTGGAATTGGAATTGGAATTGGAATTGAAATTGCTACCCGGCCACAGTGAGTCTAGTGATGTTGCGTTTCTTCTCCGTTCTCCGTTCTCCGTTCTCGGTGAATTTCATTTACAGCCCATCAATTGAGCATGGCATTTAGACCCAAAATTTCCATGTTAATTGGTCAAGTCCAATGCACACACAAGAGTTGCAAATTGTAAAGCCAGCTATAACAAGTCCTAATTGGCCAGCAGGCAGCAGGATATCGAGCAAGCTGCTGCTGCTTCAATCGCTCACAAATTATGGAAAGTGATTAATGCAGACATATCATAACGGACAATTATGTTCTTTTTTCAATTTTAATTGGCTCTTTTGCTAATCGCAGCTAAAACGGATTTCATTGTGCATTGTAAACAAGCTGAAATTGTGAAAATGTCTCAGATGTCTATTCAAAGCTAAGAAAATTTCCAATAAATAAATTATCAAATTGATGCTTTAAAATGTATAGGAAGGGCATTAGTAAAAATGGCATATATATTTATTAATATTTATATTTATAAAATAAAATATTTTATATGTAATAAAATATTCTAATATAATGTAATAGTATTTTTAAATAACAAAAATAATTACAGAAAAAAATAAATAATAATAATATTATTAATTATTAATAAATAATAAATATCTTTTACTTATTTATAGCTCAAACGTAAGTAAAGTCGTCGTGCTCTCACTAAGAGACACCCTTAATCCGATCTACGTTTATAAATATACTCCACAGGTTGAATCTTACTTAAACGTATACAAAACTTAAATAAATATTTTAGATGGTATTTCATATTTAAAAAAAAAAAAATCCATTTCAATGAAGGTTAGGGTATAAAAAAAAAAAAAAAAAAAAAAATAAAAAAACTCCCTCCTCAACTAACCCTAACATTAATGGGTTCGGGGTCTATAAAATTAAAATAAATAAAATTAAAATAAAAATAAAAAAAATCCATTTCAATGAGGTTAGGGTATAAAAAAAAAAAAAAAAACTCTCACGTCAACTAACTCTAATAGGTTCGGGGTCTATAAAATTAATTATTTCATATTTTAAAAAAAAAATAAAATAAATAAAATCCATTTCAATGAGTTTAGGGTATAAAAAAAAAAGAAAAAAATAACTCTCACCTCAACTAACCCTAACATTAATGGGTTCAGGTATCTATAAAATAAATTTGATTATGTAGTCTCAATCTCAGCTTCTTCATATACGATTTCATTTAAATTAGACTATCTTTTCTTATCTATTAAGTAGCTAACCATTGTGATTGAGTTAGCTAAGACTATATTTATTATATCATCATTTACTTCTAATTCGTTTGATGCCAATTACTTCAAAAGTTGTTCGTCTTGGCTTGCATAACTTAAACAACTCTAATCTATTATTACTAAACAATTCAACACTTTCGTAAGCAGCGGCACTTTACATTGCGGCAATAAACTATTCATAATATCAAAACGAAATTTACAACTTTATGCTGTGAAATCAACAATCGTTAACTAAATGAAATACCCATAATTAAGTTGAATGCCCTGCCATTCTCATTAGACATATTCAAATACCAATAATAGTAAACGTTGCGTAGGCTATTCAACTAATAGAAGTTACAATAAATTTATCGAAATATCATGTTACCTGATTTCAGGCTCAAATAATATCAATTGAATTAGTCGGCCATTGAGTATGCTTCAATTTGATATGCTAGAGAGCCGACAGCTAGCTATACAATTAATCAGCTTCATTATCATTTATGAATCAACTCAATTACAAATGGCCAAGAAAGAGACAGGTGTAAGCCCAGTGAGGCATTCAGTATCTGCAGTCTGCCTGTATGCCCGAATTTCTGTTAACTGGGCATGCGAAGGAGAACAGGACAGGACAGGACAGGGCAGGGCAGGTGGATTGGGTGGAATGGTCGCAGTTGAAGTGCCCAACTGCCAACTAAGCCAAATTGTACGCTCAAGTGCCATAAAGCCATAAAGTAATCAAAGTTGATATCAAAGTACCAAACTGCTAACTTATGCTCTCATGTATTCAATTAGGACAGATTTCAAATGGGGCTGTGTCCTCGTTCATTTTGAAAGAATTAAGCACTTTTGTGGGGCGCAGCTGCTAAGAAAATGCCGCAGCTCCAAAAACCAGTTTCAGCTGCAGCTCCTGGTCTGCAGGTCGCCCTTAACAGAACTTTCAACAACTTCCTATGCTCAAAGTTTCCACAAATTAGTTATGCAAATTATGTGAGTCGCCTCTACCTCAGCGGCAGCAGTCAACCGCCAGTTACAACAACAACAACAACAGCAACAACAACGACAATAGCGACAAGAACAACAACTTTGACGCTGGCTTTTAGAAATCCGTATTTAAAACAATGAAGACTCAGACCATCTTCCCATTTAGCATCGCCACCCAACGATGGACCTAAACTCAAAACTCAATCCTCAGTCCGATTAGGGCGCATAACAAAGCAGAATTTGTGTAAGTTCCTATTTAACATGCTTTATGCATTCCTCAATTATAAATAGATTAAAGTCCAAAATAGAGTAAAGTTAAATGTTAACTTTCCGGCCGAGCCGAACACCATTCACAAAGCAATTAACGCGCCCCAAGGAAGCAACGCCAGCGGCAAGGACGCCGGCTAAGGGTCTACGGCGAACAGTGGGGGCCAAGGGCGATGCCTAAGCAGAACTCAATTTAACTGACTGCCAACTTTCACAATCACTGCCCATCATCAATTTCAGATTTTGCTGTATGTTTTATGTAGTAGCTGAAGAAGAGGCCACGCCATTCAATTCCTCACTCAGTCACTCACTCAGTCACTCAGTCAGTCAGTCAGTGAGTCAGTCAGTCAATCAGCTAGTCGGATTGGGGAAAAAAGTGAAAACAATGCCGAAACAGCCAGCTCGCAAATGGTTGTGAATGGTTGCCCAGGGATGTGACCGTCAGAGAGGCCCAAAGTGTTTGTGTGTGTGTGTGTGTGAGGGTGTGTTGATCTGTGTCTGTGTGTGTGTCTTGGTGTGTGTTTGCTTAAGCGTAAGTCTCGCACCGCCCCTGGCGCCACCTTGTACTAAGCTTAAACCACACAACAATGGCAGCCAGATAAAACAGCGAGCAGACAAAAAAGGGTTTGCCGCTCAGCAACGTCCAACGTCGTCTGCCTGGTTGCGTCTTAAAGGATTGCTCAAGTTTTCGGTAACCAATATGTAAATGTGCGTGCTGTGATTAAGCACAATGGACCTGATCAAACCTTGCCGAGAAAACATAGACACACGGACAGACAGAGGGACAGACGGCGTCTTTGCTTAACCCAATCCTAAAACCCCAACCCAATCTGAAACCTAAACCTAAACCAAAATCTAACCACAATTTGAAGAGCACAAAATGTGAAACCAAAACAAACTGAAAAACGCAGCCAAGTCGATGGCTGGACAAGGCCAACTTTACACACCTCAAGTGTTTGTTTAGGCTGCCAAAAGTCGGACCGCATTGTCAGAGCGGGGGCCTGGGAAAGCGAAGCATTTGCTCTTGTTTTGCCTTGTTGTTTTTGGCCAGTGGCTACATAAATCTTGTCTTGCCAAACAAAGGCTCGCACCAGAGTTAGCGATATACCACCTCGGAACGATGCTCCGCCCGGCCCACACACAAGCCAATAAATGGCGCTAAAGACAATGCCGTGGACTCGTCTGCAACACCCGAAACTATTAGCGAAGCACCTTCGACTTCGAGCCTGGCTCCCGAACCCATATCCGCCAGCAGCTTTGCAAGATGTGTGCGAATTTTTAAGGAGCACGCACATAAATTGCAACCGCCAGGTAAGCAATGGTGCCACAATGTGTAGATGTGTGCCTGCCCCTGCCCCTGCCCCTGCCCCACTTCCATCGACCGTCGGCCAACTTGATGTATCACACAAACAGACACAAATGTATTTATGCTGCTGCTCAGCTTATGGGGATGGGCTTGCAAGACTCGCTTCTTATGGGCATCAGCCGCGTTCCGGCCGTAATAAAAACTAAAATCCGCACAACAATATGTGCGAGGATAATGCCATTTCCGTTTTATGTGAAATCCTCTCTCAGTAGTCCGTGTCCGCATATTCGCATAGCTGTCGCCCCTTGCGCCCACAACTCGCTCACATGTGTGCGGCTTCAGCTCGAAGGTGTGCTTCAACGGTGGCCTTGTCCAACGGGTTGGCTACACGGTGCCGAAATACGAGTACGGTCGAAAAACTTTTTCGTTATGGCATTTTTGGAATGCGAATGGTTAAATGGGGAATGGGGCCGGTTTTTATGGATTGGCCCGCCCGTTCAACTTAGGCGCATTAGACACCATTGAGGAGCGCAGAGAGGAGCGTAATCTGCTCATCAGAGAGCAGACTATATGTAACTATATCTGGCCCTATCATATACCATTTCAAACTGGGAAAACAACAATTAAAATTACGTTTATTGTTGTTTACAATTTGTAATTATGAAATAAATATTGATTATGCTCAAGTATATTTGAGTTTGGGTATGCAATTCGAATATTATTCATAAAAAATATTCATTTAAATTTGAGATCAGTTATAAAGTAATTCAAGGATTACTTGCAAAATAAATTGTTTCACAAAGTTAAGCTGCAAAAACTGAATTGAATTAATCAATTAATTCATAATTTAATGTATAATAATAAATTTCAATCAAAGCTAGCAAAAAATGTACATAAACTGATTTATGAAATAATTTAATATCTATTGTAAATAAACAAATACACGAAACAGTCGAGGCATTAAATTCGATTGATTGTAAATAATGAATTGAAATATCATTTGCATGTACCACATTGATTTGTATAGCTGACTAGTTAAATATGCCATATTAAAAGCCATTCACAAATTTACAAAAAATATTTATATTTATTGTAATGTCTTTTCATTTCATGCATAATATTTGAACAGAAACAGATTTAAAGTTAAGCTATCAAGTGTAAATATTCTTCTACTGATTTGATGTCATATGTTGCATCTTGAAATAGTGAGAAGCTCATTTCGTCGTATTATAATGGCTGCTCATTTGCTACGTTGTGAACTTATGTTGTAATCAACATCAAATGGAATCCTAGGCAACGCTGTAATCGCTCAGCTCAGCCATAACCGTGTGCAAAATGTAAATGTGGCTCAGTTTTTGCTCAGTGTGCGAGCGACAAGATGAAAGAAACGTGCATCTTTGAGTGGGAAAAAGCGCAGCTAGCTTGCGAGACGGCAGAAAATGTAGAAAACAGGAACGGAAGAAGAAATACCATAACTAAATCCATTGCCATACCCAAATCCAAAGCAAAGTCTGCGATGCAAATAGTAGAGATTATGGGGCTGCCGCTGCTGCAGATGAATAAGAACAAGGCAGCCGCAGCGCTGGTGTTGGATGAGTTTCTATTCGCTACTTGGGCAGCGTGCGAGCTTCGGTAGGTGTTTACTGTAAGTCGCCATATGTGTGTGTGTGTGTGTGTGTGTGTGAGTGTGTGAATATGTAGCCACGTTGCTATGTGTGGCACAATAAATCTTACAAGGGTGCCGAATGGTCGGGCCCGGGACGGTGTCGAAGCCATTGGAGCCGCCACCCAATGCTGAAATAGGATTGCGAGCGAGTGCCGCCAGTGAAAACCAAAACCAAATAAAACTGACATTATGCGAAAAGCGAAAGCCATAACTAAAAGTTGGGCTAACGTGGCATGATGGAGCAGCAGTAAAGCTGCTAGCATCGCAAAAAGGGAGCGGGAAAAAAATAGCAAAATAGAAATGATAGCTGAGATATACAGCCAGAGCTGAGCTAGGAAGTCAAAGAGGCGATGCGGGCATGTGGAGCATGCGATCGCCAGTAAACGGAAATCGACTTTGGCCCTTACCTGACTGTGGGAGTCTGCGTAAGTTGAACTTGCTGCAAGTTATGCAAATGTCCTCAGCTGACACCAATTCACTGCTGCTGCTCTTAGTTGATGCTGCTGCTGCTGCTGCTGCTGCTCTTGTTGCTCTTGCTGCTGCTGGTGGTGCTATCAATCGAAAATAGCGACGTTGATGCTGTGTCGTGTGCTAATGACATTTGCTTTGATTGCGACCAGAACTTCAAACTGTCATTTTCACTGGCTGAGAGTTATTTCTTCTGTTGTTGTTGTTATTGTTGTTACTATTGTCCTTGCAACTGTGGAGCATTTGGTGTTGCGTCTGTCTATTTATTTAATTTGCATGCAATTTTCAATTTTTATGCGAAATACTTTGAATTGACAGCAAACGACGCGCGCCAACACACGCACACAGACACACACTCACACCCACTTGGCCCATCCACAATAGAAATTGAATTGCAAAATTTGTTTGCCAGTCAATCGGTGGAGCAGACGCTGAAGACTGATAGAGTTTTGTCTACTTGAAGGGGGGATAGGGAATGCCAGAGACAGCAGCGGCAAAGTGCGCCACGTTCATGGCAATGTCACAGCCACAGCCTGAAGAAATCGCACAATTTGGCGGCGAAAATGTCAAGTATTCTGAATGCCACGACCGGCTCGTCTAGTAGGACGAGTACGACTGTCACTACAATGGGCGCCAGCAACAACAATGATGCCGGCAAATATGCACACACACTCACACACACACACACACACCTTACACTCAGTAATACACGGCCACGCAGACACTGCAATTCACATGAACTGAATTAGAGTCAAGTCGAAACATACTTATATTGAAAGCGAATGAGTCAGTCGTAAGGCTTTCAGATTTACGCAATTCTCACAAAAAGTTAGCGCGAAATCGAGACACGTTGTCGCTGCGTTCAATTGGATGCTGTCTATAGGTCGGATTGGCTGTTGCGCTAATGCGACCGACTGCAACGACGAACGCTTCGAAACTGAAACACAAATTGAAATCTAAACGCCTGAAAGGATGCTGAACAAAGCGCCAAACGAAGCCGACGACGAGCAACAAACCCGATGCTGTTGCCGAGTCAAACGATGCTGATGCTGCTGTCCGTAAGAGAGTGACAAAGCGACAAAAGAGAGAGAGAGAGAGAGAGCAAGCGAGCGTGAGCGCCAGAAAGCAGCTGTTGGGATGCTGCCGCTCTCCATGCAGCGACAAAGTTGGCGACGGCAGCGACTAACGTGCGACTTCGTTAAATTTCTGCGGCGACAGCACACAAAACGGATTCGGAAGCGGAAGTAGCAAGTAAGCGAGCGAGCGAACGAACGAGCACCCAAAGAGGGAAGGTGTACGTAGTCAGTGGGCTGCCGCTGATGCTGGCGCTGATGCTGGCGCTGATGCTGATGCTGATGCTGTAGCTCAAGTTGAAGCTGTAGCTGGTGTGCAATCAGAAAATAGGCGAAGTAACGCGAAGTGGCTGCCTTTAGTCGAGTGGCCATTGCCTGAGACGCACGCGAAGGAGTATTTCTTGCTTGCTGGTTTCCCTCCATGAGGGTAACTACTCGTACACACATACCACTCCATGAGTTGGAGAGAGAGTGAGGGAGCGGCGTGCGGCATCAATATTCACATTCGCACTTGTGCGAGTATTTTCTGATTTGCTGCAATCGCATTGCCAACAATCTTTTTACAATAGCAACAACAACGCGAACATGTAGAAAAACAACAAATTTTCTAACGGATGCTTAGCAAATCTTTTTTGCGCCGGATACTAACGGTGTCTTCGACACAACCAAACACGGTACAGCACATCCTCACACCTATAGCTAATACATACAGGTGCGCCTGTTTGCCTGTTTGCCTGTTTGTGTATATCGATAACTAATAATGGCATTACATTTATGTTGGCCAAACACACGACATCCTTCTGCCCCCTAATCCCTGCCTCCTGCCTCCTGCCTCCTGCCTCGCTAGCCCAGCCTTAGCTAGAGCCCTTGGCTCGTTAGTCCTATGGTTGCAGCATCGTACAACATTTCAGTTTTTAGTTTTCCGTTCTCGCTGCTCACAGTCCCATTTCTCCTTCTCTTGTTTGTCTCTTCTCTTAGCATTTGTTGTTGTTTTCGTGTTGTCTGTTTTTGTTAGTTTTCTGCAATTGCAGTCGTCCATTCCCCACACACACACACACACACACACACATACAGACACCAGCAACTAATTAGAAACACTTGCCATACGCTGCAGCTGCTATAGTCAGTGTTTTTCTGTGCTGCTCATTCCGGGCATCAGTGTGAGCTATGAGTGGGAAGATTTAACTGGAATGGAATGGGCGATTGGCAATTGCTTAGTTGATTTTCATTGACTGCCCTTTGGTCGTGTGGACAGATATTGTAGCTGTTCGCTGTCATTAATTGGCTGTTGGTTCTTGTTGTTGTCGTTTCGTTTCGTTTTAATGACAGCTTCAAATGATCTCACCATGGATAGTGCTGTCCATTTACCTAATGCATTTGACTTTTCTGAGATTATCTCACTATACTATCATCGTTTGCATGATTTTTAATTGAGTTACGAGTTAATTTTTGCATTTGACATTGACATTATTAATTATCAGGTAGCTTCGTGCAGCTGAGTGACATAATTGCTTTTCTAATAAAAGTCTTGGTCCCACTTCATTTCCTCGCTTCACTCACGCAGCTCATAATCAGCTTCCGACTTGGAAATTTCAAAGGCTTTCATAGACTTTACGTCTTCCGCTTGCTTATTCACAAATATCAAAGCTCTTCAATCGAGAAGACTTCCGGTTTTTCAACCGCATATTGCAGTTCTTGCCCATGGTGCACTGTTCGCTCTTGGCTGTTGGGCTGCTCCAAGTGGAGTGGCCCAAAGCAGGCACTCGCACGAACATAGCCACAACCACAGCCACAGCCACAGCCATAGCCACATACACAAACACAAGCATACACAAACAGGACATTGAATTTGTTTTGGGTTTTGATTTTTCGATTTAAAATTGTCCGTTTCAATGGTCTGCACAGAGCCAGCTGGCAATGGGTCGCCTGGTCGATTGGTCTAGTTGCTTGGCCAAGCGACATGATGCAAGGGCGATTGCTTTTTCTCGAGTTGAGGTGTTGCTTTTTACACATTTATTTCGATGCTGCACCACTCACTGCACAAGATAGTTCAAATGACAAAATATTTCCAGCATCTTCCTTCTCAGTCTTAGTTATGTCTTGGTCTATTCAATAAAGTAATTAAGTTGTATGCCACAATCACATGCAAACGCTGCACGCAAAGCTATCTATAAATTTTAGTTCACTGTCAATATTTGCTGTATAAAATTAAGTAATTGGCAAATTGCAGATTTTCTCTAAATTTATTTAATTTTCAAATTGCTTACTTTTGCTTATTAAATAATTAAATTTATATATAAAACATTTGTCTACTGTATTGATATTGCATCTTTTATCTTACATATGCCATTGGACATTTCAATTATATCAATGTATATAGCTCTAAGCAGCAGCCGGAACAATAAACAAACTAATATTAAGATGATTAACGCTTTATATGAGCCCAAATTAAAGCTGGTCAGTAATTCGATTAATCTGCATAATCAACACCATGATAATCCATTCGGTTGCTGCCTAGTGGCTGTAACAAGTAAACTGATTATGAATGTGTAATCTAATTATACAGTTTGATTGCAAAGTTCATTTCGCCAGATTACATTACAAGCGAAAAAACTGCGGCATACACTTTTGCATGCTTTTGATCTACGTAAAGTTATATGTACATATTGAATTTATGCATACATTATATTGACGTTTTTTAATTTAAAAGTTAAACTGCTGGAATTTCTCGCTAAAAACCAAGAGCGAATTCCGATTTTATGAATTTCCATTACATGAATCTATCAAATAAATGAATACATGATTAAAGATATATTGTTTTAAATTTAAATATAAGATAATGATTCCCGATCAAGAATATTTATATATATACTTCGAGACGGCTCGACTAGGAGATACCCTGAAGCCTGCAAAAAAAAGTGATACTCTTCATCTTTACGCACGTTGCTGCACGTTGGGCTGAGTTTTGGTCGCTTATAACTACCATTTCTAGATGGACAATCTTAATTAGAGAGATCAGAGTAGATTAAGAGTGTCTAAATGTATCTATTTGCCAAATTGCAAGTCTCTAGTATTTGAAGTGCGTTTTTTTTAGGGTGATATCCAAAATCTGAATATTACATAATCTGCGTATCTATAATCTCTATCTACATATACAAATTTGAAGTCTCTAGCTCAAACGGTGTAGAAGTTATGCTAAATAAAACGTACAAAATTTAAACGAATTTTCGATTTTTTATCGATAATTTGGAAATGGGATTAGTTATCGAAAACCAAAAAAAAAAAACAAAACAAACTCGTACTGCGTAACTAACATACGAGTATTCATGTAAAATTTCAGCTCTCTAGCTTTTGTAGTTTCCAAAATCTCGACGTTTTTACAGAGGACAGTCGGACAGACGGACAGACGGACAGACGGACAGACGGACGGACGGCTATATCAACTTATTTTTTTATGCTGATCAAGAATATATAAACTTTATGGGGTCTGCGACGTCTCCTTCTGCCTGTTACATACATTTTCACAAAACCATTATACCCTGAATTCCCATTTTTAATGGGTTCAGGGTATTAAAAAAACTCGTACTGCGTAACTAACAGAAATTTCAGCTCTTTAGCTTTTGTAGTTTCCGAAATTTCGTTGTTCATACGGACGGACTGACGGACATGGCTATATCAACTTATTTTTTTCTGTTGATCAAAAATATATATATTTCGTGAACTGGGAATCCCTGACGGAATCGACTCTAGAAAACTCGCATGAAGATTTGAATGTAATTTATGTGAAATTCTCTTAATGATTCAGAGGCATGCTTATTAATGGGCATCAGAGCAATGTCAGCTACAGGCTTATTAGCACAAGTTTTTATGCAAAAATTTAAATAGTAACTACTAGGAAAAAAAAGTAATTCATACGCCGTCAGTTTCTTTGAATAAAAACGTTGCCTAGTTGCTAAACTGTTCAGAGCTCTTACCGTGCATCGACAACTTCTAGTTAAGAAAATGAAGTGCGCAAAGCTGCTGCTGCTGCTGTTGCTGCTGCTGCTGCTGCAGCATTGCATTACATAGACAGTTGCCATAATTGTAAATGACGTTGGCATAGCATTCTTGAGACCCTGGCACATTAAGCATTTGGCGGGTCTCAAAGTTAGCTGAGGTCGGGATTGAGGCTAAAAAGAAGTTTGATTGCTTGTTGGGGGCTGCTGGAACTCAAATAAATAAGCAAAAAAAATAGCTTCGCGTTGCAAATGGTAGAGAAATGTTTTTTCCAGTTGCTGTCGCTGCCAACGTTGCAGTTGTCGATGCTCTGTTGTCCTGTGCTTTTTGTTTACGCTAGTTGCACTCGTCATTGCTGGCGCTGTTGGCTGCCTTTGAGCGTTCGCTTTGACTGCCACTAACAACGCTTTATTGTTCATGTAGCTGTTGTTGTTGTTCCTGTTGTTGTTGTTGTTGTTAGCGGAGCTGGTCACGCTCATTTGCGCTGTGCCGTGCCATGCCCGTAAAAAGCAAAGATGAAAACTTGTTTACCAGTTTCTATTGCTGCCGCCTCTGGCTTTGCTTTTTGCCATAGTTGGTGTTATTGTTTGTTGCTGCATATCCTAGACTATTTGCAGCATTATGGGCATAATGCGCACACACCCACACACACACACACCACATACAAATACTCCAATACATACACAGAGCTTACAATGCGACTGTAATACATTTAAACTTCTTAGGGCTCACGCTGCTTGAGGGCAGGCAGCCGCAAAGTTTCGAGCTGGCGAGCTTAGCAGTTGGGCTTAGTTGGGCCAAAGCGCTCTCAGCCGCATCCTCATGCAGCAGACGAAGCTTCAGCCACAGCCATAGCCACAGTGTGCGCCAATGGACGCAAGTGAGCGGCTTTTGGAAGGCAAAGGATAAATACGGATTGAAGTGAGCTGCATCGACTTCTACTGCCTCTGTTGCTGCTGCCGTTGCTGCTGCCGTTGCTGCTGCTGATTCCGCTGCTGTTGCCACTGCCACTGCTACTGCTGGTGCTGGTGCCACGGCAACTTTTGTTGCCTCTGCTTTCGCCTGCTGCTGTTGTTTACAAAGTTCTTTCTTTGCCTTTGCCGCTTTGGTGCTCTCTGGACTAGAGACGAGGCGGAATGCCTCAGTTCGCCTGGCTTGGATTCGGGACTTGTTTGTTTGTTTGTTTGTTTGCTTGCCTGCCTGGTACCCGGGCGATTCGGCGCTTGGCTCGGCCCGTTCTGCCAGCCCTACAAGCCATCCACACAATCTGCGTTATCGAGTTGATTGATATTTTTAAATTATGTGCCGCAGTCGGCATAAATTTAAATTTTCGGCTGCTGATGCTGTTAATCCAGGCCGGCTCAAGGCATCGTCAGCCACTGTCCAGGGTCCATCGTGTCAAAATGCCAATCGAGCGTCGAGCCCAGATGTTGATAATGATGACGCTGATGATGATCCCGTTGATGTTGATTGGTATTGGGCAGCCCCATAGCCGCTGCGCTTGGGCGGCGCTGCCATTTTCTTGGTTACATTTTCCCCGTTGTCGATTTTAGCATAAAATTAACATTAATTTACTTGCGGTCTTTGAAGTTATTGTCGACTGCGTCGGCAGCGTCGTCAGCGTCGTCAGCGTCGTCAGCGTCGACTTCTTGTTGCTCACACAGCCGCTACAGTCTTGCTTGCTTTGTTCTTGTTTTTGAATTATGGAGCGTTTTTGATATTGGCCTCAGATTCAGGACCGACCAAACAATGCGCTGCCAGCCATTACGCACCATGCATTTGGATTTCCACAACAACATTCACGTTGGCGCCGACGCTTATCGAAGCATGGCGCAAACGTTATCGGCCATTTCCATTAAGAGGCGGCCGTTTAATGAATTCTAAAGTGCTGCCAACGACATCGCTGCCGAGGCGACGGCGACGGCGACGGCGCCGTTGAAGGATGTTCGTCCGGCTTTGAAAAGATTCGATTTTGGCTTTTCAATTGTTCGCACGGCAGCGCGGACCAAAACTAATTTGCGGGTAACGTTTTTGGGTGCCGGAAATGGCTGAAGCCATTAGGCTCGGTCTCTGGTTACGTTAAGGCCCCTGTCTCCAGCTAAAGTGCTCGCATCGAATGGCTTATGTGGAATGGATGCCGTTGCCATTGCCATTGCCATTGGCATTGGCATTGCTGCTGCTCGTCTAGCACATGACGATCCTGGCATTTTGATAAGCCGGCGGAACAAATTTAACGCTTCGGGCTCTAACTGGCGGCTGGCATTGATTAACTATTTTAGCGATGCTCCTACCCCTCCCCAGCCCAATATGTAGGCAATGTTTTTTTTTTTTTTTGAAACTTGATTACGTGATGGATTCGAGTCATTATGACTAGAAGTTAATTTGCATTATATACGTTTTGCTCCCTGTTTCATGCTGACAGTGAAAAGTTGTGAAAGCCAATTGCTTAGACCTGACATAACAGAAACTTAAGTACATAAGCCATGTCTGAACTGACAGGCATCTGCCACAATCATCGGGTTGCTGAGAACGCACGTCAATGCCAGGCGGCGTGTGCATAATATTTGCACAACTTAATTTCCTGGAATTTCTCAAGCAACACATAATAGCTACACATTATGCCACAAAATGCATTCGAACTCACATATCAAATTCGATTCAGAGAGAGAGAGAGAGAGAGAGACCCAGAGAGAGAGAGAGAGTGAGAAAGACATGCAATGGCAATGTCACTTACTTATTCAAATCAACATAACAAGCCAATGCAATTAAATCAAGTGACTCATGAGAGAGCTGCTCACATATTAGCCAAATTAAAATGTGCTTGAAATTATGAAATGAAATATTCAAAGGATGATGGCTACAGTCATTCAGAGTCAAATACTTGAGCACATTGTTCAGATAACTTTCCTTACTTATTAACAGCTAAATGGCATTGGATTGGCCTGCCAAACAATGCCAAATGAACAGTTCAAAGTTGGCCAAACCAGGGGCCAAAGGCCATTGCCGGGTGCAGCCAAACAAATGGCAGTTCAAAAGCGATTTGAAAATAATGCCAAAGACAAATAACATTACCTGTTACACACGTTCGCATTCACAGCTCACGCACATACACACACACACGCACACACACACAGACAAATATTTTGGAAGAGCCTTGGGCGATGTCGGCTTATTTATTTAATCAACACTCCACAGTTGGCTTAGTCAGGTTTTCTGGTATGCCTTTAAGCCAAATAAAGTGCGGCGCTTAATCTTTGCCACATTTTATCAATTTAATTATTTCAATTTGAGCGTAAGCAGCAACAGCAACAGCAACAGCCACGACAGCCACCGACAATTTCAGCTACAGATGCGAAATACACCCACACACACACACACATAGACACCACAGGCACATTCTATATAGACAGTCAGCCAGAATGCGGCAAGGAGGCATTCACTAGCATCCTGTCTGTCCTGCCATGCCCTACCCCTCTGGTATTATTCCTCCTGGCTAAAATGCGCGCAATCTGCGCATCAATAAACGCTTTAATCTCTACTTGCCTGCCATGTTGCTGCTGCTGCTGCTGTTGCTGCTATTGCTGCTGTGGCTGTTGTTGCTGCTGTTGTTCCTCTTGTTGTTGGCTGCCTAGCTTGGCTGGCTGTCTGCCTGTCTGTCTGTCTGGCTGGCTGGCTGGCTGGCTGTCTGGCTGGTTGTCTGACTGTTCGTGAGCTTTGACCTAAAGCGATTCAATAATCAACTGCCAACAATTTTACCGTACTTTACTTTATTTTCACGCTAAACTATCTCAAAGATGCGAGCTCAAAGATACGCTACAGCGATTTTTTGTGCGGATTGCGAGCACACCCTCAGTACCATCCCCACACACACACACACACATACACATACAGCCAAGTTCTGGTTGTGTGCAGCCTTAGGCCAAAAGTTACCATACTAACTTGTTTTTAGTTTCGAGTTCGTACGACATCATTTTACTTTAAGCACTTAAATATACTTTGTGCCCACACCCCGAAAACAGCCAGCGGCCACCGAGCGGGCTGGCGGGCTGGCGGGCTGGCAGGCTGGCAGGCAGTCAGCCAGCCAAACCGCCTGGCTAAGCTATTCCGTTCTATTCTATTCTGCTCTGTTCTATTTTATTCCATGTCTGTGAGGCGGCCACTCGAGCAGTCCACACTTTTTATATCGGTAAACTTTTGTTGCTCTCCGAGTTGTTTGTGTTTTTCTTTTACAGTTTTCAGTTTGCTATTCTGTCTCTTTCACCAACTCTATCTACCTCTCTTTCACTCACACTCTAATGCTCATATACATACATCTTTATATATGTATATAAATATCTCGCTTGTCCCCGTGTTTGCCTTTGGTTGATCTAGAGATTTCTGTGCAGCTACCTAGTAGAATCAATGTGCCAGCTCCACTCCCTCAGCTCAGCTCAGCTCAGCGCTGCTTGCCTTTGCCCTTGCTCCAACTTTTTATAGCGGGGGCCATGGGAATGAGAGTTGTCCCTGTGCCTCGCCAAAGGGAGGCGTATTGAAAATGGCATAAAAATCGCATTTGAATGTAGACGCCTTCTCGACCCCTTGATGCTGTTGTTGTTGCTGCTGATGTTGCGTACGCTGTGCCGTCCAGAAGTTCCTTGGGGGGAGGTTCTGCTTGAACGCGCCACTTTGGGCAGCGCGTTAAGTCAACGACGCGGCCGGTCGACCCTTTTAGAATCTGCAGCGCATATAAATTTTTGCTGGCGGGCAGCCCACACGATGTTGCTATTGCTGTTATTGTTGTCGCAGTGATTGTTGTTGCTGTTGCTGCTGCTGATGCCGCTGATGCTGCTGCTGCTGCTGCTGCTCTTGTTGTTGATGCTGGCGACATCGGCAGAGCCATTGCCATCGCCAGCGTCGTTTTCGGCCTTGTGGGGCATTAAGGCAAATCGGGTTTAATTGAAAATAAAAATTCTTAATGGTCTTTAACCCAAGATTATGGGGCTGTATTGCTTGCGCCTTTTAGTGGCCTCTTTTATTCAACGGATGAGTGTGAGTATATGTGTGTACGAGAGAAAGAGAGAGAGAGGAGCAACCCTTTGCGTCCCAACTGCCAGGATGTGCCTCGGACTCTATGCTGGTCAGCGCCAAGCGCCATTTTTATGTCGCCGGAAGTGGCGTGTAATCGTTTTTATTTTGTAATTGTTTTAGTGGCACTTCCTTTCGTGTTTTTTATGTGTCTTGGTCCTTTTTTCGTTCTTGGCTGCTGTTGTCGTCCAACGGTTTTATTTTTGTTGTTGCGTACTTTTGGGGCAAATAGGTGGCCTCATAAATCAAATATGTCACAGCAATTTAGGTGTCAGAATTTTTATTTTTTATTTTTATAACGTTTTCTGGCCAAGACGCCGCCCAACGTTCCCAAAAGGGGCCATGACGAAAGGCCAAACAAAATGCGTAAAACCTACGAGAAAAAAACGGTATATAATATATATATATTTACCCTGAATGGATGGCAGTGGGTTAAAGCTAAAGGAAGGAGGGGGAGGGCGTTGGCCATTCGGTTAGCTGGCGCAAATATTTCCAAGGGTTCGAAGCGCCGCATAAGAAAAACGCTAAATTTAATGAAAAAAGTTTCATAAATATGGCAATGAATTTAATTAAAACACACAAAAATATAAGAAAAAAAATAGAAGAGGGAAAATGCGAGCTGGGAAAATCGCCCAGCATGGAAAACATACCCAAAAAAAATGTTGGCGCACTAATTACGCGAATTAAACGTCAATTTGCAAAAACAATTCGTTTAGCAATCCTCTCAGAAAACAAGTCGAATCTGAAATGTAGCTAACAATTTAAATGCCGTCTAGCTAATACTCTTTAATACTCTTTCCCAATTGTTTATTATTATTAAGTTAGAATATATATATATATATCTTAAGTTGAGTTAATATATTTTTCAATATAACAATTCCTTTATTTTTTAAAAACATTTTTACCAGCAATCAGGTATATTATTAAAAGACAACTTTTTCAAAATTCATAACGATCATATATAGAGTATATTTCAGGTCGTTTTAATATTAAAAAAAAAGTCGGCAGCAAAAAGCTGATATGATGAACGTTAAAAATACGGCATCGAGTTATTTTGATTTAATTTGTAAATATATTTATTTTATACATTTCCTTTTAACATTTCTTTACTATTTTATTCAACTAAAAAACATATAAATAATGATGATTGATACTGATATACCCTGCACATCAGCAATTCTCTTTCATATTCGAAATGTTAATAAATTTACTTTCTTTTTATAGAATAACAAAATATTCTTAATCATTTATATTAAATTTATTTTATATTTCATTTATTTCCTTGTGTCTTGTGACGAAAGTAAATACATCAAGGTCATAACCTAAACTATATACTTATTCAGATATTGCATTATCAGATTCTAATTAATACTAATCAAAATTCAAAGAAAATCATTATACCCTGATTTACCATTTCTAAAAGGTTCAGTTTGCAATCAATTCAATGCAATCAAGCACAGCTAAACATAGTCTAGATAATTTGATTGTTCATTAAAATTAGGCAAGCTCTATGAATGTCGGAGATGATTTGGTATATATATTCAATCAGCACATATCGTAATATTTGATCTATTAATTCTTTGAACTTGAAAAATCTTGGTCTGTGCAAATATATATTTGAAAAATAATTTTTAAAAATAAAATAAAATAAAATATATGTAAAATAGAAAATATTGTGAATTAAAGAATATTTTTCAAAGTGTTTGATATCGATTTATTTGATTGGGCATGCAATCAACTTTACTTTACTCGCTTACAAAGCTAAGAGATAATATTGTTTTCAATTTTCCTTTTCCATTTTTATGGAATGCAGATAATTTGGCTTTTTGTTCGCCCGTTGAGATATGAACGCCAGCTATTTTGGCTGTTATTAAAGTTTCTGTTTCTGATAAAAACGTTTATCATCCATTTCATTCTTGTGTTTATTATTTATTATTACTTTTTTTTATCGATGAGCAGCTTGCATCTTGCAACTTGAATCATTAAATGAAGTGCAGTGAGTGCCCTGATATATGTATGTATAAAATCAGCATAAGCTCTTTTAATTAAGAGCCATTGTTGGATTTATGTAACTCTTTAAACACCTTTTGCAATTACGCATAACACTTAACTCACACATATTTACTAATTGAAATTCAATTGCTGAGCTCTGCAGCACTTGAAAGTTAAAGCTCTGTGCTGCTCGTGCTGCTCGTGCTGCTTGTACTGGCTGTGCTGTTGCCTTTGCCGCTGAGGTCGTGCCTGGATCAAGTATCAGTGTATTAAGGCGAATTATCTTTGAATATCTTGCCGTTAATGCTGTGGCAAACGCCACAAGCACAGGAGGCGAACGTGAGCAACTTAAAGCAGCCAACAGACAGAAATCAACCGCTTGGATAGAGATTCATTAACTGAGTGCCATCGCAGCCACGTTCTGTTGTTCTGTTTTCGAACTTTCGTGTTCTGGCCGTGGCAAAATGTTAATGAACGCACACGGACATGGGCCGGTTGCCAGGGCCAGTTCGAGTGACTGTCTGACTCGCTGGCAGTACATCATTGTAATTGAGTGTTCATTAGCGGGCGGGTCGAAACAATTTTGGCATATTGGTTGCGGCCAGAAAATTGACGCTACATTACGTCATTAACTTACAATCCAGTCATGTGGGCCGAGCCATGCCATACTAGGCCGGGCCGTGCTATGCCATGCCATGCCATGCCTCCGCATCAAGCCTCATTATCGTCATCAAGTCATCATCTTTATTCGCTAATATTTGTGATGTACGCGCCAACTTTGGCCAATTTTATTGTACATTAAAGCCAACTGGAGGTTGGGGGCTCTGAAACGACAATGTGGCGAGGAGTTGCAGGGCTGACTGAACGTGGAATTGGTGGTTGGGTTGGGTGTTGGGAAGTTTACAAATATAATTTTGTAAATGTGCGTTATGGCAATGAAAAGGACGCTAACTCTTTGGCTAAAACGTTGCCGGGTGAATGCCAAGTGGACGAGTGGCTCAAAGCAACCACGGGGTTTGGGCGCAGCGCTTGTTAAGGACCGACTGCCAAGAATAACAACAACAAATTGCTGTCGCTGTCGCTGTTGTTGTTGCTGTTGCTGTTGTTGTTGCTGTTGTGTTGCTGCTGTTGTGCTCAAGTTTTTTGGCAGCGCGCAACATCTGACTTGGATTTGATTAATTCTAAAGTCGGTTTAACAGCTATGCCACCAACTGAAAGAGCAGACGGCGCGCCGCGGCGGTGGCAATGCTGGCGATGCTGGCAATGAAGGGAGCTGGGGAGCTAGGGAGCTGCTCATTCATTTTACTGTGGCTGCCCGCTCTGTCTGTTGGGGTAAACTTTGATGAGCAATAAGAGGAATCCAACAGACGTTAAACCGAAAGTAGCACGAATAACAACTTTGATTATAAAATGCAACAACTGTAAATGTTATCATAGCGAATATGTACGTGCAATACCAAATTCACGAGCGCTGCTGGCTCAGCAGACTAAACTGACAGCCGAGACATCTGGGCCCCGCCTCCACACTTATTCACGGCATTGTTCTATTCGCTAAAGATTCTCATGCTCAACTGTCAGGTCAAATTAGCGCCATCCAGATGCGGTTGCCTTGCAATCTTGTAGAAAGTTGAATTACGTCTTATGACATTCATTCCAGATATTCAGAGAGAATTATCTAAATGAAGCTATTCTTAGTTGAACAAGTTTGCAGTAGAAGAATTCCAATTGGAATCTAGTATCTGTAAAGCTACAAAATTTAGTTCGACAGACTAGCAATAGAAGCGTGCCAATTGGAATTTATTATTGGTATATAATGTATGAGTTCAAGAATATATAAACATTATAAGCAACATAAAATGTATTGATTTATTATTATGTGATATTTTCTATTCTTTCATTCAAACTTTAATTATTATCTGAAAAGACATTTTACACTTCTAATTTATCGAATGATATTTGTATTTATGAAATACAGAATTTCTCTGATTAATGAGAGATACAAGCACATAATCTTCTAAAGAATTAAATCTTTAAATAAGGTTGAGATTAAACAATATTTAAAACAAAAATAATAATAATAATAATTTTGTTTATTTTTTTTTATGTTCTAATATTTTTTATTCTTTTATTAAGTTTTCTTTCATGGTTGATATATATATATTTTTCTTTTTATATATATTTTTCTTTATATATTTTTCTTTTTAATTGCATCAGAACAAAAATCGACTTCCATTCCGTTAAATTTCTTAAAATTCAATAGCAAAATATAAAATAATGTTTCATGATTAGCAACTTTAGCAACAAGACATATAGTCTTTATTATTATTTAAAAATGCAAATAATAAAAGTAAAGCATTTTAAATCTTTTATTCTAGTCCACTTAACTTGAAATGCGATAATGGCAAGTGTGGTACAATTCAAATGCAAATTGCAAAAATCGCTTCTGACACCGACTTTTGCCACAAGAAGTTTAGTGATAAATCCACTTTGAGAGTCAGATAATCAAAAACAACTTTTAAACTGACTAAAGTCCTAATGCATCTACTACTCTACGAATAAAGAATTATATTGCTAAGCTCGACATGGGACAGACCCTTGTGTTGCTTCCGCTGCTGTTGCTGATGCTGCTGCTGCTGCTGCTGCTGCTGCTGCTGCTGCTGCTGCTGCTGCTGCTTCCTGCTACTGTTTGGATGTCAATCCACAGCATCTACAACAGTCAAGTGGGAGCACAGCTCGAGTGGCAGCTCAGCCATTAGACAGGCCACTCTGCTGATAGTTAATTTCAGTCATTCACATAGAACTGGCTGCATTTGTTGCTGTTGCAAACTTGAATTATGTGCATGTCATTGTGTAACTACACTCGCATAAAACTCATTTGCCATTGCCACCAACAGTACGATGGCCACACAGCTCAGCGTACTTGGATGCGAACCCAAACTTGTACTTTAAGTTGGAGTTGGAGTTGGAGTTGGAGTTGCGAGTCGCGAGTTGAAGTTGGAGATGGAGATGGAGATAGTGCCCATCGTTGTCCTGGTCATCGTCATTATCATTCAACTATCTAACTGCGACAACGATCAAAAAACACCAGAATATTTCCCTTTTGCAAACAAAATAAATTAGAATTGAAATAATTCGTAGCAAACTTTGCGTTTTTCGTAGTTTTTAATAAAGCAAACGGCGCGCTCGGCAAACTTTTACCCAGCGGCAACGCTGCGTATGGGCAATATGCAAAATGCCAGCAGACTAAGTCCTCTTGCCATGTATCTCCTCTCTCTCTCGCGCTCTCTCTCTCTCTCTCTCTCTCTCTCTCTGTCTAGCTGAGTGTTGGCTCGTCAGCGCTGCCCGACTAGGGGCCGGATAGATTTTGCGGTTGGACTGGTAGCTAACAAACAAACAAGCATTACAAAATGAAGGAGCAGTGAAGGCAAGGAAGCAGCAGCAGTAGGAAAAACAAGAACCTACGACTCGGGACAAGCGGGCAGCTGGCTTGCCATAAATAAATAAAATTTCAAGGATGCGTGCGCTTTTATCTTCGCAACTAGATTTTGCCTTCAGTGGTTTTTATTACATTTTGCTGTGTGCACTTTTTCATATGTTGTAAATAGCAACGCTCAAAAATAAAAATAATAAATAAATAAAGAAAGAAGAAAGAAGCGACATCGCTTTCCCACAAACTTTTTGCGGCAATTCAAACTAATGATTAAACATTTTCAGTTTTGTTCAGCTTTGTGTTTGTGCTATGACATTTCAGCATGCGACCATTTTCCATTCATGCCTCGGCACTGACCCACTGTCCCACAGACAGCAGGACATCCCTGTACGTCTTTTATATGTATATATTTTTTTGTAATTTTTGCTTTTTGGTGTGGGCGTTGCTTCATTCATGATGGTTGTCTTGTTGTTCGGTCAGCAACCGCAATTTGAATATATAAATACATTTTAATGATGTCGCCGCTCATTAATCATAATCTATTCATTAATTTTTGACCCGTCTCGGAATCTGACTCCACACCGACCCAGTCGGCCAACCGACCGGCCGCCCACCTACCCGCGTTGGCTGACATGTCAGGAAAATCTTAAACAAAAAGTGAAATGTGTACAAATGTAAAGACCTTTGTTCTACATGGAATTTAGATAGGATCTCGGTCTACAACGGAAGGCAGCGGCATGGCAAAAACAAATAGAACACGTCATGCCAGCTAATTAACGAATATTTTTCGCCGCGCAACCGACGCTAGGCACACGGCACCAGGACCAAGACCAGCACCAGCAGCAGCACCAACAACAACAACGGCTCTAGCGCCAACACCTGCCCAATTAGTGAAAAACGAGCATCGCGCTTTTCTTAATGGCAATGACAAATTTTGTTTCTATAAATTATGTATAAGCTGGAGACGCTAAACGCTTTTGGAGACAGCCGGCAAACCTCTCAGCACCAAATACTATTAAATATTTGAAAGATAAGTAGAAGCTCAGCCGCGCCAGCCAAAGAGCCAAAGCCACAGCCAGTGGCCATGCAGCGACGATGCTGCAGCATAGAATGTGACCCATTAGCCGATTTTCTTCTCTTTTCTAGTTTTCTCGTATTAAATTCAAGCACGATTGTTCGCTTTTCCTCTTCCCGCCATTTTGTGTGTGATTTGATGGGTCCAGAGAAATCAAAGCGAGATAATTTGTCACCAGAGAGAAAATGGTGAGACATTAAATTTGCCAAATAAATGGACACTTGTTTGTCATAACGCTACAAATGCGTCCAAATACGAGTAAAAATAAAAATGAACAACCGAACAGAGCGATACCAAGCCAATGGCAATGGCCATGGCAATGGCAATGTTAACGGCGACGGCGACAGCTACGATGTTATCCGAGCAGAGAAAAAAATTTTTAAAATGAAAAACAAGACCATTTTCATTTTGTGCAATAAAATAGAAAACAACAACAAAACGGAGCGTGTGAGAAAAAAAAAAATAATAATAAATTACTTACTAGTATACTCAACTACTGAAATACCCTAACTGCGGAAGACTCATCAAATTTAGGAAATTTATATGTGCATATCAAATGCTGATCAAATGTAGATATCTGCAGCTGTTTTACCTTATCTTTGACATATAAATCATCAATATATACACGATATCTTTATTCACAACAAATTAGTCCTCATATGCTTATAAATCATATTTGATTAAATGGAAGCAACTTTATATTGAAGTCATAGTAAAATACATCAATTTGTATTAAGATCAAAAACTCTTAACGTAAGCTCAACAACGCACGATCAAATATCAATGAGGAAACTAGGAGGAACGCTTAAGGATTTTCGAAATACACAGAGCATGAAATCCAGATTAAAATTGCTTTTAATGTCCATATGCCAGAGCTGGTTGCTGCATTGAGAAAGAGAAGAGAGTATTTGCCAAAATATACGACGGCAAATAGCAATGGCAAAAAGTAAATAAATCGCTTCAAATTTTCGCATGGGTTCCGAGTCAGGGGAACGGACCAAAACTGCTGAGCACAACGCTCAACTGAGCTGAGTCCCAATCGGTGGCAGTTGCACAGAGCGAGAGAGAGAGAGAGAGAGAGAGAGGCGTCAGGAAAAGAGAAAGAAATGTAGCCTAGAAGCGTGGAACCGTAAGTAGAAGAAAAAGCCGGCGTAACTGCAGTGTAGCAGGCAAAGGGAAGTGGAACACTGTGAAGCTGGAAAACGGAGAAATGGGAACTTACACCAAACCCTATACGACTTGGTCCTTTATTGTTTTTGTTGAATGTTGTTTCTTTTATTTTTTTGCTCTCGCTTTTCTTGTTTGCTGGTTTCGGTTGGTGTCGTAGGTTGTAGGTTGTAGAGGTTCTGCTTTTGGTTCTGGTTAGGGACATTTTCTGCGTAGTATGTACCAGGTGCAATCTATCGATTCATTCCTTGGCCCCGCAACAACATCCTAGTCCTAATGCGCGCTCGCTCGCTTGCTCCTGCTCCTGCTCCTGCTCCTGCTGCTGTTGCTGCTCGTTATTGCTGCTGCTGTCCATGTTGATTCTGTTGTTGCTGTTGCTGTTCCCTAGTTGTTGCAGTTGAAATATTTACGATGTACGTTGGGCTATTTCACTATTTGTAACACCCCAACCCGCAGTTAAAGTCGCACTCGTCGTCCCTGAGACACACGCACAAGTGTTGCCATTCCTGTTGTTGCTGTGGCTGTGCGTCACATTTTTTATTGTTTTTTGGCTTGTAACGACAAAAATGAAAACAGTTGCACCAAAATATATATATAAAATTATCAAATAAAAGCAAACAAAAATGAAAATTACAAATACAAAATTTAACAACAAATTTCTGTTGCGCAATGTTCGACTCTGTCATGCTCTATTAAGAATGTTCTTATCATATAATCAATCTAATTGACTGCTGAATTCGTTGTGAGCGATAGAAACTGGACTAATTACATTAGAGCTACAAATTGGTTGTGTTTGGCTCCCGTTGCGTAAGCCCTATTTACACAATTACATTATCAACTTTATTTGGTATTTATTTGACAATTTTTTTGAAATTGTTAAAATGTTCAATTACCAATTTGACTATTATAAATTTTTAGAGGAAAAATAATAAAATTAAATATATACATATATATAATCACTTATCACATATGTTAGTAAGTGGACTCCATTAAACGAACAATGTATTATAACATTAAAATTGATTGCTTCAACCAAAATAAAAAAAATAAAAAAAAAACTAAGCCAGTTTCCACACATTCAAAAATAGTTGTTTTTACCATTTTGCCAACGTTTAAAATACAATTAGTCTAAATGTTTGGCAATGTACAAAAACGAGAGCATAATGAAAGTAGAAACACGAACAAAATAGTTGGCGTTAAAACAGGATGCAGCCGTGCAATAGGTGATTTTGATGGAATAACAAAGCATTGTAAAACGATAAACGATATACATATATGTATAGATAAATATATTGGTATGGGTATTTCATGAACTTGCCAAAGTAAAGTATATTTGAAAGTGCTTATATCATGCTTGCTTGCAAAGTAATGCGATTTTGAACAATGTCCATCCTGCTGTGCGCTCGTAGCCGTCTGTTCTTATGAACGCAATTTATTTCGCTGCAATTGAAGCTATAGAATAAGAACATGGAAGTTATAAGTTCGCGTTATACCCTACTTTCACAAGATTATTTAACCATGGATTTAGCCAACACATAATAATTGTTCAAACTTCAGAATCTGATAATGTGAAGGTTAATATATAGAAATTTGAGATCCCTTTACAGTTCATAATTAAAAAAACACTTTTTGCAAGTTGAACTGGCATCATTCAATATGAGATTTAATTTATTGTAAATGAAAGACTCCATATGGTCTCTGTTTCCGTAAAGGGTATATTGTTGGCTCCGCACGCGTTGCTTCCATTTATAATTTTGTTTATTTTCTCAATGCATTTTGCGCAAATAAAGAAATTAAATAAATGCAAAAAATATATATAAAAAAATTTGTGCAAATTTTATTTGCCAGCGCTTTTCATTAATTTTATTTGATGTAACAGAGGGCGCAGAGAAGCGGAGCCTCAGACAAGAAGAGAAGAAGGAGTAAGAGTATTTTAATAAAACCACACACACATACACACACACGCACAGACATATACAGTTACACACTTTGTCAGGGGCAAAGAAAGCAATTGAGTTGCGTTGAAGTGGCATAAAGTAGTAACAAGTGGCGGTTGCGCTGAGTTTGGTGTAGTTGTTGGGCTGGTTTGCTTTTTAACCATTTTGTTTGGTCCATGCGTTTTCCCTCTGGACGGGCATACGCGGTGCTCAGGTGGAAGGAAGCACCGCCGAAGCTCGAGTTGGTGGCAATGAATGCCGGATATCCCCAGCACTGGGCTGTGCAAATGTAATGGGAAATGAAATGAATGAATGAGCATAAGCACTTCTTTGTTTGTATGCTTGCCTCTCGGCCCGGTCTATCTTGTCTGTCTGTCTGTCAGTCTATCTGTAGGTTTGTTTGTGGTCGCAGATGCATGCAGCGAGTGCAGCGGGGTAAAACTGAGATGCTGCACTTCAAATTAAAATGCGAATGCAAGCGAAAACTTCAAAAGAAGCACTAGAACAGAAAACAGGAGCGCAAACGAGATACTAATAGACAATGGCAAAGCCAAGTGCTGGATAAGAAGAGGATAGCGAGGGGTAGACCTGACGAGGGCGGTAAGCACAAAGGGGGCGTGTTACCAACAACGTATACGCTGCAATTGAAAAGCACATAAACACACTAACACACTGCGATAGCGAAAGTGTCTCTGACTGCAAATGTGTATATGTTGGTATGTATGTGTGTAATACCAGCGAGCGAGCCAGCCAAGGATAAAGTTAGCGACAGCAGCAGCATCAGTAGCAGCAGTGCAGGACATACAAATGCACTTTGGACGTGGACGACGCGCACTAAATTCGCTTTAATTCACTTTTCATACAAAACAGCAGCAGCAGCAGCAGCAGCAGCAGCGGCGCCGACAGTCGAGGCAGTCGAGCTGCAAGCACAAAAGCACGCGCCTCACACAGACAGACTAACTCTCACACGTACACACAAGCACACAAGCCCGTGTTTGTTGTAATTAATTTAAAATATTATTATATGCGCGCGCGAGCGCTAAACTAAAGCTAGGAAAGTAAGGCAAAGGAGCTGCCAGCACAGAGGCAGAGACACAGCAAAGGAATAGCTGAAGCAAAGAGAGAGACCGAGAGAGAGTGAGAAAGCGAGAGAGAGAAAGAAGGTGCGAGTTTGTGTGAGAATGTGGCAGCACTGGCAAGGCAGGGCTAAATAATTATATCCCACGCGAGCTGCACACGAAGCGGCAGTCAAACAAGTAAAACAACAAGCAAAACCAACTATGGAATTACAAGCAGATGTGCAAGTGTGCGTATGTGAATGTGTGTATTAATGTGTTTGTGTGTTCGTGTGTTCGTCTAACCCATGAAGATAAATATATATGCAAGTACTCTAGTCAAGTTTTTTAATTGACGTGCCAAACGCTACTAGGGCAATACCACCGTTCCACTAATAACTAACAACAAATTAACAACTGGCTGCAATGCACAGACACAAACACAAATTAGTTCAAAACAACACACATTCACTTACACAGACAGACAGACAGCAGACAGACATCGTACGACATGCTAGATTGTGCGCCAAATGCCAAAAATACCGAAGACGACGAAATTGAAAAAAGTAATAAACGTAAAGCTATTACAAAATCTGATAATGGTCTACTGCTGGCACTAGAGCAAAAATGCCGGCACATGGTCACTAACACAGACTAAGGTTAAACACACAAACACAGTAGAAAGAGCATGAACTGTGCTAAGAGAAACCCAAGAGAGAGACAGAGAGAAAGAGAGAGAGCAAGAAACAAGTTGGAATCGAAACACAACAACAAGGCAAAGGGCAACGCAAGTGTTACACTATGCAGGCAGCGCGAGCTAGCCACATAAAGAACCGTTACAATATGCAGCTGCAGCGCCAACACTACAACAACATGCGACGTCAAACATAAACATTGTGGCGCGCGTGCTGCTGCTGCTGCTGCTGTTTCTACTGCCGCCCTCTCTGCTGCTGTCTCGAGTCGTGGCTGGCGCAATATTAATTTCACGAATGAACAACCCTTGAATAACCATACACTTCATGTCCCGTTATTATGGCATTGCTACGTGAATGAGAGAGCGCCAGCGAGAGCCACGAATGCTGATGCTCGGAAAGCTTTCAATTTGCCGAACCAACACGACTTAGGCAACGACAATGTTGCTTCGTTTTGTTTGTTCGGCTAAGTAGAGCCGACAGCTTCTCTCTCTCACTCTCTCTATGTCTGTGTGTGTGTGTGATGGCATTGGCATATCTGTGTTTTGTGCGTATATGTATGTGTGTTTGTCTGTGTTTGGCCGTGCTTTTTCATTGTGCATTTCCCAGAGGTGCATTTTTCTGAAAATCTAATTTGAGAGATTGAGATTGTTTGGTCTTTCAATGTTCTGCTCGCTCGTTCGTGCTGCGATGCTTGCAATTTTAGCCCCAGCCACAACAACAGAAACCATTCTTATATTTATGTCTGTGCACACACATACCGACATACATACACACACACACACACACGCTCGCACAAATGTGTGCAACATATTGGGGAGTTATTACTCAGCTACCGCACATTTCGCTTGTCTGTCTGCCAGTGTTTATACACACATACGCACACACATCGCTTACTTTAATTGGACGCGCGGGCGTTACGCTGTCGTAATTTTTTGAAAAATCTACATACTTGCCCTCAGTATTCGCATCCGCATTCGCATCCGCATTCGCATCAGCATCCGCATCTCAACGATAACGATGCGACGCGTCGCAATGGCTTCAATCATTGCGCGCAGCGCTCACTGCGGTTTGACAAACATTTTTCACTGGCTGTGCAATGGCAACGTCGGAACGTCGCGTCCTTCCACAACATATCTGACACACACACACACACACACACACATACATACATACACACGCCCCATCCGACGCTCCGTGTATGTTTGATGAGTGTGCGAGAGTTTTATGGCTGTATTGGGAATGAGCCGTCCAGGCTGAAGTCAGCGAATAGCTCCAAGCATGGGCGGGTGCTCGGGGCATTGGGGGTTATGTCTGAGTTGGGGCTGGGGTGATTGGGTTATGCTCTGATTTTAATTTTGAAATCATACAAGTGCAGCACTGCAAAGTGATACATGCGGATTTATTTATTTATATACGTAAGTGCCCATTCATATGAGTGTATGTGTGTGTGTGTTCAGATACAAATGCGTTTGTTTGTATCCCACACTCACTCACTCTCTCTCTCTCTCTCTCACTCTCTTTCGCTGTCTCTCTCTTTCTCGCTGTGCATGTGTGCGCGCGATACGATAAAGCGACTTACAGGATTTGGATGATGGCTGAAGGCAATGCCGCTTCTGTTTGCAATTTGATAAGCTCTCTGGCATTATTTTTACGACATTTCTTTCTGACAAGCCGCTCGCCTGAAAGTATGCAATAAAAATATCAATGTTAAGTCAATGTGTAAATCTTATTGTTTTAGCATTTTTCCATTTTCCTCTCTTGCTGCTATTGGCTTTACCAATGCTAACAATCTCTTCAATGCCAACGTCGAGTGTCCAATCAATGCACTTCAAAATTCAGCATGAAAAACTGCCTTGCAAAAGCCAAGTGGAAAAAAATGTTCAAAACATACAATTCAGAATGTCCTGTTGCATTAGTTACCATTGGCATTCTCTTCTTATTAGCTATTATAATCCTATGCAAGAGTTGTGTAAGGTAATTGTATTGAATTGCAAATTCCATAGTCAATGTCACATTTCCATTATTCCAATCAATGCCATTGTGATGTAGACCTTAATTATATTTATGATAAATGGGTTATTTTGGATAACATTGACAATCGGGGATGGAATTGTTTTATTTTAGCGCGTCAAACAGGCTCATAAAGCGTATCAAATGTCATCAAGTAAATATGTGTTGTTAACCAATCTGAGTCTGTCATAATTATAATATTACAATTTGCAACTTGATTTATTTTGAATATCGATCACAAAAGAAATAAACTATGACAGAGCATGCAGCGAGGTCTACTTTTATGACCAATCAACTAGGAAAGTAAATACTAAGCATAAACCATTTCACTTTTAGATATTCTTAACAGTTAATTTAAATTACTCCTTAAGATTCACTTTTCATCAACTGCAAACTTGTAATACATTAAAATCAAATTTGAATTAACATGTCCCAAAAAATATAAAGCGATTTTTATTGCAATTCGATTAGGTTCGTACATAAATATATACACAGTATGTGTTACATGATCGATCATCTTTAGTATAGAAGTTGTACATTTACAAACTCAGACTAAACTGAATATCGGATAGAGCTCTTTAACCATAGGACTTAACGTAATCAATGTGTCGTGATGCACTAAAAATCTAGAACTAAACTAATCCGAAATTGAACATAGACAAAGACAATATAAAAACACAAAAGTTAACCTCGATTTTAGACGATATACACAAAGTTGCTAGCAGAAATTCTATAGAAACTAAAAGAAAATTAACTTCACCAGTCCGTAGAGCGCCCAAGCCGTTAACGAATATACAATGGCCAATGTGCTATAATGTAGAACCATCATGCTGCAAAATTACAAGTGAGATATAATAAGATATATAAACTTAGGTAGTTCTAGACTTACCGTTTGATGCGCTTTATGGACTCGGGTAAGTTGTTGGGATCATCCTTTACCACGTATAAACGCAGCCCATATAAGCTGACCCGGAACAGATTTGTCCAGTCCAAATCTCGCATATCGAAGGCAAATATTCGCTTGTCTCGCTCATCCAATTTATCAACCAGTCGCCGCACATTGTCATTATCGAACCGAAACTCATTCGAGCTGAAGAACTTTAAAACATTGCTGAACTTGTGTATCTTGCGATAGATTTTCATCATTCTAAAGGGGGGATGGGGAAACTTTAATATGCGAAATGAGAAGCAGAAAACTAGCTGCAAGGTAGCTACCTTGGCTTCTTGCCCATCAAAACCATAATTAAATCCATGAACATGGCGGGCAATGTGTGGTATAAAAAGCAGAGAATGTGATACTGCCACATGTATGGCACGATGGTGAAGCACGGATACCAGATGGACTTGCGCATGGGTATGTCATTGACATGCTTGAACCCCGTTTCCATATAGTTCCGCCAGGTGACCATGTTGTCCGCATCTGGCACATAGTTATATATGGGCGGCGCTTCATATCTATTTCAAAAAGTTTTTGAGTACCGCATTGTGGACGGCTCTGATGCATCTCCACTTACGTATTTCGTGCCACATCCCAGGCGCTGGCCAGCAGAGCATTCACACACAAATCCACTGGCACTATGTGCGCTTTGTTATCCATGTTGCCAGTGAAAACGCGCAGCACGCCCGAACCAATGCCGACAATGACGCCGCAGGGTCCATACATATTGTCAATCCAGCCAGTCACTGGCTCCCGATAGCTGGTGATAACTAAAAACCGTCCGGAAAAAAATGCAATCGTAATTGAGGCAAGGCAGTTGGCATGATTCTTTAATAAAGCTCATCTTACCAATGCCGGGTCGAAATATGGTTACAGGTAATTTCTGTGCATCCTGCTGCACCACGTTCTCTGCAAGCACTTTGGTGTAGGTATATGTATTCGGATATCCTTTTATAAGTATCGGTGTTAGTGTATTCAACGTATGCTCGTCCAGGCACTCAGTCAGCTTAAAGGCATTGTCTCCAGTCATTGTGCTGCTGTAGAACTTCTCCTGGATGTAACGCATATTGCAGTGGGCAAATGCAGTCGAGACATGCACGAGGGCCTGAAACATGAAACCCATTGGTTAATATCAAGTCATTTATGCCGAGGATATATATATATAGTGAGCCGTCACTTAACCATTGTACAGATTACATTAGAAAATGTTTATATTAAATAATCAAGATCTAAAGGTTTATATTGTCGAGCTTAAGCTATGCTAATTGAGCTCACCTTCAAGTTTACTATCTCTTTGGCCAGCTTGATTATCTCCTTTGTACCGTGCACATTGATTGCAATTGCCATCTTGAGCTTCTCATCGAAGCGCACTGTTGCCGCACTGTGCAGCACAATGTTGACATTCTCCTTGATGGTCTCGCGCTCGTTCGGGGAGATGCCCAAGCCAGGCAGCGAGCAATCACCGCTGATGATTGTGATCTGACAGCGATACTTTGGATTGACCTGTTTCATTTTGGCAAAGACCTATGAAAAATGGGGGCAAGAAATGTACGAGCAATTAATCAGAATTCGATATTCGACAAATCAGTTAGCTATCTATATTGGACAAATTATTTACCGGATCGTTGAACAAATCCTCAATGCGTGCATGGGCATCCTTGCCCTTTTTGGTGCGTATCAGCAAATATATTTGGGCCACCTCCGTAACACGCAACAGTTTCTCAATAATAACTGTGTGGAAAATCAGTTCGTAAGTAATCAATTATTCAAGTCACGTTCGTGTTTGCTTTTGCTTTTGCTTTTACGTTTGCCAACTTACTTTTGCCAAAGAAGCCAGTGCCGCCAGTGAGAAAGACGCCCTTATCCTTGTAGAACATTTGCATGGGCGACTCATCTGCAAAGATCAATGCAAACAGCCATTAAACAATTAGCCAATTTGATGCGCATCATTGAGCCACTCGTGGGCCTCCACTGCGAGCTGTGGCAATGGCTGTCCCAACTCCAGGCTGCCCCACTCGCAGCTGAATACTTGTTTGCCACCCACTTGACGCGCGTCACGAATTTAAATGCGCGCCCCAAAAGCCACTTCAATTGCGCATAATTCACGCCATCACACACACACACACAGACGCACACGCACACAGCACGTACATAGTGACATAGAGAGTAACATCCAGTCGCACGTAAAGAGCGTTTGGCATGTGGCTGCATTTTGGCCATATGTCAAAATGGCAACAACAACACTCAAAGTTAACGCCAATGCTGACATTGTTGTCGGCTGCTGCTGCTGCTGCTGTGGCTGGCTGCCACTTGTGGGCCACTCATAAATATTTGCAAGTTAGCAGCTCGTCGAGCTATTCATCTATCGTACAATAGCACACACAATTGTATGCACACACACACACACACACACGCTCATACATGTATATAAATGTGCAGAGCTTGTAGGCACATTCCCTGTGTCTTCAAGGTGGCCATGCTACTCTGGCCTAATTGCCAATCGACGACGTAAATCACTGTCACTGCATGAGCTATACAGGCTATGCACACACACACACACACACACACACACTTAAACACATTGCCCACTCGATAATTGCATAATAAATGCAACATTGTTAAGGACTTAAACTGGCCCATTGGCTGTGGCGTCAAACATAACAAGCTCACTTGCACAAACACACACACACACACACCCACACACACACACCACACACACACACACAATGATATTCAGACAAATACGGACACTTAGCGGAGTTGACACCTATACATCGTATAGATGTCTACAGCAGCCTCCATGCCAGCCTCCCCCATCGAGCAGCAGCACCCCCAGGGGTCGCACTCAACCAAAAGCACTTGGCATGCTCACTCAAATGTTTTGTTTACCTATGCTAATTGGCTTAAATGCAACTCAAGCGCACTTCTCATCGCGCCAAGCCGAAACTGAGCCGCCGCCGCCAACGCCAAATTGACCTCCATACCCCCACCTCCCCTTCTATCCCTTGTATACCACCCCCTGGAGCTGGCCTCCCTCCCTGCCACCATTGTTTATGAGCGCTTCGGAATTGAGCTCCAGACCCCAACGCGTGGCCTCACTTGGAGTGCGGCATGCGGCGTGCGCATTTAAAGCTTTTGAGCGCTTTGGGGCATTTGTTCAGCGACAACGCCAGCGCCAACAACAACAACAACAACAACAACAGCAGCAGCAGCAGCAGCATTGCCACTTTGAGTGAATTGTCAACAATTGTGTTGGCTCTTTGGATTTGCGCGCCACCGTTGTCGACGTCGCTGTTGCTGTTGATATTGTTTTTGTTGTAGTCGTTGTTGTTGTTGTTGTTGTTCTTGTTGCTGTTGCTCGTTGTCTCTCGCAGACAAAAAGTCTGTCACATAATTTGTCAATTTCAACAATTTTGTTTACCGCCCCCGCACCCACCCGGCTGCGGTCCCCGGAAGACAAACGTAATTCTTCATGAATGCTTATTGTTTTTAAGAAACACTGAATCGCTTGCTTGTTTGCTTTGTGTTTATATACATTATATTTGTATGTGCAAAGTATTCTCATTTATTCACTTTTTGTGGTTATGTCCGAACCTGACTCTGACTCTGAAACTGAACCTGAACCTGAACCTCAATCTGACCCTGAACTTGAACCTGAACCAGAGCCTGACCGTGCCAATGTCCTTTAGACCTTATAGGTCACTCACCCTTTGTGCCAGTTATAAGCTGACAATGATCGTCCATTGATTTCGTAAATCCATTCCGCAGATTCATTAATTTAGCTTCGTCCATGTTAGCCAGATTATGATTTTGCCGGGCTGTAAATTAAAAAGAGAATTCAATAAAATTAATGCATATAAAATGTACATTTAGAATTATTCTTATTACTATTTTTAATCGGCATTTGGTAATAAATATTTCAGATTAATAAAATCACATATGATTGGACAATTTTATAAAATTATTTTTCGGAATTTGTCTAATAGAGATTTATTATATATATATTTATATAATTGCGGATGTTTATTACCATCTATTAATCCTAACGATTGAAGCTTATAGAAGCTTAATTTGATTACATTGAACAATGAACAGCTGTTTTGATTATTATTATTATATTTAGAAATAAACTTTATATATTTTATAGAAAATTTGAAAAGCTACCGTTGGCTTTGGCCGAAACAAACCCAAGCACTTGCATGGAAAAATTCCACTGCTACTTTGTGTTAAGCGATTATATTTGTTTAATAGCTTTCGAATTGAGCATATTTCAGACTTCAAACAAATAAACTGAATTCTCATATATTTCTTCCGTCAAAATATCTATAGGGAATGCAGTTATACGTCCATAATATATATATATACAAAAAAAATTAAATTTTTGAGCCAATCACATTATTTGATCGAGCAAAAATAGAGAAAGTAAAGTCGTCTCCTCATTTCCTAGGAATTCCTAGAAATGAACAGCTGTATCCTTTAATTCCCTAATTTATTCAATTAGGTTTTACTTTACACCAAAATTTTTAGATTTATTTTATTAGATTTTACTTTACGTCCAGCAAAATCAATCAAAATATACATATTTCATAAATATCCACACTTTAGTCATCAAATATTTTAAATTAGTGTTTTATGACTAGATTTTACATACAATTTTTGAGTGATATAAATTCCGACTTCATATAATTTTGCAGTTTAACCATTTCATGCTGCGCCATTTTCAGCTGAAAGTTGCAAATCCTTTGAAGCAATTTAGAAGTTTGGATCAGTCTCTAATTAGGAAATGTTTCAATTGAAATGTGTTAGAGCAATTACAAGACCGACGGCGGTCTCTATGCGACTGTTTCGAGGCGACTAAAAATCAAATATAAGTGAATTTCATTACAAATTTAATTAAAACTTTACTCTGGCTTTGCTTTCGGCAAAAACGCCACAAGAGTATCGCCACACTAAAATTTTGTAATGAAGTGCCAGACACACCTGTTGGCAGAGGGTGACAAAAACAACAACAAAAACAAAAACAAAAACAAAACACAGAACACAAAAAAAAAAACAACGCACACAAACCAAAACCCAAATTCAACTCGGGTGCAAATTTAATAAAATTCATACTAAGCGGCAAAGTGAAAGCCAAAATGAAAGTGGATATCCTCTACACAAAGCCCCCACAAGCACCAAGTGCGTTTTTGTGGGGTTCTTTTAATTAATGCTTCATCGATAATCAAAAAAAAAACTATGTCAATCCAAAGAGCCATTGAACGCTTTAAATATACATTCCATCGCATTGAAAGTGCAAGAAAAAAATAAAAATAAATTAGAATATAAATAGCGTAAAACTATTTTTATACAATCAAATGGAATGAAAGGCACACTCGAGTATATATATCTATATACATATAAATCTAATACTTTTTTATAAAAAAAAACTTGATATTATTATTATGTTTTAAATACTAATAGTGAATAAGCTAAGTAGATTGATTTACTCAATATACAAAAAAATGTTGAGAGAACAAAACAAGAAGCGAAATACACTCGAGTAACAATGAATCTGTCTCTTATAGAACATGCTTTAATATAGAATGCGTATATATAATAATTTGTATTTATCAGAGCAGTTCCAAGATACTTGATTAAACAAGTTTGTACTTTTGCAAACCGGACTTACTAATTCCATATTGGCATTAAACACGGTAAACACTTTTGAAAGGCAATATAATGATGATTGAATACTAAAATGTGAAATATATAGCTGACAGTCAACTCGACCCACAATTATTCAATTATATTCAAACCATATATTAGCAAAATTGATGTATGTATGAATACAATATACTTCAGAATTATACATTTTAATTATTAATTATATATGAATATTATTACATTAATTTTCAATGCTTTTGTTTAGCTTTCTACTGTTTAAAATATTAATAAAAAGGCTTTATTATATTTATGCAAATTCATCTACTGTTTTTCAAAAGTTCATCTAGCTCAGTTATAGCAATATAAATTTTCCTCTTTTTCTAACAATAAAGATTTCACAGTATTGCATACAAAATATGTGCTAGGAACATCCGCTTTCGAGCGAGAGAATACATCAACTGCTTTAAGCGTTGTGGCTTATAAATAAATCATACTGTGCAAATATCGAGCAGCTTCTAAGTACATGAAACAATTCCAGAATATTGCACTATATATACTTTAAGTTATTTTATAGCTTTTTTTTTATCTGTTAAACATGATTGCAGTAGATTGTTCAATGTAATTTGCTGATTAGGGGCAATTATTGTCATTAGAGCATATCGAGAAACAGAAATCGTAGAAGTAAATTAATATAAATAAAAAGAAACAATTAAAGCTCGCAAATCAAATAAAGCTCATACAAAAGAATTCAAAATGCATCTTTCAATCCATAAACTCATCAGATCACAAAAAGTGCCCATAAATATATTTTTATGCTTATAGCGTAGCTTAGATATATTTTTATAAAATTGTTTTTTGTTTTTCCAGAAATATTAAATTTCAATTAAATGCTTCCGTTTATAATAAATTTTTGTATGCATTTTACCCACTGCTGTTTGTTCGCTTCGAGCGCGTAATTAGACAATCAAGTTGTAAAACCAGCCAAACAGAAACACAATACTCGAGCAAAAAGTAGCTAGACAGCTAGATAGCTAGTCAACTAGGGAGCTGGGCAGCTTGGCAGCTGGGCAGCTGGGCAATTGGCTACTGTGTAGTCTTGAATAAAAATTAATTGAAGTGCTCATGTCGATGACGCTGTGGAATTTTAATTGCGCACAAATTAAAAGCCAAAAAGTCAACATCCAAAAACAACAACAACAACAAGAGCAACAACAGAAGCAACTAGAAAAAAAAATAAAATAAACAATGACAAATACTAATAATGAAAATTACAAATTCGATGACAACGAAATGATTTAATTACTTGATTATCGACGACTAGCTGGCAAGTTCAATGAAAATCTACTATATGTAAATGGCGAGCGTATAACAATGGCCACGATACCAGACTCATGTAATAAATGTAAAGAAACACGATTCGCTGCACAACACACAATGCAATCGAGAGTGTGGGCCAGTTGCCAGTGCAAGGGGGCCGATATAAAGCTGGACATTAAATAATTTGAGTGTCGAAGCCGCGCACAATTAACCCATATTTGCAATGGAAACCAGCCAACAAGCCAACCAGCCAGCCAGCCAGCCAGCCAGCCAGCCAACTAAATAGATACTCAGCCAGTCAGTCGGGCAGTCAGTTAGTCAGTCAGTCATGTCAGTCAGTTAGCCAGGCAGCCAGCTAGCATGTTGCATTTCACACCAATTGAGGGAATTTTCACCCGCTTGGCTCGGCGCTCACTCAATCGTATGAATGACGAAAGCACTGAGAGGTGAGGGGATGGAGTATAGGCAGGTAGATGGCGTACACGCTGATGCCTGGGCAGCTGACGGACTAACTGACTCACTGACTGACTGACTGACTGACTGACTGGAATGAATGGCTGGCAATGTCGGCCAAAAAGCCACAGCAACTGATTGCACCACACCGGCGACCACAACGCCACCAACGCCAACATCAAAATTGGAGAACGCACTGCACGAATTCTTGGCTACTTCAGCTATGATCCGGGCTCGATGGTGTCAGGGGCAGTTTGTAGCTAGGGGTTGGGTGTTGTTTTTGTATGCGAATTATACATTGTTTAACTATAGGCCACAGCTGCAGGCACTGCATTCGCATTCGCCTTTCTATTGTTGTTGTTATTAACTTTTTTTCGCTGTTTGTTGTCGTCGTTGTCTGCGCTTGCTGTTGCCGCTGCTGTTGCCGCCACTGTCGCTGTTGCCTGTTGCCTGTTGTCGGCGATGCACATCGAAGCGCAGCTAATTGAAACATTTTGCACAGTGTGTCAAAACTATGCAAATAAATTTGCAATCATAAATATTTATTTAACATACAACGCCAATTCAACGATATCAATTTGCTTTTTTCATTTTATATTTATATATTGTTCAAGAAATTTAGTGTTCCGTATGTTACAAGGGATTAAATATTTTAAAACCATTTGTTTTCTATCAAAATTTACTTTGCATAAAACATGAATTGTAAATGATTATCAAAAGTAATAACAAATATTGTTTATTAAATCAATTCATATTTCATTATTTATTTTTGGTATTCATATAATTTTTAATTTTTACTGTTTAGTTATCATATTTTTTATTGAAATATTAAGTAACTTAATGAGTTCATATTTTTTTTATACAATATTATTAATTTTTGTATAATTTATACAACAAATAATTTTGGTAGAATAATTATTTAACTTATATTTTCCACGCTGTGATTTGTAATTATAATTCAGTTATTAATTCAGTTTCCAATTGAATTGCCGCCTATGTATAATAAAAATATAATTAGTAATATGGTAAATTTCCCATAATTTCAATAATATTCATTTATGTTATTGCAAGCGTAATGTAATAATTTATACAATATTATTAAATCATTAAAAAGTCAACGTTTAATATTTATCTAGGAATGTCAAGTAATTCATTTCATATATAATTCGTTCTACTATAATTAAACTGAGATTTCTGCTTTAAAATGAGATGCTAAATATTAATACTTAGTGTTGTGTAATTCTCATTAATACATTAACTACCTGGACGAACTGCCTTCACTGCAGTGCACTGGCATCTTATAGATTCACATATGCATATGCTAATATCTACCACACTATTCAATGGAACAAGCCTAGTGCGACACTGTTAGAGTCTCTCATCCCAATGCTATAATGCTTTTGGCACTTTTGATACTGATACTTGGCTGTCGTCCTCGTAGTTTTGCGCTTGTTTACCGCCGATGCTGAGGGAACAGCAAAACTCGAAACAATGGCCCAAAACAAAAGGCAAAAGTATGAACCGCAACAATAAAGACAATAACAACAACAACAACAACAACAACAAATACCTTGAAAATTGAAAGCAATGCAACAAACATTGCAGCGTCAACGACTGCGGCTCGCATATTTCAATGAACCCAAATGCGAATCGAAGAGGCAACTCCTTGCACCGTTTGCCCCCGCTGCCACAATGCCTCTCATGCTCTCTTGCTGAGTTGCCCGCACTTGCGAGGCTCATTCGCTTTGAATTTTATTTAATGCTTTTGTAATAAAGTGCAAAATGGTGAAAAAGTGCAAACAAGGGCTTTGGGAGCGGCGGAGGCAGTGAGCAGTAAACACTGAGCAGTAAGCAGTGCACAGGGAAGCCCCATTGCATAATATCAACAACATCATCATCAAAAGCAACAACAAACAGCAACAGCAACAGCAACAGCAGCAGCAGCAGCAACAAGAACAAGGCAACAGCAATAAGAACGACGGCAGCAGCAGTGGCCACATTAAAAGAAGAAGAAATAATTAACAGCAACAGTTTGAAAGTCCATAAAGCGAAAATGGTTGTCGTTGCCATCAGCAGCGCAAAGCCTTCCACTTCGTCCGTCCGTCCCCTGCCTTTACGGCATACTTCATCCCTCATTGGCTCCACCGCATGTGGCATGGCCATACAACTTCCGACTTCCGACAGGCTGACCGGTCGCATCGGCCAACAGCTACAGCCAGCTACAGCTACAGCAGCAGTAGCTATATGGCCGGACTACGGTAGATTGTTTGTTGCTCTGAGCTCTGAAAGAGGGATTGGGAATGGCGTCAAGATGGGGTAAGTACAGAGTCTGTGCCGTGCCACCCACCCAGTGGAGTAAGGGACACAGGCAAAGTCAGTGAGAAAAATATTCGTTAAATCTATTAAAAGATAATTACGTGAAGACAAATGAACGGTGGGTTGAGCACGGGACCGAGACCGGGTCTGAAGCTGTTATCTCTGCGGTTGTCTGCGGTGCACACAGACATATGTACGTTGTTATTATTTGAGTTCGCTGATACGATAACGCTAATGGATATGGATATTGATTATAGTTTTTATGCTGCTTACTGAAGCTGTCTGCCCCAGCTGCCACTCCCACTGTCCCCATAATGATCATTTCGATTATATTGATGCGTCATTTTATGAGCCGCAATGGTATTGAAATTGAGTGGCTTGTGACAGCCCCTAGTTTATGGCGGCACATTAATGGTCCACGCTTGCAACAACATATTCATGATGCTCCCTAACGCAAGGGAATCTCAATTATTAGCAGCTCTAATATGTCTATGTGTGTCTGGGGGATGCTTCTGAGCGTAAATGTGTCTCTGTACATGTATGTATGTGTGTGTGTGCTTAGCTTTAATTAATACAGCGAAATGCGTTAGAGTATACGTAATTATTTACTATATATGTATGTATATTCTGTGATATTGACTTTGCTCACTTAACGTGCATAAACACTTCAATTAGAATGCGCATAAAGTGTGGTGGGAAAACTATTTGAAAATCTTTGCAAAGTAAATAAATAAACACATTATTAACTGAAATGCATTGAATAAATAGCACAATAGTCAAGTGCCATCGAAAGTGATAATGTTTACCACTAATTGCCAGAAACATCTTTAGCTACGTCGTTAGCAACAAGGTGTGAAAGGTTGGGGTCAGCGAATCGCGAACAACCGTGAGATCTTTTGAGATACAATACAAATGCTGAGCATGCATTATTCGAATTGAATAGGCAGAGTGCACTCGAATCGTACTTTTAAAGTTCTTGGCATTCCAATTAAGTTACGCAAGTTAGTTTCGGGAAGCAAGGGCACGTGTGAAAGCTTGTATATGCATAATTTTTATTACCCAATTATGAGTTTCATGCAAAGCAAACAAAACATTTTCAATTACAATGCTACGTGCCTGTCTCCCTCTATCGCTCCTTCTCTCTGGTTATTCCCAATGCCAACTGACAGCGCTTATCAGGTTTACATCTGTCGAGCTAATGCCAAAGTGTTGCGCATGCGTAAAGCGCTGAAGGGCATGTCACACGGGGGGCAGGGCACATGCTAATAACCGTTGGCGTCAACGTCACATGGTTGATATGCCTCATTGATGCCATTGCGGTTGCGGTGCGTGGCACACCTCTCTGTCTACACAAGCAAACTCACGCACATAGAGATACATCAATTGTGAGCAGCTGAGCATAACCAAATTGTTGTTGCTGGCTTACCGGCATGGCCATCACTGATAATGCGTTTGGCCATAACATTTATCTATCAGTTAGGCAAATATTAGTAGCCAGGTTTCGGTTGCGCCTTACCACATGTCCAATAGCAATTATATCAAAATACTCGCAGAGCTGTCATAGATCATGCATTGAGGCAAAGCCTGACACGTTTTGCATTTAATACCTAATTATGAAACTGTTCAATGTTCAATGATAACTAAACGACAATTGAAATAAGACATTAAGTATACGCCGCATTGCACAATCAATGTGCACGTATTACATTGTAATCAATTGCATTCCATCAATGTGTGTGTGTATTGATTTTTCCTCAGCTTACGCTGGTGCAACCGTAAAGGCAATTTAATTATTGCTCATTATATCATTTGAATTATATACCATGTTCATTTCGCAATGCAATTAATTTCTTATAATTAAATTTCGTTTTAATCAATTTCGAGACGCTTGAGCTAATTCAATTTTTTATGTGATTTGTGCGAGCATTTTCTAAATCAAATTCAATTGTTTCGTTGCGCTATTATTACACCAATTAATTTATTGCTAATATTTCAGCATTGAAAAAGCCCACGCAAAAAATAAAATTAAAAAAAAAAAGTCCACTTAAGTCGCGTACTGAAATTTTAATTACATAATTCGCGCATTATCAATGACAACGCCAAATAAAAACACACGAAAAAATACAAATAATTTAAATAACAACAAATACGAGACTTCGAGACTACAAAATCTATTTGCAATAATAACATGCAAAAAGCATAGCCCGTTACACTCGTAATTTATATTAATTAATAGGTTTTTTAGCGCTATATTCCCAGCCAAAAAGTCAACTGACGAATGGCCAATACAAAAACAAAAAAGAAAACAAAAAATAAATTAATAAATAATACATAAATAAATATCGAACCTCTATAAAGCTGAAGCCGTTTGATTTGCAGCGAATATATTATCATTTCTAGCGTAAAGCATTTATTTTTGTCGTGCTGCGCTGCTAATATTTGCTTTATTAATATTTGTTTGCCAATAAATGTACATAATTTAATAAAATCTCCATTTGACTTGCTGTCGTTGCCGTTTTTTTTTTTTTTTTTTTTTTTTTTTGTTTTTTTCAATTCGCATTTTATTATTTTTTATCGGATGATATGGTTTGCGGCTGCCACTGGTTTTCCGCAGTTAACTATAATTTGCATTCATTTACACAAATGTAAATAATAAATAAATGCATTGGATAAAAGTAAGCTAATGCAAAAATTTGATTGCAATATCAGAGCTACAAATATTTTAACATACATAGCTCGTAATTATATACAATAATATTGATAATATTAATCAAAGAGTTACATATTTAGCTTTAAATATTATAGCAGGCTTAATAAAATGACACCGTTTCCTAAATAGCCTTTAGTAGCTTTTCAATTTTCAAGAATTTTATTCGAGTTTGCTGAAATAAATACTTAGGGAGCCATTAAAGCAGTCATAATGCAATTAAATGCACGAATTTAAAATTAATTGAATGAAATTCAACCGAAAATTTCAGTAAAATTAATAGTTTACTATGTCAATATACATACAAATATTTTCCCTCAAGCCACAATTTTAAAACTGACTGACAATTTGGAAGTCAATGTAGTTTCAAGTAGCTAATGAACGTGTTCATTTATGTGTACGAAATGAAAGGAAACTATTCAATTTAAATATATATATATATTCTTTTTTCTATGCTTACTTCATTAAAGCAGAGATCAAAAGGATTGAACTGTGTTATCAATTAATTGTTCAAACCGCAATTATTGTCTCATTTAAAGAGCATGAGAAATAAATTTCAAGTCATGAGATAAGAAAAAATGGCTTTAAAAAAGAAGTAGAAAGGTAGATGGAACCTCGGTGGCCAAAAGGATGGATAAATAAGACTGGTCATCAACCAATGAAGAGAATCGTGATTAAGGGATAGAAATATGATTAGAAAGTAGGATAGGAAGGTTAGGGAGTAGATATAACAGTAGTTGGTGAGATATAACAGAAAATGAGCAAAAAACGGCTAAAAACGGCTATAAATGGCTAGATAATAGCCAGAAAGCAGATGGAACCTCGGTGGGCAATTGGATGGATAAATGAGACTGGTCATCATGGTGGGCATCATAAGTAAGACTGGTCATAAAACAATGAACAGAATCGTGATTAAGGGATAGAATATGATTAAAATGTAGGATAGGAAGGTTAAGGAGAAGGTATAACAGTAGTTGGTGAGGTAAACCAGAAAATGAGCAAAAAACCGCTAAAAATGGCTACAAACGGCTAAAAATGGCTAGATAATGGCCGGAAAGTAGATGGAACCTTGGTGGGCAACAAGATGAATATAATCGTGATTAAGGGATAGAAATATGAATAGAAAGTATTATAGGATGGTTAGAAAGAAGGTATAACAGTAGTTTGTTAGGTAAACCAGAAAATGAGCAAAAAACGGATAAAAATGGCTAGATAATAGCTAGAAAGCAGATAGAACCTCGGTGGGCAAAAGGATGGATAAATAAGACTGGTCATCAACCAATGAACAGAATCGTAATTAAGGGATAGAAATATGATTAGAATGTAGGATAGGAAGGTTAGGGAGAAGGTATAACAGTAGTTGGTGTGATAAACCAGAAAATGAGCAAAAAACGGCTAAAAACGGCTAAAAATGGCTAGATAATAGCCAGAATGGTAGATAGAACATTGATGGGCAATTGGATGGATAAATGGCTATGAGTTTTTACTGAAATAACAATTTAAAGTCATTTCATTTGCTACTGTTGACACGTGTATTGCTTTTGTGTTTTATTTTTTTTATTATTTACCCTGTTGTTTTACATTTTCGTAATTATATGTTGTTGGGTTCTATAGAAACAAGCACATTAATTAGCGGATGTCAAAGATTAAATATGGTTGTCAAGCTATGACAGGAGTGTAAAATATTAAAGATGTATTTACTATACTTATACATATATACAAATGCTAAGTATGCGTTGGGTTTTAAGAAATTTTTTCCATAAACTTTAATTTAAAGTTCATGTTCATTTTCTCGTTAAGAAAAAAATTGCAATTGCATCGTTTATACGAATAGTTCAAAGGAATTTCTAATAAGACCGATCAGATTTCGCCCCTTTATTTTATCTATATTTAGTTTCGCTGACATGCACTTCACAATTCAGTCTTTTAAAGTATTTTACATACATTTTTGCCAAGAGCTAATTCTTTCCAAAAGATATTAATATCTTTAAATCTTAAATTTCCATTTTTTATACAAGCTCTTCTGCCTTAGCCGAGTAAGCTGTGGATGTGGATAAGCATGGAATTCTGAGGAATGCACACGGAAAATAAGCTGAGAAAGGAAAATTAGACTTTAACAATATTATTTTTTTGCTCTTTCTTTCATATTTATTCTAAGTATCGCAGACAGGAAGTTAAAGTTAGTCAATTGCTATCGAAGACGAAAAAATAATAAGTATATAATAATATTGTGACAAGTTGATTCAAGATGTAAAATAGAAATTTATTTTTTTAAAATTTAATTCAGCATGTTGATTATTGAAACACTTTTCGATATCATTTTACACGAATCATGGCAAGAAAATCCTTTTAATTGCTAATTAGTATAATATAGAAAAAGTCAGGCGCATAAAATGTAATCATATACTTGGATTTCAATTTTTTTTTCTTCTGTAATACAAAACCAAAAACGTATATATACTGTAGTATATATATATGTGTACACAAGTGTGGGGAGGTGTGAAGGTGCATGAATAGCTGGAGAAATCACGTCATAAACGTGGCGAGCACGAATTATTTACAAAGCAAGCGAAAGCCCAAAAGAGGTCCCAATAAAATAACAATAAACTATGTCACACTTTGCTGGATAGCCTGGAGGTAAGTGTGTGTGTGATGTGTGTGTGTGAATGTGTAGTTGTATGTGTATTAGTGTGTGCGACAAACCATAAAAACACAGCAACAATAAGAAGCCGCAAAAGCAAAAGCATAAACAATTGTATTACAAATGCGACTACAAATGCATAAAGCAGCAGTGCCTACAACAGCAACAACAACAGCAGCAACAACAACAACAAGTAACAACAAACAGCAAACAAGAAAAAGCTCCTCTAGACGATTATTTATTGTTAACGATTAATATTTGCTATTGTTGTTGTAGATGATGTTTCTGCTTGTGTTGTTGTCGCTCTCGCTACTCAAAGTGCTCAGATTTCAAAACTGGCAGTCATAAGTACGATACGACACACAGAGACTAGTTATGTGTGTGTGTGTGTGTGTGTGTGTGCGTACGTGCGAATGTTTCAGTGTGAATGCCAGATTGCAGCTACGGGCGTCGATTGATGCGTAAGGGTATGGAGTTGCTGTTGGGGTTGCCTACACATCAATTGAGCCCGATTGCCGGCTCAAGTGTCAGCAGCGACACACGGATGAAAAGGCTGCTGGGCGTGGCAGGAGCACAGTGGGTGTGTATTGCTGTGTGTGTGTGTGTGTGTGTGAGTGTGGGCAAGAAGGCAGACTTTGTGTATTTTGCGTGCTATGCTAGCGTCTGGATAAATAGATGAGCTACCTCTGCAGCAACAATACTGGCCTCGACTTGACTTTCGCATAACACGCCCGGCCGCCTGCCACGGCGTGCCATTGCCTGGCATGAACTGGCCGTAAGGCGAAAATGTTACAGATTGTTTTCCCACACGTTGCCGCATTGCGTTTCGTCATCGTCAACTGTGCGGCATGTTTGACAGCAATGAGTGCTTGACACGTACAAAGGCTTTTGTTCGGCCAAAGTGTTCTCCTTCTCATTGTTTTTGTTGTTGTTGTTGTTGTTGTTGCTGCTCATCTGGCCGTTTGTCTTGGCATTGTGCACGTTATTTAGTGTTCACTGTTGTCGCTCTCAAACTCGTACCAATGTGCTGGAATTTTCTTTAGACGCATCTCTCTGTAGCTTTATCAATGCACGTCGAATGCCTGTTCTATGTATGTGAGTGTACATGTGACTGAGTGCGTTGACTAGACTCTTTTCGAAATTCATTTGCCACGCTCGCTTAAAGGGCAATTTGTTGTTGTTACGCCCAATTCATTGAGCCTGGGTGGGCGGTGTTCGTCAACAACAGATCAAACAACCAATCTGACAACAGCCCCATCGGCTGTATGAACGACCGACTGACCCAGACAAAGTAGCACAAAGATGTTTTACTGCCAGACATTGTTGCTACAATTTGCTCATTATTTTTTATCACTAGTACATCGCCGCCCATTGTGGGACAACCCCGGCATTCAGCCAGGCAATAGCCTTTGGCCCCAAAGTAAATTGTTGCCCCTTTCTATACATACATATATATTATATATATCTATTTGGCTTGGTTTGTTGCCAGTCTCATCTCTCCGTATTTTTTTTGTATAGATGTTTCACTGATTTTTCTATTGTTAATTCCAATGATTGCGTTGCTTCTGCAGCACCCTCAATGCCAACAACGAACTGCAAATAGACCAAACACAGCCAACAACAACAGCAACAATTGCAACAGAATAACAGTTGAGCGTGGCAAAGTTCGAATTTCGTATGTGGCATGTTTTGTGGCCAAAAGCATTTTGTTGCTTTCGCCATATAATTATACAATTGTGCATCTGGATACTTTATACAAAACAGATTTGGGACTCATATGCATTTGGCCATTTGGTTGGCTGGCCGGTAACTGGATTTATGTTGCTCATTTTTATGCGGCCCACAAATTGCATGCAATTTATTTTGCTTGTTGCAAATCAAAAATTTCCATAAAATCAAATGCTTGGCACAATGTTTGCGCAGTGCATAAAAACACACACACACATACACACATACATACATATTAAAACATATGTACACATATTTAATGCAGCATAAAAGTTATTACTTCATTCATTTTAAAATGCAAATAAATTTATTTGTGGCCTTTTGATTTCACATTTTTTATGCATATCTCTTTCAAAATCAAGCAGCATATTAAATAAATTAGAATGTTGCGCTCTACCAAATAGCATTAATCTTCTGTATTGCGCTACACTTGGCAATACATATGAAATTGTAAATTCAATAATGCTCAATTGAGTTTTGTGCGTAAATAATTTTCTTGATTCGATAGAAGAATAGATTTGGATATTATTCCAAATTAAATTTGACTTTATTTTCATTTATTGTTTCTATTGGCCACGTATTGAGTGCTTGAATATCAATTGGCTGCAATAGCAAAAATAGAAAAAGCCAACAAATAATAACAATTCACAATGTAGCTTACAATTCAAAGTCAATTTAGCATTTGGTAGCACCTGTAACCATTGAATCGTTGAGGTTAATTAGTGACCAAGTATCTAACATATAGAGGAAGAAGAAGTTGCACATGAATGCTTAAATATTATGAAGAATTGAGCTATAAATCAGCATCTACACATATGTTGGTATATCATATATATATATAGATCCAATTGATATAAGATAACTTCCATAACTTCTTAGTCAGATACACATATATTTGTAAATTTAGCAATCGAAACTAAAATCTTGACTTATGGTATTTCCCAGTTGTGCACTGCCGACTCAGAGATTTCCACTTGATTTCTTCAACCTATATTTTTTAATAAATACTAAAATAAAATCCGAATATGTGCTTATCCTTAGCAGTAGCTTTAACTCAAACAAAACTCACAAGCGCACGCACACATGTGCGCACAAGACCGAGACGAAATAGAAAATGCTTTGCGTATTTGCATAAGAAAACGAAGTTGAACCGAAATCAATGATTGCTCAAGCAATACTTGTGAGAACTACAAATGCCACGCTTCCTGCTCCAATGCAGGCGCCTGCCCTGCTGCCGCCTCCAGCTAGACATGCTTGTAGTGAAACATTGGTAGCAGCTACGCTGTAAGTGGGTTTTGGGGAATGGGTTTGGGACATGCCGCTTTGATATTATTACTTTATGGTTGCCTCCAGTTATGCATACTATAACCATAAATATGCCCGAATACAGGGCATGCCAGCCATGCCAGCCAAGTCATGTGGGCGTCCAGCGACAGCAACAGTAACGGCACCAACAAAAACATGTGAATAATATTTTGTGCTTGTATTAATACATCCCCATATTTATACCATAGCTCAAAACAATAAATAGTAAAAGCTGGATTATGATTAAATCGATTTCATGGAGCCTTGCTGTGGGATGGGCCAAACGCTCGTCTTGCTTGTAATCCAGCGGATACATGGCTACATATACACATCTGTATGCATGTGTGTGTGTGTGTGCCCATTGGGTGCTTTCCTTTGACTGCAGTGCGCCCAAAGATAGGCACCGCCCACGCACGTTTATCGATTGCACTTGCATGTTTTAACTAACGCAACAAAATATAATAATAAAAAAAAAGAAGCAATATCTACAAAGGGCAAAACAAACGGCGCAAGAAACCATAAAAATAACTGAATCGTTTGTGGATGGTCGGTCTGGCCTAGAGTGCTGGCTACACGGCTGTTGGTTTAAGGGGCCTCTATATATTTATATATATATATAGGAATATGCATAAATGCAAAGCAAAAATGTGAGTACTTATATACAAAACACTTTGTGCGCAAAATAAATACAAGAACGCAACATTCAGGCTTCATAAATGAATCGCCCATTCGGCCATTCGACCATTCGTCCAGTCGCCCACTCGTCTGTCCCCATCAATTGAATAAGAGACCGGACAAATTGAATGATTGAATCCAATCGCATGCAAATGCGATTGAAGTGCTGCAACAATTTCCGCTCTCACTCCCTCTCTCACTCCCTCTCTCTCTCTCTCTTTTGTACCCCCTTCTGTCAATCTCTCGGGAGCTTTGTAGATGTCCACTTAGCTTCTAACAGATTTTTATATGAATTTTTATATTGATAAAGCGAAGACTTTAATATGATATCAAAGTTCAATTTCCGTCAACTCAAGAGAACCACAATTAGCACTGAGCTTGTTGACATAATTGTTTGCCTAAATTATCCGAAAATCAAGTAAATCTTATACATTTGCCAGCTGCTCTAGGCATGTATCTATATTATTATTTACCCATCTGACCATGTATTGCCATTAATGCTGCTTATTATTTACTCAACTGTTTAAGCAACCAATACTCGTATTTTCATTCAGACAAATTATTTCACGTGGCCATTGACCATTAGATTTTCTGTGCATGCACGCCTTCTAGCATATACATATATATATATATATTTTCTTTTTAATTTTAATACAGACGGATATCATATCATATTCCTGAATATTGGCTAATATCCTCTTTCTCCTGTCACTTGCTATATATATATTTATATATATGCCAATATGTTTCACTATTTATATATGCATAGAATATGTGTTGTTTTATTTAATTTTAAAAAAATATATATAGATACATATAATGAATTCCAAATTAAGTATGATTTAATTCATGAGCATTAGAAAAATTATAATAAAAAATAAAAATATAAAATAAACGAATTTCTTACATTTAAGCTAAGAAATATTTAGAAAAACATTAGTTTTGATGGAAAGGGTATTAACTCTTCGAGCTGTTGCAAATATTTCTTTATATCGCATTTTTTTGGCATTGGCATTCAATGCATATCATAACTTAACCGTCATGTCAATGAGCTATGGTTTAAAATATATTTTTAATAAAAAATAGTCTAATAATATTTGGAAACATTTCACTCCATGGTAAAAACAGACCTTGAAGCTATGTATTTTAAATCAATTCAATGCGATTATGTAAATATCTAATTATAGTAAATGTAATAAGCAATCAACTGCAATTTATATAAGCAGAATTAAATACGAGTGCAAATAGAGCATTTATCATTTATTTATATGAATATAAATTTCTTGTTTGCTCAGAAATAATTTCTAAAATTAATTAAACCGGAGGCCAGTTGCTAGGCAAGCTACAAAAGTAGCCCACAAATGATATCACGTATATTGACGAAAATGCTGAAACGGAAGATTTTGAAACTGGGACTGGGCCACGATTGGTAAGCGAAGCACAGGAAGAAAACTCGCGCACACGTTTCAACATCACAGAGCTGCGTAATGCATATCAAAATTTGAATGAAACCAGAAACAACAAAATTAATGGAAAGCCAGATCGCAACACGTTTTGGAGAACCGTTAAGATTCACCTATGTACGCACCATGACCGCTCGTTATGGACATCTCACTCTGGTCAACACAACAGTATTAAATTATGTGTGTGTTTGTGTGTGTGTGTGTGTGTGTGTGTGGGTGTCAATGGAAGGGCTTGAGCTTTAATGGGCAGTTTATTTTTTTATTTTTCTCAATTTTGTGGTGAGAACCCCGTACGAGCACCACGCCTAGCAAACAACTTTTATTTTCACATATATCTGTTAGAAACCACGTACAAATGTGTACGTGTGTTGTCATGCGTTTTGATATTTTAAACAAATATTTAAAACAAATTACTAAAGCGCAAAAGAAGCACGCAAATATATATAAAAAAAGCTTAGGGAGCTAAGCAAAGCACAGTGGGTGGAATCCAAGAAGATAAGCTGAGAGACAGAAGAAGAGAGAGAGTTTGTTATTGTATATGGAACTAGGTATTAAAATCTAACTCCAACAAGTACTCGTAAACAATTTACTATTTTTCTACAAAAATATTTTGAAAATTCAATTTAAAAATTTTTATTAAATTTCATTCATTCATTCAATTCAATTTAGATGAATACATATATATATTTTTTTTCTAATAACTTTTTGTCTATTTTCACTTAAAGTATCAGAGCAATATCTTCATTTCGTATGCATCTCAAAAATAATAACATAAATTACCTTGATCAGGTAAAGCTTGTCCTCATGTTCTGTTAGCTCGATACCATTCAATTATTGCCTGTCAATTCAGTTCTATTAAGAGCAATTAGCTCAGAAAGCAAAATGTATTGCCGTTATTCTATTATTATTTTTTTAACTTTTTTTTCAATGGACTCGGGCATCAGGTTCAGCTTTGCACACAGGTCCAAGCAGACTACAGTGTATTTCAGTGAAGTTGAGAACGTTATTGGTTTATACTTCGCACCAATACAATTTGCTTGATTACATCAGAAATTTGTTTGTCTGTGCCCACTGTGGCATTGCCACTTGGCATTGCTTTGATTTATTTACGAGCTGAAAGTTGGTAGTTGCTATGGTGTTGGGTTTTAGTTAGTATCAGTGCTGCTACCAATGCATGAATACATACATAGACGCATAGTTTTGGATGTGGTTTCTGTGGCTAATATGTGCACTCACAGATACGCACGTCGGTTTGGGTTGGAAATTTGAAAAAAGATACAAACTTTTTGGCTAGCCAGTTGACTGTGGACATTGGACAGCTGTGCGTGCGATACTTTGAGGGAGGGAAGAGATGTGTGTAAAGGGGGATGGCGACGGCAATGGCTAACGGCTACCGGCTAACGGCTAACGACTGTGAACCAACAGCATTGGCGACTATTGCGCATAAATTGTGTAAACAAACTGAAAAACTGAAATGGTAGTGGCCCAAAGATATAGCAAAGCCAAACAGACAAATGTAAAATGCAACACATCGTATCCATGAGATACAAATAAGCAATGAGATTCAGCCAAACAGCTAACTGGCAAAAATATACTCACTTACTTAATAAAACGCCGCCACCATGCGTATGCGTATGCCAGACGTTTCGAATCGCGAACGAGTAGCAGTTTTAATCAGGTTGGAACCTGTCGGACGACGCGCCTCTCAGTCATTCAGTCAATAAGTTAGTCAGCCTGGTCAGTCAGGTGTTGTTTGAGCGGCCAGAGTTGGCTGTCGGTTTGGCCACATTTCGTGGCTGCAAAATGATGTCAAGCCAGCTGTTTGCATGTAGACTGCAATTGGCTCGCCATACGATTGAAACTGAGAAATTGTCTTGGAAATTGTGCGGCCGCGGTATTTATTGTGGTGCAACCGACTTGATCTAACGTAACGTAACCAACAGCCGGCAGGCAGGCAGGCAAGCAAACTTACCAACCGCGGTCGTAAATAATGCGCAGTGAAAACTTTTTGTTTGCGGAAGCTGCTGTTCCAATGGCAGGCTTCAATGCACTTTTCAGGTTCTCCACTAAGCGAACAAAACCGGCTCAATCGATCGTTCATATAAGCAATTAGCATAGGACAGTACAGTATAGTAGTATTCCTGACTCAAGGCTATTCATGCCGAATTAAAAATACACTCATATTAAATTTCCATTATTGAAATCATTTCGTTTATCAACAGATCCATGGTTGAATTTTTATGTCGTTGACACAATCCAAAAGAAACAAGTCTGACTCTTAAATATATCAATGACGGAAGAGCAGATACTCTTAACATCATGCAGTGATCAAAGATAAGATACATCATACAGGGCATTAAATACTATTAAAATTTTAGTACCTGTCGATATTCCAAGGTCTTAAATGTTCCTAAAAGTTCTTGATGTGCTGAATCCCAACCTTAAGGCGGATTATATCTGAGTTCTCTCAGAATAAGTCTATCCTATTGATATAATGTACATTATAATATTAACTTACTAAGTACATGATATATAAAACTATATACACTTTATAACTCTGTGTATTGGGACTTATAGGATGGCTTGCTTGCTTGCTACAGATAGTCTGTCTAGCATGCCCACTTAATCAATATTCAATGATTACAGAGTATACAAAAACCTACAAAAATTGGCGACATGAAAAAATATATACTATATATATATCCTTACATATATATACATGTGTATGTGTATGTAAATGCAATTGCTTCCTGAAGCGAATTTAATTGTATTTGTTAGTCCATATGCGAGTGTATCTTTATCTTTGGCTGTATCTATAGCCGCATCTGTATCTGTAACTGTAACTGTAGCTGTAGCTGTTCATATATATGTATCAGCACGCTTGTCCATCTATCTGTCAGGCTGTCTGGTATTTGCATCCGAAGCTGCGGCTTTCGGGTTTAATTGGCTGCGGAAATATTCCATGTGATTACTTAATGAGATCCAACTCATTTTTATTACTTGCGGCCTCAACGCGACTCTCAGCTAAAGTGCATAAAAGTTAAAAGGTTAACAAATTAAACACGCAGCAGCAACGCCGACTACAGGAGCAACAACAACAACAACAACAACAATTCGGCCAACTGTATCTACAAATATTTATTCCCTGGACGGAGCGGGCGTGTGCATGTAGTTTATTATTCAATTAAGCATTCATTAAGGTACAGAATTATTAATTCAATAAAAGTAACAACATTATTGCCTCGATTTGATTTTCTGTTCACATAAATTACGGCATTTTTTACCTGTGTTAAATTCACCGTTCGCCAGACGGCAGATAATTTTTAATTGACCCTATAGTAGTATCTAGAAACTAACCACGTGACATGTATATATAGATACAATTAAAGCTGTGATGAAACATAGTAAATATTCTACTATAAATGAAAAATATATATGCAATTGTTGTGATCTAGAGAAGCATGTTCTATAACTATAAAATATGCCAACTAATTAAATTTATTATTTATATTGTGTTTGCTTGGCAAAGAGATGAGTCTTTCCTTTATATATATACTAGTTCACCGTAGCGTTTATAGAGTTTTCAAATGCTATTGTGGAAGCTATATAAAGTAAAAATTGACTAGTCTGACTAGTTTTTGTATAATGTTGAATACCTTGAATACCTTGTAAAAGGACGCGAGATTATACATTCGATTCTACACGGGAACAACAAGCTCGAAAAGCTTAAAAAGGCTAATTAACACACTATAGATTGAGTTAATTTGATTTATATATGCTCCTTAATTAATCAGCAAAATGAAAATGTAGAATATACTGACACAGCGTGAACAAGTATTAAATAGTCGATTGTACTCGACTGTAAGGCTCTTTCTATTCCTTCTTTAGCTTTTGTAACCACAATCTATGTGCGTAAAACATAAAGAAGAATAAAATAAAGTCACATTAAAGAATATTAATACAAAGGGAAAGATTTACTCAAAGCAATTTAGCTGGAATAAAATATGGAATTCAATGCTTATATATGAACAAAATGTGTTGAGTTTACAATAACAACTAAAATATAGTTTACAACTAATAAATGGCATTTAATGATGTGAAAATAAACCGTGAATTACTCTCATCGTTAAGCATCATTCCTTGGCTGCGTTTAGTTTTAGTACAGTGCTCTACACGTTTGATGAGCTGTAAATCTGTGCTTTATGTACACGCTAAGTCAAGGTCTCTGGCTAGCTAGGCTGAATGGTAATGACCCAATTGCTTATACTGGCAGACAAACGTGGAGCTGGCCAAAATGTTTATGGCAAAATGCATAATTAAGAAGCTATTACAGGCAGTAAATGGTCGCTGGCTTATTAAGCACGGCAGGTAAATGCGAACCAAAATCTAGTTGACAAAGGAAAATGACAACGAATAATTTCAAATATGAGAGAAACTATCGCAATTTAACGTGCTGCATGGATGGTTGATGTATTTAATACGTTTAACCTTTCATAGGCCACAGCCAAAGGCATAAATAATTTAATAGCGAGTGCGCTCTTTGGCCAGTAAAATGGCCACAGAGATAGCTGTCCATCGTCGTGTCTAATGGCTGGCTAAAGCAAGACAGCCCACAGCTCTTCACATTTTGAATGGCTTGCCATGCTCAAGCTCAAGCTCAGGCGTAGATAGCACAAGCATAGTCAAGGTATTCCGGTGCATTTATTGCAATTAAACATTTGTTAATGGCAAAGCTGTTGGCCACTAAAAACAAAACCACATCTAACAAGAAGCTGGCAACGAATACAGATACAAATCTCTGTGTGTGTGTGTGTGTATATGATTAATACTTGGCATTGTGGCATGAATCAACGTTTCGGTTAGAATTTGTTGGCGACCAGCAGAAGCCCCAAATAAACGCGCAATGCGCTAACCTTGTCACTGGCAGCAGCTACTTGCAACTGCTGCAGCTACAAATGCAGCGACGACTGCAACAGCTACGGCTAGCAGCGGTAGCGGCTCGAGTGGTTTTCCTTGTATTTGATTTTTAAATTTTTATAGTGGAAATAGGCGGCAAGAGCAGGCAGAGTGCATGAGCACGGTCACACGTACATAATTAAAGTGCCAAAGAATTGGCATGGCAAAGTTTTACCAGTTGCCAGATAGGCACACATATACATAGTTATATATTTATATATCTTTTGGTATCGTGTGCATGCAAAATGCCAAATGTTTTGATTGTTGATTTAAACGTATGCGCAATGTTCGCACATTTATCGATTACAAATCAATTTTATACTATTGCGCATCTCACGTAGCAGCTGGGGGAGGTGCTTGGTGGCGACCTCGACTTGGACTCTGTTCGCGTTGGCCAAGCAATGGATCTGGCGGCCAGGGGCTGGGGGCTGGGGGCTGGGGGCTGTTTGCCAACTTTGTGCAACGCATTGCTGCTGCCGGATTACACTATTAACGCCAGTTGCATACAAATTGGCGCATTTCAGCATTCAGCATTTCAGGTGTGTGTTACCTGAGCTAACCGTAAGATACAGATACGCGGCTGCACTCGTTAGCGTTGTTAGTCGGTGTCGGTGTCGGTGTCGGTATTTGGTTATGTGTATGTGTATGTGTATATGCATTTGTCTGCGTTTTCTGTTACTGTTGCTGAATCTGAATCTGAATCTGCATCTGTGCCTTAGTCTGGGAGCATTGCGCGCCCATTTGCTTGCCTTTGGTGTACGCCTCGAGTCGCAGCTTGCATAAACAACAGCAGCAGCAGCGGCTGCAAACGAGCCAAACAAATTGAATGCTGCAAAATGTGCACAAGGTGCGATATATAAATTACACCTCGATTAAATTGCAATGCAAATTTAAGTTGTTTTTTCTCTCTCTCTCTCTCTCTCTCTCTCTCTCTCTCTTTTTGTTTCTAAACTCCACCTTGGACAGTGGCAAAGTGGAAATACATGCAATACATATGTGCTTGTGCATGCATTTGCTTATCTAAAAAGACTTTCGGCTTCTGCTTCAGTTACAGCTTAATGCTGTCAGCCACAGCTTCCTGCAATCCTCATCAGTATGACTGGCCGTCTACCCATCGAATCCAGACGTGACGACAGCATAAGTAAGCAGCGCATTCGCGGAATTTGTCAAATATTTGCGCTACGCTGCGCTCATTCATAAAACCTTTGGCTAAAGCCTTGGCTCCACACTTCCACAGCTCTGACACCCAGCCACAACCTTCGCATGTCAGTATATGTCGCTCTCTCTTTCTGTCTCTCACACACTCTTTATTGCACGCTGTGGCCCACTCTAGCGCTCTCTCACTCTGTTGGTCTGTCTCGCTCGCTGCTGATGCAGTTTTTTACGCCTTTTGCAAGGAAAAACAAACTTTTTCAGACGCTGGGTAAAGTTCGGCAAGTTTAATGCTGTTTGACTTTGATTCAATATTTGCATCGATTAAGCTTTTCAAGGTTTTTACTTAGCTGAAAATCAAAATGGCACACACACACATATATACATAAACACACGCGCAAACAAACACATACAAGTTAATGCAACATGCTTGAATTAATCTCAAGAGAACGTCAACTGCATAAATATGCATCAAAATATATTCAGCTTGCGAATTTAATTTTAAATAATATTGCTTAGCTGCTCAATTCCACTCAATTTTCGTTTGCAAGTCAATTTGATTTGGTATCATTTTTATTAGCCAAATAAATGTATAAAGTTTATCTAATTAAGTTATTGAACATTGAAATTATTTAAAGTGATGAATTTATCAATATTTATTTATAAAATATAGCTCAGCCAATAAACAGTTTATATACATTGTTAAATATTAAGTAAAACACAAAAATTGAAGTCTGTATAATAAAAAATAAAAGTAAAAAATATTTTTATTAAAATAATTATTATAATTATTGAATGAATTGTAGCACGAGTATCTCAATTGAAAATTTAATAATATATATATTTATTATAATTATACATGTTCCATATATTCTACTATGAATATAGTTAGCAATTTATTTATTTTCCATTTATTAATTTTTTTTTTAATTTCCCTCATTTTTTGACATATCTAAATATACGACAAAACATTTACGTGTAAATTGCCTCGGGCAATATAGCAGCACTTTTAAATGATTGCTAAGAACTGCTGACAGTGAATATATTTCGTATACGCCATGTAGTATACGAACAGACCGAATCAGTTGAGTGATTTAAACGCCTAGACGTACTATGTCGTATTTTCTTTAATTTTATGCAAAAAGTTAACTTTGCAATTAAAAGGAATTTTAATTGGAAATTGAATAATTTAACAGTATTAAAGATGCTAAAGTTAATTGCTTTTGCTTATTAGAAAATTTTTAGAGAAAACTTTACATCTAAATTGAGTGTTTTATGCAGAAAGCACATACATTTGCAGACACACATGTAAAAGGAAAAGAATTGATTAATTTCAAATATCATAATTGACATATGAATAGTGTTGGGCCCAGCAATCAGCGCTTTATAAGAACTAAGAGCGGCAGTTCGCCAAACCTATTAGCATCTAAGAGAATTTTGTAAAGAGATTGCGCTCTCCTTTTCTAACGTTCATTCGTTCTCCCACGCAACGGCGCAGTCTGATCGGCCGGCTCGCGTAGATCGAACGTGTGATATTTACTTTCGCTTGTCAAAAAGAAACGTTTTCTTTAACATACATATTACCTACACATGCATACTCGCATCTAATAAACAATTAAGACTCGCTGATCAAATTGTGTTTTTAATTCAAAGCTATACGAAAAATCTCGATAGCTCAAATTTGGTACCCCGACGTGATTCAAAAAAAAAAAAATAAATATAATATTTAATATATATATATCTAAGTTTCGAATACATAATATTTCGTCACATATCCGTTTATATAGCAATTCCTTTTTACCGCTACTTCTTGCAAAGTCGCCAACACTCTTTCGTTTCGTTTTGCAATAAGTGGTGCCGTAAAAACTGTGCGTAAACTATCTACAAATAATAGTAATATGTGCTCATCAGTTGTAACTTATTCGTGTACATACAAGTAACAAGTGACAAGTTAATAAACAATTAATAGCAACTAATTCGGAACTGTGAGTTTCTATAACTTCGCACTTATACGTCGATTAAGCGTGCATAATCTCAGTAATTAATGCTTGCCGTTAATTCTGTTGTTGTCATTGCACTCATTCGGTTCGGCTGCAAACTATCGCGTCCATAATAACGTTGCCAGTGCGCACTAATTCATACGGATGCAATAATTGGCTGAAATAATAGTGGCATATAATTGGCAATTAACTAAACTCTGTGCTGTGTTTAGTAAAATAGCTCAGAATCTGAGTTTTGCGCCTGTCAATCTCCGCATATCAGCAACTGTGAACTCTATCGGTAATTCTCTTGTGCTTTACTCATCATGGCGAGTTTAAATGCTACTACAGTTGCGCCCGAAGAGCGAGCGAAATTTTATAAGCTCAAAGTCAAATCTGTGTTTGAACGCGTAAAAAGACTGCAAGCCAAGGTTGATTCTGATGCTCTTGCCGATCACAGTGACGCACTTTAAACATTCTTTTGGAGCATATTGGTAAGCTAAGCAATTCTTTTAGTGAAGCCCATGAAACTCTAGAGGAACTTGACTTTACTGAGATGGGCAGCGATTTACGCGGTGACTTCGATGACTTAATAATGGTCATGCAGTCAACCATAATGTCTGAAATTCAAGGTCGTACCGCTGAAATGCCCCATAGTTCCACGTTTAGTAGACCGATGGTCCCTACTCAAGTTCCCGCTCACAAGGTACATTCCGCACCTGCACTGCCGCCTTTAAAGCTGCCTACGTTCAGCGGTGGATATGCCAATTGGGCTGATTTCTACTCAATGTTTTCAACAATCATTGATATCAGGCCAGAAATCAGCAACATGGAAAAGCTTCAGCATCTACGGTCTTGTCTGGATGGTGCAGCGTTGGATACAGTTCGATCTTTGGAAATTTCTAACGACAACTATACGATGGCCATAAAGCTATTGAAACAAAGATATGATAACCGACGTTTAATTTTTCAAGCCCACATCGTAAAGATCTTAGGGCTAAAAAGGGTAGAAAATGGATCCATAACCAAGCTGCGAGAATTGTCCGACAGCTTCAATGTACATATGCGTGCACTCAGTGGCCTGGGCACAACAGAACAGATAGCCAGTGCCATCATTGCTCAGGTGCTGTTACAGAAGCTTGATGTGGCCTCACAAGCTAAATGGGAAGAGAAATTGGAAGATACAGAGATGGCTCCCATATACCTGCATATGAAGAAGTGGCCTCTTTCCTTGAGCTTCGCTGCCGCACTTTGGAATCAATGGAATTTTCTCTAAATAACTATTCATCCAGTAAGCAGGTGAATTCTAGCAGTAAATTGACCAACAGCCGGTCCACATTTCTTGTAACAGACCACAGTGCACACAGTTGCGTTTTTTGTAATGATCCTGAGCATACAATCTACAAATGCTCAAGATTCGCAAACCTATCGCCTACTCTTCGTCTGAATGAAGTCAAGAAGGCTGGGCTATGCTTAAATTGCTTGAAAGGCGGTCATCAGTCGAGACAATGTGGCTCGCGTAGTTGTCGGGTCTGTGGAGTCAAGCATCATACGCTTCTCCACCTTGGCAACTCCAGCACATCGCAGGCAGTAACTCCGTTCCATCAGCAATCCTCATCATCAGGGATGCAGATCACTCCTACTCAGCCCTCAGCTCCTCCACTACTCTCTTGGCTCAAATCTGAACAGCGATGTTGCGCTCCTGGCTACCGCAGTGGTTCTGGCCAAGAATCGGTTTGGCGAACTTGTTCCTTGTCGTGCACTCTTAGATTCAGGCTCCCAGGTTCATCTTGTTACAGCCAGGTTTGCCAATCTGCTACAACTTAAGAGATCAAGATCATATGCTTCTGTACGTGGCTTAGGCGACTCCAATTTTGGCACCGATGGAAGCACCATTTGCCTCACCTTGCAGGCTCACGCATCGGAGTATGCGACTAGCATAACGGCCATGGTAGCAGCAAATATAACTGGCAGGCAGCCCATTCTATATAAATACAAGCAATTGGAGTATACCGCAGAATATAGTCTTGGCAGATCCAGCTTTCGATAGGCCACAGCGAATAGATTTGCTTATCGGAGTCAGCCTTTTCTATGATTTGCTCTGTGTGGGTCAAGTCAAGTTGGCGCCTGGGCTTCCACTGCTGCAGAAGACTCGTCTTGGTTGGGTTGTATCGGGGGGCAAAGCTAGCGGCCACAATTCCACACTAATAGCTTCAAAGACGCCTTCGGATCCAGGTCCAGACTCCGCTACTGATATCCAATTGGACAGTCTCGTTCGTCGTTTCTGGGAGACTGAGAGCTGCAGCGACCCTGTCGTAAACATTAGTAAGGAGGAATCAGATTGCGAAGCGCATTTTGTGAGGCATTACAAACGATTGCCCAGTGGCCAATATTCAGTACGCTTGCCTGTTAAGCTTAATTACGAGCTTCTTGGAGAGTCTTATCAGCAAGCGCTGCGGCGGTTTCTTAATCTGGAGAAGAAATTGAATCGCTTGCCTCATATAAGGTCTCAATATTCAGCGTTCTTGGATGAGTATTCTGAGCTGGGTCACATGTCACGTGTTCCTCGCAGCTCATTTCATCAATGCAGATATTTTCTTCCTCATCACTGCGTTTTGAAAGAAGATAGCTCAACTACCAAACTTCGAGTCGTCTTTGATGGATCAGCAGCTACATCAACTGGTTATTCGCTGAACGACATTCTAATGTCAGGTCCTGTCATTCAGCCGAAAATGATCGACATATTGCTGCGTTTCCGGTCCTATCCAGTTGCACTCACCGGTGATATTTGCAAAATGTATCGTTGCGTGAAGGTGCCTGAGCCAGACAGCTATCTGCAATGCATTCTATGGAGGAATTCACCAGATGATGAGTTAGAAGTGTTCAAGCTTGATACGGTCACATATGGCACAAAATCTGCGTCATTCTTGTCTGTGCGTGCCATGCATCAGCTCGCCATAGATGAAAGGGATACCTTCCCAGTCGGTTCCGAGGCATTACTTCGCGATTTCTATGTCGACGATTTGATCTCTGGAGGAAATTCAGTCGAAGAGGCAAGACGTGTCATGCAAGAAACAGCTGGAATATTGGCATGTGGCCGGTTCAAGTTGCGAAAGTGGTGTTCAAGCCATACCATGGTGCTGGACGGCGTAACAGAGTGCGACAAGGAATCACTCATTAGCTTCAATGATGGCAGCGACATTACTAAGACACTTGGCCTCGCATGGGATCCATCATCTGATCAACTTTTGTTCTCATATGCAGCTATGGATTTGACCACTAAGCCATCCAGGCGTTCTGTCCTCTCGTCTATTGCTCGGTTTTACGATCCCCTCGGACTGGTCGGCCCAATAATAACAAAGGCTAAAATTTTCTTGCAACAACTCTGGAGGCATAAACTTGATTGGGACGAGAGCCTTCCAGCAGCATTTCACACTGCATGGCTGGGCATCTGCAGTAGCTTTGGCAACGGTCTGAGGAGTGTCTTTCCCAGGTTGGCATTGGTACCAGGAGAAAAGGTTGAGGTCCATGGATTCTGCGATGCCAGCATCGAGGCGTACGGAGCCTGTATCTATATTGTATCCAAAGGGCAACATAGCACCAGCAGGTTACTTTGTTCAAAGTCTCGAGTTTCTCCATTGAAAACGCTCACGATTCCCAAATTGGAGCTATGTGGGGCAGAGTTGCTTGCACGTTTAATGGATCAAGTGGCTCGTTTAGGAATTTTCGAAGGGGAATTTCACTGTTGGTCCGACTCTACTGTGGCGCTATCTTGGATTAATGACGAGCCCGGGCGATTTAACGTTTTTGTTTCAAATCGCATCGCCACGATACAGGATCTCACATCAACAATGGAATGGCATTACGTACCTACTGTGCTGAATCCCGCAGATATGTTATCTCGAGGTTCATTGCCCGCTGAGTTGAACACATCGTTACTTTGGTTCAGCGGTCCTGATTTCATTTGTAAGCCCACCTCTCAATGGCCAGTCCTATCGCTTCCAGAAAGAACTTCACTTGAGCGTCGAAGGACCGTTCTACTTGTGAAAGGCCCAGTCCATGACGCTTCCATGGACTGCAAGTATGCTAATTCGTTTAGTCGATTGCAGCGTATTTTTGCATACGTATCAAAGTTTATCAAAAAAGGTCATGGTTCAGGAATAACTCTCGCAGAAATTCGGACTGGTACTGAAATACTATTGCGAATGATTCAACGAGCTCATCTCTCGGACGACATTGATGCACTTCGAACTAAGGGAATGGTTGCGCCATCCAGCGTTCTCGCCTCTCTTTCGCCATTTCTTGATGAAGTCGGACTGCTACGTGTAGATGGTCGCCTCAAAAACTCTACTCTTAACTTTGATAGTCGCCATCCAATTATATTGCCCAGAAGTCATCCAGTAACTCGAGCCATTGTCATGCATTACCATCAGCGAAACTTGCACGCTGGGCCCCGAGCGGTACTAGCTCTGGTTCGTTCCCAATATTGGCCAATCGGTGGTAGAAAAACTGTGTCCAGTGTGATACAGAGATGCGTCATTTGCTTTCGCGCAAAACCTCGACTCGTGGAGCACATAATGGCAGATCTACCCAGGGATCGCGTCGAAGGCTGCCGTGTATTTGGAGTGACTGGTGTCGATTTTTGCGGACCGTTCTTTTATAAGCCTGAGGCACGAAATAAGGCTCCTATGAAATGCTACGTCTCTGTATTCATTTGTTTTGCTACGAAGGCTATTTGGTTGGAACTAGTTAAGGATTTAACTACCACGGCATTTTTGCATGCCCTCCAAAGGTTTATATGCACTAGAGGAAAACCAAGTCAAATTTGGTCTGACAATGCCACAAACTTTCTTGGCGCCCGCAACCAGCTTCAGGAGCTGAAGCGTCTATTCCTGTCTGACGCCCACAAGAATGCTGTGAAGGACTTCTGCCTGGCGGAATCAATCGAATGGCATTTCATCCCTCCACGATCTCCTCACTTTGGAGGCTTGTGGGAGGCTGCAGTGAAGACGGCGAAGCATCATTTCTATCGATCAGTTGGCCCTTCTGTCCTAACTTATGATGAGCTTCGCACACTGGTCTGCAACATTGCTGCTGTCATTAATTCACGCCCTTTAGTTTCAATTTCAGAGCACCCAGCAGACTTGGACGTACTGACGCCTGCGCATTTCCTGAACGGTGGTCCTCCTTCATCCTTCAGCGAGCCTAACCTCACGAGGCTCAATTTTAATCGCTTGGATGCCTGGCAGCGCGTAAGCTATCTCCAGCAGGTATTCTGGACACGTTGGCGAGACGAATACCTCAACTTACTACAACAGCGGGCTAAATGGAGAACTTCTAAGTCTGGTTTGGCGGTTGGCGACGTAGTTCTCGTAAAGGATGAGAATCTTCCGCCGCTTAAGTGGCCACTGGCCAGAATAATTGAACTTATCCCTGGAGGTGACGGCGTTGCACGGGTGGCCGTGCTCAAAACTGAAGCTGGCGAGACAAGAAGAGCTACAAACAAGCTGTGCTTGCTGCCCCTTAAGGATTCTGTTTAAGACTAAGTCTTCAACGGGGGGAGGATGTTGGGCCCAGCAATCAGCGCTTTATAAGAACTAAGAGCGGCAGTTCGCCAAACCTATTAGCATCTAAGAGAATTTTGTAAAGAGATTGCGCTCTCCTTTTCTAACGTTCATTCGTTCTCCCACGCAACGGCGCAGTCTGATCGGCCGGCTCGCGTAGATCGAACGTGTGCATATTTACTTTCGCTTGTCAAAAAGAAACGTTTTCTTTAACATACATATTTACCTACACATGCATACTCGCATCTAATAAACAATTAAGACTCGCTGATCAAATTGTGTTTTTAATTCAAAGCTATACGAAAAATCTCGATAGCTCAACAAATAGATAAACGTGATGTATCACAAAGAACATATACAAATATTATTCAATCTATATTTATATCAATCAATGCTTTCTGAGTCTTTGTTTTACAGAATCATAGCTAGTTACGCTTCAAATACTATTCTACAACACAGATAAGAATTGTTTTTGTTTTGAAATAAATAAATTCAAAGAGGCTCGCAGACAGTTTGCATTACAAATGATTTCATCAGTTAAGCAGCTCATTCTATTTTAATTTCAATTGTAATTGGCTTACTCTGTTGTAAAAATTCCAGATCTGCAGCGATTTCGGGAGAATCTCCTAATTATTAGCTGCTGAATTTATGTGCAAATTTCCAGTGAAAACTACCCATATGCTGTATGTGTGTGTATCCAAATTGTATTCGCTGCAATTGGTTAAGCACTTTCGAAATCCTCACGATTTTCACGCAGAGCCCCGATATTACACAATTGAGCTGGCCTGTGGTAAAAAAAATCCAAACTCCCGAATTGGCAGCCAACACAGTGTCGAAAACGTATTTCAGGAAAATCAACTTGGAACTCTTATTCGTTGGCGTTTAGTGCCACAGCACAGCACCGAAATCACAGAAATCACCGTAACCACCGAACCAGCGAACCGAGTTGGAAAATAATTTCCAACGAATTGAACGCGTTTCAGAACTGCGCTGCCAGGCAGACGAAAACCGACTCAGCTCGAGTGCGGCTTGCAAAAACGACAACACCTGAACAGGGGCCCAAACAGAGGCCTGAACGCGACTTAGTAACAATTGACGCCACTGCCACTGCCGCCGCCGCTGTCGCCGCCGCTGTCGCTGTCGCTATCTCTGTTGCTGCGATTGCCTATGACGTATGGCGTCGACTGCAGCGCCAGCGAAGCCAAGCCTAGCTTTGGGGTAGCAAGCGTGCGTCTTAGTAAGATTCAATGACTCTGTCGCTCTCTCGTTCTCCCTCTCTCCATAGCTCTCTCCGTCATCGTCGCCGTCGCCGTCGCCGTCGCAGTCACCGTAGCCGTCGCCGTCACCGTCAGCGTCGCAGTCGTGATCGCGATCGCTGTTACAGACATAAGTAAAATTGAGTGCTGCTGTCGATAGGCAGAGCAGCAGCAACGAGAGTCGCCAAAACGAAACTGTTAATTAATAACCTAAGTAAACCTGCAAATGTTATTCGGCAGTGGCTTAATGTTTATTTTCTCAAGCGTGAAATAAACGTGGCTTTTTGATGCTCATAACTGATTTAATGTCTAGATATCTTTTGAAGCTGAGTTGGTTCTCGACTACTTGATCTCTTCCACTCAAAGTTGCCGTACGTTCTTGTGGGGCTAAGAGAAGCTAAAAATTTGTTAATATTTTAAATTTGTCTATATTTGGGATATACCCGGACTTGTAGCTCCCGTCTGACATCTTACTTATTTGTAGCTGGCTTTAATTTTGGTTCATCCGGCAGCAGGGGGAATGCCAAGTTAAGCCTGTCGAGGAATCGAATCATCGCTGTCCATTGTGCAGTTCACATCCGTCAATTGATCCTAATTGGTATGCCTGCATTGTCCGACCGAGACGTCGTTTGGAGTTGTTCGCTCATAAATCTACCAGTTCAGTAATTTTCCCCTTTTGTTTTTATTTTTCTCGCCAATCTGTGGACGGCAAAGTGAATATTCTACAGTACACTCACTCTTAGAACTTTAATCGCAGCGCAGCCATCAATCACGTAATTGCCAGCGTGTTTGTTGCGCTGTTTGCATCTGTATCTTGCTTTTGTATCTTTTCGCACAACAAAAAGCTAAAATCTATTAACTGAAAATATGTACAGTGAATATATAAGCAAACAAAACACGCAATTATTCAAGACGCATCAAGCTACTGATTGTGCCTTAATGATGTGTATAAGAAAACTATATAAAAAAATAGACATTAATTCTTCATATACAAATATCGCCTGTATGACTCTAACAATTTTCCGTTATACATAAGTGCTAATTACTTTAAAACTACTATTCTCAACCATGTACAACTGTATTTTAAATCAACTTCCATCTTCCATAAGAAAAAGTTTGGTTAATGTTTAGCTTTATATAGAACACAATTTTAAAGTTTCAGATAAGAAGTCAGCCTCATCAACGTTGATTACAAAAATCAATATCAAATCCGGATTCAACACAAACTACATAATCAAATTAAATTCACACTTTGCCCCTGCGTACAATTAAGGGTGTTTGCCTGAAGAAAAAAATGGAACTATTTCGAGTGTTAAGTAAAGCCAAAGCACGTGTTGTGCTTCAAATTTAACTAGCTTCAATTCGCATTCGCCTATTGCCACCCAAGTTGCATCTTGAGCTAGGCACTCTTGACTATTACCTGTAATTATGATGAATAACATTATTTTTTCGGCCAGTCATGGTGTCTGTGGAATACCAAGCTCGAGCCTAACCCAGGCAAGCGAATGTATAAAACGTAAACAAACAAAATAGAGTCATATAAAAGTCAATATCTAAATTAGCAACATTTCTCAGAGGTAATTGCTTTTGTCGATTTTGATGGCACATACATGTGTGCACGAGTGTGTCTGTGAGAGTGAGTAGTGTCAATAGATATCAGTATTACGAAATGGCAACGTGGTGGTAGTTCAATTGTGTAGAATCCTCGATATGCCATTGGCGTGATTTAACATCGACGCTTCTGTCAAGCTCTCTGATTTATTTTATGACTCAACACATCAGCCGAGCGGCGTACGACTTTAATTCCCTCCATATAAAAATACCTGTCATGATAGAACGCAAAAATTACCCGCACTTGTCCAAAGCGCCAACACACAAAATCCATTGAAATTCCGGACGAGTTCAGCATGGGCCACAAGCTACAAATCGCGTAAACAACTCGACTGCATTTCGTGGCAATGCCATCTTTCACCAGGCGTTCAGAGCCAGGTTAAGCTTCGAAGTGCTGTTGTGTACATCTGTGTGTGTCTGTGTGTGTGTGTGTGTGTATTTCTGTGTGAGAGCATGTGCGTGTTTCTGGCTATGTGTATGTGTGGCTGGCACCAATAAAGCCGCAAATGCGATTTTTCTAAATGCATTCGAGTGTTTTATTTATTGAACTGCTTCGCGTGTGCTGCCTGTGCACAGGTGTAAATATCTCGATAACTATTCATTTAAGCGCATAAACAAATATATATCAAGTGTATTCAAGCGATGGCAAGATAATTACCATTTGACAAATTATACGAAGAACTATCGAACGCTAGAATTAAATATTTCAATTGCTTCTTAATTGGCCTAAAAAACATTTTTCAACCAAATAATTCTAAATAACTTGTTGCAAAAGTAAAAACTACTTACATCCGATTTTTTTTTAAATTTTTATTTTTTATATGTTTTTTTTATAAATGAAAGTTTTCTTTCTTGCGCATTTTGTTGTTTACTTTATAATTTTGAAGCCAAGCTGAAAATATTTGCTTCTACATGAAATGGGCAAACATTGTGCTTATACTTGATTGCACAATTTGCTACTTTATTGAATATTTACATTGCAATTCAAAGAAAAACTAGATATACTCTGTACAAATTAGCTTGGGTATACCCAATGCACAATGCATATTTACCAACTATAATTATACAACTTTTATATTCATTGTATTATAAAATAAAATAAAAATGTTCAAAAGTTTAGTGTGATGGTTGTATGAATCTTATTGATCTGTTCATACATCATTGTGCGCGTATGAGTTTAAGAATGCTTTTTAGCTATCGTTCATAAAATTTTTTAATAGATTTTAGATTTTTAAGTGTAACTCAAAGACCAATTAAACAACAGAGAATGAACATGTTGAAACATGTTGGGTGGCCGTTCACGATTAATTGAATATTACAATATATTTGATAAACTTATTTACGAATTTCAAATCGAATCGTAAATCCCGATATTATATTTTAGATATAAATTGATTATATATATATATTTATTTATTTTATTTATTTTTTTTTTGTCTGCGTAGCGAGTATGATTTTTTAATTTTTTTAAATCTGATAGGAATTAATAATTATATGTTATTATTATATACATTTAGTAAATACCTCAGAATCTATATGCGATTATATTTCTACGCATGCTTAAGCGTGATATCTATCTGTAAATTATAACATTTTTAGAGTTTAAAAATCAATTGAGTTATTAAAATAACTCTTTATAAAATTTTTGTTTACTCTTTACAATTCTGAATAGCAACAAATGATAGTATGAATATCTGATTTCAATATATTTTGACCCTATCTATTGCAGCGAAACTGTAACATTCTGAAAATACATATTCTATTCTATTACATATTCTATATTACATATTCTATCATAAAAGACGAATGAACAGATCTTAATATTATTCCCAAAACGTATTAATTGTGCCCTACAAACTTTTCCATAAAATCATTGTACCCCATTTGCAGTAGATTTGCTTCACAGTATATAAATAATATTTTCAAAGGAAACATGATTAGTGCGGAATAAGGAACCTATCGATATAGACCGGTCGCGAATCAATTCAAAAATCATGTATAGAATTTATTGCAATTGTCTACTCTTGTCAATTGTGCTGCTGATTTTAAACACGAATTTGAATGTAATTAGATCAAAGAATGCATTATTTGCAACCTCAACAACAGTAAAATATTCTTATTGTTTCAGCATGGCATTACCTTCAAAATGACAAATTTCGTCTGCTATTCTTATAACAAATCCTGGGTTGTTATAAATCAGTGCAGATTAAAGGCCGTGCATCGGAACAAAACGATCTTAAACCTTGACTTGGATATATTACAGCCGGCCACTAAAATCTACTCAAGATGGCGAATCCTTAAAAAAGCTAACGGTTACAAGCCATGGCTTTATGATATCACACATGATGATTGCAAGTTTTTGCAAAAACCTAATAATCCGGTTATTAAAGCGATTTTTGGAATCTTTAAAGAATTTTCCACATTTAATCATTCGTGTCCATATGAAGTAAGTAAATAAAATGTACATTAAGTGCCTCGCTAAATTTTCGTTTGATTAACAGGGTCATCAGGCAATAAAAAATTTTTATCCAAACATCGACAAATTTCCCATCCCCTTTCCAACTGGAGATTATTTACTATTTATAAGCTATAATTTTTCAAAGTATGAAAGAAACATTGATGCTAAGGTTTACTTTTCATATGTTGAAAACATTATCTAAATACTTCAAATTATAAAAAAAAAAAAAAGTATTTTAAGTTTGTTTTATTAATAAAGGAAACATAAATAATAATAAGGAAAGTATATTTTGTACTTAAAGTATGGCAGTATAACGTGTAGCACATATTCGAATATTCTTCAATTGAATTCAATGAAAATTTATATATCATGTCTCGTATGTTTTGATGATGCAATTTTGGGAAAATAATTTGTTTGCAATATACGCCAATATTTTTCCCCGTATGCCTGATGATATTCCCATGCTTACTGAGGCATGAAATGAGAAAACAATAACATTTTTAGAGTTAATTATTTTCCTACTTTTATACACACTTTCTACAATTATATAGGGCGCATTATGCAGATTTGTAGCTGATATGAATATGCATTTCACAAACTTCTGCATTCACAAATATTGTTAAACAAAATTTCCTCATTTCGAAAACGTTCGCAGTACAAAATTGGGTGCTCTTGAAGGAATCATGCGTAGAGTGTAGTTAGCTACCTACTGACATCAGCCGATTGTTTTTCCATATAACTACAAAAGCTGCTGATGCTGAATACATATTTGAATGTAATTAAATTAAGAACGATAAACCAATACTAAATAACACATTCTATGCTACTATTTAATTGACAAATACAGTGTGCAACTCCTTTAATAAATCCTGTGTTTTAACTGAATGTCGTTGAAAGCCCTGCAACGAAACAAAACCATTTAAAACGTTGACGTGGATCCTTTACATCCGGCTACAACAATCGGAGTAAGAGCACAAGTCCAGAGGAAATTAAATGGTTACAAGCCTTGGCTGGTAGATATTTCATTTGATGCCTGTAAATATTTGAGAAGACCCAAAAATCCAGCTATCATGGAGTCTTTAAAGAGTTTTTAGCGTTTCATCATACGTGTCCATTAACTGTAAGTAACATATCTAAAGCGCCGTGTTTAATCTTATTTTCTTCTTTTCTCAGTTTATATGGTCAGGGACATCAGAGTCTAAGAGATCGATAAACTTCCTAACCAACTACCAACAAAAGATTTTTTACTAATTCTAACCCTTATGCTTTTTGTTTTCCATATATTGGATCCATAACAATCAATGATTTGTTGATATAACAATATGCTTGTTCCAAGTAAGGAACCTAAAAAAAATAATTTAAAGTGAAAGCGGCATCAAAAATCTTTAATTCTTCAGATTTTGAACACATTATATATACTCAGCTAAACAATTATATCCCAGTTTAATGGACTGAAACAAAAAGGTCTATGGAAATAATACTTTCAATAATAATAGTTCACTTAAATGTATAGATATAACATGAAACACATATGCAAAGTAGGTTTTACGGTTCCAGAGCGCACGAATTGTATGAAATTACTTATTTAAATATTACATATTGCTTAATGATGCGCATCGTTTGTATTTTGAATTTTCATATTTACTAAATATATACGTATGCATCGAATTGCGTTTTACCAGAGTCAAATGGAAAATCTACTTGGATAGACGGAAGATATTTAAATATATTTAGACGTAATATACATATAGAATGAAAATCAAACTTATTCTGCTCTGTAGCTTGATTTTTATGTTCCACGCAAGTATTAATGTAACAACATAAAATAGGTGAAGTAGGTAAACTTGAATACACGAAATGTTCTTACTTTTCTTTCAGTATGGTAATGTCATCAAGTTAACAAACGCTGTCTGTATATCACAAAACAAATCTTGGGTTGTAATGGGACAGTGCCGTCTAAAGGCCGTGCAACGAAATAAAGCTCTATTAAATATCAGTGTGAATATATTATATCCGATTAATTCTGTACAAGTACGAGTGCAAGTCAAGAAAAAAGGAAATGGTTACAAACCTTGGCTATTCGATTATTCAGTTGATGGATGCAAATTTCTAATGAAACCCAACAATCCTGCAGCAAAAATGTTTTTTAGCTTGTTCAAGGAGTTTTCAACACTCAATCATTCGTGTCCCTATATGGTAAGTAAAAATGATATCTTTAGTGAATTATTTTAACATAATTGTATTTCTTTCATCAACAGGGATATCAAGAAGTGAAAAATTTTTATCCGGACATCAATAAATTTCTAAACCCGTTTCCAACAGGCGACTATTTGTTCTTAATATCATTTATTCTCAAAACCAAAGAAACCCTTGATTTTTATGTTTACTTTTCATTTATCGAAGATCTAATTTAACTTCTAAGCTCTATAGTCTTGTCAGACAGTAATTCTTATAAGTATGTCCAGCAAAGCTTACATTGCATAACAGTGTAAATATCTTTCCAAACAGTCGTGAACGAAATATACATATATTCCTACTTAAGCTTACATAATCTGCGTATACATAATATCTATCTATATTTATACAAATGTGAAATCTCTTATACTCAAAAAAAAACGTATCAAGTAAGAAAGCTGTAGTCGAGACTGCTCGACTACGAAATCCCCTGAGCCCTTCTTCGAACGAATAATATTCCAAGAATTATTCGATTCGTTTCTGCACGCATGCAAAAACACGGGCACACACACACGCTTATCTACGCTTGTACGCCTGTATGTGTGTAAGCATTGCAGACGGCGTGATGTCTCGCTGCCTCTCTGGCTGGGCCGCGTGGGGTTTGCTGCCATAACTTCTTTGATTCATAATTCTGTTTCGAGACGGACAATCGTATTGATATGTTCAAATTATGATTATGATATTCATATCTATATGCCAAACCAAACTTTATGTCTCTAGTATTTGAAATGAATTTTTTACACATTTGGAGGTGTAGGGGCAAATTGGGGACCGTATTTAATTGACAAATACAGTGTGCAACTCCTTTAATAAATCCTGTGTTTTAACTGAATGTCGTTGAAAGCCCTGCAACGAAACAAAACCATTTAAAACGTTGACGTGGATCCTTTACATCCGGCTACAACAATCGGAGTAAGAGCACAAGTCCAGAGGAAATTAAATGGTTACAAGCCTTGGCTGGTAGATATTTCATTTGATGCCTGTAAATATTTGAGAAGACCCAAAAATCCAGCTATCATGGAGTCTTTAAAGAGTTTTTAGCGTTTCATCATACGTGTCCATTAACTGTAAGTAACATATCTAAAGCGCCGTGTTTAATCTTATTTTCTTCTTTTCTCAGTTTATATGGTCAGGGACATCAGAGTCTAAGAGATCGATAAACTTCCTAACCAACTACCAACAAAAGATTTTTTACTAATTCTAACCCTTATGCTTTTTGTTTTCCATATATTGGATCCATAACAATCAATGATTTGTTGATATAACAATATGCTTGTTCCAAGTAAGGAACCTAAAAAAAATAATTTAAAGTGAAAGCGGCATCAAAAATCTTTAATTCTTCAGATTTTGAACACATTATATATACTCAGCTAAACAATTATATCCCAGTTTAATGGACTGAAACAAAAAGGTCTATGGAAATAATACTTTCAATAATAATAGTTCACTTAAATGTATAGATATAACATGAAACACATATGCAAAGTAGGTTTTACGGTTCCAGAGCGCACGAATTGTATGAAATTACTTATTTAAATATTACATATTGCTTAATGATGCGCATCGTTTGTATTTTGAATTTTCATATTTACTAAATATATACGTATGCATCGAATTGCGTTTTACCAGAGTCAAATGGAAAATCTACTTGGATAGACGGAAGATATTTAAATATATTTAGACGTAATATACATATAGAATGAAAATCAAACTTATTCTGCTCTGTAGCTTGATTTTTATGTTCCACGCAAGTATTAATGTAACAACATAAAATAGGTGAAGTAGGTAAACTTGAATACACGAAATGTTCTTACTTTTCTTTCAGTATGGTAATGTCATCAAGTTAACAAACGCTGTCTGTATATCACAAAACAAATCTTGGGTTGTAATGGGACAGTGCCGTCTAAAGGCCGTGCAACGAAATAAAGCTCTATTAAATATCAGTGTGAATATATTATATCCGATTAATTCTGTACAAGTACGAGTGCAAGTCAAGAAAAAAGGAAATGGTTACAAACCTTGGCTATTCGATTATTCAGTTGATGGATGCAAATTTCTAATGAAACCCAACAATCCTGCAGCAAAAATGTTTTTTAGCTTGTTCAAGGAGTTTTCAACACTCAATCATTCGTGTCCCTATATGGTAAGTAAAAATGATATCTTTAGTGAATTATTTTAACATAATTGTATTTCTTTCATCAACAGGGATATCAAGAAGTGAAAAATTTTTATCCGGACATCAATAAATTTCTAAACCCGTTTCCAACAGGCGACTATTTGTTCTTAATATCATTTATTCTCAAAACCAAAGAAACCCTTGATTTTTATGTTTACTTTTCATTTATCGAAGATCTAATTTAACTTCTAAGCTCTATAGTCTTGTCAGACAGTAATTCTTATAAGTATGTCCAGCAAAGCTTACATTGCATAACAGTGTAAATATCTTTCCAAACAGTCGTGAACGAAATATACATATATTCCTACTTAAGCTTACATAATCTGCGTATACATAATATCTATCTATATTTATACAAATGTGAAATCTCTTATACTCAAAAAAAAACGTATCAAGTAAGAAAGCTGTAGTCGAGACTGCTCGACTACGAAATCCCCTGAGCCCTTCTTCGAACGAATAATATTCCAAGAATTATTCGATTCGTTTCTGCACGCATGCAAAAACACGGGCACACACACACGCTTATCTACGCTTGTACGCCTGTATGTGTGTAAGCATTGCAGACGGCGTGATGTCTCGCTGCCTCTCTGGCTGGGCCGCGTGGGTTTTGCTGCCATAACTTCATTGATTCATAATTCTGTTTCGAGACGGACAATCGTATTGATATGTTCAAATTATGATTATGATATTCATATCTATATGCCAAACCAAACTTTATGTCTCTATGAAATGAATTTTTTACACATTTTGGAGAATTGGGGACCGAAATCCAAAATCTGGCAAAAACCGAAATTGTATTAAATTAGTATCTATATATATGCGGAAGACTTAGAGACTCTAAATCTAAAGATGAAAGAGATATAATTTTATAACTGATTCCCGATAGATCCGTTTATCGATAACTTTTGAAATATAAAAGTTATCGAATTTCTGAAACAAACCCGTACTGCGCGTGCAATATACGGACCTAACACAAAAAGAATGAACTATCTAGCTTTTGTATCTTCGGAAATCGACTCGATCAAACATACGGACAGACAGACAGACGGACATGGCTATATCAACTTTTCTCGTTACCCTGATCAAGAATATATATACTTTATGGGGTCTGCCACGCCTCCTTCTGCCTGTTACATACATTTAACAAAACCATTATACCTTGATTTCCCATTTTCAATGGGCTCAGGGTATAAAAACGTAAAAATAAGTAAACGAATTTTCGAATTTTTATCGATAATTTGGATATAAATTATTGATCACAGCGTTAGTTATTATCTAGAATGCAAAGTAATAAATAAAAAGTGATTAATTTACCCATTGCTTGTTGAAGTGGATCTAATGTATTTTCATTGTATTCAAATGTATATAAGTATCAGTATGTCGACAGTCCTCCATATTTAAACCCAAACAGTTTAAATGAACAAAGTCGGAATTATTTACTATGACTTCAAAAGTGATGTATAAAGTCATCAGCCACATGTTGCTTCTGTCTTGTCTAATGCTGCTGTTAAACACAAGCGTAAATGTAATTAAATATAATTAAGGATATTTGGAAATTGTGAATAATAATGCAATTTTCGTTGCAGCATGGTATTGTCTTTAAAATGACAAATGCGATCTGTAAGTCGTACAAGTCCTGGGTGGTTATCAGCCAATGTCGACTGAAGGCCATACAACGAAACATAACTATCTTCAATCTTACTTTGGATCTGATGCACCCTGTTAAAGATATCGATATGAGAGTGCAAGTGCAGAGGAAGGGAAACGGCTACAAGCCCTGGCTATTCGATTTTTCATTTGATGCCTGTAAGTATTTTCGACGCCCAAACAATCCCACCTTCAAACTGATTCATGGCATCTTTAAGGATTCGTCAAATTTTAATCATACATGTCCATACAGTGTAAGTATGGTATATATCAATTACTATATTTTACTTTATTTTATTCTTATAATTATAGGGACGGATATTAGTTAAAAATTTCTATCCCCGCACCGAAAATCTGTTACTTCCTCTTCCAACAGGAGACTATTTACTAAATTTAACATTTATTTTGGAAAAACAACAAACCCTTGACGTAGCTGTTTACTTTACCTTTGTCGAAGACTTAATTCATTAAATTTGTTAAATTCGTTTTAAAAGTAAAAAAAAAAAAAAAGAACAATAAACAAAAATCAGATATCACTGAAATTCGGATTTACATAATTTGCATTACATTATTTACATGATTTACATGTGTACAACTTTTTCTTCTTATATCGCTAACTGTCTTACTGTACAAACTGAATTTTCGAATTGTGACTGCCAATAATAATATTTATAATATATATAAAGTTTCATTGATATGTACTTATGCCGTGATATGAGAGCAATACATTAGACACGCTTCGGTAAGTCATAATGAATGTAATCGCATAACATTTAGACCACATTTGCCATTTTCGATATTATCGTTTACTTTAAAATATTTATACATATATTATAAATCAACTGAGTATCAAAATCTAATATAAAATACCTATTCACTGATCCATAAGCCGGCCCATAATGATTATTATATACAGCCGATTTGTGTTTACTGAAATAAGTCAATCGTGTTTTGATAAAAGTTAAACATATTTTAATTACAAAAATTATATAACGACCATATTTTACGTTCAACAAAGTCTTTCTTTATAGTAAGCATTAGAGCAAGTATACAAGATAAATTCTTATCGAGCTACCATTATGAATACCGATCTGACAATATTGCTTGTTAGATTTTGAGCTTTTTTGGAAATAGATTTATTTGCATATAATAAACTAGCATTAACAAATTTATTAAACAACAACAAAAGACTTTAACTTACAGTTTGAATAGCAAATTATTATTTTCTACCACAGAAACAATAACACACATTAATTGGAATATAATTAGAAAATTGAAAATACTAAAAGCTAAATGCTAAAATTCTCTAGAAATGTAGAGTAAACATTTGTTGTAATAAATTCACTAGTAAAAATTCACAAGTAAATCATTGGCGCCAGTTGGAAAAACTCAGCATCTGAATAGTAGCGACTAATAAAATGTTTGCTCTATATAAAGTAAATAATTTTTGAAATATTCGTATGGTAAAAATTACACTCATTACTTACAACTGAAGGGAAGAGGGCAAATAATTACACATTAAACCGGTTGTAGTACATCTACGGCTACATTTACTCGCAAACAGCATTCGTCAACATAAAGACCATTCCACTCTGTAAAGTTTACATGTTATTAAGCAATTCATTTTGTTTCCTTCAAAACTCTGATTTACTTACACTTAGCTTAAACAGCACCAGGAGTACTAGCAAATAGTGAGACATTATTATTATCATTGCAGTCCAAACATTATTGTTTTTTTTTTTTATGACTAAATTTTTGACATGAAACAGAAACTATAAACACACAACATACATTTAGATAATCTATGACAAATTGTTTTCGTACTTAATTGAAGCTATACCCTAATATTTGGATATAAAAATTCAGAGTATTTATATTTTGTTAAAATGTATGTAACAGCCAGAATGAAAACTGAGATAAAATGAGATATATATACTTTTGAGATTGATTTAAAGTCAATCGATCTACTCATGTCCATCCTTCCATCTGACGAAAATCGAAGCGTCACGTACTTATGTTCCTACCTGAGACAAATACTTTAACAAACCCATTATACTCTGATTTTCTACTTTCGAATAGGGTAAACCTCTGTTAAGCACCAAAACAATTTAAAATAGATTATCCAAATTTATATTTTTGTTCATGTTGTTAAAAAGCTGTTAAAGATTCTTATAAATTCAGTCATTGACAAAAACTACACTGCTTCCCTTCAAAGACACCGCGATGGGAATGATATCTCGAAATTTGCTCCTGTTGCTGCCACTTTTATTAATGATTCAACTTAATGTAAGTTTTTTACAACTCTGAATGAAATAAAATTATTTAATTAATATCGTAAATATAACTTTACAGAGAGGAATGGTCTTTAAATTGACGAATGCTGTTTGCGAATCCAAAAACCAGACGTGGGTTATAGTAGAAAATTGTCGGCTTCGTGCATTACAGCGCAACAAAACCGTTATAAATCTATTTTTAAATTTTCTACAACCAGCCAATGCTGTAATCATCGACTATCAAATACAAAAAAGGGCCAACGGCTATAAGCCTTGGGTGATAAAAGGTGCCTTCGATCTGTGCAAATATATGATACATTCGAAAGATAAATTTGCAAAATTACTCTTTGATCAAATCGGTGACTATACAACGTTAAACCATACTTGTCCCTTTGTTGTAAGTAATATTTTCTCATAAGATTATTTATACATGTAATACATGTTTTCTTAATATGTACAGGGTCAGCAATCCATTCAAAATTATTACCCAAGCCCTGAGAAGTTACCCATTGTTTTTCCAACTGGAGAGTATGCCTTTCTTGTGAAATGGAACTTTTCTGGAAGAACCCAACTCACTACGAATATTTACTTTACCTTTATAGAGAATTTATTATCTGGCTCTTAGTGCTTCAAATACTCTAACTGATAACATTAGTATTTCCACACATAACTAATAAAAGTATGCTGTTTAAACCTCAAATTTTAGTGTTTTATAAATAAATCTATAAATTTAATTACTAAGTAAAAAAAAAAAAACTAAAATTAGAATTTAAAATAATAAGCAATCGCATAAAGCCAAAGTAAAGTATACTTGTTGGAAAATTGGAAAGATTATTTGCAGATATAAATTTTACAATTTGTATTGATCCTAAAGATCAAATCCTCATACTACTTCTCATGTTACAAATATTTTTTTTATAATATTTGTTGAAAACTTATAAGTCATATGTCCCAGAAATATTTTTATATTTAGATAGGACACAAATGTGTCTATTCTAATGCAAATTTATTATTCAAATAGAATAAACAAACAAAATAAATTATTGTCAATTATACAAAATAAGAAATCATTTGAACAGCTTATTTGAAAAAATGCGCAAAATTTAAAAATCATAGTTCGATAATTGATAATAATTGGTCGATAACTGTGCGCAGTAATCGAGGCGCGCATATGAGCGAGCCAGTTCTTTTGTGAACTAACTCTATTGATTACTAAAACAAAAAGAATTTGGCAATAGCATTTGGGATTGTTGCAAAGCTGCTAAAGTATTTTACTATTATCATTGTCAGCAGCAAGCATGGATGTGATTAATAAATTCTACTCGTCCGCCGTGCAAACCGTTTCGCAGCTCTCAGGCGTGTTGCCTGGAAATAATGTTACACGGGAATATGAAGTGTTGGACCAGATATGCACAGCGGGTGTGGGTAAGATGTAGAAAAAATTGCTAGCATATGCGCATACCAATCAACCAGTTAACAACTTTTTAATTATTTAGGACTAATGTGGAAAGTTTACAGCGGCCACAAGAAAAGCACCAAGCAGGAAGTCTCTGTATTTGTTTTTGAGAAAAAAGTATTGGAACGCTGGTCCAAAGACGACCGAGAGACAATGCTCGAGACGTTGCGCCGGGGCGTCCAGCAGCTAACGAAAATTCGGCATCCACATGTACTTACCGTTCAACACCCGCTGGAGGAGAGTCGGGACTCTTTGGCGTTCGCCACAGAACCAGTGTTTGCATCCCTTGCCAATGTAGTTGGCGACTCTGTGCGCTCCGAGAAAAAACTCTACGACGTAGAGATTCGACACGGCCTGCTTCAACTGTTTGATGGCCTCCAATTTCTGCATAACGATGCGAAGATTGTGCATCGCAATATCTGCGCCGAAACCATTGTGATCAACAAGAATCGTAGCTGGAAACTGTTTGGCTTTGATTTCTGCATACCGAATCAACCAGCGACAAATGGAACACCTCACTGGCCGTGCAGGGAATATAGCACCTCACTTCATGTATTGGCGCAGCCCAGCTTAGAGTATACAGCGCCAGAGCTGGCACTGAACAGTGTAAACACGCCTGACAGTGACCTTTTCTCATTGGGTAAGAAGGTGCTTTCACATGAAAGATATATTTCGATATACAAATAATTATATTTTAGGTGTGCTCATATTCACTATTCACTCGGGCAAGCCGCTCAAAATGTTTGGAAGCGATTACAGTAGCTTTCGGCGTTATGCCAATGAGTTGAATCAGCGAAAGTACCCACCAATGAATACAATACCGAGCGAACTAACCGAGAGCGTGAAAGCCCTGCTGCATCCCAGCGCAAGCTTGCGGCCGAAGCTGCATGAGCTAAAGACGATTACCTACTTCCAGGACGTCGGTGTGAAGACTCTAAGCTATCTGGACTCTCTTTACCAGTGGGACAATTTGCAGAAGTCAAAGTTCTATAAGGGGTTGCCGCAGATAATACCCACGCTGCCACATCGTGTGAACTTGCACTCGATATTACCCTACCTGATAAAGGAATTCGTCAACTCGCCCATGATACCGTTCGTGCTGCCCAATGTTCTGCTGATTGCCGAAATGAGCAGCCAGCGAGAATACTGTGACCACATATTACCACATTTGAAGCCGATTTTTAAGCTAACGGATCCCATACAAATTCTGCTCATATTTATGCAAAAAATGGATTTGCTTCTCAAGCTAACGCCGGCAGAGGAGGTGAAGCAGAGTGTTCTCCCGTTGCTCTATCGATCGCTGGAATGTGACATGCCGCAAATTCAGGAGCTCTGCCTGGCCGTATTACCTACCTTCTCCACTCTCATCGATTACAATGCCATGAAAAATTCTGTCATTCCGCGTATCAAAAAACTCTGCCTACTCAGCAACAATGTTTCAGTTAAAGTTAACTGCCTAATATCAATTGGCAAGCTGTTGGAGAACTTGGACAAATGGCTGGTTCTAGACGAGATTCTGCCGTTTTTGCAGCAAATACAAAGCCGCGAACCTGCAATAATAATGGCCATAATAGGTACGTATTTCATCTCAATGATATTCCTTCCATATTCGTGAGCTTATACTATTGCAGGTATTTATAAAATCGCCATGACGAACACCAAGTTGGGCATCACAAAGGACGTAATGGCACACAAATGCATACCGTTTCTTGTGCCACTGAGCGTAGAAAATGGGCTGACCATTGCCCAATTCAATACGATTGTAGCACTAATCAAAGAGATGCTGGGAAGAGTGGAACAGGAGCAGCGTGAAAAACTGCAGCAATTATCCACCATACAGAGGGACAACAAGTATGCTTAAGCTTCACAATCATTTCAATCTAATATGAACATAACTAATTCAAATAGACCCAAGGATGCTTCCGAAATACTGGCCAATGAGATGGAGAACACTACGCTGTCGCCAGCAAGCAGCAATGGCAATAAGAGCGATGATGATATGTTCTCCGGCTTCAGCGTAGGTCAGCCATCAAGCACTACAACACCAAAGCCTACAGCTCCTGCACTGGCTCCGGTCAAAACTAGGGAACAGCTCAAGTATATGATCATTCATTCAATCAACGCTTTTTGCTATGATAACTAAATCAATATATTTGATTTTCAGAATATCGCACAATACAACGACAGAGGCAGCACCGAAAACTGATATGTTCTCCCTAATGCAAAGCAACATAAGCAGCTTAAGCACTGTCCAGAATCCACCAGCGCCATCAGCAGCAGCAAATCCTTCTCAGCTCGCCTTGCCCTATAATGCTAGCAGTAACAATAGCAACAATTGGCATAGCGCGAATCCGTTGGTCATGAATCATCAGCTAGCTTCGCCGCAGGCTAGCAGCAACAACAACTTCTCTTCGTTGGACGACTTAGATCCATTTGGATCCGGCGGTGCCTCCAGCCAGATGGCCAAGCCGAATAATGCAAATAGTGCCAATATGTATACGTTGCAGCAGTCCACTGTCAACTATATCTATCCGACTGGCTACAATTCCATAAACAGTATGAACAGCATGCAGTCCAGCATTGGGCTTAGCAAGCCAATGAATCTGGGCACAACTGGCACAACGTCCACGCCCACATTAATGCCACAGACGACTCAGTCTGCGGATAGCAAAAATCTAAACACTTTGTCTCAACAGGACATACTCAACTTCTTGAACTAGACACATCACAATAGCTGCATGCAGCATGATAGCCAAAATGTTTTAATTAATCATTCCATACTATATATCCATATATATATATATATATATATATATATTATTATAAATTATAAATGAGTGCATGTACAATTGTATGTATGTATGTGTTGTGTGTATGTGTTTGTGTGAGGTAATGTTTTTTAAAACTTTCGATGTTTTTTCGCGACAAATATCAATTGAAAATGTGAACGTGCGTAATTTATTGTTAGTCTAGGCAAACAGTCAAGCAAACCTATTAAATATAGATTACATTTAGAAGTGTATTGTGCAATTTGCTCCATAGTGTAACTCAGTATACACAAATTAGTTAAAATATATATAAATATATAATCAATTAAAAACATCAACATGTAATTTATTACAATTTATTTGTGTATAACTCTCCCACTCTCCATCCATCTTAACAAGGAAATTAGTGTTGTACAAAGCGTCTTAAATAAACATACTTAAATATACATGGACATATGCAATTGCCATTTGCTGTGCTACCAGAGATTCACCTACACAACGTATTAAAGCTAAGTAACAAGCTGGGCCAACCTGCACCCAATTATTTACGATCGATAGAGAGCTATGTCTCGACTAATATGAGCGTAAAGAGGTCATGCATTTTGCGTTCCACTTCCTTATAGACCAGCGAATTGAGACCATCGGTATGCATACGCAGTGAGGCAGATCGTAGCAGTGCCAATCGATTTTCATTTGGTATTTCGCGTTTGTGCTTAAGCATTGTATATTCGCTGTATGCCGGATCAAAGCGACAGATTTCTATACTGAGGACTGACAGGCGCTCGTATAGGTCATCGTCCTCGCCACCCCATCCATGATACAGGTTCGACATGCCGTTTATCATTTTGAATTGGGAAGTGCTGATGGCGACGACGCCGCCGAAGAGTGTACGATATGGCAAATGGAAGCGCCAGCTGTCCAGGGCTGAGCTCATGTGCCTAGGCAGAGTTGTGCATGCGTAGATCTGACCAGAATTGAGAGGCATCAGGTCGACGTCGTGCAGTATTAAGCAGGGATACCCATAACTTTCGGCCACCTTGGCGCCAATATTGAAGAGCATGGCGCGGTTGAAGGGCTTGCGATCGCTTTGCTCCACAACGAATATTCGATAATGGATTTGCTGCAGGCGCAGATAATTGTGCATATAGTTGAGGAAGGCAGACAGCTGCTCCTGCCGATCTCGATAGGGTACAATAATAGCAGTACTATATCGTGCGCGGCAATCTTCAGGATGATATTCACCGCCCAATCGGATTTCTTCACTACGAAGAATTTTATCTCGATGGAATGCATCGTAGACGAATTTGCTGTCAGCTAGCGTCTCCTTGTAACTGCAATCGATTGCCTGTTGAGATGAGATATTCGGCGTTGTGATTGCAAGGAGCGCTTCCTCCATTCGTTCTCTATCGATGTAATCATAGCGCAGGGCAAATCGATGAGGCAGTAGAATGTAGACGAGAATCGTTAAAGCGGCACTGACTATTAGCAAGTCAAATATATGAAAACTGTGCTGGCAAAGCCGTATAAACATTATTCACAATTATAGTATTAACGGTAGTGGAACACTGCGCCACATAGCTGCAGTTTAATAAATATTCCCATGCGAAACTACATGTGAAAACAGAAATTGATCACAGGCCAACACAGAATACTGAGAAACAAAATAAAATCTGCAATAACATAACATAAATGGGATGCTGTTAATAACAGATCGATATCTTGAAATAACAGTTTACTTCAAAATTTAAAACATTTAGAAGTGATATTCACTTAAAAATATGATTTTAATGTGTTAAAAAATGGTTGAAATTAATTTATATTTTAATAAAGAAATAAAAATGCCATTGTATTAAACGTATTTATCAGAATTTAACATAGAATTAACAACTCAGCTGTTGTTTACCTTTAAGCATTGTGAATGGCTGTTAATGGTTTGCAAAAATATCATTATCCAGCACTGTTTTATTTCGAATAATTTAAATATACAAACATACACACATATATTTAAGTTTTTGATAATATAGACCAATCAAGATTTAAACAGCTCTTAAATTTGAGTTGCAATAAGTGTAGTCATCTAAAAATGAACATATATGTTTATCTAGAACCTAGAACGCAACATGTTACAATAACGTATATGTTCTCACATATATTCCTCGATACGCTGTAGTTGATAAGATATACACAATCAGCTTGTGGCAGTAATTCGTCGTGGGTAAAGCTGTTTACACTTATCCCTATTTGCTTAGCAGATATCAACAGAAATGTATAACGTATACAAGTATTCTGTTTACCTAGCTGTATGTTGCTCTTACTTTTTTGGATTGCAAGCTGAGGAAGAGCATTCACTGCAAAGTCAGTAAAACATATTTGGATATAAACGATTTTAAACATTATTCTTATAATAGTCAAAAACTGCTCAACTGAAGGGAAGTGCCCAGATCATTCCATATGTACTAAGGTTGACGGTAAATTGCAATGCATCTGCTGGCAGGGATACCATCAGAACCCTGACTGGTCTGCTGGGAGCTTCGACATTAATGACTCGGACTACTGCTCCAAGGGACCGGCAAATAAAGATATTATCGCTCTTAATCGCCTACCTGCTAAGAGCGAGAATATAGCAGTCGTAATTCTATTCATATTGTTTGCAGTTATCGTTTTTACTCTCTTAGTTTACTGTCTCGCTGTACTTCGGCCAATTAGTCGCACAAAATCTTTTTACCGTCGTCTAAAATTGAAGCGTTCGAATCATAATCGGCTTGAGGAGTTTTACGATGTTGACATGACTTTTCGGGGTACGAACACAAATGAAGAATATGCATGAAAAATAAATGTTAGATATTATATCAATTTTAAAGACTGCAGCTGTAAAGAATGTTAATAAACAGAAAATAAACATTTTTTTATTAAAATATGTTTGTCGTGTGCCACTGTTAGCACCATTTAATTTTTAGTACTAAATGCAATTTTGGTATATTATAAAAATACCAATATAGATGGGATGGTATTAAATATCGACTGGATGGTATTAAATATCGAACGCAAAGAACCGCCTGGTATACAATTCCCCAATATTTACAACAAATGCATTAGTTTATTAAAATTAAATAGCAAAAACTAGCGAAATGACATCAATTATTAAATTACACACCATATCGGGTGCCATGGATGAATCGCCGCCATGCTACATTTTGCAAATAGACGATGTACGAATATTGCTCGACTGCGGTTGGGACGAAAAATTTGATCCAAATTTTATAAAAGAATTAAAAAGGTATGAAGGAAATATTTTAAAATATACAACAATTAACACATTTTATCATAGGCAAGTGCACACATTGGACGCCGTATTGCTTTCCCATCCAGATGTTTATCACCTGGGCGCATTGCCCTATCTCGTTGGCAAATTGGGCCTCAACTGTCCCATTTATGCGACGATTCCTGTATTCAAAATGGGTCAAATGTTCATGTACGACTTGTATATGTCGCATTTCAATATGTACGACTTTGATCTGTTTTCATTGGACGATGTGGACACAGCCTTCGAGAAGATCACACAATTGAAGTACAATCAAACGGTCTCATTGAAAGGCAAAGGGTATGGCATCTCTATAACACCGCTCAGTGCGGGACATATGATTGGCGGCACCATCTGGAAAATAGTGAAAGTTGGCGAGGAAGATATCATCTATGCCGTTGACTTCAACCACAAGAAAGAGCGGCATCTCACGGGCTGCGAGCTAGACAGATTGCAGAGGCCATCGCTGCTCATCACCGACGCATACAATGCACAATATCAGCAGGCGAGACGGCGAGCACGTGATGAGAAATTGATGACCAACATTTTGCAGACCGTGCGCAATAATGGCAATGTGCTAATCGCTGTGGACACAGCGGGTCGAGTGCTGGAACTGGCGCACATGCTTGATCAACTGTGGAAGAATAAGGAATCCGGATTAATGGCGTACTCCTTAGCACTGCTGAACAATGTGAGCTACAACGTCATCGAATTTGCCAAGTCACAAATCGAATGGATGAGCGATAAGCTGACTAAAGCCTTTGAGGGCGCGCGCAATAATCCGTTCCAGTTCAAGCACATCAATCTTTGCCACACGCTAGCCGACGTCTATAAGCTGCCCGCGGGACCAAAAGTAGTGCTAGCCAGCACACCCGACATGGAGAGTGGCTTCACCCGAGACCTGTTTGTGCAATGGGCCGGCAACCCAAATAATAGCATTATTTTTACAACCCGCACCGGTCCGGGTACTCTCAGCATGGATTTGGTGGAAAACTTAACGCCTGGCCGACAGATTGAACTGGACTTGCGGCGACGCGTCGAACTTGAGGGCGCGGAACTGGAGGAATATCTGCGTACGCAAGGCGAAAAACTCAATCCGCTCATTGTAAAGCCAGAAGTAGAGGAGGAGAGCAGTTCCGAGTCTGAGGATGACATTGAAATGAGCGTGATCACGGGCAAGCATGATATTGTGGTGCGCTCTGAGGGACGTCATCATTCCGGATTCTTCAAGTCGAATAAACGTCATCATGTAATGTTTCCCTACCATGAAGAGAAGATTAAGTATGACGATTATGGCGAAGTCATCAATTTGGATGACTATCGGATCGTGGACACTGGCTTTGACTATGCGCCGATAGAAGAGCAAAACAAAGAGAATATCAAAAAGGAGGAGCCACACGTGGAACCCCAGTCCAACGGCAATCTAGACAACGATGTACAAATGTTGGAGAAACCCACGAAATTGATCAGTCAACGCAAAACCATCGAAGTCAATGCTCAAATACAGCGGATTGATTTTGAGGGACGATCGGATGGCGAATCTATGCTCAAGATTCTCTCCCAGCTGCGCCCCCGACGCGTAATTGTGGTGCACGGCACAGCGGAGAGCACGCAGATAGTGGCCAAGCACTGTGAGCAAAATGTGGGCGCACGCGTCTTTACTCCTCAGAAGGGAGAAATAATCGATGTAACAACAGAGATTCACATCTATCAGGTGCGCCTCACAGAAGGTCTCGTCTCCCAGCTACAATTTCAAAAGGGCAAAGATGCCGAAGTGGCCTGGATTGATGGTCGTCTCGGTATGCGCCTGCAGGCCATCGATGCCCCAACTCAACCGGAAGTCACTGCCGAGCAGGATGTGGCAGCACTAGAGGGCAAAACTCTGACGCTAGAGATGCTCGAAGAAGACGAAATTCCCGTTCACAATTCAGTGTTGATCAACGAACTGAAACTATCCGACTTCAAGCAGGTGCTCATGCGCAACAATATCAACTCTGAGTTCTCCGGCGGCGTCCTCTGGTGCTGCAATGGCACACTGGCGCTGCGGCGTGTCGATGTGGGCAAAGTGGCACTGGAGGGCTGCATCTCCGAGGATTACTACAAGATACGTGAACTACTCTATGAGCAGTATGCAATTGTATAAAGAATAAACAGTAATAATTTTCAATTGTCGGACTTTCCATATATTAAATATTTAGTACTCTTTTGCCTAGAGGAATTGGAGCATGGGATCATCGGAGCGAGGGCGTTTCTTTTTCCATTCTTCGATTTCCTCCTCGGTAGGCGCCTTTACATCGTACATGCTGTTGTACGGACGCTTTCTATCATCAACCTCATCGGATATGTGCTTGGATTTGGATTTGGATGCAATCGTCTCTTTTTCTTTCAATTCCTTGTGTTTCTTTTTATTCTTTCGAAGCTCCTTGGCCTTCTTTTTCTTTTCACGTTTCTTTGACTTTTTCTTCGATTTTTTGGTCTCCTTTACTTCCTCTTCGGATTCAGAGGACTCTGCCGAACTTTGCGCAGAGTCAACTTCGGATTCAGCTTCTTGATTGCGAACGTCCTCTTCAGTCGGTATCTCAGTACCATCATCTGGGATGGGAGCTGCAATTGATGCCGATGCACTCGCTGTTGTGCCATGCTGCTGTTGCTCTGAATAGCCTTCCGGTTCCTGCATGCCCACACAGTATGAGTTCTTAATGAAGGACTTACAACACTTGTAGCCCCAACGGCCGGCATTCCAAAAGCTGCCCCATATGGTCGTATGATTGTTAATATACACATCCTCTTCGTATATGCTGCGGGCCTTGGGCTTCTCAATGCCCTTTATGACCTTGCCACTACGCGAATACTCAACGTATTCTTCGGTCTGGGCGAGCAGCAATGATTTTGGTGGTGCCTCCAAATGTTCTTTACCTCCGTACTTTTCCACAATATCAGTTTTGGTCTGCAAGGCAGAGTATTAATTTTGATTTTTTGCTTATCGTTGCATTTCACTTACACTTGACTTGAACTGTTCCTTTTTCTGTTCGTATTCCTTTTGCAGCAGCTCCAGCTTTGTGGGCTCGGCCAGCAAGTGCACATCAACGCCCTTACCATGCGCCTCCCAAGCAAACAATTGGGCAGTGGCTTGCGCTGTTGTGTCGCCAGAGAAACGGACAAAATTCTCTCCTGCAAACTCCGCTCTAAAAATAAAATAAAATCATCAGTTAATGACATTTGAAATGATAAGGCAAATTTCACTTACTCCTCCGCGGGCACAGCTGGATTAGGATTATCGCGCATGGAGCGTGTCTTAGGATCATAATAAGCTGAGTTCGGATCCAAATTTCGCAGATATTTTGCTGTATCCTCCCGGATACGCAAATTACGTACTGTAATACGCTGCTTAGAATCGACTTTTGTACCCGGCATGTCCACCTCGTCAACGTATTTGTCTTCATTACCCTCATCACCAGAGATTTCCGCATCAGGATCTGTGAAAAATTAAAATAGTAAAGAGAAGTTTCAATTCAGTCAATGGATGCTAACCATTCTTCAGCTTCTCTGCCTTTAGCTGTCGTTTAGCTTCCTCTACTTTCTCATACTCCTCGATAATTTCTCTATGGTTAGCCGGATCATATGAGCTCCAGCGATCTCTCTTCTCGTCGTAATTAATCGATGCATCAGACACAACGTGCTCGTCGTGCACCACAATGGATTCGGCATATTTGGCCTGCACTTTGCGCGGCCTCTCCAAGCAATCTTTCTTCTTGTGTGTCATGGCGCCACAATTTTCACAGGCTCCCTTACGAAACTTAGTTATCAGTTTGGTTGTGTCCAAACCCTTGGGTGCTCTGTTGTCTAATTGGCCACGCTCATCCTCGTGTTGTGGGCGCTGATGTTTCAATGTTGGCCCCTGAGAGCCGTAATACCACGGTGCATTGGAAATGTATTGCGGTATGTGTGGATTTATATCACGACCCTCTTCATCGACAGCAGCTGGTGCAGTACCCGCTTTTCGAGCTTCTTCAAGCTCCTTTGCTTTGCGCCAATCTTCGCGTGACTTTTTCTTCGGCTCGTCATCCACATCCTGATCATCTTTGCTGTGTATTATTTGGGAAACAGGTGTACGAACAACGCCCGAACTCATATTGGGCGTGTTGGAAATTATTAATTATTAACAAGTATATCAGCAATCACAAATTATTGTTTTGATGTCGCAGGTACACAGTGGAAGTGAGCGAAACAAACGTAAAATGAGAGAGTAAGAAGAGCTGATTTATCGATAAATATGCACCAGTTCCAAAAGTGGACGATAACAACTACATGGCCATTCGCTATTAACGTACACACATAAATAGCAATAAGCGACCGCCGAGTGACTGGCAACACTGACGGCGTCTCATTCGTGTAAAAATTATACTACAGTGCGGACGCGTCTAAATTCTAAAACTACTAAGTTTCATTTTAATTATTTCAATCATTCCACGCATAAACAAATAAACTACGTGCCTTGTGCGATTTTGTATACTGTAACCACAACTGAAAAATCAATTAAATAAAAATGGTAATATTAATAACAAAAGTAGTGTTGCGGCCCATCACAATCTGCTTGACTAAAGCCGTTTGACATATATTATTGCGCGTGCCTTGCCAATAACGATCTAAAATATTAATGCTACCACCGAATGCGTAGTGTGAATATTGTCAAAATTGACATATGCGCTCGCTATTGGTGTGCGTTGATTTTTTAATTATGAACAATCTAATCAGTGTTATTGTGTGGCGGGGCGGCAAAAGGTTCAAACTTAACCTCAAACTTTTACACTGAAGTCGATTTTGCCGCCACCATTTTGTGTGGCGCATTTAATATTCTGTTTAGCTTATGCTTTTTGTGTGCGCGTTGCTTGTGATTTACTAATTCAGTGAAATTCTGTTCTTCAGGCTGGTGGCAAAGCGGGCAAAGATTCTGGTAAAGCCAAAGCGAAAGCGGTCTCTCGCTCAGCGCGCGCGGGCCTTCAGGTGAGTTACTGTTGTTGTCTGTACCAAATAAATTTTGGCGCCTTTTTTACCAGCTCGCATACATACAAAAATATATGCACATACACATTGTAAACAGGGTGCGTTTCCCATGTACCGTATGTGCGTGTGTTTGTGTTGGTGCGTTGAGAGCTGAGAAATAAATAGCTTGTGCTACTTTGGGGGTAGCAAAACATAAACAAGAGATGAACTTTTTTCTAATGCGATTTTTATGTTCCTCAATACCAAATAGTTTCCCGTTGGTCGTATTCATCGCCATCTAAAGAGCCGCACCACATCACACGGAAGAGTTGGTGCAACCGCTGCCGTGTACTCTGCAGCCATTTTGGAATATCTAACTGCCGAGGTAATATTTTCGCGCCTAATAGATTTGTCTTAGTATTTCGTTTTTCCCATTCCTATTAGCATATGTAACGGTTTTAACTTACTTAGGCCAATTTACTGCATGTGTATTAGTAAACGTTGACAACGGCATTTGTTTACATATGCTAAAATGGAACAGTTTACCGTATTTCCATAACAGTGTAATGTTAGTTAACATTCTTATTGGAGTTAACATTCTTATTTGGTCTTATGTGAACTTATTTTAATTAATTAATGTTGTTATTGCTGTTGCAGGTGCTGGAATTGGCAGGCAATGCATCGAAAGATCTGAAAGTTAAGCGTATTACGCCGCGTCACTTGCAATTGGCCATTCGTGGAGATGAGGAGCTCGACAGTCTGATCAAAGCAACCATTGCCGGTGGCGGCGTCATTCCGCACATACACAAGTCGCTTATTGGCAAGAAAGAGGACACCGTGCAGGATCCACAGCGAAAGGGCAATGTCATTCTGTCACAGGCCTACTAATATATACATATATATTCTACTTTTTGACCACTTCGGAATACAGAATACAATCTATGTTTAAAAATAAATTACAAAACTTACTGACGCGTTGTAACAATTCTATGCCAAGCTGCAAGGCCTGAGCATAATTTCTAATTTACAACAACTTCTAATTAAACAAAGTTCTATCATCAATAGGCAACAAACATTCAACATACACACTCTCTCACACACACACACTCACTCACACACATACACACACTCAAATGTAAACTTATTGTCAAGAAAAATGCAATGTTAAATGAGAAACGAGGATTAAGCAAATGCAAAACTTAATTTAGAGCAAAGTAAATTACACAAATAAATTTAATGAAACTTTAAATACAAAATAAAAACATCGAAATGCCCAAATTGTTATTGGAACATTTATTAGACAATTATTTGTTGAAATAAACTTTGTGCACAAAATCGTAAAAATTATATATTATTTCAAATAAGTGGACATCTATGCGATGTGGGACATAGGACATGGCACACTGGAAGTTGGTTAGCCTAACAAATGCGGCACTGCATTCTGCACATCGTCGCAGCGCTCCTTGAGGTCTTCGGCATCCAGCTCCAGGCAGGCGCCCCACTCAACCAGGGTAATGCGATGATCCTGGTTGGAGTCGCACGACTCCAAGAATGGTGCGATGCAATGCTCCAGGCTGACCAGCGGTGCGCGTATGGGGAACAGCTCGTGGCGAGAGACAGAGCGATCGGTGTCGCCATCCAGATCACACCATTTCCATACAGCCGCATTGGCCCAACGGCGCGAGTTGTTCGTTTCGGCCTCCAGCTCCATTTGCATGTAGTGCTCGGTCAGCTCATCCCGCTCGGCTAGATCACGCATCACGTTGAACAGCCAGTCGCGCATGCGACGTGGGAAGTCCTTCAGATCCTCGCCGTCGCACACTCGCGACTCGTGGCAGGCGCCATAGTAGTCGATATGGAGATGTGAATTGTCTGGATGACGGCAGCCAGGATCCTTAATGTCGCACCAGCAGCGTTGCTGGTAGACAGCGCAATCCGATGGCCAGGTTTCGTTCTTGTTGGTGCAGACATGACGACGCGTATCCGATTCATCGGGGCAGTCGGGAATGCATATGCACTCGGGCTTGCCATCGTTCAGCTGACAGATGCGACCCGCGCCGCAGTGCATGGTCTCGCAGAGATCAACCTCGACTACCGGATTCAATAAATTATGCTGTGCGTCAGCCAGTTTCTGGGCCAGCTCATTCTCGCGCTCCACATCCTTGTTCTAAGCTCAAATAATAGTTGTCTTTTAAAATGTTTTCACAATTGAGGTAAAGTAAGAAGCTGTCAATACACACCTTGGCCTTCTCCTCCAGCAGCTTCAGAAACTCTTCATCATCCTCATCGAACTCGGCTATATCCTCCAAGTCGAGATTATCGAGAGAGTCCTCGGCGTGCACTTGCGACAGCGTCAACGCCAGCAGCCCCAAACAGAGCAGCAGCCAAACAGCACGCATCTTGCCACGGATTTCACTCAAAATGAAAATAATTCAAGCATATTATTTACATTAATATACATTTACTTAATCTAATTAATCTGCTATGCGAAGGGTCATCAAGTTCAGCGATTATGCTGAGCCTTTTTTTTTCTTGTTTGCCAAACGCAGCTGAAATTCATTTTGGAATTTAGCGCCAATAAGAAATATTCTTGAAATTCTGTGACTGTACTGCTGCTGCTGCTGCTGCTGTAACGGTACGCGTTGTAACGGTAAACAACCCCCTTTTTGCATTGGCGTGGCTTCGACGACATTTTATTACATGTATAATATACATACATATGTGCATGTATAAGTATATATGCATGTGTGTGTGTGTGTGTGTGTGTGTGTGTGTGTGTGTGTGTGTGTTTGTGAAAAGGTCAAACATAAGGAAGCAGCGGAATTCGGTGGAAACAAAAGACTTTCATTGTTAGCAATTGTGAAGAATTGCCAAGCAAAGCAAAAAAACAATCTATAAATTATGCGCTCTAAATATAAAACAATACATTCAGGAACATTTACTTAGGGTTACGTGAACGTGGAGAATCTGGCTTCAAATGCATAGCATAGAACTCTATGTTTATCCTATTCCAAACTAAAATAAATATAATTTGAAAATATTTATACACTCCCCAAAGTAAATAAATAAACTTTACTTTAATAAATCAGTTAGAAATTGCAAAGAAACTAAAATATTCACTAGATCTACTTTGTTATTAACAAGTTAGTTTAACAAGTTTTTTTAACTTAATTTATTTATAGTTTCTTCATTAATCAATTTCACAAAACTTAGAATACAAATTTATTCATTTCTAATGTTTCCACCAAACAAATTTTAGATTGTTTGACTTGTTTTTAATAAATTTTTGTAATAAATCAAATCAAATTTAAGATTAAAACAGAGTAAAACAAAGTATTTTATAAGCATTCATTCAAAATAAAACTATTCGTAAGACATTTTAAACAAAAACAAAAACCACTTTCTATGCTTTCTTAAAAAATATATTTTTCTAGCTCACAACAGAAAAAAAATATTATAGCAATAATTTGTAATCAGATTTGAAAAGATCTTATACTTTAATTTAGTCAATGAAAGCTAAAACTCAACTCAGTTCTAGTATGAACATCTTTTGGTTCATAATCAAGCAACAACTCTAATAAAAGATTCGCAAACGTCGAACAGGAATCACTGAGAATTCATACTAAAAACAACAGTTTTGAGGGCATGTTGAACACATGGGCCACACACAGTTCAAAGCATTTGAAAATTGTGAGCATAATTCTGAAATCATTTCTATATACGAAATGGCTATATGCAAATCTTTCTCTCTCTCTCCTTCTCTCTGCCTATATTATATGTGATTTCTGATTAGACTTGACCTCAATGCTGTGGTAACAAAAAAATTATGGGTCAATAGTTTTGTGCTGAAGCAACATTTTAATCTGTCAACTAAACTTTATATAATTGTAATATATACATTTATATATATGTATATATATTCAGATGTGTCTGTACATGTGCGTTCATAACGACAATGACAAATGTGGAGCTTGCTCTGTGGCTTATCTCTGGGCAGAGCTTCCGTTTTGGTACTCGAGATTTGCTTAATCGCCGCCTTTGGAGCAAAGCAAAACGCGCAATGTTTAAATCTTGTGCCACATACAATTCCTATATACACACACAGTCAATTCATATCTACAAATACACATATGTATATATATCTACACATGCACACACACACACGGACACTTGAGCATATATAGATGCATCTGGGTAATGCAACAGTTTTCCAGGAATATTTCACTTGATGCTGCATGGTTGTATGTGTGCAAGAGAGAGGGAGAGTAAGAGAGTGTGTGTGTGTGTTTGTGTAACGATGCAGTTTAATTATAACGAACACCGACAAAGAATGACGTGATGCATCGCATATATCCGCAGATATTGTGATGCTCGTGTGGAATCCAGCAATCCATGCTCATTGTAATCAGAAGCTACACTGAGCGAAAATAAACTGGGCTAACTACTAACTACTTGCTACTCAAAAAAAATAAATAAATAAATAAAAACACTTTCGAGTAGCCTTGTATAATAGAATAATTCAAGTTCTCATGTCTCTCAAGTTCCTAAATGCAAATTTCTTCAAGTGCAGCAATTGAATGGAATTTGCGGAACTGCACTTAGATTGCGAAACTTCTGTGTGGCGCTCTAACCTTGGAATGGTTAAACTAACTTAAAACTTACGAGCAATTCAATGAAATCAATTGCCAATATTTCGCCAGAGAATTGAGTTCAATTAACTTTTACTTTGAACTTGAATAGCACACTGCAATTTCCAGCTGAGGCACGCAGAAACGCCAAACATCACTCGAATTTCAAAACTTTGGATCAATACATTAATATATGTGAGTGGTTCACATATTCAACAATTGTTTCAATTTTTGTTATATGCACATATATGTATACTTACAGTAAAAGTTTGTAATTAGAATTCCTGTACGCTTTGAAGAATTCGTATGTCCGAATGCGTCAACGGCAGACGAGAGACTGCCTGATTGGGGCTCATGTTGGCGGCTACGAGGCGATTACGGATCGCGCATTAAATGCCCACATATCACTTAGCTGGACAAACTTGTTGGCTGCCAACATGTTCGGTGCAATAACAACACAGATTTTTCTTACTCAAATATGTTTTTCATTTTATTCAAAATCAACGAAAAATAAAGGAGCACACTATATACATTAGTGCCGACAGATAATCACAGTACAAATCAAATACAATACAATAACTTACCTTTGCCGATCAACAATTGATATATCCAGCAGTGCTTTAAAGGATTTTTTTTTTCATTTGGAAAGAAATAGTTTGTGATTCTTTTAGAAATGCTACAAAAGGTGTTTTGATTTTCTTTTGTATATAAATAGTGTTACTTAAGCAGTCCTACGAACTAGATTAATGTAACTAATTAAAACTGTGTTCATCTAAAATTGTGCCCAACTAACTTACCTTAAAGCTTGAATGAGCCTCTTGCAAACCAGACTCTATGTATATAGAGAAATCATATATGTTGTACATATATACATACTATATAAACATATATATATTATATATACACATACACTTAACATACATTTAACTATATATAACACTTTAAATTTAATTAATTGTTGTTTAAGCAGTTCGATTTTTGTGTACTTAGTTTGCTTTCGCCTTAAAGCGAGACTTAAAAGAATTCAGATATAACACAGCTCAAATAAATATTAAGATATACATAGTGTGGTTTTCAAGAATTTATTTATTTAAAAATAAATATATATATAGATTGATAATTAATTTTCATATTGTTATTGTAATATAATAGTAGTCGTACTAGCATAGAGCTAAATTAAGTGGGCAAATTAGGGACTACGCTCTCTTAGTTAATCCATACATAATTTAATGCATATCTCATCTATCGTAGATTTAAACAAAAAATAATTGATATATAGATTCAAGCCTTTGGCGAGCGCTACAAAAAACTTAGAAATATCAATGCATATGAAAATATTTATAGTTATAACATCTGAATTTTAGATAAACTAAAGCTAAACTTAGAGTTACTTAGATGTCGTGGTTGAATTCTTAACAATAACAAATCATCCATTCCGATATATTTCTTTTTTTACGATTTCTCTTTGTATATGCTGTTTAATTTTGAAATAAAGGAATAATTCAATAACTGTATATCGTATATATACATATAAATGTGCAAAATCTGAAAAGTGGGGGGAATTATGCGCTCTCTGCAGCAACAGTAAAAGAAGTTTCAGTGTAAGGAAACCGTTTTCAACTTAATACAACTGTGAATAGAATGTATATCAGACAGTCATATACAAATACATATATGTATCATTACATATATATCCGTTTACGTTCACGTTTATAAAAATTGACAATTAATTTGATATCAACTCGTTTAGAATTATTAATTTAATATGCCTATCATAATAAGTAATTTTTCTATTATTAATTTTAGATTAATCGCAGCCGTGCGTTGCTGAACAGCCTTTCAATTTGATTTGATTTTAATTTACTATTTATTATTGGACGTATCTTGTAATTTGTTATTATCCTCGATGGCCAACAACGGGTTATGCGGGCATTAAGGCGTCTAGTAACTAATATACTATACGAATACGAATATACGAGTGCTATGCGCACTAGCTCTATAAGCTCTGGCTAAAGTTTGAATTCAATTTAAATTCGTTTATAAAAATACATATTGGCGATTTGTATTCAATTGCTGAGCTACGCACGGGCGACAAATTTGATGTCCGCTTTACATACTGAATTACATTGCAGGCATAAATTAGTTTGATATATCAAGGTAGATAAGAGAGTCTAGATTTAATTGATAGATAGACAAAGAGAGCACTAATTGATTAATTTCTAAATTGGAGTTTACAATTGATATCTGCTGAAAGCAAATGTATTTCATAATTTTTGTTTGTTTTTAGAAAAATAAAGCATGGCAAGTTAACACTAAATTATATGAAAACCCATTAGGCTACAACTCACAGTTATATCCAGCAAAGATCTTAAGTATTAATTTCATCAGATATTTATCTTATTAATAAGCGACATAGATCGCTTAAATATAAACATATATGAATATAAATTGCTCAATAAATAACATGAGAAATTAGTTATTGTAGTTAAAAACATTAGTTAGTTGTTGTCGTATGCTCAATTAGATGTATATTAGTATATATAACATTATATATTTAAAGAGAGAGATAGACAATTAATATATATATAATTATATAGATATCCTGTTTTAAGTTACTAAGCGATTGTGTGTCCTAGCTTACAACAAGCCTATTTAATTGTATATGTATTTGTATCTTCTATTCTGAGCTTTGTGTTACACTTAAGGCACACACAATTAGGTATCTATATTAAAGAGAATTATATAGATTAGTATTTTGACATAACTTATCAGAGTGGGGCACAATTGGAGTCAGTATTTGGTACCTTAAACTATGCTTTTATCACTGCATAATAGTCATAACCGTACCATAACAATGACAACACACGGGTGGACAAATACGTGAATGTCTCGCGCTTTACTTACCCGAACTAACGACGATATTTACTGTTCGCGCTCCCGCCGGTGGCTACTGATCCATTAGAAACATTTTTAGGCACGGGTCCCGAAGCAGGGCCATTGCCACAGGGCGGCGGTGCTGTAGCATTATAAGGCGTATAGCCGGGCGCATTCGGCTGCTGGTTATCTATAAGCAGCCAAGACTTCATACTTTAGCATTGTAGTGGAACGAAATGCCACTACTTACGATAGCTGCTGGGTGGTGCAGACGCGTAGGGATTCATGCGGTTGCCATTCATATTGTGCTTGGTTGGACCGCCGCCATAATTTTGTTGATAGCCACTACCGAAATTTGGAGGCGGCTGCTGCTGTTGCTGTGATGGAGGTGGTTGGTGCGGTAGTGGACCCTGAGACACCGGCATTGAACCTGGTACAGGTGGAGCCCCAGATGGCGGCATATTCCAATTACCGACCGCTGGAGGCGGTGGACCATTGCGATGATGGTTCACGGGTGGTACACCAGGTGTAGGCGGCTGCATATTTGGCGGACCGCCCCATTGATTGCCATGCCATTGCGGAGCGCCCGGTGGTGGTGGTGGTGGTGCATTCCATCCGTTCTGAGCAGGGGGATAAGCGTTCCATCCATTCATTTGTGGCGGCGGCGGTTGTTGATAATAGGGTTGCATGGGCGGAGGTGGGCCCCAATAATTGTAGTTAGGTGGCGGAGCAGTCATTGGTGGAGGAGGTGGTTGATACGGCGGCATTTGCTGAGGCGGAGGTACTTGGGGACGGTAGCCAGTTGGGGGCATGTTGGCCTTAGGTGGCGGCTGCTGTTGAGGCGGCATCTTGTTGCCATTTGCTGTTGGATTCTGCATATTTCTGTCCTTTTTTTCCAAATTGTAAATAGACTTCTTCACGTCCACCAATACATATTTAATAGAGTGCTGTCTCTGAACTGCAGCGATTCAAATTCTTATTCATAAAGTGCATAAATTAATCAACTTTATTACACTTACGTATGGCCTTGTCTACGGCATCGTAGTCATCAAATTCGATAAAGGCAAAGCCGCGACGCTTGCCGGTAGTTTTGTCTGTCAGCAATTTCACAGAAACCACATTGCCGAACTGTAGGAAATACTCGCGCAAGCAATCTTCATCGTGATTGTCTTTCAAACCGCCAACAAAGAGCTTCTTAACCGAAATATTTGTCTCGCGTGTTTCACGCTCTGGACGCGGCAAAGCGCGTTTTGCCTCCACAGTTCTAGCACAAGATCAAGAGATAACAAAAAATAAAGAGACTAAGTCAATTGCAATGCAATTAAGCGAATTTCAATGAAACATACTTTCCGTCTATGATATGCGGGCGATTCTCTTGCGCTGTATCTACCATGGCGGACTTTGTATAGGTAATAAAACCAAAGCCACGTGAGCGCTTAGTGGCTGCATCTCTCATTACAACAACATCTACCACCTTGCCCCACTGGGAGTAGAATACTTTGAGGCTCTCTTCTGTGGTGTAGGGTGCCAGGCCGCCAATGAACAGCTTGCGTAAGTGCTCCAGCTCACAAATATCCTATAGGAAAAGTTAAAAATATATTTGTATAAGTGAATGTGCTTCTTGGATTGTGAGTAAATTTTTTATGTACCACAGCGTGCGATTCCGAGGGAGTGAGTGCTGACGCCGCACTTGCACTGATACTTACATCCTCATCTTTGATCTCATATATTTCGGTTGTAGTTTCCTCTGAGGGAACCTCTACTTTAATTGGTTTTGCAATTTTTGACATATTTGGCTGTTTTATTAAAAGTTTTCAAAATGAAAAAGAAGCAGTACCGCTGCTCTTTCGACACGCACGCCAAGAAAAAGTTAAGGATGTGCAACATGTATCGCTTAACTATCGATAAATGTATGTCACCGATTCTTATTTTGACATATTTGCCACAGCCCTCGTTTGTTTGTTGATTTTGATTACGTTCGTTTCGTCAAAATTGTTGTATTCTCGAACGAAATAATATATTCCTTGGATTTGCAAAAAAGGAATTCGCAGATACCACAAATGCAGTAAACTGAGGTAAGTGAATTAAAGCGCTTACAGTGCACATCAAAATACGAAAAAAAAACTGTTGCCATAGATGTTCATAACCAACCAATCAGTGCTGCGTGCTTTGACTTATTTATAGCTAAAATGCTAAAAGTCGCCAAAACAGCCGACTCTGATTTCAAAGAAAAAACTTATCTGAAACTAAGTTCTGGCAAAGGAAATTTTGCCAAAAAGACCAAAAACACTTGTAATTTAGCTTACTTTATTTTTGATTTATGTCCGTTAAATAAACTTAAAATATGAATTCGCTTAGGTATAAAATTAATTAAAGCTGATTTAATATTAACATGAATTGATAAGCCTCGGCGGAGGCACTAAACGACTGCGTCGGTGTTGCTGTGGCGACTGCTGCTGTTGGTCAGGAGGCACATGGTTTTGGTATTGTCCTTGTTGGTGGTGGTCCGCGATGTCAACATAATTACCATTCGCACTGTGCACATTATTTATGAGCTTATCCTTAGGCAGCGGCGTAGACAACAGGGGCGGCAATGTCGCCGGAGCTCCATAGTAGCTGCTACCTAACATGGCCGCCGCCGCCGCTGCCGCCGCAGTTGTGCTGTTAGCCGGCGCTGCCGTCGCGTAACTCGCTTGTCCCATGATGGTGCTCATAAAACCATTGGCCACGACAAAGTTCCTGCAAATTGATTGTATCTGGTATTACATAAAAATGAGCACAATTTAACCCAAACCCCGAGCCCTGGCATTGTCTAATTGGCCCATAAATGTCGTTAAATTAATTTCGTGTTAATTTTATGTGAGTACATCAATTAAACTTGTGACATTTCTTTGAATTACTTCCGTTGCAAAATGTTCAAGCTCACCCCCACAACCCCAAAAGCCACTCTTCCGACTGCCTTACCTGTAGTGCTGATCGATTTGCGCCTTCTCAATGCGCTTATCTTTCGCGCGTCGATTTTGAAACCATATCTTGATTTGTGTTTCAGTCAAGCTCAACGTCTCCGCTAGCTCAAAGCGTCGACTTCTCGATATATACTCGTTCCTATGGAACTCCACCTCCAGCCGCAACGTTTGCTCCGTGCTAAATGTGGTGCGCTGCCGCCTCTGTCGCCCCTCCTTGCGGCGACGTCGAGCCACTGCCAGAGAGATAATCAAATTGTTAAAGACTACATCATCATCCACAACAATGATATATGTATGTATGTACATAAGTAGACCACACGCCCATACAGTTGATGGGGGAAGGCGCTAGGGCGAAATTAATCCTACATTAATAAACCATCAAATTGCCTCAATCTCAAGCACTGCATGTATCCTGCCAAATATCCTTGCGTGCGCACAAGTTAAACAAATAATTAACCATGCTGATGGGCTCTTTCCATTGAAATTTTGATCGCGTTTGTAGCGCACATTAAAATGCATTTTACACGTGTTCCTAGACTGCCCATCAGTGGCATTCCCCTCGACACCGTCCGTGCCTTTGCCGTCTCTTAATAGCATCATGGCATTTTTTACTTTTTCGGCAATCTGAGCCGGGAAATTTTCAACAATGCCAACAGCTGTCTCCCATCCTCTCATTGTTAAATTTGTACACACAATAATACCCTACCCGACAGATTATTCATATTCTTGCAGGCTGTTGGAAAAGTGTCTCTACAGAATGAAAATTGAACTTGTTATTGTCTATTTAAATAATAATTAATAAAAATCATATTCGAATCACACAGTTTCACAATACGTACTCTATTTCTCTTCTGTGTCCGAGTACTAATTGTTGTATTTCTGCTCCGCCTCTCTGATGGCGCTCCATCTCTTTCTGGCCCTTCTACTCTTGCGAGGCTGTGTAAAGTTTTCATTTGTGCAATTTGCAATTTTGTTGTGTGAGAGCGAGCGAGCGAGCAGACGAGCTAATCCCTAGTTTTCGCCTGATTACCCTTTCGCTGACTAACTCACAAAAGACTTGAGCTCTGCTTGCGGCTTATATAAGTATGTATGAAGATACGTATACGTATGTATGTGTGTGTATGTATAATTTTTTAAATCACGTGTGAAATTCGATACGACAAGTGTCCTTTGAGCTGGCGCAAGTGTCTGTCAATGGTTTGTTTGTTGCGTGTGTTTTTTAGGTTTCCTGTTAAGCTCAATTACAATGTTAATTTTTTAGACATACTTTCTTTTCTTTTCTTTACTTTTTTTTTTTTTGTGTAACGCCGAAAGATTTGCTTCTAAATAAGTGTTTATAAGCCTGATGTGACTTGGAATATCATCTCCCCTTATCAATCTCGCTCGCGTTCTTAATTTCAACATCTTTCTTTTTTGATACCCATTTAAAATTGGTAAAACGAGTAGGACGGTTTTGTATACATCCATGTAGCAGACGATAGATTATGTATATTTTTATTTCTCCCAGTATCCCATAATTTAGTAACCCCCAAGTGAATAAATATTGATATATGTGTATGAGTACAAAGAGCAAGGGATATGTCGTAGTCGTTCATTCACACATAGGACACTCACACACACTTCTATATACCCTTTCTCGTTTCCTCTTATTTGCAACGACCTTTAAGCGAGATTACCGCAAGTAAATGGGAATTTTTTCGGCTGAATGAGTTTTAATATTTTGTTAATTTGCATTTTTTTCTGCTCATTCTTCATCTTAGTACCCCTTTTTCTTTTTTTTTTTTTCCCCCTTCACAAAGAAAAAATTTTCCAATCATACATATACAGACATATACATATGTATATGTGTGCATGCAGCAGGTATAAAGGGTGACTTACTCTCGTCATCTCGCTCTAACCTACATTTCTTCCAACTTAAGTAATAATTATGAAATTCGGTAGCTTTGCAATTGTCATTCTCTCACATGCTTATACATATATACACATACATATATACCTACATTCACACATGTGTTTAAGAGAAGTAAGTGTATATTCGGTTGTATTTGTTATTGGAAACATTTAAAATTTGTCTTATCTTTGACTATATCCCAGATCAGCTACCAATGCCTGTTCCTCTGTGCTTGCTTGGCCGTGCCAGAACAAAAATAGCGGCAGCCTTTCAGCTCAGATATTTAGTGAATAAAGACGTATCCAACATTGAGGTAAGCCCTGTCTATTGATCTAGTATATGTATATAGTACATCTTTAGCTAATAATCTGTCATCTAAGCTGCCACCTGAACCAACTACGTGCTGCATGTCAGGATGTGCCAATTGCGTTTGGGTGGAATACGCACAGACTGTGGCCAAGATCCTCGGCGACAATGATGAGCGTGCACGTGAAATAGTTTTGGCCAAGATCAAAGATCCCAACTTACGCATGTTTTTGGAAATTGAGCTGCGCAACCTGAAACAAGTGCGAGAGAGCAGGCCAGAGGAACCTAAGAAATAATAATGCAACTAATCCAAGGAATAGCTCAAAATTGTTGAAGTAGCATAAATTAGTGTGTTGAAATAAAATTTTTGAGAATTAAAAAAATATACTTTTTCTTAAGACTTTCAAAAAGTCGCTTATGTATGAATTTACATGAATAAACGAATTTTTGACCAATTCATTTCGTGTAAGAATTGATTCACTTGAAATATTGGATGATTGTACGTCGGGGTTAGCCAAGTTTCCACTAAACGTGCATATATAATTTGTAATGAATGTATATAGAAGGTGAACAGAAATACTAGCTAGCTAGTTAGCTAACAAGAAAAGGAATTTTTCCTTCCGCTATAAAATATTGATTCAATATTATATTATATATTACGAATCTCAAGTTTGTATATATTTTTGTCAATTCATCTGATAGGATCATTCATATAAGATATAAGCAAAATTACAAAAAATCTTGAGTATAGTAGAAGGTCAGTCAATATGAAAGAGTATTGTCTAACTCTCTTTACTACATGAGCGACTGATCGTATATTTCAAAACGAAATATCTGAAGACCAAGAACATATGTCCCCCGATCTACATTATCATATTTTTGAAAATTTTGGTCAAATGGTTTGAATGAAATATTTTCAGTTTGTCATTTTTCAAGCTTGAAGATTTCTTTAAGAATATATACTAGAAGAATATATAATAGATCTTCATTCGATTCTGTTTTTATATTCAACTAAACTTCTCGAATTTCTTGGAATAATTCATCTTGTATTGAAGGTAGCTATAAGAACTTAAAATAATTTTTTTAATTAAGCTTCTTAAGCTAAATCAAATTTAAAATAAAATTAGAATTCTTTTCTACAATTACATTTTCTTTAGACTAGTCTTTTTGGATGTACTCTGAACTATGCGTATAGCCGGTTCATCTGATTTGAATAGAATAGAGTAAAGAATATATATAATTCAAATTGACAGTTTCTAGCAATTGTATTTGCTATAGATCGAAGTATCAAATCGTTGCCCTCATCAGGAATATATACACTAATTTAATGAGTTCGATTAGTTATCCTTTTACCAATATTCAATGAGTACTCTATTTGACTTTTGACTGTCTATCTGCTCACTCCACAGACCATAAATAGTATAATACTTACAGAATGCAGAAAATCCAGCGTTAATTTGAGCGTCAGCCGAAAAGGCCGGATAGGGCAGAAGGGACGGAGAAGTTGCATGAGGAATGGTTCTATAGCCATTATATTCCGGCGGCGGGCCGATTAATTCGTATGCCGGGAAACTGATCAATGAGGCGCGTTCGTCACTTATTGAAATATCTGGAGAGGAGGCGCTGCCGCCGTCGCTCTGGTATGGCGTCTCATGGTGAGTGCCCACATCGATGTCGTCGCTCTCGCTATTGTGGGTTCGCGTCTCGAGATGACCGTAGAGACGTTCGAAGAATTGGCGCGGGGATGAGGGACGCTGCGGCGCGGCTACCGCCGTAATCTCTGTAGATATCGCTGTAGAATTTGAGGATTTAATCACATTCTCCACATCGAGCGACGTTGTTTGGATTTGCTGCAGCATTTTGTGTACCCGATTTGAAACGCTGTTGAGGAGCAGAGGCTATAAACTTATCACTCGAATAATCGAAGTGCGACTGAAATTGAAACTTGGCGTTACTTCCGACTTTCTGGCTGACCAGTAGCAGGCGCCTTGGTCAAGCGTTAGCGCTTATCCTGCGCGCGTCACAAATTATGCGTCGCATCAACAATCGACAAGAAGGTGCTTAAAATTATCGCTAATAAAAAATATTACTAGCGCCACACCTGAGAAGGCGTAACGCTGATTGGTTGAAATTTGCTACCCTTAGTCCACTTCCGCTTCAATGTATTCGTTTAGAGGGTAGCTAGAAAGGATAAGCACCGCCCATACCTATATATCAAAGCTGCCTGCTTTCTGTCAAGTATATGCAGTACGGTGAATAGCTTCTTGCTATATAACTCAACGCCTGAGATGTCAATATTTGAGTACCTTTTTTTAAATCGGAATACCTATTTGTTGTAAGCACAAATGTGGTATGATTTGTAAATAAAATAAATATAAATTCATTATTCTTGCTAATTATATGCAAATATAAGTACCGATTGCGCTATCAATATATCGCACTATCAAATGCTAATAAAAACTTTACAACTATCGATATAAGTTTAAAGCATCATCATATACTGACATCGCTACATTACAATTCGGCTGCACAATAAAATAACATTTTAATTTCTTCAATTTCGCGACTTAAATATGTCTTATCAATTATATCGCAATACCACACTTGGCAATACACTACAAGAGAGCTTGGATGAATTGATTCAAGTGAGTACCACAAGCACAACAAAAAGAATCTGCAGCAACCAAGCAGCAGGCAGCAGCTGCTGCGTCGCAGACACAACCGCATTCTTGTCAAATGATAATTTACTGACATATTTACATTCTGCAATATAATATATGTAAAATATAGGTTTTTAAATTTGTATGCATATTAGAATGCATATATGAAAATCAGCTACTCATATTTGATCATACTTTCAGTACGGACAAATAACGCCTGCGTTGGCCTTCAAGGTTCTGCTGCAATTTGACAAGAGTATAAACAACGCCCTTAACCAGAGGGTCAAAGCGCGAGTTACTTTCAAAGCGGGCAAACTAAATACTTATCGATTCTGTGACAATGTATGGACCCTGATGCTCAACGATGTGGAATTTCGGGAGGTGCACGAATTTGTTAAAGTTGACAAGGTCAAGATTGTGGCCTGCGATGGCAAAAGTGGTGACTTCAATTAACATTTAATCAAATCAAGAAAAGGATACAAATTTCAACGCATTCTACTTAATAAGTTTTTAAATTATAAGTCAGTTGGCTAATGTTCGCTGTGATTGCAGCAATTCGGGGAAGTAAACTGTTAAAACACATATTATATAAATATGAGGTGAATTGTTTTGATATCTCTTACAATATGTACAATTAACTGATCTGACTCATGTCAGACCTCTTAAGATGCCTTAAATCACATGTGTGAACAATTTACACCTCAATTCTTGTTATTGTATTTATGCCCACAAAAAAAGCAGTTAAAAATGAATATTATATAATTGAAAATAGCTGTTTAACTGACAGTCTTCCGCATGCATTTATAAAACCCATCAACAACGACCGTTTTATTTGTAGTAAAATAAATTGCAATACAAATTTTTAGCAGGAATTATATATTTTAAATTTTTCTATCGTCGATAATGTGTTATCGATTTCCTTTCGATTAATAAAGTTTAACGTAATGTTTGAAGTACCATTTGAGCAAGTAATATAACAGTCAACATCGATATCAACTGTGAGGTCACATAAATTTTTATGTCAAAAAATTGGTATATTTACTTACCTCTATATTAAATTGCATTCGATGCATAAGTTAATGTTTAATAAATATTTAATCATATCTTACAAATGGTTCATATCAATATCGATATTATTAGTATCGTATGAACATTGTTTATAATATCGATATACTGCTATAAAACCAACATCTCTCGATTCACTGTACAAAACGCATCAACATCGCGTCGCGTTCACACGGAGACCGCTTTGCTAACACATTTTTCGTATTTTGAAACGGCCAAAGTTATTACAATTTCGAGATACTATTATTATTAGTTTTGAATTTGTTCGCGGCAAACCAATCAACCGCTTTACGCGAATGCATATCACAAGCAAAGTCGCGAAATGCAGAAAAGATTTAACTGCGACAAGTGAATTAAAGTGTAAAAACCTATGAAAATACGTTGCTAGTTCGCAAATAAAGTTGCTAAATAATTTGCTATTTTTTAAAGAAAAAAGGTAAAATCATAGTTTGCGCTCATAAAATCAAATCACTTGCCACTTTGCTTGAAGGTGTGCGTACATTCACATGCATAACTTTGTGTGTTTGCTCTGTGTGTTTGTGTGTGTGTGTATGAGGGCATGAATGTAGGTGTTGTATATGGAATTATTCGCTGTTGTTGTTGCTTCTGCTGTTGGGCGGCTGACTGAGCGCAAAGAAAATGAAAAAGTAAACGCGTAAAATAGAAAAAAGTGCACTCATATCCAACAACAGCGTGTGTTTATTTTGGTGTTTGATTTTATCCAAAGAAACCGAGTTGCAATTAAAGTGAATCAATAAATGTTGCTGTTGTTGTTTTTTGTGGCTTTTGCTGCAAAGCCCTTGAAGTGTTGCAGAAAATAAATGACAAACATACACAAAGAGTATGCCGCAAACAGAAGACAGAAAACAAAACGCAAACGCAAACGAAATTGTTTTTGTTATTGCTCTATGCAGCTAACTTAATCTGAATGATTAAGCCACATATAAGAAGCAAAATCAAACAAAATAATTTTTACATATACATGTACATATTTTTAGTACATATTTACTGCGCAGCACTAAAATAAAATTCTCCATTTTTTGGTGTTGTTTACAGTGCGCTTTATGGCATTCGTTTGTTTTTGTTTGCGCTCTGTTTTTGCCTTACTGTTAAATCTCTAATGAGTCCAATTGGACGACTCTAGTGATAATTAAAAGAAAAAAAAAATACAAAATTCTTACGAAATTATTAATAGCAAAAATAAGAAGAGTTCAAATTAATAAATTTAAATAATTGTAATACATTTCATTGGAATCCGAAAAGGTTAATCCAGATACACCGCCAAAATTGATTTCCGTCGCATCAAAATCTTTACCTCAAAACTGGATTATAATAAATCCGTTGATATTGGATCGCAGCAGGAAAACAACTCTGGGGTAACCAACAAAATGGTCAAACGGTAGGTACACACACACGCCTCATAGTATATTTAATATTTATATTATTGTTTTATGATATGTATATGTACATATATAATTTACGATCTGAATGCATTTTCTTATCGACATCGTTAACTGGGTTGGGTCGTTAACCCATTTGGTAATTGGCTGAGAAATCGAGAATCGACTGTGCGCAAATCCGTCGTAGAATTATTTTGAGATTATTTTTAGAATGGAATTGGATTCAATGACCAGAGTCTATTGAACTTGATAAAAATGATTATAACGCAATTTATTATTGTTAATTGTTTTTTATCAGAAAGGGGTCGGAGGGAGACGGCCCGTCATGTGGGGTGGCTTTAAACTGCGTCGCTGACTGCATTTGAATTTGTTGTTTTCTTTCTTCTTTTATGTGAGCACATTTAGTGCTCCAACAACAACCCCCAAGCGGAAAAAAAACACCCCATCGACTGCTGCCACCACCACCAGCACATAACATCCAACATCCAACAACCAACAGTGTTGACAAGCTGCGTCGCATAAATTTGTTATGTGCGTTTGCCCAAAATCAAAATGTAAAAGCACTACAGCAACAACAGAGGCACGTAGCAGCAGCAATAACAACGATGAAAAGCCCAACGCGGCATTTTCCCAACGCATGCGCTTTGACGTCATAGCAAACACAACAACAAGTACAACCACAGCCGCTTCTTTTCTGTTGTGTCGGCAATTCGCTTTTCTACATGATTTTCTTCTTGTTTTTGTTTTTTCATTTTTCATCTGTTGTGTATTCCAAAATAGCAGAGCACTCTGACAACGCTCTGTCTCCATCTCTGCCTGCATAAATAACTGCATACGCAGCTCTCTCATTCTCGCTCTTACTCTAGCTTGTGTGTGTGTGTTCACGTTCTATCTTTATGAATTTTGTTTTTGCTTTTGCTTTGTATCCTACAGTCGTATGCTGTTATTTTCTGACGTTGGCGGTGCTTTGCCTTTGCCTCTACCAATATTTAACATTACTTTGTGGTGGTGTTGCTGTTGTTGCTGAGGTCCTCGAGTCTTAGCAGGTTCTTTCAGTTGCTTTTTTACAGTTGTTTTTTCGGTTGTCGCGCCCCCTAACAGACATACTCGGAGAGGATACACAAAAAGGTTTTTCTTTGTCGTTTTGGTTTTCTTTTTACCTGCTGTGGCTCGTCTTTTGTTTTGACTAGATTCTGCTTCTCCCGCTGTTAATTTATCGATATTTATCAGAATCAGTTTTATCGTTGAAGCTGTCTCGCTCCTGCGTTGACTTCCTGTTGCTATTGCATGTGTTTACCTGATGCCGACCTGTTCGCCTGGTTGTTGTTATTGTTGCTGCGCTTGTGCTTGTTCTTGCCTGGCGATCGCCTCTCATTGCTTACAAATCTGTAGCCTTGCAGGCTTACATATACACGCATACTTATGTAGGTATGTATGTATGTATGTCTACACTTGCATGCATGCATATGCAGGCAACTGTATATGTGTGGATGTGTGTTGGTTTTTCTGCAGATCTCGCTGCCTTTCTGGGATGTTTTGTATATTGTGTTTATTAAATTTTCTTTTCTTATACAGGCATATATACATACATATTCATATGTATGTATAGTTATGTGTGTATGTCGTGCATGCAGTTGCCCATACGGCAGGCAACACTGCCCTGCTTGAAAATTTATTTGTCTGCACGCCATTATCCATTATGTATGTATGCACACAAATGCACACTTACATACATACATATGTACATATGCATACATTTCTGTCTGTATGCATTCATGCTTGTTTGTATATTGTACGTTTCTCAGTGTTGGGGAGTGTCTGCGTAGTCAATGGATAGGCTTGCTAACCCCTCTTCCTCTCTCTCTCTCTCTCGCTCAATCTTTCTGCCGTTCCCGCCTCTCCTCCGTTGTTGGTGTTTGTTCTTTTTTATTTCATTTTGGCGATTAAAATTAAATTTTAATTCCGTTGTTGTTGTCTGACTGCTGTTGCTGTTGCTCTGTCTGCTCCTCTCATTTATTAAGCATTTCTTTGTTTCACGACTTCCTTGTTGCTTTGCAGCCAATCTATGCATACATATGTACATATATACACATATGTGTGTATGTATGCATATTACTGCCCCCCTTCGCGCAAATCTACACCTTAAGAGTTCAGCATGTTGTGTGCCTGTTGCGCTTAGTAACATTCTCCTCATTTGTTAAGTGCAAATTTATTTATGAAATAACCCTAACACGCACTTACTACGCTCACACACACACACACACACACATATACATATGTATATGCACTTAATTAACCGCTTTTATTCATGCCCATGATTCATGTCACTGTTTGAGCACCAAAGTGTGGCTTTTGTCAAAGCGTGGGAGAGAATATAAATACATACACACAAACATATATGCATGTATTCATGTACATGTACTTGTATTTAACAAGATTTTCACACTATTTTGTTGTGTGGTGTATTTATAGTAGTATTTTTTTTTTTTCAAAACACATACTTATTAGTCTGTATATTATTAAGGAAATATACATACATATGCATATCTAATCAGATACAGCTGAGCGAACTTGCAGAAATAATGACGAAACTGCACAGAACACTTTTTTTTTTTTTTCAAAAATTAAAGGCAATTCTAGAAAAGTTGTAAATAGGTTTAACTGGCGAGTATTTTCTTTTTAAAAATCCAAATATATATGTAATTATTTATTTTTAAATTTTAGTTACTTCAAAAAATGTTAATGAATATTTATATATTTATAATTAAACAATTTGAAGTAATCATCTAGAAAATGGTTTCCATTATCTCGTAATAAATAAGTTTCTATATATAAATTCATGAGAAATTATCTCTTCGTATACGCACACACGCTGAAAGATTGCAAAGCCGCAGGAGGCACTCAACTTACGTGTATCAACGCGTTGCTATTATAAAGACCAAAGGAAACTCAAACTCTATGAATTTGTATTCAGCCTTAAATTTTTGCCAGCTCTATTGAGAGTCGAGATAGAGTATTTAAATAATAAAGTTATATTTGTGCTTAGCGCTAATAACAGCAAATTTAATGCGTGGCAGACAAAATGAGGTAGAAAAGCTGATAAGAGAACAACTGCAGCAGCAGCATCAACAGATAAAGAGTGAGGACGAGAGGGAACACGAAAGAGGCAGTGAACTATACGAAAGTAAATTTGTAAATAAAAAGCAGAAACTGAAAATAATTCAAGTTAAAAGGCACGTGACCTGATTTATAAGCTGCATTGCACGTGGAGCTCAATTGGGACTGTTACATATACATACATACATATATTTATATATATACATTTAATGTACATACATATATACATATATGACTGATAGCGAACGTCAACAATAGAGCAGGCAGATTTTCATTTCAAGAGCTGCAAATGCCAGCTGAAACATTTTGCAAAGGTGAAAAGTAAAATCTTAAATAAATTAATAAACATTCATAATTGAACAGGACAACACTCAGCACAAGAGTTGAGCTCTGTCTAAACGACTGCTTGGCAGTCAAAGTTCATTGTCAGGGCAGCTGGAATATTGGATACTGACCGAGCCAAGGTTCAAAGTTCATGTGGTGCATCTTTTATCAGCGCACATCTCAGTCAGAGATTGTTGCTGTTGCTGTTGCTTTCGTTGCTGGGCGCCAATTGGCTTTGCGTGCATTGCCATTTCAACCCAAAGTTTGAGATAAGCCAAAAGATTTTTCACAGCAGCTGCGGGCGAGCATTTTGACCCAAATAGGGCAGGAGCTGATTTTGGTGCCTTTGAGCAGGTCGTCAAGTGAAAGTTTGTTGGTCAAATTGTTGTTGTTGCTATTGTTGTTAAGCCACTTACAACAATTTACGACAAATTTGCATCAAGTCAGTAATTTGTTCGTAAGTGTATGTGTGTGTGAAAAATGAAAGTGAAAATAGAAATGAAAATTATTTTAATAGGCGATTGAATAGTTAAATTCAAAGTTTTGCTGCAGCCAGATTAACCCAAATTAGAGAGTATAAAATGTGTGCGTGTGTATGGTGGGTGGATAAATATAACTAGTATGAACAAGAAACAACTGATATAAATTAGACGAAGAAAACTGAACTCAATTTGTGTTGATTTTAACTTCATCTGCAAAGGAAGCAAATAAAAAATTAACGTAACTATAAAATTACTTTTGCTTAATAGAAATAAATTTAAGAATTTAGTTTGTTTTGTGGATTTTGGATGGGAAAAATTTAGGTACCCAAAGCTGGATTTACGTTTTAATAAACGAAATAGTCTTGATTTTAGATTCTAAAAATATATCAAGATGTGTTCTGACCGTGCTTAACAGTCAAACTGCTTTAGTTTTGATTATCTGCCTCCTTAATCTCCGAGGCTGCAGATGCTTCCCCAATTAAGTTAGTTTTAAAGCATATTAAAACTTAATTTCCATGAGATTAATCGAGATTGATATTAAACTTTAGTTAATTTACATAAATTGCCAGATTAGTCTTTCTAAATATATTAAAAACAAATAATTGAATGATCCTAGAAGAGTTACTCAGGTAGCTCTGAATCCTAGTCGAATACTTTATTCTACTTACATTTCCTTATTCTATATTTGAATATCATAATATGGCATAGTATATATTATATAATATATAATATAATATTATATTATTTACTAACGTATCTCGACTTTAATAACTTTTAGGCATTTCTTTTCTTTTATAAATCCACTCCAGTGTTAAAATATTAAATTTTACGAGGGCTGAGCACCTGCAGGATGTGTGCATCGCAAAGTTGCAGCTGCATTAAAACAGAAAAAAACTTGTGAACATCCTGTCTTGCAAAAAGAATAATAACAACAATAACAACAAGATGTTGTTGTCATTAATATGGGAAACAGACATCGCAGACGTCGCGACTTGTCTGAGAGACTTAGGTTGGGATACGCAGTGATGGACGCGGCAAGGGGCAAGGAGCCAGGGACGGCTGTGCTTGCAACTTTTGTGCCGCATTTGACCTTAATTCGCTAGTGGCACATTGCGCCTTAAATGCATACGCACTGCCGTTATATTCTTTAAGAACTCGCAGCTTTTGTTGCAAGTGTTTCCGGTTTCTGCCCACTTCGGTCCGAGCGTCTCGCATCCTTGCGGCCACTTGCAGCGGAGTTGGCAGCGTGCAACGCCAAGCGGCTTTTGTGCTCTGCTAGTTTGCTTGGATACAAAGCGCCCGCAGGAAAGTGAAAGAGCGTGCCACAGACGAGCAGAAGGATGCGGACGACAGCTTGTGCCATGTGTGGCATTACCCGCAAAGTTTCGCTTTATTCATATATGTGTGTCCTGTGTGTGTGTGTGTGTGGGTATGTGAATGTGGGTGCGGGTGTGCTTATGCTTGGGTCATTGCCCTCACTTCACTGTTCGCTGTTTGTCTTTGTCTCAAATATATTCTCTATAAATTTACTAAACTTTTGTCTTCCTTCTTCTTTTTCTTTGCAGGTAAGTTCCGCCTGATAACTTTGAAACGCTATTGGAAACTTCGAAATGGTCTTCAGTACGATGAAACACTTTGCTAAAACTCTCAGAAAACTTGGGTTGATTTTTAATGCTCGTTTATATAGTTAAAGGGGAGTATATTGATTTAGCTTAAATGCAATGAACTTTTAAAGTCAGCAAATTGTAAATGTATCTTCATATATAAAACCATATATTCTGTTTTCTGACTATATAGATTATATGTATCAGAACTTCTTTTTAAATTAGGTAAAAAAATGGATTATTTTGAATGCTGAAGAATGGAGAAGATTACAGTCTAATGTGGGCGCGGATATTTAAGCAATTAATAAATCTATTTGAATTGAGAACGCGTATAATTCAGTCCATTATACCCGACTGAAATTTTCTTTCGTGTTTTTCTTTGCGGTTTTGAAAACTCATTCGAAATAATTACGTTGCAGCGCTCAATTTATTACTGTTTTTTTTTGCAAGTTTAAAATTTTGTTGTTTAAACAATTACTTTCCCACACACACACACACACACAAACAAAAAAGGCAAAGCAACAAAAACAAAGCAAAAACTCATAAGAAGCAATCAACATATTCCGAAATAACAAAGCGCCAAAAAGGGGGAAATTCCTAGCTCACAAATAGAGACAAGAGACAAAAGCACATACATAAACATCTATGTAGTATATAGAAAAACACATTGTTTTTTCTATGTCAGTTATAAATATGTATGCTCAAACAATGTTGAGTACATTTGGCTTGTGGGCTGTACTTTGGACCGCCAATAGGTGTGAGAGTAGGTGCAACTGTGTGTGGGGGGTATTTGAGCAAGAGCTCTTGGCGCAACTCAAATAACTCAAATTGGCCTTGTGTACGTTGGCTGGCTCTCCTTGTACAGTTAGTTGACCGAATTTGAAATATTGAATCATGGGAAACTCGAAGATAAGACTTATTTGAGTGTAAGATGTTCTTAGCTGTAGAAAAACAACATTTTTTCCAGTAGGAAATATGCAAAGATAAAAATAAATAAATAAAAAAATAAATAAATAAATAATAATAAATACATAAATTGATTAAGATCAATTATGATTCAAATTAGTATTAATCATTCTACATTATTAACATTTATAGTCATTTAAATAGTTTTATTAAACAGTTGTTTTTACGGAAATATTGCTCAGATTTGAAATTCTGTGTATTCTTTTTGCCAAGCAGTTTTCTCAGTGAGTTAAAACAGTTGATAACCAATTTGTGCACAACTTGAAAGTGCATTTACGTTTTTAATTGGGATTCACTTTGTATGCTCGTTCACAAAAAGGGTATATGGGCTTATCTGGCTAAAGTTAGAGACTTGTAAAATCTTGAATGCTTAGAACAAACATATATAATAACTGAATATACTTAATAATTTTGTAAACACATATTCATATCATAAAAATAAATATATTAAATAAACTTGGGCAAGTATTAAGCAATTGCAATTCACTAAGCAGTTTTGCATACCTGTATAGAAACAAAATGATGTAAAAAGTTTGACTGAATCATGGTACTGATATAGTCGTTAGTCTTTGAATGTTCTAATCTTAGTCATGCGGATGTTATCGCCTACATATACAAGTAGAGAATCCTGTTTTTCTGCTGTTTATAATTAGAAATACAGAGGAAGTGAAACAGAGTGAGTGCGAGAGCAAGAGAGATAGAGATTGGACGATTTCCTTCAACCCGTTGCAGATTATTCGCTAACTTTGTGCTGGTTATTATCGTCAACTTGGTTGGCTGTGTTAACCCCATTTGTTGACCTAATTAATCTGTTTACTTGTATAATTTCCACGTTAGCTGGCGTGTAATTGCAATGGTGTGTGTGTGTGTGTGTGTGTGTGTGTGTAATATGCGCGTTACATGTCGCGCTGTTTTTAAAGAGCAAACATAGTTGATGAGAAGCAGCAAAGGCGTGCCTTTGGCTTTGTAAACTCTCTAGGTGGGGAACTTTGATATGTAACTGAAAACAGGCACACATACACTCCCACACACACACACAAACACATACGCGCACACTCATAGTCACACTCAAAGTTACCCACAGACACAGACGCTTGATAGATATCATTGTTGCGTTTATTGGGTGTTATTGTTGTGGTTGGGCTGTTGACCCACATTTCTGCCAATATGTTGCACAGTTTATGCTGCTTAATAAGCCATGCCCGGCCCAGCGCATACGAATATAAAGGTACTCATTTCATTTCATTTCATTTCATTTATTTATTTATGCTTTTGCTATTGCAATGCCTCAGCACAAATGTGGGGCAGCTACAAAGGATGGCATTTATTATTTATTTCACTTTACGTATCTGAAACTCAACAAAAGTGGAGGAATATATAATGTATCTATATGTCAGTTATCCTCATTTCTCTATTCTGTCGATACTAATAGTTCGAGAAATCCATTACGATTGCAAATGAAGGCATGGCCATCGCCCCACGGTATACAAGGAATAAATGATCAAAAAGAATTATTATTACTATTTCCTAAAATTAGAGTATTGTTCTATCTATTGTTATCTAGTAGGAAAGCCAATATATTCAGTTATAACTAAATATATAACAAAATGTATCTGTTTATATGTAAAGATAAAAAACGTATCTTACAGATACATTCGTTAGCACACACAAATAACAAGTGAAGGATAGAAAGGAAATTAAGTTGTCAGATTGCTTAGATTGCTCCATTGACCTTGTTTGCAAGAGTTCTCCATAGAGCATTGCATACATATGTGCATTGAGGAATATTGATTACCTGCTTGCGGTGACCTTTACGAAAATGACGCCTATACAAAAGTAACTTTGGATGCTGCGTGATGGAGGTGCGGCAAGTAGTCGCGTCATCGTTCAGATATAATTTGTAATGCGGAATGCACAATGCAAAAAATAAAAAAATCAACATTTAATTGCCTCAATTAACTAACAAATTGTTGAGGCAGATCAGTAATTAAAACACGAAAATGCGTTTATTTTAAGTAATGCAACAGAAAAAAAAGCAAAACAAAATAAATAAATACAAACAATGAAGCCTGATTATATATTCCAATTTCCAACCAAATGCATATGAGCAAAAGTTTGCTGAAAAACTTTTTTCATGTTCGTATGAAAAAACCAAAAACGTCAGAGCGCACAAAATTAAAATGGAAATTAAATTAAATTAAATGAAAACAGCAATAAATTATAAAAATGTATAGAAAATATGAATATGTAAATATATATAAAAAAAAATAAATAAAATAATACAACAAGAATCTGTAAGGAATTAGTTAGATTTGGTTTAAAATAAAATTCAGATTCAGATTCATCTTCATTCATATTCATAAAAAAGAGTTTTTTGCCTGCTAGAATTACAGTTTTAATCTTTTTTATTAAGCCTTTAACAAACTTTTTGCTGTTGTATATATTTATGGCTTCTTGCTAAGGAACTGAAGAGAACTGTATATTTTTCAGACCACAAGCTAACGTACACGGCTCTATATGCCGGATGTGGTAATATATCAATTGCAACTCTTCAGCAATCTCTCTATACATAACAATATGTGTAGCACATTTATGCATAGTTTTCCTTGATATCGCCTAACTATAAAATGTATATATTCATAGCTCAAAATATTGCCAATAAAGTGTTAGTTAATTGTTGCAACTAACGTTTTTATTGTTAGTTTTCAGCTGCATTGCAACGATTAAATCATTTGAAATAAAAGAAAAGAAATGAAAATCAATTTAAAGGCCAGCAACGCATGCGTCATTGGTGCAAAGAAACTGGTTTTCTTTTGCTGCTCGATGAGGCAATGTTTAGCTGTTAAGCTTTCAGGTGTGCCCAGCTCCACATTCACTCTTACAACTACATAAAGAGAAAGAGCGAGATCGAGTGAGAGAGAGGCAAATAGTGTGTCGCTCACTCTGTTGCATGGTTGCATGAAAGTGATGCCGCCGTAATCGTCGCTTGGCCTTTGTCTTTGGCTTTGTCGTTGGCTTTTTGCACTGATTATGGCAATTGGCGCTGCAAACAATGCGAAAATGAAAAGCTCAACGCAATAGCAAAAGTAATGTAAAGAAATGCAACTTGTTTTGCTCTGTTTGTTTGCTATTCTGTTGTTGCTGTTGCTATCGCCTTGAGACTGTCTGCTGCTGCTGCTGCTCATGCTGCTGCTGTGAGTTCAGCGTCTGATTATTGACAACGTCAAACAACAGCGTCGCCAAAGTGTTGTTGACATGGCCGCCACGCTCAGCGCTTGTCTTCCAATTGTATCCATAAATCCATGCAAGTAAAGGTGCAGTCGCTGCCGCAGTCGCAGTCGCAGTCGCAGCCGCTGCCCGCTGTGTGCACTGCACTTGTCAACAGAGTTCGCAGCTTCAAAGTCGACTGGCTACTTGTCATGGAAGCTGTGTGTGTGGCAGCCTAGCTGACCATATGTGTGGTGCTTCCAGCATTTGCAATACAAATCCCATACATGAGAAAATGTAATTGCTTTTTTTTTTTTTTTTTTTTTTTGCTTTATCTTTGCCGTTTTTCAATGCTCATGACAATTGGATATGAATTATCTGCACGCTTTGACGATTTTAGAATTCATTGAACAATGGAGATATGATTATCGGGCGTCGACGGACGGAATGCCACTCTGAAATGTGGCCATATCTGTATGACAAGTGTGTCATAGATTAAATTGGATTTGTTCCATTCGTTGTTTCTGGCAACGACGAGAAGCGTAATGTCCCAAAATAAACAAGCCATAAAGTACTACGCTCTTTGACTTGTGAATATGACATATTCGTTAATTTGTAGTGAATCTGCCATGATAAGTTCAGTGATATGAGAATTTATGGTCTGCAGTCCGAGGAAACTATCTCCTTGGGTTAGCAAATATTGCACTTTTTGTATGGAATGACCCTGGACAGAATACTTTTTTGTACATTGTACATTCGTCGACTGAAAAGTGATTCAGATGTTGAATGATTCCCATACTGAATATTCAATTAGAAATTACAATCGTTTATTAGGGTATATTATAATAATATGCTAAATGCTTTGGCACTATGTGCATCTTATAGAATTCTCGAGATCTTCTATGTATAGAAAGTCGTAAAAGATTCAACTGAAAATGTCCTGTGTATTCATAAGAAGATTTTTCAAATATAAAAGGAAAAATAATCGAGATTACAGTTTATCGATAGTTATGCAGGCAGGCAGCCAAAATTAGTCAATTGAGCTAACTTATCGTTTGTATGTATGTATGTGCTTTATGGTGTTTGCCACGCCCCCGTCTGTCTGTCACATACATTTGCACAAAAGCAATATAAAAAGTGATATCGTCATCTTTATATATATAAATATGTGTACATTTGATTAGCTTCAGTACAAAATTATTTACGGTTTGTATACTGCTAATAAAGCTTGCGATTGTTATCGATCTTGGTAAATGCCGTTGATGAGAATCGCGTAGCATAGCGGAAGAATGCGCTAAAACTAAATACTGCTTAACCAAATTCCAATTCAAATGCTAACGATATGAAAAGACGCTTCCGTTATATTGGTGAATAAAGTTTCTAACAACCATGCTGCCGTGGATATTACTTTTAGTTTCTGACGTACTTGTGGGGCACAGAAACGTTTCTGTAGCTTTGCGTCAATATCCGTTCCAAATTCGACACCGGTCAAACAAAAGAAAACAAAATTGAAAGTGCGCCATGGTAAAATTTCAATAATGCTTTTCAAGCAGTACCGTTAGGGTGCGCCCAGGTCCACCCAGAAGAAAAAGAACGAAAGAATGAAAGAAACAAAAATGCTTGTGTACGCTCTTGATAACCTTTGGCAGTCGTTCAACGTAATCGCATCAACAATTTCTTGGCATTTCGTAAGTCAGCCGTCAGCCTTGGTAAACTAGAACGGAACTGGAGCTTTAAGAATGTGAAACGATTCTTGCATTAGCAAAATTGAAACTGCACCAGAGTAGCAAGTGCGACAAGAAAAGCAAACAACGATATCATTCAAATGTATTAAATAAGACAACGTGGGCAGTCGTAGTGAGTGCGACAGGAACAGCAATAGCAATGCGATTTAAATATTTAACATATGACAGCGGGTGGGTAGAGTAGTTAGTGGTTGCTGTCGCCAGGGGGCGCCACTTCAAAGTACCATCTGACAACAATTATATTTATGACTGCCTAAGCGAGCGCCACCTTTTGACATTTGCACTTAAATTTGAAATGGGGGCGGCCGTTGGGCAAGTGTCAACTATGTATGCTTTTTCTTGATCTTACTGGGTCACTGTACGTTTTCGGAGTACTGGCAGCGTAAGAATGTTTTAGTAAATTGCAAGACTGCAACCTGAAAGCGTCTCAGCTGAAGACTCGACTAGAAAGTCAACCCTTATCTTCCCAGATGCGGTGCAACATAAATGCCACAGAACACGTAATGCTAATACTATGCAGCGGACGTGGCAGAGGCGAGACAGAATGTCGTCGGCCGGGTTAGCCTGGGTCTATGACTGCTTGCCGGAGTGTGCGCTGCGCATGGGGAGAGGAGAGAGGCTTGCAACCCGTGAAGCTCAGTGACATAATCGGCACAGTTGCCCCGGCAACAACTGTTTTGCAATTTGGAGTCGTTGTTTCGCTGTGCGTCTACTGACAAGACTTCGAGAATTGTTGCTAAATTAACCACATTTGTTTTGCCACAGAATAGTCAGCAATTTTGGCACAAAGCAGCACAAATGTAGCCTGTAAAATATGTATATGTGTAGAACTAATATGAGAAATAACCTCTATCTTTTTGTTAAGGAACAGAAGCTACGTACATAGTAGAACGATTAGTAGGAAAATTAAAATTATATTGTTATCTGCGGGTGAGACTTTTTATTACAGCTATTTTATTTGTGTATTCTTCGAAAAGCAGAAAGGTTTCTTTTATTATACGCATTAATGACGATAAACAGCTGTAATTTGTTGTATATTTTAACAAGTTAAATGTAAGTTAAGTCTTTTTCGTTATGTTCTTATCTACAATTTTATAGATTTCATTGATTCGAATTTATATATAATTTTAAAAAATTCTATTAAACATTTATATTTTATTTCAATCTAAACCCAAAAACTTCTTTTATGAAAAAGTTTAAAATTTTCTTAAAAAAAAAAAAGAAGGAAATTTTAAGCTAATTTTGCAAGATATCTCAAGTTTGCAAGCACAACTCTGATTTGCTTAACTTTTCTGAACATTTGAGTTTATTATGCGATGTTGGTTCGCTTCGTGACTGACCCACGATTCCTTGTTTAGTATGGTGACCTTTCTCACTTATGAACTTTGACGTTTGTACGCTTTGCTGCTTTAGATCTGTGGCTTAGTTTGACTCGATTGAGATGCTGTCTATTTCAAGCGAGAGTCATCAAATGTGCTAAGTGTCAGTGAACCAAAGTCTAGCTATGCGGGTGTCCAAGGGTCTGAGTTGGGTATTCACTGAGTAACCGCATGGCATGTACATATTTGTTGGCTTTATATCAATTCAGCATTAATTGGTGCACGAATTTGTGCATATTGTTGTTGCTGTTTGGCTTGTATAGAAAATGTAATTCATATTTTTGTTGCTTTCATGCTTATTTCTGCCTTTCGCTGGCCCGCAAGCGTAATCAGCAACAGCAACTGAAGTGGAAGCTTTAGAGCTGGCTTGGATTTGGTTGCAGCAATGCCGCATAAAGATGTGAATGGAGCTAGAGTTGTAGATGGAGCTGCAGCTGGAGCTGGAGCTGGAGTTGGAGCTGGAGAGCCATGCTTGAGTGACGAGCTGTTGTTGGGTTGCCTTGTTTGCCTGGGTTTGGGTTAGATTGCTGCTGGGCTATGCAGATTGCCGGCTGCAATTTTTAATGCATAATCAGCAGCAAAGGCAAACGCAACATCTGCTACGTGACGAATTACGTGCAAAATAGCTAGCGAACAAAAAACCAATGCGGCATCTACCAAGTTTAACCAAGAAGTTTGCATTCTGCAGCCGTCTAGTCTGCTCAGTTAAAGTGCCAAAAGAAACCTTAAAGCAAACGTCATTAGAAAAGTCTAGAGCACGTTTAATCATATAATAATCTGTCACAATGCAACGTAGATTTATATGTTCTTTTAGAACTTGGTTGAGCAGAAAGATAATAATGAAAATATTACGAAATGTTATAGTTAAAAACGTGACAAAATTTAATCGTTAGATAATTATGATGAAATTAAGATCTTTTTTTTATCTGTTGAAGCAGTTGGAATTTTGTTTAAATTACTTTTGTTTAGATTATTTAATAATAATAAATTATTCTTTAACTTTTATTTAGCATTGTCTCTCTTTCATTTCAATTTACTGTTCCTTTTGTATTTGTTCAAAATTCGGAATTATCGACTTGAGAGTCAAATACCTTTCTAATGCGTAGATTCTGAAAGCTGTCTTTCTAGCTGATGTCTGTTTAGCTACCAAAAGTCACGTAGGCCAGTCGCTTGTTGTTATGCGAAATGTTTTGTACCAGCTATATCTCCGGATGTTGTATTCTCTCTTGTTTGGCTGTAACTCTCTCACTCTGTTCTCTCTCTCTCTCTCTCACTCTGTTCTCTCGCTCACTCACTGCATATGTATTTGCACGCATGCACTGCGCATAATTTGTAATCAAAGCGCAATTTTGGTCAGAAGATCAGGCAAGATCTGCTGCAATGCAAGACTTTCGGTGTTCGGTTAGGCTCGGGTTGTTGAGGGTTCCTGGCCAAGGAGCTGGATGGCTGCCTGACTGCCTGGCTGGCTTGCTCTCAGGTGAAATTGTGTGCAGCGTAACATATTATTAAATTGGCTTGATTATGGGCATGGACAGAGCAGCGGCAGCAGCTACGCCAGTCACAGTCAGCCTAGGCAGTGGTGGGCGTGTACTATGGGCACGAAATTGAAAAAAAAAAACCCCAAAAAAAAAAAAAAAAAAAAAAAAAAAAAAAAAAAAAAAAAAAACACAAAAAAAAAAAAAAAATAAAGAAACCAATTTTCAGTCGGCTCGAGCATTTCCTGTCGTGCCACGCTGCTGGTGTTGTTGCCCCGGCTGCTTCACTCTGAGCAATTAAAGTGTGTAAACATGGCTGAGTAAGCCGAACTGACTGTCGGAGTGGCAGACGTTTGGCCATAAATCTTCCAGTTCAACCAAAAATAGAGCCGTTGCTTGCTTAGCTTTTGGGGCATCTCGCTTGAGTCTGCAGCGCTGTGATAAAGACCTAAAATAGTCGGCAACAACTGCAAGAGCCACCAATCAATAAAAGTACATAAAAAAAGAAGAGAAGAAAATAAAATGTCTTGAGCGCATTTGTGATTGATCTACACGTCGCCGAGGAGAGACACAAGCACACACACACACACACACACAGACATCAAGACCCAGCGACCCAGCGCATTCCCCCAAAGTGCCCCTATGGGTGCCAAAGTGGGTCAATACTTGGTTTTTTTTTTACGCCTCGTCGAACCGACTCAATTCCATATATCGATAATGGCTGCGTTGATAAAGTTTCCATGCCCGTTCTACATTCGACTGCCAGCATAATATATATTCCAAAGTCTATAAATATGTTTTTCTGTTTTTTTTTTCTTTTCATTGAACTCTCTTTGCATAAGATTCGATTTTTATCTAAAGATTGCTGACATATTCTAAGTTTCAGGTTGCTTAACTCGACATTTTCGCTGCTTCATAATGCTTTCTGGTCACGCATCTAAAACGAAAATTTCATAAATCTTGTTTTGCTTTTCGCTTTTCGTGTGCAACTTGTGCTACTTTTATAATTGATGTTCGCTCATTTTCTTTCTGTTTAAGTTAATGTGCAACAATTATGTCACCTGCTCTGTTGACTTTTTTTTTGTTTACTTTTTGGTTTTGAAACTTTACAAGCTTCAATTTCCGTTTGGGGCCACAAGTAAGCGACTTAATTAAGTGAATTTAACTAGCAAGCAAAGCAAGCGAAAAGTGACCAACACCCACGCAATAAATTACCAAATGGCTCATGTAGTCAATTTCATTTGTTTGCATTTTCTTCTCATTATACCAAGATACCCATTAAAGCTGTTTAAGCCGTGTATATTGGTTTGCTCAAAATGCAATTGATATAAGCTAAGATCATATCAAGTCATTAGAGTTCAACTTGATATTTGTAATTAATAAATTATACTATACTTGATTCATGTAATCGAATGTATATGAAATATATGTATATATTTGTGGAGTATTCACAATTTATATTTAGCTGATTTGAGCTTCAAAATATATGCATATTATATAAGTATAATATGCCCGGCTAGAGCATTTGTTTATTAATTGCTTATCATTTTACTCTGCATGCTTTTTATATTCCTCTTTTCGAGCTAATGAGTTTATCAACCTGTTCCCATTAATATGTCGTAAATGTAGAGTGCTAGACTTTTACTATTCAAAAACCCCGACTAGTCTGGATCAAGGTCTACTAAATTAGAAGTTAAGCTTATTTCCAAAATGTTGTTGGCCACTGTATGAATATTTCAGTTTACTTTTCTATTCTCATAAATCTTAAGATTCTTACTTTTATTTTAAAATTTTTGAATTGAATTTATTATGCTACGAAATTCTGTTTGTGGTTATATTCCAAGTTAGTTCTCTATAAGCTAGCAGCTCTTATAAAATTTTTTTTGATTGATGTACAAATTTAAGTAGCTTATAGTAGTAGTCCATAGTACGCAGACGTATTAAACGTTTAGTTTATGCAATTCTATATGGTAGTTCAGAGTCCATGTCCGTGTTGTCAACTAGAGTCATTATCACTTTATTTACGATAGATATCGTAAAATAATCTATTTGCTTTTTGCTAACACAAAGTTTAATTTAACGTGACCTAATGAATTGCTTTACGTTTTAATCAATGAAAAAGGCCGAAAGAAATATTAACTACAACGAATAGAATACAGATTATATGTGTCTAATATATATCTCTGTATGTGTATGTATAGTTAGTGCTCATGTGTGCAGCTGTCTTATCTGAGCTGTTGGTAATTAAAATGCCATCGATTTTCGTAGCATTAGATGATGGCATATGTCCATTATTAGATGACAGCATATGTTAATTAATGAAATAAATAGTTTCTAGCACACATATAAATGCTACAACTGCTGCAATTGTCTAACGATGCTGATACCCTATCAAATGGCATATCTAACACTAGAAAAATAAGTGCAAAAAATGTTGATTCTTATTTAAGATCGGGATCAGCTTAAGTAGTATATATGAATATAAAAATGTGGTCGAAATATTTAAGCTTTAGCTGAATTCTACATTTTAACGTTTTTTATATCCATAAATTTATGTATGTATTGTTGAATGTTTTTAATTTATAGAACCAATTAATATATAACTTTATTCATGTCACAAGATCTTACTTGTAATATTGTTTAAATTTGTTATTTTTCTTTTATATGTGATGATGTTATGTTATATGTTTTCAATACTTTGAATTCTTCTTCAAATATCTTGTTCCAAATGATTTAGAAAGTATTATTAACATATGTTAATTATTCCATATTATATTAACTATTCTTCATTACGTAAAGGCTTAGCCAGTCAATAAGTTCGTAATCACACGCAGCGCATCGGCTGCTATTGTTCTATGGCCCAGTTCCACCCAACCTTGCTTGCCAAGCCCTGCCTAGATCGCCCCACCCCACCCCAGTTCAGCTGCAGACGCCACCAAGTGGTATTTGTTTATTAATATTGCGACGTCGAAAAAAAAAAAAAAAAAAAAAAAAAAAAAAAAAAAAAAAAAAAAAAAAAAAAAAAAAAAAAAAAAAAAAAAAAAAAAAAAAAAAAAAAAAAAAAAAAATAAAAAAAAAAAAAAAAAAATAATTTTTTTATTAAATAATATTTTATATTAATAATAATTTTATTAAAAAAAAAAAAAAAAAAAAAAAAAAAAAAAAAAAAAAAAAAAAATATTTTTTTTTTTTTTTTTTTTTAAAAAAAAAATAAATAAAAAATATTATAAAAAAATAAAAAAAAAAATTTTTTTTTTTTCTTTTAAAAAAAATTAAAAAAAAAAAAAAAAAAAAAAAAAAAAAAAAAAAAAAAAAAAAAAAAAAAAAAAAAAAAAAAAAAAAAAACAAACCAACACCAACCCCCCCCCCCCCCACCTTTTTTTTTTTTTTTTTTTTTTTTTTTTTTTTTAAACGGGGGGGGGGAAAAAAAAAAAAAAAAACTAAAAACCCCGGGGGGCGGGAGGGGGCCACCAACGAAGAAAAAAAATAAATTATAAAAAAAAAGAATAATTTTTTTTAATTTATTTTTTTATTAATAATAATAAAAAAATTTTTTTTTTTTTTTTTTTTTTATTATTTTTTTTTTTTTTTATAAAAAAAAATATATAAATTTTTTATTTTTTTTGTGTGGTGTTTGTGGCCACTTATTGATTTTTTTTTAAAAATGTGTGGGGGGGCGAAATTTGTGTGTTTTCCCAAATTTGGGGGGGGGTAACCCCCATTAAATTTGGTGGATTTTCAAAATTTTTTGGGGTTTGTGCCTTTGGGCAATTTCCCATTATTTGGGGTTAATTTTTTGGAAATTGGTTTTCCGCCCTTTTTTGGTTTTTGGGACGCGACGCCGGCAGAGGCCCCACTGTGCGTCGTTGGTCATAAGAGATGATCCTTTGCATATTCATGTTTTCATAGAAAACAACAAAACGTGCAGTTGCGGTTCGATTGGCGTTGAGCAGTTGAAGCTATCGCAATTTCAGCTTGTTGCCCATTGAGTTGTTCGTTTCAATATGGCTTTAACTCTTCCGCATTACGACAGCAAGAAATTGTGACAGTCATTGGCCCAAAAATATTTATATACACCAAAACAATAGCGAAACGTTGACAAAGCCTGCGCCAGACTGGCAATGCTCCACAATGAAAAGCGAAACTATTACCACAGTCAATGTTTTGGGTAGGCAAAGTTTCGATTCAATTTGCACTTTCTGTGCTTATTTTTAGTCCAAAGCGAGCAACAAAACTGCGAAAATTGTCAGCCAGCAAAAGAAAATTCATAAACAGTGACCAAAATCTAGCTAAGCCCAATGAAAATAAAATGAATACAAGTGAAATAATAATGTGCGATGTGTTTGTAACGAATATTGAATGTTCTTTAAGCTATTTTTTAAGTGAATAAATTTAAGTAAAATAAATAAAGTATTTTTGACTAGTTTTTGTAACATATAGTATAATAATATATATTATATATATTTTATAAATTTTTTGTTATTGTTAAGTTGAGCTCTTCCTATATGCAGTTTCTTCATAAATTTGTTATTGTTTGAAATACGCTCTGCTGCTCTGTTAGGGTATCAAATCCAACGTAGCAACAGGCCGAGCGTGCACAAGAGCAGTCTTCAGTCTAGCAGAGTAGCGAGTCATGCTTGGCTAGCTGTTTGGGCTGTTTGTTGTCGTTGTTGTTCTTCTTCTTCTTCGCTTTGTATAATTTTAGCCCGGCTTAAATGTGGTTGTATAGCTGCTACTGGAGTACTTGCAAATATGTTGTTTGCCCCAAAATGGCGGAGAAAATAGTTTGAAACGTGCTGCTGCATAGCCAAGCGAACAACAACAGAAAAACAAACAAGTCTAAACAAAAAAGCTTCTGAAGAGCAAAAACCGGCAAAGAAAAACAAAGAGTCACTTGCAGCTTCTGTTGTTGTTGTTGCTTATTTAACATAATATATATTGTGCAAAAATATATTGACTGCTAAATATATAGAAATTTGTATATATGTGAACGTAACTTGAACTAAGACGTGCTTATGCAACAAGCAACATACAAAATGACAATAAAACAACTAGTTTGTCTGTTGGCTAGGCGGATGAAAAGTTGTTTAGAAATTGACATGGAGATTTGCATAAACTTAATTAGTAAGCCGTTGCTAACAAGTCTCGTGTCTCGCAGCTCAGGGCAAAGGGCGTGCCAAATGGGCGTCTAAGACTGACTGATAATGCTATTGTTTATATATCTCTCTCTCTATATATATATATATTTATTTATATGTATGCGTTTGTAGCTTGCAAACAATCTTTGCTGATATGTATCCGCTTGTTTATCTCTTGCTGCTCTGCATCTTGAAGCATCTTAATCCGCATTTGGCCTGCAAAATTCTAGCTGTTTCTTTCAAAACAATCTTGTGGCCTGTGAATTTTTTTTCCGCATTATTTTTGAATTTCAGCTGCGCATATTTTATGCTCTGCAATTTGTTACTCCCTCTACGCTTTCTGCTCGATTTTCACTGGCAGAACGAGTTTTTTTCGCTGTCGCTTTGCCTAGCTATTCGCGTTTGTATCTGCACGTTGAGAATTTCATTCTTGAAATGCAAACAGCTGTGGCAAGCCCGCCACACACACACATACAGATACTTAATGCCCACAAATACAGATACAGATACAGATATATTTGCAAACACACAGATATAAATATATACAGCTGCTACACCTTTGGCATATGAATGAAGCAGTCTAAAGTGCCATCAGCCAAACGAAGCACAGCCACAAATTTGGCCATAAAGTATAGTAACGAAACACCTGCCATTCCAATGCCATGCCATACATCGGGGCATCATTGGGCACCTGCGAAAGGTGTCGCCTTTCCCTGTCCTCGCCTTCTCTGTCTCTGTTGTCTTCTGGTGCCATTGTTGTTCCCTTTACTTCTTGTTCAATCTCTCATTTGCACTTTTTCTGACAAGCGGCGAACTTGTAGATTGCACATTTCAGTTGCTCAGCAGACATTTGACATGCTCACAATCAGCTCGAATTTCAGCTATACAAGCAAACACCCAATACGCATGAATGTATGTATTTATTTTGATTGAAAATAAACTAAAGTCATGGAGGCCGCTCTCAGATTGTCTGATGAAACTCAAGAACTCTGTGCGCACATTTACCTGTTTAAAGAGTCATAAATCACCTGCCGTATGCACTAGATGTCAAGTGTTGAATGAACTCAATTATTAAATGATGTATTAAAGATTTAATCAAAATATGGTCTCCCTAACTATCGGCAGATATTCTTAATTCAAATAATTGCTTCAAAGTACTGCTTGCGTAGTCTTCTGGCTGTGTAGTAGATAAGGAAAAGCAAGCAAACTGATTTTTATAGTTTAGTTTTTATTGTAATATATTGGAGCTGCAATAGATTTTCAAATTCAAACCAAATATTAGATCAATTACCCCAGGCAAACGGATCATAGGAAGGGATAAACATCGAGTCGCCTAAAAGGATTGAGTGAATTGATGAATTTAAAAGTCGAGCTATGAATGTAGTTGATATTATGCTGGGCATAGTTTATTTAAATTGATTCTTAGTCGACTGTCGCTGACAGGTTGACCTTTGAAAGGTCTAAAATACTAAACTAAATTAGCTAAAAGCCCTTCCTAAGGTCAATTAGAGGTAGTCATTAGCATCTAAATACCCAACTGTGCGCGTAATCAAATGAATATATAAGCTCTAATAATCTATTTCATTTGCATAAAAGGTATATAGACGTACATATTCATCTATATATTTATACATATATACCAGCTATATTGTGTGCTTGCACTCGTGACATTAAAATCAGGCCAAGTGAAGCACGACCGCGTTCCTGCAGTGCTTTGCAAACTGGCCTGATTTTCTGTATCCTTTTGCCCTGTTCCTGACATTAGCTCAGAGCTGGGGCCACAATGCACTTGTTAGGTTGGCATGCAATGAATGGTCCGCCTTTTGGAGCTGAAAAGGTGAATTTATTGTAATGCGATTGCCGCGCCATTTGCGTTGCATGTGGCAATACACGAAAGGCGAAGGCAAATGAAAAAAAAATAAAAATATCGATTGCGGCATGTTGACGTCGCGTGTGTTTGGCAGTCTAACGTATATATAATACACATTTGTACGCCTTTCGAACCCACTCACACACACACACTCACACACACACATACGCAGACTTGGTTAAAAATTGATTTCCCTTCAAATGACGCTGGTGGCAACTAAACAGATACAGATACAGATACAAATACAGATACAGACACAAGCTCAGATACACCTACAAGCAACGTTTTGGTATCTAACTGTGCGCCGTCGTATCTCATGGATACGCGCGGTCGTCTGCGTGTTAAATTCTACTACCAACTACACAGTTCTATCGCAACACAAAACTCTATATACATACACTGAGTTTAAAAAAAGAAACAACCAAACGAAATGTATGCGAAATGCCTTTACTCTTTCGTTGCCACTTTGAAAATCGATAAGCACTTTGGCGATACAAACAGCTGATTGTGTGTGTGTTTTTGGTTAACAAGAAACGCAAATAGTTTTTCCATTTCGTAACTGGAAATTCTTTAAAGCTTTTAACCATTCAGATTTATAGCAGTAGCCCTTTCTTTTTCTTTTTTTGGATACATCTCCCTTCCTTCAATTGACAATTGTGCCATTTGGACAGCTGTTATGAAGCTCACATTATTCAACTCTCTGTGTGCATATTTCTAGCAATTGTTTTGTTGCCGTTGACGAAATATTTACTTTAATTTAAGTAGTCTAAGTAGATACATACACTGAAAGCGTAGTTCGACAAAAAAAAACAAAAAACATTTGATGTCGCTCTTTGTGCGCTCTTTTTTGAAAGAGATTTCTGCTTTTGCTGGCGGAACTTTTGCGATAGCATAAGCTTCGCAATGTAGAGTACTTGATTAAGTTGACTGCAAACCTTTTTACATAGTAAATACAGTTTAAAAGAGTTAATAAAAACGTTAATTGAACTGTTTCATGATATTTTGTCATTGTACGCTGAAAGTGCTTTAATAGAATAAAACATTTTAAAATGATATTTAATGAAGAGTAAACACTCCATAGTAAATAGTTGACACTCGGGTGAGGTATATACAGAAAAGAGATTTGTTAATTTAACACATTGAGAATAGACAAGATATTTATGATTGTATGTATGACATCAAACATAATAATCATAAATATATCAAAATTATGTTCGCTTTTTGGCCAAGACATGCGAAGTAGACAAGTCTCCAAACAGAGCTCTGTTAGCTAACAGCTTTGCAGTCGAGAGCTAACAGCCGACTGTTAGCCAAAATATAAGCTCTGTTAATGAGTTTTTCCATTGGATTTGACGGCCTTTGACTGAGTGAGTCAACATTATGTTTGGCTTAAGCTACAGATTCGACTGTGCGGGCATAAAGTACATATATGTATGTATGTTTATATTTATATATAAATATATATGAGCATATCTGCATGTCTTCAAATGCATGCGTGTGTATCTCAACAATGCTGGAGCGCTAATTTGATGCCAAGCAACATGGCGACAGACATAGAGCATTTCTATTTACCTTGCACACGCTATAGTCTGTGTCCCACCCGCCGCTGCACACACTCTTCATGTGTACGATTTCTGTCTGCGCTGCACAATTTCAAGTGCCTGCAGCACCCACCTCACGCCTCTTGACCCGCTGCATGCCAGCAGGCAAAAAGGGGAGCAAGTTTAAATGCAACGAGCAAAAATCAATGCTACCCCAAAGCATTTCGTCAGTCAGACGCCCAGGCCACCCTCTGGCCCAGTCTAGTCCAGTTTAAACCGGGGGAAAATTCATCATTTGCCCGTTGCCGGTTGTTGGCATCGTGCCTCTTGTTTGTGTAGGCGTCAACCGGCGCCGAGTTGCTTTATTAGATTGCTGTATACGATGTGCCCCAAAAAAAATAAAATAAAATAAAGCAGAGAGCTATCCGGTTTTCAGGCTAATGAGATACAGAGTTATCTATTCTATCGTATTTTCATTACAATTTGGCCCCAAAAGCGCATAGCAAGTTATTAGTGTGAATTGGACAGGTAACATGAGGTGTTGCAGTAAAGAAATTTCTATGACTTCAGCTGACAGAGTCAGTGTCAAATTTACATGGTTACGAGTTGAATTGTAATGCACTCTAAACATTGCTCAAGAAAGAGTGAGGGAGTTAAAGAGAAAGAGAGAGAGAGAGAGAGAGAGAGAGAGAATGGGAATGAGATGCCTTAAATATTTCCCTCATTTGAAATTCTCCAACTGGCAGCGGGGCAAATGCTTGGAAATGAGCAATTCCTTTGGCATTTGTATTTCTAGTTTGAAATTGTTTTGCCTTAACTTACGAACTCACAAAGCAAAAACAGCATAAAAAGGTTCTTTTGTTTTATTCTATTATTTTAATTGTGTGTGCATTCGCCTGCAGAGACCAAGCCAAAGCGGCGCCGCTGCGTATTATATCATGCGATTTGAGGTCAACATTGGCAGTTACTTGACAATTTTATGCACTAAACTTTCCTTTTGTAAACAACATTCGAACTAATCCAAGATTCATATTCTTTATTTGCATCTACAGAACCGACGGAACAGAATCTCCCATACTGGCTGAAGACGCTGGCGATGGGCACGATAAACCCCGATTACGATATGGTGAATTAGTTATACTTGGGTAAGCATCAATTAAGAAATATTTTTTATTGAAAAAGTTTAAATTAAACTAACCCCAATTGACCAACAGAAATCAAACAAATCAAGTCTTTTAAAGTAAACAATTTATTATAGTGTTTATATCGTTTAATTTTTGTTTTAAATTGCTTTTGGTTTTATATTAAATTTTTTAATATTTTCTTACTTATGCCGTGTTGCAAGGCAAACAGGTTTCATCATTTTAAAGATTAAGGAAACTTGGCTTTTTATTATTGTGGCTGATTTTCATGTGATCCAGCTTAATTTAACTTAACTTAAAACCTTTTTTGATTGCAAAACAAATAAGTTCATTGGCCTAAATTTATAGTCTTTAATCTGTTTTACAGATTAATTATATTTATGGTAGCTCTAAAATTCAAAAGTAATCCCAAATGAACTTTGCATATACCAAAAATTATTACATGTATGTATTTATGTCTCTCATGACTGAAGTTATTAACTGGTTCGTCGATCTATAGGTGGCTTTAATATATTAATAAAATTTTTAAAAATATATAACTAAAAGTAAACTAAAAATAAAAATATATATATTTATATATAGAATAAATATGATAAATAATGTAATGTAAATTTGATAAACTATACAAATTTCTATACTATAATACAATTCATATTTGTTATTTTTTTTTTAAACAATTTTTCGTTGAATTTTCCCATGCTCTTGCCCCAGTGTGCTTTGCCCTGACATCCAGCTGTGTACAGTGTTGCCTGACCTGTGCAAGCCAACCGTGCTGGGGCGTCTATAGAACAAAAGGCTTAACTCTTGCTGCTCTGTAACGTTGTAAGCCGCAACCAGTTTTTGGTTTTGGTCAGTCAGTCGGTCGGTCGGTGTCGGTTCGACGTCAGACCGGTTGGCTGGCTGGAGAGTCAGTCAGGCAGTTAGCCACATGAATTAGATTCATGCTGCAGCCGGCAGCGCGCTGAGATTGATGATTTCGGCCGGCAGCTGCGTCGCCCGCTTGCATATTTTGACGGCGGTCCAGCTGTCTGTCTATCTATCTCTCCCTCTCTCTCTCTCTCTCCCTCTCTTTGTCTGGTCAGAACGCTTGACATTGCGCTGATTACCCGGTGCGCACGCGTTAGCTGAGTCACATGTGAGTCAAATGTGCTTGCGCCTGAGTCATTGTCATTAGCACTAGCTTATCGTAAGTGTAAGTGCTGCAGTGCATCTTCCTCAACACAGCTGAAGGCTCAACAGAGGCTGGTCAGCTTGTGCTTAAATGGTTTTTCTCCCCCTACTGTGCTGTGTGCTGAGAGACAGTGACTGTTAACCAACTATTCAGCATTTGCTGCCCATTCTAATGTCTTCTTCTCGCTGCACAGTGATATATGATATAAAGACAATTGTGAGGCCATTCCGTATATAGTATTCAAGAGCAGTCAAGGCATTAGTCTCATCACGCTTGTACCAAGTCTTAATTGTTCCCGTCAAATTTGAACAAAACAACTTTTATTTCTGTTGCTTGGGTTTTTTTTTTGTTGTCGTCGTCCCACTGTCGCCTCGCTTTGCTAATGCGTTAAATATCATTTACAACTTCTTAAATGTTCCCATTAATATATCATAACATCACAGGCATTAGTGTCCGAATAATTACGGGTCTCGAATGTCAACATTTCCCACTATGTTTAGACCTAACTTATTTTGTTCGAATCATTTTTGTTGCTTTTTCACTTTGATTTTCCAAGAACTTCATATGTATTTATATATCCCATGTTGGATATTGTATTCCATAGAAATTGCTACGCAATTATTGCTTTTGTTTGTTTTTGTTTTCCTTTTACATATACAATATATATGCCATGTCTGTAAAGGTTTGGGTTCATCGGCACGTTTTCACAATGCTTGTTAATAAAATCGTATACATTATTATTGCTATTTTATGTGGGCTGTCAGCTCATTAAATTGTCAAAAGTTAGGTTGAAATGGAACTTTTTTTATGTTAGTATTTATGAGTTCTGTTGGCTTATGTATTCTAAAAAAAAAGTAGTAAAATAAAGGAATAAAAAGGTATTCAAGTTTTTGTTTAGCTACAGCTAATATTTTAAAATTATCAATAAATAATGATTGTTTCATGTTTTGACAATACAAAATATATTAGAAAATAGCTCAATTTGAACATAATTATTCCATCAATAAAATCTATTTACTAATCAAATAATAAACTCTTCGATCTAGCCCTTTGATAGGCAGCGTGCGTGTCTGATCTCGCAATCGAGATCTTTTATAGCGCAAACTATTTGAAATATACTGCAAATACTGCAGTCTGTATATAGCTCTCCATAGAATTCAAATAATGATCTGGCAATTAAATTATAAACTCGCCAATGTAGTCATTTAAAGAAAATTCCCTTTTGGTATTTCAACTCATTATCCGTATCTTAGGGAGGGGCAGCGGCAGAGGCATGACTGATTGTGTAAACATATTGCCGACCGATGTAGAACTTGACCTATAAACGGAATGAAACAAATTGTTCTGGTGGTGTTTCGTAATAAGCTTGGTCCTCAAATGTAGACTGGGGTCGTCTCAGCATGCCTTCATCATAAATCAGCCAAAGAACTTGAAGCTCACAGAGTAAAATATTGTTTCGTTTCTTTACAGCTACAATGGATATTTGCCGCAGGGCGATCGCGGTCGTCGGCGCTCCAAATTCGTGCTGCACAAACGCACGGAGCCGAGCGGCGTTAAGCGATCCAAACACTATATTGTACAATCACCACAGACATCGAAGGCTATACTGGATGCCAACCAGCATTCAATATCGTATACACTGTCGCGCAGTCAGGCAGTTATCGTTGAGTACAAGGAGGACACAGAAACGGATATGTTTCAGGTGAGTTCACAAATGAGCAGAACTTAGTCAAATGGAAATTACAAATTGATTTGTAAGAGATAACGAAGGAAGATATAGCTAGAGTGAAGATATAGCTATAAAGGAGCGAAATTAGAAATTCACCAGACACAAATTGAATTCTATTGCTAATTGAAGTGTCAAAGTTTCCAAAAATCATAATTTATATTAGTTTTTGAAGCTATTCATATGCAGACAGTGTGAAACGTATGTATGTCCTTTAAAGTCATACTTGAAGTTAATGTTTGATAAAATCCCTAGTTTAATTTAACATTTAACAGTTTTTTCTTTAGCTAACTTTAGCAGTAATTTGCTTCATTAAATTATATTGTTGTTTGAGTTGGTTCGTTTGACATTGCGTTTAAGGAAAAAATCTATTTATAATTTATATTGATTGCCGTTTCGGGTTCGGCATGGCAACGCGTCCAATTTCATTTGCGCCTCCTTACGAGTCTGAAGTGAAATACCAATATTGCATGATTTGGCATTTATTTGAACATTGATAGATGGATAAAACGACAGTCGAGTGTTGCATTCAGTATGTGTGAGTGTGTGTGTGTGTGTAGGGTATATATACATATATATATATTTGTAGGCTGGTCAATCAATGAGGGCCTAATCAGCGTTTGCTTTGACTAATCAAATCATTGCTCAACTATTTTCAGGTGGGACGTTCGTCAGAATCGCCCATTGACTTTGTTGTAATGGACACGTTGCCCGGTGATAAGAAGGATGCGAAGGTAATGCAGAGCACGATTTCTCGTTTCGCGTGCCGCATTTTGGTGAATCGATGTGAGCCCGCCAAGGCAAAAATCTTTGCTGCCGGATTTGATTCGAGCAGAAATATATTTTTGGGCGTACGTAAAGTGAACAAAATTCTTTATGAAATTTGCATGCTAATGAGCGACTTTTTTGTTGCAGGAAAAGGCTACCAAATGGCAGGATAATGTGGAAATCGATGGTCTGACCACAAATGGTGTCTTAATCATGCATCCCAAAGGCTCGTTCTGTGGCGGCAACGCCAAGTGTGGCCTATGGCGCGAGTGCTCTGTGGGTGGCGATGTCTTCAGCCTGCGCGAATCGCGTTCGGCACAACAAAAGGGTCAGCCTGTACGTAACTAACATATACACACAAAACGAATTGTATCTAATCTAATATATATATGTTCTCACTTGCACAGATCTATGATGAATGCAACATTTTGCAGGATGGCACACTTATTGATCTCTGCGGCGCAACGCTGCTCTGGCGTTCCGCCGAGGGCTTGCAACATTCACCGGTATTAAACATAAAATAAATCATATTGTCGATGGACACTAATAACTAGCTTGGCGTATTTACAGACCAAACATGATTTGGAAAAGCTTATCGATGCCATTAACGCGGGTCGTCCACAATGCCCGGTGGGCCTTAATACTTTGGTTATACCACGAAAAGTAAATATCAGTGATCAGGTTAATCAGCCTTATGTGTACTTAAACTGCGGCCATGTTCAGGGTAAGTATATCATGATCAGTTATAGTATATAATTTTGTGTTAAATATCATGAATTTCTTGTCCAACAGGTCATCATGACTGGGGTCAGGATGAGAATACTGGTGCTCGCCGTTGTCCTATGTGCCTAGAATTGGGTCCAGTTGTTACCTTATGTATGGGCCTAGAGCCGGCCTTCTATGTGGATGTGGGTGCACCCACATTCGCGTTCAATCCATGTGGACACATGGCGACTGAGAAAACTGTCAAGTACGCACAATTATTCACATCTAAAATTATTTAAAGACAACATCTTAATCGGCTTATTTTTGGTTTTATTCAGGTACTGGGCAAATGTGGAAATACCGCACGGAACCAATGGCTTTCAGGCAGTTTGTCCATTCTGTGCGACACCGCTGGATGGCGCGACTGGCTACATTAAATTAATTTTCCAGGATAATTTAGATTAAAGTTGTATATGAATATGCACATCTTTATAGTAGATATGTATTTGTAGTAATTGAACAATGTCGAAGTTTGAAGCAGGCATTAAAACTAGGCTTTATTTATTATAATTAATTAATTACATATGTATTCATACGAAAAATTCAACAAAATATAAGTTACAAAGTGAATTGCATACATATATATGTGTTTTGCAAAACTTAATTGCTTTAATTGCTCTAATACAAATGTTTAGTAATTATTTAAAACGCAATCATTTACAATATCCATTATATGCAACCGACCCCAAATTGCATGTCATATATACAAATATCCATACATTATTTAATAATAATTTGTTTCCTACATAAATATTTGCCTGTTGTATAAATTATTTCCAAAGTGATGATGAAAATTGATTTAATGACTTTAATGTGCATCGAAAACTTTAATTCATAATTGAAATTGAAAAGCTTGTATCTTGTAAGCTCTGAGCATTAGATTGTGCAATCTGCATTAGATTGAAATATAATTTGTTACAGAAACAGTCGCAGCAAATATGGCAAATAAATATTTTGCACAGGCAGGCAAGCATCCAATTAAGTTATTTTTTACCAAATCTAGAGCTTACAAAATAAATATACAAAAAACATTTCATAAAAAAAAAGCAAACAAAATAAAACAAAACCGAAAACAAATTCTAAACAGATGTACAGTTTAAAGTGTTTGCCGCGACTTAACGTTGCGCAGGTTCCCAAAATCAGAAAATATTGAGAAAATAATCAGTAAACGTCAAAAAGTTTTCCGCCTATACATATTACAAAGTTTTATGTTACTTACTATTTACATTACATATAATAATTATTTGTATTATTATTTTGTATGCAAAGAAAACACAAAAGAAAAAATAACGAAAAGTTCAACAAAAACACACTGTGTTCAAGAAATATTGCGGACGCGATAATGTTAACAAATACAACAATATTGCAAACAAAATTCAATAAATATAATAAACTGTAAAATAAAAATCTAGCGATACACATACAAATTACATACGCGTGTATATTTTGATTAAAACGTGCATTGCATAAAAATTAAAATTGTAATTTGAATTCAGCGCGGTGTTAGGATTGACAAGGGCTGCAGAAACGATATCTCGGTTCGTCTATCGGTGGACAATTGTTATCGATTCCTCTAAGGCAACTGCGGTCACACTACTGTTAATTTAACATTGCTGTCTTCTTTGAATTAACCATAATGGTTAATTATTGAGAGTTGTTGCGAGCAAATGAGCAAATAATTTAATATTTCGTAGTTTTTCTTCTGAATAGTTTCATTTCAATCTAATTTCTAAATTATCTAAATAAGAGTTTTAATCTTCCCTCTTAATAAATTACTCTTCGTCATAATTACATTAGTTTCTCATCTCCCCCTCTTGAACCTCTTTGCGAACTACTTTCTAAATTGGAATTTATTTATTAATGTCGGGACGGCGCGAACGCCATTCCCGGCTACCAAAAATTACACGCACGAGTTATTCACATTAGGAATAATCGCAGAGGTCAACTCAGCCGAAAGTGCAATGACCAAGCCTCACTCCGGAGGAACCGCCTTCGTGATCACGGTTAACCTCTACGCCAGGTAAGTATGCTTAACTCGGCTCTGCTCTGAGGTTTCGATGTTGTTGTTGCGAGAACCGCTTGAGAATCATAAGAGCATTTTTTCCGAATACATCGCCTCAAAGTATGCAACTCAATTTATTGTTTGTCATGCATATATGTGGTGAGGTTGTGAGTGCATTTTATTACTTGCTCATCAAAATGATTTGTTAAAGTTATTATTTGCAAATATTATTTTAGCAACGAATTTTATTATGAAAGAAATAATATAGTCATGAGAGTTTATAGAAACGAATTGGTTTGAAACCAGAAGAGTAATATAATTTTCAATTTCTCTTGTTCAATGCTGTTCGAATTAGAAGAATAGAATATTTCTCAATCATTAATAACCAATGGAAATGTAATACATTTCATTCAAATCAATAAAAAAAACATCAATTCAGTTTGTGTTTTTCGAAAGTTTATTTCACTTTTTGCTCAGCTTACAGTCTAACATGTGCACCCATTTTTAAATATGAGTCCAGAAGTCATCATCAAGAGTGCCTCGGCATATCGTCTATCGTCCCATTTAAAACTTGAAGTACTTGGTGTAGTAGTCACGGAAGAAAGTGTAGTCGAATTGGCCGTAGTTGGTGTAGCCTTTGTACTTGTAGTACGGCTCCATGGTGTCAACGTGATAGATGGGAACATCCTTGAAGTACATGTTGGGCACGTAGAACTCGTACTCATCGATCTCGCGATCGAAGGGATATCCGAATGGCATGTCATCAATGAAGCGGGCACCGGATCCAATGCCGCAGGAGTAAGTGTAGTCAAAGGTGGAGAACTGTTCGTGTTTAGTGGGTGCGTTGTATGGCATAACCATGAAGAACATCTGCATAGGCATGCCCTTCTTCCAGCCCATGGGCAAGATGAGGCGGTCTGGGAAGCCGCAGTGGGCCTCGCTGATGTCCAGAGGGAAATCGTATTTGCCATCGAAGGCCATCATTACGTAGTAGTAGAGCTCGCTGTATGTGGTGCGGTCCTTGACGGTCCAGTAAAAATCATTGGACTTGCGAGTGATCATGTTGGTGCCAGCCTTCAGTTCGTAGTAGAACTCATCAATTTCCATGAAGTTCATGCGGTTCTCCGTGAGCGAAATCATGCGGCCGAACTCGTCGTATTTGGGTCCGAGGAATGCACGCACAACAACCTTCTCAGGCTTGTCGGACTCAACAGTGTAGGAATAGCTAAAGGGTTTGTGGTTGAGACGCATCTGGCGAGCGTATAGCGACTTATCCCAGACAAACTTGCCATCGTGGAACACCATCTTCTCGTTCATCAGGTTGGTCACATCAAAGTCAACCAGATCGAAATAGGTAACCAGCTCGCTGACTTCCACATTCTTCAGAGTGACGCCGGGCATCATCAATTGCTCCTTGGTGTATTTGGGCAGATAGTGCATGAACTTGAAGTAGATCTGGGCGATCGACTTGTAGAACATGTAGTACATAGGATCACGCATCATAGTCTCGAAGTTGAGCATCACATTGGGGTAGACCTCCATCTGGTAGTAGTCGGCATCGGCGAAGTACATATGGGCAAACATGTACCAGAATTGGTAGAACATCTTGTCCATGGCGTCAATGTTGCCCTGCATCATGTTGCCAATGTACTCAATGGATTCGGGTTTGCGTAGATCGATCATGTGTCCATCGGCGGTCTTGTAATAGCCCATATCAATAATGTTGTGAATACGCTTCATGAAACCGGTGATCTTGTCGAGCATCTCGAAGTTGCCATAGGTCTCCAATTCGTAGTAGTTCTTGCGGTAGCTGTAGCCAATGCCGTTGTAGTAGATCAATTGAGGATCGTAGCCCATCTCGATCTGGGTGTACCATGAGAACTCAGCAATTTCGCCATAGCCATGAGACAGACGCTCCATGTAGTAGCGGGAGAGCAGTTGGTGGACGGTGTACAGCCACAGCTCACCACGACGATCGTTCTTCAGGCCGAAGGTATTGCCATCTAGGAAGAAGGAATAGTCCAAGTTTAGGTAGTACCAGTATGCGTTCCAGCCCAAATCCTCGGTGAAGTAGGACAGTTTGGATTCCTCGTTGTACATGTTAAGATCGCGACTGTAGTCGACTGGCATCCACCAGACCTTCAGATCCTTCATCATTTGTTGCCATTTGGAGTCCTGGTTGAACTCATAGATGTTCTCACGGAGGATGAACTTGTCCTCACTGTAAAAGCGCTCGCCCAAACCCATCAGTTTCCACCACTGCCACATCTTCCAGTCCTTCATGTACATGTAGTCGCTGTTCTGGTACATGTTGGTATATTTGTAGTCCTTGTAGTAGACATCCATATACTCCTTCTCGTACATGTTCATCTTGGTCCACATTTCATAGTCGAATTTCTCGGCATTGTAAACGAATTTGCTATTGAAGAAGAACTGTGGGAAGATCTCGTAGATGGAGGGCAACATCAGGCCATGCAAGTCCTGACGGTGGATGACGGCCAGAGTCAGAGCATAGACAAACATGCCTTCATTGACATGCATACGTGCCCAGCACACGTTGTGGAGGAAGGTCTCGACGTCCTTGGCATAGTAGAAGAAGTTGAATAGACCGCGGGCCTGCTTGGCGTGAGCCTTGACCAACTGGCCGAAGAACTCGCCCTTTGGCAGCAGCGAATGAGTCTTGTAAGCTTCATAGAACTTCTTCATGTAGATGTCATAGTGCTGTGCCACGGCAGTTGAAGAAGGTTAAGAACAGCGAATGAGAAGGAAGTTTGCGTTACTTACAGTGTAGTACGATTGATCGAAGTAGAATTTTTCGCCCATCTTGATCAACTCCTCGAACATTAAAGGCTCATCCATACGGTAGACGACCTCGAACAAAATCTTCTGCATTTTCAAGAAGTTTTTGTCAGCGATCTTCACCTCGTGCGTCTGATGGAAACTGGCCGCAGCGACCAGACCCAAACAGGCCAGTAATGCAATAGCAATTTTCATTTTGAAATGTCCTCGATGGTCCTACTCCTGCTCCTGCCTAACTGCTCCGGATTAGACACACAACTGGAATCCAATGCCTAAAGACTGTTGCTTTATCGGCAGCCATCCCATGGCTTATATAGCCAAAAATACTGAGCGCTGACGCACCTTTCAAAATCAAGCGCAATTGTTGTGGGTGAAGGGTCACGGTGTCACCTGAGTGTATCGCAGGTGCTTCTAGCATCGGTAGCCGAAATTGCTGCGCATCTGGCGCATCTTATCAATCGCCCAGTTGCCATGCGATAATTGCAAGAAATTTGATTAAAGCAACAACAAACAAGTCCGCTGTCGGTTATAATTGGAATAAAATTGAATGCGTTTCTTTCATTTTGTTTATTTTTTTGTTTATTTTTTTATTCAAGTTTATTTCTATAATATGTTTTGTAGCAGTTTTGAATTAAACTTTGTAGAAGCTGCTTATTGACATCAATGTTTCAATTGTCTACCATTTAGTTTTTGTTTTAAGGGCTCGCCTCTGTTGAAGCAGGTTGTTAAAGTGATTTTTGATTTTTGACCTTTTGACTTTTGATTCCACTTATAATGGATTTACATAATGTATATTATTGTCTGATGCTTAATAACGTTTAAAATGGAGTAGTTCTTGCATGCATATTACCTATTAATTAATTATGTTTCGAGACTTTAATGCAAGATTATGAATGCTTGCTTTTTAATTGGAAATATGATTTTTTTTTATTTATTTATTTTTTTTTTGCAGAAAAATGTTGCTATCTAACTTTACTTAAGTACAGAATGAGCTGTGTAATTTATAATCGACATGAAAATTCTTCTATAAACATATACATATATATATAAATATATATATACATGTATGTATATTGATTATGGATTTTGGATTATTCATTGCAAGTCAGAAGTATGTATATTAATATTACATTCATGTAGATTAATTTAATACTATATGAAAAATGTATTTATAAATTGATTTCTTTTTTATTGTATTTTGTTTTTGTTGGACTTTTTTGTGCGCTTAGCAGAAAAATAATTTATACAAATATTCAATTGCCTTTTAAACTCAATCGAGCCCCAGGTCGTAAGCCTATTCCTCTGTATATATATATACGTAAATCTCAAATGTTGTTATCAAAATCTCTAATAATTTGATGGCTCTGTTGCTCTGCTTTCGCTATTCACTTACTTCAATTTCCATGCAAAATAGTTGAAACAAATGTTATAAAAATTGGGTAAAACGAAAAAGAAACTTAAAATACTTTTCAAGTGCATTTTGTACTCAAAAGATTATTTTATTTTTTTTTTTTTTTGCTTTGATTTTAAACTTTTTCGAGAACTAGAAATATTTAGTATATGCTTTTAGTATATACAATTAATTTATATATACTATATGTATATAGTACAGATTCTTGTTTCCTTGTTTTGTGTATAACAAACCCATGCCCAAGCTATACGTACAGCTACCAATAAGGTCTTTAGTACAAACATTACTTAATTGCAATACTTTTATATTGTCTAATATTCCATTTTGATACACGCATTCAACAATCAGCGAGTGATTTATTGACAATTAGCATTTAGTATTCGACAGTTGTTTAGATGATCTTTACATAATGCATTAATTTTTATAATTGCAACGAACCGAAGTTATATATAATAGAATACTTTATTTATTTATTCATAAAAACATTAATAGTCAAAGAGTTTTAAAAAGTTACAAGAAAAACATTCGATAACAAAAACTTGGAATTCCTCCAATGAATTCCCATCATTATTCAATACTCCCGAATATTGTCAATAATATTATTACATGAAGCACCACAGTAGTCAGTAGCAATAAAAATAAACATCGTTCAATAACATAGTATCATAATTATATGTAAGTATTATGTTTTCTTTTAGTAATACATTTCAAATGTGTAAAGTTTCATATTTGTGTTTCTTTTTTGAGATTAATATATGAATTAGTTTTATTGTCATATCTCTCGTGTTAGCAAACTCTTAACATTATTAATTCCTTATTGTACAATAATAATCGAGCCTAAATTTCGGCCCAATCAATTGTTTTGCGCACATTTATTGTCATTTATTGTCATAGTGTCGCGTTTTTATTGTCGGTTTACATTTACATAGAACCGTCTTATCTATATATATATAGATGTACATATATAAATCTCTCTCTATATATATGTATATATGTTTGCGTGTATGTGTATAAGTAGTAGTTGTTTCTAGAAAAATTACTGTAAATGTAAGTGTATAAGTAAGTTTCGTATTCCCATTGCAGACACGTAAAAAAGTAGAGTTCCATATACGTAAATATACAAAGAGTTCCCTCTGCGCCTCCATCTGTTCAATCCTAAGCACGATCTACGGGCATTATCTCTGTGCATCTCTGTGATTACTATTCGTATATCTGCAGCTACAGTTGGTGCAGTAAGTATGCACCACTGACATTTACACACGCCCACGTACAATAGTTTTTAACAGTTTCGCCCTTAAAAATTATGATGAAGATATGTTTTTTCTCAGATGATATTAGCCTGGTTGCTATTCTTGTGAATTCATTGAAACTGTTCCAAGATCCTTGGCAAACAGTAATTATTGGCGGTTGTTCCATTTGATATTGAAATTGTTGATGAAATTATAAATTCGTTTAGAAAAATTTGTTAAGAATATGTGTTTCAGGATATGTAAACAGAGATATGCTAGATATGCTCAAAACAACCGCCTTTGTGTGCCCAAAGATCCAGGAACATGCCTACACAGCCATTCACTGACGATCTGGCTGTCAGGCCAGCAAAGAATTGGACAATCTAGAATTTGTTACAACCAGGCTAAAAACTGTAAACATCATGTAGAAGAGCAATTGATTTCGACCGAGTTGAAGACTCGCAGGTGCGGTGCTCGCGCCGGCATCCACCACATTTATCCTCCACCCCAGATTGTTGTGAGTGAAGCACTGAAATAGGTACGCAACGATTGCTATAAGTGTTTAGAGTTCTGTATTTTGTGAATAAGTGGATTTACCTGATAATATAATATGTCAGGCGCATCCATGGGCACCGTCCAGTTCAAATAACCTGGTTCGCCATCCTCACACTTGAACACCAATGTGCTCTTGAACTGCTCAAAGTCATCGAATTCAGCTGAACGATCGACAGTTTGATGCTCCCATTCACAATAGCGACCCACTGATAATTGAAAAGGTCTCCAGTTAAGTTGAAAGACTTATTCAGCATTTACTTACCGGCCGTCGGTATCGCATTGCCGTCTTCATCATATTCAACGCCCGCATAGGCCTTCTGCTTGCGCGCCTCGAGTCCAGTCTTTTGGCCCAGACCACCCTCCGGTGAGTCCGTGATGTAAAATGGATGATATCTATTGAAGGCAAAAATAAAATTGATATTATCTAAATCTATACCCTAGTTATAATTGGAACTTGCCTGGCTGGTTGTGCTGGATCGTTGCCGCCTTCGATTAAGAACTCATAGGTCAGGCCACGTTCCACAGTTATTTCCGGAATTAGCTGATCATTAATATACCAGGCAATACCCCATGAAGGTATGCCCGTAATCGCTGTATAGCCACGTTTTCCGCCTGTGGCTCCAATGCTGGCGCGGAACTTCTGCTCCCCTTTGATCTTGCGCGTGGGCCAAGGCTTGGGACCGCTTTCGTCCTTGATATCATAGAGCGAGTTCTTGCACGAGTGATCATTCTGTCGGCATAGTTAAATCAGTGAGTTAAACGAGTTTCATTTCTTATATATTGAGCTCCTACTCACCCGCTTTGAGAAGTTGATGCGTATGTCGTCCTGATTGTGATCGCTGGCAGTGTGCGAGTGAGCGTTGGCCTCCTTGCGGGCATTGAGTGGTCCCACGGCTGCTATGATCGACACGTCGCGATCAATGGGTATGGGCATGTCGTAAATGGCTTCATTCGTTTGCAGCAGGCGCTTGTAGCGAATGCTGGTGACGCCGCCTTTGCGATCCCCGCTTACTGCATAGTCGAAATTTAAGCAAACTTGCCTCCACTTGGATTCAGTATATACATTACATACCCACAACCACGTTGTTGCGTGCTCCAAGTCGCTCATCTGGACAGACACCACGATGGCCGTCACACTGGGATAAATCTGAGATGAAATAGTCCTCGGCGCGGAACACGCGTGCGTTCGTATCATAGAAGGCCACCACAACATCGGACTGGGCCATTTGTGGTCGCCCATTGGCGCCGGACAGCCCAAAGGCCATATACTGATCCTCGTTAATGCGCCCGAACAGCTCGATCTGCACATATTCGCCCTGCAGCTCCCACTTAACCTGCAGCTTGTTGGGCAGAATCTCACGGCAATTGGAGTAGACGGGCCGCGGTGTCGTTGTTGTCTGAAATCAGCAGAAACGGGAAATGAGTTTAAGTTATTCCTCGAAAGAACTTGCAGCATGCATGTGGCCAGGACTAGTACTTACGGGTGAATACCACCATGATGGCTAATGCGGCGCGAATGCGTTAAAGAGATATACAATTATGAGTTGTGTGGGAACGAGCATATGATGAAATACAGGTGTGTGTTAGTGTGCGAATGTGCGATTGGTTAACATATATAGTATATACATATATATGTGTGTATGTGTGTGTGTGTGTGTTGTAAGTTTAATTTGCTGATTGATTACTATTTGGCACCTACCGTAATTTTCGTCTGCCCCAGTGCGGGCGGCACATCCAAGTCCTTGGGTATGAATACATGCCCAAAGTTGTGTCTGTACTCCACGCACCACACTGCCAGCCAATCAATGTCGTAAACAGTCAAACTGCCGGGCAGCTGAATCTCGATATCCTCACCTTGGTAGCCACGCAACGGGTCCAATGATCCAACCTCATTGGGAACCTAAAGCATCAACGATTGAACAACTCGTGCACCTGTTCGTAATATTTGCATAGGCAATTCAACATACCTTAATGCCCATAATATTCGGTTCGCTGCCATTGCCCACCCAGAAATAAGCATCGGGTCCGGCGCCGTCATAGTGCAGATTGGGACTGTGAAATGCAGAATGAAGAGATAATACCAATTTGACAACAAGATCTAGAACTGCTGACTAAGCTTACATATAAAATGTTTTGGCGTCCAGAACGCTTATGTTGCTGGAGCGCAATCCGTGGGCCAGACGCCTAAACTCTGGCAGCACTCGGGGCTTGGGCACATCTAAGCCAGGCGGTATGAAAACCTCACCAAAATCGACCTGAAATGCAATTAAACATAAACATGAACTTAAGAGGATTGATCTCGCTCTGAATCGTAGAGTATTTGTTAGGTCGAAGCCCATTTCAGTTTTTCCCTTGCTGTTGTTGTATACCAAAATATTTGTATATAAAAGCCTTATATACATTGCATGGGGCTTCTGAGTGCCCCCAAAAAATAGGTATGCGCGCGCAGAACTCCATAAAACCGCACAAATACATACAAGCGAACAAACCCCCATCTGAGCAGCCTGTTATTGTGTGTGTGTGTGTGTGTGTGTTCAGCCCCCATGAAGTTTTTGGCTGTCAGTCAATGGAAGCGGAGAAACAGAGAGCGTGCGTAACACAAATACAACCATAAACGCACACACACGTATACGTATATGTATATTTAAAACAGTAACAACTCAACACCCTGTATAGTCGTGCTCTGTATTGGTGTGTGTATCTGTGTGTGTTTTTATGTGTATGTATATGCAACCACTTGAGTTAATCAAAAATGTCTGCTGTAATTTATTTTACTATGGCGGCCATCTTTGGCTGCCACAGCTCCACCCGGTCACATTCAACTCCGCGCCCCAACCCCCAACCCCCCACACCCAATACCCGACCCTCAATATGATTAACCTGAATCATTTTGCTGAAAGAGTTCTGATAGCTTGTGCAGTTTTATTTGCAAATTTAAATGCATTTTTATTTGCAGAACTTTAACGAAAGCAGATTCCAATTCAGTTCGAAAGAGAATTTTATTTATGTGTGTGTAGCGCGGCACGTGCATTGGGGCAGCATGAAATGGGGTGGGGCTCTTGGGCTCTTGGGCTGTTGGCTTTCGGATGCGCATTTGCCTATGCAAAAATGTAATTACAAATCTAAAAAGTCTAATGAAAACAAACTTTCCACTTGGCTAACAAAACTGACCCACATTCAGAAGCAGAAAAAAATAAAATAAAATAAAATAAAAAATGAATGAAAAAGGCTAGAATAAATCGATGGCTGCAACTTTGCTCTGAAAGAGCGTAATGCACACAGAAAATGGTATAGGGATGGGGAGGAAAAACCTTTATCCAGCTGCAGTTAAATTACAAAAATGTAATTACAAAATGGTCTTGGTCCTCACTAACAACACACATAAATCTATTCGGACGGCGCGTGCCGTTTCGAGCATCTAAGAAGAGCGGCAAAATGGAAGGACTTACCGTAAAACGTCTGCACCACACCGAGAGCCATCGAATGTCCTTAATCCTTTTGCCCATGGGTAAACGCAGTATGATGTCCGTATTGTTGTGCGCCTGCAGAACGGGCGGATCTCTGCGGGCAGCCATGAAAGGAGAAAGAAAGACACAGTAGATGATAGTCAATAGAGTGTGAGCTTTGTTCGAAGTGCACCAATAAAGCCCATCAAAATCCACCTAAGAAGCACTTCGCATATATCCCATCCCCATGTACGCTCATACATCTGTCCAGCTCCATCTCTATTCAGTGTGAACTGGGCTTAAGCAGCGCTTATTAAAAGTGCGCAGCTATCAGCACATTGTCCTGCTCGCCCAGCCCCGCCTGTTCGCGTTTCAGCATGTCCTGCTGATGTCATTGAATGCAGTCCTGTGGCCTAAAGGCTGGACTTTGATCCAATAATGGACAACAGAGCACGCCTCCAATTTGCACTGTCAATATTGACGACGGCTTGTAGTTGCAGTGTCATTAAAATTAAAGCTATACCAGCTGGAAAATTCCACAATGTCAATCATGTATATGGACTGTCTATGGCTTGGCAGTAAACTCCTTCTACCCCACACATACACACACACACTCTCTCTCTCTCTCTCTAGCGAATGCACTGGCAATTAATACAGGCAATATCCAAATGCAAGCATTTCAATCAAATCCATAAAGTTGACTATATTACAATTTTCAAATTATTTCACAAACGAGAGCTTTTGCACACAAATCGAACAATATTTTAATATTAAATAAGCCCACAGCAAAAACAGTTTTGTTTTTCATAACGTGAAAAGCTATTTAAATTATTCATGACTTCCTTTTATATATATCAAAAGTTGAAAAAAAAAAAATGTTTAAAAATGTTGAAACATATATTTATCATATTTTTAATATTTACATTTGATAAATACATATACTGGCATATCTTATTTAATAACGCTTTAAATACCGTTGAGCATGGACATGTTTTTTCTGCTGACCCTTCAGCTGCCCTTTTTTGTGCAATGCTGCATATTTATGGCCATTTCAATGATGTCAATAATCATATTTGTTCTCTGTTTGCCTGTAAACAGAACTTTATAGCAGTCGCATATGTATGTATCATAAGTAAACACACAGTAATAGCCACAAACTGAATATTAAACTTGCAAAACTGAATTGCAGGACAGGTTTATTAAAAAGTCGACTGTGAGACTTGCAGAACTTAATTGCATGTCAGGTGTATTAAAAAACTTATTGAAGGAAATCATTTGTCCAGAATGTGGTCATTTGACAGATGGCAATTTCGACCATTCGGCCACATAATGCATATTTGATTGATATTGCAGCATTGAACTCATTGAACCTATTGCAAATCTCACGTCAAATGTAAACAGCCGATTCAATCTGTTTAACTATGAGACCTACATACATATATTTGAAAAAGGATTAAATACGCTTTATATGAATTATTAAATTATTGTTGCACTTTATGTATTGACCAATGTGTGATGCATTGCAATGCATGAATTGTAAATATATATTTTCAATTTAACATAATTTCGAAACAAAAATTAATTAAGTTAGATACTTAACAAAAAGTGGTTTCTGAAAAGAAACATTTAAATCAGCTATCTAGATGTAAATCTCTTTGAAGAGAACATAAGAAAACATTCATATGAAATATTAAATAATCTAGAATATATATTATAAAATCTAGAACAGGGCGTAGAAACTAATGTTCTAACAACTAGACAAATACAACTCTTAGTTGTTGTCATGATATAGAAATAAGGCTGGCAAAGAGAGAAAAGAAGCGAAGAGTAGAAAAAAATAGAGACATGTTTCATAGGGTAGTTATTTATCATATAATATAATTTGATCTCTACTTGCATTCATATCAAGGCTAAATAATATAGATACTAGTAATAATTTAACAATCAAACAATTTTCTATTCCCTCTTGCTGACTGCCTATGCAACTCTCAGCCTGACTTCTCATAACTACCTCGAGCATATATCAAATGCATTTTAAATTTTATGCTCATAAGTAATTCGTCAATGTGCTCAGTTCGTCTTGAATTCAATGAAAGATGATAACAAGTGCGGACGGCAACGGGTGTCAGTCAGTCAGTCAGTCAGTCAGTCAGTTCAGTCGTCAGTTTGTGTGTTGTGTAACAAGTGTCAGACAGGCCGCAATCGACGTTAAACATTGGACACGGCTAAGCACTTAATTTACACCCTCGACAGGACATTCGGGCTGAGGGTTTGGCATTGCGTTGACCTTTAATGAGCCCAAAATAAATTGAATGATTCTATGTCAACGGCGCGACGAATGTGTGTATCTCTGTAGCAGCAAGATAGATTCATTTTGATTTCATTCGGTTGTCAGGCAGCCTCCCCTCAGTTGCTGTTTGCCTTTGACTTTGCTTTCCACATAGCAAATATAAATGTCTCATCGCATTGTACTTTATTTGAGTTAGGGGCTGCTGCTTCGTGCGGGCGCAAGCTTTAGATACATTGATGCACTCAGCACACAAATCCTGAAGGTTGTATCGATTTTCTTATTGTTATTTGTTCTTGATGGTGCTACAAACACACGGACACCCAGCGAGAGACGAACATTCGCCCAATTAGTTTGAAAGCCTGTGTCCGGTGAAATGTGTCCTGCAGGCAGCCAACAGCAGCACTCATGTTTGTTTGTGTAGAAACCAGCAGAGCTCTTGCAAAGCGAGACCAGAGTTCAGTGTGTCAATCACTAGTTATTGACTTGGCTACGAATACTTCAACTTGTTGCTCTGCCATATTTTTGCTTTTCGGAATTCTTTTCGCTTGTGACTTTTGCCTTCTGCCTTCTGCCTTCTGCCTTTTGCTAGCTGACTGACATTTCACATTTGCTTGCGTTGCAGAAACGCAGAGCTATCGCGTCTGGCCCACAATCCACGCAATGAAACGGGCCAACTCAGCAGACAAACAGCAAACGGCAACCGGCAATCGACAAACAGTGGCCCCTTGCCAGCATAGCTCAATCATCCGCCCCCAAGCAAATGTCAGGCATCTACGTACAGAGCTATATATATATATATGCAGAGATACACCCATCTATTTTACAAATTATTATGAATCTCTAATTTTCGGTGGTGATGCTGCATCCCAATCTATGTCACGAACAGCAGCACCAGCCAGATGAGCACCAGGCAACGACCACTCAATTAAATTTGTCTGAAATTATAAAATTTTGTGTAAGGGCGAGGAATGCTTTGTGGCTCACGCCTCTTGGATGCTCTCCACCCTTCTAGCTACTCTCTATAATCTTTCCATTATTATAATGAATTACTAAATGTTTAAATAAATTACTTTATATATTAAATATAATTACTTTATATACATATTGAAATGGAGAACGTTCATTATTAGTACAAATTTAATAGTTGCCATAAAATATATATTTATAAATATAAATTGTCATTCTACATAGAACATTTGATATTTCAATTTATGATTTCAATTTGAAATGCAAAATCACATAAGGCACAAGTAAAGTATATTTTTTATGACTGGCCAAGCTCATATATAATATTTAATTAGTTGTAAAGAGCTGTTGAATTTGTTGTTAACTTATCTAAAATATTGCATTATGCATCTAGTCATAATAGTTCTACCACTATCTAGCTTTCAAGTAGATCAGTTTATCAATTTAACAATAACAAGATAATATTACGCTAGTCTCTGAAACTGACTTCCTCATATAGTATTAATGATTTCTCTATGAAATTATTTGTAAATGTAATTGTTTACTTAAAAGCACTTAAATAATGTAGAGCATGAATATGAGCAGACAAATATTTCAATAATAACATCAACTCGATTGGGACATTTTATTTTCAAGAACGGCAATTTCATGGCGATGCAGATTTTCTGCTAAAACCGTTTCCATATCGTCGCATAGTTTTCCAGTACAGGCTCAACACTTCGGATTGGGAACATTCTTGAAACTGATATAGACCGCTTTGCCTTTTCTGCATATTCTCTTTCTATCGCTGTTAAGTCCCTTTATATTTCAGCTGTAAGATGGCAAATGGCGTTGCCACTTCTGAAGGTGTCAAAGCGAAAAAGTGCCAGCAACAGGCGTAACTACTTGAGGCATTTGTTCCTCCTTTTTTTTGCGCTGTTGATTAATTAAGTTAAAGGCATTAAAGGCGAGCATCAGCCGTTGGCAGACAACAGCAAAAAGCATTTTCGCGCGTTGCCGCTGCTTTGTCAACGTTGATTAACATTAACACAATGAATGATGGGCCTTGGCTGCTGGATGGTTGGATGGCACCCGCCCTAGCCGCACCATTCAACAGTTTCGCATTGACAGGGCTTGACAATGGACATGGAAACTAAAAACTTCGTTTTGTCACTTTGCGTGCAACACATTTTAATGAGATCAGCATAAATCAGTATCAGCTTCATCAACAGCATCGGCCGAGTGTCGAGTGGAGGAGGGTGGAATTGCATTGCTGGCAGTGGCCATTGTACAATCTGCTGGAAATGCAAATGAGCAAATGAGCAACAGCCAACGGGCGTCGTTATCGTCATGGCAATGGGGCGTTAATCAGAAGCGCGTCACAGCCGCTTTTATGCTTCTCAAAAAATTCTAATTTAATTACTTATGCTCGATGCATCACACTCACACACAGAGAGAGAGAGAGAGAGACACATTTGACTATAAAAGGAAGTGAGCAGTGCCGTCAGCAGCTCTTCAACTAAACGCTGTGTTACATAATTAGAGGTGATTGGCAGGCATTCATGTCCAGGCTCAAGTCATAGTCGAAGTTGAAGTATTTTATCACTAGTTTTCAGCTAACATGATAAAAAGCTGACAGTTTGCAGCAAGGCAGCTTCGTCAATTGAATTTCTCTCTCGCTCTCTCTCTCACTATGTATCCCTATATTATATATATATAAATATATATGCATACATCTATAAATACAAATAAGCTTCTAAATGATTACACACAATAAATGCGCGCAATTAGTTCGCCCAAATGTATGCTATGGTTAGCACTTAGTAGCGGCGCCACATAATACAGCAATCATTTGTGCCCACCTGCCACCCCATACACACAAACACACACACACACACACACACACAGAGGAAGGTGCATCTGGCATGTGGCATGGGTAATGTGTGTGTCTGAAAGCGTAAAAGCGTGCAATCGCTGCCGCGGCGCGTCTCGTTCCGGCCAGGAACTACGGTGCCACCCCATTTTTATGCACAGATACACACACACACACACACACATACACACACACACACACACACACACACACACACACACAGAGTAGTGTTGCCACGATATGCTTTTGAGGCCGTGTCATAAGGATGAGGCATGCCAATGTTATACATTGAACTAATAAAGCTCGGCACGTGGCATCAACAATGAAACGCATTAAAGTCGATTACAATATGAAGCTGGCGACGGGTGTGGGCCCCAGAGTTTTTACCCGAGTGACGATGGGATGGGGTCCATATATACACTCTTATGCCCGTGCACATCATCAAGCAGGAACACAAACCGCGTGACAATCGCAAGGGCAGGGGCAGGGGCAGGGGCAGGGGCAGAGCCAGGGGCTGGAGCTAGGTCTAAGCCGGAAGCGAAAAGCGTTTCAAAGGCAGCCAAAGAAAACAAAATGTCGAAGAATACAATTTTTGTAATGCATAAAAACAGAAGTTTATTAAATATTTGAAAGTGTCATGCAAATAATATTGAAAATCTGTCAAATTGTCTAGCTTGCCAATCAGTCTGTGAATCGGTTTAGAGTAGAATTGTTTCTAAATATTGTCAATCTATTTACATATAAAGCTGTATAGCTAAAGATATGAGTTAAGAATGAAGAAAAATAAATGAAATATTCTATTAGCATTAAAGAAACAACTTGAAATTGTTGCATGTCTATGAACTGAAAGCTAAAACTGGAATTCGAAATTTGGCGAATTGAACTTGCAAATAAATAACAATTATATCAGGATTATTATTATGGCATATCATAATACACTTGCACTCAGAAAGAAACCTAATACTGCTCTCCGATGCATGCTTTTCTATCTGAAGCTGTTATCAATCTCTTACTTCTTGTCTATAATATATAACGATATAAATTGCTTTTTAGTTCTGGTATCCAAGAACATTTTTAAATACGCATATACATATTTACATAGTTTCTTTTTCTGATTTCCCACGAACACGTTTGCTTTGACATAATATTTTTCTACTCAAGAGCTATCTCCACAAAAGCATAACTAAGTCCTTTTGATCCCACCTCACAATGCATTTGAACATGTAAAAGTGTTCCATGAACTGGGGTACGAATCAACAACAACAAAAATAACTCAAATTGCACACGAAGCTGCTTTTCCAGCACTCTTCGTTGTATACACTTATACACAGAGCCACCTCCACATTTACTCCTCGCAAGTAAGCTGCTTGACAGCCTCTAATTAGCTAAGTTTATCACAGAATATGCCACTGTGAATATGTTACAGAACTTAAAACTTAAGAATGCAATTTAACTAATATCAATCAATCAAGTGGATGAAACTTCAACTGAATGTTAAAAAAATAATAATAAATAAATTTTATAAAAATAAACAAAATTCGTTGAGATTAAATTGTTTGTAAAAATTATATATGAAAATGATGAAATGTGATATTATTATATTTATATGATAATATAGATATTTAAAAAACTTTAGATATTGAATTTCAGAAGAGAAGTAAACTGACGGAATATGCAGATTTACATATATAGTGTTTGGGGGCAGATATGCTTCGTCCTGGCGTTGGTTTCAGGGTATAAAAGGAATTTTTTCACATACGCATGCAAATATGTCTGCATGTATGTAATGTTTACACGCAATGATTGTTAGTTTATGGCAATTGAGCATGAGTTTTGCTGTCAAAGAAGAGAAAGGAAAGCGATGCTAAAGTATGCCAGCTGCCAGCTTTAAATGCTGCTGAGGCACATGAGTGAATGTCAGTGACAAGTATTGGCACTTTACCTTTACCTTGGCATCGGCTAAAAGGCATATAAGAATGATATGTAAATGATAATGATTAAAAAAACTGCGTCTCTGCTAAGTGGCCAATGCTTAAGCAGGCATCAAATGGCGTCAAATTGTGTGCGCTGCATTCGTACACGGCTCGGAGCAAGCTCAGCAGCTCAGCAACTCAGCGCAGCTTAGTGCAGTTCAAGTAGCCGGCAATTCTAGCATTCGGTAAGCAGGATGAACAAGAGCAAGAGCAGCAGCGGGCATGGAAGGCGCCGAGAAGAGAGTAAGGTAAGTAGAATTTGCACTAGTGTGGCATAACCTTGTGCTTGGGCGGACTTAAAGTAAATACAAACAGAATGCGGCTAAAAACTACTCGCTCTTTTCTTACTTTCTCTCTTCTCAATCTCGCTCACTCCCACACACACACACACACACACACACCCACACACACATGAATACAGTCTGTCTCGCTTGGGCCTGCACTTGCGGCAGCGGCTTTCATTGTTTGGTGTTGTTGTGGGCTGTTGGCAATGCCACAAGCTTACGAGCACACACACACACAGGCTCGCCAAATACAATACATACATATGACCGCAGATCTAATGTAAAGAAATAAATGAGTTTTTCGCATTAGGAGGCAACGAAGCGACAACAGCAGCAACAACAACAACAACAACAATAAAGCATTAAGAGAACGGAACGAATGGTAGCCAAGATGAAAAATGTTTTTTAATTTTTAAAAGTGGTTTCATTGTCAGGCGTGCGTAACGTAAAATCTGCAAGGATATATAACACGCACTCACACACACACGCACACACACACACACCCGTACATATACACACATGCATATGCAGACGCTGAGTGTTAGGAAATGGCCCGTTGCGCTCGAGTGGCCGCCGTCAGAAATGTCGCCCAATACTGAAACCCCAAAAAAGTTCACGAAATTTCAATGCATTACAAATGCGTCAGCGATACATACGAGCCCATATATTCCTCCGGATAGGGTATTATATAGCCCTCGGGCGATGGTCTAGCCGTTTTGCCCACCCAGAAAAAGGCATCAGGCCCGGTGCCATCGTAGGCAAAGGATTTAACGAACAGCGTTGACTCGTCCACGGCATAAACGGAACCCTGCAAAAAGCCATAACAAAATTCTAAATCCTGTCCTGGAAGCCATGTAGTCTACCTACCTTAATGCCATGCGCAAAGTTAGTAAACTGTCCAATGTAACGGCCAAAGTAGGGTTCCGGTGGTGCTCGTCCTGCTGCTAAAGAGACCAAGAAATGAATGATCATCAAAAACAGTTAGTTGGCAACTTTGGCAAAAAAAAAAAAAATAAAATAAATGAAATAAAATAAAATAAAATGAAAGCAAAATTTAAATAACTTTCATGTTGTAGTTTTTGCATAAAAACACTCAGACATTCAGACAACCATTCACTCAGACACAGATAAACTCTCTCAGCTACCCAGCTAATATCCAGTTCAAGCTCTGAAGCTGGTAGTTGGTCATTCATAATCGTCAGTCTCTTGAAATACGCCAGGCACAAACAAAAAGCTGCTTTACAAATTAATCTGCTTTCTGAAACTTTACTTCACAAAATGTGCACGTTGCAGAAAGTTTCAGCTTCAGCTTCATCTTTATTTCACAGCATCCATTGGCTGTACTGCTCGGCGCTGTCTGCCTGTTCTTACCTTCAAAAGACTTTTATTTGCTTAGAATAAAGCAGCTACTTCTTGTGAGAGAACAGCTATGATGATGTTGTTGATGCTGATGATGGCAGAATTCTACTCTGTTTGCAAAACTCTTGACAGGTCCATTGGGAGTTGTTGCTACCCCGCTGTGACTTTGCCATGAAATTGATTGAAAACCATGAAATATATTGAAATTCAATGCTAATGTTGAAGGGGGAATTGTGTCGGGAATATGAGCCAAATATTGCATCTGCATGCGATGCACGTTTAGAAATTTATAATTGTGTGTAAAGCGATATGCAGAACTAATTAAGAGTTGAAACTCAGGGCGTTACTCAACTAATAAGAATATTAAGGACATTCTGTATACTTGCTATGTTATTTACTATATGCAAACTTTGCTTTATTCTATGAGCCACAGCAGAAATAGAAAACTTAACTGCAAGTCGACCACGAAATACACACAGCGAAGGGTATGCGGAATTCGTAGCACCACAGCCATAATTTCTTTCAGGGGAATACACTTCTCGGTATCAGTGTCAGCTGAACAAATGAATGCCAGGGTATTCCCCAGAATGTCTCAATTGTATTGACGACAAAGGAGGCGATGGTAGCCAAGACAACACCAACGCCATTGTCAATGGCAATAGCAATAGCAATAGCAATTGGAATACCCATTCAAATGGCAATCGCAACAATATAACCATCGACAAGGACGATGAGGACGACGTGCGCACATCGTAATATGCATTAAATCTACTAATGCGTGCATTAATCTCTGACGATTTGGACCGGCCTGCAAACATGCAGCACGTGTCTCCATGAAATATACGTGCTCGAGGATATTTATACAATGTGATGATGAGCACGTTGACGTTGATGTTGATGTTGATGTTGATGTTGATATTGGACCCGTCTTCGTGTCTACACTCGCTCTCAATGAAACACTCATAAAGGGCTGCCGGCGTGCGAGAGGCCGGGACGATGGGACAGAGTCTCAGCTCCAGCCTAAGGCTTGGCCCGCACAACTGTTGTTGTTGTTAATAATGTTGGGCAGCCGTTAGGTACGGATGGGCATTGACAGCGACGGGAGGACACAGCTACATCTCAGGCACATGCCGAGCAAATAATAGTCAACTGGCCAAGTCTATCTTTCTGCCTGACTGGCTGAGTGTGTCTGGCTGCGGCTGTCTGTCTGCTGATAGATATTTCATCATTGCGATAGATATTGATAAGATGTTCCTCAACTGATTTGGTGTATGAGTGTGGGCGTTACTAGGCAAGAAGTTTTTGTTTTCCCCTATATTCAGCAGCTTGACTGTGAGCTACATTTGCTATAAAAATGTAATGAGAAACTGGAAATTTTCGTTGCCATAACAATAATCACATTAAAGCCCGGAGCAAATCCTGCATATCCCCGCTTGCAACAAATCTTTGAGCATTTGCATCTTTCATCAGACAATTTAAGCTCTATAAATTAACTGGTTGCCAAGGGTATTACGCTGCTCTCAAAAGGGAGCACCACGCGTAACCCATTTGCTTGCCCAAATAATCAAAGCTGGTCAAAGGGTTGGCATTCCTCGAAACACTGGCCATACCCAAACCATCCCTCCTCATCCACTGCATAGGCTAGAAATTGTATCTTCATCGTCATCATCTTGGAGATGATGATGATGAAGACAGAGTTGACGATAATATATCACACTCACACATATGTATTTGTAAATGTCGGGACGGCGCGAACGCCATTCCCGGCTACCAAAAATTGCACGCACGAGTTATTCACATTAGGAATAATCGCAGAGGTCAACTCAGCCGATAGTGCAATGACCAAGCCTCACTCCGGAGGAACCGCCTTCGTGATCACGGTTAACCTCTACGCCAGGTAAGTATGCTTAACTCGGCTCTCAGCAAGGATTTCCATTGCTAGGCTGCTAGAACCATTTGGAAATTACAGGACAACATTGACATAATCTGAAAAGTAGGCAATACTCTGTGCATATATATGGATGTAATTTGCGAGTTATAATCCAGGATATTTATTGCAATTTCCTCGCTGAGAATTGGGGGCCAGGGATAATGAGGTTATCAATGCCACGTCGGGAGCTGCTTCTTATAATCTTGATGCACGGTATTTATTCTATTTATTTACCCATAGCTACATCAAAGGAACAAATGATAATTAAATTCGCACTAATCTGCCCGTAATTTATTTTATCACATGCCCATCTTCGACTTTGACGTCGTCATCAGCATTATCGTGAAGAGGGGATCTGCACGAAGCACAACGCACGGCGTACGGCGCACCACGCACACGAAATTCCAAATCAAATTTTCATTTACTTCCCAAATAGACTCTCGGAAAACAGGTTACCCCAGCAGCTCCTCACTGCCAAAGCCAAAATGCCTGACAAGCCGGCGGGTTCATTGGTTGGTCGCCCAACATCATTAAAGCTCGAAAATATTCCTCCCCCACGAGTGTTGTTGTCTATGCTGTACTGCCCTTCCGTCACGGGGGATGCGTGCCAAGCGTGACTGTGTGTATGTGTCTATGTGCGTACAAGTATTTGTGTTTTGTGCATGTGTGTGTATGGCAAATCGAATAAAATTTAGCTGACTCAATAAAAATCAAAAAGCGTTAATGCTAACGATATGACTTTAACCTGAAACCGAGTAAATTGTTGCTTGTGTCAAAGCCAAAACAGGGGGTCGCACGTCCTCGTCGTCTCCGTCGTCTCCGTCGTCCCTGTCGAGGTCGACAACGGCGTGAGTTTAGGCGGAAAGGCAGCAGGATATGGCAACTGGAAGCAATATTGCACCGTAATCTGACAGCGACAATTTTCGGACTCCTTTCTTTGGGCACGGGCTTAAAGGCGTGCCACAGCAGCGAATCGCTTAAATAAATGATGATAAATAAGAAAGCGCGCAAAAAGGCAAGGAATGAAGGAAAATAGCTAATGAAGAGAATCAAATGAATTCGCTTGAATGGCTCTGGCTTGGCCCAGTATTGCCTTCGGCTTGAGGCTGTTATTGATCGATGAATCGACTACCGAAACTGTAGCCAGTATTAATTCTTAAGAGTCAGTTCAGAAGTTATTACCATATTACTATAAATTTTACTCTCTAATCAATCGTTTTTATTTATAAATGAATTGCTATTTTCATAAATTGTCAAGTTATTAGAAACTATGTATATAATAGACTCCATTTTTAAATATTTGTTAATAAAACTGAGACTTGGCATACTTATCAGCATATATTTAAGTTTTATTGAAAACTTAATTAATCATTCTCTATATATACCAATAAAAGAATGCTCTGTATGCTATGTACTCAATACATGTAAATGAGCAAAGTAATGGAGTACAAGAATGAATCTATGACAACTGAGAGCATGAAAAAGGCACATATATATAATAATTCCTATAGAATAACTTGCATAAATTGTTCAAAGAGCATATAAACCTTAGTTTTCTTCACATGAAAGCTAAGAACATCAACAAGCTACGCTAAAATATAAAGTCTTACAAATAATAAAGAAGAAAGGATAAATTTACCACAGTCTCCCCCATATTACCTTACTTTCCCTTCATTAACTATTCTCTAACTTTCAATGTATTCACATATGTCGGGACGGCGCGAACGCCATTCCCGGCTACCAAAAATTGCACGCACGAGTTATTCACATTAGGAATAATCGCAGAGGTCAACTCAGCCGATAGTGCAATGACCAAGCCTCACTCCGGAGGAACCGCCTTCGTGATCACGGTTAACCTCTACGCCAGGTAAGTATGCTTAACTCAGCTCTTGGCAGGGGTTTCAATGTTGGCATTGGCAAAACTGTTTGAGAATTACATTGCTGTTCACACTCCTTAATCCCTTAAATATACTTTGCAATACGATTTTGTGAATTCAGGTAGAAGTATGATCTCTGAAATGAAAATATGCAGGATTGGTGTGAAACCTTTGAGAAAGATATTTTCGTAAATCCCTACATCATATTTACCTTCTAATTCTCTAGTATTTGTTATTTATATTGAAAGTAGTAATACTCATTTCTTATGAATTTGCTTCTCCCAGCAGTTTCCTCTTCCGGTTAGCCTAGTTTTATTTTTGATGCGATTACTATATGCACATATATCTTACTTTGGGAACATTTCAACTTAACAATGCCACAATATTTAATCTTTGGTCCCAAACATATCATTTGTTTTTTTTCCGGATTTGAGCTTGAACTGTTTCTTGGTAAGCCAACACTCGTGGGAGATTTGTAAGCTACACGCCAATCGCCCGTTCTCCCCCAGTGTTTGAGAAAGGGGCGGGACTGCTCAGTGGCAAGTCAGCGTAGCTCGCATTTGTATTTATTTCAATTTTATGACTTCATGTTGCCTAAAAACCAAACCACAAACGAAATGAAACTCAAATATGTACACAAAGTTTCACAGTGGTCGACGGGGAGTCCCCTCGTGGTCTGACATTCGAGAGTTGGGAGTTGGAAGCTGAAAGTTGTGTAGCAGAAAGCTGTACAATTCGTAAATCCAGAGAACAGATTAGAAATTTTGCGCGGCAATATCTGTGTGAGTGAGAGAGAGAGAGAGAGAGAGAGAGAGAGCGGAGCGGAAAATGCTCAGCACAGCTGAGCCGAGCTCTAGTGAGTTGATGGCGAAGTGGCGAGGGGCGAGGGGCGTGGCGCATTAACACCCACACAAAAGTTGCGCAGACATCGCTGTCTCGGTTTAGCACGCAGCCCGTTTCGGTGGTGGTTTCCCCAGTGAATGCAACCACAGGCACCGGCATGTAGCGTTCCCGGCTACCAGAAGCAACACTCGCAACAGGAATAGCAACCCGAAAAAAAAAACAAGGATTGCTTCTTGCTTGGCAGCGCACGCTTCAGCTAATTTAATCTCTGCAAATTGCTCGACAATCTGCGCGGCATTAGAACTACACACGTGAAAAGTGATACATGCCCAGACCCACAGCATCCACCGACTTATGCCCCAAACAACCACAGTGGCTCACGCTGAGCGAGTGGCTGGAGCGAATTAGATTACATTGGATGCTGAAAGTTGGTGTGCTTAGTTTTATGGCCATCGTTTGTTAAATGCCGTTGACTGCAAATACCCGATAAGCCTGTCAGCGCAATTTCAATGGCCACTACCAAAGCCCAACCTTATCCAAAAATAACAATTTTGTATATGCCATTGATGCAAGCCAACAATAGGCCATTTGAATCAATTTGCAACACAATCTATTCACTTGGAGCTGCCGAGCAGCAGTCAAGGCAACCTGTTTTAATCTCTCAAATACTCCCAAATGCATTTCCATGAGCTTCATTTCATTGCAATTGTCCGACTACAAAGGCAGAGCAGCCTTGGCCAGCTAATTCTCATTTAATGTGTTACAGATTCAAATCGTAAGTGATTTCGATGCCCTTTGTCTAACGGCTGCAATGCAAAGTGCAAATGGAGTTTTCTTACTACAAACGTTACAACAAAGCCAGACTAGGAGATGCCCTGAATGATCTGGGCTTTTGAATATTATGTATATTGTATGTACGTATATGAAAAATTTATTTATCAAAATTATATGAAATGCACACTTAATTTCACAAAATATTGACTCCAAGGTTACTTATCGCTAACAAAAACTGCTGACGTTTTTTCAAAACAAATTCGATATGGGCGTGCTATAGAGGCACCTAGAAAAACAACAAAAATGCACTGTACACATTCGCTATCGACACTCTCACATAAATATACGGATAAACAGACTAAATTTAAACTCAGCTCAGCGCCCTAGTTAAGATTATATATACTTTAAGAGGTTTGCCATGCCTGCTTCTGTCTGTTACATACGTAACATTAGTCACTGCAAACTCACATTTTCAATGTGTTCTAAATTTCTAAAATGCATTTTTAGAAATTAAATTCAATTTTCTATTAATGTGCCAAAATTTATTTTGACTTTAAAAAAATAAAAAAAATAAATAAATAAAATGAAAACAAAATAAATCTTTCCATACAAGCATCATCAGTTTTACTTCAGCCTAAAGATATGCAGGCTATTTTGGAATAGTATCAAACGATTTCAGATGGAGCATGGAGGTGAGTTTAATCAGCATTTTCTTACAATTATTGATTTGAATTCTGTGTTCATTTAGCTTTTGAACATAGTTATTTATAACGAAAATTTTGTGTTTTGAATTAAGAATATTGAGTATTTATTTAAAGAATACTGAAGCTGGAATATCGTTCATAAAAAGTTTATGTTTCACACTACATTAAGAACTATCTATATTATACCAATTAGAACTTCTATATACGGGTATATAGACTTTTGACTTGTATAGAGATTGTTGTCGAATATTATCGAGCTGCAAAGCCTTAGCTTGGAAATTATAAATGTGTGAGCTATTCATGTTCGCTGTCAGCCCTGATTCCATTTACTTGGCTAGGTGAACGAGTACTAAAACAACTTGAGTAATCTCCATATACATTTTGAATTTGAAAGTCTGTGGCAGTTAGGCAGACATTCAACATTTATCAATCTATATGCACTCCAAACTACTTCAGCTGAGCTCATGACAAGCCGGTATTCAATATTGTCATTGTACACACTAAGCACGCAATCTGCTACATACTATATACATGTACATATATACATGATATTTATGTATGAATTTATATATATATATATCTGAAATGCTTTTTGAAGAGCTTGGATACGTAATGCTGTATACGCACTTTCGTTTTTTTTTTTTTTTTTTTTTTGTGAATTTTTGCTGCATTTTATTAGCCGCCAAGATGAACAACTGAATTCCAATGCAATGTTGGACTCAGCCTCAGCCTCAGCAACGGCGACTGCGACTGCGACTGCGCTTTTAATTTTTAAAAAATAGTTTTTTAGCTCATACATATATATATTTATTTATTATCTCTCTCTCTCTCTCTCTCTCTTGCTCTCTTTGAAATGACTTGTATTACGTAAGCCGCATATGGGCTGACTGACCCAGCTGCCGAGTCACTTCTGTTTGTAAGCCGCTCGCTAGCCGCAACCAGCTTTTGTTGTCTTACTTTTGGGCCAAGTTTTTCAGCATATATATATATATATGTGTGTGTGTGTGTGGTTGTGGGAATTGTATGCCAAGTATGAGTAGACAATCGTCAACCAGTTTTCCATATCATTCCATTCGCTTGCTGGCAGTACTCGCACTTCGTTGTCTTTTTGAAAAGGAAACGTTCGACAGTAGCTCATTCGCATCGAAATGAATGATTTAGCTTGTTACGGTTCAATGGCCTCACTTATGTCTTATCGCCGTAATTAGCATAATGCGAACTCGAATGCGAATGCTAAGAATCATTTTTAGCCTTAAAAATGCTTACAGCTAAAATATATAAGGCCAAAGCATCAGCAATGGCTGGCAAATCCAATTCGTTTCTGATTATAAGCGGCTCATCAGGCGATTAATAAAAATGTAGAAGAACTTAAGAACACAAATGAATCAAACAAAACCCAATCTATAATATAAATTTAAATATTCTTAAACCAATTTAAGAACTAAATCTAAAAAACTTCTGCAAATCTAACTCGAATATATAAAAGCTATGCACAGAAGCTATTTATATCACATCTAACATCTGCAACTCACATATCATTTTATTAATGTAATATATGTATATGTGTGCATGCATATGATAATTTGAGCAGTTTTGCTTGAAAGCCATAAATCGAATTGGAGTGGAGTTTTCAAGCTAGATTCGTTACATGTTTACATTAATGAAGTTGAAATGCCCAACAGAAATGGGCGTAGAAGCGACGAATAGCGTGACCAGGCCAACGATGACAGCGGTTCAATGAACCGAAATTGCCTTCACCTGAGCCTCCGTTGGATGTTGGCTAATTATGATAATTTACTAGCCAAAGCCCAGGTAATACCTGTATTCCGAAACAATGGTTATTCTTTGAGTTCCAAATTAACATTTACAATCTTTACTCATAAGCGCTAAATATACATGTAAAAATGGAAATCTTGTCACAAAGAGACAATGTGTTCATTTTTCAGAAATGTATATATGTATAAGTATATATACTTTTATACATATATTTTCTTTATTTATATAAATAAACACTTGAATGCCTGTAAGCTCAGTGAGCATGCAATATGTTTTGCTTTCATTAGAGATACATTTTGTTCGTTAGCTCCAATTACAAATAATTTAAGCTGGCTTTTACTTTATAAAGAAATTACATCTATTCGCTAAGTTGGCTTAGACCTGGTTACGCTTTTTAATTAACTTTGAGAATTGTGTATTCAGAGGCAAAAAAAGTAAAAGTAAATCGTAAATCGTGCACTAACAACATATATTGAAACCATATTTCAAGCTTCAAATTGGTCACTGCCAATATATTATTGAAAAAAAAATATTTAAATTATTTTAAGTTAATAATTCTCCAGACTAAACTTGAAGTAGCAATCTGCTCGGCGAACATTAAACAATTTAATTAACATTAATTAAACATAACTTTTTAAGCATAATTTCATATAAAAGCTATGTAACTATTTGCTTGAGATATTTGAGATATTCTTAGAGCATGTTATATAATATTAATTGGCTAACGATTCATTGGTTTATTTATAATAATGTTCTCAGACTTTAAGTACTTAAAGAATATTTAAAGATTTCAAATGAATTGCGCTTTAAAAGGAATACACAGGCCAACAGAATTTAGTGATAATAAATATATTAATTGCTTTTTTTAGCCATTTGACTTGAGAAATCAGAAAATTAAAAAGTTATTTAGTTTTGATATATTTGATATGCGATGTAATTAATATAGTCTAAAATGCGAAAGGAATAATCTGAAAATAAATAATTCGAAATTTAGGAACTCTGAATTACAAAATCTTATAGCACTCTGCAAATCTGCTGGCTATATATATTTTCTAAAATCAAGTCTAATTCTTTAGCTCTGTTGAGCTGTGTAATAATTGAAAGCGCAGATCTCACACCATTAAAGAAGCTGTTAAAAAAACATTATAATAGTTAACTATGGAAATGACGCATCATTATTATTACTTATTTTTTTAAGCACGATCACAGCTGAAATTGTTGAGATTTTTGGTGTTCATAATTTTGTGGAACTAACACTCGACGGCTGCTTCAATAGCACTTGGGCAATTTCAAAGAGCTGAAGACCCTGAGCTGATGGATAATTGTTTTATGTTGTCAATGTCTAAATTATGTTCAACAATTGAACTATAAGACTCTTCAGATATTCTCTAGACCCCCCTTGAGTCTGCCAGCTGAGCTCAAATTATTAAATATATTTCCACTAAGCGGCTTGAATCACTCTCTTTTCCTCATAATCTCTGCCTACTTACAGTTTACATTCAGTTATTAACACACGTCCAGAGGCACACACACATATGCATAACATATATACATATATAATCATATATATATATATATATGTTTTACTCACCTTGACAGACCTGGCAATTTAGCAGCAGTGTAACAGCTATAACAACAACAAAAGCATAGAGCTGCGACCAAATGCTGTTTAATCCGTGTGTTGCTGCAGCGTGAGTTGTTATCCTGGATCTAGTCATGGTTGCAATTGTTGTTGCTGTTGCTGCTACTGCTGATTCTCTTTGTTCCTGACGACGCGTTTTTATCCACATTGAAGGCGTTACCATGCCGAAGATTTGCTTTTTATTTTATGATATTTCTGTATTTTCCAATGCGACTTAAATTTATAAACAAATTCACCGGCTAACTGGGAGGCTGCTGTTATTATTGTTGGCTCTGGAGATGCGCTTGCGTGGGCTTTTCTTTCTTTTAGTTTTTTTTTTTATAACTTTTGGCTATAATTGTTTTTTGGCAGGTGTTATTGGGTACAAAATTTAGGTGGGCTCTGCTTTAATTCAAATGAATTCCGCTGAAGCTGCTTCCGCTCTCTCTCTCGTCGTGTCCCTCTCCCCTCTCTCCACACGCTCTCTCCTCTTTTTCTTCCTGTCTCTCTCTCTCTCTCTCTCTCTCTCTCTCTCTCTCGCTCTCTCTGCCTTCTCTCTCGTGATGGGTGCTGAGATTTTATTCAAGTTGGCGGCAAATGATTTTATGTTTTTTCGTGTCCAATTCAAGGTCTTAAATGGTCTTCGTATTGATTCAATATTTTTATACTTGGCTACAATTGTAAGTTTGGTCAGCAAAATGATGCTGATTTTTATTGTCTTTCGTTTATTAGTTATGCTTATTATTTATTTAGTTTCACTAACTACATTGTATTAATTGATAATATTTAAGTTTGCTGTCGCTTATTAAATTTCTTATAGAAATTTTTCTAAATTATTGTACAAATTTTACTTTGTTAATGTTTTTAACTTTTGATTATTACATTAAATTTTTAATTATGTTGGTTTTGCTTTTTTATTCGCGTGGTATTTATTTAAAGTATGTGTATAAAAAAAAAGAAAATGTTTTTAATTGGGCTATGCCCATTGTAGGGGAAAACGTTTAAAACGTGATATTTTTTATTTGATTTTGTTCATTTCAAAAGTCTAAATTGTTAAATTTGTAATTGAACAATCAAATTTTTTTATTTTTAATTGTAAACAAATTTCTCTGCTTTTTATAGTTGCAATTTATTGAAAACTTCAAATATGTGTGTGAGGAAAGGAATAAAACGGAAAATAGCGATTTGAACGCCGCGGCTCTTAAAACGCGCGTCAGGAACAAGCTTCGGCCTCAGACTGAGTGCCGCGTAAATTCCAATAGGCAAAACTGCTTGACTGTAGCTTTTGGTATTTTTCAGGATTTTTATGTGCTTAATAGTTTTATACACTCAGAGAAATCGGGGAAGCTTTATTTTATGGCAAATGATTTAATTAATTAATTAAGTACTTCAATAGTTTTAGGACGTTCTATCCATTAATATAAACCTGTAAGAAGAAAAATAGTTTTTACAGTTTAATATATTCCCAACTTTCGACTTGCTGGTCACACTGAAAATGAGAATACTGCATCATCAAAGATAGATGGCGCTTCGAAAGGTCGTTATATTCAAAAGTTTATAATTAATGTTTGGCTTCAAAAGTTACAAATCATGCAATTAAAGACATACAATGTAAATATGAGTGTGTGTGTGTTGATGTTGGTGTTATCTTTCCTAACTTTACACATTTCCGTTTGCGGTTAGTAACCTTTCTAATGGCACTGGCGGTTTTTTGTAATTTGGTTATAAGAAGTATAGTTTCTACCTTAGCTGGGCTCAAAGTTAAAAAACCCGCAACAAGAACATCCAGATATGCGACACAGTCTTGTGACCGCACGGGGATAATAGATATGTAAAGCCATAAACATACATCCATATATATATATGTATACATATGAACATATATATACAAAATGGAGGCAGCAGCAATGGCGTTTCTGCCGGTACATCCGGCAAAATGCCGAAAAGGGAAAAACAATTTTTACTATGCCCCCAAAGAATTGGGCGCGTAAGCGCAAGCTTTCCAACCTGCAGTTCCATAAAGACCATACAGGGTGTTACTACGCTATGGAAGCGGCAAAAGTGGACATGCGCATAAAAACAAGTATATAAAAATCAAACATATATATATATATATAGATAAAACTGCAAATATATATATATATATATATATATATATATATATATATATATATATATATATATATATATATATATATATATATATATATATATATATATATAGTTGTGCCGGTATTTATTATATATTCCCATATACAACCAATTTAAAATCATTTAGGAATATGCCACATTGCCTAGCTGACTGTTATGAAATATAATTTAAATTATCAGCGTTAATATATTTTCTGAAAATAATTGCCAGAAATTAACAAAATAGCGTTTGTTTATATTAGTCAAAATACCATGATAGCTTGAGTAAGAGTGTTATAACAACCAGCTTTCGGTAACTAGAACTTTCATGCACCTTCGTAACGACAATTTTAAAAATATAAGACGAAAATACTGATTTATCCGTTCGTTTAGTAAATGTATCGATTCCATCGAGATAAATTATACATTAAATCATTCAAGTATATCGCTGTTAAGACATTTGTTTGTACTTTGAGTTAATGTCGACTAATACATATATATTTTCATTTATAAATTATTAATAATATTATTAATAATAAATTATTAAGTATTCATTTATATAAAGAATCGATATCATCTTATCGCTGCTATAAATAAATTACTTATATTTATAATATTAATAATTATATGAATTACTGATTTTGAAGTTAACCTTTTGTCACATTTAATGTATTTATAATACATTTCATTACTTCTAAATATTATTGTTACATTTTTGTATGTTGAAAAAGTAACATTATTTTATGTCAGATTAACAGTGAATTTTCTGTTAATTACAGTTCGATGCCTGTTAACTTTCTGATGCCAAAAACATATGTTATATATGTCAATCGACATAATCGATAACATTCTGTTAGTGAAGTTGCCAAGAGCGGACGTGTTTCTGAAGCATTTTTAAATTTTACAAAATTATTTGTAATAGGAAAATATACAGATTATTATAAATACTGTAAACAAAAGAAAAAACAATGAACTAATGTAAAAACACACCGCGAGTACCTAATCGGCGTTTTCCGCACGAGGAACCCCATTTTTTCGTTTTCGTTCATTTTATGATGTGTGCTTGTATGTAGCAGCTTTGGGCGGCGAGTAAGTACCAGCAACCAGCAACCGACCGACCGACCGACAGCCGAGAACCAAACGCATCAAAGGCAAAAAAAAAAAACAACCAACGCCTCGACGAAAAGTTTCTTTGTGTGTGTGTGTTTGTTCATGTACATATGATTTGTAGATGTATAAGTGTGTATGTGTGAGACAGAAAAAAACAAATTCAATCTGAAACAATATAGCAAGCTTTGCCTAACAGTTCCATGAATTGACCAAATTGTACATGCAAAATTAAAACAAACGTTTATCTTTTTCTTTTAATTATAGAGAAAATTACCGTGAAATTTTAGCAGTACCTATTTCTATATTTTGAACGTATATATGTGCGTGCTCGTTTTTCGTCCACTTGAATGTCGATGTGCGTTAACATTTGCATTTCGTTAATTATACATGCAAAAAGTTTATAATTCAATAAAAAATCAAACGCGGCTACGTAAAAAGAAGAAAAACGAACGCATCAATTTTCGCCACAAAAAAGTCCTGAGTCTGCACCTCGGCAGCTCGCAAAATTATAAACAAAGCGAAAGAAATTCAAGAGTTGCATTATCATTTTGAGTCTGCGTACTACGACAAATTCCAGTAACAGAGCACAAATAAATAATTGAGAAGACATCGTAGAACGCTACTCTATAAAAGAAACATACCTAAGTCGCTTTGTTTTGCGCCCTCGAGGGGCTCTGCAACGTCAACAACAGCAAAAAAGAGAACAAGCCTGTAGAAAGCAATAAACGAAAAAAGAGCAAAAGCAAGTGCGGCAGGCGGTAGACCGTTTACGTCGGTGTAAAACAGTAGAGTTAAACATAGCGCAGGAAGCGGTAAGTAAATACACACTTTTATTAAATGAATTACATTTAGAAAATAGTATTTATGTATTTAGCTTTTGCGCTGGTCCTACTCATACATACCCTTTATTAAAAAGTGCTAGAAAAGTCTATCGCCAATCAGAACCAAACTCCAAGCAGACACCCACACATAGAGGCCGCAACTGGTTTTTGTTTACAAACAAAAGCAAGTGCGAAACTTTGAGCAAACGAGTTTCCATTTCAGTTTTTCTTTGCTGGCAGGCAGACACGCAGTGAAAATATTGTAGTAACTGTTGTTTGCAAACAGAAACAGGTTTTCCACTCAACCGAAAATTTCAGAGATGCCTGCAAAAGCCAATTCAGTGGACATTTGTGCCAGTTATGGCGCACATTCTCTGCTGACGATGGAAGATGAGGAAACACGCGCGTACAGCAACCGAACTTCCCACGCCAAACGGCTTTTGCTTTTGCTGTTGATTTTGTTGGCATTTTTATAGTGGTTGCTGTTTGACAAGTCGCTGACTAAGAGCGCCACCTGTTGTTGTTCTCTGTGTGTCATCAGAACGGTTAGCTCTCTTCTATACTAAATATGTATTGATGTATTATTGTTTGGTGTAGTGATATTTTGCAATTGTGTGTGATAATTTTTGATAAAACAGCCGATAAGTGAGTTCGCCCTAACAGCTGTATATTTTTTTTATATATTTGTACATACGTTTGCACGTATGTGTGTATATTTGCGTACTTCACACGCCCATTCGTGACATCATGCTAATGCATGAGCTCAATTAACTGCAAAAATTTAAAGAGTAAAGGCTACCTTTTGTGCTCTGTTTTATTTTTCTTCTAGTATATATGTATAGTGCAATATACAAAATAAAATCGTAAATATGAATTTGATGCTATTTTATATTTAAAATTAGAATTGATCAGCTCTATTTACAAGTGTTTTACTACAATTGAATTGAAGGAACTCGATAAATGCTATTGTCTCTTGGTCTTTGGTCAACCTGTGAAAGCGATAGACAGTAGTTTGGCATAAGAACACTAATTGGAAATATTTAATTAACTATTTATAAGAAATTAATTTAGTTGAATAAAATAAGAAATTTCAAATGAAAATGATGTTCAAAATTGCCAATCTTAACATGATTCCAATAAGTCTATAGCTTTTTCATTTGAGTTACATTTTATGCATATTTCTTTATCTTGGTATTTTGTTATAAGTATTTTTGCATTCTTAATAATTTGCATGAGCTTTTTGCTTAAATTTCGCACGATCATTCACCACATTCGATGACCTATGGCTTTTATTTTAATGCTTTTCATTTTTTCCCATTTTCATCTTACTAACAATGAAATTTTGTACATTTTGTTCTGCTCCATGGCGCAAACGATATTTGTGGTTGTCCCCACATGATCGTGTGCTCCTCTCTCCCTCTCTTTCTTCCTACCTGTCTCTTGGTTTGCGTAACACATGCACACACGCACACAATCAAACACACTATTGGTGTGTGTGTATGTGGGTTACGCTTGCTTTTCTTTAGATCCTACGAAGGTCCTCCTATGTTCATGCCAGCGGGAGGGGGTGGGAAGGGAAACAGACCACAGTCAACACACCAGCAGAACCACAACCACCAGACCCAGCACCACCAGACGTCACACGGTCATTCACATTCTCACCACCACCATCAAAACCAGTCGCAGCAACAGCCGCCACAACAGCAGCAACAGGCGCGCATCTCGCATCTACATCAGCATCAGCAACAGGAACAGCAACAACAGCAGCAGCAACAGCAACAGGCGGCGCACGCAGTGTTTGTACCGCAGCAGAGCGGTGTCTCAAATCTAGGTAATCTTCATCATCACCACCACCCCCTACCGCAACAGCAGCAGCTGCAGCAACAGCAACAGCAACAGCAACAGCAACAACAACAACAGCAGCACCAGCAGCACCAACAGCAACATCTCCAACAGCAGCCATTACATCTTCAACATCCGATCTTCTTCTATCACAGCCAGCAGCCGCCGGCATTGCCATATGTGAACCACGCGCAGCACTCGTCCAGCAGCAGCAGTAATGGCAGCAGTGGTGGCGCCGCTCTTCAACTGAGTGGCGCCGCCAGCAATAGTTCGCTGGGACATGCCCATGGCCATAACCATCACACCCATGGTCATGGTCACGTGCATGCGAATGGCGTACCCACGCCAAACAGCAGCAATACAAGTCTGGTGTGCGCCATCAGCAATTCGGCGCTACCGCCGCACTTTACGCCATCAGCTGGTCTGATCGCGCCACCTGGCACTAATGGAGCTGGGGCCGGTACCACCCTCCTTTCGACAACCTACTTGCCACTAAATCATCCCGGACTGATTGGCGCTCAGCCTATGACCTTTACCTCAAATGGAGGCACTGCAGCGCCCGCTGGCAGCTTCTATGCGGCATCATCACAACAAAAACATCAGCTGACGTCTGGCCAACAACACGGCGTGAGTGTGAGCGCTGGGCCAGTCGCAAATGCAGGCCAGCAGCCGACCCATGCTTACTATCACACGCCGGGAGCGCCGCTCAATAACAACAACAACAACACTAATGCGGTCGGCGGAGGAGGTGGGAATGGGGCACACCGTTCTAATATGCGTGGCGGGCAGCGCTCAACGCCTCCCCAGCAACCCACCTTTTTTACCTATGCGGTACCCTCGGCAGCGCCACAGCCGCGTCCTACTCTGGTCAACAACGCTGCGGCAGCTGTTACGTCCATTCTGAATCCGCGCAGCACACCCATCAATGGAACACCGGCCTTTCATATTCCGCAGGCATACGGCAACAACATACCGATAGTACAGCAGCCTAACTTGACGGCGGGTCCAATGATAGCGGCCGCAGGCTTGACATCGGCTCCGGCTGCCCCCGTAACCGGACTGCCCATGTATCCTCCACATTTGCAGAGCACGAGTGCCACAGCTGTGGGTGGTGTTGCGGGCGTGGCTGGAGCCTTTTCGACGACCTCGCTGACAACGGCCTCCCAGCTGGCTGGGGGCGACAAGGTGAAGGAGCGCCGACATGCTATACCCATCATACATCCAGACACCAAAGAGAATGTCCTGGATCCCAACTCATCGGTTTTCATCAAGAAAGACTCAAATTGCACACTTACATCCAGCACGGGAAGCGACAGCAGCCTACCCCAATATCAATCAGCCGGTATCTCAGAATCGGTCTCCTCAACTGGTCTCATGGTGGATCATCAGATGCAAACGGAGAAAGCAGTGCAACAGGTCGGAACCGGTCAGTCATCTGCAGCAGCAGCTGCAACTGACCTGCCACTGACCGATGAGGACAAAGTCAGCGTCATAGTCAAGGATATACTGGCCCACTCGGGTAACCCAGAAGAGCACCTCAGCTTCTGGCAGTTTAATGACGGTAAGATACAGTAGTTTCAAATAAATTTAAGGTCGTAGAAAGTTTGCAGAATGTACGATGTTTCCCTTGAAAATCGCAAAGCTCAAGTAAACAAAATTTAAGAAACGTCAATTTTAGTATGATTTCAATGAAATTCCAACATTATAATTGGTAATTTTTAATTGAATAATCATTTGATAAATTCAACTATATCTGGATCAATTAAACGTTTCCAATCTAATTGTAAATATGCAAGACGTGTTCGTCTGGTACGGTTGGTTCTACGTGCTTAGCAATGCTTTTAGTAGATTGCCTAATGTGCAATATTCTAGCTTACTAATTTGAAAATGTTATCTATATTTTCGTAGTGGACAGCACACCGGAGAATGCAATTGAGTCAACTAGCGGTAACGTGAACACCAATTTCGATAACCTGCCACCTGTAGCATCAGCATCATCAACAGCAACAGGAACAGCGGGCAGTTCCAACGCTCCTGTGCTGTTCAAGGAATCGCTGGCGACAAAGAAACAGCGCCCCAAGTCGGCGAACAAGCAAAGTTAGTGTTTATATCGTATTATCTTGAACAATTGTTTAATTGGCGAAACATTTTACAGATACAGCCACGCCTACATCTATAGCCAATGCTGTTGCCGAGGCAGCAACCAGCAGCAACAAGAGCATAAGCATTTTGAGCATCAAACATAGTTCAGCGCCACAACAACAGCCGCATACACAACCGCTTTTGCAGAATCCACCGAAGGCAATGAGTGTCAACTTGGGGTCTAATGCGACGCCAGATAGTCCCGTAAAGACGATGAAACCAAGAACAGCTATTCCTTATACCCAGCAATCGCAAACCAAAGGTGAACCGCTTTTGCCTTCAACCTCTTCATCAGCGGCCTCGACGCCCACGCACCAGCAGAAGGCGCAACAGGTACAACAGCCGAAGCAAGTTGGTGGCGTCACAGGAACAACTGGAGGATCTGGCACACGACAACCGGCAAGCCCAAGTCCTGCGTGCAGTGCGGCAACATCTGCGTCGACTTTGCCTCCAAGCAATATGAGCAGAAAGAGTCAGAAAAAAGCTCAGAAGCGCAAGGAGCAAGAGAAGAAAAAGCAAAAAGCTTCTGCTAACGTCACAAGCACTGCAACGGCCAACAGCGGCAGTAACGTGACCAACAACAATAACAATAATAGTAGCAAAAATGGCGCAACAGTCAGCTCCAAGAGCAACGCTAGCAATAATAACAACAATGCTACAGGCGGCGCCGACACCATTATCACATTTGTGACAACTACTAAAGCGACGACCGCAGTCGTGTCCGCAATGCAGGACAAAGCGGCATCAACGATGACTGATAAGCTTAGTGCAACTAGTAATAATTCTAGCTTAAGTTCTAGCGTAAGAGACAAGAAACCCAAAGATCATCAGCCGCAGCCCTCATGCAAAAACAACAATAACGAAGCGGCTGTCTGTGAGCAAAAAGGTAAGATAACATAATCAAATTTCCAATTCAACTAAACTTTAGCTAATTTTTTATGCATTATTAATATAGTAAACTTCAAAGATGATGATTCGACCCAACAGCTAGACAAGCACATGGCCAACGAGGACATTGTGGCAAAGTTTCTTCAAAAGAGTTTCGACGATGCGCCCAGTTCACAAGATACGCAGCTGGAGTTTCTGAACAGCAGCAGTTCCATGTGTGACGATACGGAGATGATAAGTGGCCCTGCTCCTGCCGATAAAATAAGTGATAGTAATGCCAACGACGAACTGGGTCGTAATAGTGCCAACAAGTGCGCTGATAGCAATGTGGCCGAATTGAAATTTGGCGATTTTAGTGAGGATGCGCCGGCTGATAATTCTAGTTTCATATGCAGCTCCACCTGGTCTAGCTCACAGCCAATTGATGTAACCAGTTCGCAAAGTACAATGTCTGAAGATAATGTGGATTGTGCACCCAAGAGCAGCGCCCAAAAGATTGATCCAGCCTTGAAAAAGAACTCGCCCATGCATCAAATGAGCAAAATATCTGGATCAATTCAAAAGGCAGTAGCTGCCAAATCATCGGTGGCATCTTCAAAGAGTTCTACTATTAGCAAATTCATAAGATACAACATCGATGAGTTGCGCGAACTGTCGAAGCTCAGTGATTCACGGAAGCCTCCGCTAGTACCCTGCCAGAAGGGTGATTGTATTTCACAGTTGTTTGTGTCTCGACAAGCGCAACAGCAACAGCAGCAACACCACCACGGACACAATCCGCATGGGCAGCAGTATCAGCATGCGCACGAATCGATGGAGTATGGCACAGGCAAACGCGGACGTGGTCATGGTCATGGACCGAATAAGAAGCATCATGAGGGACATCAGTCAATCGGCAGTAGTTCGATTGGTAATAGTTCTGGACCTGGCGGAATGGGTGGATCGAATCAGCGTCATATGGATATAATACGTGTGCAGCTATCTCTTAAGGAGGAGATCAAGTTGTCTGAGTGCGAGAATGCCTGGCAGCCGGAGACGTTGCGTCGTATGTCTATGTTCAGCACAACGGAGGTAGATCAGGATGATGATATGGAAGGGGTACTGAAGAAAGTTCGTGGCATACTCAACAAGTTGACTCCCGATAACTTTGAGGTGTTACTCAAAGCAATGTCCAGCATCAATATGGATACCCAACGCAAAATGACAAATGTAAGCAACGAATTCTTACTTGTTATATTCCTTAAATAACTGAATTCACTTTTTGTTTGCATTAACAGGTTATGCTGCTGATCTTTGAGAAGACCATCAGTGAGCCCAATTTCGCACCCACATATGCACGATTCTGCAAGGTGCTATTCCATGAGATCAAGGCAGAGAACAAATCTCTATTTACTAGTTCGCTAATCACACGCATTCAGCACGAGTTCGAGTCGAACGTGAATGATGCAAATGCCAAAGCCAAAAAACTGCAGCCTACCCAAGAACGCATCAATGCGTGCCAAGATGCAGCCAAGAAGACCGAGCTACGTGCTGAAATGGAGGACCTTGAGTATCAGTTCAGACGTCGTGCCTGGGGCACCGTTCGCTTCATAGGTGAACTTTTCAAGCTGCAATCACTTACCAGCGATCGCGTGCTGCACTGCGTCGAATCGCTGCTGGAACATGGGTGTGAAGAGAAGCTGGAGTATATGTGTAAGTTATTGACAACTGTTGGCCATCTGCTCGAAGCCGGTCCGCCCGAGCAGTATCAGAGCGGGACACGCATCGAGAAGATCTTTCGTCGAATACAGGATATTGTGCAACGATCGCGCGGGGGCGGCAGTGGTAGTCGACAGCATCAGTTCAATATTAAAATAAGCAGTCGTGTGCGATTCATGATGCAGGACGTGCTGGATTTGCGCTCACGAAACTGGGATCAACCAGTGACAACTCACTCGACCTCGAGCAGTCGGCAGCGCCACAAACAACACGACGAACCTAAGGCGCAGCAACAGCAACAACAGCACAGCGCTCGTGGCAGTCATTTGCCACAGCAGCAGCAGCAACAGTCAAACTACCAGTACCAACAGACGAAGCAGCACCATCATCATCACGGTTACAATGACAGCGGCAATTACTTCATGCAAAAGCTGCCCAAGGCTCAACAGCATGAAAACCAATCTCTCAGTATAGATCCCAATAAGCTCCGCTTCAGCAGCAGCAACAACGATGACTCAGTGACCGCAAAACTGGGCAATTCCTCACATTATCAGTGGCGCAATGCCAGCAATCGTCCAGTTAGCGGTGCGCCAGCAACGCAGCCCAGTCTACTTAAGCGCTTGCCGTCAACGAGCAACTTCAACTATCCGCTCTATCAGCAGCAATCTGCGGCACAGGTGGGCGTATCTGTAACAGCTAACCGAAATCAGAATGCAGAGCCGACTACATCGAAAGTTGAGTTTGATGGGAAACAGTGTCAGGAGCTGCTCACAAAGCTCGTCGAAGAGGTGCTTAGCACCCGAGAATGGCAGCCTGAGGTGCTGTTAATTTGGCGCAATTCGAATGCCAAGCAGCAGGCGGCAGTGGCCATCATACATTATATTCTCATGGATTATGTGCATCGTGCGGAGGTCAAGCGACAACAGCGTTTAGCATGCGCTAATGCTGTTTCGTATCTAATGAAAGAGGAGGCATTTGGCAAAACCTCTTTTGCCCAGGCGTACAACCGCTTTGGTGAGGAATTTCCCGATCTGCTGGTGGACGTGCCCAACGGCTGGACCTATGTATTCGAGTTCCTTGGACCCATTATGCATGAGGGTGGGCTCGAGTTGAAGGATATTTGGCAGCAGCGCTGGCTAGAGGATCCGCAGTTCACTGAACGTTTTGTTCGCGCCTTTGTCAGCTACTTTGTGCAAGAATTTGGCGCCGGATACACACACAAGCTATGGCATATTGATAACAAGCTGGATCGAGGCCAGCTGTTTTGGAGCGATGCTCGCAAGTATCGTGACTTTTTGCAATCGAATAGCTTTCAATTTCTGGAGCCCAACAGCACAGCAACAGTTGGTATACAGCGACAAAAGGTTACACGCACCCAAGCGGAGCATGTGGAGCGGATAAGCTATCTGCTGCGGCAGTCTAGGGACACCGCCATCGACTATATTAATACCAATGTGCATATAAATGCAAATTTTGTACGCCATCTTACTAAATTCCTCTGCTGCGATTTCGCACTAATCAATGCATCAACCAAAACCAACAACAACAACTATAATACAAATAAGAATAAACTGCAATTGCAGCTGAATGTGGACAGCTTCAGGAGGGATTGCACTCCACTATTGCGCCTCTGCATTGATGCCCAGGAAACGCATGAGATAGCATGCATTGAGGAGACAGTAGATGCACTGCAGGAACATTTTAGTCTCGAGTTGGACGATGAGATGGCTGCTGGTGACGCAATCTGTAGCGCCTGGAGTGTGCTCTACGATTGCGAGGTAATATCCCGAGACACTTTTGAGAAGTGGTTCAAGCAGGAATTTCAGCATTATCCGCGAGCATTGATGGACAAATTGCGTGCTTTTATTGAGGAAATGTAACAGCTCCACAACCAATGCAGGAACAACAAAAGCCCCAACAACAAGAACAACATCATCGAAGCAAATCGCAGTCAAAATAAATAAACAAAACCCACATTTATATGTATATGACAATTGAAACAGCGCCCTTGGGCCTCTCAATCATACACCATGCGCGGTCGTATATACATACACGTCTACAACTCATAATACATACAAACAGAAACAGAAAACACTTAAAAATTGCAAATAGCAATTGAAAATAAACAAACAAATGATAAAACAGCAAATATTATAAACTATTGCAATAAACAAAAAGCATAAATTAAACAATTAAGCAAATGGAATTTCGGCGACAAAAAGAATTCTCAAAAATCAGATATATAATATATATATTATGTAAGACAGGGTACACATATAAATATGTACATATATGTATACTCTTATCTATATATGTATATATAGAATCTATGATTTTTTATTTATTTGAAAAGAAAACTCGACAGTATTTAATTTACCTACATTTGGATATGTCTACAGTGGATATGTCTGATTAGCTAACTATTCTTTCGTTTAAACTAAACAAATGGAAATTTTTTTACCTTTCAGTACAAAAGTTTATGAATTTGCATTGTTTTCCTAATTTTATAATTACTTATAAAAAAATTATACTATTTATTACGAATTTTGATTTATGTGATTTTCCATGCAAAAGGCTCAAATCCGAAAGCAGACCCCGTTTATTTTCTCCTAAAGAAACAAAAAATATATATATATATTTAAACAATATAATTTCGAGGCTTAGACTCAAAATAAATACATGTATACAAAATTATATAATTACTTTGTATGTTACACATTAAAGTATTTAAGTTTAGATACAAAAAGAAAAGACATGTAAAGTATGTATGTATTTAGTATGCATGACAAAAAAAAATATCCAAAGATAAAATTTAAAATTAGTTGTAAAAAGAAAGAAAAATATATAAAAATTAAAAAAAAAAAATTATAAAAATAATAAAAAAAATTTAGCAATTCAAACCAAAATGAAAACTATATTTATATATTCACAGCATAAAAAATTGAAAAAAAAATTAATGAAAAGAATAAAAAAAAAAAAAACGAGAATGAAAAGCAAAAACCAAGAGCTCTAAGCCGCATTGAATTAGTTATTTTTATAAGTATACAAAAAGGAAAAATTAATTTAAAAAATTAAAATTTCAATAGTAAAAGATTTTCACAGCTCAATATATTTTTTTTTTTTAAGTTAATGTTTAGACGTTTGATTTAAGCACTGAAAGTGAGAAAGAATAAAAAGAAAAAGAAAAGGCTTGCGGCAAAAAGCAAGTGAAATCAAATAAAATAAATGAATGCAAAAGTAAATTAAATTAAATTATTTAGCATGAAATACAAAAAGAATGTAAACAAATTAAAAAAAAATATTAGTTAAGGAATTGTGGAAACGCTTCTGCACTGAAAAGCGAATAGTTTAAAGCAAAGCTAAGTAAATTTTGAAAACTTCTAGCATTCGTAGCATATTTGCAAGCATTTCAAATGTGTAGCCAAATTCTGGGATAAATTGAGAAAACAAAACTGTGAGCATTTTTAGCAAGGAAGCGAAAAACAAAACTTATTAAAAAAAAAATAACAAATTCAATTTAAAACTAAAAAACGTTAATGAAATAATAGAAACAAATTTCAAATAATAAATACCTTAAGCATGGGGCCGGAAAGGGGACCTCTATCAACTGGTATCAATTCTAAACAAATAATAAAAGTAATTGAAAAAAAAAAAAGACAAAACAAAAACAAAAAGAACAAAATAATTTCGAAAGTCGTTTCAATGTGGGGACACCCAACTGAACAACCACAAACTCATCCCATTCACATAGCACACATACGCACGCGCAGTCAAAGAATTCATGGTGTTGGCATCATTTAAGTTCCATCTCGAATCTAACATAAGAGGTTTAGCTTAAGGCATAAGGCTAAAGTCACGCGTAAGCAGATTTAAGGCGCATTCAACAAGAACTGTTCTAATTTCTTATCTTTTCTTCCCGATCTCTCAAATACTAGATTCTAGGTCATCATGGAACGACGTGGACGCATTCCAGTGGCGAAGTTTCGCACGCAGGAGGCCAAGACGCGCAGTCGGAGTCGTGTGAAGGAGCCGGATTACAACGAACAGGATCCGGAGCATGATATGTTCACGCTGCTGGAGGATAACATTGCTTTAAAGGAAGAGAACAAAGCCCTCAAGCTTGAAATTGAATCGCGTAAATGATTCAGACCCTTTTATTTTCTAAATAAACAACGAAATTAACTCTACTAATTCTATATCTGCAGACAAAACCACGCAGGAGGAGCAGCAGGCACAACACGAAAAACTATGTGTTCAATTGGAGCTGCTGCAGCAACAGCAGACGAAATTTGAGTCAGACATTAAAGACCTTACGGTCAAGTTCAATAAAACCCTCAACGAACGCAATGCGCTCGACAAGCTGCATAAAATGAAGGTCGATCAAATAAGCAAGTGAGCCAAGCCATAACAATAAAATAAACGGAATGAAATATCTAACATCCTTGATGCCCATTAATAGTCTCTCTACCGAACTGGATCACATGCGCGAAAAGCAAATGGGACACCAAAGTGCTCCCTCAGTCGTCGGCTCTGTGGAGCTCAGGCGCAAGCTGCTGAAGATCCTGCAACAAGACAGCGGTGACGTCGCTAACGATTTGGACAGTTTGGTCGATGTTGATTCAAATCAGGATGCGCCCATTACCAATGGGCAGGTAGAGCGTCTAGTTTCTGAATTCTTAACGCTCAAACATGCCACCAATGCCGTAGAGCTGCAGCTGTATGAAGCCAATGAGAAGATAGCGGAACTAGTGGAGCACGTGAGTAAACCAACAGAAAGAGATACAAGCACTCGATTCACCTGCATCATCTACTTAGCAACATCTACTCGAGGAGGAGAACGAAACGCTGCGCACCGAGAACGGTAACTTGACCAAGGTGGCTAAACTCTTGACAGACAACATGAAGGAGAGCGTGGAGACCAGTCAGAAGTAAGCGACTCTTTGGCAATTTGAATAAACTGATAGTTTATCGGAAATCTTTTCAGAATGGAGACAGCCCTGATAAGATTGAAGCAGCGAAATGATGAGCTAACTGCCAGTTTGCGCGATCTGCCCGATGGACAGCCACAGGCAACACCCTCGCCCAGAACGTTGCAGTCGCAGGTCGAGTTCGAACAGATCACGGATCAGGTGCAACATCAGGCGCGCGAGCACAACGAACGCATCGTGGAAATGGTGAGCGAAGAGTTTTTAATCGTATTCAAATTTTATTTGGTGATGGTTCAACTCTCTGTCTATCGATCTATCCTTCTATCTACCCAACTATTCAAAAGCAAACACGTAGCGTGTTTGACATATTCAAGCCATTGTCGAGTATATTTAAGAGTAACTGAACTTTGGCATTACTAAAGGCACCTTTTGATCGACCTACACAAATACTTTATATAATACTTAATACTATAATAATACGAAATATGCATGGAATGTTTCCAACTGGATTTTAGTTGTTACCTTCCGAAATCTTGGTGATGGAATCCGAGCAAAACGTAAGCGCAACTCGCTTGCATGATGCTTCAGCCATAGCTGCCTCTCTCTCTCTCTCTCTCTCTCTCTCTCTCTCTCTCTCTCTCTGTCTGTTATAAATATATATACTTATCTATATATATTGCTGCCTTCACTAACACGCAATGAACGCGTCGAAACTAATGTTTGTTCTACTAATTTTCGTTACCTTTGGCCCCGCTCTGCCGTCCCCGCCCTCGCTCTCATTTACGTAGAAAAACCTAATGGATGCGGCTATTGCAAAAACTACTAACGATGAACTAAAAAAATTACAACTTAAGTTGGAAATACTCGAGGAGCAGCTGCATCAGGCCCTAGCACGCGCCAACCTGGCCGAGGAGCAATTGGTGCGCTATCAGCAAGCAGAACAACACGCAACATCTACAAGAGTTGCAACCCCAACGCCACCTCCACCTCCACCACCACCGCCTCCACCCATGCCTGCCAAAGTGCTTTATACCGCAGCGGCTACGACAATGGGTCCGTCTGGTGCCGCTGGTGGGGATGAGGCAGCTGGCAGCTTCAGCCAACACATTGCCGCGCATAATTTGCACAAAGGCCTCGGCGATAAGATTATCGACAACGTCAAGCAACAGGTACAGGTGCAGGCGGCAACAGGTATGTCATACAGCTATCAACATTCCCATAAACCAATGGCCCACTTCATACAGTTGGAGTCGAGTCTGTGTGTGTGTATAAGTGTATATATGTGTAAGTGTGTGTGTGTGTCTGTCACCTTTTCCACTCAATGTCAACAACTGCAACAAACACACAAAGACAGGTCGTGCTCTGGGATAACTTTTACTTTTTTACTGGAATTTCTTATGGCTTAAGCCCTTTTACGTTCCAAGTCTTTCAGTACACATTCGCACGGCTTTTTATGGGTTCACCTACACTACATGCGTGTTTTCTCTCCGTCTCCCCGGCGCATACGTAATCTGCCACATACATAGCACGTATATGCACGTCCAGTGGTTTTAGTTCTTGGTTTGGTTGAAGTTTTTACCTATTTCATTTTCAATTTTTGCATCAAGTTGAACAGCAAAACATGAGCAGCGAAATTTCAATTTGAATTCGCAATTAACGGAAAGCAACCAGTAGCCTCCAGAAACTCCTAGAATTTAGATAATATAATCTATCTTTTTTAATGTTAATTATGAATGTTTACTTCTATGATTTCTATACATTTTAAATGTCATTTGAAACCAGATAAAGCTTTACGTATTTATCAAACAATTTTTTGATAAACTGATTTATAATTATTGATATTATTATCTCTTGAGTATCTAATTTGTCATTATTGAATTGCATTTCGTTAGTATAAGTGCTTAAAGCTCACCATTCGCCACAGTCTAAGGGCTATGAGCAGAAACTACGCCTAATCCATACCGAAGGCATTTTCATGCAAATCCCGTCCACGACGTCAACTTGTTGCTGTCAGTTGTCAATTCTCAGTTCTCAGTTTTGTTCCACGCAATCTGTCCTTGCCATTTATGTTTATAATTGATTTTGTGCGTTTTTTTCACTTCCCGTGCTGCTGTTGTTGATTTTTTCCTAAGCGCTGTCACGCCGACCGCAGGCATAGGAACGTTACAGGCAGCCATGACATGGCCAGCGCTGTTCACTGGTGCCCACTTTGGCTGGGACCTGATGCAACAGGAGCAGTTTCTTAATTAAGTTTTCCACGACAAACCACAGGTAACCTATAGCCACACACATACCATACACACACACACACACACACAATCAGGTAAATGTGTTTGGCTGGCGTACGCCTGTAAAAATCTAATTAGCGACGGCTTTACACTCCTGGGCAAGGGCATAGAGCTCGCGGTCGGAAGCTGAATTTCTTTTTAGCCATAATACATTTTGCAATCAATGTGAAACCGCCATATTTTACGCTATGTATGAGTGTGTGGGTGTATAAAGGTGTGTGTGTGTGGGTATATTTGCTGCTTTCGTTGTTGTTTATTTTCCTATAGTACTTGTAGGACATCTTTGGCTTTTAATTTTCGCTCTTATGCCCTGAAACAAATGTTTGAAATTAAATTCAGTTTGGCTTTAAATATTACAAGGTTGAGCTGATGATGAGAAGGTTATTAAACTATTTTTTAAGCCATCCTATCATTCTGTCTCTTAATATAAATAAAATATAAACTTCGTATCATATGTACCTCATATATGTACCATATCATATCATATCATATATGTACCTCACATGACGCACAGCAACCACAACATCAACAGGCGTACGCCTTGTAAACAGCATCAAAATGAAATCAACTAGTTGTGGAGTGAAAGGTTTTTTTCGCACACGCACTCATGAAACAACCAAAAGTCCTGTATTGGGAGTGCCCAACTAGGAGATACCCTGAATGAAGCCTATTCGATCAATTATTCTAATAATAAAGACGGAATATAGAATCAATTTTGTTGTTGATATGTTGATATAATATGCTATATATGTACATATATACTACGACAAACACTTTCACGACATTATACCAATATTACCCGATTTATGATTTTCAGTTATCTTAGGGTATTACAAATATAATGCAGCCATGTCGCATATACTAGAAAAAAATGTGCAACTGTCTGGTAGTAAAAGGATGTCAGTATGTTTGAGTGAGTGAGTGTATGTGCGTGTGTGTTTGTTTGTATGTATGTGGACATAAGCATAGATGCGTATATCTAGTTTAGTAAATATGCATTTATAAACGTAAACTATCGACCCATAATATAAACTACATAGACTTTAGTTGCCTTCGAGACCAGAAAGATGCACGACATGCGAAACGTTTCAATTTCCACATTTTCAATATTCATATAAACACCTGTATAAGCTTGCTCCAAGCTAATGGCAGTGGTTTCAAGGAGCTTCAGCTCTCATGTCCATAACAATATCATGTAATATAATATTGCCAAGGAATCTAGCGTTGCTCAGTGGCAACAACAAACACACTCCTCACTGATTGACTTACGCGCTTACTCAATTACATACAGCACGCTTTGCCTCTCACACACTGTCGCACTAAGCACATCCGTTTCCGGTTGTTGGAACTGCCGCGCACTACGCGGCGTATGCGTAACGAGCACACATTGAAATCAATCAGGATGCATATTGTGCCAGCCGCGTACGATTATTTAGATGTCGCTACAATCCCATAACAATCTAGATGCTGTGTGCACTGAAACTGGCCGTTAAACGCCGTTCGACGATTGCGAAAAACGCGCGCGCGTCACTTGAAGCTCATGAAGCGTGTGAGCTAGCAGCGAAGTGAGCAGCAAGTTAACAACTAGCCAGCGTGCTGGCATTCGTGTCCTGGTGTTCGTTCTCGTCATGACGGCAGATACAGCAAGAGCAAGGCAACAGCAGCAGCACCGTTCTGCTTCGTCATCGCACTCGGCACAAAAACAAATGAAGCGAACTGAGCGAATAAGTTTCCGACAAAAATTGTTGCTTGCCAGCGAAGCCAACCTGTACTTGTTTCAGTGTGTGCGTGGGTGTGTGTGTGTGTGTGTTTGGGTGTATGTATGCCATTCTGCAGTAGATTGTCATGGCAATGCTTGAGCCTGAAGCATCAGCCAAAGCGTTTGCCTTTTATCAGTTTCTTGTATTTTTTCAGATTATTATTGCAGGCTCTCGTCTCTCTAGTATCTAGAGAACTGCACTTAGGCCAATTTCCGCTAGTGTAAATTAATTGACTTTGAAATAGAACCAGGACCCGAGCATCTCTACGCAGAACTTCCGTCTCCAAACGATACGTAACACACATCATGCATATTATGTTTTGGTCCTGAATTGATTTAAATTTGTTGTGTTGTGCGTGCTGAAGCCAGAAGCTAGGAGGATGGCTGCTCGACATTAGTTGGCTTCCTGGGCAGAGTACATGGCCACTGCCCTGGCAACATCCACACTCAGATGGGCCACAGCAAAAGAGAGAGAGAGAGAGAGCGAGAGCTGGGCATTGAGAGCAAAAGGAAGCGTTTTGCCAATGGCTTGTGGCCGTCGTCTATGCGACGGCGTTAGCTTTAAACAAATGTCAGGACTTTACATGTTTCAGTCACAGCTTACTTCGCTTTATGTTATCCAACGCTCGACGGTCGTCGGCGTATCAAATTCGATGAAGGCGAGGACTCTGGCTTTTATTATTTTATGAGTAAACTGAACAACAGACCGAGCGATGGAGCCGCATTCCAAGCCCAGCCAAGCCAACTCAAATCAGAGTCTGCCACCTTCGGCTCACATTGTTATTTCCGCTGTTTTTGTTGCTCTTGTCGTGCTATGGCTTATTATTATTATTATTTGTGCGCTTTATATTTCCGTGTTTTATTGCGCCACTTTTTTTATAAGCAAACACACACACAGATGCCCCCACACATACCAAGAGACTATACATCTCCATTGAATTCGTCTTGGGTACAACAAGTCGCATACGCAACGTGAGCCATTTTATTTGTTGGCGCTGACAGTTGTTGAATACGTGGGCTTATCGCTCAGCTCTCAGACCCCTTTGCATTCTTTTTGCTGTTGTTGCCAATTGGCAGTCAGTTGTGATTCATATATATTTGCCACAGCCTCAAAATCTGCAATTTAAAATCCCTAGCTCCCTTAATTAAGTTGTCTGCCAGCTGCGTTAAAGGTAGGTGCTATCTTTTCGCTTGGTCAAAGGTTATATCGGTCTAATAAGCTAACCGCATGACATTTCAACTTCTACAGTTGGCTTAACATCAGCAATCACAATATTATAGTATGCACTAATTCCTCGTCCATTTTCAGGTCTTGACGCTATAGTGCGCGAATTTAAATCTGGCCGCGTGACGCTGCGTCGCAATCGACGCAAAACCAACACGAGCGAAGCCCTGAAGGAGATGTTCCAAGTACTCGAGATAAGTCAGAAGCAGAATCGAAACTCAAAGATTTGTGTCGATATGAATACAACGTTATAAGACTCTCGTTCTCTATCTCTTTTACTTTGGTCTCAAATCTAAAGTCTACGCTATGCTTTAACGACGAAACATTCCGTGCATTTGAATATTTATTTATTAGATTCTCCTATTTAATTCATTAATTGTGCCTTTTTATATGCCATTCGCTATCCTTATATCAAAGTGCCCAACCAACCTAACATGTATTTTATTTTGACTTTGTTTTTAATGTGTTCATATACTAATGATTATTATGATTTATGCTCAATTTACAATTCAACCCAACGAAATATTTTGAATAAATTTTAGTAACCAAATATAATAAATTATTTTGTTTCATTTAAGTATGGGTAAGTTATGGCTCTGTAGGTCACCTGCAACAAACTCTGCATATCATGAGCAATGTAAGCATTTTTCGGGCTTAATTGTACTTTATTATTTCTTAATCTTTGGCCGATGCGCAGATCGAAAATTACGTAAAATTACACAAAGTTCTTCCTACTTCTACTTGTAAGTGTAAACATCAAAAACATTTATGTATATCTTATAACAATATTAAAAAGTTATTTGTTCATATTCAAAGTACACGAGTAAAATTTACGTATTTCAATTTGACTTTATGGCTAGTGTAAAATATGCTTGTAAATATATTTTCTTTAATTGTTTATAAAAATTTGGCTAATTATTAACAACGTGTTCAAAGATTTTGTATTACATGCACTGAACTTGGATTTTCAACGCATTTTTTGCATTAAATTGACATTGACAAACTTTTTTGTAATCGTGTGGCACTTGTTTGCATAAGAAACTCAAGTAGGTATTTTAACATTGATTAGAACTTAAAATTAATTAGATATATTAAAATTATTACAACAATAATGTAATTTTTTTGATTTTGTATAGCAAAATACAAACTTGTGGAAGACAAGCAGGATTTGTGCGTATTGCATTTTGTTCGAAAACAAATTAAAAGAAACATCGACTTCTCTTTTATATAAATAAACTATCAACTGAGATAGAATGATGACATGTTCAACATAATATCATTGCAACATTTAAAATTAAATATAATTAGACTTTAATTCTAACAACGTGCGTTAAAATCATTTATCTTAGATTTAGTGCGATCGTTTTAAGACACTGATGCCATTTAGTATTTGGTAGTCGGTCATGTGAGGCTATTGTTGTGTGTTTATTATGCTCGATTGTTGTCATATATACATTTATATATATGCACGTAGTAACACAGAAATATTTGGCACTCGATGCGTGCTCGTTGACAACACATTCCTTTTTCGTTTCATTCATGGCGCAGCACTGGAAGCAACAGTTGTGATTCCTCTTCGTTTGTCTATGGAATGTGTTTACTGTGACGTGATGGTTTCGGCGGTGGAGTCGGAGGTCGCGGCTTGCTAGCATCATTTATGCTAGGCAAACCGAAATTTGTTGCCTCCACGTACTCATACGTGGCGTTTGTAATACTGGTCTTTGTCATTGTAGTAGTGCTGATGCTGATGCTGCTGTTGGTGTTGGTGTTTGTGCTCAACACATTTAGCATTGTATAACCATTGGGATTCCAGTCTAGGCTATGGGTTAAGCTGCTAAAATCTGTAGAGTCACGTGTCTTGGCGGGCAAGGGCGGTGGTCGTATGTCCTCCTCCGATGTGGAATCGGTCGTTTCTGTCAAATTTAAACCAAATAATAAACAATTCAATAGTAATTTGCTTAGGGCGCTTACCAACTGAATTGCGATTACTGCTCTCGGAGAGAGATCGTATGTCCGTAAAGTTTTTAATGCTAGCTGAAGGCGTCGGAATGCTCACTGGTCGCGAGAGTCGGCGTTCCTTTTCCTTTTCAGAGCGCAATGGTCGTTTGGGTGTCAACTATTTGAAAATACCGCTGACATGAAACATTTTCAATAGGAAGCGGATGATTAATGGCACTTACCTCTTCTGTGAGCACGCGTGGATCAGGTGTTTTTGGTCCGCATAAAGAACTATTCGAGGCACTTGCCAGTGAATTAACAGAGGTGTTGATTTCCTTCTCAGGCGTCGAAGTTATGGTCGTCAGTGGCGGCGTATACCACTGGCTATTAGCAACTGGCAGACTTAATACATCACGATCCTGAAGAAACAAATTGTTAGCCATATGTAAATTACATAAAGAAACGAGTTAATTACCTTTTTCATTGAGCGCCGTTTGGCGGGCTTCTCCTTGTTCTTGTTGCCCTTGGTGCTGGGCGTGTGTCCCAGGCTAGGTCTAAGTGAGCGTGGACAATAAGCAACAAAGGTAATGTAAGCAAAAGTAAAACAAATAAACCAAACATGCATCAAAATAAAATAAAACCAAAAGAAAAGAAAAGAACTTAAAGTCTCAAACTAAAATCGGCGAGCAAAATTAAAGTGTGTTAAAAAGAAGTTGTAAAGTTAGTATTAGTTTAGGGAGCAGAATCTTAATTACAACTCACCTGGTGTTAAAGCTTAAGCTGGCCAGAGTAGACTTGATGGAATTTGTGGGTGGCCGCGGCAGGAAGGTTGACTTCGACAAGCCGCTGCTGCAATTGAATTAAAGATTAGGGAATTAATTCGTCATTTATGGCATTAGCTTTTGGGACTTACTCTGACGAGCCCATGCTGGTCTCGGACAGCCTATTGCTGCTTCCGTCGAAGATAGCGGGCAGGAAAGAGTTTGTACGTCGCATAATCACCGAGTCTCGGTCGACTTGTAGATCACACGATTTGCGTCCATATCGTGATTCCACATGGTGCTGCATATCCGCAAAGCAGCCCTCCAAGTGTTCCTGCAGGGCCTTTAGGCTCTCCGGCGCCTTTTGCCGATGCAATCGAATAGCTAGTGATTGAGAGAATAATTAGATTTGCAAATAAAGTAAATATGTATTTGACAATCATACCACAATGCAGTAGCGGTATTTGCAATGCGATCAATTCCTTCAGCTCCTCAACAAGATCTTTGTCTTCCGGATGCTGTACCAAATACTCGTCTGTCAGGAATGCTTCCTCGTATTTGGCGAAGCCGCCCATAACGGCAGGATCCACAATGCCATTCAGTTTCATGCTCAGCGGGTTTATATGTAGACTGTGATCGTTTTGATGCAGTATAACCAGCTGTCTGATATCCTTATTGGTGTCCTTCATAATTTCCACTGCGCGCTTGATTGGTGAAATCTTAAACGTATGTGAATCAACAACGGGAAACCAGCGCAAAATTCCTGGCAATGGATATTGTGTAATGAGCTCAGTCCGCTCCAGCCAGAGGTTGCGCACATCGTCCATGTTTCCACCGCCAGAACTGTCGCGGAATGGACGCGAGAATTGAAACTTTTGCACATTGTTGAATGTGAAATACTTGACAATCTCATTGGAGATGATCTTATCATTAAACTTGGAGAAGGCAGCGTCCATTATTGGCTCCACCTTATTGACCTGTATGTATTGTCCATCACTATTGGTTATATCCTCTCCAGGCGCCTCCAGCGTTTGCATAAGCTCCGCCTGTGGATGCTGCACTAGCATACGTGAACAAAAGTCGCTATGGCGCTCGTACTCCTTGCCTCGAAAGATGTACACCTTGTTCTGTAATAGACGTGGAAAGCCGAGTCCATAGAAGCACACACGGAAGTACTCGGAAGTATGGCGCAACTCCTTGACTATTTTCTCAAAGAACTGAGCCATACGCTTCAGCAGCTCCGCCAGTTTAATGTAATCGTAGACCTCCTCCTCGTACTGTTGGGCTAGTATTTTGCACATAGTGATTGCGCACTCCCACTGTTTGCCCCTATCAAAGTAGTCCATGATCTCGAAGTAGAGGGCCTCCTTTAGGTCGCGATGGGTTCGGCAACCGCCATGGCGATAGCTGCGCAACTGGGGCGACAATTCTGCGTCAGTCCAGTGCAGTAGATCCATATGCAGCTTAAGCGTAAATGCCGCCTCCGTGTAATTCTCGAATTCCATGTGCAGGGCGCACAGCTTGTACACGTAGCGTATGTACATCTCCTTCAGATCCACCTCCGAGTAAAACTGCAGCAGCGAGAACGTACATGCCATGCGGTTCTCCTTGCTCTCATCCTGTATGATACAGCGATACTCTAGCAGCTTATCCATCAGCTTTGTCACCATGTTCACAAAGCTGGTGCCGTCCACATTGAGCGTGCTGTGGGCGGCACAGTATTCCATCATGATCGATTTGAACAGTTCCTTATACTCTGTATCGCCCTTGCCTGAGAATGAAGATCAGAAGAAGTATTAATTTTTGAGGGCTTAACAAATGTGCGAGCTCTGCACTTACCAGCGCCTATCAGAATGTCCAATTTTTCGATCATTGCCGTCTTGAACTCGGAGAAGTTACCCTTGTAGTGGGCATTGTTCTGCTTGGTGTCGCCGTAGCTTTCCAACTCTAAGCGTGAGCTATAATATTCGCACTGCATCATATCAAAGAAAATGGGTATAGTCTCGCGGCGGAGGTCAGTTTCGGGTATCATGCTCATCTCCAATATGGGCTCCACCAGTTGCGGCACAAATTTCGGTTTGTGCTTGCCCAGCTGGAACCACATTTTGCGTATCTCCTTGGCCGTATCCTTGCGTATGTCCCGATATCGTGCGAAAACTATCTGTCGCTTGTTGTCATTGAAGTCGTTCAGCTGCAGCGGCGATTGCACTAGGAAAGCAATCGAGCATTGGAAGAAATTTGACCAGATTTGCTTGTCAAACACCGGACACAGAAAGTAATCCGTAATGACCATGCTCAACTGCTGCAAAGCGCCGAGTATGACTGTATTCTGATGCATGATCATGTCCATCCAATCGCGCGGAAACACTGGCTTCTGATGCGGCGAGACCAGCTCCTCGAAGACAAGCAAGATCTCGATGACAAAGTCCTTTAGTTCACCGTGCTGATGCAGATCGTTGACAAAGTACTTATAGTGCTGCGCATCCAAGCGCTGCAGTATGCCAAGCATAATGGCAAAGAACTGACCCACCACGCCAGTGTCCCGATCCAGAGAGTGTGCCGCCTTCATTACCGGCCGCAGTAATATGATCATAATGTCGCGCACGTCATTATGAGTCGGCCCCACGTCCGACCGATAGAGCAACTTCAGAATGTTGTTCATTATGTTGATGCATTCAGCAATCTAGCGACAAGAGTTAACATATTAGTTTGCTTCTTTTTTATGCTTTCGTAGAAAAATCTCTGAAAATAATACATTTATCAAAATGCTCTCAGCTGTTGACCTAGCTTAGCTTCACAAAGGATTTAAATTAAATTTAAATTAGTTTATTAAAATTTAAAAACATTATAACATTAAAACGATTTTAAATAAAGTTAAAAAGAAAACATTGAGGGCTGCATTAACGTAAACAAACTTGGCGTACACCAATACACGAGCGGCGAGTGCACTAGTATTTGTGAGCTTTCACACGAGAGAGAGAGAGCCTTACTCTGTTCTGTGTGTACGCGCGTGTGTGTGTGTGTGTGAAAACTCGCACACTGGCACAATAAAAAAGCTTAAAAATTAAAAGCCATCGAGTATAAAGTGCGCCATTCACCAACAATGCAAAATGGCATAAAAGAAGCTAAACATAACTTAAGCTAGAATAAAACAATATAAACTTATAGATTGGGCAGCTGATGCTCTGTTTGGGACGTGCGTTACATAGGCCTGATTTGTATTTGGTGTGCAATTTGATTGATTTTGGTATCTTTTTTTTTACCTTTTTATTGGCAGTCGTTTCACGAGTGTGCAGGTGGGATTTTTTCTGTCCGAGCACTTTAGCGGCTTTCGAAAGATTCTTTTCTTGCTGCCAGATATCGGTTTTCGAGTCACCCTATTTGTATAACACAAGTTATGATAGTGAACGAACAACAACAAGAAGAAGAACAACAACCAAAAACCACGATTTGGTTTTTAGACACGCATATGGTAGAGACATGAGAGATATATTGAGAGACATTTATGTAATTGATCATGATTTCAAGGCATTTCTAAGTGTAATTCAAAATAATACGATTAAAATCATAAAGCCAAAAGTATTACAGACAAATGAAATGTGACAAAGAGTGTAGAGAGAATTTAAGAGCGATATTATAGATATGTATATACTAGTAGAGAGACGGGCGTTTCAGTTGTTCATACATACATTCGCATTATATATGGTGCGTGTGCATGTGCATAAGTGTGTGCGTGTCGTGTCTGTGGGTGTATAGATGTGTCAATGTGTGTGAAATCTTTACACATACAATTATGCATGTATGCATGATGTGAAGCTAGAACCATTTTGATCTAGTAAGGTGCGTAATCGAATGGGTGTGGTGTATGGAATGTGTACGTGTGTATGTATGCATGTGTGGTGATTTAATAAATTGCCATATTTACTTGCAATTTATTACATTAATGACATCAGAACTTGTACGAGCCCTCGACTAACATCTAAACCAGACAGATATCATGATTTATGTACGCATAAACATATATAAATGCCTAAGCGAGTTAACTAAACGAGAAACGACGTCGATCATCGAGAGATCTTCTTGATAAAACACGCAAATCGAACGCTAACTAAATAATACTACACATATATGGGTGTGTATGGATGTAACTATTATGCGGTACATAGTACAAATACTGACATACTTATAGTTAAGATTAAACACATATATATAGAGATATTTCAGGTGTGAAGTGTTTTGGCATTGCGGTGCGGCTACTTTACAGCGTGCTTAAGTCTAGGACACTTGACAACAAACAACAAACACATAACAAACAGAAACATTAAAATCAATTGGATGCATTCATTAACAAAACATACTTAAATAACAAACCATAAAATATATATGTATCTTCGGCAAGCCGAATATTAAGTACTCTTGCAGAGCTACATTAAGTATTAAAAAATATTGATTAAAGTACCAAAAGTACAAAAATGCCATTATGTTGGTTTTTTGCTGGAATCATAGCGCTCTGCAAGTGTATTAAAAACATATATGGATGCAACATGCTAAAGACTAAACTAACATATCATATCAAAAGCTACAGCTACACACATATGTATGTATATATACTATATATTTGCTTAAACATGTACATATCTCAGTTGAAACTATACAAAATTAATACAGCTCACATGCCAAATTGGGCTACTTAATGACTTGATGCATCAGATGGTGTTCAACATTTAAAAGTGTAGCTTATCGCTTCGCAAAGTAATCTTATTTTATATATATTTAGCATTAGGCAGCATGACAAGGGCAATCGAGTAAATTAAGTGTTTTGAAAATGTTTTAGGATATCAGTTTATTTATATCATTGAGCGAATTAGCGCTGAGCATTTGCAGTTAATTAGAATTAGTTACTTTTGATCATTTGGCTTGAGCATGTGGTGAGTTATGTTTTAATTTTGAGTTTCAGTTCTGCATTTAATAGACAAATTTTTGAACATATATTGTAACGATGCATTCGATTAAAAACAATATGCAAATTCCGATGATTAATTAGCGGTACAAGCAATGCATTAACTGGCGTAAAACATACCTCCTCCTTGCTTTCGAGATGATCTTTGATGTGCTTGCAGAACACCGGCAATAAGATAGCACGGCAGTTGGGTGAGCTGAATAGCTTCGTTTCCACAAAGTCCTTGATGCAGCCCATTTTGGACTGAGTGAGGCGACGTGGCGGGAACTTTTCCAGTATATCGACAATAGAAATGCTGTGAGTATAAACAAAATAATCAAGTAAATTTTCGAATAATTTATAAATACACTCTTAACGCACCTAAGATGCACTGGATCGTACACCTCCATCAAGTCGGTGGCTATAATATGTAAATTCTTTAACAGAGCTCCCTCCGACTTGAGCAGATTGCTGGGGCAGCCGATCATGTCGATGAACATTTTGAGCAACTCCTGCAGCCGAGCAGCAAAGTCCACATAATCGTTATTACAATTCATCGCTGCATACAGAACACGGGATCGTATGACAAACTTCATCACATAGTGGAGATAGCGCGTAGTTTTATAAAGACGCCGCACTGCGGCGCTCTCCTCATGCTCAACGCCATCGGCAGATTTCTCGCTCGGTGTTATGGCATCTCTTATGTTGCGCTGCAGTACATCCATTAGTTTTCTACAGAATACGAAATAGAATACATATAATAACAGGCGTCACCTAATAATAAAATAAGTGCAGAACTTACGTATATGCCAGCGTAGCAGAGAAACTCTCGTTGATATATACATCGAGAACAGTTAAAAAGTGTTGATACTTCAGATCGGACACCGTTTCAATGAGATGAATGATACTCATAAAGACCAATTGATCGTATTTCTCGGGATTATCGTTCTCCACCAGGATGTTAAACAAAGCATCGAGTATGTCCTGCAGAAACTTGACTACTTCCTCGCCGGGTACGGTGGACAAAGCGTTTAGCGATTGTTCCAACCTCTCCTTATGCGCCGACCAATGCAACAATCCTAAAAGGCTTACTGGACGACAAATATACAAATTAAAAATTATGTAAAGAAATACAATATAATTGTGATCTCATTTGACAAATGTTCAAATCTTACCGCTCTGCGTTAGCTTAGTGCTGCAAAGATTGACATCAATGGAAAATTGATCCTTGGGCAGGAGACTGAGACCAGTTATTGACGGCTTAGTGCCCATCAGCTCAGCTGTGGTGGCTGGCAGCTCCATGTAACTGTTGGCCACTGTTTTATCGTACTTCTTGTGATCAATCTTGTAGACAGCGAGCACATGCTGACCCTGCGGTATTGTAGTGCCATTGGCCTGCATCAGACGCACATACGACAGGCCGAATGGCTTCTCGGATCGATCTTTTTGCTCATTGCTGCTGCGGTGCTTGAGCGTGAAGCGCAAATGACATTGCTTGAACTCTTCGGTTGGTACGTGTATCTTGAAAGTCTCCTGCCACTTGGGTTTGTCGTCGTGATAGTATACTACCGACTTGTACTCATCGATGGGCGGATGGCCGGAGCCAATGCTCATTACGCCAGGTACCAGGTGTCCCTGTTCGTTGGCTACGCATACGGTCACCTCCACATTCTTCTCTGATGTTTTGGCAATGCGCGCGAATTCGCCGCTGCAAATAGTCAAATAGAGATCGTTGCGCACGTCGCCCGGCAGTATAACCTCCGGGAAGCCCATTTTGCGAGCCACGGGTACATTGGTGTGTACGAGGCGTGGAAAGTCCTCCTTAATCTGCTTAATATCGCCGCGCAACACCTCAAGTGTTACAGCCATTTTGGATTCGATTTTGCCAATGTCTTTGTTGGCAATCAGCTTGCGCAGCGTGCCATCCAGTGTGTCCTTCTCGCACATGATAAACGGCAGATCAAGATTACCCCGAAATTCCTCTGGCTTGCTTATAATAGGTGTTAGATCCTTGCAGGCGACGCCAAAGGGCCGACGCATCATGTACTCACTGGTGCTGCCCGAGGAGCCGTTCGAATTGACCGACAGCTGCGAATGCTTTCTGCTGGCCGCCGTCAGGACACTGTTTGCAATGTTCATACTGGTGCGTTTCGAGTCGGCCGAATCCTTCATCTCCATGGAGCCAATGCGTATGGCATAGCACACCAGATACATTTTGGAGATGCTCAGATCGCTGCGGCTGAGATCGGTAAACAAGACGCGATTATTATCGAACTGGTCGATATCTCTCGCAACTCCGGTGCGCGACCACTTCACCACATAGTTTTCGCTAATGGGTTTGTGTGTTTCGCCATTGAAGAGCGTAAATAGCAGATCCGAATCCTCTTGGAATTTGCATACAAATGCATTCACATGCAGCAGTATATTGTGCGAGTATTTGTTGTGGGTACGCATCGTCTCGCGGTCACTGGACAAGCGCTGCTCACAGATGAAATACAAAAATAATTTGCAGAGATTCTAGTAACATAAAAGAGTCCTTGCACTTACGTTGGCCTTTTCTATTCGCTGCACGGCATGCACATGATTTTCGTATAGTTCGGTGCTGCAAATGGAATTGGTGTCCAGTATATCGCCGCTCTCGTCGCGCACAACCATGTCCAGACCCAACAGCCTGTTGCCGGTGTCAATCTGCGCCGTTGCCTGCAGCTTCACCTTGCGCATCTCGTCCAGCGGCAGATTTCCGGATATCAAGGCAGCCCTATTATTGTTCAGTTCATTCATTTTTCGCCGAATCTTCTGAAAGTCTGGATTTGTGGTCTGCAGGCGAATATAATGAAATTTAATTGCTTTCCAGTTACAATCACAAAACTTAAACTTACCAAAAAGTATCTCTTGGCAATGACGCCCCACTCCAGCATCACTTTCGTGATCTCCTCGACAATTTCGGTGCGCTTTATACAGTACTCGCCATTGACAATGTTGAACTCACACAGATGCACATAGCTCTTAGGGAAGATGCCGCGTGTTTGCTTCTCTCTGCAACGGAAACAGAAACAGAACGAAAACAAAAGGCATTATTAAAATGTGGCCGGCATATGGTAGCAAAGCCAACAAAATCTTGGTGTTATAAACATATGCATACATAAATATATAATAATATACTAATTATACAGAAATATCAAATAAAGTGGCTAACTGCTCTCTCTTTTTTTAATATTAAGAGTAATTTTAATTTATAATGAAAATAACTTTAATAAAATATGAAAAATAATAAATGGCGAATCAAAGTTCTGACACAATTGTTAATTACACTGCTAGAATACTTCCAACTTCTGCATTAGCTGGAATATATATATATACATACAGACAACGTTATATTTATAGCTACCACACTTAGCAACTGACAGAGTTGCCCTCGCTTGGCTATTCTTTGTACGCATGTATATTCTCTATATGCATAAATATAAGTTATGCTCATAACTGCAGAATGACACAATTCATCGTCAACGCTGATGAATTACCCAACTCAAACCGAACCCTCGAGTGGAGCTGAGCGGTTGCGAGGCTGCGTCTGCGTTTGCGTCTGCGTCTGTGGCTGCCATTGTTCGGGATGCCCTCGGGGCAGAGGAAGTGCGCACAAAGTGTGACACTCGCAAATGAAATGGAATGCTTCAATTTGGCTCAATTCAGCATTTGACATGCGGGGTGGCCGCCTTAATTGCCAGCGGCAACTGCATACCACTCGGTAGCCCATCAATCAGCAGGCCTCCGAGCACATTTAACCGATGGTTGAGCTACTCTTTGCCGTTGATACAACAGTGTGTGACAAATGATTCCATTGAACTTTGTTTGCCAGGTATTGGATTTAATGTGACCTTCGCTATTGGGCACCGACTGCCAACTGCCCACTGCCCACTGCCGATTGCCTTAATTGATTGGCCATAAGCAGCGGCTGAGGGAATTCGTTTTCGTATTGCTTATCGTTTGAAAATCGTGAGAAAATGCACAATTAAAATTGATATTTCCTTATAAATAATCAAATGCTGGCAAACAAAAACAAATACGAATTTCGGACCCAAGAGGTTATCACACGACGCATTGAATTTCTTTTTAAATGCCTCACACTCACAGCGCCAGTTTTTTTTATCGCTCAACATTCTTAAGTGTAGCAGCTACAGTGGAAACCTGCGTAAACGAACGGCTACAAACATGGAAAAAATGAAAGCAAATTTAATTTTCTCATATGATCTTTGGGGGCCTTATATCATTAATGGTTATTTACTTTAGCAATTGCTTGATATGCTATAAATTGACTTTCATGGGCTTCACTGTATTTTCGACTGCGTTTGTTTACTATCATTTTCTGTACTTTACTCATTCGCCTTGTCTGGCTGTGGGTCTGGGTTATGGGTCAGCAGAAATATGAAAAAGGTCAGCTAGATAATCATGATACTGTTGCTGTTTCTTTTGTTGTTGCTGTCGTTCTTGTTCTTGTTGTTGTTGTAGATTCTTATGGCTACTGTATCTCAACTGTTGTTTTCTTCGCTCGCATTCAGCGATAAGGCACATCGGAGCTGACTCAGTCGAACGTCCAATCGCAGACATCCATAGATAAATAAAAAAATATATATATTAAAATACTCTACGAGCCTCTCACATCCATTCGAAACAGTAACAGAAAACGGAAAAACACAGTAAAACAATATTTGAGAAAACCCATCGTAGCCAAAGGGTCAATCGAATCGGACATATACATACATTTATCTTCAAGATACTTTTTCTAATGCCACATGGCCGCATCTGTTTTCGCCTAGAATAGGGTTAAACTAGGAATGCATCTGGTTTGTATGCATTGTATATTGGGCAACTTGACACAGATTCCAACAGACTGAATCAGTAAACAATACACCAAATGGGCAACATCTTGGCCAACAGCTGGTTACCTGATTTGTGCATATGAATAATTCTGGTCTCATTTCCGTTTTCTGCCTCACAAAAAGTGGGTTTTATTACAATTATTATTGTTGTTGTTATTTGAATAGAAACATTTGGAAAATAGTGAGAGAGAAAAGGAGAATGCGATAGAAAGAGAGAGAAAGTCAATAGTCATAGCAAAGCCTAATAAATCCGCCCAGTAATAAATACATTATAAAATTAATAATAATCTATGGATAAATAATTAAATATAAAGTATTCTGATCTATAAATTTGCTGATTCTTTTTCAATTTTCAAAGTTTCTACGACAACATGTCATATTGCTAATATTTATATGTTAATGGAGCATATATATATATACATATATAATTGTATTTCCAGTGATCCAGTGACTTATGATTCTTTGCTCAAATTTCAATTTAGTTCACACAATTGTAATTGGGGAAATTGTGAGAATCTTCACTTTGAAACTATGAATCATCACAATTATTTTGAGTATTAGAAAATTTTATACGCAATAATCACCCGATAAACTTTTATTTCATATTTAAAATATATGTCTGTTTAAAATATTAAAACATCTTACTTTACTGCACTGTACAAATATTGTTAAAAAAATTTTTAAGATATGCGAACAATTACGATTATTGTAATCGAATATTTCATGAATGATAATACAAAAGCTTGTAAAAGCTGTTATCGTTCCCAAGCTAATCTCGAGTGTTTTAGTATTTAGGACAAATAGTTAAGAAGTTCTCTTAATCAAGTAATTGTCAAACGTTTTGCACTGACATTCCTAAAGAGTTTCCTCTTTGGACGCAATCATTAAATCAACAACTCTACAAATTGCTTCCTCAATTATAACTGTATAAATAATTTGATCTATGCCGTTATATGCAGAGGTAACACGTGTGAATATATTCATTAGACAGATATGAGCAAAGTGAAAGTGCAGATGCGTATGTTCGATTAGAAGAAAATCAATTTGCATAATCAGATTACGTACTTTTGCTTGTAGCCGTAATACCAGTGTGTAGTCTCCTTCAGTATTATGACAGCATCGCCCACATCCAAATTCAGGCGATGTGGCTTCCTCTCCTGGTCAAAATTGCATTTAGCTGTCAGGAAAATAAAGCAAAGGGAAATCACATATTAAATAAATGTTTTTTTATTAATATAAATTATATTCTAGTTGTTTTTTTTTTTAGTTTATTATATATAAAAATATATAAATATTTTTGTACATCGAAATCACCTGTTGCGATTCAACAGCTATGCGAAACTGAGCAGCGAACGAGCAAATTCAAGCTTAGTAGAATTAAAGCTTAGCAAAAGCACCGGAGCTGGCTGCTAGGTAAATCTCTCGATGGGGCATTTTTGGGGTGAGGGTTATCAATTACCTAGTTAGCACAAATACAATGCCTTTATATATTGTATACATGTGTATTATAAGTTCCCTCAGTTGGAAATCGGAACAGCGATGCCCGGCGGATGGGTTTGTTGATAGCGATGCCCCATTCTACGTGAGATTTATCTAACTATAGGCTTCCTATTAAACAAAAGCCAACGCTGATAAACTTCTAGCTAAATGACGCACTTCAGATCACAGCTCAGAGAAATGAAGAAACGCAATGCACAGACGCAATCACTGCACCATTCGGGTGGGCGGCGTAAGGAGATGATGAGGGATCGAGACAAAGCCGCATTCACAGACTGACGTACAGTCAAGTTGCTGGCGACATCGTCATCACTTCCCCGCCCGATAATGAAGGCACCACACAAACATAAATGTAAATACATATATATATATATATGTATGTATATGCATTTATGTGGATACAATTATGCCGCAACTGCAGGCAAACCCAACAGCAGCAGCAGCAACAACAACAAAAACAACAACGTTGCCGCCATCGCGTAACACGGCCGGCCCGGGTGGCGCTGTTGATGGCTTTGTCGCCGTTGCCACCGTCCCGGTCCAATGACCCATGTGCGGTCCCCGCGGCTGACGAACAAGCATAACCAGCGAGAACGACCTCCACAACACATTAAACAACAACAACAACAACAATAAGTGACAACAATTTGCAAAGGTATGTTTTTTTATACTCTGTAAGCATAAGGCACAAAAGTGTTATGTTTTTATGTAACAAAATAAAGATGTACAGGTTTATAAACCAGTAGTAAACACAAAAAATATATACTAAATGTTAAGTGAGTTTTTTCTACATAAAAGTTAAGTTCTGCTGTGGCTCAGGCAAAGCTAACTCCGTTTAAGCCATCGAATATACTGATTATCGACACATCGCAATATATCTCTTACAGAAGGTCGAAACAATTCACTTATTTCATATAATAATCTAGAGTATTTCCCTTTTCGAATACATTTCCCTATGCACTAATAGAATAAATCGGAAACTCTATAAATACCTTTTTTTTAATATAGTCACATCCATTTATCTAGCCAACTTCAAGTGATGCAGATTTATAGATATATTTTATTGCAATCAGTATATGATTGCTTTTTGAATACATATTCAACAATATAGTAATATGAGCAGCAATATCTATATGTAGTTAATCTTAATATTCTTGAAAGAGAGCAGGGTATTTTATAGTCAAACACTCCCTAGTTAAGCACTCTTGCTTGTTTGCCTTACTTCATATTTGTTGGAGAGTGAGAAAGATTTTCATTATCTGCCCAATTGCATGGAAAGTTAAGCCCGGAGTGGGTCAATTTGCAAAAACCAGTCGAGCTTAGCGAGTTTCATGCGAACCATACATATTTGTGTTTTGTTTTTAGTCTAGTCTTCCGTGCATTGCGCGTGAGTGCAAATGCGAAATAATGCTCATTTAGGAAAAGTAATGCAAAAGTAACGCTATGCGGAAATCGATGGTATTTCAACAGTCGATGTTTTAAATTACAATAAACAAAGTGATTATAATTCAAAAAGAAAAACAGTTCTTAAACGCCAGGGCATACTGCAGTCGATTTCTGGGAAATAGCGAGTGATTCATTGATGACGATGACGACGACTCGGATGCCGGTCAAGCAATCAGTCATCGGGCGTGGTACACACCTTGCTGCGTTGCACTGCACTGACTATGAGCGGGGCACATTGAATTAAACTCATTTCCCTTGTGATGCACGCGATAAGGCAGGAGCGATTGAAACTATGGCTCAATGCATGCAGCCAATAACTATCTGGAAATTGTTGGGCTAACGGAAACAATCGTGAATAATGAAATGCAACCGCTGGGGCTATAAATAAACGAGGCAACTGGCCAAGTCACGGCTGAATGGTGTGAGAAGAAAGGGTACGCTGCACACACACAACTATAAAGCCAGCCAACCAGGCAGGTAAAAGCCAGGTAGACGACAAGGAGTACCAATCCACACTTTATGGCCAGCCAGACAAATTGTGCGGCGGCAGCAGCAGCAACAATGGCTAGAATTGTATAGAAGACATTGTTGGCAAACGGATGCAGTTCTGCCCCGCCACCCACAACCGCTCATCATCCTTAACCCAAGGTGGGGAATAGCACGTGCACATTGTGTGCCTTACCGAGGGTCGATTGCAAACAGAGCTCGGTTTCAACTGCTGCCAATGTTGCCTAGCAAATGAAGCAAAACAATCATCATAATAATAACAATAACTACAAATTGCCAACAAGTAAAAGCTACGACGCTTCGTCATCTTCCCGCTGACAGGCCGCATACACACATGCATACAAAAACTCACACACACACACACACACAAACTTATTCACACAATCGTGACTGGACGCCCCAACGACAACAGCGACGGCGACAGCAGCGGCTTGGCTCAGCTCATTTGGATATTCAGGTTTATATGGCACGCGGTTTGGCAGCTTATATACTTGTATACCTACATATATGCATATACATATCTATAGAAGTATATAAGCAGATAAGCACAACAGCACACCTCAAGCACGAGTGATAATGTGCGACTGTTTCCGTCTCCCAGCAATCATAATTGCGATTGTTTAGTGTGCAAAGATTTAGCGCTTTGAACTTGTCTTACGTATCAATAGGGATTCATTGATGAGCTAGTTCTTAACTAGTTAGTATACAAATTAGTCTTTCAGTAATTTTAGATTGAATTTATATTTTATTTTCAATATTTATTTAAAAGAAGAGTATGAATTATTTTTGTGTTAAATAATATTTTATTTCTATATTTAATAAATTTCTTTTAATTCATATGTATAACAGGCAACAATGTTTAATAAATATTTCCTACATTTATTTAATCTAAGCTCTATGCTCGCACTTATTTCCTACTCATGAGTCACAAAAAAATGTTTATATTTTATATACATATATTTTAAATGACTATGTTATTGATTTAATAAATATAAAGTAAAGTAAAAATTAAATTAAAAAATTATGCATTTGCAGAGGAATAACATTTCAATATATTCCAAATTTTTTGTCATTCTGCTTGCTGTTCATCTCTCTAGTTAATTGTGTTCTCTGTTATTCTAATCCTCCTTTGCTTCAAGTTAATTTCTTTAATGGAAACTGCTCATCACTAGTTTTGTTTTGTGCTGTCATCTCTAGCTTTGCTCATTTTAGCTCTCAGATCATTTGTTCTCCGACTACTGCTCGTCGCTAGATGAGCCTATTCTCAACATTCGTTTACGATGTGACTGCTGCTCATCTCTAATTCTGTTTGGTTTTCGTTTCGCCACAATAATTATATATATAATATAATCTTTCGCGTCCCCCCGTTTTTTTTTTTTTTTTCCCCCCGCGGTTCATTATAATTTGATTACGCAAATACTTATTTTTTTTACCCCCCTCAAATATAAATATTTTTTTTTTTTTTTTTCTGTTTCCCCCCCCCCCCCCCCCCCCCCCAAAAACATCAATACACACGTGTTGAAAAATAAAATAAAACTACCTCCAAATATCAAAAATTTCTCCCACCCCCCCCCCCCCACCAGCCATCCCCCCCACCCCCCCCCCCCACGAAATTTTTGTGAAAATATTTTGATTTTTTTTCGAGAGGGGGCGGGTTCGTAGTCGAGCCGTCTCGACTAGAGCCTTCTTACTTGTTAGTTTTAGCTGTTGTGGTTTGTGTTAAGTCAGTCTTTTCTCAAAGTTCATTTGTTCTTGGCGCTCCGTTTTGTAAGCTGTGAGCTAAGCTATGGCTAAAAATATATGTATATGTATGTATGTACATATGCTTGGGAGCATGCGTATATACATGAGTTAAGTTTTGAGGGTCAATTATAATGGATCTCAAACGGTTAAGTCGCAGCTTGTCTGGCTAATAATAGCCGCTTTTTTCATACATACATACTATATATGTACATACACACATATATATATATATATATATATATGTATGTGTGTATGTATATGAATGTTTATAGAATATTAGATTGTTTCGGGTAGCTCTCTCAGTTCTCAGCGAATTACTTTTTATGGGCTTGTCGAAACAGAAATTCCATTGTGTTCTCTTCTATATATATATATTTTTATTTTTTCATTCTGTTATTTTGCAAAAATTATTAAATAAATCAAATAGACTCACGGTTAGACAGTAAGACAAAAGAGAAAAGAACAAACCCCATTTGTAGATAAGATTTTATGGACAGTTGACAGTTACAGTTAATGGCGTCGCACTCGTAAACCCCACAAAAATTACTCGAAAACTTAGACACGGTAGAAGAAAGAGAAATAAAAGTTGTTGATAATATTAACGAGTCATAAAAACTGACAATGTGATAATGTAAACAAAACTTGACCCATTTAGGTCAAAAATATAGAGTACATACTTCTCGGTAATAAGGATACAAGTTTTATAGCCACTGTAACAATGTTAGTTTAATGAACTGATTGTTATTTCCGGTGGTACAGCCTGAAATGCTAAGATCAGACCGTAATGAAACACATTTAAATCTATTGCTAAGATTTGCAATATTTAAAGACAATAATATGTCATTTTATATTACTTTATTTCAGAATAAAGAAATGCGTAGTTATATGTATTTAAATAGACGAGAAGCTTGCACATAAAACTTATCAGTTAATAGTTCTGAGAATTGTACTTATTTATATTTCTTAACATTTCAAATTGTAGCAATATCACTCAAAAGTTTGTTCCATTGAAATGTGAACCGCAACATATAGATAGATTTATATAGATATATGTATTACATATATACATACATACATATGTCATATGTGACTCATACAGTATTTAGTCTTGAGCTGAGGAACGTGGACTTTGACCGCATGATCGTAACACTAGAAGTTCAATAAAACGAAACCGATTTCAACTGACTTCTTCGAGAAATTTATGCATGACTCAGCCGCTTTGGATTCAGAGCCCGCCTGCAATTGGAGCTCCATTACTTTCTACTTTGATGTAATTCGCAACAGAAAACAGAGAGAAACAACACTCTACACAATTTATGCTTAATTAGAAACAATTTTGCTTTCCACGATTGGAAAATGGCAATTTACAATAAAAAGATGTGACAATCTTTTGACATTGGCAATTTATAGAGCAATCAATTCGAATAGCAAGGGGGCTCTGAGTAACGACAATGTCTACAATTAAATTTCAATTTGAATTACGAAATGGAAAGCACAGATTGGCTTTCGACTGATATTGCAGAGTTGATAGAGAAGTGGAACTGGAAGTAGATATCTAAGTAGTTTTTCACAATTCTCTAGGGCCGTGCGTCTACATATAAAGGGAGAGATGCGGGGAAGCAGTCGGTTGGCAAGCTCTTCTTGTTGTTGTTGATGCTGCAATAGTTGATAGTTTCAAGCGGTCAGGCGAGTGGGCGGAGGGGGATGGAAAACTATTTGTCAACAGCTTTTGACTCAGAAACATGAGATATCTCAATTTTACATTCATACATATATATATGTACATACATACATATATACATACATACATATATACATACATACACATACACAAATATGCACTAAAGTTTCCTGTATCATGTCAAAATATGCTCTTGGATTAAAATGGAAAGCATTTTCAATTATGCAAATGAAAAAGCATTTCATGCACCACAAAAATTAACGACCAAGAAAATTTTAATTAAATAAAAAACCAAATTCGAAAGCCAACGGCAGAGCAACTCATCAATTCGACTTGAGCTCAACACTATTCAACCCTTCTCCCTCTCCCTCTCACTCTCTCTCTCATTTTGCTCCAACTTTTCTATTCAGAGCCTCATTAAGTTTTACGTTTGCTTTGCTCTTGTAAATTTTGTTTTTGCTGTTGTTATTGGTGCTGCAGTCGCTATTCAAATTTAGAAGTAGAATGCTTGGTTACCTACTCCGCTGTGCTCTCCCTCATACTAAAGAAAGCGGCGCATAAAGCGCTGAGTCAAGTGTAAATAGGAAAAGGAGCAAGGGAGACCAAGCGAGGAAGGGAGACGGAGAGAGCGAGCGTGCGAGCGAGGCGGAGGTAACTCAGTGCCGCAGGTGCAGCAGACGCTCGACTAATGCCAATGAACAGTGAAGTAGCAGGCCAAATGCCTGACAGCGGACTGTATGTCACAAATCATCACATATAGAGACTAAACTGAAAGAGAGTACAGATAGAGTGTGAGAGCCGCGAAGTGCAAGTGCATATATGTGTGTGTGTTGTGTGTGATTGTATGCGTGTACATGTGCTCACGCATTGGTCAGTGAGGGCGGCAAGTGAGGTAGCATACGCTCTCCTGCTTTGCATTCAAATTGAGGTTTTTTCAAGCATCAAATGAACAAAAAATACATCAATAAATACAAGCAAGCTTAAGAAATTTGTTTATTATTTGCTCAAATGTGGGACAGCGAATAGCATTTTTATCACATTACGAAATGCGTTGCATTGTTGTTGCCGTTACTGCGCAACAACACAGACACATACATACACACATTCATATTTGCTGAGCGTTTAAAATATAAGTCGCAAGCGCTAAATTATATATACATATAAACGGCGATAAGAAAACAACTAACTATTGGTGATAAGCGAAGAGCTTGTGATTTTTATATAGACACATATTCACGGTTAGAAAATACAGAAAGGATGAATTAGTTTAAAATGATTTTCCTTATGTCCCGCATGCACCTATAGTTAAGTACATACATATGTATGTATGTGTGAATGTATGAGTACTATTATGTGTGAGTTGTGTTCTATTGTGAGACTGATAAATAAAACTGATCTCAATGCCGTATGTAATCTAACGTTCTATCTTTATAACATTTCGTGCCGAATAAGCGCAAATTTGATTAAATTTATGACTGCCACACCCACTAGCAGACAAATTTGGGCGCACACAATTATTAATATTAATTCGACATGCAGGTAGAAAGAGAAGGCACCGCAGAGGCAGGGCCAAACACGTGTAAATATCCAGAACAAATAATGTGAGTGCTTTGAATGAACAGCTATAACTCGATTACAAGAGAGTGAATTGCGCGAGTGATGTGGAAATACACACATACTCGTAAATATGTATGCTCTCTACCTATCTATTGAACATCGAAAAGGTCAACAAACAAAAGAGCCGACAATTATTATAAAACAAAATAAAATTCACACGTATAGACAGGTCGATGAGCGCATTTCAAAGATATTACTATTGCCATTTCATGGTCATTGCCAATGAATACTCTAGAATTTGTTGTGCATGAATAATAGATGTTTGTTCTCTCACACTCACACATCTGTATGTGCGTGTGTGCCTAAGTGAGTGCAGCCAGGCGATAGAAAACAGGTTACAGCTACACGAGTGCTTAACACAGAGGTAAAATCTGTGTATTTATGCCTGAGTCGAAAAGTGAATCGTAGAAATGCGATGGAGGCTGCAAAGGAATGAGGATGAGATTGAAAGGAAAACGAAATTAATGTGAGCGAAGACGAAGAGAAAGAAGTCTGCGTCTACTGCATGTTGACAGCGACCACATGGCCTGCGAATGCAAGGGAGTGGTGCAGCAATAACAAGAAAAATAACAACAAAACCGTAGCATCGCAGCAGGGGAACCAGAGCCAGAAACTCACGCACTTGAACCGCAAGGTAAGAAAAGTGATAGAGCGTAAGTTGTATTCTGCTTCCTCTCATGTTGTTGCTTTTTTTGGAAATGAACAAAAGGCATCTCACCCACACAGCATGTATAGTTTGTTATTCTAGGAAAAGGAAGGCACTAAATTAAGCACATTGTTTAAACAATTTTCTTGTAGCGTTGAAATTTTAAAAGAAAACAAACAATGTTGTGGTTGTTAAAATTCGTTAAAAAAAAAGTTAAATTAAATAAAAAAAAAAAAAACATTTTTTTTTCTTTTGCTTTATTAACACTTACCAATGCCAAATGACTGCTTAGCATTGCAGTCGCTCCACACAGTCATTGTGAATACTTGTTGTTGTTGTCACTATTAACTTTTACCACACTAACAAACACTCGCACACACACATATGTGCATACTTTCGTTTGCGAAACTTTAAGAAAAAAAAAATACGCGTCGCGAAATATGAGTATACAAAACACAAACAATAAATGTTCACTTATAAATACATATAAGCAACACGTAGTTGAATCTGATTTATGTAGATGTGTTCAGAGCCGACAACATTGGCACTTTTATTATTATTTGATTAATTATTGCACAATTATATTACTGTTTTAAAATTAAATTCAATAATATGTTATTTGCACTTCTTTATTGCTCGTTTCAATTCGGTCTGATTTTGGGAGTTGGCCGAACATAATCTCTGCTTACGCTCCCGCACTCGCACGCATACACACTCGAGCGGGCATATTTCCACTTCGCTGTTTCGTTCACAATTAATTAATTAACCGGAATGAACCCCGCGCGATGCACTACTACTACTCATTTCAACTGTTGCTCGACTTCTACTGGGACAGTGAGACCAACCGTTTGAAACGAGAAATATGCCATGGCACTGATCACAAAAAAATATAGTATCAATAATAAAGAATTTAATAGCACAAGTTGACGTTTGATCTATACATTATTTTAATATGTGTATTTAAAGTAAGAATGTTTCTTATATACTCGTTTTAACGTAACTTAGTATTTTTTATGTTATAGCTGTACCAGGGCTGCATATCATTAAATTTGCATATATAAACACCTCGACGGCGCCTGCAAACGGTCGCATTGTTTTCCTCCAGACAAGACATCGTGAAAAGTATTCGGCGCGCCATTTCTGTGTTTGTGCTTCCAAAATAGCTACAATCGGATTAAATATATTAATAATTTGTATTATTGTAGTCAAACGATATCCGTTTGATTTCCCGCATGTGTGTCGCACCCAAGTTACAACACAATTAACGCACTCACACCCACATACATATAAACATATAGTTTTTGCGCAATCCGAGCTCGTATTTCACTCCTTTGTGAAATCATTTGACGACTTGCGACTAGTGTTTAGTGTATGTTTGTGTGTACCAACAGTTAGCCGGCAGATCAATCAAGATGTTTGGCGGCGCTAAACCCACATTTGGCACCGGTGCCGGCGCCACAGGCTTCGGCACGTTCAGCAACAGCGCAGCTGCAACGCCTTTTGGTCAGTCGGCATTTGGGAAGCCAGCGACGCCAGCATTTGGTAGTACATCCGCTTTTGGCGCCCAGCCGACGCAGCCATCGATGTTTGGCACCACGCCGGCAACAAATCAACAGCCTGGCGGCCTGTTCGGCAGTTCAACAACAACCAGCGCATTTGGCGGCACAACCACAGCGCCCTCATCATTTGGAGGTTAGAAACGAATAATACTCTTTTTAAATAAGCAACAATGAGTTATGTTACACTGCAAAGACAGTCGAAAAATATAAGATATATACAGGCTTTCTGAATATAAATATTGCAATTGCAATTAATATTCTATTATATTACATATATTTTTATATTATATATAATATAATTATAAAATATATTTCTGTACATATCACGTAGACACGACCGGACATCTATTAAACCAAAACTGATCTGCTACTAATGATTTGTTTTTGTTTTTTTCCATTCCAGCATTTTCACAGGCTCCGCAAGCGTCCAACATATTTGGCTCCACACAAGCTGCTCCAAATACCTCGCTGTTTGGGCAGGGTACGACGAGTGCTTTTGGCGCCGCAAAGCCCGCCACACTGGGCTTGAGCAGCTTTGGCCAAACTCCAGCAGCACAGCCACTTTTTGGTCAGCCAGCGACTGCTGCGAGCACCTCGGGGTTTGGCGGCTTTGGTCAGACTGCACCGACAACGACAAATGTGTTTGGTAGCGGCACTGCGTCGGCATTTGGACAACCTCAAACAGTGGCTGTGGGGGCGGCGGGTGGTGTTAATCCGGGCACTTCCGTGGCCAAGTATCAACCCACCATTGGCACGGATACACTCATGAAAGGCGGCCAGGCGAACAATGTGAATACCAAACAACACTGCATTACCGCGATGAAGGAATATGAGATGAAGTCACTTGAAGAGTTGCGTCTGGAGGACTATCTGAGCTCACGCAAGGGCCCACAGGCTGGCAGTACTCCGGGTACTTTCGGTTTTGGTAGTCCTGCTACCGCTACCCAGCCAGCGAACACCGGACTCTTTGGTTCACCGGCACAGCAACAACCAACGACTGGCTTGTTCGGGCAGACGGGCACCGAGAACAAGAGCCTGTTCAATACCTCGGCGTTTGGCCAGCCATCAGCAACTAGCGCCTTTGGTGCACCTGCCCAGCAGAACAATTTCTTACAAAAGCCGTTTGGAGCTACCACAACAGGCTTTGGAGCTACAACGACGGATACTTCGAATCCGTTTGGCGCCAAGCCCGTGGGATTTGGTCAGACTAGTGGCAGCATGTTTGGTCAGCCGGCTGCAACAAGCGCAGCTCCGGCATTTGGGCAAACAACGTCTGGCTTTGGTGGCTTCGGCAGCACCGCTGGCGGAACTACGCAGGCAACGCCGCTATTTGGAGCAGCAACCGCTAATGATCCCAATAAACCTGCGTTTGGTCTGGGTGCTTCTGTGTCGCAACCCAGCACTGGCTTCGGTGGCTTTGGTGCGCCAGCAACTAGCACAGCAGGCGGCGGACTTTTTGGGTCCAAGCCAGCCACGAGCTTTGCAGCGCCTGCTTTTGGCGCTAGTTCCACGGCAAACACGGGATTCGGCAACTTTTCGTTGAGCAACACTAATGCGGGTACTGGAGGCGGCTTATTCAACTCTAATCTTAACAAGCCAGCAACCTCAGCGTTTGGTGGCTTCGGATCCACGGCGTCGGCACCTCTCAATTTTAATTCAGGCAACACGGGTGGTTCCCTCTTCAGCAATGCTTCCAAGCCAGGAGGTCTTTTTGGTGGCACCTCTAACCTGGGTGGAGGCACTGGCGCAACTGGCGGCGGGGGTGGTCTCTTTGGCACCAATAACCAAGGTTGCTTTGGATCGACATTGGGCGGCGGCTTTGGTACTCTTGGCAGTAGCGGTAATACGGGTCTGTCTGGCTTGGGCGGAGTGGGTGCGGCTCCTCCTGTTGTTATGGTGCCTATACATCAGCAGATTCTCTCAAAGGTTACATCGCCATATGGTGATACGCCAATTTTTAAGGACTTGAAGCGCACCGATGAAGTGGACGCCACACGTGCCACGAATCCCGCCGCTCAGCAGGCAGTTCTAGACATGAGCACTAATCAGTTCAAGGTAACAAATAAGGAAGGTCCATCCAGCATTCGTGTGAAGGCGTTGGGCACCTCCAATAATCGCAAGTCCATGTTCGAAGGCCTGGAAGAGTTTGATGCTAGCGTGGAGGGCTTCAATCTTAAGCCCAACGCCAAGCGGCTAGTGATAAAGCCCAAAGTGGCGACACAAGGCTCCACCACAGGCGAGGGAAACAGTCCTGCCCTGAGCAATAGCAACGGTAATATCAACAGCAACGGCAGCACTGCAATAGTGGGTGTAGTGCGTCCGCAACGTGAATCATTCAATGGAGCCATAGCCAACGAGCCGATACAAACTGGCAGCGGTCATACCTCTCCGACAGCAAACAAAGCAGATCAGGACAGCAGTCGACGTGAGTCGTGGCTCCATCCCAATAACTTGGCAAAGGTGCGTCAGCATAATCTACAGACGGGCATAGATCAGGCACCTTTGAACAGCACCCTCACGGAATTGGTGCCACGTAAACCCCTGGAAACTTACAAGAATGCAGCGCCAACTCGCCTTTCGGTATCTACCATACCGGAGAATCCCTTCGAGGATCAGGCCAGCAGCATTGTTCGACGAGACACTTTCAACTCGGAGCATGGAAATGATACCACAGTGTCTATACGCTCCCTCGATTCGGAGCAACGCTTGGGCATTGAGCCAACTTCCGAAGCAGATGTCAATGCTGACGCTGACTGTGAGCCCCATCCAACGGGTATTGTGCTCCGCCGTGTGGGCTACTATACCATACCTTCTTTGGAGGACCTGAAGTCGTATCTGGCCGAGGATGGGTCCTGCGTAGTACCCAATTTTACAGTTGGCCGCGAGGGTTACGGCAACGTTTACTTTGGCAAAGAGCTCGATGTGGCTGGCCTCAATCTGGATGAGATTGGTAAGAGAAGCTCACACGTGTTTGCAAGCAAACTACTTTAATCTTCTTCCTTTTCTTCTGCTCCTACAGTACATTTTCGCAACAAGGAGGTCATCATATATCCGGACGATGACAATAAGCCGCCCATTGGCAATGGCTTGAATCGTGAGGCTCAGGTGACATTGGACCAGGTGTGGCCATTGGACAAGACCAAGCATGAGGCCATTAAGGACCCACAACGCTTACTCGAAATCGACTGGGAGGGCAAATTGCGTCGAGTCTGTGATAAGAATGCAACACGTTTCATTGAGTATAGACCAGAGACGGGCAGCTGGGTATTCCGCGTCAAGCACTTCTCCAAGTACGGCCTGAACGACAGTGATGAGGATGACGAAGTGCCAACGGATCCCAAAAAAGCGAAAACAGTTGCCATGGAAGGGCAACGCATAGCTGCTACTTCTGCCGATAAAATGACATTGACATCGCTGCACAAGGCCCAACGGATCTCGGAAGAGGCTGCACGCAATATAGATCCAAAATTGTTAACAGCTGGCGTTGCTAGCGGATTTCGACCTATGGACAACTCGGCGGAGTTTCTAATGATGGATAAGACGCGTAAGTAGATAAATTATCGTTTCCATATCGACAGCCAAAATATTTGTATTGTTCTTTGTTACTCCTCAGAGTTCTTTCAGGCCGGCAATGGTCCGGACTTCTCCATGTTTGATGCGCCACGGACGGCGACTAGCCCAACGACCGCCCTGGCACAGGATATTGTAGGCAAAGAACCACACAAAATGCAATTGATGAAATCATCGTTGTTCATAGAAGATCAAGGCAGCGACGATGAGTTAGGTAAGCATTCAATTAAGGGATCTCTGCCTATAAGAAGAGCCCTTCGGCTTTCTAAATTTAGTTTATGGCTTTATCTCATCTGAAATTCTTTTTGTATCTCAATAGATTCACATCCACAATTTAATCAAGTTCAGCTGAAACGCACTTCTAATTTGTTCAGCAAGGACACACATCTTTGGAAGGATGCTGCTGTATCGGAGAGCTCAAGTGATTATGGTCGTCAATCACCAATTTTAGCCGTATCCTCATCCGCATCTGTTGCCAGTATAATACGTGACGTGCAATCGGAGGAGGTAAATATATACATTTAAATATAATACTAAATATAAATTATGAAATATAAAATGTAAAAAAATCAGCAATATAGCACTGTTACATATCTTTGTTATGCTTGCAGGCTTCGTCGGTGGCAGCTGAAAGTCTTAAGCCAGTTCAAAAGAATACTCCAGCAACATCTTTGGCTAGCCTCAAACCATTTCATTTTGTTATAAAACCCAAAGTGGCACCTATTAAGGTTTTTGGCTCTACGATGCCCTTATCGCGATCCATCGCATATGGTCACTACGATCAGTGGGTTGCAGATCTGGGCTTCTACAAGGGACGTGGCTTCAAGCTTAGCTTTGGACCACAAAACACACTCATGGTTCCCAACACATTCAACAACCTACGTAGCGTTCATGAGGGTAAGTGCAAAACATTAATTTATTCTGGGTTAGAAAATTCAATAATTAAATTCTTTTTGTATAGTTCAATCAAAGATGTTGTCTGCAGCGCTTGTGTTTCAGCCACGCGCCTCCAACGATTTCTCGCCGAACCTATTGCAGCGTGTAAAGTTCAACACGGTGGATATTTACCCTCATTTTGCTGAGAGCATTGTGCCACATTTGATGGTTCAACTGCAAGATTGTAGCTCCAATAAGGTGGAAGGCAGCGACTGTCCATGGCTGCAGTCCACCAATGGAACCCAACTAATTGCCAAACATCTTGCCGAAGCAATTAAGTTGAACAATACTAGCAGCATGGCTGACTATGGGGTGTCCGTGTGGTCATTGCTTTTTGCACTATGGGGAGAGCATGAGGAGCTCACTGGACAGGATGTTAACTCACACTATGTGATCATGTGTCGGCGCAATCTGCTTTCGGAGTGGCTAGAAAACACGCTGGTTAGCAAGGACTTGTTATCAAAGAAGATCAGTAGCAATAGCTACCTAGAGCACATGCTAGATTTGTTAAGCTGTCATCGTGTAACCGAGGCCTGCGAGTTGGCTTTTAAATACGATGATGCGAACTTGGCGTTGATCCTGGCACAGCTTAGCTCTGGTGCTGTCGTGCGTCTTCTTATGGAAGAGCAGCTCTTTGCCTGGCAGCAGAGCAAATCCGATAAATATATTAGTTTGGAGCGTATTAAAATGTTTATGTTGGTCGCAGGCGTTCCATTAATGATGTCTTCGCATGGCCCTATAAATCTGCTTGAGGACGGTAACTGGTTAAACGTGTTGGCATTACAGCTGTGGTACTTTACTGCGCCCACGTCCACCATAACCGATGCCGTGCTAGAGTATGACAAGGCCTTCCAAGCCGAAGAACTGTACGCGGATGAGCCCAAACCTAGTTATAAGGGCACCCCCTATAAGAGCAAAACTCCTGTATATGATCTACGTTATCACCTGCTGCAACTCTTCTCCAAGCGTAAGCATTCGCTGGAACAAACATTGAACCCGATTACACATACTTCCGATCCGATGGACTTTCGTTTGAGGTAAGCTCTATTAATAATAATAATAATAAATAAATAATAATTTGTCTATAATATGTAGCTGGATGCTGCTGCAAACCTTGGAAGCACTGGGGTATCGACATTGCAACCCTTTAACAGAGGCGCAGCTGCACGTAGATTTTGCCAGCCAGCTGGAGAATGAGGGATTATGGCAGTGGTCCATATTTGTGCAATTGCATATCAAGGATCGCGATCAGCGCGAACGCGCTGTGCAACACACACTGCAACAGCATGTCAGCGTCGACGCCACTGCTGCACTAAGCGAAGAAGAGCAGTTTGTCATTCAACAGCTGGGTGTGCCAGAACCTTGGGTAGACTATGCTAAAGCGTTGAAAGCAGGGGCCCAGGGTCAGCGCCACATGCAAGCAAAGTATTTACTAAAGGCCAAGCATTGGGTGCTAGCTCACGAAATCATCTACCAATACATTGCTCCAGATGCCGTCATAAACAGTAATTATTCATTATTTATTTTAAAATTTAATATTTATATATATATACATATCTTTTATTAATCGAAACTTTTATTATAGGTAATTTGCAGTATTTGTACACTCTGCTGAGCCAGTTTGAGAGTACGGACAGCACCAACGTCAAGGTACCAAACTGGACAAATCAGGGTCAGATATTTCTGGATTACATTGATATTAATGAAAAGTTTAAGCACATACACAATGTTAGTAGCGTGGAGGATATACAAGCGCGTTGGGAAAATCTAAAGCCGCAGCTTAGTGAGATTTGCTCGCGTATCAGCCTACTTCCATGCCCCACATCGAAGCATCGTCTCTGCCAGAGCGAAATAGCAAAGAGCTTAAGCTGTTTGGTGAATGGCATGTGCATAGTCTGTCCTGAACTAGAGCCATGTGTTGTACTAAAAATGGCCTTAGAACGGTTGCCTATGCCCCAAGAATTCTCCACCAAAGAGCTAAACAATCTGCTCGACGAGCTGATGTACAAGATACAAAACCAACGACCATTCATGGAATCAGAAACAACGCCCTTTCGCATTACCGAACGCATAATGATGCAAAGCTAAATAATTGGGAAACCTTTATAGATAACTAAGCAGGGAAAAATAGAAAAACAGACGAAGTATAATTTTGGCCAACCCAACCATTTCTTTAGAGTTATTAATATATATATAGATATAAAGTTAAATATGATGATGTGCATGCAGTTATCTGTTATGACCAAAAATAAGCAATTATTTAAAAGAAGAATCAAACTTTTGTAAAATAAGCAACGTTTCGTTAAAAACATCAACAACTTGATTTAATATAATTTGTTTACCATTTAAAATTACTGAAATGTCTGTTATTATTAACTACGTATTCTTTATAAACAATAAAATTGATATTTGTTTTTTAGTAAGTTTAAGTTTTAAGTGAATCGCTTATTTTTCAGTATAGATTAAAATTTACTTATCTGCATTGATAAGCAAAACAAATAAATTGAAATATTTATTGTAGACGGAACGTTTGTATTGTAAATCGATAACTAATAACTGGTTCGATTCATTGGCTCTATATCTGGGTTTCTTCACATTAGCCTGTTTTGAAAGTGCGCGATGATCATCGATATCGGCTGAGGTTAAGCTTTTTAAAGCCCTAATTAGATCACACCTGTTTCTGCCGTTCGTGAGTTGGTGAGATCTTTAGCAACTTGATTAGTCGACGATGGACTTTTGAGTGCAACGTTTGTGATAAGTAAAGCCTTACAGTTGAGTTGGACTAACTAGAAATACGCTCAAAGAATTAGTAATTAAATTGCAATCAGTTGCTTAGAATTCTGTAGGTGAACATGACGGAATCCAAGCCTAGTTCCTGGTGTGGACGCGGTGACAAGCCACGCGAGTTTACTAAGCACCAGCCCATCATCTGCTATGACAAGCCGGCAGCTGCTGTTGTTTCTAAAGAGGAATACGATGTATGTACATAAGGCGTAAATTTAATTAATTCAAAAAAAAAAAAAAAAATAAATAAATAAGAATTGTGTTTCTTTCTATGTAGGATAAGCGCTTTCAAGCGTTGACTGGCAAGCTCGTGGAGACATTGGTGGTGCCCAAACGTGAGGCACGCACCTGGACCATGCTAGCAGGGGATCTGTGCCGCATAACAGTGCACGAGGGCTCTCAGGTGGGAGATATGAACTTCTGGAACTTGGATAATCGCCAAGAGCGATTCTATTCGGGCAAGACGCGCCAGCTGCACGCAGCCCATCTGAAGGTGTATGACAGATTATGGAGCTGCCTGCCCTACCTGCGCCCCATGGCCACATTCGTGTTCGATACTCTGGCTTCATATGGCATCGATGAGGACGGCGGCGCACTGCACGACGTTATCGGCACGCGCTGCGACGACTACACCTATAAACTAATCACCGGGCAAGAGCGAGTGGGCAGCTGCCACAGCTCCCTCGTCAAAGCTGTGGTCGAGGAGCGCGGCATGTCCGAGCAGGATGTGCACGATGTGTGGAACATTTTCATGTGCACTGGTTTCACCAAAGACACCCAGCAGTATTTCTGTAAGCCCAGCCCCGCCCAGAAGGGCGACTTTATTGAGTTTGTTGCCGACATGAATCTATTGGTGGCACTTAGTACCTGTCCTCAAGGTGATGTCTCCATTCCGGTGGGTAGTGAGGTGCCCGACGACAAATGTCATCCATTGAAAGTTGAGATATTCCGCAAAAAATAACTCAAAACCAATGTAAATACTTTTTACGAAATTCTTTAGAAACGTAATTACGTAAAAAATTATTTACTTTTTAAAATATATTATATATTATATAAAAAGAATATATACATATACTGTACATATATCACTAATTCTAATTTAATTACAAAAAGCAAAAATTGCATTTTTACTATTTCTCTTATTCAAAATATAATAAAATTAATGTACTGCAATACTGTATTTATCACCCTAATGTTCATTCTTGTTCTGAATTAAAACTCAAATTCGAATCCAAACCGAAGTTTACACCATGAATTACCTGGAAATTATTTCCATCAGAGGTATCATTACAGCACATTTGGTATTTTACTTTTGGTATTTAAATACATTTCATTTGTATATTTGGTCGCACTGAACAAAGACTATTTCGCATATTTTGTGTCAATGTTAAAGGAATAAAATTAGATTAAAGCCGCTCCATAATGAATGAAATTCATGGCGAGGACAACCATGAGAAACTTCGCAACTATATACTTAATCCAGACATATCCATTCATGATCCACTGCCCGATGTAGTGCCGCGTAAATTTAATGAGATGCGCCTGTTGCACATTCCCAAATGTCCGGGAAGTACAAAACTAGTTCCACGTAGAGATTTGGTTACCGGCGAAATACTCGAGTTTATCGAGGTGGATATTGAAGATGTGGGCGCCAATGCTAATAACTCAATGTCCATGCAGCGCGAACCGGGTCTGTTGGAGGAAATAACGCGAGGGTCGCCCATGAACTATCCCTTTTGGCCTGGTGGCTTTGATGCCAAAGAGCAGAAGTTGGAGATTGCCAAGCTCGAAGGGAATATCTTTGATCTGGGCGATAAGCTGCTAACTGTGCCACCGGGTTTTGCAAGCGGCCATGACTTCTCGTTGGACAAAAAGCAGGAAGTTAAGGAGCAACCCGTTACCACCAGCAACGTTGATTTGATACAGAATTTGGAAGAAGACCTCGACGTACAGCAGTGGTTGCAAATTACGCGAAACGACGACACCACCAGCACGAACGCACCACAGAGGGATCTCCAATTTCCAGCTGAGTTCAAAGACGTAGACGATGATATTATGAACGAAGACCTGAAACCCGTACTGAATATATCGACCACAACGAAAACTTTCAGCAGCGACTGGGCAGAAATGGTTGACATCAGCCAGCCCATCACCAACTTCAAGGAGCAGATACCTTGCCCAGCCATGGAGTTTCCGTTCGAACTCGATGTATTCCAAAAGCAGGCAATTCTCAAGCTGGAGCAGCGTCAATATGTCTTCGTCGCGGCGCACACATCTGCTGGCAAGACCGTGGTGGCCGAGTATGCCATTGCATTGTCCAAGCGGGATCTGACGCGCACCATTTACACGTCGCCCATCAAGGCGCTGTCCAATCAAAAGTATCGCGACTTCCGCAAGACCTTCAAGGATGTTGGCCTCATCACAGGCGATCTGCAAATCGAGCCAACCGCCTCGTGCCTCATTATGACCACCGAGATATTGCGCTCCATGCTCTATTGTGGCAGCGATGTCACACGTGATCTGGAATATGTCATTTTCGATGAGGTCCATTACATTAACAATCCGGAGCGTGGCCACGTCTGGGAGGAAGTCATCATACTACTGCCAGACCACGTGAATATTATCATGCTTAGCGCCACAGTGCCCAATACCATGGAGCTGGCTGATTGGGTGGGCAGTACAAAGAAGCGCAAGGTGTATGTCATCAGCACGTTGAAGCGTCCAGTTCCACTGATGCATTATCTTTACACCGGCGCCGGTGGCAAGAGTCGTGATGATATCTTTCTCTTGGTTGATGCCCAGGGCAGATTTCTGCAGGGAAACTACGAGAAGGCTGTAGAGCGCAAGAAGGAAATGCAAAGCAAATCGAAGACGGGCGGTGCTACAAATTATGTGAACAGTAAGCAGGATCAATGCAGGTGGATTGGTTTGATTGATTTCCTCAAGCGCAACAACAAGATGCCCGTAGTGGCCTTCACGCTATCTCGTAATCGCTGCGACACCAATGTAGCTGCCCTCCAATCCGTGGATCTGAATACGGCTGTGGAGAAGGGTGCAGTGCAGAAGTTCTTTCTGCAATGCTTGGCCAAACTGAAGCCGCCCGATCGGACTATACCACAGGTGCTGGCACTAAAGGACGCCCTGGAGCGTGGCATTGGTGTCCATCATAGTGGCATTCTGCCCATTCTCAAGGAGATCGTCGAGATGCTCTTCCAGAATGGGCTCGTCAAGCTGCTCTTTGCCACGGAAACTTTTGCCATGGGCGTGAATATGCCGGCACGCACAGTCATCTTTGACTCGCACAAGAAGTTCGATGGCACTGAGATGCGCAATTTAAAGCCAGGCGAGTATATTCAAATGGCAGGACGTGCCGGGCGACGTGGCCACGACGAGAATGGCACCGTCATCCTGCTGTGCAAGGCTCAAGTGCCGCCGTCGATGGAACTGCGGCCCATGATTCTGGGTTTGCCCGAGAAGCTGCAGTCACAATTCATTCTCCGTTACGCCGTAATACTGACTTGTCTACGCATCGAGAGCATCAAGGTGGAGGACATAATGCAGTTCAGCTTTAAGGAGTTCAATCAGAAATTGCAGTTACCTACGCAGCAGAAGCAACTGCAGCTGGCCGAAGCCAAGTTTGCCACGCTGCCCGACCTTGGCGAACACCTTCAGCCCCTGATCTATTTCTATGACAAGTCTGTGGAGTACTGGAAGGAGAAGCATCGCATTATGGTTAGTTACAATCTGGCGAATGGTTAATAAACCAATAACCATCATGCCATCCTTTACAGAAATTCATTTTGACCCAGGCGAAAATCCAAAAGGAAATGAAAGTGGGACGCATCATTGTCATTACCCAGGGCAAGCACTACAATAAGCTAGCCATATTGCTTAATGTGAAGTCCGTAATGGGAAAGGATACCGTATACAAGGTGTTGGTGCTGGACCATCAATTCAAGAGCAACGAAAGCGACAACGCAAATCGTGGCGAGCTTTACTATAAAATTCTCTCGTTGACACCGCAACACAAATTCTTCCATCCGGAGGGTATTGGAGGACACACTGTGCTGGACATCAGAGCCATTGATATCTTATCGATTACAAAGGCAACAATTAAAGTGGATGCCGATGTCATCATACGCAACTGGGAGCAACGGCAGATGGAACGGTTTAAGGACGCGCCACCTAGTGCAACAGTTGTCAAGGCCGTCACGGAGCTGCATCAGCTAAATGAAGCGTACATTACTAATCCAGACAGTATTAAATACGTCAACTTGTCGAAGGAGATAAACGTAAATGCGGAAACCGAAGTAGCTATGCTGAACTATGTGGACCATCTGGCACGCCAGGTGGGTGACGTGCTGCCACACACCAACATTGCCGGCTTTGAACAGGAGTTCGCCAAAGTGTATGAGCATCGGGTATTAGAGATTCACATTGAGGAGCTGCGCTTTAAGAATTCGGCAAAGAATTTAACCCTATATCCGGATTACTGCAACAAGCTGCAGGTGCTGCGGGCCCTCAATTATATCGATGAGCTGAATGAGGTGACGCTCAAGGGCAAAGTGGCCTGTGAAATGGGCCAGAATGAGCTGCTCATTACCGAACTAATACTATGCAATATGTTTAATGATCTGGAACCGGCGGAAATAGCTGCATTATTGTCGGGTCTGGTTTTTCAGGCAAAAATTAACGGCGAACCTGTCATCCCAGAGCCACTCAAGAAATGTGTGGCCGCTTTCGAGCAAATCAATGACACCATCTTGGCCGAGGAACAGCGCTGTCAGGCGGCAATTGAGGCAGAAAATAATCTAAATTTTGGACTGCTCGAGGTTGTCTACGAGTGGGCCAAAAACAAGGTGAGACTTTGCTAAATTGATTCAAATTTTGTTTACAAACTCACAAATCGCACATTTTGCAGCCATTCGCTGAGATTATGAAATTAACCGAGGTACAGGAAGGAATCATTGTGAGATGTATTCAACAGCTGGACGAAACACTTCGTGATGTAAAAACGGCAGCCATTCGAATCGGTAATCCCGGCTTGCAGTCGAAAATGGAAGAGGCCTCGGCGGCCATAAAGCGTGATATCGTATTCACAGCCAGTTTGTACACGGAACTCTAAGAGATGGAAAACAGAATGAAAACATCAAAGACAGATTCGTTTTGCCTAAAACTACAAGTAATAATCATGTCAATAATTACAAATCCAAAGGATACTTATAAAAATGTAAAAATATATGTGTAAAATAATGATGCGGATGACGACCGTCGCAATTGGATTTCATCGCGTCTCAGGCTTAAACTTTGGCGGCACCATCATGCCGGTCATATGCTTTTGCTTTTTTGTTTTCTTCGATTTACTAGTGCCGGATTGAAAATCATGCCAGCTGTTCACACGACTTTGACGAGATTCCTCAAAGTTTTGCTGCCACTCACGGTCGGCCTTGATGCGCTCCTCTTCCTCGATTTCGGTTTCGCGCTTTCGCTTGCGCTCCTCTTGGTCGCGTTGATCAAGCTTTTGCCGTCGCCGTTCCATGTCAGCAAAAAGTTTCATTACCATGACATAAATGGCATGTTTATACTTTGCAGGATCATCTTCAGGTATTTGCTCAAAGGGTCGGCCTTCTTTTTTAAGTTTTTTACGTTTTTCGGCAATCTGAAAGACGTTCGTTTGCATACATTATCTTTGAAGGCCATATTAAAGACATTGGACATACCATATGATCTGTTCGGCCTTTGGCTTCCTCGTATACCTCTAAGCACTTTTTGCGTGTTAGGTCGTTTTCCAATATCTTCCAGGAACGAGCAACAATGTCGAATGCCATTTGGGCACGCTCCTGGTTATCGGGATTCTTGTCTGGATGTACCAGTATTGAGAGGGTACGATAACGTTTCTTTATCTCAGCCACCTCGGCGTCGGGCTCAATCTGTAGCACCTCGAAAGGATTAAGATTGAAGTATGTGGAACCTGGACGAAGTAAACGATCAATTTGTTGAGTAGGAGTTAGTACTGAATCGCGTTTTTCAATTTCTTTCACCTGCGAAAATAGTCACAAAATCGTTAATTTATGTGTACAATAAAATTCTTCATTATTTTTCTTTTCTTTCGATTAGTCTTTGCTTTTGCGTTGGCGTTGGGTTTGACAGTGCCAAAAACCCAAGACATTGTGTATGGCATCACGAAACTTACTTCGGTATAGAAGTCCTCGAACGATTCTTTCGATGTGCCGGGCTGATCTCCAAAAGTCGAGGAGGACATTTTGGGCTTTTTGTTTGAGTTACGTTCTATTTATTTATATCTATAATTTTTCGTTTGCTGTTAAGAAAACGCACAATGTACAGTCAGTGTTAAACAATTTTGTTACATTTTCTAGTGTTGTATAATGCTGTACAAACATTGAATTCAAGCAGAATATATATACATATATAAAGAATATGATTAACACTACTAACTACAACTTACTGGGATTATCAACACATAAGAAAATATTAGCATTAACCATTTTTATTGCAATATACTTATGCATATTTGTACATATATACATTTTCTCACAACAAAGGAGATTGATAAAAAACAGCTGTTTCTGTTAAAATTTCCCTACTTTAAAACATATTAATTGTTTTGTAATAACACACGAAATAACTGTTCCCTCCAAATGTATGTAGTTTGCATAGTCTTCCAAAGTGGATCAGTGAATGTAAAACAAGTAAAATTCAAAGCAAAAGGATATACATATATTCTAGTTTAAATGACATTAAAATTGCATCGGCTGTGTACAATACTCGGTAAACATACTTCTGCGTTATACCATACACAATTGAAGAAAATGAGCACGTGTAATCCAGCTGGCAGTCCGTCGGACATTGTCTGGATGGATTTAGAAATGACCGGACTGGACGTTAATACAGATCATATATTGGAAGTTTCATGTGTTATAACTGACAAACTGTTGAATATAAAATCTGAGGGACCCTGTTTTGCCATAAAGCATGCAGAGCATGTTTATGAGAACATGAACGAATGGTGCATAAAGCATCACAACGAATCCGGCCTGATTGAGAAGTGTAGGAATTCGGATGTGACGCCCGATATGGCAGAAAATTTAATTCTTAGCTATCTGAAGACAAATATACCAGAGCGAAAATGCCCGTTGGCTGGAAACTCAGTCTATATGGATCGTTTATTTATAGCAAAATATTTCCCCCTTGTAGATCAGTACTTGCATTATCGTATCATAGACGTTTCATCCATAAAGGAGCTGGCAGTTCGATGGAATCCAGAGGTCATTCAAAGAGCTCCATGTAAGCAGCTCGTTCACCGCAGTCTTGAAGACATTAAAGAGAGCATTGCAGAATTGAAATACTATAAGGAGCATTTATTCAAATGAATTCTATGTTATAATAGATATACATATGTATGAACTTTAAGACAAAAACAAATCTGTTTAATTAGTACGAAAATGAAAGCAAAAGTAAAACTCTATTATTAGAAATAAAAATACAACAATAAAAAATTCGGCTTCTCAATAAACCCCATTTATATTATTGTGAGCGGGCGAAAAATTATTTGTCTCTTGTCGTCTCCTCGAAGATCGGCTAACCGTATTGCTCTCGCTACCCGTCACCTTCTCAGCTTCGATGCGTCCAGACAAAAAACTAGCAACGCGTTCCTTAAAGAGATTCGGTTGAAAAATATAAAAACGCGGTCAATATCAATGTTATTTACCAGATAGCCATTGGAGAGTACCTGCAGGTTGCCATAGAATGCGATCATGCGCTTGATGAGAGATTCGGCCTCCTCCTTGGATATATTCTTAACCTTATCCAAGCGCGTTATAGTTATTATGCGATTGTTTATGCATATTATCTGATGTACAACCTCGTGGGTGGTGTGTGCCAAATTTCTAAAATCACAATTATCCGTAATTTTAATAAAAAAATAAACTACTACATACTATTAGATATGCACTCACTTGGGTAAATTGTTTGCAACATTCGCGGTGTAGTTGACAAAGTGGACAACGCGTCTGGCTGACTCCCGAGTCAGCAGCACGATCAACTGCTCCAGAGTGACAGGCCTGGCTTGATTCTCGGGCTCATCGGCACTGAGATATCCCCAAAGTTCCTTTGCCTTTTGCATGGCCAGCTTCGGATCGGTGGCAATCTATACAAAATGTATATAGTAACATATATAAAAATCTTATAATCTCATTCAGATTTATTTATTAGTTAACTAGCGCACAATTAAGCTGGATTTTTTTAAATAATACAAAATGCTACTGCATTTGTGTACACATACGTATTGCACACACTGTATTAGTGATGTTATAATACTATACGATAGTAATTACGATAATTGTGTAACTGTTCGACACAATTCGACTCATATAACTTTTCCACTTACCAGTTCAGCCGCATAGATAAGCACATGGATCGCTTCTTTGCTCTGTTTCTTAAGGGCTCGCGCCTCGGCGAACGTTCTTTGCGTTAATCTCCGTGTTAGCTTGCGTGAGAATCGTTGACCGTGATGAATTGCCTTAATCGCGCCCCTCTCGTTGGACACTGCGGCCGTTGGATCGTTATCATCGTCTTGAGGTGCTGCAGAGCGGTTTAAATAATTTTAAATATATAATTCTAGGTACCTTAATAGTATTTTTTTATTTTTATTTTTTAGTAGCGTTGAACCGCTACGAAGCTATGTCTTATCGTTCGACTGTTTTGCGGTCGTCGCTTAGGCAATCAACAAAAAGAAAAATAAATAGATTCAAAATTCATATAGAGCACAGACTGATAACCTCTGTAGACCACATATATGTATGTACATATATATATATATCATTTTTTCCTTTTTTTTTTTTTACATGAGACGACACATTTTAAAATAAACCATCAGCGGCATGGCATCATCATGAAGATCACACTTACCATCTGTCTGATCCTGGTCGGTGGGAATGGGCACGAGGTATTTGTCAACGAATTTGTCGCCTGCGGTAAAGGCTCCATCAATACGATCTGCTGCATAGGTTGTCAGCGAACTTTCGAGCACCGCATTGCCAATTTGTTTGACGGAGTCCGCACGCTTCAGCACCGGTCGCACCAGATGATCCGACATGTATTCCTTGGTATTCCAGTACATCTTTAAGCACAAAATAATTGCCTATGTGAGCGAATCTCAAGTGACACTGACATACGCATGTATGTACATATATGCTGTGGCAGCTGGACTTACCATTTCGGGAGGTAGATAGACAAGCGGTATACGCTGCTCCAATATATCAAGGCTTTTACACATCACATTGTCTAACCGTTTGATGGGCATCTCGAACAGTTTTACAGCCGGCTGGACCGTCTCGTAGGCGGCACTGATTGTGGCCTCCGCCGTCTCGAAGTACCAGCTGAAGAGGCGATTGTTGTTCTTAACTTTCTCATAGATGTGTTCAACACGCTTAACGCTCGACTCTACCAGCGGAATGGATGTGATACGATCTATGGCCTCCATGTGTAGTCCAGTGACCATGGCTGTAGTTTTTTCAAGGAATTGAACACTAATAAAGTACGAAGATTGCTTAATGTCCCGCAAGAGCGTTTGCTTTTTTTAAATATGTGGTTCGTTCTTTACGACTGGAAGAGCGCACTTCCTTTTTAAACGGGCTACGAATTGAGACTGCGCCAAATTTGCATTGATCGTTTCATAGACATTGTGGATGACGGGTGGCTCGTCATGCACAGAATGACCTTTAACGCCTTGTGATAAGGACGGCGCGATCCGTATAGAGAAGTGTGTACCTAGACACGACACTTATCAACAACATGCCATTTGTAGAAAGTTAAATAAGTTCCAAAGTGCAATCGAAACGGATTCCAATAATCCCAATGAAACTAGGGACACCATAAATGCAGGTATGAATCATTTCAATTGTGCAAATATTCGTTTATCTGAATCCGTAGTAAAAGCTAAGATGATGATGGAGCTTAGAGTCCAATTTAAATGGATTTCTCACTCTCTCTGTGTGTTAGTCATGATTGGCGGGGGCGTTCAGGTCATTAAGCGGGCGGCAATTGGACTAGCACAGATAGCAGCTGTCTGTTTACATTAGAATCAGTAGCACCCGCAGACGGCGTTAATTTTAGCACAATTGTCTTGTTTTCCCACAGGCGTGCATGGATTGCATTTGTTACTAAGCTGTGATATCAATAATCAGTCAGACATTTTTATGACAACATCCCCCCCCCCCCCCCATTTTTAATCACACTTCCCTTCTATATCCTTTCTTATACCTTTTCCCAAAGCGGTTAAATGTAAATATAATCAGAGAATATGTCTGCAGCGTGTCTGTTTTCTCTGGCAAGTTAGAATTTGATCTTTGAACGCATTCTTGAAATTTGAATTGTAACTGAATATGTAAATAAATCGATTAGAAGTAGTTGAAAAACGCGCCAAGTGTTGTAAAATATAAGATTGGAAATATAGTGCTGTAAAATGCACGCATAGCATTTGGTAAATTTGTTTGTTGCGTGTTTTCTTTGCTCAAGTTGTGTTTAATTTTATATGTTTAGTGATCCGTTTAACTAATATAATGTTTATACAAAACTAAATAGCTTTTAGCTGTATTAAAATGAATAAATATTTAGGTTTTATCTGCCTTTTGGGCTTTACAAGTGTAGGTTCGTACGACTTCAGCCACAGCCACACCCAAGTCTCAAAGCGAGGCTTAAATGTGATTCATGAAGAATTTTGTAATAGTGTCACTGCCGAATTTTAAATTACAGCGCACGCACAATACAATCAGCTGGAGCAGCGCAACTGCATTATACCGAAAATACTGCAGGGATCATGGTTTTCATGGGAAGTGGGCTTGCCCACCCAAACGGTCATCGATGCTACATCAATGTCGAGGCGTGGCTACTGCATCAATTACCAACGACATCACGGCGATGAATACTCGTTTGTGTTTAAGGAGCGATCCGTCAACTGCTATCATTGCGTGCGTACAATAATACGCACATTGAACATCTTTGAGAAGGCTGAAGGACCGTGTGTGGGCTTGCCACCTGGCCAGGAGCCCACAGTGGAGAATGTTTGCAAGGGTCTTAAGGATGATCAGCAACTGATAACATTGTTCAACGAGAACTTTGTGCCAATTAATTGTCGTTCATCGCTCGAGGGTGTTTGGCATTTCACTTATCAGGCAAGTTTTTCATTAATTTTGTTAATCACTAATTTTAATTAATTCTGTTCTTAGAATCGATTCCGCTTTACGGGTGTCTGTAACAAACCAGATGCACGCATTCAATCGTGCCAAACTGCTGGTACACAGTTTCTTATCCAGAATCAAAAGTTTAACATTACTTATCAGAAGTGCGAGGGCATGGAGGGCACGTTTACAGGAACTGTGGAGTTCAGCTGTCTGGGCGATTGGTTTGTGGGAAAGAATCATTACTTTGCTGTTGCCAATACAAAAGAATCGCGTAAGGACGAAAAATATCGTTGCTTCCTCAAGAATCGAGATGATGATCTTTATGTGGGTGTATCCATCACTGCCGAATGCAATACTCTTAAAACACCAGAGAACTCGCCGGAGCGTCTTAAACTTACACCAGTTAAGGCTGAGTTCGTCGAACCTGGCTGCACATTGCCCCAGAATTTCTCTGGCGAATGGGTGAACACAGCCAATATTGATGCCGATGTGTCCATCAGTGAAACACACATCAATGAGACATATTATCCCGATAGGGCTCGATACCGGAAGACGATTTATGTGTGCCGCGAACGGCGTGGCAATCGTGTTATGATGGCGCGTCTCACTGTCGATGGTTGCCAAAAGGATTACGTATGCTTTGACTTTATGCCTCGACATCACAATATCATACGTTATCGCAAGGGCTTAGCTGTAATTAAGGATGATTTCAGTACAGTCTGCTCCTGGGTACAATTTCCAAATTCAGAGGCCTGGAAATATGATTTGTTCTTAGCAAGAAATCCGGTTCCTGTCCGCTGTCCAGTTGCTGGCAAGTTTAATTTCACACAAAGAGGCGAGCATCCCTTTAAAACAAGGTGAGTTTCTAAATAAATAACATTTTCAAATATGGGGCTTATTCGAAGAATATTTCAGAATCCTTGGTGGCGTTACATTGAGTCCACGACCCGATATACACTGCAAGCAGAATATATCCGATTTATCAGTCTGTGACACAGACCAAAAGGAGTTGGCCGTTGATGAGAACTATTGCTTGTCTGTGGATCATCTTGGACGACCTGTTGATATTTACAGTGATCCTGATTACCGTATGAAATGCATTGGCTTTTGGAAGGAGAATCTAAAATCTTACCTAATTACTTACGATGACTTGGACCCGCTATCGAAATATCGTTGTTGGGTATATCAGCGTGCTGACCTGAACCGCGTCCTCATGTCCCAGGCAGTAGGTGCATTTTGTAAACTAAACCAAGACGTCACCTCATGGAATCACTCCGAAGGCGCTGCAGTCGCCATTGATGCCGTTGAGTACGAACGTGAGCGCGATGATTGTCCTATGTATTTCGATGATGGATTGAATCCTTGGAAACCATCAGATGCTTCAAACATTGTCTTCGAATGGGACTTTTACAAAGCTAGCGCAGATCATTTGGCTTTTCCAAGTGTCGTAATGGGCATTGTCGGAATTTATATGGTAGCTAAATTTTTAATCGCTTAATAAGTGTAGAGTTTAAGTTTTACAGTACCGTCCATCCATTTTCGAATTCGGGTTTTTAATAATATGACATAATGTGCCTTCGATATTCAATCAAATTATCGACATTCTTAAACAAATTTACAACATATCGAACTAGTTTATAAGTATACAATAATGATCGAAAATTTCGATATAATTTTAACAGTCCGTCCACAAACGAATCTCAATGTTTTGTACAAACAAATAAAGTAATTCAATGCACTTTAAATTATATTTTCTCTTAATGTGGCGGTGTATTCAACAGCTTACGCACACACTTATTAATTATTGGGCGGAACCGATAATTCGTTCGATTGTTCTCCCCGTCGATAAGCAGTAGGCATGAAAAATTTCAGTGCTGTAAAGTAGCCTAAATGTAGGTAGTTGACTGTTCGAGCCAATAACAAGTGTTTTTATATTTTCGTCGGAACTTTAATTTTTTATTACAAAAATAAAACATGTTATCTTCTGTACTTCTGCGTGGTGCAGCTCGCGGTAATGGTGAGTATAGCATTCAATTGCAAATGCAATTTTATTTTAGCCCATAAATGTTCTCATTATATAACGGCATCGTACGACACACCGACAGCTGCAACACTTATTAAATCTGTGCGTATCTCGCCATTGAAGGCTTACTCCACAATTGTGGCCAATACACAACGCCAGGCTGCAATCAAGCCTCTGGCATTGGCTAAACAAATTTCGGTATTTATTGAAGAAATCTTTTGTGAGCTGTCGATTTGATCACCGAATCTAATTTTGCAGCCCATTGTAATGCGCGAGATTTCAGTGAGCGCCCCAAGAATGGCTTCTGCAACTGGCAGTCACACTCGTTTATGGACCATTGAACGTGTATTGTCTGTTAGTCTGTTGGCAGTCATTCCAGCAGCTTTCATTGCTCCTTCGCAAATCTTGGACGCTCTTTTGGCTATATCTGTAGTTATTCACACTCATTGGTAAGATAAGATGACTTATAAGAGTTCGCAATATAATTGGCAATATCATTTACAAATTTATAGGGGTGTTGAGGCTATGGTGGTGGATTACCTGCGTCCATCGGTTGTGGGCAATATTGTTCCGAAAGTTGCTCACATTGCTCTCATCTTAATGTCAGTTGCTGCCTTGGGAGGACTCTTTTATTTCATCAAGAACGATATTGGTCTGGCCAATGGAATCAAGCGCTTCTGGGCTATCAAGGGCAAGGACGCCAACCAGTGAATGGATAGCCTACTCCGTTTATTGTGTATACCCACTCGGCGTTGGGTCTTAGTCATTAGCAGTAAATTAAATAAATTGTAACACAAAAAAGGCTCACGTACACAAGAAACTTGTATTGAAAACTTTACTTAACACGAAACAACATTAATTAGTTTAGTAAAGGTAACAAAAAATAAAAAAAACGTGCACCATTTGTTACTCAGTGAATAATCATTCAGTTGATATATTATCAGTTCAGACAGGGCTGGGTCATGACCGGGCCTCCACATTATTTGCATAGAATATTCTTAGCGCATCCCATTGTTTAGTGTGCAGTAAGATATGTGGACGACACTGACGCATGTGGTCGACAGCTTGATCTGGGGTCCAACCGTTTTTCTAAAAATATACACGCATTAGATATGTATTTTGATGCGTCATCAGACGACAGAAAGGTCTATATCAAACCTACCAGCATGAGGTAGCATCCCACGAGGGTGGCGCTACGTGTCCGCCCTGCCTTGCAATGTACATAAACTGAACCAATATTTTCGGCGTATTGCGAGGAGTCGAATTTCGGTATACGCTTGGAAAGTGGTAAAAAGCGATTTATAAACTCAACGCCACGGTAGAGCTTTTCTTGATTCGGTGATTCGAATATGTCTGTGGTGGCCAGTTGTAAGAACTCAATGCCAAGGGCCTTCCATTTGGGCAAGTCGTTAGAAAACGCGCTAAGTTCGTAGTCTTCATTCATTGACACGACAGCTTTCATGTTTTCCTTTTCAATTAACTGTTGACCACAAAAAATTTTATGAGACATTTTTTTTTTTTATTTTGGGGGCTTACACAGTAAACATTTTTTATTTATATGAATATATTAATAAGAAAAGTAGCAAAAATTCAATTTTTAATAAATTTAATTATCATACATCATATAACTTACGTCATTTGCTTGGCTTCTAAAGGGCAGCGCTCCCAGTATAACATTTTCATCTATTCGATCGTACCAATTTCTTGCCGTTGCCTTCTCCATAAGCACATTGTAGAGTAGCGTTGGATAAAAGGAGACACGTGCAAGCATAGCCGCCTTAAATTGATACACAGGTGGGTAGGGAGAGGTGTTAAGGATTAGTAATTGACGTTCTATGTTTTCGGGTCTAGCGTATGGCAGCAACAGCTGGAAACTTTCACCAGCTTACGACGTTCAGCATGAATAACTTAATGCGTGACAGTCTGAGTCGTTTGGAGCGCGGCTTGGAACTGGTTTTATTGGCGTTGTTGAACGCAGTGCCAGTACCTGATACCTTGCAGCCGCTGCCGTAACTTACACTCATTTCCATGCTTTTGTGTAGCTTGTTTGGTTCAAAAGATCAATGAGTCACAACCAAACAATGCTTCCTTGTATATTAATTAGTATATTCATAAATTATCACTCTTATTTTCGTGCAGCCGCTTTAGTCATTTGCATTATGAAATGGGACAACAATAAAAGGCTAGATTATCTTTACAGAATTTTCGAGCACTGGAAATATCATAGAGGTGTGCATACCGGTATATTTATTAAAGAAGTTGTAAAAGGCCACAAAGTTAGCTATCGTGAAGTGTTACCAAAATTAAAAATACTAATCCATTAAATTAAATTCACGTCAGAATTGAATACATTTATTCTTACAGTATATTTACTGTTTACTATATTGCAAATTCAGAGCAAAACGTTGTTTCAATACCATTTCCCAATTTAAGTTACGTTTCTAATAAAATCAGCTGTGACACTTCACTGATTTGACATTATATTTCTGCTCATATCTGTCAACGCGGCGTTGGTAACACTAGACAGCAATTATTGTTACAACAAATGAAAGGTTCTTTAATCTTACGTGTGAAAATAATAAAAGCTGTCAAAAGACAAATAGGACAACACAAAAAGTTGCTGCATTGTTAAAAAATGCGCCAGCAATAAAACAAACTGGAAGCACTAAGCTCTACAAAACGGTGGAAAACAATCAGTGTGTGCATAAAAAAAGTAAATAACACAACACGTCAGACCTAGAGACAAGAAAAATAATACCGAAATTTTAAGTATATTTAACAGTTTTTTTTTTACTGAAAACCTAGAGACACATTCCTCACGATGAGACTACCTAGCATGATGAGCATATTGTTGCTCCTGCTTGTCCAGTGCAGCCAGCTGTTGCGGGCTGAGTTGCAGGGCCCACTCTCTGATATCGCCAGCGCGACAGCAACGACCGATCCCATGGATTCACATAGTCAACCCAATAATGAAGGCGATGAGATAACGACAATAGAGAAAGATGCTAAAGCCCCTCCCACTGACCCATTATCGTCAGCAACAGCACCTGGGAGCAATGACCGCAAAGCGGCCAAACTTAAGGACACAGAATTCACGACGCGCACAAAAGTAATGCCAGCTGCATTGTTTGAGCGCCTATGGAATGACAGTCTGTTGAAACAACAAAAACTAAAAGCTCAGATCGAAGCTATTGAAGCGACAATAAAACCCGCTAACAATGCCGAATTAACTCCCGAGCAGATGGAGGGTAACCGATTAGAATAATATAAGTATTCGTGTTGTCTAATTTTTTTTTATTGCAGCTCAAGGTCTGTACGAAAATGCCATGGAAATGCTCGCTAAGCCACGCAGTGATAAACGCGTCGCATTGACATTACTTCGCAAAGCAGCCGCCTTTAATCATCTTAAGGCACGTGCAGAACTGGCTTGGGCAATGCTCTTGGGTCATTGGATGCCATTTGATTTTCACCATGCCGCCCACGAATTTGAGACCTTGGCCAACGAAGGAGTTCCTGAGGCTCATTTAGGTCTAGGATTTCTGTATTCTGTGGGAGTAGGTGGAAAGAATGTCAGTCAACCGTTGGCTCTACTCCATTACACTCTGGCAGCACTTGGCGACAATACGCTTGCCCAGATGGCCATGGGCTATCGGTATTTATACGGCGTAAATGTACCAACTAGCTGTGAGAAGTCGTTAATTCAATACAAGCGCGTGGCGAAGAAGGTTGCCTCCAAGATAACGTTTGCGAACGGACCAATTGTGCATCGAGTCCGACTTTTAGATGAACTCGAGAATCCGGGCAGCCATGAAACTGAAATTGTGGACTATTATCAACTGCTCGCTGACAAGGGAGACGTGCAGTCGCAGGTGGGCTTAGGCCAATTGTACTACCAAGGTGGCAAGGCTATTCAACAGGATCACCAAAAGGCACTGGAATATTTCACTCTTGCAGCTAATGCAGGAAATGCCATAGGTTTCGCATTTCTTGGCAAGCTCTACTTGGAGGGCAGCGAGCAAATCAAGGCAGACAACGAAACGGCATTCAAGGTGAGAAAAACGTCATGATAATAAATTATTTGTATGTTTACTGATATAAGCATTTATTGATTCTTTAATAATAATTGTAATTATCCAATTTAATTATAGTACTTTTCAAAGGCTTCTGAGATGGGCGATCCTGTGGGTCAAAGTGGCCTCGGACTAATGTACTTAAAAGGTCTTGGTGTGCCCAAAGATTCCATTAAAGCTTTGTCGTACTTTACGCAAGCTGCAGATCAAGGCTGGGTTGACGGACAATTGCAACTGGGAACCATGTACTTTAGTAAGATTTTTCAATATTTTTCATTTGGAGGAATCTGTGTATTATTTGGTTTTAAAATATTTTAATTCCAGCCGGCAATGGCGTGAAGACAGACTACAAACTTGCCCTTAAGTATTTCAATTTGGCAACACAGTCGGGCCATGTCTTGGCGTACTATAATTTGGGCATTATGCATGCTTATGGCATGGGAATGCTGCGATCCTGTCCTGCTGCTGTTGAGGTATGTTTAACAGGTCTTAGAAAGCTTTTGCAATAGAATTTATAATTATAAAATACTTTTATCATACAGTTCTTCAAAAACGTAGCTGAACGTGGCCGCTGGAGCAGTAGATTAATGCATGCCTACAGTGATTACAAACAGAATCGTGTTGATGAGGCCTACATGCAATATTCCCTAATGGCTGAAGTTGGCTATGAGGTAGCGCAGAGCAATGCTGCTTTCCTGTTGGATCGCGAGGAAGTGCATGTTTTTAATGATCGTCATGAAGATCTGATTCGTGCATTTTATTATTGGAAACGAGCTGCTAGCCAGGGATACTCAGCGGCTCAAGTGAAACTAGGCGATTACTACTACTATGGCTGGGGTACTAAAACAGATTTTGAAACGGCTGCAGCTCTGTACAGGTGCGTTGCTACAGAGTTATCCAATCTTTTTCATTACAATATTTTTCCTTATTACATTTACTTTACAGAAAAGCTTCAGATCAGCAATACAACGCGCAGGCCATGTTTAATTTGGGTTATATGCACGAGCAAGGTTTGGGCATGAAGAAGGATTGGCATCTAGCCAAAAGATTATATGATTTGGCAGCAGAAACAAATTCGGATGCCAAAGTGCCAGTGGCCATCGCTTTATTCAAGCTTCAGATGCTAGCCAAGATTGAGTCAATAAAGCAGGTAAGAATAACGTTTATCCCAAAATTTGGCTTAAATAATAATCGATGTTATTCAGTCGCCATACAGATTCATCTTTTATATGGATGAAAATATTGCTGCCAATTGGGATTTATATATGATTACAATATTGACTCTGCTGCTGGGGATAATTATGTATACTAGACGACCATTCCAACAGCCGGATCAACCTGACCAGCCGCAGCAGCCATTAGCTAATGATATAGCAGCTGTTCCCCTAAATGCGGCACAAGCAGCTCCATTAGCACCAGTTGCAGCGGCAGCCACAGCGGCAGTGTCTTCTTCTGGAACAAGAGTTACAACAGAAGTATCTTCTACATCCATCACTACAACGACTGCAACCACGTCTAGCAGTGAATCGTCCACCCCAACAGCAACGACAAGCAGCTCATCTGCTGGGACAAGCAGCAGCAGCAGCAATACACTTGATCCCACTGATTAGGCTTAACAAATTGTTTAATCATCCTAGTTTAATTAGTGACCATGTAAATATTTATCATCTATTTTTTATTATTTCTGAATGGAATTTTTAGATATTTAAAAATCAGAAATATCTTACTCAAAAAAATATATATGTGTTGTACTGATAAAGCCGCTTATCCATGCGATACGATTCCTAAACGATAATCGTGTTGATATTTTCTTTTTGTTTAATATATTTTCTTCTTTAATGTTGCAAAATTACAAGTAAATTTAATTTGCGAATTTTTAGTCTATGCATAGTAGTTAAGATTAGCTTTCTTTTTAGACTGCACCTCCATGATAGCATCCATAAAGTCCTCATGTGTTACCGATGTGGCCGAGCGACGTAGAGCAATCATGCCCGCCTCCACGCAAACTGCCTTGCACTGTGCGCCATTGAAATCGTCTGTAGAACGAGACAGTTCCTCAAAATTCACATCGTTGCTAACATTCATTTTACGTGAATGAATTTGCATGATGCGCGCACGCGCTTCTTCATTCGGATGTGGAAATTCGATCTTACGATCCAATCGGCCAGAACGTAATAGAGCTGGATCGAGAATATCAACTCGATTCGTAGCAGCAATGACCTTAATATCGGCAGTTGAGCTGAAACCGTCCAATTGATTTAGAAGCTCCAACATAGTTCGCTGCACCTCACGATCACCGGCCTTCTCGGAATCAAAACGCTTTGTGCCAATGGCATCCAACTCATCAATAAAAATGATAGCTGGTGCCTTCTCTTTGGCCAGTGCAAAGGCATCCCGCACCAGCTTTGCACCATCACCAATGAACATTTGAACTAGCTGGGGACCAGCTAGCTTTAGGAAAGTCGACTTTGTTTGGGCAGCGCAGGCACGAGCAAGCAGAGTCTTGCCAGTTCCAGGTGGTCCATACAATAAGACACCTATGAATAAAATGTTTATTATACCTTATCACATTTATTTAAGCACAATTATACGTACCTTTTGGTGGATGGATACCAAGATTCTTGAACTTTTCCTTGTGCGTCATTGGAAGTACGACTGCTTCGATAAGTTCCTGGATCTGTTTATCCAGGCCACCAATATCAGAATACTGCTCAGTGGGGCGCTCATCAACTTCCATAGCCTTAACACGAGCATCGTATTCAGCTGGAAGAGTTTCAAGAATCAAATACGAGTCCTTATTGACGCCAACTAAATCGCCGGGTTTGAGTTTTTCCGCATCGACGAGGCCAATGACTGGTAAGAAATACGCTTGACGCGTTGATGTTTTTATAACGGCGCATTTGCCTTTACGTTGGTTATCCAGCACGGTAACAGAACCATCATCCTCCTCTTCTTGAGGATCCACATCTAGCAACTCAATGACATTGGACACCAGATATGGCAAAGTTTTATTAACCTAAAATAGATATGTATGTATATACATTAACTTTTTGTAGCATATTAGTTCGAATACTTTACATACCTTTATTTTTTCTGTATTGTCTTTAATTTTTTCATTTTGTGCTTGAATTTCGTGTGTGATCCGCATTACTTCACTCTTCATTATTTTAATTTCGTTATCCATCAGTCGAGTCCTGCTCACAATCTCATCAGTGGACATTCGCAGCACCTCTTCGCCCAACGATTCCTCGCCATCTTCCCATATTGATTTATCCTCAAGTGTCTGAGCCATTTTTATTCAACTTGTTTTAATAGTAAACTCAGTCAAATAAAACTTTTCTTGTGGCTAGCTGGCTTCTTTGCTTTGCGTTTTTAGTCGATGACTTGTAAAAATTTCGTGTTTTTTCCAGCCTTAACTGAGTTTGACAGCTAAATGTGTTGTACAATGATCAAATGTTATCGGTATCTTAACAAGCCCAATGCCATTTTAGAATCGATAGTTAACAGTTTTACAATACTGCAACGGCTTGAAGTGAACGCTTTTTTCTTGTAAAATTTTTTAGCAAACTATAAATCACAAACATTTTTTTTTCATTGCCATGTCCGAAAATAACGGTAAGTGTGATAGATATACCACTAGATATTATTAATCGTGAATATGAATCTTGAGCACTTTCTGGTGTGACAAAGGACGACCTCGAATCAGTCAACATAAAGTGATGTTAAAGTTAAATATATCTTCATTTGTTCTTGTGTTTTGTAGAGGCGTCGGTTGAAGCCAACTGTTTCAGAGGCGGTTTTACTTTGAAAGCATCACGACTGGGCGGAGCTGTGCTGCGACCGCCTGTGCTTGGTGACAGTTCTGTAATAAGCTCGGCTCATATTAATACCAACAGCAACAATAGCTCTGCAACATTAGCCGGCGGAAACGAGAAGACTGATGAAGATGGTATTGTAGGTAATCCGTTTTTACGCGAGCAGAGGGAAGATGAAGAGGATGCGGCTGACCAAGTGGTGGAGTCCACAGGGAATATTGAAAAGGATGACGATGAAATTGATGAGCGGCCGGATCCGCTCTCAATGCTGCGCAACAACGGCATTGAACGTTCCAACATATTTGCGGCGGCTAAAACAACTTTGCCGCGTGTTCAGACAAGTGGATTTATTTTCGGCCAGAACGTGCACGAGCGAGTCGTGGGGGTATGTATTGCGCTTTAAACATTTTTCATATATTCATATATTGAACATATTGTAGGAAAACGTGAGCACAGAATCGAATTCGGAAGCTGCATCATCTGGAACAGCAGAAGCTACCTCATCGCAGCTGTTATTTTCCAGCGTCATTCAGAAGGCTGCTAAATCGACAGACAACAACAGGGAGACGTCTGAAGCAAAAAGTCTCAATGAAGTGGCTCGTGAATATGAGGAAAGTCGTGCGCAGAAACGGAAATACGAAGAAGTGGAGACCTTTACCGGCGAGGAAAACGAAATTAATATTGCCGATGTTAGCTGCAAGCTATTTGCATTTGTCAACAGCAATTGGGAGGAGCGCGGACGCGGCAGTCTACGTCTGAACGATGCCAAGAATGAACAAGATAGTTCGCGCGTCGTCTTTCGCACATCGGGCAACTTACGTTTGCTAGTGAACACTAAAGTCTGGGCGGCAATGGTAGCCGAACGCGCCAGCCAGAAGTCGCTACGTCTAACTGCCATGGATAACACGGGCACCGTAAAGATATTTTTGGCCATGGGCCGACCCGCAGATATTGCACAGGTGCATAAAGCTCTCAGTGAGCGCATCGCCGTGCGTAAACTTACGCATCCAGAGGAGTGCACGGTGGTCGAAGCCAAAAATGGCATTTCTTCTGAAGCGTGTGCCGTCAACGCACAGCCCGAATCAACAACCAACGATGACGACGAGGATGAAGCTGTGGGTGGTGTGGCTGACTTAATTCCAAGCGGTGGTTCCACCACAGCCATTGCCGAAGCGGACAGTAACGAGCCTAGCCCAAAGAAGGCGCTCATGCAGGCAGACAGCAGCGTGGATGTGGTCGTGCCGGCATCGGATAATGATGCTGAGGCAGAACCGAAAGTGTTGGCTGAAGAGGAGGAAGGGGCTTAAAAAGATCTGGTCTACGTTTTCGTCCTTTTTTTTATTATTCTGTTAAAAAAAAAAAAAAAAAAAACAATTGCAGAACCACAACAAACTAAGTAAAACAAATTGTGAGTTATTATAAATTAATTATAATAATTTATTAATAATTATTATTATTAAAATAAAATAAATGAAGTTCCGAATTGAAAGCCCGGGCGCAGCGTCTACAAAAGACATTTATCAATTACAATATTTCGTGTTTATTTCGCTTGACATCATCCTTTATAGTCTCATCTATTGAAAAAAACATTAATTTTTTAAACTTTAGTCACTAACACTAATTTGCTTAAGGAATACTTTTTACAAGTTTTTGCCCTTGCACTATAAATATGTTTGTAGAAAAAAATAGGCTCATTATCGTACGCACATATTAATATAAATATATATGTATATATCTACATATGTATATATTTATATATAATATACATAGATATATTCGTATAAACTAAATGGAAATTGCAACAACATTGAATCCCAGACTGCGTTATACTTTATACTAGTTCAAACAATTACAACAAATATGTTTATCGCATACGGACACAAGAGGCTTTGGCTTTGGCTTTGAACAATAGCTTAATGCGGCCTACTGCTGCTGCTGATGTCTGGCCTGGCCAATTGATAATTACAATTATAATTATAATAATTAATTCAGTAATCATTCGTTTCAACAAAATATTTTTAACTTGATCGCCTAACTCGATCTGAGCGCCTATGTACAGAGAGGTAAAAGTGGCGTCAGTTCTAGCTGATTGTGCTGCAACTGGAGACGGTCACGTTGAGCGGATTGTTGGCGCTGCTTACGGCTATGGACGACCTGTAAGTGAAACCGAAGAACAAATAAATTAAACCGTGTAAGCCGAGCATCACTTTTACTCTTACCGATTGTGACGCATGTGACTCTTGACTAGATCACTGTTGACCAGCGCCGCCATTAGGCTAAGCTCGCCGGCCATCACGGTAGCGCAAACGATTTGCGCCAGCTTGCGGGCATTGTCGCCGGGGTGGGTGGCATGGGCGCCACGTACACCCAGCAAATCCAGGCAGGCACCCTGTCCGGGCAGTCCTGTGCCGCCACCAACGGTGCCCACTTCCAGCGAGGGCATGGTGCAGGTCATGTAAAGGTCTTCATTATTCTCGTTCCAGCACTCCATAGCCGTGGAGCAATTACTAGATGTGACATTCTGTGCGGGATCCTGGCCGGTGGCTAAAAACACAGCCGTCACCATGTTGGCCGCATGCGCATTATTGCCACCAATGCTGCCAGCCATAGCGCTGCCCGACATGTTCTTTAGCTTGTTGCACTCCACCAGTGTTTTGGCGTCTGTTTTTAAAACGGAACGCAACGTAGCTGCCGATATGGTGCACTCGGTGACTACACGTTTGCCACGTCCCTTTATCCAATTAATTGCAGCGGGTTTCTTGTCGCAGCAAAAGTTGCCGCTCAACGAAATGATCTGCATGTCAGGAAATTGACGCTTGATGCAACGTAGAGCCATTTCCGCGCCCTTGGACACCATGTTCATACCCATGGCGTCGCCTGTTAGAGCCACGAAACGTATATATAGCTGGGGTCCATCCATAGCTATGTGACATTCCTTCAAACGGCCGAAACGAGACGTCGAATCGAACTCCGTTTTGACCACTTTGTAGTTTTCCTCGTCCTCGATCCACTTCTTTGCCTCGGAGGCACGGGCGACACTGGGAAAACGAACACAAGGGGCTCGGGTCATGCCGACATCTTCCACCACAGAGCGAACGCCACGCACAGAAAGCGCCTTGCAGCCCCGATTCGTGGATGCCACTAAAGCGCCCTCCGTTGTGGCCATGGGCACATAGTAGCTCTCTCCATCCAGTAGCAGTGGACCGGCATAGCCAACCGGTATTGGTACATAGCCCAGGACATTCTCACAACAGGCATTCATTACTTTGCGATAGTCAAAATGTTCATAGGGCAGCACTTCCAGACGCGACATTGGCAGCTTAGCACGTTCAGCTATTATCTGGCGACGAATGCGTATGCCGCGTTCTGCATCATCCAGCACTGACTCAATCTTGTAAAGCGGACAGTGCGATCCGCCTGCTTTGATAATGGCAATGATTTCCTCATCAGTCAAAACGCTGGCACCGCCAACTCCATCGGCTTCGTCGATGGAATTTAATAATTTCAGGCATTCCTCCAGTGGACGAGGTGGGCGGACTGGTGGTGTCAGACGTTGTCGTACTGATACCAAATCGGTCTGTGTGGCTGCATTGGCCAATCTGTGCTCTTCAATACTGAATAGAGGCTTCTGGATTGGGGTCGACATTGGCTCCTCCTCCACTGGAGTAGTCTGGGATGCCTTCGCTGTGGTCGACTGTTGCAACTGATTCGGCAGAGTATCCCGATGGTCAAAGAAAATAAGCTTGATGACAAGAGCAAGCAAGACAATGAAGATAACTATGTGATCTGCACTCATTGTTAGCCATCTGAAAAAGGAAAAAGCGGACGTTAGTTAAGTTATGGTTGGCATGTGTGCATAGTGGCATAGTGTTTCCATTTAGCCTACATACTTGATAATAATATCAGTAATTTCGGCCGATTCCGTGCGATTGTTGTTCACATTCAGATTCAGCGGTGGAGAAAGTGTCTTTTCTACAGCATCGTAGTCACCGTTAGTGAACACTACCCGACTATAGATGTGCACAATCATCAGGCCGGTGGTCATGATGAGCTTGACACGCTGCAACACCGGATTTGCCTTCTGTTCCTCCTCGGTGAGAGATTTCAGCAACAGCGAGCCTTTGGCGCGTTCTCTGACGGCTGCAATGTCGACTCCATTGCGCGACAGATCAAATATAAGCGAAAGACAAGCGGGGTAGAAGGTCATAAAGACCACGTAGTTGACAATCACCGACAGGACAGCAAACATACACAGCACCTCCAGGCGCTGTACACCCGACAATGTGCCCACGCCCACCAGTAGTACCTCCACAATAGTGTCTAATGTAATGGTTGGACCCAGCAGCTCCAAGCCTCGCGCTATATTCTGTGTGACCTCTGCCTGGCTGCTCCCCGAGAGCGCCAACTGTGCCAATCGACCCGAGTTCGATAAATCGATAACCAAGAGCAGCACGAAAAGCGCATCCCTACAGAAACAATGATTTACAGTTATTAAATTAGATTCTTTCAACGGCATTTACTCACTTGAGATCCGATATATCGCTGCCCAGAAACTTGATAATGGCTGTGGTGAATATGAAACTGGAGAAGAACGTAAAGAGACCGGCAATACCTGCAATAACAGAGACAAAAACAAACAGTCAAGAGAGCGCACTTGAATTAGAGTTCGAATCGGGTTCGACAACTCGAATTAGTAGCAGAGGTCATTTCACTTAGAGACCGCGTGAGAAATACCGCCAAAAAACAAAAAATTAAATAAATAAATAAACAAGTAAGAAAGCTCTAGTCGAGACGGCTCGACTACGAGATACCCTGAACCCTGCAAAAAAGTGATACTCTTCTTCTTTACGCACGTATAAGCACGCGCTCTGCTAACCGCGCAGTTGCTCTTGTATCTTCGAAAATCAAATAGAAAAGAATAAATAATAATAAAAAAGAAAGAAATAATAAAAAAAATAAAAATAATAAATTGTGAAGGGCTTAGGCGAGGCTAGAACCTCCGACACCCTAACATTCGTTGCATCTGTCTAGCCATCTACACCACGGCTCACTTAAACGACAGAGTAGCGAACACGAATGAAATTCGCCATATACGAAAGAAACACTAAAGCAGTGGCTGAAAATACAAATACAATTCAAAGACAATTCTAACGGAATTCAAAAACAATTGTGATTCTTAGAATATACACGCGTAGCAACATAGAAAACAGCCCAAGACTTTTTGTGTGTATACATACATACATACATACATATGTGCACACGCATACGAAAATTGATTTGCATTGCTCAACGTTGCTTGCATTTCCATTGTTATTTTAATTGTTTTAAAATTTTTAAATATATAATGGAATGTAATGAGAGTTCAGCATATGATCTACATATTCTATTTAACATTTTAGGTTTTTTTTTTTAGAAATCATAACTCTTTTACAATTAGCTTTACATGCACAAATATGTACATATGTATGTATGATTGTAGCCACACGCTGATCTACGCTTGCACACATATACATACATACATACATATGTATGTATGTATGTATGTATGTATGTATGTATGTGCGCCCGCAATGCGTCTTGCTGTATCGCTGCCTTGCTTGCTGCGCCACATGGGTTTTGAATAGAAAACTTTATGGACTAATAATTCTGTTTCTAGATGGACAATCATATTGATATGTTCAGATTAAGATTATGATATTCATATCTATATGCCAAACCAAACTGTATGTCTCTAGTATTTGAAATGCATTTTTTACACATTTGGGGGTGGTGGGGCTAATTGGGGACCGGAATCCAAAATCTGACAAAAACCGAAATTGTATTAAATTAGTATCTATATATATGCAGAAGACTTGGAGACTCTAACTCTAAAGATGAATTAGCTAGAATTTTAAAACTGGTTCCCGATAAATTCGTTTATCGATAACTTGCCAAATATACAAGTTATCGAATTTCTGAAACAAACTCGTACTGCGCGTGCAATATACGAACCTAACACAAAAAGAATGAACTCTCTAGCTTTTGTATCTTCGGAAATCGACGCGTTCAAACATACGGACAGACGGACAGACGGACGGACAGACAGACGGACATGGCTATATCAACTTTTCTCGTCACCCTGATCAAGAATATATATACTTTATGGGGTCTGCCACGCCTCCTTCTGCCTGTTACATACTTTTAACAAAACCATTATACCCTGATTTCCCATTTTCAATGGGCTCAGGGTATAAAAAGGCAGCTAAAATCTTGGCCAAACATGTCTCAAAATAGTGACCGTCCAGATAGACAAAGCATATTCTTCAGACAGAAGCTAATCGCTTGTATCAACACACGCGCCCATAAAATCTAACAACCATGACGCAATCCAATCCCCAATCCAGTCAGACACACTCACCTAGCACATATTTGGATCCGAGTCGATGCAGACTGCAGAACTGATAGTAACAGTAGAGCACCGCTGTGCATCGCACAATCGTCATTAGGATCACATCGGCGGCATTGTATTCGGCCTCGAGGCCATCGCAGGATTGACCCCAGCCATGGCAAGGCCGGTGTCGGCTGGACGTAGCCGATGCCGATGGTGGCGGCTGTGTACCACCTGCTGCAGATGCTGCTCCACCACTGTTAGCTGCAGCAGCGGCAGCTGCCGCAGTCGTTGCACTGGCGCTGCTAAGACCATTGGTCGGCTCCAGTGCGCTGCCCTTGTCCAAAGTCAACATGCATGCTGTGATGGTAAGTAGGGCGACAATCACCTCCCAGGGATGTGAGGCACAAAACTCGCCATGAACGCGAAACAAACGTCCAATCATCTTTGCTGCCGCTGCGTGCAGTAAGCTCGTCCAGGTCTCTGAAGTTGACTTGGCCAACACCACGCTGCTCAATGGTCCAAACACTCCGGCAGCTGGCACTACTGCGCAACTGCGTCCAAGCGCTGTAATCAAAAGACAAAGAGACAACCCAGATTAGTCAAATTGCTGTAGCGCTGAGTAAGTCAAGGACTAGAGGGCACAGGGCAACCAACTTGCCTGCGCCGCATAATCGTTATGCCAGTAAGCCGAGAGAAACAAATTAAAAACAAAAACTAAAGCAACAAATTTTTTATCGATTGCTATTGACACATTTGGGCATTCGCCCAATGGCCCCATTCGGCCGTTTGTTGAATTTCTTCTCAAAGCGATAACAAAGAGCGTAAAGCCGATTGGTGGATGTATGTACATATGTATGTATATATACTTTGGCTGGAATCACAGCCGTTATATACCCTAGAGAGGCTGCTATTGCATTACCAGAATATGTTTCTGCTATTGCTTAACAGTTGCCATGTTAAACCCCTGTTAGCAAGTGAGTTAACACAACAAACCTATGCTTGAATAGATTTGGAAGTTAATGTAATATTTACTTTTCTTACTCGCTGTCAACAACAAAATTATCATGTATGTTAATCAAATTAAACCGTTGATTCGCCATAAACGCATTCAAAAATAATAATTAAAAACCGAATGGAAAAAAGTTGGCGCTAGTAAAATAATACAAATAAATATTATAAAGCTGAGCAACTTTTGCATTGAAATATTTACATTTATTTTATTTTTATTGAATTTTATAAACACAATTTGAAATTTTTAACAGACTTTTGCCTGAACTAAAACAAATTTAGTGGCACTGCTCGACTTCCATGCTAACATTTCAATTAACTTACAGTGCCTTAACATAACATTGCTGCATTTTACATGCCTCTCTTTGCAATGGAATGCTGGGTATACGAAAACAAAACTTGATGCTCTGGTTATTACACTAAGCTGCTTTAATCGCGTCCTTGGACAAGCATTGTGCGTATAGTTCGCCAATATATGACTGTATGTATGTATATGCACGTGCATGCGGACTTTTGCCTTTGGGTTTACCCTTCGCCTACCGTCTGCCTACTGATTGATGGCATAAGCCAGAGCGGCGCCTACAGTATATCCGCATGCTTACGCCTACCGTTGCCGACTGTACAACTGCAGCTGCCCGACTTAATAAAGCCACCAATGCGATTTGCTCAGCACTTGGCACTTGGCACTTGGCTCTGCTCTGGGTACAAATCTGACTGAACGATCGTACGCAACGTGCTCGGCATAGACAAGCATCCTCTCCAGCAGGCGCCATAAATATTCAAAAGTCTGCCTGTGCCTACGTCTGTCTCTAAGTTTGAGTTATGCGATGCTGGACTCCGATTCAAGTACCGTTGCTTATCGTGCCAGCCATAAAATATATTTTTTACTTTAAATAAAGGAACGAGCCATGTTTCTGGATTGTGTAATCCGAAGCCTCTGGCCATAAAGTATGACTGCTGCAGTTGCACTTCCACTCACTGAGAGCTGTTTGTATATCCATGTAAAAAAGTATATATATGAACAACATATGTATGTATTTCGGGCAGACTATGGGTGTACTCTCACTGGCACGGGCTCAGGGGGGCAATAGAGTTGAGGCGATCGTTAAAATTGTTGGGTATAAACAATGATCTCATTCACATGGGTTTGCGCTGGCTAAAATGAAAATCAATGTAATTGTCGGATGCTATTTCTAGCCACTACGAGGAATACAAAATTTTATAGCAAAAGTCAACCATAACATAACCCCTCAAAGGCCATGGATGAAAGAGTAGATCAAGATCATGATTACACAAAGCTAAAATCAGAACGCAACATATGCACGCTCCATTAGAGAATGATTTTATGGCTCTCACATCTCAAATATACAGAACTATTTATGTGGTAGTCTTCGGAGCACTCTGATGGAGTCATTAAGAGTAGTCAGAGCTAACATATAATAGATATTATACATACTCGTACTTCTAATAAATCAAAAGTAAAATATTATGCATTAAACATAATTCATTTTGAGAAAAGAAAAAGCTTCAACTAAAATGTAATAAAAAATAATTACAGCTACATTTTATAAAAACAAGTTTTGTTCATTGTGTCAAGTATTTTTTATAAATATTCAAACTTTTCGGTTGTATCAATTGTTACAAAATATATACAATCTTCAGTGGGATAATGTTTGCAACTATTTTGATTCACTAAATCATATTGGTCATGCCCTTCACTACAATTTTGTGGGTTTTTTTTTCAGTTAGGTAATTTACATTTTAAAAGGAATTCGCAAAGCTATAACAAATAGGCTCGATGTTCATACATATATCTCTGCGTACGTCAAACAGATCAAATATTTACATACCGTCAAATGATTCGAATCTTTTGCTTTGTACTCAAAGCCTTCACCTTGGTCGGCTAAGTGAGCTAATGTCAAACGCAGCAAGTCAAGATTTTATTTATTATGTCATGACTTTATATATTATTAGCTGAATGAATGTTGCAATTGAATAGATTTCCTGTTTAGCAGTCAAGTATGGTTGAGATATATTTAAAACTTTCTTAACACCTGAATGCGTCTTACAGAGAGATGAGAAACTTAAATATATCTTGACCCTATGACCTCAACTCAACTACTCTTGTCAATATGAGGAACAAACAAATTAAATCGACCAATTTCAGTTTCCTGCCTTGAAAGTCATCGCATATAATTGAACTGATGATGTTGATGATTACAAAGAAGAGGACAATAATGATGTTGAACAGAGGGGCGAAATTTGCAATAGTGGAACAGATGAGCAAATAAAAAAAAATAAACATTTCAAATTGCTTCTCTTTTGTTTTGCTGTTCAAAGTGCATCCAAGCTGATTTTAAAACTCTTGAGAAGAAGTGTGAACTATAAATGATAATTGCAAAATAGTTTTGAAAAAGTAATTACCATTTCCACACGAATGTTTATTTTGAGAAAATATGAAAAAGCCAACAGCTATAACCATAACAATAACAACAGAAACAGCAACAAGAATAGTTTGATGAAGGCGCCGCTGGGCTGGATAAACCATTCATTCATTCATGGCGAAATGTTAAATTTAGCGATGAAATTGTGGCAACTGGAGAATCTCAAATGCTGTTGTGGACCATGCTAATGTTCCTGGTTATATGTGTGAGTGTGTACTTGCATTGTTTTGCATGCTATTTCGTTTACATTTGAAAAGCACTCGCCAAACGGAAATGGCGCTCGACCTCAACCTTACCAAAGTAGCCCGCGGCAGGCGCACTCTGTGCAAGAGAGAAAGGGAGAATATACAAGGCTATACGTTAGATAGAGAGTAAACAGAAATACGCGAAACTCACACAACAAAAGCACAGACTGGTCAAAAAGAGAAAAAAAAAATACTTAACAGAAACAATGAGCCGTAAGCAACGAAAAATAACAGACCCACAGACCAGAGACCAATTGGGCCATTGTTTTTTTGTACATCGATGTATATATAGGCACAATTCGGTTTCTTTAAAAAGCAAAAATTCTGAGAAAATTTCTGGAAATGTTTATATGCAGGCTTTCCCCGCGCCAATTGTGACAATTGCTGGAAGCCTGGCCAATTAAGATGCAACAAGTGCTCAAAGTGCTACCAAGAAAACATAAAATGAATCATTGTGAAATATTGGCAAAAAAATTTCCATTCTCAATTTATATTGTTTTTGTCAAAAATTATTAATGCGATTAACATAAGACTGTTAATTGCGGAAATTTGGTTTTGAATCATCAACTGTCCAAAATAATAATTAATATAAATAAATAAACTAATATTTATTTATATATATTTTATTTTAAATTAAACATTTTAGATTTGCCTCTTTTCTTCCAACTAATTCTTAGCACGGACTTTCCCAACCGTTGGAGATTTCCAAATTCGGTGAAAATTAGTAACAATTAACTCCTTCAAATGATTTTTTATTATTTTATCTTAATTTTGTTTTCATTCATATTTCAGAAATCGTTTTGCTTTAGTTTGTTTGTGCGCAAAAAGTTTACCCACTGCTTGAATTATTTCGGCTAATTTCACATTGAAATTAATTCTGAAAAATTCTATTCGATTTTTCACATTGTTGATATCTTAGAATCATGCGCCCAATTTAAAATGTTCAATTTAAACAATGACCTAAGCAAACCCCAAAATAATATTGTGTTTATATTGATTGTATCGCAACAAAATGAATGCTTTAAGTGCAAGACACGAGCGTGCATTCATTAAAAATATTTTATATTTATTGTTATAAATGTTCAGTCTTTTTGTTGAAATTTGACCGAAATATGTGTAGCACTCAAAAATGCAAATTTCTATTGACAGAACGCCTTTTTGGACGGCTGGTTGTTGTTTGAGAATATATTTTAAAGTGAGCTATGGCTAAATGTATAAATAAGACGAAACTCAGTTTTCTATTCCTGGAACAAAAATTGGGGCTTTCCTTTGCTTTGCGCAAAGGATAACAAAAATAGCTCTGCATCTTTAGACTTTCACTTCAATAAATGAATAACTAATATACATACATGAATAAATTTACAATTTAAAAGTTTAATCGTGTCTATACATCTAGTATAATCAGGTTTTCTTTTAATTTAAAAATACATAAATTCAGTAATGAAATATTATTCTATATACGAAAAAGAACAACTAAAACGTATTATCTATAGATATAAACACAGGAGCTTTAACAAAAATAATTTACTGTTACGCTGGCAATAAACATAAACAATAAAATGATTAAATTATTTATCTGCTAAAAACAATTTTTATAGTTATAAAGAAAAATCAAAAAATATAATTGCATTTCGTTTGAAAAATGTTTGGCATGCGGTAGATATAAATTTTTAAATTTAATTGCTAATTGTTTCTAACGAACTCCTTAGAATCTCCACAAACTAAGTGCAGCTGTTTGTCAAACTATAGTTTAAGTGGATAAGAGACAATATTTTAAAATGATTTGTTTAAAGTTATTAAAACAGATAACGAGAAATCGAGTGAGTGAGTGACCATCAAGGAGAGACACTTAAGCAGATATTCAAGTTGCTTTTAAGGCCTTACTCAAATTGTTGGTAATAAGGATATAATTTATCGAAAATATAATGAATCTTGAATCTTCAGGTCTCTAGATCTTGTAGTTTGTTGTGAGATCTTTGCAAACATTTGCATAGACAAACATACATAATAAGATAGACTCGAAGCGATTTCTAGTACGAGCGCAAATTTAGCTGAATAAAATCTCATTTTTCCATTGAGCTGTTTTAAACATAGTTTTTAGTTATTGTCATTTACTGCCAATTTAAATTAAGCTTACGCCTATGCCTATCAGCATTAAATATATAATTGATATCGATATATTCATAGCAGCTACTGAATGCCTTGTTTTGTAATCGAAGTTTAACAATTAATGTGATAAACTCAGTTAAATGATATACTGAAACGAAATACTTGTTTTCAAATAAATCGCATTACACTTCAATTACACAATCAATAATAGATTTGCAGAGAAAAAGGCTAGATTGTCAGCACTGACAGTGGTGCTAAAGTTCACAGTAGCCAAAGAAACAAGAAATTAGTCATCCTGTCGCATGGTATATTCTTTATTTAAAGTGTTGTAAAGCGGGTATATTGCAGTTGTAAAATTTATGTTACAGGTAGAAGAAGGTAGGATTTGGAAAAGTAGTATCTTCTATCTATCTCTAAGAAAAAGGCTAGAATAGAAATATAATGTATAATGTGGATATCCTATGACAAGACAAGAAAAGAAATTAGTCTTGTGTCTCAACGTATTGACATTTGTTAAACAGGTTTTTAAATCGATAGTTTATTCACTTTTTTTATCTTTTTTTTTTTTAGATATATACATATATGTATATACAAGCTGCCGTAACTCATTCTTAAAGAAGTTCATTTGCATTTAAACAAAGTCTCCTGAGTTGATTATATTCATTAACATACTCAGATAGTAAATAAAGAATGAATTCATACAATAGCACGTTTTAGATGAGATTTAAAAAGAAGAAGCACAGCCTGTATTTTTAAATAGATATGTGTATTCATGTATATATATCAACTTTCATGTTTCAGAAGTAACTTTTAGTCGGATACTTTTATCAGAAATGTATTTATATTTTTTATTATTAATTTGTCGTTTGCTCCGATAAGGCGACAATTTGTTGTATTCCCATCGCACAAATGGTTTCATACATAACAGAATTTCAAACACATTTGTAACATGAATATATATCTGGAGGGAAATTAGTTTCATGATGAATTGTTGTCATTCATATCATTATATATATATATATATCTTTAGATAAGGCAACTCTAATGCAGTCCGATGTAATACATATTGTAGACACATATATACGCAATTTCGATAGCATTAATTAAGTGAATTTTGATTGTGTGATATGAAAGTTGTTCTATTTCCAGCTGAAAATTTGCTCTACTTTTTTGTTCTTTGTAGATCAGTGGAATAAAAATAGTTCGAATGGTTAGATAATAAACAATGTCAATGCCACCTATAGCATGTGCAGACCAACGTGCCTATGTACGAATTAGATAGCATATATTCAAGATAAGCTAACTAACTTGCTGGCATTCAGCTGTATAAACCCGCTTCTCGACCATTGATTATTGTCTCTTCTTTTTAGCTTTCCCCCAAGCAAGCATGTCAACAGCTACGCACTCTGCCAATTAACATGGTCGACTGCTAGTTTGCCAGATCAAATATCTAACTAATTAATACCACTTAGTCTGTCACAACTGCAATATCAAAAAAAAAAAAAAAAAACTGGTTCAGATCACTCAGCGCATTAAACATGATTGAAAAGAAGATTAACGTGTGGACAATTAACGAAACGTTTCACAACCCACAAAAAAAAAGAGCTATTACTGAAAGAAACCTATTTCTATACCTCGTAGCAGTTACATGACCCAAAGCGGTTATTATGGACTTTATATAATTACAATTACAATTTTTTATTACGTTTATATTTCATTTTTCAAACTGTTGACTAGAATAGCATTGGTTAAGGAGACAATTTAGTAGCCAATAAATGTAAAATGCTCGTCCAATAGACGTCTTCCCATGAACCTGAAACCAGCTCTCGAAACTAGTTCTCTCGAAATAGTACTTTAAAGTAGCCTAATGATACATATTTTTGTATAAAAATATCTAGAAACTAAAATTGAAGGGCTATTTAATTAATATATTCGATTTATAGCGCATAAAGACAGAGCATCTACAAGTTGAGCAGGTAAAGCTGCAGCTTTTATGCTTCGTTTTTTTGTTTTTTTTTGATATTTATCAACTTCTTTTGCCTCGAATGTCTGTGTAATTTACAAGTTTCTGAAAAAAAGTAAAAGTTGTCGTTAAAGCCGGCAACGGCCAGAGCAACACCAACAAGCAGCAAGAGCAACAAAAATATCTACCAAACAAATAAATTCAATAAAAACAGTTTTACTTTCTACAAAAAATGCGAATACCGCTAATTTGTATGCTATCAAAGCCAGGAAAAACTTTGAACGCCAAAAAAAAAACGGCTAAAACCAAAATCAGAGCCCACACACACATATATATAATATATATATATACATATGTATGTATATATGCAAATTTTACATATCGTTAAAACTTTAGACGCTTGGATCACATCAAAAGATTTGTGCGGCAGTGAGCCAAAAAGTTTTACATGGCAAACAATTTCCAATTAAAAGACATCAAGTTTTAAACCTCTTTTTTATGCTGGCCAAAGCAGAACAATGAGCTAAAACGAGCCGAATGTCGCGCACGGCAAACACCAAACGACGGTCGGCACGTGTGCTCAAAGCCTTCGAAATGATGGGAGACAAGCGTTTGTTAAATATCGTTCAGACCATGTTAATGGGGGCCAGTTTGGGACGTAAATGAAGATGTTGCCTTCAGCAGTATCATCATCGTCATCATCAAGTTTATGATTCAAATCGAAGTTGGTCCAACTGAACGTATTTGACATTGACCCAAATGCAACGGCCATTTATTGATTTCATTTGATTTTATTTGTTCAGATTCGGATCTCTGAAGACCAAACAAAACACAAGCAATAAAATAGCGCATACATTAACGATTATCCAAGAAACAGGAACCACAAAATACAAATAAATAATAATAATACAGAAAGTTTTTGCAACAGCGACAAAAGAGCTTAAGATGATGTAAAATTAAAGTGAATCAAATTTAAATAAATTAAGCAATTATTTGTATATAAATGCATAAAGTGAGAGAGTGAAGAATAACAATTAAAATTAATTTTACAAAATAGAAAAAACTTTAATTATTTTACATAAATATATAAAATTGTGGCATATAAAAAATGTAGCAATAAAACCAGAGGCCAAATTTAAGGTGTAGACGAAATTCAATTTTATTTTTCATTCATATTCTGTTGAAAAATTCGACTAAAATATAATATATTGCAATATATAATTAATCGAAATTAATTTTCAATTTCAATTTATCTAAAAACTTTCACACTCGTTGCAAACATGTTTCTCAAGAGTATGACCATTGCAGCCTACAAATCGTTGCAGTGAATTTGAGTATAAAAATGTAATATGCCAATTTGATTTCAGGTGCATATTACCTCTACCTTGCATAGTCAATTTTGCTTCCGAGTGTAAATGTCTGTGAATTTAGTCTAAGCAGGTATTCGGATAATTGACTGGCAACGCCGCTAATTGGCCATTAACACGGCTCGGGTCATGAATATGTATGCACATTTATGCTTAAATGCAAAAATCTTTGTTAACAATTTAAGCAATCGACGGCTATAATTAATTATAAACTCGCAATTAAAGTGCGCTAGACCAAGGTTTATGCGGCACGGCACGCGTGGCCAACTGATCCACGGCACGCCTTGAGATTTAAAAAATATAAATAAATGCATGCGATGCTATACGTTGCGATTCACATCGACTACTGGCGCCGATATGCAATCACGCTAAGTAATGCCAAAGCTGCCTTCATGCTCGGTTAGCTCGGTTTGGTTGGGCACACCAAAGCTCTTAACAAAGCTTGCTAAACACTTAAAATATCCTTCTAATCGCACATGGTTACCCATCGAATCATCAACTAACTACCTACACATTCCACACACATGTACAAAGCACACACACACACATCATCATCAAGCTCATCATTGCCCTAACATCATCGTAATCATCGTTAATGTTGCCATGGCTCGTAAAATCGTCGAGTTTTCGGTCTGCTGTCAGCTTCAGTTTAGTAAATTTCAATTTTTTATTTTGCATATAAAATAAAAAACTGAACAAAAACAGAAAACTAGCTGGCTGTAATACCCTGTAATAAGTTAAATTAGCATATTTCGCACTTCTGCAGTTTCGCAAATTTGATAAATTAAATAATTTCTCGCTCTTTCTTGAAAATCGATTTTCGGGGAAAAAAACGTTTGTGGCCCATATTTTTGCTCTTCATGTTTCTGTTTTTAATAAATTACATTTTGTTTACACTTGAAGAAAAAACATTTAACAATAAGCATGTATGCACATATGTTCATTGATTGAAAGCCCCAATTAACCAGTTTGCTTCTACAGGGTATATAAAGGAGCATCGCCAACACAGCACACACGTTCAGTCACTGTTGTTTGCCGGATGCAATTTCAAATTTCAATCACATTCATATTACACGGCTGCATGGCTGCTCAGCCCTTGCCCTGCCCTGCCCAACTCCTGCTTAATACAAATTGATACGCGTGGGCAAAATTGAATGGCTGCTGGGATTAGGGTATGGCATGGACTGATATCAAACTGTTAACTGAGGAGAGAACGCATACACACGAAAGCAACAGCAATTGGAAACAAATTGCAGAAATTCTAGAATAAACTTTTCTATAGACAAATGATGCTAGGGAAATTCATATGAGTCATGTTTCTTTATTTTTGCGAATCATAGCGAATATCCAATCTTTCCCAGAATTGAGAAAAGCTTTAAAAACATATTCACATTGATTCTTTGAACGATTACACAGGCATGCTACGAATTGGCAAGCAACCAAATACTATATACATTATGTATATTTGCTTTATACTAAGTTGTTTGCTTCCCGATAAAAAAAAAAGCTTCCTCAAACACTTTGTTTTTGGCTAACCCAATATTAGACCATTGTATAAATACTCAAGTATCTGATCTGCTGCAATATCGATTGGCATCCGGTATATATGTGTACATGTGTTGGTGTATTATATTTTGTAATACTTTTTTGTTTATTTCTAACTACAAAACAATTCCTATATTATTTTAGCCAAGCACAAAACAGTTTTTGGAATACAAATACAATACAATACAAAGTATTCATATTTTTAATATATTCATATATGTGAAATATATTTCAAGATTTATTAATGTAAGCTTGTTCACTTACTTAAACAAGTTCTTTGAAATATATTTCCTTAGATACTCGAGTTGCAGATACATTTGTATCTTTTAGATATCCTTGGCAATAAATCGGAAAATGTTTATATTAATAAGGTCGAATACAAGAAGACTGCAATGTATTGCTAAATATTTGCGTTATTTATTGATTCATTTATTTTATTATTTATATTATTTTTATTTTTTTGCCATGCACTTGCCAGCTTATGGGCGTTATTATGACAAGGCCAAACAATAATTGCTGGTTGACTTTGAAGTTTGATTATAAAGCCCATGTGAGGGTCAAAACACTAGCTACAAATACAATATATCTGTATATCTATATCTACTATATTATATATGTATGTATATGTCTGCATTTTCAGTCCAACAACAACAACAACAACAGGAAGATCTTTGTACATTAAATTCCACATCGAGTGTAGCTCAAACATGATGCGTTTGTGCAATATTTGCGAGACCTTTTGGTAGAAAGGCCGCCCGTCGAGATCTGAACAAACAAATAACAAACATACAATCTGTACATGGCTAGAACAAGACACGATAGAATTATGCATAGAGAGATAGAGAGCGAGCCACAAGATAATTATTATATGAAGAGGCAAGCCCATCAAGAGCCCTCTCATTTTTTGTTTTTCTCAACTTCCATCTTGTGTGTATTTCAATATTTGTGCCGTGCGTTGCGTTAACTTGGCAGACAACGGCAGCTAAGTACAGTGGTACAGAACGGATAAAGAAGGGGTTCGAATTAGTATTATACAATATTTTAACTTAGCATATGGCTCTTTGCTCCACTGTGCACTGTGGTGCGACTGCTGTTTGGCCAATGCAAATAACAACATGAACCGCTGTGACGCGGTGGCAATAAAACATGAGGCAAAAGCATGTGACATAGACAACTTGGCAACCCCACTAGCAGACACGATGAATGGGAAGTGGGAGCTACAGTGACTGCTCCTCAGTGGTGCGTGGCCCACTGATGGTGTCTGGTGGTGCAAGTAAAAGCCACTTGAGCTGAGCTGCAAACTTCATTATGCCATATGCCAATACAACAAAATCTAAAACGCGCTCGTTTTCAATTGCATTTAGTTGTTGTTGCTGTAGTTTCTTTTGTTGTTGTGCTTTTTGTTTTTTGGGTGCGGAATGTTGCGTTGTCGATCGTGTGGCACTTTTTGATGTCGTACCAAAAGCCATTAAGAGTCATCAGCATGCATGGCGGTCAACAGCTATTTGGAGTGCCAATTGCATGGCGTATAAAAGTATAAAACGCTTTGAGGTTGAGGCAACCAAACAAATACCTGCCCATCTACAGTTGAGACACCTGGTGAACCCTGAACATGAAAACAATTGAAATCAACTGGTTTTCCAATGCGTACGACCGACCTCTTTCATACGGACTAGGATCAACAGCAACAGCAGCAGCAGCAGGAAAAGATGCCACGAGGCGCGCTTATCTTTAATCGGAGATTTGCATAACTTGCTCAGCAGAAGTGGCGGCTCCAATAATCATAAAATTTAATATGTTTATGGCTAAAACGTGTGTGTGTTTGTGTGCTCTTGGCTGTTGCTTAGGCCTGGCACAGTCGTGTTTATATTTGCATTACAATAGCATCTTGACTGCTGTCTCTTTGTTGCAATGGCTTTGCCATTGAACTGATTTGAGCGACCAACAATTTAATTGCAATATTTTGTACGGCTATCTTTCAAGCTATACAAATAAAAGTTCATTAATACAAATTCTGGAAATCAAAATAAAATTCAAAGGACTCTCTATGAGGTCGTCAGGTTCAGGAAAATAACTTAAGCTTATTTATATTACTTTGCAATTATTCCCAAATAACTAGAGATTTTATAAATAGAGATTTTATTCAAGTTTATAGAGAGATTCAAAAGACTCAAGAAATTGTACTGCAGCTTCATGGCTGCTTTCATAAACACAAAAAATTTGGTGGCTTTAGCCATAGTCCATGGACAGTACTGGCCTTCGCCTTGGTCTCAGTTAAATGCTGGACTAGGAAGTTGCCTGATTATTACCAGTTTGCTTTGAGACATTTGTTGTCTGATGGGAATCGATTCAATTAGCACATACAGTTTGACTCAGCTAGCTAACAGCGTACATGATAATGATAATGATAATGAAATTGATGACGATTGTGATGGTGATGGTGATGATGATGTTGCTGTTGTTGATGATGTGAATGAAGATTATGAAATTGCAGCTTGAGTTTGAAATTCGCGCGCACGCGTTTTGAATGCGGGCTCTGCTAATCGCGCAATCAACTGGCACGCATAGCGCGCATATCAAATACAACAACATAACAAATGGAAATAACACAGACACACAGATATATACAAATATATATACACAGATGTATACAAATATATATACAAAAGCAGTTGTTACTGACAGCGCGAGCTGTGCGCTCTGCGGTTTTGGCAGGTGGTTGAGGAGAAAGTTACCAACATTGAAACAACTTTTTTTTGTCTTGCTTAGTGTGTTGCCATTGTTGTTGTTGCTCAAGCTTGAAGCAGCCCCAAAAAATCAAAAGCTAAACACACATAAGAAATACTGCCAAGCTATATACACATATAATATATATACATATATATATATATATATAAAAAAAAATGAATTTAAAAAACAGCTGAAGAAGCAGCAACAAAATACGTAAAGAAATTAAGTAAAACGAGGGAAGCGGCGTAAGCGATTATGAAATCGCCGCCAATGGAATTCGAATCAATGTAAATACATACATACATGCACAGCTATGCATATGTGTATGTGTTTGTGTGTGTGTGTGTGTGTGTGTATGTGCGTGTAGTTATGAGGCATGCGGCTTGACTTTGGCTAAGTCTCCGGTTGAAAAACTCTTTCGCAATACTATATACGCGCCAAGCATCGAATTGAGGCCTGGCCATAGGCACAGACAGCTCCTCAACTTGGACTGGATTGGCCTGTAATTGAATCGTATTGGCACACTCATACATACACACCCATATGTATGCTCAGTTGGCTGGCCACATAACGCACCCAAAGAGTAGGAAGCGACAACGCACTTGACAGAGTTGTTGCCGTTGTTGGAGTAGCTCTTGCTGCAATTGCTGTTGTTGTAGCCGTTGCGGTTGAAGTTGCAGTTGCAGTTGCCGTTGCCGTTGCCGTTACAGTTGATGCAGCCATCGTCTGTATGGAATTTTTCACTTTTGCTTTTAATAGCCAGCGTAACAGAAAACAAAAATATAAAAACAAGAGCAGTCAACATTCGACGGATAACGAAAAGCAAGTTGCATTATAGGAATGTATTCCTTTCATTTATACCCTGTATGAAATTTACCAAGTTTATAAAATTCGTATTTCAATTTAAATTAAATTTTAATTATTCTAAAATAAATATAGTTATTATATTCATTGAGATTTTACAATCACAATCTTTTCTTCCTAAAAAAAAGAAACTGTGCATAAAAATAAAAATAAATTAAAAATCATTAAATTAATAATGGCTAATTTGGATATCTTTGGTATCCAATAGAAAGAAAAAATCTTAAGTATTTAGAAAAAGTCTGTATGAATTCTATTTTGAATTTTTTATTTTCAGATATTCCCATGTATATAGGGTATTTTCTAGTTAATCATGAAACAACATAAATAAGTCACTTGTACAATACTTTTTTATTTTTTCCATATTTGTTTTGTTTCTCTTCTTTTTTTCTGATATTTGAAATTGCCGCTCTTCACATAACTGTAAACTAAATGCGGAGCAGGCAAGGCAGGCCGCGGGCAGTTCCGCCCGTCTACGCCAGATGTCGCACGTTTCATTTTGGCGAACGCATTGGGCTAGGGGTGCTTCAGCAGGCCAAGGAAATATCAACTGCGCTGACATTGATTTTGAAAAAAAAAACCTTTCCAACAGCGGTTCGACAGTTGCAGGAAATAGGAAAAGTTAAGAGCGCAACAGGATATCTCCTCTTTACCTCCATCGCTTTCTCGCTCCTACGCTCTCACTCTCCCATGCATCGAAATAATTTTTGTTAATGGCAGACAATAGAAATGTGCGTACTCAAGTGCCTAGCCTGAAGTGTGGCCAGGAAATGCACTTACAATAGGCAATGGACAAAAGGCAATAGGCAAAAGGTAATAGGCATTAGGGGCGTAGAACGCAACATGCGTTGCACATGTTGCGCCCGCAACTAAATGTGGCAGACAAGCGCCACGATAAGTGACAATTGAATGGAATTGAATTTGGACAGTTGCATAATAGTTGCTCGGCCAAAGATTGGGCTAATGATAAGATTCCAATGCAGTGCGATAGTACGCATAATTGATAACAGATCTGTGGCTTAACATATGGTAAATAGAACTAACCTCGCTTTTGCTATATACGATATAGATTCTTATTGTTACTGGGTGGCTCAGTAATTCTATGAATTTGGTCGTCACGCACAAAAATTCAAATGAAGCTGCTAGTTTCGCTTTCGAGATGAATCGCTGGTGCTTGCCAATTGGCAAAACACACACACACACACCAAAAACTAGCTTCCAACTAGTTAAAAGTTTTATTGCCAGTATATATTTAGGAGCACGTCTCTTTCTCGTACTTAAAGCACAAAATCTATTGAGTTACGCGTATAAGTTTTGTTTATTTGAACACTTTGCAAACAAATCCACATAATGGTTCAAGTGTGTGTGAGATTTATTTAATAAATTTTTAACATTTATATAACAATCACACAATCATTAACATGCTATTGCTAGTGCAGACAATTTCGTTTTCTATTTTGTTTAAACAATTCGAGTGTTACTTTTCTTTTCGCTTCTTTTCTTTTTGTAGATACGGGTGCTCTTTGTTATTATTGAGGTACGCACGATATTTGATTGTTGTAATATAATTGCACGTTTTTGCACTAGTTGTGCTGGAAGAACTTGCGGTTAAGCTGCGTTTGAGCTATCTGACGTGTAATATCCTTAATCATTCACGTTTATAAATGTTTGGAAAAGCGAATATATTTTTTCCGTGTACCACGACTTTCACGCTCAGCTGTTCTCATTGAACTGAATTCCCCACTCAATGCCCAACAGCTGTTCGTTCTGTTAACAATAAACAGATTTACAGTGGCAATCACATTAACATTTGCTGTTTATAGCAGTGCATTGAAAATTCAGTTAAAAAACTTTGTTCGTTTAATGCATGCTGGAAAATATATATAATATACTAATCTTGCAAGTTATGGTTATTTAACACTTGATAATCAAATTCATCTATTAAATCTTTGTGAATTGCCACCACACTGCATAACAGTTTTCTTTGTTAGTGCTACCACTTGAATGGTTGCTGTCTTTGCTATCTTTAATGGAGTATTACTGGACGATAATTTAATCTTAACAAACACTTTGTGTGCACACCAATTTTCTGATCAGTCTACATAAATTTTTTCAAAAGTTTTCATTTATTACAATTAAATCACATTTGTTATTTCGATATTTTGTTTTTGTAGTATTGCGCTCAGCAGTAGTCGATATTGGCATTATATCGATAGTTTAGGCGTCCCTAATTGTGATTTGCAATTTTACTTTGCCTACTTCATACGCGCATATTTTTTTAATAAAAATTAAATAAAATATTCAGAATATAGCTTAGCTCAGGATATAACAACTATGTCGAATACGCAAGCGACAGTTACTGCATACTTGGCAGCACAAAAGAAGACAACAAACAAAGATCTCGCTGCCGAATGGACTCTAATTGAAGAGCTGCACAATGAAAAGTAAGCGCTTTTTGTTTTTGGTTATTTTTTCTTAATAAAATTTTAATGTTTTTGCAGGTTGTGGAACGAGCTAACAATTAAGCTTGTTACATTTGTACGCCATGAATCATTGCAGGATGAGAGCTCTCTTCTGCAGCTGTATCAAAATTTTATCTCCACCTTCGAAACAAAGTAAGTTAAAGCCGTATTATTTAAGTCCTGTTAAATATAATATCAATATATATCTTCAATGCAGAATAAATCCCTATGGTCTGATTCAAATACTTGAGGTGGTTGTGGATAATATCAGTGACAAAAAGGAGGCAATCGATTTTTTGGAAAAAATGAAGGACAAAGTTAAAATATGTGATGAAGCTGTCTGGTATCTGCAAGTCATGCAGGGCAACTTATATCTCAGCAATCTGAACGATCTGAATGCCACCAAGAAAATCATTGAAGAACTACGCGATGTCCTCGAGGAAGCAGGCAATGTTACGCCCGTGCATGGCAAATACTACATGCTTGCCTCACAATATTACCGTCGTGTAGGCAAGCACAGCGAATATTATCGTTGTGGCTTGCAGTTCTTGGGCTGCTCGCTGGACGACTACCCTCGTGATCAATGGGCGCAGCAGGCATTCTTTTTGGGATTGGCCGCATTATTGGGAGATGGTGTCTATAATATTGGCGAGCTATTGGCGCATCCCATTTTGGAGTCTCTTAAAAATACGGAAAACGAATGGCTAGTTGAGCTGCTGAAGGCGTTCAACATGGGCGACATCAACAAGTGAGTGCTTAGAAAAGATTCAATAATTTATAAATCTTGAAACGTTTGTTGTTTTTCAAATAGATTTAATGACATGAAAAAGATTTGGTCGAAAATACCTGATTTGGCTGCACAGGAAGTTAAACTACGCCAAAAGATTTCACTGCTTTGCCTCATGGAGATGACTTTCAAGCGTTCGGCCATTGAGCGTGCAATTTCATTCGCAGACATCGCAAAAGAAACTAAACTGCCACCCAAAGAGGTTGAGTTCTTGATCATGAAGGCCTTAGCTCTAGATCTGGTTCGCGGCGAGATCGATCAGGTGGCTGGCGTTGTTAACATGTCCTGGGTGCAGCCACGTGTTTTGGATCGTACGCAAATTGTTGGCATGGCCAGCACGCTGGACACATGGATGGGTGCGATCACAAATATGGAAAAACTTATGGAAAATCGTGCTGCAGAAATTCTCACAAATTGATGTTTTCTTTCATTTCCATTCATCTGTATGCTTTGTATTAAATCAACCAATGCATAATGCAAAACATCACATTTGTTTTTTTTTTACTACCGAGGTTCTCTACAATATTTTAAGATGTTCAATCGATAATGGTAGTTTAGTGCTTGAATACGTAAAATATAAATTGAGCTATATTTTGAGATATATAAATGAAGGAATTTCAATTTATTAATGCAATGTATCTTATATTAGTTGACACCAACAGCTTCCACGTAGCCCATACAAGTTTCTGGGTTGAATATAAATAAGTTTCGATGAGGAGCTTCCATTTTGGTTACCACTTTAATAATCTCTTGGGCCACAACGCCACCAACGACAGCGACTGCTGGCGAAATCTGTGCAAAAAGTAAGCCAAGTGTATCGCTGGACAAAGCAGAGTTCGGCACAAGCTCGTCTCGTATTTTCTCCAGCAAAGCAATGTCTGCTTCTCTTGTCTTACAGCTGGGATCGCGCTTATATGTGGTGCGAAAGGTTTGCAGAACGCGCAGTAGTATAATGCCTGGACCATCGCGCTTCAGCTTGCGTTGATAGTTGGGAGCATTGATATCAAAGTCGAGCCAATTGGAATACGGTGGATACTCGACTTCACGTTGCACTGGAGTGGAGACCGTTTCATATTTAACCTTCTCATTCGGCTTCGATATTACCTTGTACTTGAATACGTTTCTAAAAAGAGCGAATATACAATTAAAAAAGATTTTCATACATTATATATTTTAGATAACTTACTCCACATAGCTATGTTTCTGTAAGCCAGCAAAATGAAAACCAAACATGCCCCAAACATCAGTGGCAAAAAATTTAACACCCAACTCCCGGCAGATTGCATCTATGCGAAGTAGTTCCTCGTTGTTTGCACTGTTTATAACCACGACATCAAATTGACCAAAAAAGTCTGCGTTCTTTTCACTCAATGACTGCGTGTCTGCGGATATATCCACCATAGGATTAAGTGCTCGAGCGCGTGTTAAAGATGCTTCGGCCCGGTTCTGTCCTAATGATTCACGTGCCGCCAGAAATTGTGAACAATAATCTTCTTCGGTTACCAATTTGTCATCATTCAATTTTACCAAGTTGACACCAGATAAAATAATATTCTTAGTAATTTCTGCTCCTAGTCCATTTAGACCAGAAATCAGTATGTTGGCTGTGCGCAGTCTGCAATTGTAAATTTATTTTACATTTATCACAAAAAAAAATGGTGGCAACCGGCTAACCGGCAAACTAACCTTTTCTGGGATTCCAAACCCCAAAGACGAATTTGTCTATCATATAGTTCATTTTCTGCTTCTGTGAGCTCAACGCCAGTCTCCCTAGCATTTTCCTCAAAGTCCATTTTCATATTTATACAAAAAATTGCAAAAATGCTACAAAAAGATGTACGCCAATAATGCTAGAGAAGCCAAAATATGCGAAACTATCGATTAATTATGTTAAACATAGTCGATTAGACATCGGCTTTGAAAAAAAGTCGAGTGCATCATATTTTTCAAATTATATACGAATTCGATTTCATATAGACTATATTACGTATAATATTAAATACCTTATTTTAAATATTTCAATAACGCATTTGATAGACTCATAATCGACTGAGTGCATATACAATTTTTGTCTGCCAACCAGTTTGTGTTTTTATTTGGCGCAAACTACATATTTAGTTTAATTTTATAATATATATATAGTTAAGTTAGTGTCTTGTACGTATTTAAATATTATCTGGAATGATATATATGTTATGTCCAACTTGCAATACCCATTCATTTATAAGTAATTATTCTGTATTCTGTTATAATTATTTGACAGATAGAATTGATATATTATTTATGCTAATAATAAATATTTGAAAAGTGTGTAAACGACATATTTAATTATTAATGATTGCATAGTGCAACAATGCAGATAATAAAAAAAAGTTAATTTTGAAATTATATTGATTTATTTTCTATTTGAAACCAAAATAACTTATCGATGGAACACATGCAACACTGCGCCACAATATTTATCAACACTGATTAACAACCACATTAACCCACGCAGCAATAGCAACAACAACAAAATTACGCGATAAACAAAACGAAGCCGATTTCTCAGCAATTTAACACAATGAGTGTTGTATCCACAACACCAGCATCACAAGATGCCTGCTATATATCGCTCCTCGGACTCGCTGAATACTTTCGTACCTCACAGCCACCAAACATAAAGAAATGCATACAATGTTTACAGGCGCTCTTCACTTTTCAGCCGCCTTCGAAGGTAAGTGAAAGTCAATAGCAAATACAAGAAATATCTAAATCAATGGTATTAAAAATATTTAGGTGGAGGCGCGTACACACCTGCAAATGGGACAAGTTCTTATGGCTTACACGTGCAACATTGATTTGGCGCGTCGGCATTTAGAACAGGCATGGAGTATCGCGGAGCCTCTTATGAATTTTGATGATGTCAAATTCGACACTGCCTCACTGCTCGCCCAGCTGCATCTGAAAACGGAACAGGGCTCACATGCCAAGGCGATGCTGCGGCGTGCCGTCGAATTATCACAAAATAATGTATATTGGCATTGTAAGCTGTTATTGCAACTGTCCCAGATCCATGCGAGTGATCGTGAATATTCGCTGGCCAGTGATTTATTGGCAGTGGGCGCCGAGTCGGCCGAGGAGGCGGGTGCCACATACCTAAAAGTGTTGTTTTTGCTCTCAAGAGCTATGATCCTGATGATTGAACGGAAAACGAATGATGTGCTGGCATTGCTCAATTCGGCGGGTCAAATTATCGACAATAGTATACCTAATCCACATCAAAAGGAGTATCTAAAAGTGTTCTTCCTTGTGCTGCAAGTGTGTTACTATCTGGCACTCGGCCAGGTAAAGACAGTGAAGCCCAGTTTAAAGCAACTTCAAATGTCTATACAAACGATTATGGCACCCCATTGGCCAAGTGACGAAACGATCTTTGGTGGCAATCAGCTGGAAATGTTTGTCTGGCTGCCCAGGGAACAGCTTTATGTACTTGTTTATCTGGTCACAGTTTCGCATTCAATGATGGCCGGATATATGGACAAAGCGCAAAAATATACGGAAAAAGCGCTGATACAAATTGAAAAACTGAGACAACAGGAGGACAAATCCATACTATCCGTATTTAAGGTCATCCTATTGGAGCACATCGTGATGTGTCGTATGGTCATGGGTAACCGGGAGTTGGCCATACGTGAGATAGCTGCTGCACGCGACGTGTGTCTCGCTGTGCCACATCGCAACCTGCTCAAGCGCCATTCGGCGCAGTTGCATTGCCTTATTGGTTTGTATTCCATGTCAACGAGTTTCTTCGAACACGCTGAACGACAGTTTTTGGTGTGCGTGAGCGAGACGACCGAACGGGATCTAAAGCTCTTCGCAAATCTCAATCTGGCCATCATTTATCTGCGCACAAAACGGGAAGGTGACCTCAAACAAATACTCGATGCAGTGTCCACGGAGAATACGCACACTTATAGCAGTCAAGCCTTAATGGGAGGATTTTACTATGTACAGGGATTGCACGCCTTTCACAAAAACAGCTTTCATGAAGCCAAGTGAGTAGAAGAAATGAATAACATAATTTTGATAATGACTTATGATTTCTACAGACGCTTCTTGCGTGAAACGTTAAAAATGGCCAATGCGGAGGACCTAAATCGCCTGACGAGCTGCTCACTGGTATTGCTCTCACATGTCTTCCTTAGCATAGGCAACTCCAAGGAAAGCATGAATATGGTGACGCCAGCCATGCAATTGGCAAGTAAAATACCTGATATCCATGTGCAGCTATGGGGCTCGGCGATACTGAAGGATCTGCACCGTATGTCCAAGGATGCACAGCACGAGAAAGAGGCGTATGCCAACCATGTGAAATACTCAGAAAACCTGATTGCTGACCAGCGCAAATGCGTTCAGAGTGCGCACCACGAGCTGATCAATTGGTTTCAAGGCAATCCGCCTGTCACCAGCAACTCAACACCTAATCCTCCCGTCTCTGTACCGACGACAGAGACGTCCACATCAGCGCCTCAACAGCCGCAACAGACGACGGGGCAGTTCGGACAATTCTATTAGACGACCAAGTGCATATATCGAATCATAAGCATTTTAATGACTACTGTTGTAAGCTAAAAATTAAAAAATAAGCAATGCTACGAAAAACATGGTATTTGTAAGAGAGCTAGGACACAATCGAACTATCGACAACACAGCTATTCGGTAAAAGCCTTTTATTTAATTTTATTTTACGTTTGACTTATAGATCCGTGCAGCTAGTTATAGTACCTTATTTGTTTTCATTTTATTCGTGCCTACTATATATCAATAGTAAGACCATATTTTCTAAACTTATGCACTACATACCCTATGAGTGACCTATTGACACCTCAACCTGATAATAGGAGCCCTTAAACCTCCTGTTGCAAAATTTCTGGAGTATTTCGGCTAAATGTTCGTCTTTACCAGCTCAAGTCTATAAAATACCCACCCAGCTTATTTATAAATCCCTATAGATGAAAACTAGTCTACAGTAAATCGGTTGCATCCGAGTCATTTCCGTCAGCCTCTTCCAGTGTCGCCGTATTCCCGTTCTCCTTGTTGCTCAGCAGGGTGAAATGGACCAGACGTTTGTCATCCTGCTCGTGAATTGTCAGATGCGTGCGCATATCATTCATCGTTTTGAACTCCTCGCTGCATACAGGACAAATATAAATTTTATCGCCCTGGTGCGTTCGCTGATGCATCTGGCAGTCGCCACGTTGCGTAAAGCTTTTCGAGCAGAAGGGACAAACGTAGGGACGCTCGCCTGTGTGCGTACGTCGATGATTCTTTAGCACATTTAGCGCAGTAAAACGCATGGGACACAGATCACACGCATAGGGTCTTTCACCTGTGTGTTTCCGCTTATGTTTAGCCAGGGAACAGCTTGTCGTAAATCTGGAGGAGCAGACCTCGCACTGGTACGGCTTGACACCCGTGTGGGTACGTCCATGAGAAGTTAGCTCCGCTTTGGTCACAAAGGAATGATCGCACAGCGTACACTTGAAGCGCTTTATGTCTGAATGTCGCATCTTGTGTTGGCGCAGATTCGCATTCTGTGTAAAGCCTTTGCCACAAACATTGCACACAAATGGTTTTTCGCCGGTGTGAATGCGCATGTGATCCCGTAACGTGGACAGCATTGTGAAAACTAAAAAGTAGGGAAATTGGGAATACTCTATTTACTAGTATTCAACATTTCATCATCGGTTTGATGCACTTACCCTTCTGGCACACATTGCACTGGTTGCGTAGATTCCGTTTATGCGTCTGTACCATGTGCCTGCCCAACTGTTCCATTGACTCACAGCGAAGGCCGCACTCCTGGCATATGAACGCTCCATGTGTGGCTTGATGCTCATTTAGATGCTCGAGCGAGACGAATACTCTCTCGCATTCGTTGCACTTGAAATTTCGATGGGTGCAGCTGTTCTGCCTTCGATGTATAATTAGGGATTTCTCCAAAGCAAAACCCGCATTGCAGCGATCACAGTGGAACTTCGCTTTCAGTTCATCTACATCGGCGGTGGGTGTGGGCTTCGATTTTTTTGCATCCGACTGTTCGTCAGGTTGACTGCGCTTGGACGTTGACTGCGGCTCCTGCTGAGTCGTTTGCTTGTCTTTCGACACTGGCTCTCGTGAGATGTATGTATCACCAATACCATTGCTGACAAGCCGATACTTGTATTCCTTTTGCTTGGTAGTCGCCTCCACAGACTGTTCATGCAACTCGCCCGTATTCTTATTGTACACCATTTCCGTTTCAAACTTGATGTTGTCTTTTTCCACATGAAGTATTATATTCTCTGCACTTGCTTTGGACGGTGTATCTTCTGTTTCCTGCTCCTCAGTAAATTCGTAATCGTACTCTTCCTCCTCCTGAGCTTCCTGCTCCTCATCCTGCTCCATTACCGGCGTTTTCTGCTGCTTCGTCTGCTCTTCATTGCTTGTGCTTTGCTCCGTATCTATTTTTGCCACCTCATCCGTTTGCGATTCACTGCTGACCGTGGCAACTGCATTCGTTTGCGCTGAACTGTCGGCTGTAGATACTGCAATTTTTGCTGCAGATGGGGGCAATTGGTCGGACTCTTCGGGCAGCGCATTGGGCAGCAGCTGTCGCAGCGTACGATTGGAACTCTCACATTTCAGCTTAAAGGAGTAGCAATGGTTTATTTCACTGATGCAGCTAAGACAAACCCTGGCTGGCAAATTATCTTCGGGTCGCGGCTGTCAACAGGAAAAACAGAAATTGAGTTTGGGACGTCTGCTGTAACTCTCGACATACCTTAGTGCGCGTGAATTCGCGCAACATGTCGACTAAGCGGCTGTCGGGACCACCATCATAGATGGATAAAAATGGACCCGAGAGACTTAAGCAAGTGCGACAAATCTTCTCCACATCCATTTTGCAGTAAAACCTTAAGAAAAGACCACAAACAACTTAACAGAATGTCGTTGCCAGACTTATTGAAATATATATTAGAAAGTGCTGCCATTCGTAAACATTATTTAACTGTGTGACAGTATTCGCGCATATGCATGTCATGCAAAATATTAAAAAAATTGCTATTAATAATTTTTGTACCAGATTTAATGGTAAATAGCAAATTTCTTAAATCTGAATTTCTTTAATATAATTATTAACATTCCATATCGTATACCGTATTGGCCAGATCGTGCAAAAAGTGCTGCCCATTAAAATTGCAGCACTGCACAATGAAAGTCAGCCGGTTGGTTTAATTGATCAGCCTGAACTCTAATTGGTGCGTAAATAAATAATTATTATGAACGATATTAAGCATTTGAAGGAGCAGCAACGCGATAAACATCCAGGCTTCGACGGCTATTTGGATTGCATGACCCGAGCTCTCTTTACGGGCTTGGCATCGTTTTGTTTGGGTAGCCATTTCGTATGTTGTCAAAACAATTGCATAATATTTATTATTTTTCTAGGATTTGCAGGCACATATTTTATTCAAAAGGCAGTTCAAAGGAAAATACGCTATCCAGCTAAGTACAACATATTGATTTCCTCGTTGGTGGCAACCGGCGTGGCATATCGAACGACTACGACACGCACCAAATCCTGTCAAGCTGCTTGGATGGCCTTCGAGGACAAACATTCGGTGCTCAACGAGGAAACCTATTAACTAGTGATCAACCAAAATTTCAAATAGTATAGTTTAAGACATGAAGTGCCTGCAAGTGTTGCTGCGCGTGTCCCAACTGCGGCCAGCCATAACTCTGATACCAACGCGTTTTCGATACACCCAACATCAAGGAGTCAAGGGAATACGTAATCGCAAAAGCTTCTACGAAGCTCAAATGCAAACAGGCGAACAGGAGCAAAATGAATCGACTATCGTAAATACAGGGGAGATGCGTTTCTTAGACGACCGGTGGGTCAGAGTGAATCATATGACTTAATCCTATATTAAAGTATACTCTTGCAGCGCATATGAAGAAGTTGCAGGGGGAGCTATGCGTATCAACCGTGATGTGGCCACAGCCCAGCACGTGTTCATCCTGCAGCCCTACGTCAAATGGTCCGCCAAGCGGACCACACCCGTCGATGTAACGCCTGACGATCAACTAGCTGAGGCGACAGCGCTAATCCACTCGCTGCCCAACTGGCAGGTTGCTCGATCCCTCAAGGTGCCACTGGAAAGTTTGGAGCGTAAGACACTCTTTGGCAGTGGCAAAATTACCGAAATTAAGGAACTGCTTACACAACTGCGTCAGGAAAGGCAGGTCAACAGTCTGTTTGTCAGCAAGGGCATGCTCTCATTTGCGCAAAGAAAATTCCTGGAGGATGAGTTTCAACTGCCTGTGCTCGATCGCTACTCGGTGGTGATACAAATATTACGTCTGCATGCGACCAGCGCCGAGGCCCGTCTGCAGGTAGCCATGGCAGAGCTGCCTTATATATGGGCACAGGCCAAAGATGCCAGCGCCACACAGACCCGACGTCAAGGTTACTCTCTCAGTGATCAACAAAAAGAAATACTGCGCACAAGAGAGCGCAAACTTCGTGCCGAATTGGATGATGTTCGTCGGCAGAGACGACTGCTGCGCAAGAAGCGCAAACAGTTAAATTGTCCAACCGTTGCAGTTGTTGGCTACACGAATGCGGGCAAGACGTCGCTGATAAAGGCGCTCACGATGGAGGATGCAATGCAGCCGCGCAATCAGCTGTTCGCTACACTAGATGTGACAGCGCATGCTGGCTACTTGCCCTGCAACCTGCAGGTCATCTATATGGACACTGTGGGCTTTATGTCCGATTTGCCGACGGGATTGTTTGAATGTTTCATAGCCACCTTAGAGGATGTTATGCTTGCGGTAATCACACGATCAAATTAATGTTGTTACAGCTAGTGATTTTTGTTTTTCTTTTAGGATATCATTATTCATGTGCAGGATTTATCACACCCCTGCCATGCGGCACAGCGATCCCATGTGGAGGCCACACTGCGTTCCCTTGCTTTCAGCGTGTCCGAGGGAAATTCGAATGTGGGCGAAATACCTCCAATCATAAATGTTTTTAACAAATGCGACTTGCTCAAACCGAAAGCTCAAGTATCTGTACTAGCCGAGCAAAATGAGACAAACATGGCACACCTAACCTCGGCTCGTACGCATGCCGGCCTGCAGACACTGCTCAAGGATGTGGAGCAGAAAATTTTGGATGTAACCGGTCGTCGTAAACTGCAGGTGCGCGTTCCCAGTGGCGGCCCGGAGATGGCTTGGCTCTACAAAAATGCCGCCGTCGTGGATACCAAAGCGGATGAACAGAACGCCGAGAAGATTCTTATGCGTGTGGTCATTAGCCAGTGCACCTTGGATCAGTTTATGCGCGAATTTTGCTAATTGACAAAAAAGTGTTCCCTCTTGCCCCTGCTTTAAATACACATATATATATATATATATTTGTAATTTGAGTTTGTTTTTTAATTTTATTTGCTTGTTAATATTTTGCAAATGGCGCAACTGGCACCAATTTAATATATTTGTATTTTTGCTAATAATGTAGTGTATAAATTAGTGTATTGGTGTTCGGTTTCTATAGTATACATATACATATATAAAAATTAGCTACAAAACACTTATACCTCAAAAATATATTGTTGTTTTTTAAAAATGTTTAAACAAAGAACAAAATATTGCACTTCTTGTTGCTAGACTTTTGTTTGTGCTGCGGTAGCTCACTTTTCTTTTGTTTTTTAGGGAATTCCTTATACGTTATAAAAATATTGAGAATATATCAAACTATATGTACATACATATACATATATATATGACGGCTCTCTACAGAGACTATTTACTATAATTAACATTTCAAGTGCATTTTAGTTGGCACTTAATGAAACAGAATACGTTTGGGAATTGAATATACTAAAAACAAAAAATGAGTTGCCATTGCGAATTACAAACCCCATTTTCCTACAATAAATAATTAATTAATAAAAACTATATACGTTTGAAAATAGACGTATAACAAATGAAACTGATGTTGAGTAAAATGCTGTATAAGTTAGGCATGTCAAGAAGCTCTTAAAGAAACTATATAACTAACTATTAAACCGGCGAAAACCACCATTAACCTATTAATCCAACGTTAAGAGTATAATTTAAAATGTCTTTATGCTGTCCGACGCTAGACAGTCGCATCATTGTTTTATTATTACTAAAACGAATCATTCGATTCGCTGGCAACATAGTTATATTGTGCCACTAACCATACAATGTTGTTGGGGTTAGTGATTGTGCTCAATTTATGTTGTTAACATATAATTGTTATGTTAGCAGCATTAAATCACATGTAAAATAACATTTTGTGCCTTGCTAACATTGTAAACAAACTCTCGAACTCACAGCTTAACTTAAATGACTTGCTATTTATCTTTTGTATGTTTAAAAATCTACTTTGACGAAACAGGCAAACAAGCAAAAATGGACGTAACTGTGTATAATAGATAACCCGGCCATTAGACACACACGTAAAAGTAAATAACTAAAACTATACAAATAAGAAATAATAACAAGTAAATTCATTTACCTAGGCGTATGAGGAATGCTCTGAAGTCTTCAAATTATTTAAATGTTTGCAAAAATGAAGGGACCGTTAGGAACTAATACATTAACTTTTCAAAAATCTCAATGTATACATATGTATATGTTTTCTGCCGTTGGGATCTCCAACTCTATGATACTAATATAAACCAAAACTCCTTGAACGATGTAAACAGTATATCTCTTTTTATATGGCAACGAATTAAAATTAAGAAATATTAGACTATAATCAAATGGTTGAGGGCTAAAACAAACTACCCTCGTATACTTTGTGTCCATATACCCATATATATTTTACACACGTACACACACAGTCGCCTTCTCATTCACACTCACACTCATACATACACAACGGTGTTCACAGACTACGCGGCTGAGCGGAGGGTCGCCAATAGCCATAATAATAATTGCCAAATGGGAGCAACGAGTACAATGACAAATAGTATGCAGATGATGCGAAAATTCTTTAGCAGGCTGACAATGAATAAAATGAAATGAGATATTGTACTATGATCATCTTGCGTCGAGGACATGTTTGTTGGCAGCGGAGTGGAGGCAGTGGCCAACCGCTTGCCATTTGTCAGTTATAATTTGGCCATATGCGATTGCGCCTGCTCGTTGGCAGCCATCGAGTATTGCGTAAATGGCATCAGCTGGCAATATTCCAGAAGCTGCAGTTCTAGCTGCCTGAGGCACTTCATCGGTGTTGGTGCAGCGATGCTCATCAGGCCCGTCTCTCGGGATTTGTGCAGATAGCCGGACTGTATCAGGGCATAGATGGCAATGTTCAGATTGTCCAAGGCCAGACAATAGGGATGCACATGTGAGGCGATACCGCCTGGCTGTTGCAGAAGCTGTTCCACATGCTGTTGCACGCGCACCAACAGATCCTTCGAATTGAATTCGCCAGACATCTTGAAAGAAGGCAACATAACAGTTAACAGAGTTCACCTTTTCTATAGCATTGCACTGACCTGTCGCAGCGTCACGGTTAACTGGTAGTAGAGACAGAGAAATGGAGCCAGTGCCGCCAGAATGACCCTAGTACATTCGTTATCCTGTACACTAATCCTGCCCGTTTGCTCATTCAGCTGCAGAGCACGCTCCTCGACCAACAAATGCAAATGCGTCTCAAACTCGACCGCCTCGCGGTTCGATTCGACAATGAACTCATGCTGAAACAGTGCATCCATGCTGCTCACATGATTGTGCAGCACAGCCAATGTATCCTGGTACGTGCTCAAGTTGTCCAACTGCTGCTGACGTCGCTGCTCCTTGAGCGCTGCAAGCAGCAGATAAGCAGGTCGTGCCAGCCAAAACATGCACGGATTTATGTAGAGCTGCAGCGCCAGCATCGGCACAGCCACCGCCATTGTTTGTGGACATAGGGCGTGCGCCTTCAATCGCCGCACGTCGATCTGCGCTGCCAGCTGGTCTGCAGCCAACGGAGTGAATTGAAGTTTAGCGACACGAAATTGCAGAATGTTGCTATGAATTTCGACGGCATCGATCACGTCCGCCTTGATGCTGTTCGCGCTGGTGCTGACATGGGCGCCAAGCTTCTCAAATATTCGTTTCAAATGCAAAATGCCACGGGACAGCTCATCCACATTGACGCTGAGCTGTCCATACAACTTGCTGGCATAATACAGACTTAGCAAATTAAAGGTAGTGATGACAATGCGTCGCTGTTGCTGATAGATAATCTCATTTGCCAGTTGCTTCACCAGCTCGATCTCCTGTCGATTGAGCTTCTGCAGTGATCCACCCAGTCCGGCGCGTTGCATGCGATGCGTACTATCATGGCCAAAAAATTCGCGCACTGAGATTGGCGCTCCAAAATCCAAAAACATTTTGCCAAATCGTTCGTCGATGATTTTCAGAGCCTTGAAGAAGCCCTTTGTGGACTCCTTGGGCTTGGGCACGCCCAGCAGCTCATAGACAAACAACTGCTCCTCCAGCACACGTTCATAGGCTACGCTGACTGGCACAATCATCACATCCGGCACCTCGCCTGTAAAGTAAGGCAACAGGGCCATCGACAGCAGACCCACCTTAGGCACCAAAGCCTTAAAATTTCGAGACCGTGTGCCCTCTATAAAAAACTCTACGCCAATGTGATAATTTGCGACCAGAGCGTACATATACTCGCGAAAGATATCCCAGTAAAGCTCGTCGTTGGAGAAGCTGCGACGCATGAAGAAGGCGCCCGTCTTGCGGAGCATCGTGCCCATGCCGAACATAGAGTGAAAATCTATTGAAGATTAAGAAAGCAAAATAAGCATTTATATTGCATGAGCGTACGATTCGCACTCACCCATGCCGGCTGCTATGCCGGGTATTTCGATGTCATAGTAATAGCATATGTAGCTCATCAGTATGAAATCCATATAGCTGCGATGGCTGGGCAAATACAGCACCGGACACTGGCCCATATCCTTGCGCACATTGGCCATGCTGACCGAATTGACATAGAAACCATCACAGATGCGCTTACCAATGGCCGTAATCGCGATGCCACACCAGCGTATTATGGCCATGTTTCGATCCAGGCCGATCTCATCGATAATCGCACGCGCCTGTTGCTCCAGCTGTTTGATTGGCTGGCCCGTCTGCTTTGCATAGTGCTCCAGTAGTGAGCGCAGCTTCTCGCTGCGTAGCACATGCTGTTTGAGTTTTTGTGGATTGAGGTAGCGTTCGAGCTCATAGGCCACTTGTGGCTTGAACTCCCGGGTCATAGATGCCTCATTTCCCGGTGCTATAATATTCTCAAACTGTCGCATATATGCGGCAGCTGTCGTCTCAGCCGATGTGGATGATTCATCGCTAGACGCGGCCGTTGGTCTATTTACCTGCCGGGCGGTTGACTTCATTTCCATGGAACGTTTGACTTTCAACTGAAAAGTATTAAATGTGAGAGTATATATAAATATGTATATGTTCAACCATATACGGTATGTATGTACGAGTATACATTTGTGTTTATTTGGAGTATTATTTCAAGTCGTTCCACTGTTTTTATGATGCGTTTGGTTTGCTTAGTAATTGACTGCACACAGCTGGCACACGCCCTCGCCTTACTACCTATTCTTATCGGCCAGGTTCGATTCTAGATAGTCTTTCGGCTCACCGGCTTTTTGGGCAATCAGGTGGCAATCGAGTACGACGGTTATGCATCACCATCAAGTTTCTGGTAAGCACATAATGTACTATCACGTGCGACTGAAATAGCTATAAAAATGATAACAGTATTTGTTATCATTGCTAAGACGTCCAATACTCAACGCGATATAATCGTACAATGTATTTAATAGGCAGGTACGCAGCTCAGCAGATTATTTATTTGTGATAAATTAAATAGAAATAGTTCATTTACTCCTATTTAATGTTTTTTTTAAGTTAAATGAAATAAATGATTTTTATTTGTTTAGAAACAAGCTAAATCATTTTTATCATTTTAGGTTACGCTTTTTAAACGTAAATGTTTAGGAAATCTAAGTATTTCATTCCATTATTGAGTAAAACTTTCCAAATAACAAAATGAAAGGTTTAAAAAAAACCAAACAAATAACAACCAAACTCTTATATAACACATATGCAAATATATACAAAATGACGTCTTTACATCGAATTTCACATATGGTAAGCCGCGTACCAGCTTAACAATAAGCAGGATTATATTACACATATGGGCATTAATTGCAAATGGTGAAAGAAAACACTTTATTTAGCTAAACACGGATTGCAAGAAATATATATTTATTATTTAACCATAAATGTGTATATTAATTACATATATTTATATATTTTCAAAATTAACTGCGTACCAGACTCGCCTTCGCGCTGCAGTAACTTGCAATTAGAAATTAAAAATATTGACGCGGGATAATTTGTTTACCAAGCGACTTACGAAACACACGGAAAAATATAAGCGGCGATTGATTGTTGTTGTTTTTGTTGTTTTCTATTTTTGTATGCGAAGAGTAAATGAGAAACACAAACACACATTGAGCAAATAAGTTGCAGTTAATCATAAAGAGCACGCTTCGAGTTAGGTGATTTTCTCGATCTAGCTAGACAAGTGCACTATGGGTGCAGTTCCTTGAATGATAAATGAACCCAATATGCAATTTAAACAGTTGCTGCATTTCTCAGCTAAACGCATATACACGCAATCGCATACACACACACACACCACATATACAAACACAAATGCACTCTATATACTGTAAAACATGGCAACAAAAATCAAGGGGGTCATTACAGCTGATGTTTTGCTTTAATGTTATTTTACACAGTTTGAAGCTTTTAAATTAAACAAATTTGCATCGAAATGAATTGACTTTCTATTTTGGATTTCGGTTTTGTTTAAACATACAATGCAAATTCGAGACTGGCACTGGGACTGCAAATCGACGACGCTTTGACAGCGCGACGGCAAAGCAACTACCACTCCACATCTGTGGCGACAACGACAACGACAACGACGGGTCGATATTTATTTTTGTTGCTGTCGCTGTTGGTGGTGTGTTTCGTGCCGCCGGGTGTCACGCATGACGCAGCCTATCGATATGTATGTCATGCATCGACGCGGCAAATTTTGTAGTAATGAAAATAAAACTTTGATGTATACTTATTAATATGGAGCATGTATTTTCTTTTTATTTGTTAACTTGTGCAGCTGAATATGCTGAGTCATTGTTTTTTATAAATGCTAATCGTTACGTTTTAGACCCTCTAACTACAACGACTGTTACGCTATTCAAAAACGAAGCTTTTCATGTAGGCTGTCTGTGCTTTTAAGCTCTTATGAAGGTGGCAACGCTGGCAGCAGACCGCTGCTTCAATTGTAAATCATCTGTTTAGTTGAAAGTTGCCGTGTTTTGTGCAAAATTATAGATAATAAAAAATGCGTTAAAAATCAAGGTACTGATAACGATGCGATCACGTGATAACCGATCGCTAGTAGCGCTTATCTATCGTATGCAATCGTATCGTTGTAGACTTCCGCGCTACGACTCTTGCTCCATTTAAAATCACAGCTTTTCAAACGAGTTTTGGCAGTGCTGTTTACAATTTCGTGGAGGTGGCAACTCCATCAGTAAAAACATTTCAATACATATCTAATTGGATATCTGGTCACTTCAAAGTCGCCGCTGCAAAGTCACCGAAGAAAAAGATAAAACAAAAATACAAATACAAAAAGTTCATAATTGAATATGGCATTTTGGCCCGTATTACTGGAGGCGCTGATATCGCTGATACACATCATCACTGATCGAATCTTGGAATTTGCACTTGGCTGGTATCTGGGTCCCCACAAGCGTGTCGCAACATTTTCGACAGTGGATCAACAGGTCATATTGACTAAGAGCGCCGTCGAGTTGGCAACAGCGATACGCTCGGGCAAGCTAAAAAGTTACGACATCGTCAAAGCTTATTGCGAACGTATCAATATCGTAAATCGTGAATTGAACGCCGTTGTCGATGGGCCTTTCGAGGCCGAGGCGCTAGAGGAGGCACGCACCATCGATGCACGTCTGGCGTCGGGTCAATACAGCGATGAGGAGTTGGTGGCACTGCCCTTTCTGGGCGTACCCTTTACGACCAAGGACAGCACGTCGGTGGCTGGCAAGCGGTTGACATTGGGCCTGCTGGCGCGTAAGGATATTAGATCTAAGGAGGATGCGGAATGTGTACGTCTGATGAAGAAGAGTGGCGCCATTATCATTGCCACGTCCAATGTACCGGAGGTGAACAAATGGATTGAGTCACGTAACATGCTTATTGGTGGTACCAATAATCCTTACGATTTGAGACGTTCCGTGGGTGGCTCCTCGGGCGGCGAGGGCGCTTTGGTGTCAGCCTGTTGCACAGGTTTTGGACTGGGCACCGATATCGGTGGGTCCATACGTATTCCCGCCTTCAACTGTGGCATTTTTGGCCACAAGCCCACCTCGGGCGCCATCAATATGGCCGGCTGCACCTTTCGCACTGGCAAGGAGCAGAACACGATGGTGTGTGCCGGTCCCATGACACGATACGCCACCGATTTGCGACCCATCATGAAGGTGCTCGTGGAGCCATCGCTGCAGAGTGTGCTCCAACTGGACAAAACCGTGGATGTGAAGCAATTGCGTTACTTCTATGTGCCCAGCCTGGGTATGCGTCAGTGTAATCCCATCAATCGAGAGACGGAACGTGTCATGTATAATGTGCGCAAACATTTGGAGCAGCTAACCGGTCAAGACGTGCATCTGGCCAAGCTGCCGGAAACGAAGCTAACAGGCAAAATGTGGCGCTATTGGATGACCCAGGAACCGGCCAGCTTCAATCAACTCCTAGGCAACGGCGTCCAGCTAAATCCGTTTGTGGAGCTATTCAAAAAGCTGTTGGGTCAGAGCGAGTACAGCATGGCAGCCATATACTCGCTGATCGATAGCGTGCTGCCCAAGGAGAACGAGAAGCTCATACGCTCAGCCACCAAAAAGTGTAAAGCTGCGCTGCAAGAGTTATTAGGAGAGAACGGAGTGCTAATTTTCCACAGCTCTCCACGTACAGCACCATTCCATTACTATCCATTGTTCAAGTTCCTGGACTTTAGCTACTTTAGTCTGTTCAATGTACTTGGACTGCCGGCGACACAGGTGCCCATGGGTTTGGATAGTCACGGAATGCCATTGGGAATTCAGGTGGTATCAAATCACAATAACGATCGCCTCTGTTTGGCAGTGGCCGAGGAGCTGGAGCGTGCATTTGGCGGCTGGGTGGCACCGTTCCCATTGAAAACCAAATAAATGGTTGGTGGTCATTTTATAATACTCATCCGGGTGGTGGGGATCCCTAAGGCTGTTTTTATGAGCAATAAACCAATTTTACCATATGCTTTGATTTAATTTAATTTGAATTGAATGAAAGAATTTTGTGGCAAGTAGGAAAAGTTACCGGACGATTGAATTTACTATACTTATCCGGCAGCGCTGTGAAGCTGTTGAAACAAGGTGGCATTAGTTGCAAGTTTTTATGGGTCACATTTTTGCGTTGTGTTTGTGTGCGGGCAATATTCGAAACTTTTATATGCTTCCGAAATTGTGAAATTAGGTGCGCGACTAATTTAAATGAGGGAATATCAAAATGGAAATCTGTAAGAGCAAGCTGAACCCAAACGAAAGGTGAGTGCACTCGTCTGTAAGGAACTAATTGAAGCGTATGTAAGAAGTTGGTGACATTCTTCGAACTTTAACCAAACAGGTGATAAATGAGCGGCTAAGCCCCACAAGCAGCAAGAGCACAACAGCCCAGCGCTGTCCACAATTAATTTGCAGCGTCGGCACCCCTCTACGCACATACAAGCATAGAAAGACAGCTCTCCGTTGCAGATGTGCGTGCGGCACTCAGGTTGAATGTAACGTAACCTCACATTGGCTTTGGCCATAAATTACGTGCAACGAGCATCTTCCGTTTGTCTCATTTGCTGCTGTTTGTCGCTTCTGCTTTACCCCCTGTTTCATCTATTGTCTTGTTGCTGACCAAGCGACAAATATGCCTTTTAATATTTTCGCATAGCACAAGTCAAGAATGGACACGTGCAATTCTGTAAAGTGTTTTTGTGATCGTTCTTGTTGTTGTTGTTGTAATTTGCTGGTATGCTTAGGTTATGTTATTCTCTCTCTGTGCGTTTGTGTATTTGTATATTTCTGTCCCGTTCTTTTTGGCTGTTTCTGTTTCTGAAATATTAACGACGCCCTTTTGCTGTTTTTGTCTGTGTGCATAACTTTGCGTTTGGAGTGTTTCTGTCTGCATTTTATGTGTTTCTCCAGCCACACACACACACACGCATATTTTTATTTACATATTAAAGTGTGTGCATCGTGCAAATAATGCGTAATATCCATATTACATTCAATTTTTTTTGAGTCTTAGCGATATGCTAGTTCAATTTAATTAGTGATGGGTCGATAAGCTAAGTAATTTAAGGATTATATTGGGCTATCGAGAATACAATCAGATATTGAATGTCACTTCATGTGCTCAGCCAGACGTTTCCTTTCATCTGCCCTTGCCGCAGGGCCGCGAATGTAAAATTATGAAAATTACCCAGTCGCGACGGACTTTGTGCGGCATTGTGTGCGCGCCTTTGACAAATCCCAAAGCCAGCCACTAAACAGTCATGTTTCATTGCCATCGTCCCGACAAAAAAAAAAAGAACCCCATATACATTTGCCTATAAGCCAAATAAAACGACAAGAAAAAAATAGTTGAGAGTTCTTTATTTTCTAGCGCAACTGCTGCTGCTAGCCCCAAACTGTTGTAAAAACGTCTACATTGTTGAAATTCCTTTTGCGAAATTGCCACGTGACACAAAGGCGTCTGGAGCACATATATAGAGTGAACGCCTTTTATTAGCCTTGCCGAGGGCCGACCCCAGCCGAACTAACCAACACAATAGGCCCGCAAATGACATTGCAACAATTAATGTGAACGAACATTTGCAGAGTCGTCGTCGGCCGTTGTCGTGATTTATAACGTGCATAAAATTTGCGGTCCTGGCGAGGCACCTAAAATGGTGGGGAGCCCAAAAATTAGTCAGTTTGCTGTTTCCTGTTTGCCTAGTGCCTGTGCCTGTGCCTGTGTGTGTGTGTGTGTGTGTGGGAGGGGGCGTTGTCAAAGGCTTTATAATTTATCGATAGTTGCGTACGTATGCGCCCGAAACACCCTGTGCTCGAGCTGTCTGCATATTTGAAAACTATTTTTATTGCGTGATAATTTATGTGACATACAAATTACATAATCGTTGGGCAGTTATGCAAATTAATTACAAAAATTTACGGCACCTAACTACATGCCACGCCTCTCTGATTCTGCTGCTATACATACATATGTATGTATATATGTTCCTGTTTTTCCGTTCAATTTCCTAGCAAATCTCACTTTATGTTTTGGAAGAAAATTTCGCTCATGTCTTTGTTTCGACATTTTGCAGTTTGTGCAGTTGCTTTTTTCAATTTACAATAAAATTCAATAAGGTGTTGGCTTAATGGAAATTGACTGACAGCAGCTGCCAAATCTGTACGTGTGCACGTGTGTGTGTGCCTGCCAGCTTGTGTGTGTGTGTGTGTATGTAGATATAAGACCAGGTCTTAGCTTCTTGTTTTGTCGTTTGCTTTGGCCATAAAATGCATTTGTGAGCTAAGAATCTGCTTGATTGAAATATCGAAAGAGGAATGAAAAACTTCTAGTTGAAAATGCACATAAATTATTGCAATTTTTATAAATACTTAAAATATATTTATATAAATATATAAAATGAATTTCTGTGCAGCATAAAATGAATCACAATTTTTCAATAAATAATTAATTTAAAAATCAATATATTTCAAATATTGTTCGACATTTCTGAGTTTCTTTATTAAAATATATTTGATTGCTTAGCTGATGGACTACCGACACTTGTGTAATATTTAAATATGTAAAAATGCACATTTGAAGCAACTTCATTAGACTTATGAAGCCGCATGTTCATTACAGTTAAACACTTGGCTAACGCGTATACGCGCTGTTGAACATAGAATATAACGTATGCAAGCACTATGCATAACCTTGCGCTGAGTACAGATTTGAATGTTCAAAACTAACAAAAATATGCAAAATGCATGTGCAGGTGCGAATGTGATGAGTGGGCGCAGTGTAGCTGTGGCATGGCAGGAATCTGCATGCATACATACATTGGTTGCATGCAACAACTAGAGCTTGTTGCAGTTTGACGCTGGGCTCTTTCTCCACTGTTGCACAATCAGCAAGAGTCAGCGAGCTATGAACAAAAGTTAAATAGAGAAAAACAAAGTGCAAAGTCAGTTGCTGCCGGATAAGAGGATAGTGGATAGAGTGGCAAAGGAGGGGCCGTAGCCTGGGTGACACAGGGCATTGCAGTTGTCGCTGCTGTGCATTAAGCACACGGCACGCATAAAGATCCGACGCCATTTTAAAGTTAAAACATTTGCGTAATTAGCAGCAGGAAAAGGTAAAAACAAGACACGCCAACAAGCCTGACTAAAGACGGCAACGGCGACGGCGACGGCCAAAAACTACTTTAAGTGCCAGCACAAATTGCGCACCAAAAAGTTAATTAAATTGTTAGCAGTTCGCGATTTTTTTGCGCTCGCACGCCCTTTACGGCTCACCGATTTATCGTTTCGGCGGTCGAGTTGGCCGTGTTGGCTTTTGGCCAACTGCATGTTGTTTGCTAGCCGAAAACCTCCAAGCTGACAATTAACAAATGTCAACGGTGCAAAACTTGTGCCAAAGATGCGGGTGGCGCGGCCATGGCCAACCATCGAAGAAGAAGCTTGCTCTTATGACACCAATTCTGCGCTTGTATTGGTAACAAACCAGCTCAGCTCTATGTGAACTACTTTTCCATTAACTTTTTACACGAGTTTTACATGTGCAGCTGATGTGCTTCTTGCTGTGCTTAGTTTTACTTTTTTACAAGACAATAGAGCAAGCAATACCATTGAGCCAATAAATCAAAGGGTTTTTGCTTTGCTTTCAAACAAATTGATATGCCCTATTAGAATAGTTGACATCTTGGCAGATTTATGACAACTTGAAGTCAACAGATACCAAAATAATCAGAAGAGACTAATGATGTTGTACACTAATGGGTAGAATGATAAATAAATATTTATATTAACTATAAAGGGCAAAGAATATAGCAATTGGGACAGCAATTGTCACACAATAATAATTAATAAGTACAAAATAATATATAAAAATAAAATTAATAGTAATTAAACAATTTCTTTTGTAAACAAATTTTAGTTTCCTTTTTTCTATGTTCTTTTATCCTTTATATTGCAGTCCAATCGAAGACAGTTAAAGAAAGCGTATTAAGTTCATTGTTGAACTAGTTCATATGAGAACTAGCACACTTCCTTTTGTTCCTGTTACACAGCTTTTCATGAAACCATGATGTTATAATACATCGGAAGTTTGTAAGAATATTTTTTCTAATTAACCAAAAAATGAAAAATTAAGTGCGATAAAAATATGCATGTATTTGTAATGAATTCATAAGGTTTACCAGAATAAATCATATTAATTATATATGTCGTAGCGTTTGAATTATTCTATCACCAAACGTCTTTCATTCTCAACCAACTCTTATTGACTGCCTTTTTTCAGCTCTTCTGTCGAACTGCCTCTTCGTTGCATATTCTGGTTCATCAATATCATAGCAACTCTGTGCAAAGGACATAGCCCTCTCGCTCTCACTCTGCGACATCCGAGACCACGTTCAGCAAAACCTATGGTTGTCTCTCTCAGTTTCTCTTTAATACTACTGCAACTGTCAATCACAACATAATAACTAACACAACGTCATAATGTCACACCAATACGACATATAGATTATTATGTAATTAGCTTTGAATCTAAAAAGGCAAACGAAATAGCATTGAAGTCAATTGCTTAAAAGCATAGCTCGCAAATAACTGTTAAACGTTTGCATCTTTACGCTCTGTTCACGAGATCAACCGAAAGAAATCATACTCATTCACTCCCGCTCTCGCTCTCGCAGCATGTTTCTTCGTTTCTTTTCGTTTTGGTTTTCGGTAGAGCGCTTCGCACATGAATTTGAGTTCGTGTGATGCTCTTTTTGCCGAACATCGTTGACGATGGACGCTCGCTAAGCGAGCCCAGAAGTCAAAGAGTCTATGCAACGTTCTTCACTTTACACACGCACACACATGCACACCCTCACACTCACATACGCTATTGATGTGTTTAGCGAAGAGAAATCTCGCATACATACACAAAAGACTTTGTTGCTTTACAAAACTCGGCCAAACGTTAGGAGAATAAAAAGATTTCTCTGAGTTTTTTCTTAAAATTTAAGTGAGACATTACCAGACAGAAAAACAAGCAGCATATATATTTTTTTTTATCTTTTATTTTGTTTTAATAATTTTTTATGGAATTTTTGTTTTTTTAAATTTACTCTCGTTTAAAGCATTTATCGTGCACAGATTAAAAGATTGTTCATTAAATATGTGCGCCCTGTCGACATCATTTAACATTGCCAACTGGCTGGTCTGCTATATTGTGCGTAAAGTTCAGAGATAAGCGTATTGCCACCTCATTTTTTGTCACTGTTCGTCCTGCCTCCATCTCAACAGCAACAGCTCAACATTCATCAGTCATGTCAGTGAGGTTGACTGCCAAACGCTTCACATTAAGTTTTATCAATTGAGCATCGTCAATTGTTGTTGCCGTTGTCGTCATCATCGACATCTGAGCCTTGGCATGTTGTTCGTTTCATCTGCCGCATGTCGCATTATATCTGCATTGTCACCTTGTTGGCCATTTCACGTGGAACGCCCTTCGAAACCCCCAAGTGTGGGCAGACGTTTACAACAGCTCCATTCGATTGCAGATTGGCCTGCCCTTAGCTGACTGCATGTTTGTGGTTAAGTGAAAGACGATTTCTGGTTTATTTATTTGTGGTTTCGTTACACTTTTCATTGTGTTCTTTTGCAGCTTAGTTTTATTGAATTAGTGGCTTCAAGCTGTTTACTTATTGCATGCAACTTTGTGCTAAATCATTGAAATTTGAAACACAAGTAAAATAAATTCTCGTTATTTATTTAACTAGTAAATTGAAGTGATATTTTTTAATCTAGCTATTTCTCGTTCGTTAATATTTGATTATAGTGTTATTTGATAGGAGACATATGAGCTCTATTATCACCTGGTCAGGAAAACAAGCAAGCTTACCAAAAAAGTGACTGTCAATGGCTTGGCTACATGGCATATTGTAGTTAAGTTCTTGTCAAACATTGACAGCCACCTTCATGTATATGTTGTTGAGCTTGCTCGTGTTTGCTTATCTTTCATTTGGCAAGCTACTAATAATGACTTGGGAATACATATAGTTCTGGTCTGTCGAAGTTGACAGCTAATGAAATATGTTTTTCTTATTATTAAATCTTCGTGCAGTATCAATCCGTTGCTATTTACATGACTACAATTTCTGTAAGTTCTTCAATTTAAAAACTGAGCAGAGTTTAGTTTTTCCGCAAAACAAATGCAAATTTAATATCTCTTTCTTTACAACTTATCTAAATGAAATCATTTTTATCCATTGTTTTTGTCATTCCACAAAAATCTCGCTCAAGTCGGGCACCTTTAAAATCGGCAGCGCCTAAAAGCAGGCAACGAAAAAGCAGGAAAAAGAAACAACGAAAAAAAGCAACATCACATTTATCCCAGCGTGCTCATTTAAGTGGAATCACTTAATGGTTTTATACGCTTATCATTATCATCCCAGCAACAACTCCGGTCCGCCTACTCCTGCTCATCCTCCCATCCCAGTGCCATTTTGGGCAGACTTCCATGTCCAGAACGCAGGAGCCACGCACAATGACAAAGCGTTTAACGGTGGATAGCAACACCACCGCCCGCTGTCATTGAAGCCACGAATCCATGAGTCCTCGCGTCGTTGATTCAATCAAATTTCGAAGTGTGGAGCATTTTTATCTGGCGGATGTTTGGCTCGCTGTCAGCGCAAAATGTTGGCGGCCAGTCATTGTTTTAACGCGCATGTTTGCCAGGCACACACACACAAAAGCAAACAACACACACGCAATACACCTACACACATGTCTTTGCTGTTAAATGTATAATTTTTAGTCGAAATAGCGGCACGAAATGTTTCACTTTTTGACTGCGTGACGCGTGTTTGAGGTATTTGTTGGTGTTGTGTCTTGTTTGTGCTTTGGGGGTTGCTTGGGTGTGCCGCTCGTTGGCTGTTGCCAGCCAAAGGTCGTTTGTACGGCCCACAAATAAGGAAGTAATATGTCGCCGCTGCATGGCCATCAAAGCCAGACGCGTTGAATACTTCACGGGGCTTGTAAATGACAAAAGCTGCTACCGCTGCAAGCACCCCCATCGAGTGGCCAACCTTCCACCCCCAACCACCGCGGCCCCTTGCTATTTGCGCTGTGTGGGAACTGAATGCTCTTTTTGTCTGTCACATGACTCGATCCATTGTCAACGATTTGACTACGCAAATATAGGGTATATATATGTAGGGTAGTTTAACTTGGAATAGTTCACATTTTATAACAAAATTTAAGCTGAAAAACTCATAAAATACTTTTGTATTTTCCTATAAAATATAATAAAATATATGATAAAAACTTTATTTGTATATATAATGAAATTAATTTTATTCATTAAACATGATCTTTTGTCATATAAAAAATTATATTAATAGCTAGAAAATATAGATTATTATATATATAGATATATATATTTATTTATGTATGTATATTTTTATTATGTATATGTCATTTTTTTTTTTTTTTTTTTTTTTTTTTTTTTTTTTTTTTTCCCCCCCCCTACTTTTCTAAATATATTTTTTTTTCTCTCTCCCCTCCATCTCTCCTCTAATAAAAAAAACAAAAAAAAACAAAAATATTATTTTACTATTTTTTTTTTCTTTCCCTTTCCCCCCTCTTTTTCTTTTTCCAACATCCTCCCCCCCCCCCCTTTCTTTTTTTCCGTTCCTCCCCCCCACGCCCCCGCGCCGGAAAAGAATAATTTTTGGCCAATTTTTTTTTTTTTGGGGGGGGGGTTGTCCCCCTTTTAATAGTAAGAGGGAAGGAGAGGGGCGCCCATTAAAAAGGCCGCCATTAATTTTAAGACCGGCAAAAAAAAGGGTTGCTTTTTTCCCCGGCCGGGAAAACCCCAGGCCCCCCCTCCTGAGGAACCAATAATGGAATTGGATGGAGATGAAACTCCGACATATACATATATTTATTTATGTATTATAAATATTAAATAAATTTTTTGTTTTTTTTTTCAATATTCTAGAATAGTTTTTAAGTTGAGTTTGTTTGCTCAGGGCTAAGCTTGCTCGTATTTGAATTTGATTTTTACTAACAGAGACTAATAATATTATCTTTCTAATTAACATTAAGCATCGCATCGTTGACAACCCAAATAAATAATAATGTAATATGAGTGTACAGGGTATTTAGTTGCTTACTACTTACTCAAAGCCACATTTCTTTCCAGGTTTCTTGCCAGTTCTTTTTTTTTTTTGTGGCCTTTTTTCTACCCCGCTGTCAAAAACATTGAACCGCATTTGTATTGAAAGATTAATGATGGACAATTGGTCGCATCATCCTGATGTCTGTGGCTATTGTTATGCGAATTGTTGCTGTTGCTGTTGTTGTTGTTGTTTTTGTTGATGATTTGCTCAAATTTATGATCCTGAAGAGATTGTCACATTTTAAGTTTCAAAGAAGTTCTGCAGCAATATATAAAAGTTGGGGCGCCGGCAAATCATTTCATTAACTTAATGTACCAGAATGTGACTTGTCGCTTGTCAACTTTGTGTCGCTCACTTGAAGGATGTGAGTGTGTTTGGTCCTGGCAGGATGTTGTTCACTTTAGTTTAATACCTATTGCCGACTGCTGACGACGACAAGTCAGTTAGTGCAGCAAAACTTTGCCAAGGCACTGATTTTATTTACAGGCTAACAGCAAGCACACTTGTGACGACAGGGCAAGTCGAGTCAAGTCGAGACGAGTCGAGTCGAGTCGAGTCGAGTCGAGACGAGTCGAGTCGAGTCAATGCGAGCTGCAAGGGTGCAAAGAGTAACGCCACCCCTCGGGGCAGCTGTTTCTGGATGCAACGTAGCTGTCAGTAACACTTACTCGACATTTAACTTATGTCATTTCCACTACACAAGCCAAAGGCAACACTAGGCGACAGTAAGCGACAAGACTAATCACAAAGCACGCGCATCTGCTGCTATTTGCTAGATCACAGTGGTTAACGAGTAGAACATTAGATGAAATGCTTCGTATTTATATATACAAAAATGTATTTTGTAAACTAATATTACTAAATATTTCTGTTCATCAAATTGTCTGCTTATATGTCAGATCAGTTTTGATAAAACTCGCATATTCATTTGCTTAAGTCGAAGTCGAAAGCATCTCTTTCCCTTTGCTTCAAGGAAGCAGCAGCAAATAATTAAACAGCTACACACAGCAAGGCGTTTGCCAAACAACAAACTACACGCACACACATACAGATACACAGACAAACACACACAGACACAAATAAAAACCCCTCCAAATGGACGCAGAGCCTTAACCTCCTTCCAAGCATGCTGGCTACTTCATCATGGCCAGCAACTGCATTAGAGATTCATCCATTTATTCGCACCACAAGTCGGAATGGGAGCAGAAAAAGTAGCAGAAGCTGGCGCAGAAGAAGACGAAGCTGAACATTTAGCAAGCAGGACAATTCGGACCCGAGGCGTAAACTTATTTCGAACAGACATTCATTCTTTTCTTCTTTTTGGTCATACACAATAAGCCGCGGCACTTTTCATTAGCAGCCACACTTTAGTGACAGCTGTGGGACAGGGTCAGCAAGTGCACTGAGAGAAAAATGTTGAGCAAATATTTAGAATAATATGAAACTACATTGTAGAAATTATACAGCAAAGTTTTGAGAAAAATACAAAAACATATTTAAACTTAACTTATATACAAAATTTTCTTTGAGTGTATGCGCAGAAATTGATCAAATTTCAAATTTCAAAGATGCAATTAAAATTTTTATTCTCGCAAAATTTCAACTTTTATTTCAGTAAAATCTTGTCTTTGAGAAATATATGCTAAGTTCTCAAAATGAGTACATCATTTTGATTTAACTGCATACATTTTTCTCTTAGTGTAGATATTGTAGTATATCTATAAACTGTCTTGCCCTTGCCGGGCTTTACTTCTTACTTTTCGTGGCGCCTTTGTTGCAGTTATTAACCCTTAACCGCACATAACATTTATTACCCACATTGTTCCTCACTCACACTAATGCACCATCACACACACACACATACACACACACACATACATACTATACATGTATGTACACAGCGTTGCCTGCGTTAAGCTGACAATGACATTTGGCCCCTCTCTGCTTCCAGTTGATTGTGTGCTGTGAGCACGAGACTTTTGTCTGTGGTTTATCGCTTTTAATTTGTCGCCGCGTCTTTGGGGCTCGTTAAGTCGCCTTTTTCCCACTTTTTTGTTCAATGATTTTCCTCGGCATCTTTCCTTGGCTTCGCGCTGAGTGAATTTTCGTGGCGATAATTGGCTCTGTGCACAAGGCCAAGAAAATTAGAGATTTGTTGCTTGGTAATTCGTTACAACATGTTGAATGCCGAGAGCTTTGCTCTGCGTTTTCTCTTCCTCTTTACCACTTGATCCCGAACCAATGCGAGTTTATTAGTTCCGAGCAATGCACGTCTGCTTCTGCAGGAAATGCTAATATTTCACAGCTCAGAACCGATCGACAAGGCTTATAATGTGTGTAGACTGTATGACGTCTTTATGGATTGTTTATAATTGACAAAGCGACCTTTCCCCCCAAACACATATAATATTATCTCCTACACACTCCACAATACAAAACACACACCTTCCCCCAAAAATAACAACCACTATACCCCATTCAATATTTTACATAAATTGATAAAAATAGCTCAATCTGATTCAATCATATCCTCACATAATTCCACCTTTATCTTCTTTCCCTGTGCATAAATGGAACTATATTTTATGTCTATTGAAACTGAGTTCTAGATATTCTCTATTTAAATATAAGAATTAAAATTAAACTAAATTTATTATGATATTAAATTATATTTAATATAATTATAATTAATTCTATTTTATATAATTATATTAAATTATATATTTCTTTTTCATTTTCAGCAAATTATATATTTTTCTTTAGAAGATTTATATATAAATTAAGATTGCCTAAAGCATTTTGCGCTCTTCTTCTTAAATCTTAAACTCTTATAAAAACTATTTCATTCTATATAAAATTGATTATAATATAATATTTGATTGTCAAATTAAAAAAAAAATCTTTTTATGTTTAAACGCCAAATATGTTTGCTAGAATATTAAAACTTCGGTTTGATTCTGAATTCAATGACGTAAATCAATTATTTTTCATTTTCTTCATCAGTTTCATTTAAACATAATAGGCTTTTCTGTTTGTTTCGAACTCATCCGATTTAAAAGTCAAAATTATCAAAAGAAATTTACAAATGCAAATTGATAAAATACTTGAAATTGAAACAAAATTGATTTTAACAATACCAATACTTCAGTAAAATATTAAAACTCGTTAACTAAACACATCGTATCTTTGGAAGCCTGTAAGAATGTCCAATTTGGAGAACAATCTGGTGCAACTGCGCGCTCGTCTAAATCAGCGCGGCATCAAGTTGTGGGAGTCGCCGTATTATGAGGAAGACATGGGCAGCAGTGACGCCGCTGTGGAGGAACTCGCCCAGGAGCTGAGCCGTGAGCTGCACATAACTGCAGCAAACTGTAAAAACTCACTGCTGGAGCTGCAGCAGAATGCACTGCGCAAACTGAGCGCTCGCCGCGAGTTCAATGAGACGGGTCTGGCCACCTTCCATGTGCGCTGCGTCGATGGCCAGGGTGGCACCGTTCGCATGCTGCGGGTGAAATGTCAACTGCTCGAGTCGGGCGCCATGCTGCAGCGTAAAATTGCCAATGAACTGCAGCTGAGTGAGGCGAATCACGTGAAGTGTATATCGGCGGGCAGAATGTTGTCGCCACAGGCATCGTTGGAATCACAGGGATTGAAGAACAATCAGCAGCTGCTCGTGATTGTGGGCCAGGCAGATGCCCGGGGCGAGGCGTTATATGAGCGCATACGGCAGATACAACGGGATGTTGAATTGGTTGTCGATTCGGATCATCACTTTGTCGATCTGGAGGATCAGGATGGCAATGCCATGTTTTTGCCACCTCACGAGAATCGTTCCCTACTGCTGGGCATGGCGCTGAGCGAAAAGGCGCGTTCAGCCATGCGGCGGGAGAATTACGACGAGGCGCTGCTGCTCTTCCTGGAAGCAGACGAGAAGTTCAACAATTGCGACTCCAAGTTTCTGGAATGTGTGGACAACTATGCGCTGCTTAACCTGGACATTGTGTGGTGCTATCTGTGCCTGAAGAACATTACCCAGCTGCCGGATGCCCAGCGCCGTCTCGATGTCTGCGAGCGGATTCTGCAGCGCAGCTATGGCCCGAACTATAGTCGCTTGTATGCTCTGAAGGGCTCGAGTTGTCCAGAGCGTGCTATTATTGCGCGACTGCAGCTGCTCCAGGGTGTCATCCTTTTCCACTCGAATCGTCACAATGAGGCGCGGGCGCGTCTGCAAACCGCGGCCACAGCTCTGAGCGAGCTGAAGGTGAATAGCGAGCAGTTGGCGTTGATGATGGAAATGGGCTTTGATGCCTCTGCAGCGCGCTTGGCTCTCCGCTCCAGCAATGGCAATGTGGAGCGGGCGGTGCAGTTCATCCAAGAGCGCAGGCACAGCATTCAGCAGGCGCGCCTCAACTCCGACTCGGAGCGCGAGCTGAACCGACGCCTGACCCACATGCAGGTGGGCAACGATGATCGCGATTGGGTGCATCCGCGTAGCGTTTGTCGTCTAATGGAACTGGGCTATGAGCGTTCGCTCGTTGTGGAGGCACTCCGTCGCAGTGGCAACGATATAACCAAGAGTCTAGAGCTGCTGCAATATCATTCGGAAGAGCTGCGTCGCAATCTGCCCGCCACCCAGACAGCCGATGAGCAAATGCTGTTCACTCTACGCGAGCTCGGCTTTAAGTTGCCCGCGGCTCGTGCCGCTCTGGAAACCACTCGCAACAATCTAGACAATGCCATTGACTTTCTGCTCAAGAGCTTTGCCACCGAGCATGAGCTGAACAGTGTTATCGAGCACATGGCCGCCTTGACCGCTCAAGCCGCTCAGGCCGCCCAGGCCGCTCAGGCCGCTGCCACTGATGAGTCAGCCTCTGCCTCTGCCTCTGCCTCGTCGGCATCTTCCACACGAATGTCTGCATTAACGCCCAGCAAGTTAGCTTTGGTTAAGTCGGTGCTGAGCAAAGCTAAAACCGAAATCGAATCGTACAGCGCCTACAAGCGTTTCAATGAGGATATTCCCGATATCGATCAAGACTATTTGGACTTGCCTTTGGAGCAGGAGGAGCAAATACTTAACGAGTACAGACAGCTATTGGAACATTAAACTTTACGTACTTGACTTTTATTCCCGATTTGCATTTTATCAAATATTGTAACTTTTGTCAAAAAAAAAAAATAAATAAAACTTTTATCATTTTAATATTTAATTTTGAATTTGCTCATTGCATGTTTCGACGGACAGACGGACGGGCAAAAAATATCAAAAAATGTGACATACTCTTCTCATTGAGTTGAACTCACAGAGCGACCGATGGCGTCGCGACGCATCGGGTCTTCAAAGAGTTCGTTCGCGATCGTATGTGAATGTGAGAGAGTAAAGACCTTTTAGCACAGACACTTTAGATAGACTCTTATCGCTCCCAAACAAGCATACGCAAAGCGTTCAACCGAAAGAGAATTCAAAGTCTATTGTTCAGAGCATGAGCGATCGAGTATGCATTATTATTCTTTTTTTTAATTTTATTTAGTAGGAAGCACGGAGCAACTTTCTACTCCATTATCTTCCTTGGATCACACAAATAACATCACAGGCTTACAATTACTATATACAATTTAAACATGTATACAGAGCAGGTTAAAACTAAGTTACAATGGGAGTGAGAAGGCTTGCCGAACTGACATCTTCTTAGCCTTCTGATACGATCTGGAGGTTGGCAGCTTTCTTGCGAGCCGGTTGGCGATCATTATGGACTCAAATGGAAGAATATTCGTTCTGCCACAGTGTCCACGCTGAGGTCTCTGTGTAGCCCAGAGTTGCGGACGAACCAGGGGCAGCCAGTAACTTGACGCAAAGCCTTGTTTTGTACAATTTGAATCTTGTGTCTATCAGACTTTGCGGCGACTCCCCATATTTGCACACCGTACCTACAGCTGGGATGATGTAGGACAGTATCGTGCGCTTGTTTTTCAACGGTAGCTTGCTTTTACTGTGAAGCATCCAAGACATCTGCCTAAGACGGAAGCGACAGGTGCCTGCAGTTGCCATGATATAATTAATGCATTTTAATTAATATCTGCAAGCAAAGGATTCACAAAATATTAGGACAAGAAAGGTCTTACAAGTTAGTTTTAAATATATACTACAGATAAGGCATACAAGTTTCAATTTCTATTTAAAAACCAAAAACTTTAAATTATGGAAAATCTATTTTCTAAAAATAAGCCTGGCTTAGATTTATATTTAAAATTTTTTAAAGAAATTTTATTTTTATTTACATTTATATATTGGTATTAATTGAAAAATATTGCAATAAATCATTCTCTTTTTGAAATGTTTTATCATTTATTTATTTGCAATGTATTTAACTTTTCATATAGTTTTAGCCATGTTGCCGAGAATTGCTCATAAATTTACAATACTCACACACACAAGTGCATACATATGTATGTATGTATTTATGTAGACTATTTACCAGTTTGCGCTGCAAAGTATGCTATGCAATTTTTTGTTAGCTGTTTACCCATGTGCATAACCATGTGGGTGTGTGTATGCGTGTGTGTTTGTGTTAGTGTTTCTGTTTGTGTGCTGTTGACTTTTGTGAAAATTAATAATTTTTCAACAAACTACAACTCCAAACCGTTCGCAGCGTCCCCTATACGCAGTGCAACTTCTGCGCTTGATGGCCAAATAATTTGTCGTCTGTGTGTGTTGTTTCCGAATCGTTAAGTCGCAAATAAACTAAGTTGGCATTGTTGTTGCCTGTTTGTTGCTTTTTGTTGTTAGGTAGATTTGTCATGCCATACCGCACATTTTTTTGAGTGGCTGACATTTCACTTGACTGAGCCACGACTTCGACCCAAAATTTGCGCACATTTCTTTTGAATTGGGATTAAATCGTGCGTGTGGCTTGGCAGAAGAATGAAAAACAATTTTCTTGAGTGTTCATTTCCATGCAGCGCGCCTTAAACACTTTAAATTGAACTCTTACAATGCATACATTTTAGGTATAAATATATATATTTAGACAAGCGAAATATTTTGTCTACTGCCAACAAATTATGCATCTACATATAGAAAGAAAAAATGCCTCCAAAAAAAATGTCAAAATGTTGGCAACGCGCTGCAGTTGAAGTAGATGATGAGAGTTGGGCGCCGGCAGCCGGGGGCGTGCCTGTCTTATTTAGTAGCGAAAATGAGCAGCGGCAGCGCTTAGAGTCCTGCAACCAAGGACTTTCCGCGAAAAAAAGGGTTGCTTGAGAAAGTCGGTGGCGAGGGTGAGGGTGCCGTGAAGTATGGTAGAGCATGGGCATTTGGCTTGGGCTGCATTCACTGGCTGATTTCCGTCATTTGTTGCCGCTGCTGCTGCTGCTGTTCGCTGTTGCTGCAACTGCCACAGTGACAGGCACAGTCACAGTTACTGCCACTGCAGCTGCGGCTGTTGTTGCTGTTGCTGTTGCTGTTGTTGTCATCAACAGCAAGCAACATTATCATTGTAGTTGCAAGTGCCGCAATACTCTGTAAAAATTAACAACAAGCTTGCAAATGGGTATTATGAGCGATAACAATTGAAAGCTGTGATTGACAAGAATATACATATATAAGACAACAGAATCTCTAAATTACTTTGTGATAATATAAATTATATAAATATGAATATCAAGAGCTCTTCAAACAATAAACAAATATTTGAAACCAGGGACCGTAACATTCGAATTCTCTAGGTACATTTATTAATTTGATATATTACAAAATATAATATTAAATATTATAATATTATTAATCTATATATTTTCAATATTATTTATATTGCAATCGTTGAATCTTAGTATATGAATTCATTTCTTTGACTATATTATGTAGACCATAAGTCATCTAGTTATAAAATCTATTCCTATTCCTATTCCTATTCCTATTCCTATTTCTACTCCTATTCTTATTCCTATTCCTATTCCTACTCCTATTTCTACTTCTATTCCTATTCCTATTCCTATTCCTACTCCTATTCCTATTCCTATTCCTATTCCTATTCCTCCTCCTATTCCTATTCCTATTCCTATTCCTATTCCTACTCCTAATCCCATTCCTATTCCTATTCCTACTCCTTTTCCTATTCCTATTCCTATTCCTACTCCTATTCCTATTCCAATGCCCATTCCTACTCCTATTCCTATTCCTCCTCCTATTCCTATTCCTATTCCTATTCCTATTCCTACTCCTACTCCTATTCCCTATTCCTATTCCTATTCCTACTCCTATTCCTATTCCTATTCCTATTCCTATTCCTATTCCTACTCCTACTCCTATTCCTATTCCTACTCCTATTCCTATTCCTACTCCTATTCCTATTCCTATTCCTATTCCTACTCCTATTCCTACTCCAATTCCTACTCCTATTCCCATTCCTACTCCTATTCCTATTCCCATTCCTACTCCTATTCCTACTTCTATTCCCATTCCTACTCCTATTCCTATTCCTACTCCTATTCCCATTCCTACTCCTATTCCTACTCCTATTCCTATTCCTTTTCCTATTCCTATTCCTATCCCTACTCCTATTCCTGTTCGTATTCCCATTCCTGCTCCTATTCCTATTCCTACTCCCATTCCTATTCCTATTCCTATTCCTATTCCTATTCCTATTCCTACTCCTATTCCTATTCCTATTCCTACTCCTATTCCCATTCCTACTCCTATTCCTACTCCCATTCCTATTCCTCTTCCTATTCCTATTCCTAATAACACTATAATAATATATCTATAAAGCCAAACAAAGCTCTCAAGTTTTGCTAATCTAATGAAGCCTTATTCTATATTCAGCTCTAATCACTGGGTAGCTGTTCGCTTGGCATGCCTTCTCTAAACACATTCCCTTTTGTTGATTGTTGTTGTTGTGTGTCCTCATTATCGTTTTGCTGCCTGCCATGCGCTTCTCATGTCTTTTGGCATTTACATTTTTTTTTTTTTTTTTTTTGTATTACTTCTGCTTTTTTATACCCTGAACCCATTGAAAATGGGAATTCAGGGTATAATGGTTTTGTGAAAATGTATGTAACAGGCAGAAGGAGACGTCGCAGACCCCATAAAGTATATATATTCTTGATCAGCAGAAAAAAATAAGTTGATTGAGCCCTGTCCGTCTGTCCGTCCGTCCGTCCGTCCGTCCGTCCGTCCGTCCGTCCGTCCGTCCGTCCGTCCGTCCGTCCGTCCGTCCGTCCGTCCGTCCGTCCGTCCGTCCGTCCGTATGAACGTCGAGATTTCGGAAACTACAAAAGCTAGAGAGCTGAAATTTCACATGAACACTCATATGTTAGCTACGCAGTACGAGTTTATTTTGTTTTTTCGATAACTCATCCCATTTCCAAATTATCGATAAAAAATCGAAAATTCGTTTCAATTTTTTATGTTTTTTGAGCATAACTTCTACACCGTTTTAGCTAAAGACTTCAAATTTGTATATTTAGATAGATATTATAAATACGCAGATTATGTAATTTTTAGATTTTTGATGCCACGCCCCCTCCGCCCCCAATTTGGAAAAAACGCATTTCAAATACTAGAGACTTGAAATTTGGCACAAGATACATTATATATTCTTAATCTACTCTGAAAATTTCATAGGATCATCCATCTAGAAATGGAGTTATAAGCGTCCAAAGTTCAGCCCAACCCACCCCCATGCCACGGCAGCAACTACGCGGTTAGCAGAGCTCGCGCTCATGCGATCGTAAAGAAGAAGAGTATCACTTTTTTTGCAGGGTTCAGGGGATTTCGTAGTCGAGCCGTCTCGACTAGAGCCTTCTTACTTGTTATCAAGTGGCAGGCTGAAGAACTTTAATGGCTTTGAAATGCACTTGTAAGTGAGCAGGAAAAAGAATTTTTTGCTTCTTAATTTATTACACAAAGTGAATAAAAATAAAAAAAAAAAAAAACTCGAACAAAAATCACAAATGAAAATGTGTAAAAATGTTGTACTTTTTGCCAAAGAAACTTGCGAATATGGGCGTGGCAGAACACAAACATGACTTCGTCAGGTATTTAAAGACGCTCGAAAATCCATTTGCTAAACTTCAAAAATTTAGCTTCCTCGCTGCTTTGCCTATGTTAATCTTTCTTTTTTCTTTTTTTTTGTTTATTTTTACTTTTATTTAAATATCTTGAAATAGAACTTCGTTCACTGGAATCTTCTTCTCTCTTCTTTTTTTATGATTTGGTATTAAAATTAAGCCGCCGAAACTTAGCTTGGAACAACTTTTTTTTTCAACTTTTTCCTTAAGTTTTCTGCAGTTAATTAAAAGAAGACTTTCCCTCATATACTTATCTATTTTTAAAATATATATATATACATATATTTCTTTGTGGCTGCATAAATTACAAATTAGCCGAGTCAAAATCAGCTTTCCCACAGGCAACCTCAACTTAACCCCCATAATATTTCCATTTGGTTCGGACAGCGCTTTGTGCTTAGAAAGTGAAAATAATGTAAATGACAAAATTATTTAATGATGCGGAAGTGCCTTGATAAGCGAACGACAAATAATACCAACAAATGATGCTGCTGATGTTGCTGCTGCTGCTTAGCGTAGCATTTGTTTACCCTAACTATGGGGTACTTTGATTTGGGCCTCTTTATTGTTTAATACTGTCTATACATCTCTTAGCGATGGCACTGTAATTTTTTAGTACTTCCTAATTCTTTGAGCAAGTTAATGAATTGCTTTAAGGTATATCAATTTGATTTATATACTATTTTATAATTATTAAAAAATTGATTTATGTAATAAAAATTAAAAATTATTATTACAAATCAATTTTTATTATAAAAACCAAAAATAAGAATAATGCCTTGGTTTTCATTTTAAAAAGTTTAATATAAATCAAGTTGAAATATCGTTTGATACAAACGAGTTAGATCACCTACAGACCTTTCAGCTGATTATAATGTTTGTAATTATGTTGCCAAAGCTTCCTATTTAGCGGGTAGTGTTTAGCCAAAAAAGAGTGCCTTAAATTCTTAAGAAATTAGAGATTAAAACAAGTAAGCTGTAGTCGCGACTGCTCGACTACGAAATCCTCTGAGCCCTTCTTCGAACGAATCATATTCCAAGAATGCTTCGTTTCGATTCTCCATGCGTAAGAAACTATACATGCATAAACACGAGCACACACACACGCTGATCAATGCTTGTAAACATGTATGTGTGTGAGTATTGCAGGCGGCTTGCTGTCTCTCTGCCTTGCTTGGTGGGCTGCTTGGGTTTTGCTGCCATAATTTCTTTGATTCATAATTCTGTTTCTAGACGGACAATCGTATTCATCTCTTCAGATTATAAATATGATATTCATATACATATGTATGCTAAACCAAACTGCATGTCTCTAGTATTTGAAATGCATTTTTTACACATTTGGGAGTGGTGGTGGCGAAGTGGAGACCGGACTCAAAAATCTGACAAAAACCAAAATTGTATTAAATTATATATATGCAGAAGACTTGGAGACTCCAACTCTAAAGATGAATTAAATATAATTATATAACTGATTCTCGTTATATTCGTTTATCGATAACTCTGGAAATATACAAGTTATCGAATTTCTGAAACAAACTCTTTTCTGAAACAAAACTTTCTGAAACATAATGAACTCTCTAGCTTTTGTATCGTCGGATCTAATTTCCCATTTTCAATGGGCTCAGGGTACAAAAATCTATTTGAAAATATATATATTTAATCTATAACATACAAATATTTTATTTTAAAAAAGTGAAAAAAGTAAATATAATCAATTTCTAAGTCAAATTCTAAATAAAATTGATTAAAATTTTAGTAATTTAGATAAGCAGCATGTTAGAGTATTCAATGCCTCCTCATGCACGACTGCAACAAAATATACTTCCACAAAATGTTCTTATAATTTCAGTTGATTGTTTGGATAAAAAAGTTATGGAAAATCCGTATTTAAGCTGAAAAACTTTATTTTTTCTGACTAAATATTTCGAAACAAGAAAAAGAAATGGTTAGACTATATATTCAACAGCTGCGCCTACGCCTGCGGGTATGCAGCACATTTCGCTTTCCACTTATTTAGGTAAATCTATGAGGCTATATCCAAAGTTTCGCCGCTTTCTAATGAGAGAGACTCATGTGGCCGGGAATTTTATGTGCTCGTAAAACAGTTGCCAAAGAGCCCACTGCCGACTGCCGACTCCGACTGTCGAGAAATTGAGGACATAACTTTGCAGCAATTTACATACTCATTATGGCACTCGCTCAGCGACTGAGCGACGAAAAAAATGTCAAATTAAAATTGCAGCACAAAAAATAAATACAATTTAATTAAAAGAACACAAATTTGTTGACTGTACATATGCCTTATATATGTTGATATATACGATTGTACAGATATGCATGTGTATATATGGCATTCAACAATTTGTCTCATTAAATACGCTTCTCCACTTGACTTTCTCGCAATTTTATTTGTTCACCAAAAGAGTTGTTGAAGTGTTCAATTAAAAAAAAAGTGTGTGTGTTTGTGTGTGAGTGTGTGTGTGTGTGTGTGTGTGTGTGTGTGTGTGTGTGTGTTGGGCGTGCATTTGACAGGGTGAATTTATTGAGGTGTCAAGAGTCTGGGGTTGCGCATTTCTGTGTCAACTACAACAGGACTTCATTGTAGTCATATTATTTCTATATGCTATCTGTATATACATACATACATATGTATATATATTATATATATATATTAGTATACTTCATATACAAATCCAAGCCGAAACAACTTTTTATTTAAGTCTTGATGCAGTTCTGTTAGTTGGCTATAATTGTGAGTCAACTCATACTTCAGCTTAGAGAACTCTGTGGCTCATTATTGTTGCCAGCAGCTGTTGGGGCCCCGTTGTCCAGTCGCAGTTTGTGGTCGTGTTGCAGCTGCAATTGTTTGTGCAACAGCATGTTGTAGCTGTATTATGTTACACCTACATAAAATGCGCAAATGATGCGTTCTGAATGGCCAAGCCAAAGGGTCTGGAACTGCGGCCGGAGAGACGAACACCAAAAACTGTCGCAGTCACAAATTTTGCGTCTGGCAAACAAAACAAGTTCGAGGCGCCCACAACTACAACAACAACAACAATAACAATTGGTTGTAAAGTACAAGAGGCAACATTTGCTAATGACAAACATTGCAGCAGAAGGGCTGCACAGGGGGTGTGCGAGGCGCAGTTTGCCGGGGGTAGGTGCCGGACGATTTGTGGCACGTCCAGCCATAACAATGATGACGTCGGAGGCTGTGAATTTCAACGTGCCACCGCCCAGCAATGGGGCAGCTATTTTATTATTATGCAGCATGCGTACCATAAAAAATAGAAAACTTGAGGAAAAAAATGCTGCTTTAATGATTGTCAAATGTGAAATACTCTAACATGCAAGTGTCCGGCTGTAGCTGTGCAACATTCACTTTTAAATTATAATTGCGATGCAGAATTTATCTTATTGCATATGTATGTATTCTCTTATTCTCTTAGAGAAGTAAGTAACAACGATTATTACTATCGATTACAACTATCGTAAAACTATGTTAAAGTATTTTATGTTAAATTAGAACCAGGGCTGCTAATTTAACTGCCACAGCTACTCCCCTCCACAGTGATGTGTTGAGTTTATTGACGAGATTTATCGAGTATGTTTGCAGAGGCTTAACTGTAATGTCGGGATCTATGAGGCTCTCTACTGATATGTTGTGTGATTGCAAAAAGCCGATCATTAATCCGTTCTTCATGTGGTCCCGTTCAAGCGGTTGTTTGACGTGATCGCTTCTCAGGAATACATGGCTGCATGAATATAAGTTTTTGTGTATGAAGGCTGTGTGATGTATAACAGGTATAACAGGTGAAGGCGAACTTGACGTGTGTAATCAAGGAATTTGGTTATGAATTGTGTTGGATCATCTGGTTCATTATTATGTGCAAAAAATTCTCCAGGGAGGCGTATATCTGTAACGTATAGCATTTCGGCAGCGAAAACAAGTTGAAGTCCCAAAAGTACAGTTGGCAAGATTTCTAACTAAGGAGTTTGTCGGTTGCACACTAAAGTTGCAGTAATCATAACATTGCTGAAATTGCCATTTTACTTACATTAGATTCAGCTAATTTTGCACTTATGCCTATAGGTATTTCATGTTCCTTCAACCTTCACTGTATTCACAGAATGCACTCGTTACGTACTTAATATGAAAGCCTGTAATACCCTTTGAGCCAGAGTGTGAGAGAGAGGCATTCAAAATCTATAGGTTGCGTCGCATAAATACGCCCAGGACATATGGTGCACATAAATATTGTATGGTATTTTTTATAGTATTTTTTATTATTATAGTATATTTTTTTTGCGCTGGGTTATTTTTAATTGCACTGAAAGTGTGGATAAAAAATTAACTTGTGCTTTTCATGCATTTTTAATAGCCGGCCGCCTCGTCTGTCAGACAAACCGCTGACCGCACACACACAGACACATGCACACATATATAATGTGTGTGCGAGAGAGAGAGAGAGAGTATCTGGCTTTTCAGCCATTAGGCGACACTTGGCGCGTTCAGCTATGATTTGTGGCATATTTATGTAAATTTGTGGTTTTTTCTGTTAAACATCCTCCAAGCCACAAAATAGAAAGCAGAAAAGGATATATTATAAATATATATACAAGGATGTGTATATTTACATACATGTATGTATATACATGATTATATTCAAGTGAGAAACGGAAGCCGGAAGCATTTAAGCCTTCAGCTAAGCAGCAGGTGCTTGTGCCCAAGCGATTAGTGAGAACCTGCGCTATTTACAATTATGAGCAGCTGCTGAGCAAAGTGGACAAAAACTAGTCTTTTAATATTTTATATTTGTAGGCATCGAAATATATGTATCTCATATTCATGTGCATTTAGCTTATTAAAGAAAAATAAACAAATTAAAAATTTTGTTAGATATTTTTAGCAAATTTATATTGATATGAACTCTGAACCTTAGTCAAAAAATATTTTTAAATATTCTCAGTCCATTATCTGCAAAAGTATTACCTAATAATAAATAAATAAATAAATAATAAATAAATAAAAATAAATTATTATTTTTATTGATCAAATTATCGATAAATAACAACTTTTAATATCAAATCAATGTCTAAAGTTATAAAGAACAAAGTTAGAAATGAATTTTTACGATGCGATGATGAATGCAATTAAACTGATTATAATGGAAAATCGCTTAAACATAATCCGCATAATCCAAGACAATCAAATTTCTCATTTAAAAATAATTTTGCAAAATGCCAACATTTCAAATGCATTTCAATTTTCTATTTATTACTGTTTTTTTCTACTTTTTGCTAATTAAAATCAATCACTGAACAAATTTCAATAACTTGCCTAATTCATGTTCTCGTTTTGTTGCGCATTTGTCAGCTGACTAATCAATTTAGAGCGTGTCACGTGCCGCCCCCTTTTTATGCCACTCGTTACATTTTTGGGCAACAAAGTAAGGGGAGCACATGCCTAAAAGGCTTGACCACACAACCAACACACACACACACACACACTCGCACACATACAACAGCTTGGCATTTGTCGTTGCTGCGGCTGACCCGCTGTCTGCCTCTTCATCTGTCCAGCTATCCTTTGGTCCAGTTGGTGGCTGGCTGGCTGACTGGCTGGCTGGCAGCTCGTTCTGCTTCTGGTGGCATGCTGCCATTGAGGACAGGTGTGCATGATTTATGACATTTACATATCAGCGCACTGATGAAGCGCGTTGATGCGCTGACAACGGCAGATGCTCGAGGATACTTCCCACACACACGAGCATATAGAGACACACATAGTTATATATATATATATGTACATATGTCTATACACGTGTCCAGTCGGAAAAGTGGCAACAGCAAGTGATTTGTAAATTTGTGCACTGATTGGATGATATATTGCGTTTGCTTTCAGGTAGATGCAGCAATGCCTACTCTGCTTTCATTTCAAAAGTTTCTGCTCTTGAGTTTGCCAACTTTTTGATATGAATATTAGATAAGCGCAAACTTACGAAACTCTTGGAACATAAGTTTATAAAAAAAACAACATAGTTGAGGAAGAAATTTAAGACATTCTTCTTTGGTTATTGTGATATGCAAAGCCTCTCTATGTGATTCACAGGAATACAATAAATGATCCATCAAGTTACGAGTACTATACTTAGCGTACTATGTTGATATATGTTTCTTATACGCATTGATTACTCGCATTATACTACTCTCTTTCACTCTCCTTACTTCATTCTCATGTCTCATATATTGTTTATTATTCGATAGCTCGTTTGTTCTGTTTTTCTCAATCTTTGTCTATTTTCTTAGCTCGCTTTGATATCTCTCGTTTAGCTTGGTGTGATTCCATTTTTCTGCCTCATTTTTTACCTCCATTTTTTCGGCTTTCTATAAGATTCTCAATGTTTTCAACGTTTTCTTTGTACAATATATATATATATATATATATATAAAATTTCAATGCCAGTGTAGCACAATCTTTTCTCATTCCAACTTGCAATATTTGTACACATTTCCTAGACGATTAACCAATATTCAAAGCGGCTTTCAATTTGCATAATTTAACGCTATCTCAACTGTAATTTACAGACGTAAATCATTGATGAATTCTTAGATCGATTAAACTATGCATGTTTATTCCATTCCATTCCATTCTTGGATGCTTATGAGGTAACCCCAACATGTCCTTCTGTATGTTTGTCTGTCTGATTGTCTGGCAGACAGCAGAGCTCAAATTCTGTTGACTGCGGCAACACATGTGTCTGATATCTGCTGTTGCAATTGAGGGGGCAACCTCTAAGCCTTGCCTAATTGTTGTATGCGCCTATCACAAACACTGAGCAACAACGTTGACAGCAACAATGAACACAACAATAAAAGCAACAACGAAAGCGAAGGACATGCAAATAAATGACTGGGAGAGACCCGTCATTTCCATGCAAGTGAGCACAGGCTTGAAATTTACCTAAAAAAAAAAATAAAAAATTATGTAAAAATAAAATAAAATACGTATGTATATATGTAAATGTAAAATATTGTTTATATGCTAAAAATTAATCAATTTTAATAATAATTTTATTGTTTAATTATTTTGTTTGTAATTTTTGTTCAACTCAACTGAATTTTGTTTTTCTTAATGTATAATTAATAAAAACAAAATTCAGTTGAGCTGAAAAAAAATTGACAAACAAACAAATTAAACAATATAATTAACTATAAGAAAATAAGCCGATTTGCCATGCCATCTTCACAAATTAAATCTTTAAAAATCTTAAATAATGAATATATTTGCGATATCGTTGAAGTGCTTTGCTTTCATGAGCGCAGGCATCAGGGCAAATAGAGCACAAAACCAATATACTCTTATTCATATGGTGAACCGGTACAAACTTCAAGTTCATTATTTCAGCTGTGCAGCCCTGGTTTTGGTGTAATGGCACGTGATTTAAGGTTATGGCAGTTTAATTAATAGACTAATAGCCGGAACTTTGGCTGGTTAAAGCTCACAGCTGTGAGTGCCTCTACCCCTTTCTCTCTCCCTCTCTCAACAACAACTGCGCGCTTGTGGTGCCAGCTCAATCGCCTCATTGTCCTCTGCCTCCTTTGCCTTGCGTTTTGCTTCCTGCGTAGTTGTTCAATGGAAAAGTGACCCGAAATTAACGTTTCGATTGCCAGACAAATTCTGGCGCGCCAAAAATTTGGCAGCCAATTAAAAGAGCCAATATTCTATATTTTATATATAGTAGGAACAGATTTCACTAATTACTTTTATGACCCAATTTGTTTGGCAGAGATTTCTGTGCGCTCTTTGTTATAAATTTTACCTTGGCTACGGCCATAAAGCGTTCCCCATTCCCAAGTCGTTTCTGCATGCACAAAGCCGTTCCATATTCACCCATTCCACCGGCTAATCGAAGACAGGCGTTCTAAATTTATTGCTGTCAGCTAGGAGACAGTCGTTGAGAAGAGAGAGGGAGAGAGAGAGACGGCGACGGAGGGAGTGTGAAGGAAGAGAGGTGTAGAGGCGTGTCTCGTCTGCTCCTTTGACCTGTCTGCCTCCATCGCACCCGTCTCAGTTTCAACTGTAACTTTTGCAGTTGTTGTTGTTGGGACTCTTGTCTTTTTATTTCTCAGAGTTATTTAATGCTCCAGGCACAGCAAACAAGTTTCTTGTGTTCCGATTTCCGTTTCTTCGCTGCCTGTTGGCAACAGTACAACAGCAAGCAAGCGAGAGAGATATATATAGAAAAAGAGAGACAGAGAGAGAGAGAGAGAGCGTGAGCAAACAGCCGCCGTCAGCTGCTTTGCTGCTGAACTTGTTGGGGCTGCGCTTAATGCTTACTTTGTTTTATAAATTATAAATAATAAAATGAAATTAACTTAAAATAAATAAATTTAAAATTCGCAAAATGCTTGCAGTCTCTGTTAGGTGTTGCAAACAGTCGAGGTTTGTTGTAAAACTTACTTCCACTAACTTATTTAAATTTGTTCTTAGATATGCCATTTCAGTTTAAGATAATTGTATAATAATTTTTTTTAATGCGTTTTTAGGATTTTTAAAAAAGGTCCCTGATTCAAAAGTAAAAATCAAAAAATATCCCATGTCCAAAGTATAAGCGTCTTTTGTCTTATACAATATCAATATAAGTACCATGCGATGCTTTGCTCATTTGTATCCACACCACAAGCAACAAAAAGATGCTTGAAGAACAGAAGCATGAAACTGCGGGCATTGCATTGCCTAGCAGTGCAAGCGAGCTAGCAATACAGACGCCAACACATTTGTGGCGCTATCTCACACTGCTTTATCCGAATAGGCGAATTCGCCGCTACAAAAAGCAAAACAAACTACTTTCGAGAGCAATGAGCGAATCGCAGCGAATGTTTATTTGTTGCACGCAGCAACTTTTGGGTGGGTGGTTTGAGCGGAAGAGCAAGACTGTGAGTAGCATTTCACAATGGTCGCTCCACATGGCGATCCCAACGTTGAGAAGAAAAGAGAGAGCGACTTAATAACTTGCTCTCTTGTTTTGGTTTTTATGCTTGCAACAAGAAATCATATTATATTGAGAGAGACAAAGAGAGGTAGAGCGAGAGAGCTTGTCAAGCGAATTGAATGCCATGCTTTCCGGCAACGTTAGTTGTCAGTTTGGTTCCGACCGTTACAACGAGAAGTTCAGCGTGCGGTGATTTTTGTGCGTCATATCGTCGTCGTCGCCGTCGTTGTTTACAGTTGTTTCGTTACAAAGCGCGTAGTCGTTAACGTCGTTTCTGGTTTTGTGGTCGTCGTACCACATAAAGTTCTGCTACTTGGAGCAAAGTGCCGTGAAAGGCTCGAAGGGCGACAAATTAAAAGCAAACAAAATTCCACTTCGTTTGCATTTTTTAGAGGAAAAAAAATTAAAGTAAATCCTTAAATTTGCTATGAATTTTGAAGGGCAGTAAATTGTTGTTGTTTTGCTTCTCAATTTGCTTATAATAATTGCACAGATATTGGAAACGTATTGTTTTAATTATAATACGACGTTTTGAATGAACAAAATGAAATTACGTGTTAAATTGCAATAGCAATAATGACAAAAACAACAACAACAGCTGCCCTTGTGATGCATGCAAATTAATTTATAATAAATAAATGTGTCTATAATATATGTATGTATATGAATATAAAAACCGCACACAAAGAAAAATGTTTATACCATGAAATATTTAATATTGAAATCAATTTCGTTATTTTAAATAATTATAAGTTAAACTAATGAAAATTGATTATAAAACAATGCAGTTTATAATATACAATTATAATTGAACAAATAAATTAGCATAGCCGCAGGATAAGCCATGAATACAAACACTTCATTAATTAAAATAAACTCTTAAAATACAACGATCTTTAATAAACTTAAAAAATAGGAAGTTTTTGCCGTTACTTTGAGCTTCCAATGTCATAAATTGAACGAGTTGTGCTCTTGTTTTTTTTTTTTTTCGAATATGCGATAAGAAATCAGTGAAGAAGACGAAGCAGTTGTTCGGAGCATACGATTCTAAGAATCTTGTATATACTGTAATTGAATATGCAGGGCTGCCACAAAAATTCTAGGAAAAATGGAGAAGAAAACATGTGATAAATTATCCAAGAAACTTGGAGAATGTGCTGCATAAGATTTTACTAAAGTTGCCAAAGTTTCTACCAAACCGTATAAGAGCGACAGTTGCGTACGCTCCAAATCTAGATAAATTCAAGTTCATACGAAAATTGAATTAAAGAAAAAGAAATGCAAATAAACTCAAGAGAGCGCTGTTTGGTGCGTAGCTTGAATACATTTTATTTTAAAATTCAAATAAATCAAGCTGCCTATGTGTGTGTGAGTGAGTGAGTGTAACCGAGACTGAAACGCATTAATAAATTAAACAATTATTTTGCGCTCTTGTTGTTTTAGAGTCAACAAACGCGTCAGCTTATCCGAAACTGAGCTTCAATTCAAAGGCAGCAACAACAATAGCAACAGCAGCAGCAACAGCAACAGCAAAAGAAATGCGAACAAAAACAAAGCGCGCTAAATGCGAGAATAAAGCATTATAAAAGACGCGGGCGGTTGTTCGTCACTGTTGCTCTCAGTGCTTAAGCTTATCCACAGGCCTATTGTTTTTGTACAACTGCACACGTCGGAAATGATTACGTGGGTTATATGGAAGTGAAGGGGAGAGGGATAAGGGGAAGCGGATGGCGGCATCTGAGTCTTCATCTTCGTCATCGACTCATGTTGCATATGGGTCTCATGTGTGTTGCATACCCAGCAGCCGCTCGAGACGGTTGGAATTTTACTCAACTGTTTACCAACCAAGCGGCGAATACGGTTGCTCGCTCATTCTCCCTTTCTCGCTCGTTGAGTTCGCTCTAAACGTGGTTGTCCTGGTGAGAGCGAGTTTGTGTGAATTTTTCGGCGAACTTGCAGCTGAGAACTTGCGCCGCTCTTCGCTTCAGTCAGGGTTTTAGCGCTCCTGTCATTTCAGTTGACAAAAGTTCCTTGCGCTGTACGGACCTCCAATTCTTGACGTTTGTCGTAATCACTGTCGTAATATCGTCACGCGCCGTTACTTTAGTTGAGCTGTGTTTCTGTGAGTGAAAGAGTGACTCAAGTATAAGCACATGCATATATGTACATACATGTATACAAATATAAGTGTTGAGGGAGAGAGACGCGTAAGCTGCTGCTGTCGCTACCGCTGGTTTTCATTTTTTGGTAGTTTAGTTGAAGGCACCACACACACACACACACACACATAGTTGTATGCGGCGAATTCAATGACGTCGTAAATATATTGCTGTGCGTCTTTTGCTTTGCTTGTTTTGTGCGGATTAAGTGCTTTTATGCACGGAAATCAATATAATTTATGTAAATAAAACAAAATCCTGCTTCTATAAAAATTTCAATATACATCTGACTACGCCAGAACTATGGGCAGAAGTCTTGTTTTAAAAAAATTCGGTTCTGTTTATCAAAACGCAATAACAGCAAAATCAAACGCATACAAAGACAATTTTTTTTTCATAATACACGCACATCAATACATATTCCTCAATACAAACACAATTCGCCGCTGTATGCGTTAAAAAAGCCGGCAATGTCAAGCGAATGTGAGGAAAAGAGTAACACCAGATCAAAAGTTAGCGGCAACAAACATACAAACGAAAGTAAAAGCAAAAAAGAAAACAGAAAAAAATAAGAAGCAGAGGCAAAAAAGCACTAGAGCAGCAGCTGCAGCAACAACAAACATAGTAAACTAAGAAATTAAAACAAAACTAGTTGATGATTGTAGAGACTTGCCAGCCGTAGCAGGCGATTGAGAGAGAGAAAGAGAGGGAGATATGAACATTAAGGGGGAGAAATGCGTGGAAAGGGAAACCGTAAAAAAAGAAAGAGAAGAGAATAAGAAAACATGTGCTTATCTTAAGATAAGACCACATGAAAGGGATATTTGCGGGGAAATACGGGATATTTTAAATCAAGCCAAGCGTTATTCTATAAAGTAGCATTTAATTAAGCAAAATACATATGTACATACATATATAATTTTTGATAAAAGTATAAGCTCTCTATCGTTTATGACTTAAAGAAAACAAATTATTTGTTCAGATTTCGAACATTTTTAAATAAAATATATATTTCTCAAATATTCAGTTGGGCAAACCATATCGTGGTTATCAAGGAAGAAGATGTGTTTAACCTAAATAAAATCAGTGAGAATATAAAAAGAAAATAAATTTTGAGAAATAAAAAATCTGAGAAAAAAATATAATTAATCAAATCAAACTAAATAAAACACAAAAGGTGATATTAACACCCAAAAAAAAACGAAGAAAATAATTTAGTGTTTTGTTGTCGCGACACGGAAGTGTATTAAAAGCCAGCAAAATTTACCACTATATCGGCTACAACAATAACGACGGAAGCAGCAGCAGTAGAACTAACAGCAACAGAATGTTATTCGAGAATCCAGCCGTTGCGGCCAAGCTGCCTTTTCCATATAATGTGCCGCCGCCTCTGCAAGCGGCGGCCGCTGCTGCCGCAGCTGTTCCAAATTTAAGGTAAGAAGCTACAGAAGAAGCTTAAAAATTGCTTCAGAAAGAGATGGCAACAACAAAAGCAGCTAGAACTCGGTCTCAAGGCCATTTAAGCGTTAATGCGCTTTGTGGTTTGCAATCTCGCATTTTATTTTTTTATTTTTTGCTTCTCCCAAATTTCCCTCAGTGGCATATTTATGAAAATTGTTTTGCTTGGCGCCTGATTTTAAATTTTTTATCAGGCGCTCAGCAACATACACAGTCCCTCCGCTCGTGCTCTGAGATACTATTAACCTATAATTTTTATAAGTTACTTGTGCAAATTGCATTCATTTGTTTTGCTCGTTTTAGTTGTTCATAGTCTTATATTTAATATTCTGGGGCATCGTAAAAAGATTCATTTATGCAGTGGTACAAGACGAAAATAGTTTAAGAGAAATTGGGGAACTGGGCTAAACGGGGAAAACAATGTATTTCATGTTTCTAATATTCTTAAATTATGTAAACAAATTTAAATATTTTCATACAATTTGTTTTTCAACCGTTGAGCTTTGTAAGTAATTAGGCGGATTTGCTGGATTATTAATGCACGGCACTTGCCGCAACTTGACGTTTATAATGGGCCATTTAGGTCAAAGTAAGAGTGTAAACAATGCAGGGACTTGGTTAGCCTGAAGCTGGCATTCAAGCTTAAGCTGAGCTTGACTTTATATATACCACATAAATATTTGTTTATACATACATATATATATACCATATGAGTAAATCGGGTGACGACCGTCTGGCGCCAGGCAATTAAGAGTTTAAAGTTTTGCGTTTGTTTGTCAATTAGTCTCTTTTTTTTTTTTTTATTCATAATAATAATTTTGCATGTGTCATTTCACACAGTGTGATTGAGAACGGAATGTGTCAAAGACAGAAATTAACATTATGTAAATCTATGTTAATAATAATATTATTTTGCAATAGTTTCTTCGAGAATATGTACATGTGTACATATGTATGTGTCTCGTTGTTTTGCCCAATTGTGCGTGGCTCAGACAAAATAATTAAAAAGTATAATTAAGCTAATTACGCTAGCATTTAATGCCACTGCGGCGCAATTAAGCAGCCTACAGCATCCCTCGATCCCCAGAGTATTCTTTGCTCACATACTCAAGACTTTTACATGCCAACTGAAATAAGACGTACATTGTCCATTACTATACCCTATGCTAATGAAATGAGGCATAACCGACTTGTCATCAACATTGCCATTGACAAAAAACATTTGACTTTGAAAATTCTTTTTATTAAATCTGCTCATTTTGTCACAGGGCATATTTTAGTCGATCACTGCCAATTGTGTGCATATTACAGCGACTGCTGCATAACACTGACACTGACATAATGAAGAAAACGAGAAAGAAATATTAAAAGTCGAGAAAAAAGTCGGCTATAAACAAAAATATAAAAATAAAAAATAAATCATGAAAAATAAAAGCAAGCAAAACGAAAAATTAAACTCGAACGATGAATGGTTGCCAGTTTCCCCTTCGTCATCCCCAGCCAACCCAATACCCTGCAATTTGTTTGACTTGTCAGTGTCAAAGCTCTCTAAAATAAGGCGACCAGCGATGTCTGTTTACTTAGCCCAAAGTCTCCGACGTATTTCAATATTCTAGGTTTTTTCTTTCCGTTTCTGTTTGTTGTTGGTTTCTTGGAGCGTTTTCTCCTAGTGCAAGTTCACACTGTTCCCAATAGCAGTGGGCTATTGCGTATGCCGTTTCGTATTTATAAATGAAACACGCCTTTCTTGTCATTTATTACTGTCACTTTAAATCCAATCAGCGCTTTGTCTATGTTCGGCGTCTGGCTGAGAGCAAGAAGAACAAGTAAGAAAGCTGTAGTCGAGACTGCTCGACTACGAAATCCCCTGAGCCCTTCTTCGAACGAATAATATTCCAAGAATTATTCGATTCGTTTCTGCACGCATGCAAAACCACACATAGACACTGATCGACACTTGTATGCATGTATGTGTGTATGCATGTGGGTAAGCATTGCAAGCGTCTAACTGTCTCGCTGCTTTGCTGCTGCGCCACATGAGTTTTGATGAGAAAACTTTGATGATCAATAATTCTGTTTCTAGATGGACAATCGTATTGATATCTTCAGATTATGATTACGATATTAATATCTATATGCAAAACCAAACTGCATGTCTCTAGTATTTGAAATGCATTTTTTTCATATTTGGGGGTGGTGGGGCGAAGTGGGGACCGGAATCCAAAATCTGACAAAAACCGAAATTGTATTAAATTAGTATCTATATATATGCAGAAGACTTGGAGACTCTAACTATAAAGATGAATTAGCTAGAATTTTATAACTGGGTCCCGATAAATTCGTTTATCGATAACTTTACAAATATACAAGTTATCGAATTTCTGAAACAAACTCGTACTGCGCGTGCAATATACGAACCTAACACAAAAAGAATGAACTCTCTAGCTTTTGTATCTTCGGAAATCGACGCGTTCATACATACGGACGGACGGACGGACGGACGGACGGACGGACGGACGGACGGACAGACGGACATGGCTATATCAACTTTTCTCGTCATCCTGATCAAGAATATATATACTTTGTGGGGTCTGCCACGCCTCCTTCTGCCTGTTACATACTTTTAACAAAACCATTATACCCTGATTTCCCATTTTCAATGGGCTCAGGGTATAAAAACAAAATATGTATATACTTCATATCCGCCGCCAAGTGTCGTGCTGATAATTTTCATTTAAATAAGAAAAACAATGTTGCGTTAAAAATAAATTGGTATTTATTCAAGGCAAGCCCCATAAGAATAATATTCGGGAGCTTTATGACAGCAAGCTGACGGGGCCAGATTACTGGGCAGGCGAAGATAAGTTAAAATCTAGGATTTTCTTGCGCCAAACTTGGTTTCTTGGTGAAGCAGTCGAAGAGAGTCTAATTAATATAAAGCTTTAATGACATTTTTATTATATTCAAATAGTATCTAAAGGAGAGTATAATGCTCTAAGCTTAACGTGTTGAAAAGTATAAAATTGCGCAAGGCAGAGCAAAGTAATGGAGAGAGAGGGAGACAGGGACAGAAAGAGCGCGATTAGATTAGTTTAACTAAAATCTATTTATTCGTACAAAATAAAAAACCTGCTGTAATACAATTTTAATCAGTAGTCAAAGTCCATGATAATCTTCAATAGTATGCTTATATCCGAATAGCATTTAAAACCTCTGGAACTTGTAAGCTGCTTAAAATGCAAAGCAAGATTTCAGCTCAAGTGTACATTTTATACACTAATTAAATTTTCAAGTATGCGACTCAAAGGAGTGCAACAAATCAAATCGAAGCTTCCGCATTAATTAACATCTCAGAACTCTAGAAAAATTCATTCGCTTAAAAGTTTTAGCTGTAATCATTTATGCGCGTGGCTGTCTGCAGTGTGTTGTGTTTCAGGGGTGGGGACAATACTAATAATGTATTACGCATATTAATCAAGGTACTATCACCTCCCCACCCCATTTGTTGATTTTAGCCCGCTCATTTGTAAGTACTCGATTAAAAACTCTACTTGAAATTTATAAAGACTTTTCTTTGTTTTTGTTTTTCTTTGTTTAGCACACACAAAATAGTTTCTGTTGCATGCTTGTAAATTATTTATATCTGCTTTACAGTTTTAGCTAGTTAAAATTAGCCATATTTTCGCCAGGTGCTCAAAAGTGTCGCAAAAATAAAATTATGATGAAATTGAAATAATACTGTGTCAAGTGCCTAGAGGAGTGGCCAGCATTACGGCCATAGGCTAAGAATAAAAAATGGCTAAGAAAGGGTACATTGAAATGCTATGTGATTATTCATTGGGCATTGTGTGTATTTGTGTTTTGAAATCTGTATTTGCTAGTGGGCGCTTGAGTGGCAGCTACTGTGGCAAATACTTATGGAAGTTGGCCGAAAAACCTATTTGCCATGTACTTATAAAGTCTGCTATACATATGTATATATATATATATATATATATATATATATATATATGGGATTGACTTCTCGTGTGTATTTTTGTGGCTGTACTTATCAAGCTTCTTACCTGGATTTGAAAGGTGTCATTGAGCTTTTTAGTATTCTTTTTAACTGCTTTTTCTTAAGACATGGGACTGAATAATTTAATATTGTTGTTTGGCTTGTTTCTAAAGCCTTGTTAATTCATACCAACTGGGGTGCCATAAAAATGTTCATATTAGTTTTAGAATGCGCTTATCTTGATGCCAAATTAGTTTAAAAGATACAAGTTGAAATATAAATCGTTTAGATTAACCTTCAACTTTAATGGGTTATGCAGCTGGTTCTGGTAATGATCTGTGCTCGGGCGCCAGGGCAATTTGTTGAAATTTGTATTGCGTTGTACTTGAAGAAATTCAACCCGTTTTAAATTATATATAATGTTAAATGAAGTTTTATGTATGCTCGCAAAAATTGTTTTTAATGGATATATGAATTGAATTTCTTCAAATTTTTTTCTTTTTACTAACTGTAAATAACTGTAGAGCTCTGTCTCGTTTGTTCCCTAAATAGCCGTATCCAATTGACCAGGCGCAAAATGTTTTATTTCTATGTATTTATGCATATATACATACATATCAGTATATACATTTGGGTTGCTTCTTTTTACGAACACTCATCTTTCATATGGCATGACATGCATTATTGTGTGGTAAAAGTTGCCTCAAAAGCAGCTTTAAAGTTCCTTGACTTTAATACCAATGTGCTGATATATAATGCCCATCTACCTACCTGTTCACGGTTACGTATAACAAAATATGCGTTCAGTTACGTGCCTCAAGTGTTTTTCACTTTATTTATTTATTTTTCTTTATTTGTTGTTCTCGTTGAACTGTATTTCAAGCTATTCTCATTTTTGGTCACACATGCAACAACACTCTGCTGCATGTGTGTGGGCTTTGTCATAATTTTCTATATCAAGCGGCATTCGACTCTGTTCAGCTCCAAAAATGTTGAGCCACTGTTAGGCACAATATAAATGTGTATATATGTACGTATAAACTTTCAGCTATTTGCATAGATATTTTATAGATAAAATTGTAAAAGTTTTTCCTTTCAGCTACTGTCAAAGCCTCGTCTCATCATCGTGTGGGCGTATTTCAATTATTTGCACGAAATGCAACAGTTGCAACTCTGTAGAGTGAGTGAAAGGGGAGGCAGGCGCTGGGTTGGCTTGTGGGCGTTTGCGTATGTTGTGCACTTTAATTGAAATGCCAAAGTGCACTGAAGCTGCAGCACTTGTGGCAGGCAATATATGGAGAGTGGTGATGCCAGCCAACGGAGCAATGGCGAAACAGACTGAGATAGATATATAAACCACATACTGAGCTCTATACAAATATGCTCTTGTTGTTGCACTACTATATATATTGATAGCTCAATGCTGGGCCTTGAAGCATTGCTTGATAAAACAATTGGCCGATTGTAAGACCCTCTTATCGAAATTTCATATTGAGCTTAATTAGGTGCACATGTGATTCAATTGAATGGCATAAATGGAGTTCTGCTTATCACAACATACAAAACACATATGGGCAATTCTCCAGAAAGGTCAACCACAGCCGAAAAATTCAAAGTCAATGAATGCATTGTCTTATAACATTTTTTTTATAGCGAATATATTAAATTTAACTAATATAAACCAATTTTATATATATTCATAACCCATCTCGAAATATCGACACCCAAAGCTAAACAAGTGCAGAAGTTCTGTTTTGAGCATTTCTATTGCACATTTTGTTTTTATTCATGTTCTTATAGAGAGACACTATGCAATAAAAAAAAATTTTTTTAATCTTCGTTTACCTTTAAATAGTAAGAGAAAAATGTAAAAGGAACGATACAATAACCCAAACGGCAAATTTTTTCGTTTGTTTCACCCTATATTTCGATGTCACGTTCGACCGAGAAAAATAGTGTTTATTATGCCTAGCCATGTATTTGGGCAATCAGTGTCAAAATTTGGTAGCAAACTAGTTTTTAATTACAATTTATTAAAAAAATTTCACACGAATATATTCAACCGTTTGATAGTAGCGTTATATTTAAAGTGTGTAGCGTTCGACACCGTAGTAAGGTATTGAAAAATGGTTGATTAAATTAAAAGGAATTTGAAACCCATGTTGTCAATAATGAAACGAAATATATGATTTTTGAATAGAGATGAGTATAACAAACAGTTTATATTTTTGTTTTGAGTCTTATTCGCGAAATTAATCAGATGTTTTTGGTTTTTACAAAAATATCAATTTTATCCGAAGAAAGCTGCGCTCAATTCAAAAATAAATACATTTTAAATAATTTAAAAGACATCATAAATGAAATTCGAGGTGGTTATGATGCATGGAATTTATTTTCGCCACCTCTCACCGAAAGGGTTCCGTTGATAGAATAGATAGCCGTCAATAAAAGAAAGCCAACGAATGAACCTTATATTACCCGATGTACTTTTTCTTTTATGAATGTGTAAAAATAATGTTAGTTGCTTTCAAATATTTTTTGTCATCAGTTCAAGCCAAAACTTTGTGTCTAAGTTATGAATTGGATCAAAAATGCACCGACGTTAAAAGCAAATGGCGTACATCAAAGTTTCATGCGTTTTGTTGCATTGGCATAATTGACTATAAAATATTTAATTTAAGTTAGTTAAATTAATTTAAATTTTGTTATTTTGGTTTAACTAATTTAGAATGAAATTGCGTATTTTAGTTTTCCTCTATTAAATTTGTTTTTAAGTTTTTCAAATAATTAATAAATTGAATATATATATATCCTTCAATTACATAAAAAGTTTACAAAAAAATAAGAAAAAAGTATGGTGGAAAAAATGTCACGTTCGACACGTCACGTTCGACCCTGGTTAAAACTAAAAAATAAAATAAACTACACAATATTTTGGAATCAAATAAAAAACATTATTAAGATGTGTCAATTTCTGATAATTTAAAATTAATTATAATAATTCATCACTTAAGGTTTTGCTAAAATCTGCGATTGAATTGTTAATTTCAAAATCAACTTCCACTTTTTGTCACGTTCGACCCGCTAGGTTTTTTGTAATTATCTCGAAAAATAACACTTGTTTAAAATCACCCTTAGCACCAATTATAGTGCTAATCAAGAGCTATAAGATTCACTATTTGTCAAAATAAAAAAGTGTTTTGGCATTAGTTTTTTTTTACTTTAAATGCGTACGAAATGTCACATTCGACACTAGAGAATTGCCCATATGTAAAAAAAAATGAAATGAAATTCGAAATGAAAATATGTAGACAATAATTGAAATAGCTCAAACTCACAATGTTGTTTTTTTTTTTAAGGAATTTCACATTGAATTGTCTTCATAGATATATTCATTACGTTTCTTCTTGAGGAAAAGAAATAACATAAATTGTGGCCATACTTACACCATCTTTTACAGGTAGTTGCTCTTATAACTAATTTTAAATAATGGCCCAACATTTTGCTATTATCCCAGTCAGCTGCATGAGAGGCATCCCTGTACCTGCCCCAGCCCCAGCCCCCTTGGACCCTTTATAAAAGAGCTCACGCTCCCACATAGCGTCGGCATGCCGCGCAAGGCCAAGACAAGCTACTTTGCCATCTGAGTAGCTGCTGGTCGCAATTTAATTGGCATATCAGAGCATGGCAGCATTCATTTTTGTTGCCTCGGTTTTTTATTAGTTTGTTAGGCCAGCAATTGGCGGGCAGCTTTCTAGCGGCAACAATGAGCGAAACGAGGGAGCCAGCAACAACAATAGATAGACAACAAGAGTACGTGAAATTTACAACAATTGTAGTTGAGAGGTTAATGAACTAAATGCGCAATGGGCCAAGCCAAACTTATTTACAAACGGAGCCGCACAAAAGTTTACACCACAAAATAAAAAATGAAAAAAATTAAATACCGACCACAATTAATGAGACGCTCATTACTCGCAAGTTTCTTGAGAGTATTGCGTGGTGCAACTGACCAGGCGGGAAGAGTGAGAGAGAGTGAGAGAGAGAGAGGGCTCGATCTTGAGCTCCAGCAGCAGCTGTGGCTGTAGCTCCAATGCCCCCCAATGGCTTCATTTGGCAGCTTTGCGTGGGCCAACATCAATTGGTCGCATTTAAGTTGATTTTCCTTTCCTTTTTATTTCTGATTCGTACACTTTTAATTGCGGCCCATCAATCAATTGAGTTTATAAGAAAGTATCCAAAAATTGTTGGTCTACTTTTAATTTTATGACCAGTCCAAAAATTGCATTTGATTAATTAACACATGTTTTATTTCGGCTTGTGAAGGGACGCCAAAATATTTGTATATGAATTCAAAATCTTTCATACACGAGAATCTCTTGCAAATTTGTTTTGGCACATAAAAGATATTTGTCGCTAGATCTATGCTAATATTGCTCAAAACATTTAACAAAATTGACAACGACAAGCGGCCACAAAAAAAATTGTATTTATATCTGTAGTTGAGTATAGAGTATATAGAGTATATATTTGAGCGACTGACCTAAATTTAAGTACCCTAAAAATATATATTTTTGGACTAGATATAATCCATGGACAAGTTTTTTGGAAACCACAAGCACTAAATTATATATCTAACAGCTGAAGCTATATTCACGAAATGCATCTCCCTTAAAATATATTATTTGTAATGTATTTTTATTTATTTTCATTTCATTTGAATTTGAGTTAAAGTGAATTCACCTAGTCGATCTTTGTAAAAACAGATATTCGCTGTTAAAGTGTAAAATGTTGCGCTACATTGAATTGGACTTGTAATTGCTTTTTAATTTCTTCTTTTTTCATATTTATTGGCATTGCTTGCGCGGCGATAAAATTCTTAAAAATTGTCGTGCTCGATGTATTCGCTTTGCACATTTCCGTTGGCATGTACTAGAGAGAAATACGAGTGCGTAAATCAAATATAATTTTATGTGCTTGAGCAATGCAATTTTGAAATTTAAAATAACAAAATGATTGATAGATATGGAAATATATTTGTATATAAAAAGTATATATATATATATACTGTCATTGTCACTTTGCATTTATATATGGAATGGGCTTGGTATATAATTGAACTTGAATTCACATTCACTAAAGTAAGCTGTATGTATGTAACTCTATAGGTACATGCGACACAAATAAACAAAATAATGTGTAAAATGGAGAGTGGAATCGAATGATAAGCGACTGATAGGGAAGGCAAAGTCTGTGCTATTGAAATTCAATTGGATAAACAAACAAAGGAATATTTCGTTTCTGAAAAGAAACAACTCAAGATTTGAGCAAAGTCTTCGTTTATATGGTAATCAAATACGTACAAATAAACAAAAACTTTGATTAACTGCAAGTGTGAGGTTCAAGAGATGTTTGTAAACATTGATGATCCACCAAAAAATTGATTGACTTTAGTTGTTTTGATTAGTTTATGAGCTAAAGTTACGTTTAAGTATACAAATCGTTTTTTATTTGATAAATGTTTGTAAAAAATTAGATTCGATTTTGTGTATATAATTGTTTATTGAAATATATTTTAATATTCACTTTTCTTGCACAAAGCTTACCTTTCGCTCAAATGCAATAAGTTAGGGTAGAAATGTTTTCAGACTTCTCTCTCTCTTACTGAAAGCCAATTACAACACTCTCAGCTTGGGCTTGTGGCATGGTTGGAGAGTCGGCCAATGGAACTGTGACAAAACAATTTCATTTAATTAATGTCAAGTGCAAAGCTGTGTATATTTACATATACGAATATATATATATGTATATATATAATGCATTTGAAACTGTATAATGTATATGGCTGTGATATATATACAATATGTGGATCCAATAGTTACATTAGGCATACACACGCAGCCAAACACTCACAATTACAATTGTCTATTTATCATAACTCAACTCTGGCTCTCGAGCAGAGCAGCTGACTCTCAGGCATTTATATTATCGATAGGTTATAAATTGAAGACAATGAATTCAATTGATTGGCATTTCTGAGACGTACTGCCCCACCCTCTCAGCCATTGTCTGTTGTCTGGCACATGGAATACTTTGACCCCATTCGTAGCTTATATAAAACCCGCTTTATAAGTCGCACGATACAGCTGTGATTACGCGTTAAATATCTCAATTTGCTCTCAGCTGAGAATCAGACCGGTTTCCTAGTAATCAATTGCATGCGCAAAAGAATTTCAATAAAAATCTCTTCGAATGCAATAAAATTATTTTTTTTAATATATGCAAATAAAATTTGAGAACAATGTTGAACAATGTTTTAACTTTTTTCAAAGAGACAGTGCTGAAAGTATTTTGATAATAATATATTATAATAATTATTGTAATTTTTATATAGAATTTGTATCATTTATATATATTAATATATATTAAGTGCGCTGTTATTTTTGGCAGCCTTTTTGGCTAGATGATTTCTCACCTATGCCATTTGTTTTGAATTTTTGGCTAAGGTTGGTGCTAAAACTTGTGCAAAATGTTTGCCAACTAGCTACATTTTATGGCATTTAATTTTGTCATAAGCGTAAATAGTTTTCATTTTTCTCTGTGCATGTGTGTGTCAATGTATCTGCATCTAAAAATGTATCTCGCCTGAAGGTTGACTGCGCCCAGCTTGACGTCTTTGATGCCAACCGACTGATACATAAATGCAATTATTTTTATGGTAATTTCTTAAAAATGTTAGCTATTCGCATTTTAATTGACAAATATGATTTAAGCCGTACGCAAAGTACGAAATGTAGTTGAGTCACTGCAGAGGTTGCAATAATAGAAACAAAATTTCCAGTTTTGGTATTTTGTACATTTAAGTGGCGTCTGTAAGATTTAATTTAAATATAAGTGACAGATCAAATGGAATTTTTGTGTAGCATTGAAATACAATTTTCTTATTTAGTCACTTGACTTACCATGGTCACTTTTATTGATTTATTTCCGTCAATTGGATTTGAGAGTATCACGTAAAGTCCTGTTGTCAAATATTAAAATTGAACTTTATCTGGTGACACATGTAGATTCTTGGCTGTCAGCTTAATCGTTTTCATCCCAACATTTTCATTGCAAATACAGTCGGAAGTACTGTCAACTTTGTATTTTGCTCTTGACATGTGTGCATTAAAAATGTTTTTTCGCTTATTTCGTAGCGCTGACCAATTTCGCACACGTAGCTGGTCCATTGTCAGCTTAATCATGGTCAGCTTTCGTAGCAATCTACTTTTCTCCAAATAGGCCACAACGACACAAAAGTTTGTCAAGAAGCATCGAGTAACTGTGAGTACTTAAGAACATTTCGTATCCACTTGAAAGCAAACACAGCAGCACAACTGAAATACTAGATAACAAAAATTGTCTATCAATAGCAGCAAATGTGGACAGAAATTGACTTTTCTAGTTTCGTTTCGTTTTTTATTTTATTTTTTATTATTATTATTATTTTTTATTTTAGTTTTTTTTTTGTTATTTGTAGGCCACAGAAAAACAGCTTCGCTTGATTGGCTGGCATGTCAAATGCAATGAACTCTGAGCACATTTCTCATTTTATAGATAAGTTGTAATCAAGTATCACGAACTTGGGCGTAAGGCGAGCCAAAGTCGCCACATTCTAGATGGGCGGAGGTATAAAGACTTCACGTCTGGCATTATATACAAATTGAGTATCTAAACATCCGTAAAAATTCGATAAACATGCAATGGCCCAAGCACAACACAACACAACAAATGCAACTGGGAGACCGCAAGAAATGGTTGCCAACTAAAATATGATATGCTAAACATATGTATATAAATATATATATATATATATTTGTAGAAATGTATCTCGTGGATAAATAGAATTTAGCTGGCAATTGTCAACTGGCTGCCAGGGCATTTTATATGACAGCTGCATACCTTATACTACAAGCACATATATAACTATAGATATCGAATATAAAAAGCATTGCTGCGCTTGTACAACTAGCTGGTTTTTATAGCTATATTTTACAGTTAAGCTATTTTCTTAGCAGTTCGTTCTAGATCCAGTTGCTGAGCTTAATTAGACTAAACAACTTTGTACCCAGTTCGACGAACGGCGTTTTCATTATGTATTGTCTTGTATATTACTTGATAAATGACTAGAGTATTAATTAGAAATGGAAATATGTAATATGATTCGCAGAGAGTTGATTGGATAACTTAATTAGCTTTAATTTGCGATTAATATATATCTTCATATATAAAAGTTATATAAGTGAAGCTAGCTTCTTTTTCAAGTTTCCTTTATTTATTATTTTTTTTTTAATTCAAATATGTATAATATCTAAACGAAAACTTCAATTGTCAATTGCGAGTCAGCTTGAAGTTTTTGTAAATAAATCTATTCATCGAGTTATTCATAAGTATTAGAAACTTTTTTACAGTTCTTCACTGCTAGCACAAATTCTATGCAAATAGTTTTCAGCTTTTTACACTTAAAGTTTACCTGCAAATGGCAGTCGTGGCGTTGCGGAGGTGGGGAGGGTCTGAAAGTATAACCCGAATTCGTAAACTGACAAATGCGCATTTTAAGGGGGAAGTTTTCTGAAAAGTTTTGCTTTTTAACTCGAGACCACAATCTGTATTTTCGTGTTATCTGCTGTATTTTATTTACTTATACGATTTTTGTTGTTTATTTAGTATATTGTGTGTTATATTATTTGTATTTTTTTGTGGTGGCCTGCAACTACCGGATGCATAAATAAGTGACAACCGGCCGTTGGCAATGTTGCTTTTTGTATGTTTCCGGCGTTAGTCCACATATAAAAAAATGTATATATATAAAACTCGCTCAGATTTCAGTTGGATTTTTCTGAACAATCGTCTGAATTTGGTTCGCTTTTTAATTCATTTTGTTGCTGTTAGTCAATTCGTAGATTTACGAAGGTTTTATGTAAATCACTTGAATTGACCCTGAACTTCTATCTCTGTCTGCGTGCGTTTGTGTTTGCTATTTAATGGCGTAAGGTCAATTCGCAAGAAGTGCAGAGAAGGGCATTAGCTGTTAAATTTTTAGTGGAACCAACATTTGATTAACTTCTGTTGTTGTTCAGAATTTCATTAGAAAAATGCTAATCTTGAGTTTTTCATTATTATTATACCATTAAAACATTATAAACTATCATAGAATAAAAGAAAATATTAAAGTAAATAAAAAGTAAAAAGCGAAATTTCCTAGTTTATTTTATTTATTTTTTTTAATTCAAAAATTCTTTTAAAATATTCACTGCCAAAAAAATTGACCTTTTGCTTTAATTCGCTATTTTGATTGTTATGCCATAAGCTAGAACTCGTTTTGCTGTTATTCGATTAGGTAAAGTCCATATTGGGGCTACGTTTCTAATCATAATTGAAATCTTAAGCATTATGCAATACGATTGCCATTGTCCATAGCTCGAGGCACTACAAATCAAAGCATAGCAAAAATATGTTTGGTTTACATTTATGTGTACGCGCACTTGAAGTCAAACGGTCTCTGGGGCCACTGCCCCATTCGACTCTCTCGTCTCCCTCTATTTTTGCCATGCTCCATAAAGCACAATGCACACCAAGAGCCGTAAATAAGCGTAAAAAAAACTGGTTTTTTGTTTTGCAGCCTATAAGACAATAGAATTTGACTTGATTGTCTTTTGTGGTTTTTTAAAGTACTTTTTCTAGTATATGTATTTATATATGTATGCATGTATGCATGTATGTGTGTATGTGTGTATATTTGTGTATAAATAAATTGCATTTCGTGTCGCGGGGTTTTTGGGTGTGAATCGAATTTGTAAATCGCATTCATGTGAAATGCTTCATTGGCACCCAGCGTACTATATACAGTTATATATATATGTATATTTGTATATATTTATAAGTCTATGTATATCATATGCTGATAAATATGGCATAAATCAAAATGGATTTCTGACCAAGTTGCTGCAGCTGAAGCAAATGTTGCATCAATTGAATGCAATGCAAAATGCAATTAGTTCGGGTCCAATTCATAAAATTGCATAAATATTTGACAATTTTTTGGCAGCTGCTTTTGGTCATCGATTTAGCATCCCCTTAGGCGTACCCATACTTGCCACTCAACGGCATCCATCATTTTCCTGCTAATAGGCCAACGTTTAAAATTTCACTCACACAATATGAGGTACAATATCCAATTAAACTACTAAATCGCAATAGTAACAGCAGCAGCCTACTTAACAAGTTTCACTTTCACATAATTGCTTAATAATTAGCCACAGCACCCAAATGCAGCTACAGTTTTTGTTGCACAGTGTAGTCCAGCAACAGCTGCCAGTTGCCAGCTGCCAACTCGTTGGCATCCAGGACTGTTATGCTGCAAACAAGTTTGCCAGCAGTCTGCGTGTGTGTTTGCTGCTGCTGCTGGTGTGTGAAAGTGAAAAATGCATTGGGTACACACTCTACAGTAAACAATGGCTAATACACGAACCCCCAGAGACACGCTAACTGTTTAGCTTATTGGGCCAAGAAATAGAGAGGGAGAGCGATACAGAGAGAGATGCAGAAAGAGCAAATCTAACTGGTTTATTGAAATGATAGACCGTTTAAACACTTTTGTAATATGATAGGTTTTAGATGCGACGCTTCTATTTGATTCTCAAATAAAAACTTACAAATTTATGTTATAATTACGGCATGATAAATCAGAGCTCTATTTATAACAATCATACAGTATATTGCTTTTCATTGCGATTGTCATAATGAATGAACGAATGAACATTAAATAGAATATAATAATCTAATATAATCTATTTTTTTATTCTGTTCAAGTTAAGAAGAAAAACATTTAACAGAGAAGTAGGAGAAATCACAACGTATTAAATACGGTAGGATCATATGGATTACCCTATCAGAAGTAGACTTTGCTATTTTTTATATAAAACTACTTGACAATCACATTAAATGTATTCAACTAATATTTGCATAAATTCAAACTTCAAGTGTTGCCAAGAGATTATTGCTGTCTCCCTATTTGTTTTTCTTTTTCCTTTTGCCGTAATTTATTTAGCTTAACTGCCTTCAACAATAGACATTTTCTTAATTCTGTTTGCGCTTGCAATTACTTTTCGTACTTGGAGACCATCAAAGTTGATGGCTCCCCAATGGGAAAGCAAGAGAATCGTCTTCTTCGTCTTGGTCGGCAGAGTTGATGGCTTTAATTAGAGCTAGCTGCCCTCAGATACACTTTCTCTCTCGTTCTCTCTACATAACAACTCCCTTTCCATCTCTTTCTACCCATTATCATTTCATTAACATAACATAAAAAGTTCAGCCTCCTTCGCTTTCTATGTGTGTGTGTATTCAAATGAAAACACGTGTTGCGGCTATAAACAAAGAAATTGGTAACTGTCGGCCAAAAAAAAACTCGCTAAAAACTCAGCTAGCGTGAAAAATAAAGCGGCCAACAATTTTCTTGATTTTTCGTATTTTTATTTATTTATTTCTTTGTGTGAGCTGAATAAAAGTTGAAACTCGACTGTGTTTAATGCATGAGTTTTGTTGCTCTTTTCGGTACACTGCAAGAAGCTGCCAGGTTTTCTATGATATAAAAATATGCATACTTTATTCTATTTTATTTTATTTTTTTATTTTACATTTAAAATAATAATTAAATTTTTTTTTTAACAAATCTTAATCAAGTAATATAAGTTCTTATAACTAAAGAGAGTCTTGAATGTTCGCTATACAACAAATTTACATACATATGTATATTTCTTCTTCCGTGCTGCAATCTCCGCCTACGCAGGAGGTTGAATTTTTATAAAAAAAAATCATTTTTATGCGAAATTACGTGACGCCAGAGCTGCCAGAGCTGCCAACAGAGTCGCGTACTTGACAATTTCCGACATATCGACAGCAGCATCAGCTCTGGCCCTCACACAGCCAGCAGCAAACCCATCACCCGCTTACCATCAGGTATATAAGCCTTGATACATTTCTCTTGCTAGCATTGGCCGTGGTAGTGTGAATAAGCTGTAATCCGCCAAATGCATGTGGTTGGTCAAACAGACAAAATATAAAATAGAAAAAAATAAAAGTAAGGAGCGCGAGTCAACATTCGTAAATAACATATAACTGTCTGTTTGAAACACCAAAAGCAGCTACAGTAAGAGACGCAGCTGTGCTGGCTGGCTGGCTGGCACTGTTTGTCTGTTGATTTTCATTTTCAGCACACTGGGTGTCGGCCACGCCCACTCCACAGCTCTACTCTGGTTTTTCGCATTGATTGCGTTACAATTTCAGGTTTCTGGTTTTTCAGTTCTCCCATAGTCGAACTTCTACTTTTATATATGTATGCATATAGTTTTTTTTTTTTCTTTTTCTTTTTCACCGGCTGCCACAAAACGTGTCCGTTGGGTTTGTTGTTGCTGTTGTTGTCTGCCACAGTGTTGGAGTTGATTTTTATCTATATCTCCGGTCGTCGGTTCAGGCATTATAATACGACTAAAGTCGGCTCTGGTTTTGGTTTGGTTTGGGTTGGCTTGGCTTGGCTTGGCTTGTCTGTGCTTTTGGCCTGGCTTAAATGCTGTTGCTGTTGCTGTTCGCCTGCCTTGGCTGCCTGCTTGTCTGTCTGCCAACCTGGTTGGGCGTCATTTAACCGGTTTCTGCTCGTGGCTCTCATTTCGTTTCGTTTTCATTTCGATTTACGAGCGCAAAAATTATATACCAAATGTGAATAGAGCAACGACTAAAAAAAGTAATAATAAAACTGCTCTCAATTGTCATTGTTGTTGTTGTTGTTGTTGTTGTTGTTGTTGTTAGCCTCCCAAGTCAGAGATCTTGAAAGGTTTTAGCTTGTGGTTGAAAGTTATTTGCATGCAACTCAAAATACAACTAGCTCGTATGAATAAATGTATATATGTATATGCATTTTTTAATGATTCCACCTTGCATTACGCATATTGTTTTTAATTGCAAAAGAAATCAGTTTTAAATTTTATCGCAACAGTTCATAAAATGGCTCTATTAAGTTTTAATGAGGCTGGAAAATAATATAAAAATATAATAAAGAAAAACCAACTGCAAATCTGTGAATCGCTTCATTTTCATTTTACTGTTAACTGTATATATATTTAACTGTATATTCGTATACATACATATTTTGTAAATAATGGCTCATAAAGTGGACTCACTGTAAATGGTATTTGTTTATTTGTCATGCATTGTCTTTATTTGGATGAAAATAATGTTGAATTAAATAAATTATTACTGTAGTCTGTATATATACATGTGCAGAAAGCCGACTTTCATTTCCTGAAAAGTTGACGCATTAATGTGTGGGAGTTTTTTTTCTTGCTTTTTTTCTTGCTTTTGTTTTGTTTTATAAGGCCAACAGTTAACGGTAGCCAGTAAACTGTCTGAAATTCTTGATTGTTATTGAGAAAATACATATAAGCTCTGAATTCAGTAAGTGTAGAAAAAGTATATATTTGTATATATTAAAATCATTTTCAGGAAAACTATTTATTATTTTATTATTTATTTAATTTTAATTAGAGGCTGCATTAATATAACGTACAGCATTTTTGCAAAAGTTATATTAAACAAGTACAGGGGTAGATAAGGGTAAGCATTAATTTGGAAAAGCATAAAGAGAACGACAGAGTGAGTAAGTGAGAGAGAGAGAGATAGATAGAGAGCAAGATCAAAAGAACAGCTAGATGCACCTTAAAAAAAAAGAGAATCTTTGATATGCCAACATTTATACAAAATATAAAGTTAGGGCGAAATGAGAAATGAAGAAAAATAGATTAATTTATTGATGTGAAACGAAAAGAGATGCCTATTCTTATTCCCTATATTTTTTGGTATCTATTAAGAGCGTGAAAGTACAGTAATAAAAATCCCAGTATTTTTATGAAATGCTAAATTTAATGCGTGTCTCTTAAGCTGATGTCAAAAATTAATTATCTTAGACTAAAAGTTATTACAAATTTTACTCTCAGCTCTGTTCTCTTTTACTTATGTCTTTCCTCCAATTTCTGACCTTTTCACGTGAAGTTTATTTGATTAAATTTTGTTTTTTGAGCTGTCATGTTTTGAAAAATATTGTTTATGGTTTTTTCTTGACTGAAACCAAAGAGACCTTCGTGATGACACACCCCTGCAAAAATCATACACGAAACTCAGCCTTCAACTAAAATCGAAAAGAGGTTGACTCACGCAAAACTGTATGTGTGAAATACTAAAACTAAAATAAAACATCATGTTAAATGTATCTTAATATAAGATTTTTGCAATTTATTATGCGATGATTCTCATGTTAATTTCTACATTGTTTTGATTGTATTCACTTTTGCTTTTGGCCTCTTGTATTTGCATTTGTTTAATAGGTCAGCATTTGAAGTATGCTGAGTGAATTAGCGGCAAGATTTGAGATAGCAATAATTTATGGCTTAAATAGATAAATTGTTTAGATTTGTTATTTAACTAATTTGAGCAAAACGCTGAATAGGTTAATTTAGTTGAAAAAGTAGTTCAATCAACTGTTTCTTTTGAGTGGCTGCAAATGAAATCCGCTCATAATTAATAATGAAAATGGTTTCAAGTGGAAAAATCACAATTCGCCGTGACTTGACTGAATTCGTAAAAGAGCAAACGAATTGCTATTTTTTGTTCGAAAACCCACGCACTAAGCCCGCAGCAGCAAAGGCAGCTTTATAATAAAACGAAAAAGAAAAGAAAGGGGTTCATTCTGTTTGTGACAGCTACATGAAAATTGATTTTCACAGGCAAATGCCAAAGGGGGCGTATAAGTAACAGTTTGAATGCGAGAAAGTGCGACAGAATCAATTGGAACGTGAAAAATATATGTATATATATGCAGTCGACTTTTGGCATTCGTTTTGAATGCGGCGGTCGTGGAGGAGTCTGGCCAACGACGTTATTCCATCAATATGCAAAGCGACTTTGACGTAAGGTCTTATATATACTTTATAAAAGCATAATGAATACGCCTGCTGCTGTTCTTGCTTGTTGTTGTAATTTTGCTCTTACGTTCGGGGCCAACGGCAACAAATCTCACCTGAGTTGCCATAAAAATTGAGGCTCTGCTTGCCTGCAGTCAAATTAGAAAACTGTGCCACAGCCCACAAAAATTATGAGGCACATTGGGACTCACAGCCTCTGTTGCCGCTGCCGTTGCCGTTGCCGTGTCTCTGCCACACAGCATGAAATTAGAAACAGACTTTTTGGCGACTCGTTATTGTTGTTGTTGTTGTTGCTGCTGTGGCCTGCTTTTTGCATAACACAAAATCAATTACAATTTTAATTAAATATGCAAAGCTCAGCAGAATTTGTAAGAAGAAGAAGAAAAGAAAAAAGATCAAGCATCAGAAGGGGCAACACAACAGAACTCAATCAGCTAAATGTCCCAGACGGGTTTCTTAGGGTTATGGTAATAACAGCAGGAGCAGCAGCAGCAGCAGCAGCCGTTACAATGAAGGGTCGAGGCCATAAAAAAGCAGACATATTGATGCCCTTTTTTCACTTTTGGCAGTCTAAATGAATTTATCTGCTTACGATGTAAGGTTGAATTATACTACTTAAAGGATTTATGTTAAGAATAAATCAACAGCAATTTATAAGTATATGGAAAAGAAATATGTCTTACAGCTAAAGCTAGTAAAAGATGTAGATTATATATAAATAAAAATAAAACAAAATTAAATTGATAAAATAAATAAAAGCAAACAGGAGACTTTTGTAGTCAATAAATTTCTTACTTATTCGTAATGCAATCTAAATAATTATGCAAACCTTACGTATTTATAAAGCTTTTAGATGCACATTTCTTAAATGAATTGAAGCGACAGCCAGAGAGAGAGAAGATACAGATATATATGTAGGTAGAAAGTTCATTAGTCACATTGCGTAAACTATAGCAGGCTCTGGGCCGACATCTCGGCCAGAGGATCTATGCAACTTTGATGAGCAAACTGGACAAACCAAGCTAAATGGAAGTGCGGTTCGCAATGCAGTTGAGAAATGCTGCAGCTGCTGCCAGTTACCGCTGCATTTGGTCAATTTGTATTTACATAACGCTTGATTGGTATCCACAATTTGAGGCACTTAGCTCGTTTGCTTGCTTCCATTGGCAATTTTGACATTTGGCAGGCAGGCAAACAGGCAGCATATGACGCAACTGGCACAAGAGTCAAATGAATCAAATGAGCCCAACCAAGTCGACTTCGAGCTGAGTTCTTCGTTTAAATGTTCAGACAGTTAATTTGGCAAAGTGCGTTGCCATCCATGAATCGAAACGCTTAATTAATTTTCGTGTTTATTTTCTTGCTCTCATTGCAGGTATGTTGCGCCTACCAGCCAGGCTCTTTGCTCCTCAGTGACGGCTGAAATGCTGTCAATATCGATTAAGGTCACATTGCGTATACGCAACGTTATGCCAATGACGACGCGTGGCATAAACACGTTTGTACATAATCTAAGCTTATTGCTTACGACTTATGATTAGGTCAAGGGGCGAACGAGGGAAGCACCGGGGTTTGCACATCATATTTCTTATTTGACTTTTTGACAGCATTTTATGGATGTTTTAGAAATGTCTCAAAGGAATATTTATTTATTTTTTATTTCATTGAAAAATAAAATAAAATATTCAGTTAAATTTTATATCAGAGCGAAATTAGTAATTAGTATAATTGAAGAAAATATCAAATAAAATGCCATAATGTTATCTGATCCAGTTTTGGCTTTATAGTATTTCGCTTTGGCTGGCTTTAAACATAATGAGAGTAAAATCTAAATTCTGCAAAATCTTGTATCTTGTAGCTAATACTTAGCCACTTTATGTCACTTTGAACTCTGATATCATAAATTATGAGGCCGCGACAGAATTCCGAAGCCGTAATTTGGGTGCTCATTAATAAACTTGATTCATTTTGTATTATGTAGGTCATCTTATTAACTTATATATATTTAAGCATCAAATGACGTTTGCTTTCAAAAATTTTCAGATTTTTGTTCGTTTCGACTCCGACTCCGATGTTTGTTGTGCTTTTGCCGCTGGGCAAAGGCGTCTAAAGTATTAAATTTGGTTATCGTGGGCGACAAAAGTAGTTGCAAGTTGTCAGAGTGGCGCAACAGCTGTGTGGACTGTGCTGAAAGCTGTGCCCTAAACGAGATTTTAATCTTTAATCAAAATTAATAAACTCAACTTTGTAATAAAATGTCAGCAGGAAATTAGAACTGAACTCAAGTTGATAGTGCAGAAAATTAATGTAGAGGCTGCTTAAAGAGAGGTAGAGCTTATAAGAATTTAATAATTTAAGAGAGATGGTTTATTTGCTTGTTTTTACAGTAGAATAAGCAAAACAATAAATATATTTAATTGGGAGAATATAAGAGACGCATAGTCAAATACAGGAAATCTCGCCGTCGAGCTACTTCAACTAGAGCACTCTTATTTGCATTCGATTACTTTATCGAGCACGTTTTTTTCCGCATGACCTTTTCGCGTTTGTTGGACCCCATGAAAAGCACATATTAACGGCTTGGCAAACAAAATAAAAAAAAAAAAGAGAAGAAAATACAACGCCTACACAAAGACGGCTCATTAAGGCGGCTCGTATCGTAGCCACAAAGGTGTGCTGCCTTCTGCATGTTGTCCAATATGTGTGCTATATGAATGTGTTTTATTTTGTTTATTTATTTTATTTATTTTTTTTTAATTTCGTCTTGCTGCAATTGCTCAGCTGGCAAATATTTACCCAGTCCGACGCTTTGGGTGAGAACCGTTGACAGCTGATGGCCATCAGCATCATCAGTGGCTCTTCACAAATTTACAAAAACATATTTTATGTAGATATATATCTTTGAGCCGTTTGGCAAACAATTTAAGGTGTAAACTGTAGAGGCATCCATCCGCACGCTCTGTAGCGATCATTATTGCGAGTTGCCGCTTATATCATTAAAAAGCAAAAGTCAAACGAAATAAAAAGTCAGCGCCTATATCATTTGATATTTATGTTTGCCTAAGTCAAATGCCCCGTCAATGTGCTAATATATCACTTTGACGGGCATAGCTAAAGACTTAACCAATGAATATTTATGCTCAAACAGAAGTGATAATTAAAGTTAAGCGGCAAATGACAGAAGTAACAAAAGCTCGTGAGTTTATTTTATAAACTATTTGATCAGCTAAAGCTAAGGTATAAATGTTGATGGTCTGGCCAAGCATTTCAGTTTTTATGATATGATGATACTAATATAATAAATGTGTTCTGCAGACTGATTTCATAGAAAATATAAGGGGAATTCTTACTGTAATTCCCATTAATAAATCTGTATTAAAAAAGGGAAATTTGATTTTTATTTACATATTGGGTTTCTATTTCATAAGTATTTTATGTAAAATAAGACTTTATTCTATTCTCAATAGCTATTCATGAGTTTGTCCTTTTTGGCATGTTCGATGACCATTTGAACTTTATGCTTATACCCATGCAGATCTCTCAGCTGTTTCCCACGCTGCATGCAACACATATTCGAATCTGTGTCACGACAGCAAAATTGTTGCTTCCCAAACTGGCGTAATACTACTTGAGAACTGTGTTGCACTTGCAACCGACAACACGAGTGGTAGCTGGCGGCGGCAGACACCGCCTATATGTGACTGCATTTTTGTTTTTGGGGCTGAGGCAACAAACATCGCAAAGCAGCAATTTTTCATTGTTGTTAAGTGCTTTGAAATGGATTTTTACTTAGTTGCGCCAAGCTCTCGAGAGCTCGAGAGCTGAAGTTCGGTCTGCGGTCTGATTTGCTTGGGTTTTTGCTGCTGGCGGTGCTGCTGCTGCAGTTGCCTGTTTGATTCTCGAGGTCGTTTTGACGCCTACACGTCACATGCTACAGCAATGTCGGCGCACTAAGTTTACTTTAATGAGTTTTTATACATTTTTTCTTTTCTTTTTGCTTTTATGTATTATTTTTCTAGTATCTGCGTTGCAGTGGCAAATAGAGAATAAAAAATCAAAAATTTTCGCTTTCACCATAGCTCGCGTGTGCAGCGCTTGACGCCTTTCAATTTCCATATGGATTTTACACTTTGCAAGGACACACGAAATTGGTGTAGTCTACGAACGTACAAAAAATACTGAAAACAAAAAAAATATAACCTAGAACAAACATACGTATGTGAGGTATGGTAAAAATAGTAATACGAGCTATTCACTGTCGTAAAGAATCAAGAAAAGGTAATAAAAGCCAGCAAATAACTATAGTTTGTTGATTTAACATACTTAATGCGCATAAAAAAGTATCCTGTGGAGTGAGCGGTGACCCCCAACAATAAACAGACCATAAAATGTTAGTACGTCGTACCTTGTCGACCTGCTTTGAGGTTTTCCTTCCTTTTTTTTATATTTGTCAAATAAATACAAAAAAAAAAGCAAATAAGAATGTAAATATTATGAGTCTATGTGAGAACTAAATGCTCTGCCAATAAAAGAGGTAAACGTAAATTTGTATACTAAATTAATAACTTAATCAGGTATAAAATACAAATTTAAATTGAATATTTTCATAATATAAAATATTCATTTTTTCAGAGAATCAACTAAAATTAAATTTTGTTCATATAAATAAAAAAGTGTTAATTTTTTTTCCGTACACATTCATACTCTATATATCAGCATAGCTCAAATTCCTTTTGCCTGTTTACCCTATAATTCAACTTCTAAGGCTGCACGCTAACAAAGGTTTATATTTTTGTAGGAAGCCATTAAATGCAAGCACGTTGTAAGTAATATACAATAATAAAAGATTTAAGTGTGAGCTTGCCTTTTCTAGTAAAGAACGCAAAAAGGATTTCTCTTTATCTATCCCGAGCATTTCAAAGATCTAAGAGTTGTTGGTAACCTTTTGTCAGTTATTTTCCCTGTGGCAGGCCAGACTGTTGCCTCGTGACTCTGGGGCATTGATTGATTTCCCATTGACACGTTTTGATGTGATTATTCTTGTGTGAAATATGCTTACACAAAATAAGGCAAAACATACTGCTTCGATCAAGCATTTCAGTGCCCGTTTAAGGGATCCTTAACGTAAACCAATTAATGTGATTGTTAGCCCAAATGGGTCAAATGTTTAACCTTCAAACTGCTGACAGCAGCGTATCCCCCAACTGACTACTTATCTATGCCAATAATTCAACATAAAAGTCAAGAGTTCCGATAGCAAAAGCCAAAAAAAGAAGAAAAAGAGGAAGCAAAAGCAAGGGAGGCAGAAGGAAGCAAACTAAAATCAACGTCATGCACAGACGAGCCCATTAATTTTTATTGCGCACAAAAAAGCCCGGGAAGAAGAAAAGCGATGAAAATGGTCTGAGAGCAAGAAAGATGGGAGCCATAAGAAAAATTTGAATAAAAATTAGCAGGCATACATTTAGGCGCGGCGCAGTCATAAATCCAATAAATATACCAAGCGGCAACTGTTACGAATAAATATATCTCCAAGGTAATCCAGGCCGAGGCACCCTGTAAATGTATTCATGTATGTATGTACGTTTCTCTATATGAGTGTGGCTTGTCATCGCCGATGGGAACGTAACATGGTACTATTGCTTAGAGCATATCCTGGGGTATCTCCAAATGTTGATGTAGTTTGTAAAGTTTTCTGTTTACATTCTCTTTCATAAATAACTAATTTTACCGTCGATACATATTTACATAGCAAAATTGAGTTGGACTATAGAATCGAATGATTGTTTTGTTTTCTATTGTTTGCTAGTTGCAATCAATTTCTAGTGGCTTAAAGTTGATATATATAGCAGCAAAAGTGAATTGTATGCTTGATATCTATTACGATTAAAGCTATTTGAATTTAAATAGAATTAATCTCAGAGAATAATAAGCAAATGTAAAATTCGTCATTTTTGATGATGAACTCTGAACTCTATTATAATATTCATTAGAAATTTTCTTAAAAAGTCAAAATTATTTACATTAACTGAAATCATTTGTATATATAAAACTTGTAATTTTGATTCAAAATTTATTTTTCTGTATTATAAAATATTGTTTTTCTTACACTTCCAAGAGTATTTCTACGTCAACTTTTCCCGCAGGTCCCAGTTATCCCAGTGGGTAATTTTCTTTTATATATTTTTGGCTATTTAAGGGTCGCTTCTGCAGACAAACAAATAAATTGGCGACTACTTTTGTGTGACAGGTCCAGACTTTTTGGCGTCACTTATTTTGCCTGTTTTGTTCATATTTAGAGAACATATAACACAAACATAAACATCATAAAATGAAACTTTAGCTGTAGTTATTGTCGTTTGCTGGAATTCGTAGTTTTTAGTTTTTGATTCCTTGGGGTAGATTATCCCACACTGTCTTTCATTTTTATGCCTTTTATTTATTGCTTGCGACAGAAGTTTTGGCCTAAGCCTATGCTGAGAATTTTAGCTTTTGCTGTTGATACTGACGTCAGCTGCTCCAAGAGGCTGGGATGGATATTTTTATAGGATGAGTAGGTAGAAGGCGGATATCTTTTCGAAGCATTTGCCACTTGAGACACAAACAAAAGCCTTGCGAGGCAGTAGAGCCTGGTTTACCTACGTGCCATAAGTACATTGGGTATTATGTGGTACTTATTTTAGGCTGCTTAGAGAGGATTTGCGTTACGTCGCCTCACTTTGCTCCCCCGCACACACCTTATAATTAAAACTTATGGTCTTTCGGTGAATGTAAAAGCATCTCTGGCAAATTCCAGGGAGCACGGCCACCGCATAAACGTAAATAACGTGCGTTTATTTTTATGCCAATTTTACCTGGGATTCTTTAACATAATCATACTTTTTCGGAAATGGCGTTGCCAGCGACTGCTGATGTTGCCATTTTGTTGGCATTTCCACTTGATTGATTCTGTTATAAAATAACTCTCAAACTCCAGATAAATACAAATGGGCATCTAAATTTTATTTCGGTAAATTGCATCATTTGCATTTGGCTAAAATATGAGACCATAGTTACGTTTTCTTTTCGGGTTAAAATTACATGCCTAATACGTCAGGTTGCCAAATACCTGTTTTACATTCTAACCTTAAAAAGAAGACCTGCACTGAGAGAAACAAATTAGAAATTTAAAAAGCATTCGAAATTATAATACAAATAAATTAACCTTTTAGCATTAATATGTATAGTGGATAAGAGGTAAATATTAATAGATAAATATTAATAAGTAAAAATTTATATTTATACTATAAAATGTAAAAAATATTATGAAAATGGTTAAAAAGTAATAATAAACGAAAACTGTAAATATGTTACAATAATAATAATAAAAAAAAAAAAAAAAAAAAAAAAAAAAAAAAAAAAAAAAAAAAAAAAAAAAAAAAAAAAAAAAAAAAAAAAAAAAAAAAAAAAATAAAAAAAAAATAAAAAAAAAAATAAAAAAAAATAATAGGACAAAAATTACAAAAAAAAAATTATAAAAAAAAATTATAAAAAAATTTTTTTAAATTGAAAAAGATATATAAAAAAAATTATAAAAAAATTAGAAAACAAATTATAAAAAAAAAAAAATAAAAAAAAAAAAAAAAAAAAAAAAAAAAAAAAAAAAAAAAAAAAAAAAAAAAAAAAAAAAAATAAAAAAAAAAAAAAAAAAAAATAAAAAAAAATCAATTATTATAAAATATATTCAAAATACGAAATTTAAAATGGTCTTTTGATTTACATCACATTTTATTTTAATTTATATTATTGTTTGTTTACATTAGTTTTTAGTCAAGTTTTTTTTTTTTATTATATAATGAATATATTGAATTATTTTTTTGTGGCTATAATTTATTTGTTGGGCTTTTATTTAAAATTTTACATTATTTAATCTGTGTAACTTTTATGTGCTCTTTCGTTCAGTGCACGGAAGACCTTATTCCCTTAACACCGGGCCGTCATGCTTCGCTGCTCTGTTGCCTGACTTCCTGTGTGTATATGTAGATGTGCAAACGTTTCCTGCATACACATACACACACACACGCATACTAACGTGCGTATATTGCTTGTATTGGCGTGTATTTGTATTTGTATTCCATTTTGTTGAACTATGTGTTGTGCATTTAAATTTCAATGCCTGGCGGCCTTTTAACACAGTCGGTGAGCCTAAAATCCCACCCGCATGTTTTGTGTATTGACTCGAAGTTAGTCTTAAAGCCTCGTTAGTCTCTCAGCTGACTGAGATAGAATTATTTTTTTTTTTTTTTTTTTAATATTTATCTTTTCTTGTACCGATATTTTTTAACAAAACTCACATTTAGGACATTAAGTGGGCGTGTGGGACGTGTGTTATTGTGAGTGTTTAATTTTATGTTATATCATTTAATTTGTCAGTTTGTTCGTAATCTTGTCGATAATTTTATTTTTGCATGCATGACACAAATTGTTATGACTGAAAATGGAGTTTATCAAAAATATTATTTTTAAAGGTCTCTAGTATTGAAGAAAATATAATATTCTTTATAGGTAACGTCTAACACTATATTAAACATTTTAGAGTTTTGTTAGTGATTGGAAAGACGGAATATTTACCTAAAAATAATCTGTGGAAACACAAACGTGTTTTTGCTTCATATTCTTTAAAGAGCTGTTTGCAATTGCTTAAATGCATTTATTTATTTTTATTAATTATTATTATTATTATTTATTTTTATTAATTATTATTATTATTATTTATTTTTATTAATTATTATTATTATTATTTATTTTTATTATTAAAAAAAAAATGTAACTTTAGAATTTATATTCTACTTGTTGAATATAATTTACATTTCATGTTACCGTTTGCTATTTTTTAACCTTGACCTATTGGATTTGCTTCATGCATATGTTTGTTTATATTTTTTCTAAACTTATTTTATATATTTTATGGTGCCAGACCCTAAAAGAGCTCAACAATCAATTAGTGAAATACATTTTTCCAAAGGAAATGGGTTTGTGGGAAGTAGTGACAGGGAGGAGGCGACGCCGCCACCCCCCCACATATATATATTCCTAACAACATAAAAAAAAAAGGTGAAGGCCCCCCCTCTCCCTCCCCCCCCCCCCCCTCCCCCCCCCCCCCCCCCCCCCCCCCCCCCCCCCCCCCCCCCAAGAACCCCAACAGCGAGAGCAGAACCCACATCACACCCACACGCTACCACCCCCTTTTTTTTTTTTTTTTCCCCCCCCCCCCCCCCCTAATCATCAAAAAAAAAACAAAATTCTTTCTTTTTTTTTGTTTTTTGCCCCCTCCCCCCTCCTCTTAACCCCAATTTCATATTTTAATAAAAAATATATATACCAGTTATGTATTTTTTTGATTTTTGATGCCCCCCCCCCCCCCCCCCCCCCCCCAACCCACACCCCCAACAACAACGACAGAAAAAAAATCACACACACACACACATATATTTATTCTTCATCTCCTCTAAAATATCATCCATCATCCACTAGAAGTGATGTATGCAGTCAACCCACCCCCCCCCCCCCCCCCCGCCACCCCCCCCCCCGCGCCCCCCCTCCCCCCTCGCAAAGAAGAAGAGGATCACTTTTTTTCCCGGGTCAGGGGATCTCGTAGTCGAGCCGTCTCGACTAGAGCCTTCTTACTTGTTTTATATATATTCGTTTTTCTACTTAGTAATTTTTAGGATCAATGAAAGTTGTGAGATATAGGCAGGGGGGACGGGCAGAGCCCAGACCCGAGAGCACCTACAGAATAAAAAAAAAAAGTGAAGACCGCCCGTCCCCCCCGCCCCGCCCCCGCCCCCCCCCCCCCCCCCCCCCCCCCCCCCCCCCCCCCGTCGACTTCGAACCGCGAGCGGAGCGCCGAGGGCACGACACCCCCTATCCCGCCGGGTTTTTTTTTGGTTCTCCCGTCCATCCCCCCCCTACCCATAAAAAAAAACAAAACTTTTTATTTTTTTTTGTTTTTGCCCAGCCTCCCCCCCTGCTAGAGACTCCATTTTGTATATATAGTTAGATAGTAGAAGCGCAGGTTATGTATTTATTTGATGGGGGACGCCCCCCCCCCCCCCCCCAATTGCAAAAAACGCACTCCAAAACAGAGACTTGAAATGGGCCAGCAACATTATGATATTACCCTAAATAACACCACACGCATACAAGAGAGAGATAGAGGTGAACATACAACCACCCCCCCCCCCACCCCCCCCGCAGCCACCCCGCGGGGCAGCCCCGCTCCCGCGATCGAAAGAAGAGGAGCACATCTTTTTTTGGGGTCGGGGATCTCGGCGCGCCGTCTCCACTAGAGCCTTCTTACTTGTTTTTTATGGAATTTATGGATTTGTTTTTGTGCCAAACTGAAGCCCACTTGAAAAGTCGGATGGCGGCATTTCTCTTACATATTTGCTGCTGTTGCTGGTATTTTTATTTTTTCATATATTATTTTTTACCTTGTATCAAGTTCGACAGCGAAAACAACAACGAAAACTTGTTTAAAATTCCAAAGTTGTTTTTCAGTTCTTTTACGTTTTTTGTTTGTTTGTTTTATGCTGCGTCCAGCACATTTCATGTTAATTGTTCGACGTCGCTCTTGCCAAGTTAAAAAAAGGTAGAAATAAAATTGATTGATTTTCATCTTTTATTACTTTTTCAATATCAAGTTCAGCGCACATAAAAAATATTTGATTTTGTTTTAGTTTAAATAACCCGCAAATTGAATTTGAATTGATGAAACTATTAAAAACAAAAACAATATACAGCACTATCCATCCGTCAGCTAATCAAGAGTTCTACATTGGTTAGCTTTGTCATGCTAATTTCTCGTGCAACTAAATGTTGTTTAGTTTAGTTTCCAAAGCGCCAACGTATAAATATACCCCACTCGATTGTTGAATACTCTCTCTCTTTCTCGTCTGTTTCATTGCTTTGTTAATGGAAAACATTTTTAATAGGATGCACATAAATTTTATAAGTTTTCTACTCTGATAAATTGCTGCATATAATTTAGAAGTACCTTACACTTCTCTCAACTCTTACAATTCAATCTGTTTACTATTGAACACAATCAAATTTGAAGAGAAATAAATAGCAGTTTGTATTAAATAATTTTTAATCTGTTTTATCTTATCTGGTGAGAAACTCATATTTCTAATATTTATAGTTTCTTTATATTTGTATCATATTTGTGTTTTTTAAACTCAATCATTTTCTAATGGACTAAACATTTACCTATGTTTATATATTATAATTTTGTATAATTTAATTTGAATTCGATTTCCAAAAGCTGGAACTCTTGAAAAGCTTGTTTTTCTTGCTCATGGCGTACGACAAACTAATATCTGTTGTTAGTTGACAATTTGCAGTTATTCTGGTTGTTTTTGCATTATGACTGATTGGCAGCCGCCAAAGTGGCATAAAAATGGCTAAAATAAAATGCTCAATAGCTTAAATTTCGATTTGACTCTTTGGCATTTGCTGCAATTGGAAAAAAGCTCTTTTTTGCAGCCTTTGGATTAAAATTGTTTAATTTGAATAGACTTAAATGGAGGCGTTGTCATTTTGGCAACTTTGAAGCTTGCAGCTTGCAACTTGCAACTTACCATTTGAAAGCAGCAACTTGAAACCTGCAATTTGAATTCAGTCTATGCCTAATCCGAAATGCTTCTTTGGTTAAGCTGCTTTGGATTGTATGGCTGCAGCTGTTGAGTTTTGGCTGACAGATAGGAATTTAACGCCAACGTTCTTCCCACATTTCAGTGAAATTTAACTTCAGTGAAAATTTCGTTGAGACAATGGCATGCCACACCTGCACCACCTTACAAATTTCGCCTGCTGCTCTGTGGTTTAACAGTTTCTCAACTGCCGTCAGCTGCGAATTGTTTTCAGTCAACAATTTCTTTTACTACTTTTTTTTTGGTCATGAATTTGTAGCGTGTAATCTGAGGCATGTATTAGGTTTCACTTTTATTTTTTTTTTTTTCTTTCAGCAGCTGCCGTCACAGATTTGCAAGAAAATTGTTTTGGCTCAGCTATTCCATTGTTATTATTATTTTTTTTTAAGTTAGCTTTAGGTACTGCATAGCTATGGGTTGATATGTTTCAGCATTGCTATTTGGCTTTAATTTCTATTGCATGACAGCCACGTGGGATTTATCAAATTAAATAGAAAGCTTGCGAGTTGTATTAATTTTAATAATAATATAATGATAACTATGCACTCATATCATACATAATTGAAAGAGAATCCGAGCTGATAGAGAATTGGAACATTTTCTTCAATTATATGCAGAGCTCGCAAATGACAGTTATTCGGTTCTTAAACGAGTTCGTTTCCGATTGTTATTTTTGCGCTCTATTTTTGCTCCGACCTTTAGAGTTTTATGAGACAAAAAGACTTTTGTATATGTGTTTGTAGTGGACTCTATGAGAAGCCTGTCTTCGCTAAACGCATTAATAGCGTATGTGAGTGTGATTGTGTGCTTTGAGTTATCTGCACTCTTGCTGAGCGTCATTGTGTGAGCGTCAATCGTGCTGCTCCCTGAACGATATTCGCAAAAAGAGTATCACTTGAAAAGCTCAACACAAGGCGTCATGTTTACCTTTATTTTTCTCACATTTCTCATTCTATTTGAATTTCACAAATAATTTGACTAAATTTATAATTAGTTTACAAAGTTTACGTCTTTGCTGATTATCAAGTTCAGTGAGTGTGAGCCCATCTATGCAATTAAGCACTTTATAGTTGACCACCATCGTCATTTGGAATGAATGAATGCAAGCCACTGATTCACCTTTGGCTGTCAGTTCAATTATCTAACCACAACACCTATTTATCGCACACACTGTGTGGTCAGAGTTTGTGGGGAATGTGTATGCCTTCATAATACGAAACAATTATGAATTCTCCGCACGCACACCAATCAAATCGACATGTTACCAGCCTTAACTGCTCCCCCACCTCATGACAAAAAAAAAGCAAAAAAAAAAAAAAAAAATCTGAAACATTTCAAACACAGACAGCTATAACAATCGGTAGTACCATAAATACTTGCTATTTGCGATCGGAGCGTTGCGATAAATACACGAAAATGTGACACGCGCCCACGTAATTAGAACATTACCAACATTTAGCCCAAAAGGTAACTATAAATTATGTTTATACGCTTTTGGGCAAGTTTGCTACTACTGCTGCTTATTTGAAAAAGTTTCCGTTTTTAATGAGCTCTAAGCGAAGTGTAGAGGGTATGCAGTACCTAAATTACTTTACTTAACGAACATTTACGAGAAGCAAACCATAAAAGTTTAGGAAAAACTAGACTTTTATAATCCATAATTATTATATAGATTTTACCAAAATTTCTCTACATATGTCAGCTTAAATATATATATATATTATAATAATTTATAAATTTATAAAGTCTGACAAAATTCAGTTTTAAATTATGTTAGCATAAATAAAGTTTATAACTATGTGAACTATAGGGTATCTTGAATTTCCACAACTCTACGTAATATCTTTACCAGTTGTCTGTTTTGTTATTTTTATTGCGTTAGCCAGCGCTCATAGAAATATTTTTTTGACAACGAATTTGACAGGTATCAAAATGAGTTGCGTGTCAGGCGGAACAGCGGGCCATGGACAGCAATGAAAAAAAAAAAAAAAGATAGCATTACCAATTATAGACTTCAATTACGCATAGAAATAATTATTATTTATTGTTTACACCTCAATGTTTGTTGTTGACTTGATTTTTTTTTTTTTTTTCATTTAAACATGTTTGAGATTTTGACTTGTTGTTAGAACTGTGGGACGTGGCTTATCGCCATTATTCGACTTGAGTTTAGAGTGTCGAACGAAACACCTTTGAGTGAGCACTTGACTGAATTTTTGGGGCTACACTTTATCTGTAGATTGCTCACTCAAGGGTCTAAATTAAGTGTGTGCTAAGAAACGCGGCGCACTACAAAGATAATACAATCGAAAGCTAGAAATGCAGATTTAATTGCTTAGCCTTGCAGCAGAAACTATAGAAGGTCGCATTTAACTTTGTTGTAATCTTGCTTCATTTTCATATTAAATGTTGTTTTGAATAGTTTCTCAAAGTTTTCAAGTCCATGGATGCAGTAACTTTTAACAAAGTTTTTCAGAAGTGTTGAACTTCTAAATAATATATTCTAACTATTTAGTCATTTTTAAGCCTGAAACGGCTGTTCGTATAATATATGAATTTCTAATATTTTTAAGCATTCAGTAGCACTCTAGATAAAGATATATCTCAGTTAACTCAATAATCAAAAACTTGCAACTTGATTAAAATAAATGCTTTCCATTCAAAATTTCAGTTGTAATCCAATTCTAATAGAAGCCGAGGCTGTTTCCTTTTGATTTTGACAATTTAATAGATATTGACAGTTGATTCAGACACGGTCTGCATTAAAATAAATTGTAAATTTACATTTATCACATTTACATTTGCAAATTAACTAGTTGGCCAGCTTTTGATTATTTCATAATACATTTTTGTTGTTTCAATTAAAACTCAAATGTCACTAAATTGCTTAATTTATGCATCATTATTCATATTAGCAGCTACCACAGTCGACTTAGTGACGGTTTTTGCTTATAAAAACGATTTAAAAAAAAAAATAGTATTAATAAATATAAACGAATCATAAAGTTTGTTAACAAATTAGCTCGGTTCATTTTGCATTATTAATGTTATATGTTGAGGAAGGTTTTAAAACGCTTTTTAGATTTGCTCAACGAGCATGAAATAGTTGTAAGCCTAAACTGAATTTTTTTTAGTGTGGAAAATAATTTATACGTGAATTTTGTAAAAAAAAAAAAAAAAAAAAAAAAAAAAAAAAAATGGCTAATGTGTTAAAGTAAATATTTGTGGATTATAGAGTTTATGCTTTTATAAATTATTATATATTTTTATATTAGTGTTATTGATTATTAAATTTAACGCAACTAGGCCTTACTAGGCCTATTAAATTATATAGCCCACACCAATGAGCTATAATGCTATACTTAGTATCGTTATAGACCTGTTAGCCATGTTGTTTTCGCCAACTCAACTAAAGCAAAATTATTTATAGTAGTATGCATTCGACTACGACATACTCGTTCAAGTTTCAGTATGGTAGAAAGAAACGTTTTTTATAAATAAATTTATTGTTCATAAAAAACTTTGGCCTTTTTTTTATGTACTTAATGAAAAAGAAAACTTGAAATGTGGGTACCCACATTTCATGCGGTTTCTTCAAACATTTAGTTTTATCGTCTTGTTAATTGATTCTGAGTGCAGCTGCTGTTCACGCCCACAATGTCGCCAATTTGCAGGCAGTTGTTGACGATAGTTGTGGTATTTAGGAAGCCAAACACACACACACACACACAAATATATATAATATAAATGAATATAAAAATCCATAAATATTGGCAGTGATTTATGAGGCCAAATTGCGCAGCCGTTTGGTTTGTAGTGCATAGATTTACTAAGCTATATAGCGCGGTTTCAGTCTGGGCAGAGACAGATACTGGTCGGTGATTGGGTTCAATTGGAGCAGAATATATAATTAATGAGCTACGCTAACTAGTTGACATATTAATTGAAAGCGATGCATGTGAAAATCGCATGTTGAATTTAGTCGATATGCAATTAGGAAAATCTATTTTCGAATCGATACGCCCGCACCTTTGTTTGTGTAAAACCGGTAGCTAAATATATAATATGTATGAAGCATATTTAGTCTGGTTTTTGCATTGAATATTATCTTGATTGAATTATGCAGCTTGTGTGTTTTAAACTTTATCTTCTTTAAGCCAGTTCTTATAGCGTTTGGAATTTTCAATATTGAAAACAAACGAGCTTTCAAATACTTAAGTAGTCTGCTAAGCAGTTTGCTTCAGTTGTCTTAAGATAAGTTTTTGGTGAATAAATGAAAATATAAGAGTACGAATCAATTTAACTAATGAGTTTTTATGAGATACAAATATATATTCTTTTAGTGTTATATAATACAATAAAATCCATTTTTATGTTTGCAAATTCCATTTAAAATGTATTCCAAATGAACTTAGCTAATTTCTGGTTTTGCTTTCTCTCTTATTTCAGGTAAGAGTTAACTCGTAAAATCAAAACTAAATCAGGCGTGGCTTTGAAATGGCATCAAGTAAGATATGTGTATATTGAGCTCGTTTTCTTTTCTTAAATAATTGCATGCCCATTAAGTTACCATAAACTTTATTGCTATGCCATTAATCAGGTTTCTCGATATGCACTTAATACACATGAGTCTTCACCCTCGAAAAGTAAAAGTGTCAAAAAATTGTTTGAGATCAGAAACAAAAATCTACTCATTCCCGTGTCTGCTTTGTGCGTCACAAGGTTAGCCAGTTCGGCATGGTCAAAACAAATAAAAAACAAAACAAAACAGAAATAATAGATATGGGAACTACTTGCGCTGACTTTTATGTCCAAATATGGCGGACGATATCGAGACGTATGCATATTTATAAGTCCAGCAAGTAGTGGTATTAGTTTGTCCGCTAGCTCTGCTATTTGCTTTTAATTTATAACGCATTTAAATCTTTGGCACATAATACCAATTTTATGACTTATTTGATGCCAGAGCATATGCATCGAATGCTGGCAGCAAACAAATTAACTTAAAGAGATTGTCATTGAGTTGATGAGTTTTGAAGATAGACTTTGTGCGTTGTCACTTCATAAAACTTGTTACATTTGTGAGACTCATTCACCTAAATAGGAAAGCAATTCGTTAAATAATGAGATGCGTATGAGCTGTGAATTCGTAACATCCTTCTAATTACTATTCAAGTGATCAAAAATGACCGACAGAGCAAAGTTTTATTAGTCATGTTCTCTCAGCTTAAAGTGAGCATTATAAAAATATGAAGTCTAACTTAATATTTATCTAGCCAGACTTAACAGCTTTCATTAATCATTCAAGTAGTCAAACAGACATTCACTGTACATTCCTATATCATCTTAATACCGATTTATATTTTACTTCACATATGAATAATTGAAAATTATTTATCAAACTCTATTCGAAGCTTGCGCGTTGCCAACTCTTGCAACCATTTTTTCTTTCGTTTTGATACGCTTTCATTCAACTCTCTGACAGCTGCAGCTGCCCAAGCACTTGAAAATGTTCCGTACAAATAATATAATAATAATTAATTGCATTGAACTGATGCGTAGGGGTGTCTGGCAGTCACAACATTTGTATAGCGTAATATTGTAAAATTCATTATATTTTTCCACATTAATTGGAAGATATTTCCCGGAAGAAAATGGTACACCACAATTTGATTCAGTATAAGATTAAAGCGCAGTGAGTAAACCATCATTGTGATCATCGTCAGCTATTTTGATTGGCATCATCATAGTCATTATGAAAATGTATGAGTTTGTGTGGCATCTTTGTGCACTTTTGCTTTCAATTCACAATTGGTTTTCATTTCTCCTTGTTTTATCTCGCTCATATTTATATTTGCTCGTTCTCTGTCTCTTTCTCTCCCTGCATCTCGGTCTGTCTGTTTGAATGCTTTCTTTATATCGATTCAATCGGTCTGGTTTGGTCTGGTCTGGATACACTCTGGGCGGTCAAGTTGCAGCATTGCAACTGTTAAGTGTTAAATTTGTAATTTCTCCAACATTTTTGGAATATTTTTGTTGCTGAGCGTGTTTACAAGCACATCATATGTACATATATATTTATATTCATAAATGATGATACTGGCGTTGGTTTTCATGAAAGTATGCGGAAGCCTTACGTTATTTAATTGAGCGTATCAATGGCGCAGTTAAAGATTATATATGAGCACAGATCATACTTTTAAATGCGGTGCATTTCAGTATGAAGTTATTAAAAGAAAGTGTTGAAAGAACTCAAATGAATACATAATTCGAGATTAGAATATTTAAGTAGCATGCCCAAGTATTTTACTTTATATAAAATTGCATTAAAAATAATTCTTGCATTAAAAACTTAAAGTTAACAATTTGTAATGCTGATGCTTATCTTGCCTGTGTAAGCATATTAAATATTTCAAACAAATGCTCATTTAAATGACATAATTAGTAGACAGTTGTCTCATAAAATTTTAGTAGCTAAATGTACTGTAATAAGTTTAATATATAATTTAAAACTTTTCATATTCTAATTATATTTTAATTCCTTTGTGCAAAACTATGCTGTGTATCAAAATAATATTAATTAAATAAAACAGCAAAAATCCCATGAATTACGCTGCATTTGCTGTGCATTCAAAATAAGTTTAGCTAACTTGCTAATTTGCCTTAGGTGCACACATCTAGCAGACAGTAAATAGCTCGATTCAATTGCCTGCACTCTGGCTTTTGCGTTTAATTTATGCTGATATGTAACGTACACACACGCATCCAACTTCCACTAGAGGAGTGAGTGCTTGTGCGCCTGTGAATGTGTTTAGTTTTATATATATATATATATATATATATATGCAGTTGTGTGGACTTGCATCTGCAGTTGTTTGCTCTTCCAACGGTTTGTAAGCGCCTTAATTGCATAAATGAGGAAACAGGATTATAATGCTGAAACCTTTGGCGTGACTAACTATGCTAGGATGCATATGAACAGGCTTATTATATATTCATATATATACATATATGTTTGAATTGTTAGCCTAGCTTTTGGCGTGACCTTTTACATTACGTTTGCTGACTAAGAAATGTATTTAAGGAAATCTCTAAAATTAAAGGAATATTTAATTCTCTCACAGTTTTGCATATCTCAAATTTTCTTAGGAAAACTTGCTTGAAATTTATAAATCAAGTTAAGAATTGTCTGATTTAAGTTCCTTAACCCAAATTAATATGCTTTTAATATACAATTTCAATTCCTTTACTTATTAACATTGAGAATGGGAAAGAACATATTTAAAATTCTATGCTTGACTTGTTGATTTATTAAGAGCCAAAAGTTTTGAGTGAACCGATGAGACGGACAAAGTGGTTTTCTGATGTGTATGGAAGCTAGGCGGCGCATTGCATCTGTTGACGTTTGACAGCTCTTCGAAAAACAATGAACTAATTTAAGCAGCGTATTGCCATACATCAACAAAATGCTCTTGTTGCTGAAGAAAGTGGACGCTACTCTTAAGACTCCCTTTCTCAAGATTTTCCTTTTGACACACTAAGCTGATCGTCTGTGTGCTAAAAACATATTGAAAAGCGAAGAAAAATTATAGAACATATGCTTCCGGCAAAACATGAAAAACAATCTGCATAAAAAAAGCGAAAATTAAAATTAACTTATGAAAAAAGAAAAAAAAAAAATTGAAAATCCAAACATTCAACAGCTGTTGTCCGCAATCAATTTCCATGGTTAACCCGCAAACGACATGGGCATCTTAAAAGTGCGGGAACTTGCTCTCAACTAATGACATGTGTATATAAATCTTAGCAAATGAAAGAAAAAGCTGAGTGTGTATGGTCCAAATCTGCTCCCCCTCTCTCGTGCTCTCCTTCTGTTTTGGTTGTCGCCAACTCAAAATATGAAAATAAAACGAACAATTTTTGTTGAATATGGAAGCAAATAAAAACGAATTTAAAATGCGCTTCGCAGCGCTTTACGGGGTTTTAGGAACACTCGATTTATGCGCATGAAAAAAGAAAGGAATATAAATCTGTAGGTATGGCAGGTGCTATAGCCTTGGCCTCTGAGCCCTTTGGGCCCTATATATATTTTTTTTTTTGGCTTGGCGAAAATTGTAGGTTTGTGGTCAGTGAAGCGAACTGCCAAATGCAGTTAGTGGCTGCCGCAGTATATGCCATAAAAATCCAACTGCAATTGGCGCCAAATGTTACAACTGCCCCGCTCACTTGCCACTGCAGTTTTATTTTGCACTATTGCCTGGCATGCCCCAGCAGTTGGCCCCACACGTCAGTCACTGGGGATGCATTTGTCATCAGTTGGGGCTTTCGCGGAGGCGCTAAAAAATGCTGCACGCATAACTTGGCTTTTAACCGAGCAGCACATACAAAAAAAAAATAAAAATAAAAATGTTTTCTGCTATATACTCGTTCCTTCCTACATATGTTATTTTTTTGTATTCAAGAATTTTTGTAGTTGAAAATATGTGGAGTTATGCGACGCTGTGCTTCGCTTGATATGCATCCAGGAGAGAGCAATAAAGTGCATTGGCAACATGCATGCGATGCCAACTTGTTTATCAGGTGCTTACGCCGAGAACTTGAGCTACGGCCACAACCTTGCATTCCCTTATGAGCTTTACATTTATTTCATAATAAATCTTTCACTTTATTATGAATTATATTATTGAATTATTTCAATTCTGTTATATACAATTACACACAAACTATATCGACTATATCTTAGTCTAATAATTTGCTCTTAATTATACTCATTCTATAACTTTTGATACATTGTGCGCTGTACTAGTTGCAGTTGGTTCCTTTGGCAATTAATATTGGCCTAGTATACACATTTACATTGTTCTCGATGCGAACTCAAACAACAGCAACAAGCATCAGCATAATCAACAACAAGAGCAGGCCAGGCTAATTAGGTGGCGTCTGGTCCTTTGCTCAGCTTAAGTCAGCCACAAGTTAATTAATTTATTTTCAACGCGCCGCAGCTTCAACTTTTTGCCCTCAAGAAATAATTAGCAGAATTTCCAATATTTTCTTGATCTTTTTTTTCTTCATCTTGCGGCTGGCATTCATTTGCGTAATCTTTCAATCAAGTTGCCTAAAATACCAACACTTTATATATGTCAGTCTGTAAATAATTATGTATATAGAAGATATTATTTGTCAGATCACGACACTAACGCTCCAGCAGCAAAGGCAGCAGTAACAACAACAACAACAACACAAACAGTTACCTGTCACGAGCAAAATCGTAACATAATTTATGCTAATTATATGCGTACTCTTATTGGTATTTTTAAACAACGTTAGGGCTGGCTTCATCGCTGAACGAGCTATATTAAATATGCATGCTATGAATATATCAAGTTAATTGGGTTAATTGGCAGCATTCGAAGCGCTGACCACATTATAGATTTAACCACTGAATTTTTCTTTATTTTATTTCATTTTTGTCATTAGTTTTGAATCCGATTAAAAGTTAATCTCAATTAACAATATATATGTTTACAAAAATATATATATGTATATAAGGTTATGACATCTACGTAGGCATTCGAAGTGTTGATTTCAAATACTTGCAGCATGAATTGAACCTCTCTAGTAAAACTGTTACTAGTTGTCGTTGATGATAAAAGTCTTTCATATTTCTAATTATTAATATCTATATCGATAGCATAAATAATTGATGCCGCATTGGCTAATCCCATTAGCTTATGTGCTCTATATAAAATATAATACTCGCTAATTAAATACAGAACATTTATCAATTGCAATCATCTAACATATTTGACAAACCAAATCTAATTATTCACAGCAACGATGCCTTTCTCTTGGAATTTAGAAAGATAAATTATATTGAATTCGGTTTCTTTTTGGTTTTTGGTTTTTGGTTTTGGCAAATCAACAAGCAACAAAAGCTAAATGTGAAATTAGCATAATTTTTACATTTATTTTCGGCTGACTATGACGTAGCGTGTGGCGGGCGCTTGAAATGAAGTAGCCAATGATATTTGGCTATAATAAAAGCAACACAATTTCAAATCAAAGATCTATACCATACGCATACATATATGTATATTTGATGTTATGATGTGTGTCTTGTGCGACTAATTTGCCTAACAATAGACATTAGCATGCTATAATTCGCCTTTGTATTTAGTCGATAAGTTTTAACAAGAAGCTAAAGTCTGCCGTCGAATGATAAATGTCTAAAGAGTTGTCCACCATTTGCGACTGAATATTGTCTCGGCCAATTGGTTCACACAATTTATCATGTTAAGAAAAACAAGATCTGAGCATCTATCGAGTTTTTGTTTTGTATTATTTCATAGCTGGGTGTTGACGTTTGCGCAATGCGCTTTGTTTACTGTACTTTCTTTTTCTTCTTCTTCATGTTTTGTTGTTGTTTTTGTTCAATATTACGCTGCACTAACTCTTTCTCGCGGCTTCCGTGTGTGATTTGTGAGTTTATTATCTCTAGATTGCTGGCAATTTGAAGTCAACTGCCATTTGGCAGCTGCAAGTGCCTCGTAATATTGTTAATGCTCAATTTTTCCACTACAACTATTTGAATGAGTTGACTTTTTGCCTTCATTTTATAGTTGTCTATAATAACAAAAGCAATAACATTTATTGCACTGTCGTAACTGTTCGACGGACGGACGGACGGGCGGAAAGCGCTATATAAACTTTTTTTTTTTGTGCTGATCACGAATATAGTACTTTATGGGGTCTGCGACGTCGCCTCCTGCCTGTTACATACATTTGCACAAAACCTTTATTCCTGAATTCAATGGGTTCAGGGTATAAAATGATATTGAAGAATTGCTTATGTCAAGTAATATAATATGTATGAGTCAGAATTTGCAAATTTCGCGCTTTGACTTTGAAATTTTTCGCCATTTGTTTTGACTGTGATCTTCGCTTGAAAATTGGGAGGTTAACGTACCTGAATGAATTGTTATTGTTTATTGCTTTTTTTTTCAAATTATGTGGGTTAATTATTTTTGTGAACCCGGCAAACTTGGAATATATGGTATAGTTATTAATTTCTGTGAAAGCCTTCGTGCTGTTGCTGACCCGAAATAGATTTCTATGGCAAAAGCCATTAGGCAAATTGCGCCAAGCTGTATTTACTGCAGTAAATACATATATATCCATCCTGAAGGATTCCGCTAAAGCAATGCGAAAAACATTTTCTCATAATTAATGACTACAAATAGCTGAAAGACTTGCAGAACAATGACAGCTGCAGTCTCCTGTAAAATGTTGCCGGATATATTTTAAACGCCCCGTTGGCCCCGAAAAGGCCAAAAAGCAAACAAAACTGAAAAGCCTGACTTACTCTTTCGGCTCTATACCAGCTTTCCCTCTGCTACTAAATTAGATAACAACTAGTGCAGGAAGTTGAAAAAAAAGAATGCTCAAAACTAAATAGCGAATGCCAAACTGACATTATGAAAATATGTCTTGACTGTTTTTTTGAAAAGCTTATATTTTTAAGAGAGCAATTGCTGTACCCTTTCTCTTCCGTTCCCTCTCTCTCTCTCTCTACACAGTTTTCGTGCTGTCCATTTTATTTGAAGGCCCAGTCTCATTGTTATGTCAGCAGCAGAAAATAAACGACTTCCGTTTTAGTTTTGGTCTGCGTGACTTCTCCTTCCTTGGATTCGTGCGTAAGGATTCGCATTTTCTGTTGAAATCTTCTTGGTCAGTTTGGTGGAATAATAATCAGAAGTCATGAAGCAATTTATTTTTCAGGATGTGCAACAGCATGAATATTAAGCAGAATATTGAAAAGTTATTTGCTAGCAGCAAATTCAAATGATCGGAAATATATACATATAAAAAACAAATAAAATTGATCGAATTATTATGAAGAGTTAAAGTTTAATCACAAGTTTTTTGTAATCTCTTGAACAATTTTGAAACAATTTTGGTCGCCAACAGAATTATTATTTTTGTTTTCTAATTAAATTCGAATTATTCATTTCATTGAAACATCAAATCATTAATATCAACATATTTTGAATTTAATTTTGAAAGATTTTTAGTGTTTTGTTTGGTTTAATTTAAATTCAATCTATATGCAAATTTTTATTGATACAGACAAATAATAATTCATAGAATTTATTGCATAAATCAAAACTCTAAATGTTTCAATTACGAATGCAGCAACCACTAAACGCCTCAATGAATTCAGCTGATTTTTGCTAGCTAACAAATTTACTGCATTTTCGGGGACATGGCATTCCACTAAACATTTATGAGCTGTGTGAACTCATGCATTATTTATGTTATATCTAAAGAAAATAAAAAAAAAAAATTATTGCAACATTTCGATCAAGCATTTTACAGTTTTCATAAATTGTTACATTGAAAAAACATTTGGCCAAAACTAAAATTGAAAAAAAAAAAAAATAAAATACATTGCATAATGTTGCACGTACGTATTGTTGCTGTTGCATGCTTGCCATATTTGGCGACTATATGGCAGCAGCTCCTGCTGTTGCAACAACAACAACAATAATAGAAACTGCAACAGTTGCAAGCAGCGATTTAATGTGCGATTTGGTCGCATCTGTTCCGCATTTACCCAGAGATTGACAATTTTTGCTGCAACAAAACAAGCTGTTGGCTGCCTCTGGCAAATCGTTTTTATGCTTTTAAGGAAATTACACATAAAAAGAAGAAGGCGAAATGTATGTACTAGCTGTTCGGGGGGGTTGCAGTAGAGTATTATAAAACTGTTACTCAACGTGACACTCTTATAAAATCTAATATTGCTGAATCGAAGAGAACAAAGAAAATCTATAAACTTTTCAGTTTTATCATTTTATTTTTTGAATTGTTCTGAGATGTTTATTGATAAAAATTAATTACTCAATTTTATCTGTAAGGGTATTTAATGCTCAACAGCTGCTAAATGTTGCAGTACGCTTGTTATTTATTTGTTTTTAATTTTTTCATTCTGCTGAGTGACACATATACTATTGTTGTTGCAGTTGCTGCTGTTGGTTTGCTAATAAACTTTAGTGCAATATTAGCTGTGGCAACAAATTGCGCTTGGCGCAGCACCGCCGCCGTTCATCCTACTGTAGCTGCCTTTGTACAATGTGTTGCATGATAATAAAAATGTTTGCCAAATGGCGCGCACAACATTTATACAAAAGCTTTGAGGCCTTTTGCGTTTGGGGAGCTCTGTTTGTTGGCTATTTGGCTTTAGCTGTGAGCGGATAGAAAGGGAAGGAAGGCGGCTTGGGGGTGTGGCAGCAGCTATTGTTGCTGTTGTTGCCACTGGCAGTGGCTTGGCATTGTTTGCTTTGCAATCATCAGCTGCCACCCAACTCAGCGAACTGTTTCTTTTGCTGCTGCTTCTTCTTCTTCTGCCGCACAATGGGGAATATGCATGTTGCCAATTATGGCGCTCACAAGCCAGCAAACAGCAGCAACAACTATGGAACAATAGAAGCTGATCATGTTGATTATGATGATGATGATGATGATGATGTGATGGTGATTGTAATGATGTAGCTGAATGTTGACTACAAAGCGTTTGCAACTACTTTTCCAATGCAAATGCACATTTCCACACATCAAAAATGAAAATATGTATAAAACAAAAGATTTACAAAAAAAAAATAAATAAATAAATAAATAAAAAATGCAGCTTGTTGCGGTTGCCTAATGCATTTTTCCACTTGCAAAATGCATTTTCTTTTTTAAACGCATTGTTTTTAGGCTTTTACTTGTATTGAACAAAATTTTTTTTTGAGAATGAGATTTTAGAAATTCAGTTGTAAATACTTTATATGTCAAACTAAGTGATAAAATTTTTAAATATTTAAATATATATATATAATTAATAATTCAATTGATAATAATGCATTTAAATTGAGTTTGTTACACTTTTTTATTATCCAAAGGTACACAAATTGAACTTTGTATATTTTTACTTTTAAACTTTCATATTCAAAAGTGAAATTTCAACCATAAATTTGTATGTTTTAGCTTGAACTAAAAGATCTTGATTTATTGTCGCATCATATCAATTTTAGCCATGACTGCTTGTTAAACTGCCGGACAGTTTACTTTGCAAAAGTCAAAATAATCCATTTAAATTGAAGGTAACAAACAAAACAACAACACGATGCATGTCATCGTCATTCAAAATATACATGCATAACTTTATCGGAGCCATGCATCATGATTCAGACTGCGGATTTTCATCGAATTGCATTTAAGTCAACGTGCATATGCATATCTTTATTTATTTATCTATATAAATACATGTATATATATGTATGTATATTACTTTCGGTTATTCAACTTCAAGTTCGATTTACTTAGCGTCTGAATGTCATGCGTGCGACTTTCAACAACGAAATGATACAAGTATATGAAAAATATATAAATATGTGCGTATGCTAACTTTTGTTGTCATAAATCCTTTTGCAAATAGCGAGTGCATGACCTTGTCAAAAATAAATATATTTATAAATTAAATTGAAATGTAATAAATAAATTGTAATAAACATGTTTTAGAGAACAGCTGCTGGAAATTGTGCTTCGTTCACAATTGGATGACTCTTCAAAAAAAAAATATATATATATATATATATACTGATATGTAAGACACGCCTCGTGCTTTAATTTGTTGTTGCTTTTCTTTTGTCGCTTGACGTGGCCAACGAAATTTGTTTCTTCTGGATGCGCAGCACGTATACAATTGAAGCCAAAGAAACCCTTTTGGCATGCAATATAGTAAACAATTTGATGGCAAATTAAATGCAATTAAGTGCACACAGATACTCACGCACACCCACACACAGTCGTTGTTGTTGTAGATTAATGGTCCCATGAACATTTGAAGTGCAATCAAGAAGCGAGCCAACTGATAAATCGTCAACAAATATGATTTCGCTGGAAATGAATGCACGAATTTGCAACGCAATTAATTTTTATTGTTGACAAAAATTCTCCCTTAGAGTCATTTAACACCTCATTCGACACATCTGCGAATGTGCTATAATAAATGCAACAGAGAGTAATGTACGTAATACGTATATAGTCATATACATACATATCTATATACATATGTAATAAAAAGTGGTATTTATGTCAGTGGCTTATGGAATAAGTCTCGTTCAATAGCCTGGAAAGGAATCTAAGGATTCCTTTGAGTTAAATATCGATTGAAATCTAGTGATAAGCATAATATTAGTTTATATCTCAGGATAAGTTGCTGTTGAGCAGGACTAAGATGATGTTGCCACAATGCTTGCCTTAAATGTATGTCATAATATATATTCTCAATAAAAATGAAAATTCAATTCGTTAACCGGTGTGTCGTCTGAAAGGTCAAGCACGCCCTTAACTGGGTCGGCTCAGAGAGTCTCCTGTGCAGCTGCCACTTCTGCAACCTTGACAAGTGAAATCTAAAGGCGTCGTACACACGATTTCCGCAAGTGGCTTTTGCCAACTTGTTATGAAAACCTGTTAAGGGCAGTCCGAACACAGGGCCATATGTGTAAAACTCTGGTCTAGAAACGAACCACGCACAAAGCTTTTTTCCCCTTTTGTATGTTTACTTCTTTTTGTTGAAAGGAAACGACTCAAACAGGCTGCCAGTTGCCCAGCACCGACACATGCAAAGCAAGCGTGTGCTGTTGCTTACCTGTTTCACACACACACACACACAGAGCCTTGCTTCTGATTCAGTCCAGTCATGGCAGTCGACAGGCTGCGAAGTTCACTAGCTGAGTTCAAGGTGAAGCGACCACAGTTTTTATATGTATACCCTGTATATACATATATTTCGTTCCCCTTATGGGATCGCTGGTTGGGGTCTGCTCTTGGCATATTATTGGCTACTTCTTCGGCTTCTCTTATTCAGCGTCGTCGTCTGCTTGGCGTCTTTATGGACTGTTGTCCGTTGCTCTCTGCTACTATTTGCCTGAGCACTGTCTTTTATGCCAGTTCTGTGGGCACATAATTACATGCTCTTAGCAAAGACCTGTACGCTTGTAATGTCCAATGCAAATGCTTTGGCAGTGAAAAATTTATATATATAACGGATGAGTCTATGTATATATATATTTGTATCATTTGCTGTTTTTCGGCATCATCGCTTAACCCAGATGTCCTCATTCATTCATAGCTCATTCAATTCAACTGAATTGTGAAAGAGATGAATAATTGCCCCGAGTGAAACTTGGGATTTGGAGGTTCAATGAGATCATCCACAAATTGCTGCCAATGCTAGGCAAAGGGTATCAACAGATTCGCCTAATAAATAAATACGAGCCATAAATCACATACACTGTTGCCGCTTTGAGGCTGCCCCATGCTCCCATGCTCCACGCTCCAAGCCTTGGTGCCAGTGTGACAGGTAAAAAAGCGTGTGTGGAGAACGCCGGAAAGCTGCGTCATCGAGCGTTGTGGTGCGCATCAAAGCGTATGAAACTTAGCTGCCCCTGCCATACAGGGGGGCATAGCGCCATAGCCCAGGTATAAAAGTGTAGAAAGCGAAACGCTGCCAAGAGTTCACTTGAGTTTGTCAACTGCATTAAAATTATATTCTAAACTCGGTAAGTCTGTAAGAGTGTATTCGCCAGCCGACTGCGAAAATCAAACAATTTGCCATTACTCAGAGTTTGTCCACATTTGAGAGCAGGGCAGGGAGAAGGCTTGCGCTCTGCTATGTTGCACAAGCGTAATTAAATTTCAATTAATGAATTCAACGAGCTGTTGTTGCAGCCTTTGCTGTGTTGCTGCTTTGAATGTTGCTATATTAATTAAATTGTTGAAGAGTCGTAAAAATTAAAAAGTGTTGCAGAAGCAATAATAGAGACAACCGCAAAACGATTATTAAAAGCGTGTTGATTGTTTTTGTTAGAGCTGCTGTTGATTTAACCAAACCAAAACATTTCGCCTCTCCCTTACTTTACTGTGCAATGTATAATCGAGTTATCCATATTGGATGTTGCTGAAAATGAAAGTTGATTTGCTGCGAAATATACTGGTATAAGCGAGTTAATACAAAACAATAAATTATTGGCAAATTCTAGCTATAAATATTAAAATAATTGACGTCTTATTCTTAAGTTCTTTCAAAAGTTCAATTTGCTTCAAATAAATTTTGATATCCGATTTCAACACAATTTTGCCCCTTTTTATACCCTGAACCCATTGAAAATGGGAATTCAGGGTATAATGGTTTTGTGAAAATGTATGTAACAGGCAGAAGGAGACGTCGCAGACCCCATAAAGTATATATATTCTTGATCAGCATAAAAAAATAAGTTGAATGAGCCCTGTCCGTCTGTCCGTCCGTCCGTCCGTCCGTCCGTCCGTCCGTCCGTCCGTCCGTATGAACGTCGAGATTTCGGAAACTACAAGAGCTAGAGAGCTGAAATTTCACATGAACACTCATATGTTAGCTACGCAGTACGAGTTTATTTTGTTTTTTCGATAACTCATCCCATTTCCAAATTATCGATAAAAAATCGAAAATTCGTTTCAATTTTTTTTGTTTTTTGAGCATAGCTTCTACACCGTTTTAGCTAAAGACTTCGAATTTGTATATTTAGATAGATATTATAAATACGCAGATTATGTAATTTTTGGATTTTGGATGCCACGCCCCCTTCGCCCACAATTTGCAAAAAACGCATTTCAAATACTAGAGACTTGAAATTTGGCACATAGATACATTTAGATATTCTTAATCTACTCTGAAAATTTCATCAAGATCATGCATCTAGAAATTGAGTTATAAGCGTTCAAAGTATAGCCCAACCCACCCCCAAGCCACAGCAGCAACTGCGCGGTTAGCAGAGCTCGCGCTCATGCGATCGTAAAGAAGAAGAGTATCACTTTTTTTGCAGGGTTCAGGGGATCTCGTAGTCGAGCCGTCTCGACTAGAGCCTTCTTACTTGTTTTCTCAGTGTGCATGCATAGAAATGTAATTTATTTCAGTAATTTCTTTTTACTTAGCATTTGATCCGAGCCATAGCAATGCTTTTGGCGTTCTCTAAATCGCCCGGATGTATTTTTGGCATGTTTGCAAATATTTATGAATTTTAACACGTCTTGTTTACGTTCTAATTTTGACACACGAAGCCAGAGGCATAAATTTTAATTTTGAACCGAATTTAAATTTAATTTAACAAAAAGAAGCGAGCGATTGGTAACAGAAATCAATAATAAAAGGTCAGAGATTGTTGACTACATTATATAAATATAGTTAACATAATATATATACATACTATATTCACTATTCCTTCTGCTGAAATACTTTTATTTATAGTAGTTTCCACTAATGAGAAACAGTTTGCATATTTCAGCTCGCTGAGGGAATATGGTTTCCCACAAGCACATCTTTGGCTTCCCCTTAGCTTAATTGACCCCCAAACAGATTCTATGGTTATTATGTATATATATATATGTATGTATATGTGTATATCTGCAATGTGGGGCGCATTCTCATATTTCTGATTACTTGCAACTTGTGGGGGCAGCTGAGCTGAGCTCTTATCTAAGACACAATGTTATGGAAACACACACTAATTGAATACCCTAGCTTATTTGATGCTAAATAGTTTGTTCTATGCTTTTGGATAAAATGGTTTGCTTGCTTTATGCGAATCGTCCTAAATTTTCATAATTGGTATTTTATCCGCTTTTGTCATCACTTTTTATGCCAATATGTAAAAATATTAGAAAATATTATAAATTCATTCAATCTGCCGTGTTCTTTCAACTAGCTGATATTAATTCATTTAACTATTCTGAACAGGGTATTATTATTAGCCTAATTTCTATGACAGCGCAATTCTTGTGGGTTTCGTTAGGGTTATGAAATGTTCTTTCTATGTAGACATATCTAAGCATTAACATGGGCACATTCTCACCAAAATCTAAGCTGAAGAACTAACAATAATAGCAACAACGATGCGAAATACAATTTTTGGCCCTCCCTATAAGCCAGTCATGTGTGTTCATCTGTCTATGTGTGTGTGTGTGTGTTTTGGGTTCTTTTGTGTCATCATGAAAAGCAATTTCATGTTATGAATCCTTTTTTCTCGCCAAGGCGAAGTAGCGCGCCATTTCTGTATTTATTGTACAATAAAATATTATATTTACAGTAAACGAAAAAGCGGCCGTCTCGTGTGTGTGTGTGTGTAACCCTTCAACTTGTTTGTGTGTGTGTGTGTGTGTGTAATAGCTAAAAAGTTGCTCAGCTACCGTAAACCTCCTGCTCTTGCTAGCTAACACTGCACGTTCTTCGACATGAGAGTGAGCGCGCTCCTATGTCGCGCCCTGCCTGCGGTTGAGTCTCGGCAACTTTTTGTACTTGAGCTGCCATTTCGCTGCTTTTCTCTAGACGAGCAACAGCAATAACAACAACGTCAACAACAACAGTGGTGGCTGCAATGGGCATAGCGGCAATTCGTTACGCCTCACATATCGCACACCCGCAAAATCACACACACAGATATACAAGTAGACTAACACATAGCTATGCAACCTACATATCCGTTTCGGCGCCCCAAAAAAATTATATAGATATGAGGAAGACTATAAAAAGAGAACGACTGCAAGATATGCTGTACTCCATAGTATGACCATTCAGATGGTTTATTCTTTTCAATTATGTTTAATATAAAATTTAGCTTTATTCATTTATTCCAATTTACATTATTAAATATGAAAATGTGAAAATAAAATATAGTATTTCCATTCCCAAGATACTAACAACAAACTCGCTTAGCATAATATTTTGTAGAGCATTGTTGCTAGCACACAATAGGGTATTAAATATTTGTTACTTTTCTATCTTATCAAAATACATGTGAAACTATTTTTGGTGTATTAGTATGATTTCGGCATACGGATAAAATGGCTGTTACCATAAAAAGACAGCAAAAAAGCGAGTCCCAAAAGAATTTGGCAGTGTCTGTGTGTTTATGTGTGATAAGTCCAATTCCTATTACAATTTCGATTATTTGCTATTTGTTATTGTGTATTGTAATATGTTTGGTACTGCTTTATTTTTCTTGAAGTTGCTGCTGAATGTTTTTTTTTTTTTCCTTTTGCTATTATTGCTAGTCATGTGCGTCGCACTTTCTTCTCGTATTGTAACTGACAACATTCGTATTGTTCGCTCCCAACTCCAAACTGCTAGCTGCATGACATTTTATAATATGTGCTTGCCAAGAAGTTCCTGTGGGTGTGGTTGTCTATGTGGGAGTGTGTGAATGGTTGCCAAACCAGCAACTTGTTGCTAATTTGAAAAAAAATTAATATAAATTGAATTGAAGAAAAGGCCTTATGATAAAGAGGGATAAGTATTTTAATACTTACTCATAGTTGTTGCTGATTTAAGTTTTATAGAAAACTCTATTCATTGTGCATTATACAAATTTAAAATACCAGACAGTACATTGTTTCCCAAAGTGTACGCTCACTTAAATTCTTAACATTCGCTTCAATTTTATTCCTTTTTTCGTCTGACATTTGACATTTATGTTTATCCAATTTGAACATTTCTATATCGAGTTAAACTGTATACAAAAATGTACAAACAAATTGAGCCAATTTTCATTTCTTGTGTTCTCCCGTTTATCCTTTAACTTTCAAGTTGATGTGCATGAAGAAAATTTACAAAACAAATATTTAGTTAAAAGCAGCATCACACTAAAGAATATTCTATTTTATTTTATTGATTTTCCCATTATATTTGGGTCGTGTTACAAATTGTGTTCATTTTAGCCGGATACTTTTAAACTATTTAATTTATTGTCAAAGACAATGGCATGTCAACCTGGAGGGAATTGATATATCTTGTGGCTACTTGTCAGCCAGAATTATGTTGAGAGTTGGGTGTAAAATGTGAAGCTTGTTTTTTTTTTTTAATAACCCGTATATATGTGTTCGCTTTGGTTCACCCACGAACCATTTAAAAATTGATGGAACCTTTTAATGATGGCAATTTAACGCATATGTTTCGCATGCAACATGCTTTCGACTTGCCATAAATGGCATAATTAACGCATATTAAATTATATCCATAAAACTGCAGAGTTTGTCCTTGGTAAACAGTGCAAAATCGATGAAAGCAATTTTTGTATGCATATACATACCTTCCTATATATCGAGTATGCTACTCAGTGTGCACATTGTGTTTATGATAGGGTTGACAAATGTGAGTAGATACATAGATGTAAAAATGTACCTGAAATTTTCGATTCTGGAAAACAGAATTCAAATTTACTAACCAGAAATTAAATTTTACAATATTAAAGAAATTAAGAAAGAATGTATTAAAAATATAATAAATACAATAATTATTCCATTTTTAATAATAACTAAATGGAAAACTATTTAAAATTATTTTGAAAAAAAAAAAGTTCCTAACAGAAAACTCGCCACTTTTTGACAAAAAGAGTAAACGCAAGTCAATCCCACCAAGAGAAGAGAAACTCAGCTCTGCATTTTTAAATGAATTAAATATTTCATTTGCATATATATACATACATATATAGACAGATATACAGACCCCCATGTATATTCTTCGACGAATCTGTATTTTTCAGATATGTATGTTTGCAACTTCATGAAAGATTGACAGCAAGCGCTGATATACATATGTATATATATATTTCGCATCGAGCTAGCGATTAATGTGGGGCGCGCTCTCAAGGTTAACTGCAACAAGCAAAGCGAACTGAAATAACAAAGCGAATGCATTGCAATTAAAATGCAGTTTATGGTTGCTATAATAATAATAACAACAACAATTTGCAGCAACAAAAGACGTAACCAGTCAACCTCAGAGCCCGGCAAAAGAATAACAAAAACAACAAGCTCCATAACTATAGACAGCCACAATTCATCATTCATAGATCTATTCAAATATGCACAGCTATATATAGTATATATACGTGTATATAGTTCACTCTGTCAGATTTGTGCACAAAGTGCGCTGAAACGCAGGCTGACAACGAAAAAAAGGTCTAGGCTTAAAAACTGACAGGGTTGTCAAACTGCACAAAAAGCTCAAAAATAGAAAATGAATAGAGAGAAATGTGGAAATGGGAACCACCCACACACCCCTAAATGTGTACAAAATGTATTTGACGTACTGTATGTCATGTTGATTGATCCTTGTTGTTCTATAAAGTTATTATGGTCATTCAAGCCGATTAACTTTTCGAAAACTACAGAAATTTTCAGCAGCGAAAATAGAGTTTATTTAAATTATACGATAACATTTATTATTAACCTAATTTAGTTAACACATTTGATTTATATAATTAATTAATAGACAGACAGACAGGTGATCAAATAATGTATGTATTTTGGTTTTTAAATAAAAACTATTTGTTATATAGTATCTCAAAGTAATTGGCAGGTGCAAGCTCTTTTTTTTTTACCAAAAGTAGTTTTCATTTTCCTGTTTTCTACTCTAGATTCGATTATAGATAAAAACAGGCATATATGAAGAAGTAATACGAGATTCTAATACATATTTTGTATTCTGATTTAAATTGGATCTAATTTGTTTTACAAAGATTTAACAACATAGATTTACTTGGGAACCCTGCGCAATTTTCGTTTATTTTTCCTATAAAGCATTTAGCCTTAGCCAATATACCCTTTTCGCTCAACGTCCATTAAATCGATTAAAGGCATGGCACACACGTTTGATGCATGCCGTTGGAAACGCCGCAACAATTGTCGGATAAAAAATGCATGTACGTTGCGAATCAATTAAAAAGTGCGCAACGGGAAAAACTATATTGACACAATGGAAAAGTCACACACGCGAATATATATACAAACATTTTTTCACAATAAATAAATCAATAAATATAATATAAATAAAAACTTTTTTAAAATACTAATTTAATATTTTTATTCGATTTTTTTGCAGGTAAGCGACAACTCTGGCTGAGTGTTTACATTGGGCACAGTCAAAATTCGTAATAATAAATAAATATTACATATTCATATCATATTTGAAATATAATGTTTATTATATATATGTATGCAATTAACCTTATCTTATAATAACGATACTCTATATAACATATACATATACTATGGATAATAACAAGCTCCTCATACAGCCGCAACATTTGTAATTTGCATTTACTGTAGTTTAATTTATTTTAATAAAAAAAAAAAAGGCTGATGCAACGCTAACCATATGTATACCCTAACCGCAACCAAAACAAAGCCTCGTCCCTCCTTATACCGAAATAACCAATTTTTGCTTTTATCTATTGCAACAAATCGTGGCAGCTGTGGTGGTAGAGGCAAAGATTCTATTATATATTGTACATTTGCATAAACAATTTATGGCAGGAAATTAAAATGCTTTTTGTTTGACAATTTGCCAAACATTTTGCATCCGCATTTAGGCAACAATATTCGTAGCATTTGCGCCAAATTGAAATGTAAATGCCAAAACTGATGCCAGATAGACTTTATTCAGTTGTTTATTTTTTTCTACACTTTTCTTATCAATTTACTTATCTAATTTGCTAATTTTACTTTATGGTTTTAATTAGCTGCGCTAAAATAAAATGCGCGTTGATTTGTTCCTTGAGCCCATATGAATATATTATTCTCTATTCATAAGTTTTCACTTGCCTGATTTTCATTCGTAATATGCAAAAATTCATGAGTGCAATTTATGCTCCTAATTATGAGCATACCGCAGGCATTTTCCGCCTCATGCTTTCGCCCCTCTCCCTCTGTCTGCCTCTTTCATACTCTTTCACTCATTAGCCTTTTCAGTCTAGAGCTCGAGAGATGGTCCTTGTTGACATTTTGGTGTCACAGATTTATTTGGTCGTCGAGCTTTAGCTAGCTAACAGGGTTTTTAGCCTGCGATGCGAATAATTAAGGTAGAAGATGCACAAGAGTTTGTCAGCTGAAAAGATGGCAAAATGTGTTGGAGCTTTAAAGAACTGTCAGCAGCAACGTGTTGAAAATTTAAGGTTCAGAATCCCGTGAATCTGTGTCGTTTAACATAAGAGTAGAATCCTCATTGATTTTAGAGAAGCATTCACAAAAGAGAAAAACCATGTATAGAGATAGCAATAAATAATAATTTATGTAGAGATTATAATTTAACATAGTTTTGGCAGTGTTAGATGTAAAACCTATAAAGGGAATTTTTAGCTAAGGCTTTTGATATATTTTGAATGCTGTCATAGATCAGAGAGCTTAGTAATACTTATGCGCAGCTATTTTTTTTTCATTAATTATAAAATCTATCAGTATCAGAGAGTATTTTACTGGAATTCGTATTCAATAATATTTATAACAAATGCCACTGAGTACATTTGTTACTCTGTATGTCAAACCACACAGCTGCTAATGTTATTAGCTATTATTTAAAAGAACAAAGAACATGATTAAAATAATATATTTCTCATGATTCATAGCGAGAACTTTCGAAAATATATAAACGCTGCTTCAAATTTTAATGCAGAATAAAATTTTCAAATAATTGCATTCATTTCGCTTATCATAATTGGAAATTTATAAAGTGAAACTTGCTGTAAAATCAAATGAAATCGCACATTCGACACATATGCAATACATACTATTCAAACTAATACAAATACGATTTATAAATGTCTATATTATAATTCGTATAACAATTATTATTGCTATTGTACTTTTTTCTAGCTATTTATTATATGTGTGTTGATGTGGTCGTTGCTATTGGTGTTGTCTCTAAATGTTAATTATAAGCATCTCATTTTAATAATATATATTGCTGATATTCATATTATGGGGGCTGTAGTGCTATATTTATATGCATATATCGTAAATGTATGTAGTCTAGTTTTAGATGTTGCATTTAACCCTGGCTCCACTCTTGCCCCGAAAAGTATGCAAGCATAAATGAAACAAATGTAAATTGCATTTGCCAAATTATATATGTATTATGTAAAATTTATGGTATAATTTATGTGCATAAATAAACAGAAACTAGAGCGAAGGGAAGACTGAAGGCGGCTTAATTATAAAGCCTGCTTATCTGCGTAGCTTACATTTGTTTATTAATAAAAAAAAAAAAGACAACTTTTGTGTTTGATAAGTGTGAGAGTGCGTGGACATATATTTTGCTCTATGTAAATGGTTTGGTTTTGTCATTAATTAAATTTAATTGTTTCCGTGCTAGCCACAAACATGTTTGCATTTTACATCAACACTTTTAACAACTCAAATTATTTGTATTTTTTATTTACTTATAAATTTATAGCTTAACATGTAGTTGCCCCTGTTTTTGTGTGTGCACTGTACAGGTTGTATTCTATTTATGCATAATAGTACATCATTTCAAATAGATAATTGGGAATACTTGGACGCTGGTCGAAGTGGAGTTGGAATTCAATTTTTCAATATTTATGTAAACATATAATATATTCATATATAAATTGCTGCACATGGCAAACGTCTGCTCCTCTTAACAATTGTAAATATCAATAACTAAATTGTGAACGTCTCTTAACCATTTTTCAAATATCATTTCAAAAATGGAACGAAACATGTATATACAAAATAATAACACAAATAGTCATTTCCATTCAAAACAAGTGGTCGGCCCTACAATATGTAAATCCATTTTATAATCTTACCTCATTCACAAACACACATATATATTATACATACGCTACACACATGTACATTAACTATGCATTGCAAAATGTGCAACCAGAATGTAGTTCGCATTTATATAGATAGAAATAACATGTTCTCCTATCTCTCACCTCATAACCAACAACAACAGAAAGAAAAGTGAATTGCAAATATTTTTGCCTATCCAAAACCAAATATCAAAAACCTCCAAACTTCCCAAAAACAAAAAAAGATAAAGTATAAACCGACAATAAAATCTACATAGAGAGCAATTGAAAATTTTTTTATACCAGTGGCGACATTTTCTTTTCTGGTTTTTTTTTTTTGTATATTGCAGGTTTCAGACACCAATAAAAGCGTTTGCCTGCCTGACAGCCACAAGGTAAGCTCTAAAGCTGCTACACCGAAAACAATTATCAAATACCTTTTAACTATATACATAACCAACATCTAACTACATTACAACATCATATGCGTTTCATTAGCTAGTCGCATTCATATATATATCTATATAGACTTGATTTGGTATACATGTATATCTAGCTATAAACATGTTGTTCGCTAATCGAATGATTTCGTATCTAAACTCTATTGGCGTTCAAATTTGTTTCTCAAGATTGTTAAATTACCTTATGCATTAGATGAAAGTAAAAATGTAGCTGAATGGACTTCAAAATTATTTTTAATGTGTAGTAAATAAATATAGTTAAATGGTTTATTTAATCAACATTTATCATACTATGAAACTGTGAAGTATTAGGAATGCGTTGCTAATTGTTTTTTAAATTTGGTTTCATTTTTTTTTTTTAAATAGTAAATTTTTTTTAGACATTTTAATAATTTGAATAATTTGCATTTGCTAAATTCATGCATATTGCATATTTTATGCTTTAATCAATTCGTTTCCATTAGTTTAGCAATGGTAATACCATTAGAAAGTGGCGGTAATAATTCATTTAATTGTTTAAATTGGCCAATTACGGAATTGAACTGACTACAAGCTGTGCTCTAGAGCCTGCCTAATAGCAGAAATGCCTCAAATTCCAGAATTACCAGTCCATTTGCACATTTGTCTGTGCATTTTGTGGCCAAAAAGCAGCCAAAAGGCATTTTAAATTGCATGTTGCTATAGATATGAATTGCTTTGTTTGGCCATTTGAGAGAGAAAGTGGTTTGTGTATGAGCAGGATAGCAATTATTGAGTGTGGTTGTTTCTGTTTGTTATTATAATTTTACATCTTCATACGCTCAGACGCACACAAAGCCATGCACAAATGCAACAGGTCAAACAATGAGTTGTGCTGTGGAGGTATTAGAACTCGTTTGACAATGTTTGAGTGCGTAAAGACGTTTTAATGTTTCATAAATGCCTGCTACGTGTTTATGGACAACGGTGCGCGTGTTTGTTGTTTGATTGTGTCTTAAGCAAACCCTTGATTATTTGTTGTTATTTGTTGCTGGTAATGTTGGTCAAGCGGCACGTTTCGGTTGTTAAATTTCAAAGGTGTTGTTCAGAGGGCCATTTGAATGCATTTGATGATCATACTAATGTATTATAGTTATTACATGTAGTGTGTGCTGCGTATTTCTAGTGATAAAACGACAAACAATTTGTTTCAGATGAATCATCAGAGTTAGCTGAAAGTTTAGCTGCAAGTTTCAAGTGAATGTTGGCTTTCTGCTCCTGCCAGAAATCGATTTTCATTTGATACGATTCAATCTTTGATGCTGCAGTGCAATAAATTGACGGAAATATATGGAAGTTGCTTGAGTTATTTATTTTATTTTAATATATATGTACATACACTATATTTAGCATTCATTTCATTCAATCAGCAGCGCTTTGCCTTCAGCATATTCTAAGTCTAAGAAGAACTAAAGATTTTCTATAAGGCTAATCATTTGATACTGTTATCCTAATGTCTGAATGACTAAATATATGATTGTTGAAGCATATATAGTATTTTATTTGAAATTCTGAATAATCCGATTAAAGCTATATGGAATTATAGTAGCCACCGCTATGCAGACACAATTAGTCTATCGGCAAGCCAATTATACGCATGGACATATATAATTGAATAATCGCAATCGTAATCGGTGATAATGGCAAACAGTTTAGCGCACATATACCACATCATAAAAAACATATGGGCCGCCATAACAACGTCAATTACATACTCAAATCAAGAGAGCGAGAGAGAGAGAGAGAGGGAGCGAGATAGACTATCAGACATGCAGCTAGCCGAGACTGCATACAAGTCGCAACTCGTGCACCCACACACACACACACACGCAACACGTACACTCGCATACTCGCTGTGGCATGCGCGATATGTTATCCGCTAATGTGTAATTATAAACAAATTTCGCTGTTTGTTATTTAAAATGCGGTAAGAACAACACAGAAGGAGGTAAGTGAAACTAAAATCCGCCTGTTTGATGATTGTTGTTCCACGAGTTGTAGGTGTGCGTTACAAATTGTGTGCATAGTCATGCATGTCATGCAATGGCTTAGCAGGGACACAAACCTACTAAGCACAATTGGACGAATGGTCGCTGGATGCGTGCAGCTGCCACATTTGCCACATGTTCTTTTTTTTTTTTTTGGTAAAAAGGTTTATTTTATTTTATTTAAACATGCTTTCTACTACCTAGTTGGCAGCTTAACAAGTTGAACATAAAGGTACAATTATTTACAGTAGAACACTACAGATATTACAATAACAATTTACATAAACAACAATCACAATTTGGTTAACTAATCACACAATAATCACATTCACTTTTACATTAAACATTATTTTTATAGGAACCTCGCAGGGAGGTCCTGTGGATGGCACTTCTTCAGTCTTCTTATTCTGGCTTCTTTGTTAAGTCTTCTCGCCAAAGGGTTTGGGTGGCCGTCGAGTCTTGCAAGGTATCTAGCAGATACCTCTTGCATTACGTCTCCAACTTTGGGGACCTTGAGATCTCTTTCAATGTCCCTGGTACGCATATACCAGGGAGCATTGCAGATTTGCCGGAGGATTTTTGCTTGTGCAACTCTTATTTTGTTTAGGTTTGATTTTGCCGCAATTCCATAGACTTGAAGCGCATATCTCCATATGGGGCTTAGTATTGCTTTATAAATTGTCACTTTACTGTACAGTGACAATTTATTGGCCGGCATAAGAAGCCATGACATCTTTGCGCTTTTGGTCATTACAGTCTTTTTGACCATCGTGGTGTGCATGTTAAATGTCAGCCTTCTGTCTAACACTACGCCCAGATAATCCACATGTTCAGCATGGGAAAAAACAAGCAGGAATTGCCCGTGATCAGCTGGCAGTAAGTGCTGTTGTTATTGTTGCTGTTGAAGGTGCTAAAATGTCAGGCTTAACAAAATGTTGCAAAACACGCAAACAACTGCCGTAGCACCGAGTACTGCAAACTGAAAACTGAAAACTGAAAACTGACATCCGCAATTGTGCAATTTAATTTTTTTTTTTTTTTTTTTTTTTTAATAAAATTTATTTAAGCGTTGAAACCATACATTGCAATTGTAGTAACTTAACAACACATTAGAGATTATAATATAGGACCTAACCTTCTATTGTACACAGAAGGAATTAAAACTATTTAAATTATTTTTAGTTTAATTAATTAATTTTAATTAATATTTTTGGCGAATCCCAAGCGTTTTAGTCGCCTTAGTGGTCTCACAGGGAGCAGTTGTCTCGCTAGTCTGCTACGGTGTCTGACCAGTCTGTCACTGTATCTGCTCGTGTGTCTGCCAATCTGTTCCTCTACTGTATGCAGATTCAGATCCCGATGTAGGGTAGAGCCGCGCACATACCAGGGGCAGTTCGTAATTTGACGCATAGCTCGGTTTTGAAGGACCTGTATGCGTTTATAGTTACTTTTTGCAGCTATTCCCCAAATCTGCACACCATAGAGCCAAATCGGAGCCACACAGTGGACGTAGACTGCTCTCTTCACTCTTAGTGACATGGTGCTTCTTCTGTTGATCAGCCACCGCAGCTGTTGCATGCGTTGCCCACATCTCCTGGTCGCAGCTTTAATGTGAGGACCAAATGTTAAACGCTTGTCCAGAGTGATGCCAAGGTACTTTGCCTGTGATGGTTGGTCCAATATTACTCCGTCTATTCGTATAGGCGGAGTGTGGTTGATGAGTGTTTTTAGTGTAAAGCATGGGTTGGTGGTCTTCCGAGGATTTATTTTTAAATTCCACCTTTTGCACCAATCAGCCAGTGCCTTTAGGTAGTTTTCAACTCCAATAGCAGCTTCGATGCGACATTTGGAGCTGTAGAGCACTGCGATGTCGTCTGCGTATGTAGCAAGTAGAGCTTTGCTGGGAGTCTCCATGTGGTCTTCGCTAGGGGAAGGTAAATCTGCAGTGTATATTGAGTAGAGCATCGGCCCTAATACGCTACCCTGTGGAACTCCAGCTCTCATCTGGCAAGGAGTCGAGTAAATGCTTCTGACTCTAACCATAAATTTTCTGTCCTCCAGGTACGATCGTAAGATCCCGAAATATGGGGCTGGGAAGAGCTGTTTAATTTTACTGAGAAGCCCCATATGCCAGACTCTATCGAATGCTTGCTGCATGTCAACAAATACCGCATTGCAATATTCCAGATCGTCAAATGCCTGTAGAATGTGCTTCGCTAGTCTGTGAACCTGCTCCACCGTTCCATGTCCCTCCCGAAAGCCAAACTGGTGTTCCGGTAATATTCGACATTCCCTGATTACACAACCAAGTCGATTGGCTATAAGTTTCTCCCATACTTTTGACAATGACGACAAGAGACTTATTGGCCGGTACGACTCAGGGTCATCCTCTGGTTTTCCAGGTTTGTGGATCATTATTATAGTTGCCATTTTCCACTGTTTAGGGAAGAACTGCACCCTCAGCATAGCATTGAATATTAAAGCCATATAGATGATCGCCCGAGTAGGTAGGGCTTTTAGAGTTGCATTGCACACTCTGTCATAACCTGGTGCTTTCTTCATCGGCATGGACTTTATGACTTCAGCAATTTCCTCAGTCCTAACTGCCTCAATAGGTAAGGACATTTGAAGAGGTGTCTGCAGACTATCAATAGTTTCTTGGATTTGGTCATCAGTGGCAAATTCGTAATGATTAAACCTAGTCTCTAAATGATTCGCAAACGAGTTAGCTTGTTCTTCTTCGTTCTTGGCGAAGTCACCGCTAGGGCATCGGATTGGTACCTGTCTGAACGGGTGACTCTTAAGTGACTTAGTACACTTCCATAGCGAGTACCCAGCATCAACTGTATAATCATAGGAAGCCAGTTTCTGCTCGAAGAAGTTACTTCTAAGTTCTTTTAATACATTTCGTAGTTGCCTAGCAGCCCGGTTCCATAAAATTCGGTCCCATGGGTCCTGCGATCTGATTGCGCGTCTTCGGAGTCTTCTTTTCTGAGTCAGAAGCTCCCTGGCCTCTCTTGTTAGTCGAATTCCATAGGTGGTACCTATCTGGATTTCAGAAGGTGTTGAGGCAGCAGCAGCCGTATAAATGCTATCAGTGAAGCTATCGACAGCCATCTCAATGTCTTCACCAGAGTTTAGCGTGGTGTTCAGCTGAATTGAGCTCTCCAATTGTTGTCTAAAGACAAGCAGGTCCGTGTGCTTGTTGATTAGAGGCCGGTGCAATTTAATTGCTTTGCAATTCATATCATGTTGTTGTTCTGCTGCTGTTCTGGCGAGCAGCTGCTGCACCAAAAAGTAGACTACACGAAATTCGCTACGATTTCGTAACAATAGTTGCAACCAGGCGAACAAGAGCACAGGTAAGAAGAGCTCGCTGGTGTGGTTGCTGATAGTGCACGAATTCCAAACAATATTTTCCAGAAAATTTCAATGAAAAAGCAGATTTTGCTGCAGAAAAGTGGAATATTGTGATAAATACTAGTTCAGTACGAGTTGCTGTTTATATATCTATGGGATATATCAAAGTACATTATAATTTAAATTTAATAATTTTACCAGCTCAGAATAAGCTCTGATAAAATATATAACAAAATACATTTAAATTTGAAATTATATTCTCATAAATATATGAATACAAGTGTAAATGAATTTAAGAAAATCTTGTTGATTAAATGTAATCAAAAAGTTGTCAATGAAATTACAGTTTCAATTAGCAAGCCAAATTTCAGAATTCGTTTTTAACAGCTGCTAATTCACTTTAATCTTGCCTTTCATGGCGAAATGCTACGATACTGCTAGAAAAAATGTTCTCGAACACAAATAAAAGTCGACACATGCTTCGACTGGTTCAATTATTGTCATCCCGCTTGGCCTACAATTAAAAGCCCCCGTTCAGTTATCCTTTTTTATTTTTTATTTTCCTTTTCCAATTTGTGTTTCTTTTTTTTCGCAAGTGAACAAAAACCAGCGCTGCGCACTCATGAATACCCACAGAGTGCGAGTGCTATTCTTTTGTTACCAAAAAAGATTGTATTTATACCCTGAACCCATTGTTTTTTTTTTGTTTTTTTTTTTGGCTTTTTTATTTATTTATTTTTATTTTCGGGTTCCCGCTAAATTTCTGTTTGGTGACAGCTTTAATTACGCATGTTTCGTGTGTTTGTTTTTCCTACATTTCGTCAACTTGTTTACAAATTTACGTGACTGCATTTCATATTTAAGTTAAGTTGATGGGTAGCAGAAATGGTATACAGCATAGTTTAGATATAAATATCATTGCAAAATAAAAAATAAAAAATCCTTCTACAGCTAATGCGGCAAATAACAAATATATAAAGTTATTTAAAAAGAAACATTTTCAAATTAATTTCTCTATACACAAGGGCATGTAACTTCGTCTTGCTGTTTATTATTTACTGAAAATCTTCCTCTTGTTTTCTGTATTTTCCCTCTCATTCAACTTCTCCAGTTGGAATTTCCCAACGGATAAAGTTAGCTTTTAGAATCCAGTTAACTTTTATAAATGAGAATGACCGCAAAGCTTTTGCTTTGCCTGACTTTAACTTTGAAAATCTTAATGTGAGGCTAAGCACATGCCATTTCTTGCAAATAACTTTGCCACGATCTATTAATCAATATAGGCAAGAGCTCCATTAAGTTCCGTCTGTGCTCGTCAGCCACTTAATTTCCTACACAGCACTAACCATTGTCGACTGGCAATTGCCAATGGCGCAACACTGCGTATACTTCATTTCCTTGCACGAACGCATCAAATGAACGTCGCCGAACTGTTCAGAATTTAGATGCCCAAGTCCCTTTGGGGCCAAATATCCAAACGTCCATTTTTGGCAATTACAAACGCATTGAATTTTCAATTCTGATGCTTGACATGAATTTGAAAATGCTGCCAACAACAATAGCAACAACCACACGCGATACTGTGATTTGTGAAGCGAGGCAATCGAAAAACGAAAGGCACATTTCACATTTATGACGCATACGTCGTGTGTGCCGTGGCAACTAGAGATGGACTGCTGCCATACAATAAAAGCACGAGCTGAGAGCCGCGTTAATATATAATCGTTTTTGATTGGACTTTAACGAAGTTACATGATTTTAAGTCGTGAAAACGGAATCTATTTTAGGCATTTATGTTTAATTGTGTTTTTATGTGAATGTGTTTTGTGAAAATGTATGTAACAGGCAGAAGGAGACGTCGCAGACCCCATAAAGTATATATATTCTTGATCAGCATAAAAAAATAAGTTGATTGAGCCCTGTCCGTCTGTCCGTCCGTCCGTCCGACCGTCCGTATGAACGTCGAGATTTCGACAACTACAAGAGCTAGAGAGCTGAAATTTCACATGAACACTCATATGTTAGCTACGCAGTACGAGTTTATTTTGTTTTTTCGATAACTCATTCCATTTCCAAATTATCGATAAAAAATCGATAATTCGTTTCAATTTTTTATGTTTTTTGAGCATAACTTCTACACCGTTTTAGCGACAGACTTCAAATTTGTATATTTAGATAGATATTATAAATACGCAGATTATGTAATTTTCAGATTTTTTTTGCCACGCCCCCTCCGCCCCCAATTTGGAAAAAACGCATTTCAAATACTAGAGACTTGAAATTTGGCACATAGATACATTTAGATATTCTTAATCTACTCTGAAAATTTCATTAAGATCATTTATCTAGAAATGGAGTTATAAGCGTTCAAAGTTCAGCCCAACCCACCCCCAAGCCACAGCAGCAACTGCGCGGTTAGCAGAGCTCGCGCTCATGCGATCGTAAAGAAGAAGAGTATCACTTTTTTTGCAGGGTTCAGGGGATCTCGTAGTCGAGCCGTCTCGACTAGAGCCTTCTTACTTGTTATTCATGGTATGTTTAAGTCAGGTTGACATTGTTCTGAATTGTATTTTGTGTTGATTAGGAGAGTAGATTTTGTACTTAATTTTGTATTTTATTTAAGCAAATTATGGCCCAAGTTTAGTTGTCTTCAATTGCTGAAGCTATCACGCACGCGAATGGCAGTTGCTCAGCACTAATCTCCATTCGATTGACTGAGCTAAATGCCATGGGTCTCTTGTTGTTGATGATGATGACGATGATTTATGCATTTGTAGCGCCTTTAGCATTAAGTGTTTTATGCAAATTCCTGTAACGCGCTTTCAATTTGTAGACTTTGCTGGCCGAAAAATATGCAAATGTGCACCTCGTAATTTTGTACCAGGGAAATTACCAAAAATCAACTAACTAATGCGCAATGTATGTGTGCTTTTGTACGTATGTATGTATGCATATATATGTGCTATTATATGACGCTTTTCTCACCTTTTTGGGTTAAGTTAGGGCGTGGCTGTGCACCCAGCGGGTGTTTTGCTATGCGAGCTGGACCACAAACTTTTGCGCTCTGGCAACTTGCTCTGCAAAAGTTTAAAGCACTGCAGCCGTAGCCAGCAGTAACCAACAACAACAAAACCAATTGAGAGAAGGCCAACTTCAGTTTTGGCCAAAGTTTACAGCGCACACATGACCCATTAATAAGCGCCATGGCGTTTGCTGCAACTGCATCGGGCTTTTTGTCTGCTTGACGGTTTTTGGCCATTTCATTTTTTGGTACGCCCGCCCGCAGCGGATGTGCAGTGGCCTCTCTCGCTCTCTCTCTCTCTCTCTCTTCAAACATTCCCTGCCTTTTGACCAAGTGGCGCTGTGCCCTCTATACGCGTTGTCAACATAAATTTTGGTCATGATTTTGGCACTGCTACCACTTCCTACCAATTAAAATGCGTTTATCTATTTGAAAATGTCCTAGCAGACGCACAATTCATTACACAGAACAAAAAGGAACTTGACATGTTTAGGGCTGCGAGACGATTGTCCGAAGACTCCAGTCAACTGGTTGACTTTAGCTTAAGCTCCTTAGAATTAATGCGCTTATGTTAAATCAATAATTTTAACCTGTGGCAACAAAAAAATTGAACTCACAATTCATTTCAATTCATTTAGATGAAAAGAATTAAGAATCATTCTTTTTATAGTACTTTAAATTCTATTTTTATTTAATTGAGACAATTCTTTATCATGATTACTTTTGCTACAAGCTAAATACTACTTCAATGAGCTGGCTAAATGAATCTAATATAAATATTTATGGCATTGCCCAATATACGCACCAGAATATTACCTTTCTATATCAATGAGTTCAGAGTATATAAGTTCAATTTTCCACATGACCTAAAAGCATTTGAATTCAATGCACATTATCCGATTGGAAGCTTTAGATGAAGGTCAGCGTATAAATGTGCAGTGACATCGTCAATCATGTAACACATACACACCGATACCGTATCTAATGGATTCTTGGCATAGTATAGCAGATTATACGAGGAGATACAGATACTCATAAAATAAATTATACGCAGACGTTGAACATCAACGGCGAGTCAATGATAATGAGTCAAAAAGCGGAAACTATGAATAAATTTGCATAATAATCTGATACACCCACCCACACACACACACACACACACACACAGACATTCTCGCATGTTAACTGCTTACCTATGCATACGATGTAGAGCTGCGATATTCAAAATGTTAGCGGCTTGAAGCTGACGTGTGTGAATATGTGTGGCTGAAAGATGTGGCGCCAAGCACAATTATTAACCATTGATTAGACATCATTGCAATGCTTTAGCTTTAAATTTTAGAATACACATATATATATATAAACGATTGAGTTCACAACAAGCTTTTATGCAGTTTTAAATTTCGATATTTAAAGCTCGGGCCATTTGACGTCAGTCAGGCGGCAGAAATTCAATTAAACTTTTGTTAAACTTCCACCCACGCAAAAGCAACACATACATGGTTGTGTAACCATTTTCCTTTTTGTCTCTGTCTCTCTCTTTCTCTTTCTCTCTCTCTCTCTTTCTCTTTCTTTCTTTATTGTATAGATGTAGCATCCGCTTTGGCGTTCAGTCAACATTCCCTGTGCACAGCTTGCAATCCTCAGGCCCGTGCTATTCAAATAGTTACGTTTAACCATTTAGAGTTCCTGCTAGCCAGGTGGAGCTCAGTTTTCGTATTCGCCTCTGTAGCAATCACGTGAATTTTAAATAAATATTTAATATGCTTTAATTGTGAAGTCTTCTTCAAAGTAATTTTGTTCGTTTTTCCTATGTTTTATGAATTATGAATTATGTTCATAAATAATTTCTATTCATTAAAGACGAGGGTTTCATTTGGCTAACTGCGCTGACATATTTAGATTAATTAAAAAATATCTAAAAAGTTTTCTTTAATACATATGTACATTTGGAGGACTAGCAAACTCATGGCTCAATAAATTTTGTATGGTGTTAAGGTATCTTAACATCATCACACAAGCGTTCTGGACTGTGACATTTGTGTTAATATCCAAGATAAATGCTTAAAGTTCTGTGTGAAATGAAAGCTTGACGCTTAATGAATGGTAGCCCCGTGGCTAAGAAGAGCAGAAACAGATGGCAGCAGATGCTGCTTTCAAGTTAATTAAGTTAGCAAAATTAACTATGTTTCTGGGCTGAGAAATTTAACTAAGTGCGGCTGGCTTTAAATGTAAACAAACGCTTTGCGCCTTTGGTTAGTTTACATTGGTGGGGCAGCGTTGGGGTCGTGCTCATTAGAATTTTAATTTGAGCTAATTGAAGAATGTATGCAAACAAATTGGAAAACGCTTTAAAGCAAAACTTAAAATATAACCAGTGCTGAAGAGCAACAAAAAATTGCATCTCTGAGTATATAAAATATATAATAAATATCAGAGTATGTGGCATTTGGTAATGCATATATTATACTCTGGACTAAAGACTAACTAACTTCAAGTTGCTAATTAAAATACCATATCGCTATATAACTTTTGTAAATCGATTTGTAAATATTTGAGGCAGACAATCGGAAACTTTTTAAATGTGCACATTTATAGGGTATTTAAAAAGTTTATAAATATTTAACTAGTTATACAAAATAGCTGCAGGAAGAGAAGATACATATACCCACTCAAATACACATCTATAAACATACATGCAAACTCATACGTACTAAAGAAAGCAACAACAAAAACAGAACCTAATAAGCACATGTTATTCTCCTTTTTTTGTGTATAAAGAGAGCTATACAAGTGGATATACTTGTATGTATATACATACATATATATTTGTAGACAAGCCTTCTCACAGGGTAGAGTATCAGTTACAGGATGTGTGAATGGCTTTTGGTTTTGTGTTTGGCAGTCAAATATGATATCGACTTCCAAATACTCTATCAAAAAACAGAAAATTAAAAATATATATATATTTAAAATAATATACATAATTGATTAAAAACAATAAACACTGAAACTTATATTTATATTTATATTTATATTTATATTTATATTTATATTTATATTTATATTTATATTTATATTTATATTTATATTTATATTTATATTTATATTTATATTTATATTTATATTTATATTTATATTTATATTTATATTTATTTTTATATTTATATTTATATTTATATTTATATTTATATTTATATTTATATTTATATTTATATTTTTATTTTTATTTTTATTTTTATTTTTATTTTTATTGTTATTTTTATTTTCATTTTTTTATTCATATTTATATTTATATTTATTTTTATATTTATATTTTTTTAAATTTATATTTATATACATATTTAGATTAGTTTATTTGGGAAATTATTTTCATTGTACTGCTCATCAGATAGTTATCAAATTCTATTTAATATTGAAGAATATATTTAATTTGCAGCGCAATTTTAGCATGTTCTTGGCAAGCCATGCGTATTTCACAGTTACAGGGTATTGAACATCAGTTGCCGCAACAAAGAACAACAAAAGGCTGTCAGTTTTACAATTGTTAAAGCTGTGTGTCTGCCGTGCTCTGTTGCCTGCTTATCAGCTGTGTCAGCCCGCCCCCAACTTTGGCATTTTAACAAAATACTTTTAGGCGTAAAAATCGTCGAGTATGCTATGAAAACATTGTTGGCATTTTCATTCCGCCAGCTTTTCCTAGCGGTTCATTGCACTTGGCCACGCCCATTCTGCAAAACGCAAATTGCAATGCGCCAGACTTTTATTACACGGAAATGACTTTGGCGTGGATTTGCGTGGGTTTTCTACAGTGGCAGGGTCGAATAGACGGTACAAGCCTTCAGAGCCTCGCCCCAGACATACAAAAGGATATAGAAATACTTGGTTATATGTATATGTATATATATGCACGTGTTTTATAGGCACTACAATTGTCGCATGTTCAAAGGTAATAAAATCGACTTTTGAGTTTGCAAATCCGAAAAGCCAAAAATGTCCGATTATGGCAGCTCATAAAAATGCTTGGACTAGAACTTTCCTCAGCCTCGTTGATATAGACATTTATTTATGACGCTTGTTATTATTCTGAGTTTTTTCTTTTTTTTCTGTTTTTTCTTAGCTCGATAAAGTCGTAAAAATTCAATTATGCGCTTGAAGGCGTGACAGCGGTGTAAACAAAATAAGAGCCATCATAAAAAAGGAAACAAGAACAACGTTTTATAAATAATGTAGGCATTATTATAGAAGGTGCTCCTAAGTGTGTCACAATTTTTATATGTCACATCCTTTCGGCTTTGACACACATGCAAATTACATATGCTGCTTCAAACAGGTTGATGCATGCATAAATGCTTTAACAAAGGATGTGAGTGCAAGACTTTTACCAAACTGCAGATGCATGCTTTAATACGTGCTCAAAATGGAGAGTAACAGTAAAAAGCTGTTTGCAGCAAAGTGAAATGAATAAAATTGAATAAAAAGATGTATATAAAGCAGGTTTTTTTCTGTAGTAAACATAATTAAAGTAGCGAAATAATAAGAAGGCAAAAATGAAAGGATAATATGAGAAATTCTGAATAAAAGAAGCATTTCTGAATACTTTAAGAACTTGATGATTTTTGATGAGTTTATTATGAATAAAGAGTCACAGACAAAAAGCTGCAATAATAAAATGATAAATAAATTTAAAAAAAAAAAAAAGGAATGAGTTAGAGTTGTCAATTATTCTTAAATATGAACATGAAAAATATATTTAGTTTTTATGGAAGAAAATTTGTAGCTTTGCAGAATAGATAGAGTATATTGTGCGCAGGCATACCCTACAAATTCCATTTTTTATCCAGGCTTTCAACTCAAAAAGAGCATGTAAAACAACTTGCAATAACTTATATTCCCTACGCAGGCATCCTTGAGACATCAGTATATAAATACACACAAATACACACACAGACACACATGCTCCCCTCATTTCCACTTGCTTACAATGAAAGCCAGCTCCATTTCAAGCTTCGCTTGCCAGTGTCTACAGTTATTAACCTCTTTTGAGCTCTCTTCATATGCAGCGCTCTCGGCTCGCTCGACTCACTTTTTCACTTGATGAACTATAAGCTTTTAGCTGCTTATGTATGCATGTGTTTGTGTTTGTGTGTAGTATGTGTGGGTGCGTTGTTGTTGTGGTATTTTTTTTTTTTTTTGTAAAGGTTTATTTTATTTTATTTAAACATGCTTTCTACTACCTAGTTGCCTTAACAAGTTGAAAAAAGGTAAATAATCCTAGATAAATAAAACAACAAATTCTACACCAATCACATTCACTTTTAATTAAATTATTTATAGGAACCTCCAGAGGTCCTGTGATCACTTCTTCATCTTCTTATTCTCTTCTTTGTTGTCTTCTCGCCAAAGGGTTTGGGTGCCGTCAGCTTAGGACTCATACCTCTTCATTACGTCTCCACTTTGGGACCTTACTCTTTCAAGTCTCTGTACCTATACCAGGGACTTGCAGATCCGAGATTTTTCTTGTCCTCTTATTTTGTTTAGGTTGATTTTCCGCAATTCCATAGACTTGAAGCCATATCTCCAATGGGCTTAGTATTGCTTTAAATTGTCACTTTACTGTACATAATATGCCGCATAAAAGCCATGACATCTTTGCGCTTTTGGTATACGTCTTTTTACCACGTGGTGTCGTTAAATGTCACCTCTGTCTAACACTACGCCCTTGTCTTCTTTTTCGTTTTAACCCTGCATGCTAAGCGACCCGTTTAAAGTCTTGTGGTCAACGTTTCTTCTCCCGTTAACCTTTCCATTCGCCCATCTTCAAAGCTGCTCACAACTGCTCAAACTCTGTATACAGACTACTTGAACACGACGTCGGCCGTGCACTGATTGTTTCGGTTTCTCCTTTTCGTTTGAGGCATCGGCTGTGAACAAAGTATACAAGGTAGGGCCGAGAACCTACCTTGAGCACCCTGCACTTTGGTCTTTTTGACGATTTATACCGTCAACGTCACCCTAAGCTTCTATCTCGCAGAAAGCTGCTGACAATCTGGTACAGTGGATAAACGCTTCTAAGTTTGAATAATAATCCGTCATGCCAGACTCTATCAAACGCTTGCTTTATGTCCAAAAAACAGCAACTGCATACTTCTTGTGTTCAAAAGCATCCAGGATAAAATTGACCACCGGTGTACGCACCAACCTCTCCTGAATCCAATTCCGTTTATCTTTGCTTACTCTTCTGCAACCGTCACTCTTTCTGCCACTTTCCTAAGCGGAAGAAGACTTATTGGCCTATACCCATCCACTTCACTAAACTCTTTCCACTTTACTTTTTATCTCGCTGTCTTCCAATCTTGGGAAGTGTCCTAGCCTGAGCAACTGTTTAGAATCCACTATAAACAGGAGAGCTTTTTTGGGTAGGAGCTTGAGTGTTCTGTTATCCAGGCTATCCTCTCCAGGAATTTTTTAACCTTCAGATTTTTAATAATCATTGTTACCTCTTCCAGTGTGACAGGCCGTACAGGCAGAGTCATCTGGAACGGCTATCCAGCTGCATTCAACAGTTCTTCGCGTATCATCGTCAGTGTAGTTGAACGGCATGAAACGCTGTTGTAGGCTGTCTGAATTTGCTTTTTCTGGCTGGATAGCACCATCTACCTGCCGTATCCTTATCGGTACTTTTGGACTGCAATTTTTTTAAAACGACTTGTGAGCTTCCAAAGGGAGTAGTTAGAAGACGCATCCGGCCACTTTTCCAGCATTTATCAATACTGCGTTCTGATTCACAACTTTTGTACGCGATTGGAAATTCTTTTATAAATCTGTACGCGTATATCTCCCGTTCTCACATACTCTTTCCTCAGCCTTCTCTTCATTCGCAGTAATGCGCACATTTTGGGCACATATCCTGGGGGTGCTGTCTTGTATACGTATTTCTGGGGTCCGTTATCACCAAGATATGTTGCGCATAAACATTGCAATAGCATCATCTACGTCAACCGCGCTATTTATTTATGTTTAGATAATTCTGCTCTCTAAGTTTGCCCTAATTCATTAATGCGAGCTCCGGGTGCAAGGATGTATTGCCTCATAGGTCTAAGCTGTGGTGATTGATGCAAAGATGCTACGACCGGTAAGTGACCGACGAAAGATCATGGTGCAGCTGGACAGATAGCTTGTTAGCAGGGAAACCATTAAATATGAAAAAGTCGAGTGCAGAGGGAGTAAGCAGGGTGTTGCATGAATAAAAAGTTGGTTTTCCCGTTGCTAGATTTGCCACGTACCACTTGCATAGCCTCTTGCAGCCGCTTTCCACGGTAACAACTCCGCGAATTACCCCACCATTGGTGTTTTGCATTAAAGTCTCCTCCTGCAATGAACCGGTTTCCCAGGGCCCGAAGAATACCTTAAAGTCATTTCCACTCCAGGTTCGTTAGAGGAATATCTATTTTACGCTTCCGATGTTTGTCATCACACTCAAACTAGCCGATTGTATATTATTATTTGAAATGGGTTCATTGGCGTCATAACAAGTTAGATTTTATCACACACGCTCCGCCTTTCGCATACCACTGGGGTGATTCGTAAATATCGTAGCCAGGTGTAAAAATTTTAAGCTGCCTGTGTTCTCTGTACCAACATCACATCAATTGAATTACATCAGGAAAAGTCTCAGCTCGTTCTGCTTTTAACCAATCCTCTTCGTTCCACAATCCGATTTTTAAATATAACATTTTGAAATAACATCAGAGCCAGGTCACAAAGGCTTTGTTTGATTCCATTGTTTCCTGATAAGTTTGAACATTTATCCATTCTTGCATTTAACTCTGCTATTGCCTTTTCTAAAATGTTAAATTTGCTGTCATATTCTCGGTCGTCGGCATTGTCGGAAGACCTGGACACTTGTGTTCTGGGAATATTTTGAGGATTTACTTTGGGCCTGAAATTATCCGCATAAGAAAAGCCTCTCTGAACAGTGGCGTTTGAAATAAACTGCGCTCTAGAGCCCTGATTGTCTGCATGGTTGTTATTGTTTGGCAGTCCATGACTGGGCAATCTTGCATCAGGCTTTAGCTTTCTGCTTAGCTTGACTCTGACTGTGCAGCCTTTAAAGCTAGAAGTGTGGTTGTCTCCGCAATTGGCACATATGGAGGTCTCACTGGTCTTAAGCTGACAAGTCTCGGAGTCAGTAAAGTGGTCACCTGAGCACTTACCACATACTGGGTTTTTGAGGCAATAATTTTTCGTATGTCCGTAGTCTTGGCACCTGTAGCACTGGACTATTTCCCTGTTGGGTTTTGCCTTTAATACTGTAACTCTGTGCGTTCCATATGAGTTATTTTAAGCGCTTCTGCAACATTTGGCGTCTTTTGCAAATTAACAAAGAACATGCTTTGTCTTGTTTTCTCTTCTTCTCTCATCCTCTTTATTATCTCTATTGCGCCAGTCTCTTTCCTGGGACTAGATGTTCAGTACTGTGAGGTTCCGATCAGCAAAGCACGTTCAATTCGCTGTTTTGAGACGTTGGGGTGTAAGTCTTTAATGACGACTCTATATGGTGCATTTTCTCTAAGTTGATGATGCCAAAATTGACAGTTTTGCTTGGATAATATGCTAACGACAGATCTAAATGCGTTTGAGTTCTTTGTATAAATACGCGAGATTCCAGATCTGGATGTGCGTATATCATATTCGGTATCTGCGATAACAGAGCTTAACGCTGCCTCAAATTTGGTCATATTATTAACCTGCGGTACGCAAATAGCTGGAGGCTTAGGTACTTTGTTTTCCTGTTCCTCCCTATCAGGTTGATGGTTGCTTTCGTTTTCTTCTTCTTCCATATCCATTAGGGATTCAGCTTCTTCAGCCAGAGCTGCAAAGCGATTGCTATAATTAGCTGCCGAGGAGGATGAAGTAGTGTTTTTGGTTAGGCTCCCAACATTTGAGTTAAGTTGGGATGGCTTCATTTTGCGGATTGTTTTTGACAGTTTGTCCGCTTTTTTTTGCTTTTTCCAGATAGCCAGCTTAGTAGATTGGAAATTGCAGTCTTTTTTGAGTGAAGGCCTAGTAGCCACACTTGCACAAGAAGATGCGGCGCTAGAAACAAGGGCGTAGAACATATGCTCCCAGTAGAATAGCTAGCAGTGCAGCTAACATTAGAATATGTTATGGTGCTCGTAGTAATGGTGCTTGTGCTTGTTGCAACCAAATCCACTCTACTTCTTGCCGCTTGAATTGTTGCGTTCAATTGCTCTTCGGCCAGACGGGTACGCAGTTCTATAGGTGACGCACCAGCAATTTTCCTCATCATCTCAAATCTATCCTGCTTGAGATTAAGGTGGGGTTGATTAGGTGAGTCTCCATCCATTTTGGGCCAGATTCACAAATTTGTTCAGCCAAATTTGCGACTGCCCAAGAGTATGCAACACTGATTGTTAACCTTCCTTGGACAACAACCAGCCAGTGCGACTTCTGTGGACACCAGCCAGTGATCAGCTGTTTTGCACGCTGTCGCTGGCACGTGGCCGGCCGGAGCCCAATTTACAAATTGCAATTTAACAATTAATTTGCGAAATGCACGTGTATTACGATATTCACCGTGTCTTTAGAAAGACACTGTACAAGTTCTTTGCCACTAACGCGGCCTTGGTCAATTTTTAGTTCACTTTTTAACAAAATCGACTAACGACTAACCTCAATCAGCTGTGTGCTTTTCAGCAGTCGCGAGCAAACTGTTGTTGTTGTGTGTGCTTCTGTTTTTACATGCAAAAATTGTAGCATACTTTTATGCTGAGCGAAAGGACCTCCTTCGAGCGTTGCCTTAGGAGCTAAGCCAAGCTAAAGGCCGCACTTGTTTGCATTTGTATGGCTTTTAAGGCAGAACATAATTGACTAATGCCGGTTTAACGTTACAAGATACACACGCACATAAACACACATATACGCTTACAAAATGATAAAGCTGATTGACAAGCCTTACGATTTTGACATGACCCAGAATTGTGGTTGATGCTTACCACAGGCAACAGCACAACAACATTGATACCAATCGAAACCATACACACTGTGACAGACTGCTGCACACTCAGTGTGAAAAGCAGTCGACTTAGTTAACTTCCCGACTGATTTCGCACTGTGGGTAAAACAATTTAACAGAACAATGCCTGATAACTGTGTCACAGCAAGTATTTAATAGAATATGTGATCGAACTAAAGAACGTATCTGTAGCAAGCAGATGTGCCTATTGCAGCCTATGGTTGGCATTTGGGCATTAAGCTGGAAGCTCTGTAATTATTGTTTATTTCATTTATTGATGCAGTGATGTATTTTCAAAATAAAACTAGAAACGATATCATAAATCTTATATAATCGTATAGTTGCTACAAAATCATTGCATTGAATAAATCACAAATAGTCCCATAGTCCATACATGCTCCCAAGTGGCACATCATTTTGCTAGTTTCTCTTGCAAGCTGCTCATTTCTGGCTCGTCAATATAAAGCGGGAGGGAGAGAGAGAGAGAGAGGGCATTTAGCAAATGATGATCAAATCTCAAATATGTCAAGTCTCTGCTCCAATCCCATCATAATTGTGGCTGCTGCTGCTGCTCCTGCTGCTGTTCTCAAATGACATGTTTGATAAATTGCTTGATTAATGGACGCGTGTGCGCAGCGTAAATACAGTTTAAGGACTTTTGCAATCAACTTTTAGGCAGGCGAGCGCTTACAATATCAATGAGTAAACACAAAGCCTCCGGCCAGACAGAGCATTAAGGCCAGCAAACGGCAACAGGATGCAGTAATACTTCATATATGCGTTCGTCACATTAAAAATAATATTTTCTGTTTTTGCTCACTCCACGCTGCTTTACTTATTTAACCAATGTCCTGCCGCACCCACACGCAACAGCTTCCAACGAAACGTCAGCTGCGCAGCGTTCTTCATAAATCAAAATGAACGCCGCGCACATACACATACACAGACACACACACACAGACAGCCACATTTCCGGGGCGCTCATTAAAAAATGAGCGCTACTTGGCAAAGGGAACAAAAATTGCATGTCCTCGCTTTAATATGCATATGCATGTGCAAGTGGGTTGTTGCGCAAAAAGGATGTGGACTTGTTGCAAGTCCTGTGGCAAACTCCACTCGAAAAAAGTAAAAAAAAAAACTGAATACGAAAAAAACTAACACGTCATAAATCTTGCACAAGTATCCTTAAGCGTTTCTTTTTGCCACAAAAACTCATCACATGACAGTAAAACGAAGAAAACGAATTACTAGAGATAGTCGAAACTATGATGCCCTTTTGGGTAACTTGTCGCTGTGAAGGATAAACTTATTCCTGTTGTTACCGTTTCTACACTTAATGAAAAAAATAAAATAAAATAAATAAATAAAAAATAAATAAATAAAAAATAAATAAATAAAAAATAAATAAATAAAAAATTAATAAATAAATAAATAAATATAAAAAATAATAATAAATAAATAAAAAATAAAAAATAAATAAATACAAAATAAATAAATAAATAAAAAATAAATAAAATGAATTAGACTTCTTTTGCTTAGATAGGGTATCCAAAATGGGGTCAATATATAAAGAAACTGAATTTAAAATCTACAGCTATCCCTATTATTATTATTTTTTATTTTAGTTCCTTTAGTGTTTTTAATTTCATAGTCACAACATCGAAAAGCCTTCAGAGTCGAACGCGCACATAAATATGCAACACTATTTTTAGCTGTTTGCTTAACTATATTCCCTCTGACATATGCAACAACAAAACGAGAAATATTATGCTAACACACACAGTGCGTGCTTATGCTGTCTATCTCTGTCTCTCTCTAAACGCAGCTGCTGCCTTGAAAGTTTATTTCGTTTTCTTATTTTTTTGGTGAAAAAGAAGGAAGGAAGCTCTTGCCATTAGAAATCAAATTTTGTGAGCTCGAGAGCTGCTTGAAGCGAGCTGAAGAACTCGCTACGTGCGTTGTCTTTTGTGCATGTGCTCTTGATGAAAACTTGTATGTGACTAGCAGTGCTGAATAATGTTGGAAAACTTGGAAATGCTTCGAGCATTTCCAGCAAGCGCTCTTCACTTTAGCTTCTCAGCTGAGCTGCGCGTAATCAGTCAAATGGAGAGCGCAACAGTTGTGTATTCCAGGGCAACTAGTTTAAAAACCCATTTGAAATTTTTAAATATGCCTGGGTTGCACGACTCCATATATAGAGATAAAGCTTTGGAGGTATAGGTGTTTAACCCCCCTAAATATGCCAACCGGAATTTCGTTTTTTTCAAGACGCTCCTATTGAGCAAATGCAACGGGCAGGAGTTAAGGATACGTAGTAGGCTGGATCCACCTATCAGACATTCGAGAGGAGAACACAACCAACGGAGCAGATTCTATTCAGTCAATGACAAAAGCTGCAAACTCGCATTATAAAGAGGTGTTGATATTGTTAGGAAAAATAATAAAAATAAAAAAAAGCCCCGCAACTACTTGAGCGTTAGCTCTACGCTCCTTAATTCCACCTAGACGCTGCCCCTCTTTGTCCCCTTTCGCCTTGGCTGATGATACTTAAACTTCCACCATTCATTTGATATTGCGTTGTTCGCTTCTGTTCCCCTGTTTTCTTATCTACTTAGTCAGCAGCAGCAGTTAATTATTTTCCGTCTGTTTTTCTCACTCTGAACAATAAATCCAACGAGCAAGCATCAAGGCTCTCACTTAAGCCACCACTCGAATGCAATTTACTGCATAATCGTGTAAAACTTGGCCGTAAGCTGTTTATGAAAACTCTATAGAATATAAAATGCTTGAATTCTTTAGGTTAATGAGAGCCATACTCATTATTTACAGCTTTAATTCATGTTATAGCTGGTTTTAGCTCATTAGCCTTACATATAATATATTTATGTTTATAATACAAATATGTATTATCCCTTCATTATAATCGCATTTCTTTTGCTGCTCGTTCTCTTTTGTCGCTTGCAGGTTATTATCTATTGATTCAACTGTCGTTTGGGTGTGGTAAGCACTTGAAAACATTATAAAAATGGGTTACACGTAAACTGATTTCAAAGAGAGCTAAAAAGAAAAAAGGTTTATAAATCCTTGGATTTATATAAGCACATTAGTGGACTATTTATACATATGCTCGCTCCCTCTAATCTCGACAGCTTGTTATCTTCACTCACACGCTTATGCTCTTTAAGAACAAAAGTTGTGTCAGAGGCGGCCAAAGAAGTCGCGCCACAAACAAGTATATGGCAACGTGTCGTATACGTTATGTATGTACGTGTTATTTATTTATTTATTTTTTTTTTCATTTGATTTTCGTAATGGTCTGTGGCAAAAGTTGCATCAGTGCCAAACAGTTTCCTTTTCATATTTATATATATTTTTGTTCTTTTCTCTCTCTCTTTCCTTTTTTCCCATTAGCGCATGCATTAAAATTTATAAAATCTTCAAATTATTACGTATTTATCTTTTGCTCTCGTTTGTAAATACCGAAAAGAAAACACATGTTTTGTAATTTGCTTTAATAGAATTTTTTTATTTTATTTTTATTTTATTTGTAATATGTTGATTCGTGGTCACTAGAATTATTAAAACAAGCCTAACCGAAGTACACGTTATAAAATCACCAACCCGATGGGTGTTTTATTTGCCAGACCGGCCACTATGCCCCAATTCACAGCCAATGGTCAGTGACTTTGAAACTGATAGATGTGTTAATTGAAAACTTAATTAGAATTAAGGTTCTCTGGCATGAATTAACCTACATAATTTTAAATAATATTAGTGAGAAAAAGGAAAATTAATAAAAATACAAAATTAGAGATGAAGAAAGAAAATAAAATAGGAAAGAAAATATTAAAGTCAGCAGCATCCAAACTCAACTCAGGGCATTTCGAGTAACTACAGTAAGATGAGCTGAAAGCAAGATTTTATTAGAGGAAGAGAGAGCTCTGAGGAAAATACGTGATAATATTTATTATAATTAACACATGACATGAAAAGCATAATGTAATGAATAATCCGTGGTGCACTGTGGTAATTGTAAGGGGCGATAGTTCCTGGTAATTCGGCAAGGAACGAAAAATGGAGCCGCATTAACAAGCTGGGCGAGTTAAGTTACCAAGATTAAGTTAGTAGGAATGTAAACCTAAAATTGTCCTACGATTAACCAGTGATGGCAGGTCAATAAGTAGAAGCCTACTATAATAGGAAGGTAAACGCAAATTGTTGTCCCAATTAATATCCCTTAAGCAAAGAGAGAAACTGTTTCTGGACCGATTCAATGCGATCCTGAACAGTTTATACTGCGGAGACAAATAACTGAACAAATTCTAAGAAGGGCGAACAAGTGAAATAAATAACTGCTTCGTAATAAAAGGATCTTTAAATTCCTTAGACCATCGTTTAAAGCCAAGCACACATTTAGCTTCATTTGTGATGGCGGAAATATGCAAATTGAAATTAAGTTTAGTATCAAAAAGAACGCCAAGATCTTTAACAGTAAAAATGCGTTTTAAGGAAATATTATTAAATTAAGTCGACAATGTGTGGAATAGTTCGACTGAAGGTCATAGACATACACTTAGAGTAATTTAAGTGCAATTGATTAACCTCACACCAGCATTGAAACGCATTAAGGTCATCTTGAAGGTGTGCATGCTCAAGTAGACTTAATGAGAGGCAAAGTTTTACATCGTCTGCATACATAAATATAGTTGAATGAGAAATACAACTTGGCAGGTCATTTATAAAAGAGAAAAGAGCAAAGGTCCTAAATGACTACCCTGAGGAACCCCCGACGAACAGAGATTAGTTTAGAAATTGATGATCTCAGCAAAACTCTCTGCGTTCTATCCTTTAAGTAGGATGAAATCCACGATAAAAGTTTAGGGGAAAATCCTAAGCGATCCAGCTTTAAAATTAACAAGTGATGGTGAACTGAATCAAATGCTTTACTGAAGTCAGTATAAATAACATCAGTTTGCATTCTATTCGAAAAACTGTCGTTTACTAGGGAAGAAAATTCTAATAGATTCGTAGCGGTAGATCGATTTTGAAAAAACCCATGTTGCGATGGGTGAATAATCGATTTACAAAAATGTTGTAAGGATGAGGTTATTATTTTTTCAAATAACTTCGGAATAGCAGATAATTTAGCAATACCTCTATAATTGGAAATGTCAGATCTTCCGCCTTTTTATATAACGGAATGATAAACGACTCTTTCCAACTTAAAGGGAAAACCGAGGTCTCCAAAGACAAATTAAACAATTTTAATAATGGTGACAAAAGAGCAGCACTACACTCTTTAATCACACAACTTGGAATATTATCAGCACCAGGAGAGAACGATGATTTCAGTGTCCTAATGGCTGCAACCAAGCAATCTGCTGAAATCTTAGGAATATTAACTGAATAAGATTCAGAAAAGGAATATGTGTTTGAGTAATTAATTGAATCAACGGAAGAATAAGTTGATTGGAAAAATTTTGCAAAAAGATCAGAAGACTCTTGATCATCACAAGATTTTTCTAAACCAAAGAAAAATGAGGTTGCCAAACCGGAAGATTTACGCTTAGAATTTACAAAAGTGTAAAATTGTTTCGGATCCCGAGAAAACTGGCGTTTGACACGTATAAGATAATCTCATAACAGCGAGAATTTAAGATATTAAAGTTAGACTTGGCTAAAGAATATTTAGCCCAATCAACAGCCGAACCAGACTTTTAAAAATTTTAAAATATTTTGATTTAATATTTCTTAAATTAGAAAGCATCTTAGAAAACCAGGGCGGCTTATTCCGAACAGGCGAATTACTACGAGGGAACACATACATCTATAATAGAATCAAGAGTTGAGTAAAAAAGCGATGTTGCTAGATTAACATCAACCGACTCATATAAACTTGACCAGTCAACTGAACTAATCAATTCGTTTAGCAAGACAAAATTGCATTTGCGAAAGCAACGTCTACGATTTGAAGGTGCTTCTGATACAGGTAATGGATTCCTAACAGATAAAGAAACCTCTAAAGTGGGATGATAAATATCCTCTGGTAAACAAAAAGGGGCTGATCTCGATACATTAATGATGGAATCATTATTTGTGAACACAAGATCAAGCGAGCGATTCTGATAATTAGAAATAGAGTTCATTTGAAGCAAAGAAAGGTTGAACAATTCATCAAAAAAATAGTGATCAAGTGTCGGAATAAGGTAGTTTACATTACAAGGTAAAGACCAAGAAGTATTGGGAATATTAAAATCACCCAACACAAGAAACAAGTCATTGTCATTGGTATGTCCATAAATTTCTTTAATACTAGTTATGTGATGCTCATAAACTTGTAAATCAGAAGAAGGAGGAATATATGAACATGTAATAAATAATGAGCACGATGGGAGAGTTAATTTAACACCTATAATCTCCACATCATGAAGGGAGGAAAATATAAACAATTCCGAGAGGATACCGGACTTAACAGCGATTAAAACTCCACCTCCTCTACGGTTTAAGCGATCAAGTCTATAAATAGTGTAATTACTTGACAGAATTTCACTATTATGAATACTATGACTTAACCACGTTTCTGTTAACGCAATGAGATCAAATGAAGAACTGAAACTATTAAGGAATATGCTTTTAAGCTTAGAGTTTATACCCCGAACATTTTGGTAGATTAGGGACAATTGAGAAAAGACTAATTCATTTCTTAGTTTTTTGGTGCAGTTTTTGATGAAGATTGCACCGAAGGTATATTCAACGCTACAGGAGTTGATCTATTACTATTCTTCGGTTTGAATTCATGCACAACTATATGTGGAGGCCAAAATTTGGGATCACATATAGTTGTGAAATATTCAACCGGTACATTTAACTTAAACGAAGAAATTTCACGAGGAGTCGAGAAATTAAACTTCGATATGGAAACAGAAACACTCACAGAGGTCTTAGAGCAAATGTATGAAGATATTGCTTCACATGTTGTATCCGCCGAAAGCCTAGATAAAAAACTTGCTTTCGAGGAGCTACAACGCATAAAGTGGGAGAGTAATATCGAATTGGTTACCGTATTACCATCTCTGTATGCACAACACTTGGAGGAGGATCCAATTTTTGAACAGGGACAAGAGATTCAGTAACACCATCAACTGCTAAGGCAGTAGCAGGCGGGGAACACAAATCGAGCGAGGGGATGAAGACAGAACAGAAACACAAGGTGAGGGAGGAGCAATCGAGTTGGGAGACAATGTTAGTACAGGAGGAGGTACTAACAAAGAAGGATACTCAGCTTCAGATTGAGGGTCATCAAACTTAAAATTGACTAATAAATCTTCAGCAGCTACCAGGTCACTGGATAACTGCTTAGAAATTTTATTCAATTTAAAAAATTGAACCCTCACAGCATTATACATCTTTGAAAATTAATTTGTTTTTCCAAGCATGTCGGACAAGACCAACGTAAGCCACCACTACCAATTTTAGCAGTGGTCATAATCTTATCGTAGTCTCGCCCAGTAAGTCCAGCACATTTAGTGTGCATAAGATTTTCACAAAGCCAACAATTAATAAATTGGGCCTGTGCCGAATCAGCTGCTTGTCTAGCAGGCAACCTTTTTGCAGCAGCTCATATTCGCAATTGGGATTCAAAAGAAATCAGTTGGAAAAAACAAATAGTGATAATGTTGCGAGAGCTAGTCACAACAACAAACAATAGCGAAAGTGCAAAGGCAAAAACAAAAATAAACCGTACGAAAGAGCAACAGTTTAAATTTGAGAGCAAAACTTACCCAAGTAAGGGAGAGCACTTATGCATACACGTACACAGTCAAGTGTAAAAATAAGAAGAGATGGGGAGCGCGAAAAACAACAAGAGACGCTAAATCAAAAATGAAATTACTTCACTGCACCAAACTGCAACAGTAACAAAACGAAACACAGTGAACCACGGATCAAACTATGCAAAGAAGCAAAGAACTTGCAATATAAAAACAGACCGCAGTGGTAAAATTAAATAAAATAAGTAATCAAATACAAAAATAAAAGTGATCACAGAGCGCAAAAAACACGTCTAACTCATTTAAACTGAGAATGGTGAGGCTTTCAAAAGGTCTCGTAAAACTTTCTGTGAGCGGTACTTGAAATTTAATTTGGAGTTTTTTTTCTCGTTTTCTTCTTTCAATTAATTTTTTTTTTGAAGCTGATTCGGTTCTGTAATTGGCATATAAACGAGTTCCTCAGCTTGAAGGCATGAGATGAAAGTAAAAACGCGCGCTACTGAGTTTGGTTTTAGTTCAAGTGTTTTACCTGGATCGTTGTGCGGGTTGTATTTTAGCCAGCAAAATTTGTTCACAAAAATATAAAAAAATGTATATATTCCTTATAGGATTATATATATATACATTAAACAATAAATTTAAAGGACATGCGATATTATATACACACATATATTTAATTGACTTTTCGAAACAATTAAATGTCGTTCGTCATTAATAATTAAGCAATTAAAGCGCAAATAAAAAATTCAATTTACATATCACAAAAACAGACGAAAAAAATATTCACTTTGCTTGAATATTGCTTAATTTTTGGTCTGTTCGTAAAATGCACTATGCAATTCCTGTAAGAAATGCGACCCAATGAGAGGGAGTACGGAAAATATGCAAACACGAAAAAAAAAATAATAATAAGTGCAACTGAGAGAGAGAGAGAGAAATGCCAGCAAATGGTAAAAATTGTGGTTGAGCATTTTTCGCTTATCCGAACGGCAGTAGAAGCGAAGCTGGGGACACTTGAATTGAAACAGACTTGGACCCATGGCATATGTAATCTGCACTGTTTGCCTGTGTGGGAGAGTATTTGGTTGCTTGGGATGGTTGAGTGGCTGTGGTGGTGTGCTGTTGACCAAAAGTGAATGTCGTTGTTAAAATTTGCTTGCTCGAGTTGAACGGCTAGAGGTCGAGCGATTACAGCTTGCCATGGCAAAAATCATATTGCTTGTGCAATGAATTATAATGTACAGCACTTCAATTTGTATTGTGGCAGATTTCATGCCCTGACTACTCCCTTGTTGTTCGTATGCATTTGCATGCAACTTCCTGTTTTAATTCAATGTGTGCCAATGTCTGTAAGTGAGCTCCGTGTGAGAGGGAGTTGCAACTAAACGATATTCTGTTTGCCACATTATATTTTTACTTATTATTCAACATATATTGATTAAGCACTTAAATACTTTACGTAAAACTGCAACGAGATAACGTGCCAAGAATTTTTGGTATGAACTAGAACTAGATCAACAATGCATACGTATTTTGTGATGAAACAAATGAAATACCTGGAACGAAGGTATTTTTGTTGTTAATTTGCATCAGTTCCAATAACTACATTATCAGACGCATGCATAAAGTTTCATGAATATTTCAAATAAGTAGTTAAAACTTTAATGCAAAAATTTGCCTGAAGGACTCTGTCGCTCTGGCTTAAAAGAAAATTGTTATTTAGAATTAATTCTTGGTAGCAATAAATAAATAATAAATTTAATGCAAAAAGGGTATTTATGTTAAGCTGATTGAGAAACACGTTTTATGGCAATGCTAAAACTTTTCAGGTTCTATTTATTATTTTTAATTATTATAAATATATATAGAATATATAGAATTTCGAATTCGTCTGTGCTGCTCTATTTATATCTAAGGTAAACCTATTTTCAAAATTTTTTTCTTTCAAAATTCGCTCAAATGTTTGCTATAAATCGATTCAATCCACAAGTCAATTAATAATGAAAATAATTTGAGCCTAATTTAAATGTCACTACGTAAAGTTTCACAAACTTTTTCACAAAATTCGTTAAGTATATACTTAATCAACGCAAACTGAAAGCCTGTCGTGCCAATTGCTATAAATGACAGCTGTCATGAAATACGCCGCGTTGCACATGGTGTATACGCGTTTTATTTGCCCAACCTCATTAGCGGCAGAATGAAAATAGAAAGGCAACTCAAGGACAAACGTTAACTTAATTAAATAACGTAATGGCAGGCGCAATGCTGCAGTGCTGATTGGGCAATCGAAAAGCTAAGCCAAAGGCCTAAGACCCGAGGCCCAACTTCCAGGCGCATTGCCAGATTGCGCCTTAAAGTCAACTTTTTAATGGCAAACACTTGAAGGCAACAATGCCAATTAAAATGCCTTGGGTATGGAAACTTAGCTCTCGAGTTTTTCAATCAACTTTCAGACACATATACGCACATCCACACACATACACTCAAGCTGGCTAATTTATTTAGCAATTGGCACGTAAAGGGTTAATTGTCTGCCAGTCAGCACAAAAATGTTCGGCACCTAAGCATATACCATATCACATATCGATTTCTAACAGCTAGCACATGCTTAAAAAAAACACCCTTGAGTACCAACTGCTTCCATTGCCACTATTTGTTGTTGTCTGCTTCACACTTTCGTTGAACGCCTTTGCCGTAACGCCTCTTGCATGTTTGCTTGTTTGTTTTGGTCTGGTGCTGCGGGCTCACAGCTCATTAGGACGGGCCGGAAGTGAGCCCTAACATAATAATAAATAAATAATCAAAAAAAAGCTAGCCCTTTTTCGTGCGCCTGGCAAGTGTCAAGTTTGCCTCTTGGATTATTTAAATATAAATTAAAAATCACTCATACGCACCATTGCCACATATTGAAGTATGCAACAGCAGCTGTCGTCTACACTTGCCAACTGCGGGCTTTCGCAATACATGTTTTATAGACTAGACGAACTATATTTATATGCCTTTTAAAATAAATCAATTAAACAGACACTTTGAATGCCTGCGAAGCCTGCCATGCGAAAACCAATTTTCTAACTATTTGTGACCAGATTGAAACAATAAATTTTGTTGCCAACTAACTCGAACTAAAGGTCTCTCTCTCTCTCTCTTCTCTTTTTTTATGTGCATGTGTGTGTTTGAGCCCATATTGACTTTTAATTTGTCTGTGTAAAAGGTAACTGTTGCCACTGCCACAGCTGCCACAAGGTAACTTATGCTTGCTGCTGTCGTTACATCGAGTTCTCTTATTTTATTACGCCCGCTGGACAACAACGCTGAACGCCAATTGCCATTTAGTCGTTGTTTCTCGTTACTTGCCTTCGGTAACCACTTTTCACGTAACTGCTTGCCATTTTATACATTGGCAATTGACTCAATTAGTCAATTAGTCAATTAATTTGCAATAAAACTTGCTTGGTGATGGATATGCAATTGTCAACAGCTTGCTCTATGCAAATAGCTAACAAATAGCAATCGGTTCAGCTTAGATTTTTCTCATATTTCTCATATTAAACTGCCTAAAACAGAACAAAGATTCCGCATCTGATGGGAACAGTGTTTCAGCATCAATTATCTCTTGAATTTCTCAGTTTACTATTTGCGATTTTAATATTAACAGTTGAATATTATTTTCCTGCTTTTCACAAAAGCTCTTGCTACTGTCATTTAGACATATCTGTCAATTTTGCTTCGAGCTCTTGCTTGCACTTTCAATATGTCCTTCGGATTAAAGTCTTGACTCTGACCTTTTGAACTTTTCATTTATATTAACCATATTGTTGGATTATACTTTGCTGCGCTTGCTCATAGAAAAATTGAGTTCAATCATTTCCAGCTTTGTAAGTACTTTCTGTCAAACCTTCTATTTCAAATTGGTATTCTAGCTTTTATAGCTTCCATTTGACTTCTTCTTGATACTGAACAGCAAAGAAACATTTGCCAATTGGCAAACAAAATCCACATAAATCAGATTTAAAGCCAAAAGAAAACTATTTTTTTTCATTTCGATGTGCTTTTTGTTTTTTTTATTTTATTTTTTTAAATGAACCTGCAATCCCTGCAATACTCTTGGCGCTCTTAAAACTTATTCCCTTGGCCGCTTTACAAAATTGCCAGCGTCAAAGTCTGATTCTTACTCTCCCTCTGAAAACTCTCTCTCTCTCACTCTCTACCTCTCTCGTCTCTTTATATATCACCCTCTACTTGTCGCTCTAACTTGAGTTCTGTATACCTGTTCTGGTCGCTCGCACAAACACGTAATCAAATAATCCAATTTGCTTGCACAAAAACTGAAACTTTTTCGTCGTCGTATGGCTTCAGTTGACATCGCTCCAGCTAGTTTTCCAGCCAACCGCCCTGCCAATCCGCCTCTTGAAACTTGCCTATCCATGCTCGCCTTTGTCTCCCTAATTGTTTGAGTGTTTGCGTGGATTTTGCTATGTTTTACATAGAAATTAGGCACAAGTGCTTTTACGAATATACTGCAAACATATATATGATATAATTTAATAGTAAATTTTATGCGTTTATTTTGTATTTTTTGATAATTTAAGTCTTTCCTTTCATAAGCTTTCTGGCCCCTTCTCCTGCAGTATTCACCTTTCTAATTCATTTTTCATTTGCTATGACCCAGAGACATCACCTGCTGTGTCACCTCTCAAGTGCTGGAATAGAATATGCGCTATGCTGCTCGTTTTGGTCAACAGTTATCTGCATTTTGGTTTCGACCAGGCTGTTACTTTTTTTTGTCTATTTGCCAAGCATTCACACACGCTACGCATGGACACATGTGCGACACACTCATATATATATGCATTTTGTGTAACTTGTGATGGAATGTGTTTCATTCGTTGCTATACCCTGTAAGTTACGAACAGCAATTCCCGGGGTAGCACCAATTTAAAGCTTATATATAACTGATGTTCGTCTTGAATACTATAATATTATATATAGTGAAGATTATTTAAGTATATTTAATGATACGATATAATTATAATTCGTTGTTTCGCAACGATTTGCAGGGTATGAACCAGTGAGGCATTGAGCATTTTTTTCTGTATTTGCTGCAGGTCAACAAACAAGTTGCAGGTTTTATTTTGTTGCTGCACTCTGATGTTGGCTCTGCTAGTACTGTTCCAGGATCTTATTTGGTCGATGATATTGACAGTGCTACTCTTTGAGCTTGTTTGCGCCAGGCTCAAGGCTGCACTCAAAGACTCTTGAGCAGTGTAATTCCGATGCCTATGACTAGCTCTTGAGCTATTTAATTCCTATGCCTATTACTAGCTTTGAAAGATAGAGAGAGAGCGACATGCAGAGTGAGATAGGGGTTTAATAAAGCTGGTGTAAGTGCATCCAACGCCGACAATGAGCTCGCAAGTAATGTGCGCCTTTTGCGGCTGCAGTGCGTGCGCCGGAAGCCATTGCGGGTTAAGCACGCACCAGCAGCAGGAAGCACCACTGACAGTCTGGGAAGGAAGTCAGATGGGCGACACTGGATGCGACGTGGCAGGTAGCGGAAACGCGCGACGCGACACTATGACAGGTTGTGACTGGGGCTGGCAAACCCCAAACCAAACCCAAAAGAAAAAAAAAAAAAGGCTATAGCTACTTGCTTGAGCTGCGCGCAGTGGGGCAACAAAGGTTTAAAGGGCTGCTTCAGCTCGTCAGGCATTAGGAATGCATTGTTTGCTTGCAGTTCACTTTACAGCGCGCTCAGTGCTCTACAGTATCTAAATCAAGTCTTTTGTAGTGAGCGTGCCAGGGGCAAAGTGAAGAAGCTAGCACAGTTGCAGGGCTTCCAAATGAAGGACTGTGTATGCGTGTCTGTCTGTGTGTGTCTTCTTACAGGCCTGATAGCTAAACTACCCCGTTTAACCCTCAACGTCTTGGCCAACAAATTAGCGCGTGTATTCGTTATTTACTTTTTTTTTTTTTTGTTTTGTATATTTTTTTTTCTTGTCTGTCTGCTTCTACATTTCAGTTTGGTTTGCAGCGCTCAGCCGACAACAGTGACGGTTTTTTCAACGCGCTGCCACACAAATGTTCTTGCCACTTTTCACTTGCCGCTAGCCACAGTTGCAATATCTACAACAATACGAAAATAAAATTTATGTGTTGCCAAGTGCAAATTTTGCAGTCAAAACTTGTACGCAAATTGAGTTTGCTTCACAACTAACTTTGTGCCTGTACGCGCGTGTGGGAGAGTGTGGCAGTGTGAGTGCCAAATTGACTTGACTTGACAACAGCAAATAGCTGACAAAACATGAACTACTTAGAATCCATGCTGTGGTAAGCGAAAATTCCTAAATTGATTTCATCTTCTTTTGCTATCAACAAGCAAATCCAATTAAATGTTCTCAAGTGAAGATTCACGAGTCTTATTATAAAGGACTATAGTAAAATTTATTCAATTTGCAAGCTAGTGTATATGTGCATTTCGTAATTATTTATTAAGGTCTGCAAATTAGTTAAGTTTGCTCAAAAGTTTACAGAATTAGAGAAAGAATGTCGGAAACATGAGAAGAATTTTTGTAAAAAAAATCCTGAGCTCAGAAAATGTGATAGAGTCGGCAAATATTTTAATTTATTTACCTCTAATTTAGTTAATTTTATTTCAGTCTTTTATCCATAGTTTTTGTATACAACATTAACTTATTTGGATATCATTTATATACATTTATTCATGAACTATTTTGGATATCATTTATATTTATTTATACATTCTACTGGCTCATATTGTGTTAATCATTAATAAATGTTGTGTTAATAAAAAATAAATAAAATAAAATGCAATATGAATCTTTGATATATTAATTATTATATATTATATATAAATTAATTTTAAACTAGTTAAATATACAAATAATGTTCAAAATGTTGTACGTTCGTTAATGACAAAACTGTAGAAAATTCTATTAAATAACTTAATACAGTCACCCATAAAAGTTTGCACATAAATAAAACCCATCAGCTAGCCGCCCGCGCGTTGCCACTGTCGCTGCCCTGTGTTCTGGCTTAGGGCAACTGTCCAACTTCAGAGCTTAGAGAAAGTCCATTATGACAATTTTCGAGTGTGTAACTCGGCTTTGTGGGCTGTATGCGCCTCAAGCACCTATGAAGCATTTAAAAAATAATTTCAAAACTTTTGCGACTTTAAAATAATTCATATGCAATTTGTTGCACGTTTTACCCATCGGCGCTAACCACAAAAGTTATACAACATTCTAATCTAAATGCAGATGATATATATGTATACATAAAAATATCTTCGAGTATTTTTTTTTATACCCTACCCTGGGCGGGTGTTGTGTATGTAAAGGGGGAGGGGGGACCCGATCTGATCGGGAGGAAGTGATAATGTCCGTCTGTCTGTCCGTCCGTCTGTCCGTCTGTCCGTCTGTCCGTCTGTCCGTCTGTCCGTTGTCCGTATGTTTGAAGCGTGATCGGATAGGGGTCATCTTTGTGTTGGTCGTATGCAGGGTAGGTTTGTCGTGATAAGTATATTGGGTATCGATCTTGGGAACCGTTTATCTGTTCATCTTTATGTGGTCTCCGTCTCCATAAAACTTTTACTTGATTTTTGTTGATTTGATCCGGTCCCCTTCCCACCACCCCCGGTAGCATCATATGAGAATACGTTGGTGATATAGATATGAATATCAAATCTTATCTGAAATATCAATAGATTGTCCATCTGAAGATATGTCCAGTTCTATCACCCGGGGCAGCAGCAGCGATACAGCAAGAGCATGGGGCGCACATACATACATACATACATACCTATGTATGTATGTATGTATGTATGTATAGTGTGCAAGCGTAGATCAGGTGTGGCTGCAATCATACAACATAGTACATATTGGCAGTAGTAATTGTAGGTATGATTCTAAACCTAAAGTTAAATGAATATGTAGATCATAGCTGAACTCTCATTACATTCCATATATATAAAAATTTAAAACAATAAAATAAAAGAAAAGCAAGCAACGTTGAGTAAGCAAATCAATTTCGTATGCGTGTGCACATATGTATGTATGTATGTATACACACAAAAGTCTTTGGCTGTTTTCTATGTTGCTATGCGTGTATATCTAAGAATCACAATTGTTTTTGAATTCGTTAGAATTGTCTTTGAATTGTATTTGTATTTTCAGCCACTGCTTTAGTGTTTCTTTCGTATATGGCGAATTTCATCGTTTTCGCTACTCTGCCGCTCAAGGAGCCGGGTGTAGATGGCTAGACAGAGAACGAATGTTAGGTGTCGGAGGTTCTAGCCTCGCTAAGCCCTCATAATTTATTATTTTTATTTTTATTTTTTTTATTATTTCTTTCTTTTTTATTATTATTTATTCTTTTCTATTTGATTTTCGAAGATACAAGAGCAACTGCGCGGTTAGCAGAGCGCGTGCGTAAAGAAGAAGAGTATCACTTTTTGCAGGGTTCAGGGTATCTCGTAGTCGAGCCGTCTCGACTAGAGCTTTCTTACTTGTTTTACTATGCTCAGGAGAGGATTTCGGCGAAGGCAGAAATATATTGCCTGTATTTCTGGGCTGCAAAAGAAAAAGAAAAAAACGCACAAGAGAAATGGATTTTGTTAGTATTGTTTTTTCTGCTGTTCGTTTGCTTTGGCAAATATTTGCGCTCGTCATTTCGCATTGGCCACGTTCCGATTGGGGTTGGGTCTAGGCTCTCTTAAATGATGTGTAAAGAAATCACATTAATGGCAGTCGTGCGGCCCAAAAAGTATTTGCAGCAAATACACACACAAACACACACACATACACACACACACACACACACACACACACACGTGGGCCAATTAAAGCTTAATGCTTGGCAGTGCCAAGTCGTTAATGTGCCACGTGCAACGTGCAACACGCCGCCATCTTTAATTTATGTGTCATGCGCCTACAAGTATGTAGCATGCAATATGCATGCAACAAAGTGGCGACAAAACAGACAGCGGAGTGACTGCAGAAAAGAGAGGCAAGCAACCTGTGCTTATGGGCGTTATCTTTTCTATACCCTGCAAATGAAGAGAAGGTAGGGTATATTAACTGCATAAGCAACTGCTACATACACAATTCGGTTGCTTATGAAATGTTTATGCAAATTGCATCATCAACAATTTACAGAGCATTTTCGAATCGTTCACACTCTTTAACACTCATAGCTGCTACTTGCTACCATCAGACGCTGCACAGTCTTTTGTCTACTGCTATTAAATATGTTACTCTTCGTAGCTGCGAGTGTGTCTGTGAATGAGTGAGTGTGACTGTTTAAAAGTCAGCCCGTGTATGTGTGAGAGTATGCGCTATGTGTGTTGATATATGTAATTTATGTAGGTCTCGTGCCAGAAAAAAAAAACAGCCTATACCAAATTTTATAATTTGCGGCTGGCTGACGGCGAATGGGTGTGAGGGTGTTTTAAAAGCTCAGTGTGTGAGTATGTGTGTTCTGTCTCAGTGACAAAACATTATCAATGCAAATGGCAGTTGACTCAGATGCCAAAGTTGTTGTAATTGAACTTCTTAAGCTTAGCTCGCAAATAACTGTAAATAAACCTTTATGCGCTAGTCAGCAAATGAACAAAAGAAAATCATACTCACTCGCTACCGCTCTGAGCATTGAACTATACGTGCAATGCTCGTTTATCAATCATCGTTTAGGGAGCGATGAGATTGCCGCCCGTCCAATGAGTTTTAGTAAGTGAGCAAATAACTGAGAGACTAACCAAAGAGTCTTCGCTCTAACACTTTCGTACGCTATATAGCGAAGACGTTTACTCAACCAATATATATACAAGAATTTTTGTTGCTTCTCAAGTCAAAAGAAAAAATTAATTTTATAAATATTCTGTTTAATTGTATTTATTTGACTAAAACGCTTGGGATTCGCCAAAAATATTAATTAAAATTAATTAATTAAACTAAAAATAATTTAAATAGTTTTAATTCCTTCTGTGTACAACAGAAGGTTAGGTCCTATATTATAATCTCTAATGTGTTGTTAAGTTACTACAATTGCAATGTATGGTTTCAACGCTTAAATAAATTTTATTAAAAAAAAAAAAAAAAAAAAATCGCTTTTTATTTATATATTATTTTTTTCTGTGTGCTTTTTCTTATAGTGTTCTCTCTCAGTGTTATCAATAGTTCCATATGTAAAAAGAATGTTTAGAGTATAGCGATCTTCTTATAGATTTTCATTTGTAAAACCAATTAAAAAAAAATAAATAAATAAATAATAATAATAATAAAAATAAAAATATAACAAAAATATTTTTATTCAAATAAAAAAAAAAAAAAAAAAAAAAAAAAAAAAAAAAAAAAAAAAAAAAAAAAAAAAAAGAAAAAGTCTATTTTGTCATAATCTCTCACGGCGAGTAATTAGCTCACATTGACTGTTTCACCTTTTTTTTCGATAAAATAATATATAAACGCCAGTTAGGCTTTCTTTTTTCTAATATTTGTCATTTTAAAACGTAAATTCAAACGCTTAATTTAATATATGAGATGGCTTAAGAATTATATTAAATCAGGGCTTTGCCATTCTGTGGCTGACTAAATCAAACTGAAATAATAAATAAATAACTAGTTAGTAATACAATTTAGTTAAACAGAAGAAAAATATGTGTTGAATTAATTTAACTGAAGATCAGCACATTTTCAATTTAATCCTTGTAAATGTCAGAATTCTGTTGAATTGTTTTAAAATTTAATTTAACATATTGAAAGCTTAAAAGTCTACGCAGTTAATGAAGTATAGAATGCTTATTTTTGTTTTAGCTTTTATGATATGTTTCCCTTAATTTTTTTTTTTTGTTTTGTTTAGATGCACATAAAGTACTTGGCAAAAACTATTTTTGCAGGGGTTTTTGGTTTTCATTTTGTTCAAGCTCGTTGCAAGCTGTTTTTTTTTTTGTTCTTGTTTACTATTTTGCTATGCCTGTAACTGGCATGAAAAGCATTTTACACATGGTAGCATTTTTTAATTTTGCATCGCAGCTTTTAGAAATACACACACACAAATACACAAACACACATTCACACGTATGAACACATGTACACACATTTGGACACACACACACACACGCAACGCACACAAATGCACTTACTAATTAGAAATAAAAATGCGCGCTGCACATTTGCTCATTAAGCTGTTGTAGTTGTTGCTCTTTTTACCATGCTTCATGCCGCATGGCACATTGAATGCTCAGCACAGCTTCTATGTCGCTGGTCCCATATCGTAGGGCGGTTTCGCATGGGTTTCAAAATAATAAACTCCCTCGCGCTGCGCTAGCTGCTCCATTGATAGCTCGCTCAAATCCCCGCCCATGTGGCGACTGCTGCCCGTAGGCTGCGGGCAGCGTTTGTGGCGTATCAACTGCTGCCATTCGCTTGGCTGACAGCCTTTGGCCTCGAAGGCCACAGACTCCAGGCTTTCCTTGAAGAGAGCAAACGCACGCCAGTGGCTACATTCGTGCCAGAAGCAGCCCGGCTGCTGGCTGCCCCAGTTGGCGTAGAAATCTGCGTGGCCCAACGGGCGATCGAAACCGTAGCTGCCCACGCTCGTGTGCAGCACCTCGACGTAGCTCGCATCGTTGCGACTGAGGCGCTCTGTCTCTTGAGCATATCGGAAGAAGGGCAGGGCCGGATCCAAGGCGCGTATCACACGCACGTGACCGGTCTGCACGTGCTTGGCGGCCAGTCCAGCAATATGGGCGCCCATGCTGAAGCCAATCAGCTGCAGATCCTCAAACTGCATGCCGGCCTCCACGTGCAGAAAGTCCAGAAACTTGGCTAACACCTGACCCACGGGCTTCACCCTATAGCTGGCCGTTATATAATCGGCAATGGCGCCACGTCCCCAATCCACAGTGAAAATATTGTAGCTGCTATCGCTGATGTTCAGGTAAGCTGGCACTAGATAGCTGTAGACATTGGCATGTGCATTGCCCAGCCAGCCGTGGATTATGATTCTGAGCAGATGTTTATTTGAGAGAGAGCGAGAGAGAAAGAGAGAGTTAGTTTAGTTACTTTTTAAAAAGTTAAGTTAAATCAATTATTAATAACTTACCGCGTGGGCTGGAAGGGATTGAAGTGCGATTGTCGCAGTGAGGCGGCATCGTAGAGCCTCACCGTTTGCGTGGTCATTTGTATGGCTTTCTGGTTGCCGTCATTCGCATTGACATTCAGGCCAAAGGCAGCGCTCAGCTTGTTGCCAACGACCTGATGCAGCAGTCGATTACCATTCGAAGGCCCACTCGGGCCACGCCCACTGCTCGAATGCAGCTGAAAGTATGTCTGTCGCTCGGCGTTGTATAGTAAATTGTAGTCCTGCAATCGCAATAGTTGCTCATCACCAGCCATTGGACCAATCGAATTTTTGTCATTGCTGCCTCTGCTGTTGTTGTTGTTGTTGGCGAAATTATGTCTTTCCGATATTGGCAGCACAGCGGGTATCATTAAGTTCGTACTGCTGAGATCCTGGTTAGATGTCCTGACGATTTGCACGCCTGCATGGCTGGCCTTGCTCTGTTCATTTCCATTTAGCTGCAGTCTTTCAGCTGCTGCCTTCGCCCTCATCACGGCACTTTCCACTTCATTTGTCACTTTTACTTGCACTGCGGGACCTTGGGCGTCTGTCACCACCTCCACTACCCGCAATTGATTGTTGCCTGCATCGACCTGGTCTGCTGCTCTGTAATCAGCATACGGGTAGTTGGATTCCCCAATCCACCTGCCGTATACATTTCTAAGTCTGCTCGGATATTTGGTCTCTTGCAGCCTCGCAGCTGCAGTGTGCCACAAAGAAGCTGGCAACAAAATGAAAGTGCATTAGACGAAACTGGAACAATTTTTATGTTATTTATGCATGCACACATAGAGGCATTTACACAGAAAGCACACGCAAGTTGATCAATGATAATCACCTGACTGACAAATGAAGAGCAGCCCAAGCAAAAACATTTTCGTATTCTTTTGCCTACTTGTCAAGATGCTTTTCTGTGTGGCTTATGAACTGATTATTTTGGATACTTTTGAGACACGTTTTTAAGAACTAGTGAACTACACGGGCGAACTCTCATTAACAACTGTCTGGAAACTTTGTCTCCAGCTCTGCGACGCTCAATCATAATTTGCTTTAAAAAAAAAGACAATTTTGTGTAGCTCTCTTTACCTAAAAAAAGAAGCTACCATTGTGCAAGAGCGTACACTTTTTACTTGATTTGTTACTTGATTTTGGATACCCTTACAAATATTTGTGCTATATCAAATTTGTTATTATAATTTTAGTATATTATTATTACTAGTTATGTAAGTAACAATAACAGTAGAATTTATATTTTGAAATTATATATGGAAGTGTATTCAAGCTTCGGTTTGTTGAAAACATTAACATGCTTCTTATGCTTAACAAGCGGATATTATTGAAGACTTCAGCCGAAAGAAAAGAGATAAATAAATAATACGAAATTCCATTTACTCTCACCTCTTCCCAATTCATTAACTGTTAATCTGTTGAGTCAATAAAAGTTCAGCGACAACATGCACGATGCGATATGTGCCACTGACCAAGTTTCGCTTCTTTTGGCCTTAGTGCTTAACACTTATTTATTTTGGCCACATTTTGGGATAGGTCAATGCACCAAGACGTCTAGCCAAAGAGCGGTCGAAGCTTTGAAAATAACACAAATAAGTTGTAACAGAATAGATTTATGACGTTAATTTCGTAATTAGTTAGTTTGTTAGTTAATTTAATTTACAAAATTCCAAAAAATACTTTAAAATTCCATATATTTGAATAACATGTAATATAATTCACAATTGTAATGTATGTAAAAAAAAATCTGTATTGAATTTTTGCATATATTAGGAAATTTCTTAAAGGACATGCTTTAATATCCTCCCTTCAGTCACTCATATTTTTCTATATACACGCTTAATAAACCATTTCGAATTTAATGCCTGAACGTTTATGAGCTCGGTATTCTAATCAATCTTAATATATTCCCTCTGATTATGTTGCAGGTAAGTTCACACATGCCACAAGCAAACATGACGACATGCGATGCGGCAAGTTGAAGAGGAAGAGGAAAAACAATATTAAAAGCTGAAAGCTGATATCTGAAAGCTGAACCGGTCGCCATTTTAAGGACGTGCATTTCCTGCGGCTGAATCGTATTGTGTAGGGTGGCAAAGCAGCTAAACGGAACCCCACGCGCTGGAGGAAAAGAAAACAATGTGCATTTTTTATTATCGCTGATCGCATAACAAACAAAAAACGTGACGAAAACAAAAAGAAAATGTGTGTAAAATAGAAACCCAAAGCAGACACGAGTGCGTGCCGTCCAAAGCCCAAGCACAGGTAACGAAGCATAAAAAGTATCCGAATATCGCGCGAAAAACTAAACTCGACTGACTCTTGCCCTTTTTTTTTTTTTACTCTGCCTTATCTCTGTGCGATGAAGCCAGCGCAATCCTTGAAATGAGTTTCTCAAGTGCATACTTGACAATTTTGCTGTATAGGAGATAACAACATTTATTGAATATGTTGCAGGGGCCACATTATAATTTTACATAAAAAAAAGAAAGCGAGGAAGAAGTTGCTTGCAGATGATGGTTCAGCAGAATGCGATAGGCTGCAAGTTCAATACACAATGTTTCCGAGACAATCCAGCTAGAGATGAGCAAAGCAATACTTAACTCATTTTTCAACTGCATTAATTCATTTCATTGTATTTAAAAAATCCATCTTAATTTATAGTAAATTCACTATAAGCATGAAAGTTGCTGATATTTGTTTTTAAACATAAATTGTAAAATATATACAGCAATTCAATAAATATCAATCGTGACACGAAAGAAAACACGATATGAAACCAGAACCGTTGCGACTATTGCTGCTGTTTCCATAGCTGTTGCTGTTGCAGCTTGCCAGCAGCAATTGTTAATGCAGTTGTTGTAAGGCAACACTCAGACAGGATTTGCGACAAACAATGCGCGTTTGCCATAATCGATTAAAAAGCGGCTGTAAAGGAACAAGAGGCGAGAGTACCAGCAGGAGACACGCGACTGTAGCAGGAGGCTGGGCTCGAGGGCTTTAAGCTGAAACTGAGAGCTGGGGGTCAGCGTTCGCTTTGTTTGCTCTCTGCCTATGCTTCGAATAGCTGCAAGCTCAAAATGTCACTCGAGTGACTTTTATTACATTGTAACATGCCCCCTTCCTGGCTCATACACACAGACACATACATATTGGGAGACCTCTTTCCATAGCTATGACGATGCCACGGCCTATTCACACACAGTGGGGACTATTTGCCCGCAAAATACTTGAGTCGAGGCTTGGTGTCAGCATTTAGTAGACAAGAGCCTTAACAGATTATAGGACGGGGGTCTGGGTGTCGGGTGTCGGGTTTCGGGTCTTCCACTATGCGACTGAAGAATTTCTCGAGCACCTCTTCACTTTTGCATCCTGCGACTTTGAACAGGATGCGTTTATGCTCGCACTGCGACTACTTATCTAAACGCTTAGAGCTGACTCAGCTATTGCCTACACTTTGTTGTTCTTAGTGGAAGATATGTAAACAATATGCTCCATAAGCGTTTGATACCAAAATCTGTGACAAAATTGCTTACACATGTTATCAAGCTTCGAGCCATTAATTTAGTTTATGAATGAGCTGAAATTTGGTTTACTGAAATGAGTTCTGTAATGAGAATAACATCATATATATCACTGTAAACTTAAAAGTATGAAATGAATTAAATTTGACAGAATATTTTCGAACCGATTTAAAGGAAAAACTTCTGTTAAATTTCAATGCGTACTACATTAATTTCATATACAGTTGCAATTACATTTAAATATTCTTGTTATTTAACATAGATCTGTTAACTTCGTGCTACACTGCTTTATGGTAAATGGACTGCTTGACGTTTGGGTATGAAGCTCACAGAAGGCGAAAAAAATGTAAAGCAGTTAAAAGCTTTCTGTATAGAAAAGCACAGGATAACTTACATTTCAAAGGGATTTAAAGCTTTCTAGCCCAAAATACTGAGAGCTTTTTATTCTGTTACGCCGCCATTCATTCTGATGTGTTGAAAGCTTCTACATTTGTCTCGCTCGACTGACCCACTTCAATATCAGCAAAGTAGTCAAATTAATTTTTTGGCGGCTTTTGTGCAGGCATAAAACTTTTGCGTTTGCACGGCATAACCCTCTCAAATGCCCACGACTCGTTAAGGTCTGTCATGTGTTTGGGCATGTATCCCTGGATCATATTAAATTCAATTAACGACGTGTTAGACGTTAAGTTGAGTCAATCCACCCGAAGGCCAAAAACTTTTCAAGCTGCGTTACCCCACTTCTTATTTATTTATTTTTTCTTTATTTTGAAAATGATTAGCTGAAAATTTATAAAAAAGTGATAGTTAAGAAGATGAAATTAATATTTAATCACTAGTTTCTTTAGTCAATTGGCAGGCTGCAACTTCTGCAGCTTCTACAGCTTCTACATGTGTGTGTCTGCCAGTGTGTGTGTATATTGAGTCTTGGAGTTTGGCGGCTGTTTTGCATGTAAATTAGCTGCTGCTTCGACTACTCTGTGCTCATCCGTGCACTCACACACACGCTAAAAGCTGTTTGCATTTGCAATTTGAGCAGCTCGCCTGCCACGCCCATGCAACGTTTGTCGGAGCTGTTAATTAATAAAATTACCTGCACTTCTCAGAGATCTGCCTTTCGTCTCCTCAGCAGCAGTTACCCTTTTGTTTTTCCTAATAAATGCTGTCAATTGGTACTCGCACGCCTCTCTGTCTCTTACTCTCTCTCTCTCTGTCCTCTCTCTCTCTCTCTCTCTCTCTCTCTCTCTCTCTCTCTCTCTCTCTCTCTCTCTCTCTCTCTCTCTCTCTATCTCTCTTTTTGAATGTTAATTGGCTGTGCAGCACTCCCATTCGTGCTGCTATTGTCCTTTTTATGCACTTTCAAGCACTTAATAAGCTGGCAAAACCACCGACAATTTGCATGAGGAGAGGAGCTTAAGTTAAATGTAATGCGGACACACCTGCACTCACTTTAACTCTTGAGCTTTCCATCTATTTACACCCGCAACGCAATACATACACTGACACACAGACTGACGTCATTGCGTCGTCTGCCATTTTGCCATCCATTCCATCATGTGTGTCACATGTGCATTAGCATTCAGTCGTTCGTTTCTGTGTGTGTGTGTGTGGCATCACCGGCTACAACAGTTTGTATATTCATATACGTCTATAAATATATATACGTACATATTTTTAGGTCATCGTAATTTCCTCACGTTTTTCTGCCTCTCTCTCCCCCTTTCTCCCCCTTTCTCTTTCTTGATCTACTTATCTAATTCTTTTACATTCTTAACAACGTCTACTTAAGCCTTCAATCCTTCCGCTTGAACAGTTGTCGTTGCTAGAGGAAACCCTAGGAATAGGGTAGATTGGTTTAGCTATTCAATTTGAGTGTGATCGATAATAATCGATTAATTAATAAATTAAATATCATTTATATAGAAAGCAAAGATAATGTTAGAAAATAAAGGAATAGAAAATTGATCAAGTTAATTATTAAAAAATAATTATATATATAAATCATTTCATTTAAATTTATAAAGTTAATTATTAAAACATAATTATATATATAAATCATTTCATTTTCGAAATATTATATGCGTATATAATATTCTTATTAAATAATATATTTAATATTCTTATTAAACTGTATCTAATGAATCAGAATTAGTTTTGCTATAGCATTGCAATTTTTGCAATTTTCTTGTATAACATACAAATTTAATATAATTTTCTTTGCCAGCAAAAGTTATGATGAATAAAAAGCTTGCAGTGACTTCAGTTTATTCAAATAAAAGTGTTAATTTTCAAGAACTTTTAGAATCTCTTTGACAAGCAATAATCATTAAAAATGTTTAAAACATATTTAGCTGTATTTTTAGCTCAGTCACAGATTATAACGTGTTTAGCATAAAATACTACAAATTATCGAACCTTATCTAGGAAAAGAAGAAAGGAATTTAATTTAATATTTAACTAAAGCTCAGATTTATTTGAATTGAAGTATTCATGTTATCAATTATGTACATTATAATACATAAAATAATTTAAATTTTCATATTTCTCACATATTTCCTTGATTTTCATTAAATTACTCTATCTAGTCAGCTGCTCATATGAAGTTCTAATTTCTTAGAATTCATTTGAACTTATTTAAACAATATTAAAACTGTTGGATGCAGTTTATATTACAAAATTCAAGTGTTTCTTTTTGCAGCTTGCAAGTTTCAAACAAATATTATATTGCAATTTGTGATTAATATCAACTTTCTACAACTTTCAATTCTAAGGAAAGCCACAAAATTGCGTATAATGGCAAGCACTTTGCAGCAATGCATATTAAATTGCATTTGCCACAAACCGCCGGCTAAGGCTAGCAGCCCACTCGACTGCGCGAGCAAAGCTACAATCAGCGCACACGCACACACACACACTGACTCTCTCTTAAACACACACACACGCACACACTAAGACAGTCCCTATAAATCACACACATATGCAGAGCTCGACGGGATGCTTGTTGAAATAATTAGGCTACCTCAAGCAGAGTTAAGCGTTGTCAATTTGATATGCACAACAAACGCTTAACCAATTTCGAAGTATTTAGCAACGGCCCACACACCCACACACTCAGACGCCGACGCACATCCTCTGGATGCATGTGCATTATCAAAAACTGTAGGATAAACTGTTTCGCTCTTCTGCCCCACACACATACACATAGCAATATGAACTTCATCATCAGCTCGTATGTGATTTAATGCAACCCTTAAGCTGATGCTGCATTGAATCCTCTTCTGACGGTTGTTGGTGTTGCCAAAAATCTCTTTTGTCATTTGTGCTCTTGGTCTATGCCTTCTATGTCCATCCTTCTTTTCTTTTCTTTTTTTTTTTGGGCTATATGCGCCTTGCCCTCACGCCCTTAATGTGCTGCGTCGCATATAGCATACATATTTTGGATTTTTAGGGGTTGCTTTATTCTTGCTTTCCTGCTTTTCCACTGCTATTTTTTCGGGCACTGCAATCGCAGCAGCCCAGGACTGGGCTGTGCTGCTGGATAGGACATCGCGAACTTACCCGGCATTTTGCGCCTGGCAACACTTTTTTGGCAATGGAAAGTGGTAGTGCCCATGCCTCCCCCTTGTTGTGGGTGTGGTCACGCCCAAAAATGTTTTAAAATGTTCACTGTTTATGTTTGTGATCGAATCATAATTAAATACTTTTTACTTGTTTTCCAGCTGGTTTCAAATTAAAATTGTAATTTTTTTTTTTTATTAAATTTGTTGATTTCTTGTTTCAGTTGTCAAAACGGTACGCATGTATTTTGTCTATACTTAAGCACGTTCGCTCTATTCTCTCTCTCTCCTCACATCTGTCCCCTCTCTCTTTCTCTCTCTCTCTGCCTCTCTACCATCATCTCTGTCCTTTCCTCTTGGCAATTGCAGCATTAAGTTGCTCTCTGCAATTGTCGCTGTCTCTGTCCCGCTTTTTGTCACTGAGTGTTGCTGAATGCTCAGCATCCTGCTTATCCTTTGGGCTTTCTGTCAAGTACACATACACACACGCACACACACATACACATACACACGCACACAGATACACATTCTCATATGGCTCAGTCTGAGTGTGCGTGTGCCCGCCGTCGCTTTGAGCTTAGGTTTGAATTAAAAATGGAAAATTGATTTTTCCGGTCTCTTCATTATACACACAGGCATATAGGTACACTCGCACACATACATGCATGCATATTTAATACATTGGCGCTGCATGTGTGTGTGTATGTATGAGTGTGTTTTGAATTTCTCTTCGATATATGCCGCATAGTGGACGCGCTTAGATATCTTCTCCCGTGGGCCTTCTTCTGGTTGCTAACGACGCTCAACAATGTTAATGCCCCGGCTCAGCAGTACCAATTTATTAATATACAATACTGCTGTGACAGGACAATATCACTGGCAAGCGCCACAATTGACGCGTTGATTGATGGAATATCCAATCAGAATGGCTCCTCTTAAGTGGAGACAGTAGCATTTACTTTGCATTTTACTATGGGAAAGCTCACTCCCTGATGGCAATCAATCGCTTTTCCTTTTGCTGGTTTGCTGAGATTTCATTTGATATTAATTCTAATTTATATATTTTCCGGACAGTCCGTCAGCGAGCCGGTCGTGAAATTGCACGTAAGAATACCCAAAGTTGACTGAAAGGCAGCTAAAGGAAGCCAACGACCACGCACCAAAAATTTTTTCGAGGGTTGCGCGCGCATTCCCAATTGCGAAAAAAAAAATGAAACTCTCCCCCGAAATAGAGCGAGTGACATGGTTGTTGTTGTAGTTGATGGCGACAAAGGGTAGTTTTCGGTCAGGCTAGCCTAAGCTTTCTCTTTCTCTCTCCGACCACCGGTCTCTCTCTTTCCCTCTCTCTCTCTCTCTCTATCTTGCTCTCTCGAGTTTTGCTCGTTGTAGTTTCGCCGCTTGTTACTTTGTGAATAGATGATGATTTTCTCGCTGTGTATTTTCTGTGTTGAGGGTTGCATTTCCAGTCATTTGGTTACGTTACGTTTATCATTTCCAAGCCGCATACAACACCCTCTACCCCTATCCCTGTCCCTCTCACTCGCACACACACCCTCTGCAACCGCCCTCTCTTTGTGCTAAATGATATATAGACATTTTCCAAACGGCTTCGTTAGTTGTCGTAGTTGTTGCTGTTATTGTTGCTGCTGCTGCTGCTGCTGAATGCGTTGTTCTTCGACGTGCACTTTGCAAGCACTGCAAGTGCCAGGCAACAGCCCACGGTCCAACCCGATTGCAACCACCCAGCATAAAAATCAAATGTAACAAGTATGAGAGCTCTAATCGACTCAGCTCGACTACGGGATTCCCTGAAACTGTCGAATAACTGATATTCCAAGAATTCTACACACATTCGCCTGTACTTTGCTTTGTTGTTGCTTGCATAATTTGAACTAAATAACAAAATTCGGAACATGTCTCTACTCTAGATTTAAAGATTACCGAGATATAATTGTATAACAGATAAGGTTTTAAATGAATAACTTTGAAGCGGGATTAGTTATTGATTTTCTGAAGAAAACTCGATATGCGCCTGCAATTTGTGGACCTGATAAAAAAAATTGCAAGTCTCTAGCTGTTATAGATTTTGAGATCAAAATGGTTACACATGGGCACTCGTCGCCCTGGTAAAAAATAATTGATGGATTCGGCCTCGTATCCTTCTGCCTGTTACATTTAGTTAACAAAACCATTATACCCTGATTTCCTATTTTCAATGAGTTCAGGGTATAAAAACAATAAAGTTGTTCCATATGCTGCCTCCAAGGCGTGCAGTAGGGGTGTGCTGTGCTGCGCCCTCGACACACTCCTCACACACTCGCTGGCTGCCTCGCTCTTCACATTGCCTGGGTCTTTACTCAATGAAAATGTGCAGTCAGTCTGTTATGTTCTTCCCATTCCCCGGCACGTCTCTTGCACTTTGGTATCCATATAACTTTTGGCGCCGCATTTTTGTCTGATTTTAATGCGCATTGTGGCTAAGGACTGCGCGATTATGATTGGAAATGAGAGCAGTGGACGACTGAAGTGCAATACTAGAAGGGGTACGAGATGGCAGGGCGAAAGAATAGGTGTGTGAATGTGAGCTATGTATGTGAAGGTGGGAGATGTTTACCTGCAAGCAAATTGCTTACAAGCACTTCAGATTGGTTGTTGTTGTTAATTGTCATTTAAAATTCCGTTGCAATTTGTCGGCCTTAACTGATTGCAGCGCATGTGACCATATAATGTGACAATATAATCACCATTCGGATTCGAGCTGTCAGCAAACGAAACAAAACGGATCAAACTAGGCAAATGAAAAGGGTTTTGCTTGTTACGAGCATAGAGATAGGAGAGTGGGAGCTATTTTATGACTGTGAAAATAATGGGGATGACTAAATTGCTGAGCAATTTGCGCAGAATGTGATTGAAATGCCTTGACTTGTGAATAATATTTAATCATATTCTTTGTAATAATAAATGTTTAAATAATTAATGAATCATTTTAACTGCTGATTTGAGCTGATGGGTAATATAATATGGTAACAATTAGTTTTCCAGAATATTCAATATCAATATTAAATGATGCTTCTTAATCTTGACCTTCAGTCAGTTTCATATGTGCCATTATCTCTGTATATCTTTAAACTGCATAGTGTTGTAATAGATCACAAAAGTGTGGCCACTCATCAGTGCCAGCGACTAGCTAGCTCCTGATTACGGACAAGCCAGATAGACAAACCAACTGGACAAGTCTTGCGCTCTCTTTCGTTTTCTCTTTTTTCCGCTCTCTCTCTCTCTCTCTCTCTCTCTCTCTCTCTCTCTCTCTCACTCTCTAACTCTTTCTCTCTTCCTTATTCTTCCCCTGCTCATTACTGGGCGAAAAATGTTTGATGCTGTTGTTTTCTCTTTTCTTCGACTATTTTGTTTTTGTTTGTGTCTGCAGACATATTTTGCCATGAAAATAAATAAAGGCTAACCAGAACTTTTACATAACATAGCATATTGCATACGACGCGTGGTACGCCCACAGGCAACAACTTGTCATTTCCATTTTCGGAGCTGCTGTTGCATTTGCCGATGTCCTTGTTGCTGCTGCCCTTTTTGTTTTCACTTCATTTTTTTTTTTTTATTTGCTTGTCGACAAAAGTGGAAATATGCTTCATTCGCTTAACTGAGTTTCCCTTTTGCTCTCTCATCCGAATGGATTTCCAGTGCAGTGACAAGCTCGTTCGCCCTGCTCATTGTTTATATTGATGATTTATGCTTGAACGTGTGCTGTTTATTTGACGCAATTAAAATGTTTAACGCGAGCAGCTATCTGGCTTTTGTAAGTGCGCCTAATCGAATTAGAATTTAGGTGGCGCTGCGAGAGCTAGCTGATGTCATCAGGCTGGAAGCAATTCTATTTGTACTGTTCGCTGTGTCCACTGAGCGTCGTCACCTTATACGCATATGTATTTTTTCCTGTGTCCCATAAATATTTTAATGCCAGACACATACATACACACACACACACATACACACATTTTCTGGGTCAGTAGCAGCGGCAGCCATAGAAATGCCTGACCCTTGCTTGCGAACGACACGCCCATTATTGTCGAAACGGCAAGGAAAGGAAAGGAAAAAGTAATCAAGCAGAGTTCAATAACCGAAATTAACAGGATTTGGCCGAAAATGTTATGCAGCTGCTTTTCCTATGCCAGCGGCTGCTGGCTTATTAAATTATTTTGCAATCTATTTTAATAAATTGAATGTCCGTTGGCAATATTTTCTCATCTTGGTCTCTCTCTCTCTCTCATAGTCTCAATCGCTCATACTCTCTTTCTCTCACTCTCACTCTCTCTGCCTCTCTTTCTCGCACTCTCACTCTCTCTCTCCCTCTATTTATCTATCTCTTTCTTTCTCTCTCTCGCTCTCGCTCTCTCTTTCTCGCTCTCGCTCTCTCTTTCTCGCACGGGCTCTCTTCTCTCCCTCCTGTCTCTCTCTAAAATCAATAACGCAAATATCGCACTGGGCTGCGCTAGCTTCGCTGCTTGACTTTGTGATTAACATGCACACACACACTCCTACATATGATAGAAATCTGTCTCTTGTTAGTGAGCCCAAATTTGAAAATTGTCCTAGCCAAAGATATTTTTGAGGGATATTTTGTATTTTGTGCCCATGTTGCATTTATGATGTGCGATGGACAGGGCACTGCGCAGCTGCATTGGAAGCAAATGTCGACAGTTAGCAGTTAGAAAGTACAGCCAAATAATCCTATAGTAACGTATTTAAACGATGCGCGCGCAACAGTTCGTAACAGAAATTGAAATGCTTTACTGCTTGCTATTAAAATGAACTGCTTGAAAATGTAAACAATAATTTCATTGGCAGTGCTGTTTGCACTGCTTGCTATTCATTTTCTAGTGTTTCAAAGTTATATTTGCACTGCTTGCACATCATTTTTGCACTGGTTTTGTATGTGCACTGCTTGTAGCTCGCAGCGCTTGCCAAACCGTGACAAATTTCAGTAGTACAAGCTCGTACAAACGAAACTTCTCATATTACATTTAACCTGCATATCCTGTTGGAAGTACAGCCAATAAAAAACAAACAAATACAATTAAAAATTTATTGCTTTAGATAGAAATACGTTGCTATGAATTTGTTGACTGTGTTTTTTGTTTTGTTTTTTGGTTTCTTTAATATCATCCTATTTGGTCCTTGTCGGCCGGTGACAAACCAGTTTCCTTGATATGATATTATTTATTGAATAACGAAACATCCCACTACTTATAACTATTGGCTGATTTGCGGTAAACTTCGTTTACTTCTTCCTCTTTTGTTTACCGTCTTTGGCTGTGAATGATGTACGCACAAATTTCATTTAAATTAGTTAGTTGGCGATTTAGTTTATTTCTAGTTGGTTAATGTGGTCATAGGGCAACCATCGCGCACATTGCGCCTATGGCGATAACCGCATGGGCGGCCAGGACTTTGAGATTGATTCCCTTCTCTTCACAATTGTCGCCTGGAGGACCTATGTATATACATATATACGTATTTATATATATTCCAAAATGTCCAATTAGATTTTCATTATCAGAATGAAAGTTGTAAACATTTGCAACGCCTCCAGATCGACAAATGTGAATCAAAACGTGAACTGTGAACTCAGCTGAAAGCATAAGAACAGTGCATACCATAACTATGCCCCCAGCTGTAATATTCCCAGTTTTCATTTTCTTGTTGTGCTATGCTGGAAGCGCTGTATTTCTTTCGAATCTTTTCATACTTACAGAATTCAGGTCCATCCACATCACCCTGTATAGCTGCTATGAGACCTGGTGGGTTTTCATACTTCTGGTTAAATACCATAAGCTGAAAATATACATGACACGATTAATAGTATAGTTAAGATCTAGCTAGCTCTTCTTACCTTTCGTATGGGCACCTTGTAGCCCTTACGTGTCTCAATGTAATCACATGCTGCAGAACCGTTGGTATACCAAAGATCATCACGCGTTGCGGCCAAACGCATTATTACAAGAAATTCTATTGCAAGGCCGAGAGCTGTAATAATAACTATAGGTATCGCCTGAAACGGGAGATAAGGATTTATTTAGATGATAGACTAAAAAGAGAGTATGTATATTAAAAAATATATATATGTATATGATTATTAGGCCAACCAAATTAGAAAATATTAATATATAATAAAAATTAAAAATTAAATAATCCATCAAATTCTGAAATTATAATTAATACAATAATTGTACTATAATTAGTGTGCTATAAAGGGAATTACGGACAGATAAAACGCCCCCTTCTGCAAATTACATACATTCGAATAAAACCATTCTAAGCTGATTTCCCATTTTCAAGGTATGAAAAACTACTTAGTCCAACTATATAAACTTCTTCCAAACACTTCGAATAGTAGTGCATATCTCACTTGACACAGAAACATTTGACAACACCTGTGCACGAACTTTGCAACACTGTGCCGCATCGAGTAATATTCTCGATACGTGCGATTGCTTGCCTGCTTTGCTGTTACCTGCCAACCCTTGTTCTCTTCATGCGGTAACCGACAGTCTGCTCTGTTTAGGGCAACCCCGGCCCCAACAAATGACAGCTGTCTTTAGACAAATCATTATTTCTCTCTCACTCTCTGCCGCTCACACTCTCTTTCGTTTGCATCGTGCACGCGCGTGTGTGTGTGTGCGTATATGTTTTCGAATGCCGCTGCGCACGCTCATTCGTTGCCTGACAAATTGAATTTAGTTCGAGCACTCGCCACTCGCACACATCCTGCGACGCATTCAGAATTTGGAAGTCGCGTCGTGCAGACGTTTAGTGAAAAGAGCAAAAGTCTAAATGATAAAGGACTTTTAATAGAATATAAAAGAAATGCGAGTTCTGTATAGTATATAGTTTTTTGTACGCTTCTGGAAAATTGTTCGTTTGATATACACGTATACTTATAAATATATCTATATGCTCTTCGTGTCGTCCGGGCATTTACGTTAATTTATGTGCCCCCACTTAAATGCAAATAACTAAGCAAGAACAAGAAAACATAGAAAACAAATAAAACTAAGCGCCGCCGATTGCCATTGGCAACAAAAACAAAACGCAAAAATAGCAGGAACAAACCATCAAAAAGAGCAGCAGAAAACGAGGCACAAAATCAAACGCGAAACGTCAAAAATAAGTTTGTAAAAAGAAAACCAAACGTATAATAATAAATATATAAAAAAAACTAAACAAAAAAATAAAAGAAAGAAACAAAAGTAATAATCAAAATAAAAAATAAATACAAATTAAATAGTAATATAAGTAATAAATAAAAGTAATTATAATAAAAGCTACAAAAGAGAATCAAACGCGAAACGTCAAAAAATAATAGAAAATTTGAAGAGAAACGCAAAAAATTGTCTTTTTTTTTTTTTTGCTGCTTTGAAACGGTTTTCAACATTCAGCTGAAGCAGGAAATGCATGCTCTCAAGGAGGGCGCCACCATGCTGCACCATCAGCCACCACCGCCGCTGCCTCTGCCACTGGCGCAGTCGCTGCCGGCATCGCAGTCGCCACACGACGATTTATTGAGCGCCGCTGACAAATATTTCTTTAATGCCCACAGCAATCCGATTGATAATGCAGCTGCTGCCGCTGCAGCCGCCGCTGCAGGTCTCATCGATCCGCATCACAACCGCGATCTCCACAATGCGCTGGTCGCCTCCATAGCCAACAGCAATGTGGCTGCTATCAATGGTAGTTTGACCACGGCTGCGGTACTGAAGAGCGCTGCTGCTGCCCAGGCGGCACAGGTGCAGCAGACACAGCAGCAGAGCGCTGCCGGCCAACAGGCGGGCCAGCAGCAGCAACAGCAGATCACGGCTGGACAGGATCAGGGCAGTGCACAGAGCAATGGCAACCAGCAGCAGCAGGCAGCTGCACAACAGCAACAACAACAGCAGCAGCAACAACAGCAGGCAGCTGCTCAGCAGGCTGCTCTGGCCCTGCTTAAGGTGGACAATGTGAATGCAGTCGCTGTACAGAATGGAAGCGGTGTCAATTTGAGCAACAAGAGCAGCTCCTCGGGCCGCTCCACTCCCAGCAACAGTGGCGGCAGCCTCTCAGATCCAGCTCCGGGCAAACTGTTTGTCGGCGGGCTCAGCTGGCAAACATCGTCGGAGAAGCTCAAGGAGTATTTCAATATGTTTGGCACCGTAACCGATGTGCTCATCATGAAGGATCCGGTCACTCAGGTAAGCCACATGTAGTCTATGCCTAATATTCTAGCCAGCTATGTATGTATACTGCTTCACAATTTCAATTTCTACCTCTCTCACTCGCTCTCTCTCTCTCTCTCTGCCTTTCTATCAGTCTCTTTGGGGATTATTGCTTCTATTGTGTATTTTTTTTCGGCCTTCGGTTTGCATTTCTCGTTTTGCTCTCTGTGCAGTTTTTGACAGTTTTTACAGCTATGTATACGCGCCGTTTCATTTCGCTAGTCCGTCCGCGCTCTCTCCTTTTGTTACCTTCTTTCTCGATGTGACACTGCGCGCAGCTGCAGTTTCAGAAAAAAAAAAGAACAACAACCACAACTACAAGTATGATAATGTGTGTGATTTACTACAGTCGTGTCTCTTGGCTTGGCCCTTTGTCTTCGCCCTTCTTCTTTGCTCTTGCTCTCGCTCTTTATTTTTGCATCTCGCATTATTTATTGGTTTCTGCTTGGTTTAGAATTACACTTTTCGTTACGTGCCAAACAAAAGACACAAAATGTGACCACCAGGCAACGGCAAAACAAACAAGGTAGCCGGGCATATTATCTCGAATAAATCAGGTTTCGTCTACCGTGTGACATACAAAAATATTAACGATTTAAATAATGTATAAACAATATGGATAGTAAACTTTCATTCCTCTCTTTAGTCTCTCTAATATTCTAGCCTGCACTGTAAGTGCAGAGAGCAATTACGCAAATACCAGCCGTAACTTAAGGCAAATGTTCCGTTTCACAGTCGTCTCCTGGCACATGAGGCACAGCGGAAATTGCATTTTAAGCAAGCATATTAAGGCAATTTGTTCGCTTGATAAGCGCACGATCAGCTCAAATACATATATACATTTATCCCTCCTTTTTTCTCCCCCCCCCCCCCCCCCCCCCCCCCCCCCTTCCCTCTTCACCCCCCCCCCCCCCCCCCCCCCCCTCCCCCCCCCCCCCTCCCCCCCCCCCCTTTCCCCCCCCCACTTTTTTTTTTTTTTTCCTTTTTTTTTTTTTTTTTTTTTAAACTACATAAAATAAATTTTTTTTTAATTTTTCCACTTTAATTTTCTTCGACTGTACATACAAATGCATTTGTTTATAGTTGTTGTTGTTGTTTTTGTTGTTGTATTCGTCAGACAGTTGCAGCGGACAGCGCGCGCGCTCGCGCTTTGTTAGGCCATTAAAAATAGCAGCTGCCGTCGACGAGTCCTGTGCGCGCAGCTGTTTTTGCGCTCTCCCCATCAGTTTTTATGGCTTTGGCACAGGACAAAAGCAACGAAAGCCGAAGAACTTGGCCGAGCCTTAGGGTAGTTTTGTTTGGCCTGCTGCGCGCAATTACGCAATTGCGCAATTACGGCAAAACGAACTCAACATTCCAAGTCGAACTCGAATTCGAATTCGAATTCATAGTGAAACAGTTTGATTTGCAAAAGCAGTCGTTCCTAACGGGGGTTGTCCTTGTCTCCGATAGTCAAGAGAAACGCAAGCAAACCAACCTTATGCCCTTCTATATGATATATAATTTACAAAAACTACACACACACACACACATACGCACACATATATATACAGCACACACTTATTGTGCTCCAACATACAAAAGAGGCAAAGAAAAGAAAGAAAACTGGTTTGCCAACTGCTCACACAAGGTCTGTGTGAATGTGTGTTTATATCCTGTGTCCTGCTTATAGGTGAACCCAAATCCAAGTACAACTAGTTTTTAAGTATAGGATACCAATTCTTTAGCTAGCCTATGTTATGTAGTTGTATGAAAACCAACCAACCAAGCAAAATGTACTTAAAATATAAATATATAAATATAATATAATTAAAATGAAGGAAAAATATATATAAATATATGTATATATACACAATATATATACTTGAAAAGTGAACAAATTATGGAGAGAAGAAGCGCCACCAGCGGCTTTCGGATCTGGAACTTTGACACATGCGCAGATGCTGCGCCGGAGGCACCTACGCCAACCTCACTCAGCGCCGTAACTAAAGGAAGCACTTAACAAATCTACAAGTCGCGTTAACGACATTTTAGGTACATGTTGAAAACAATACAAAAAAAATACAAAAAAAAAGATCGCCAAATTGTAACTGTATAAAAACACGTTTAGCGTAAAACACAGCTGGCGCATCGTAATATATATATATATCTCTCTTTCTCTCTATTTCTCTCGTATCTTTCGTATAACACTGAGCAAAACTTAAATACCCTATTATCGTATTATGATTGTATTATTCTAATTAAATGTAATCGTATTGTGTACTTATGCTTAGCGTTTCTTACCCAATAATAAGTATAATAAAATTACAGAATAAAAAAAAACAATTTAACAATTTATACATAAATATTTATATCTATATATAAATATATATGTATAACAATATTCACAAAGGGCAATCAAATTTAAAAAAAAAAAGCCTTTACTAACTATGAGCATTCGACATATAACTAGTTCTAGAACAAATATAGATGCAGCAATTCTTTCGTTACCCTATACCTAAATGAAAATCAAATACGAAACACTTCCCCCATCCCCCATAGCAGTAAGATATGATACTATATACATTATATATTACTACTCTAGCCTAGTCTTATACCAGTAATTAATTTTATGTTTTATGCTTTGTTTGTCTTAATTTAATTTGGCATATATCCCTTAACTATTTCCCGAGTAGTTTATTTACCCCAACTATACATGTATTACACATCCATAATTTAGTCGATTTGATATTGATGGATAAACAATGAGCTTCACATTTGAAAAGCTTATGGGAATTTTCAATTATTTATAGAAATGTATCTTTTGTAACTACTATTCAGATATTGTAATTTAATTACTCCCAATATTTAAATGAATATTATACCTAAATAGAGAGCATTATGTAAGCTACATCAAATTAACAGGCTGCCCTGCTGGGTACGTACTTATTCATAAGTAGTAAATCATATCGAAATATTGTACGAAATGAGAAGAACCTCGGCTGAGCATAACTTATATCCTTGCACATAAAATCATAGAATTTTGTATTTTTTCCATGTTATCTTCAATAATAATTTCTGTATTTAATGTGCCCGAAAGAATTATATTTGTATCTATATTCATGATAGATAATCCTCTCTGCAAGGTTATATGAAAATTAAATTGGCCTTAGGCTTAAGTCAATTGTTGTATCCCAAATTGTAAAATTTCTCTGTAATTGTAACAGATTGTAAAGCGAAAACAAATTTTACTATAAGCAATAGTTATTTACACATCGAACGAAAATATATTTCTAGAATTAGAGTATTATTAATATAAGTACATATGTATATTCTTTTGTAAACTAACAAATGATTGTATGGGATAAGCCCAGATGCTATTCGTTAATAACGTATGTACTTAGGAGTATCTACATGAAACTTCATCACATAAGTAATCTCTTTCTATATATACGTACTGGATAGTCTATGCGTTTGCTCCGTTTTACACTCTTTCTCTCTCCCACTCTATCTATTTATTTAACTGACTATCTATATACGCTGCATAGAAGAACTATCACCCACAATGCATATACAATAATAATAATATATTAAGCCTCATATGTAACTTTGTATTATTGATAAAAATATTATTTGGAAAAGTGGAGAGAAATGAAAATAAGCTGATGTTGATATATAAATATTTGTGTATATATTTAGAGCGGGTTTATCATTGATGGCAAATTACAAATTGATTAATTCTATTGGTCGGATCTGAAAAGTATTTAGTACAAGTTTTAGTTATTAGTTAAACATAATTACATAATATTTTAATGTGTTTTACTTGGACAATTTCGTTGTTAATCTATATTTTCATTATCGTTTTTTTTTTCTCTTTTTTTTTTAACAAATAGCATAAAGGGATGGGGTTGGAAAAATGCAATGAGTACTTTACAAAAATAAAAGAGTATTATGCATAGTGCACAAGTGCAGATTTCTTAAAAAAAAAAAATAGAATACTTAAAGTAACTCTATTTGCTGCCAGCACGTATAAGAGTATGTATAGCCCTCGAATGTGGACGCTACTGCAAGCTAGATGCATTGCTTTAATATAAGAGTATATGACAACTCGAGTACTCGTCTACTACTACGACTACTTTTACTTAGTTGCACTAGTATTCATAGTAGTGGATATGTGTACTGTTGCATACAGCTTAAAGGATTAAAAAAATAGGGGGCTGTATACATAGTTCTTATATTGGAATAAATGCACGTGCGAAACTTTGCAGACTGCTCGAAAATATAAGAGTAATTAATTAGCGCACATAAAATACTGATTGCATACCTCTGAAGTTGAATATTTATTATTATTTGTTATGATTTTGTTATTGGTTGACTTTTTGGTGGCATCAACTGAATTCTACGTGCCTGTTGATGCATTGATAATTAACTTTGTTGAACTTTTTGCTAACGTTACGTAGGACATTTACAAACTATTAACTTGCAAATTAGCTGATCACTTTGCAAACTTAGATTTATATATACTATATACATATATATATATACGTATTTCGTAAATGCTGCCTCTAACCTGCAAAATCTGGAACTAACATTTACTTAATTCTTTATCACATTTGTGTTTCTCCCTCTCTCTTTCTTTCCTTCGTCCGCCCCGTTCGTAACTCTGTTGTGAATCGTTGCGGTCCCACTTGCAGCGCAGCCGCGGCTTTGGCTTCATCACATTCCAGGAACCGTGCACCGTGGACAAGGTGTTGAAGGTGCCCATTCACACGCTCGACGGCAAGAAGATCGATCCGAAACATGCCACGCCCAAGAATCGGCCACGTCAAGCGAACAAGACTAAAAAGATATTCGTGGGCGGCGTCTCGCAGGACACTTCCGCCGAGGAGGTCAAGGCCTATTTCAGTCAATTCGGTGCCGTCGAGGAGACGGTCATGCTGATGGATCAGCAAACAAAACGCCATCGCGGCTTCGGTTTTGTCACCTTCGAGAATGAGGATGTGGTGGATCGCGTCTGCGAGATACACTTCCATACCATCAAGAACAAGAAGGTCGAATGCAAGAAGGCCCAACCCAAAGAGGCTGTCACACCTGCCGCCCAGCTGCTCCAGAAACGCATTATGCTGGGCACTCTGGGCGTGCAGTTGCCAACTGCACCTGGTCAATTGTTGGGTGCACGCAGCGCCGCAGGCGTGGCCGCTGCCATGAATCCTTTGGCCATGCTGCAGACACCCACACAGCTCCTGCAATCGCCGGCCGCCGCTGCAGCCGCACAGCAAGCTGCACTCATATCACAGAATCCATTTCAAGTACAAAACGCAGCTGCTGCTGCCACAATGGCAGCTAATCAGAGCAATTTTGGCAAGCTACTTGCCACATATCCACAGACAGCGCTGCACAGCGTCAGGTGAGTCAATTGATATATTCAGTAGTTGTGCCTCAATAATCTATGTGAATCTCATTTGTAGATATGCTCCCTATACCATACCCGCCAGTGCCGCCACTGCCAACGCCGCTCTGATGCAGGCCCACCAGGCCCAGAACGTGGCTGCTTTGTCCGCCCATCAGCAGCAGCAGTCGCACAATGCAGCCCACGCACACGCCGCTGCTGCGGCCGCCGCCGGCCTGCATCAGCAGCATTCGCACCATCACCAACAGCAGCAGCAGCAACAGCAACAACATCACAATGCTGCCGCCGCTGCAGCAGTCGCCGCCGCCTCGAACAATGTTGCCACACAGGCACATTCGGCGGCCACTGCCGCCGCCTTGGCTGCCAATGCGGCTAACGGAGCGGGCGCCAATCCGCATTCCCTGGCAGCTGCACAGCAGGCAGCTCTTGTCGCTGGCAATCCGCTAAATGCGGCTGCAGCAGCAGCTGCTGCGGCTGCCAATCCGGCTGCCGCCTATCCCAATTATGCGCTGGCCAATGTGGACATGTCCAGCTTCCAGGGTGTTGACTGGAGTAGCATGTACGGCATGGGCATGTATGTCTAAGCAGCCCTGTTCAGACAACCTTTCTGTCTCTCTCGCTCTCTATAAATCTCTCCCTTCTTCTCTGTCTATCTATATCTATGTAATTTGCATACAATTGCATTCACACACTCACACAGATAACAACCACACAAATCTCATGACCACAAAATTTGTTTTACCTTTTGGTTAAACTAAGTTCTTAGTGCCACACACAGAATCACACACACACACACACATATATACATACATAATTGAAGGCATATTAAGTATTATATTTAAGGCTCTAGCTACCACGCTACCGCCCCACGCGTTTTATAATAATAACAAAATGATAAGCAATAAAAAATACAAAAAGGAGTAGCCCTCGAGGCAAAGGCAAGAGATAAAAAATACATTCAAATTAAATTAAAACTAAAAAAATTAAACCAAAAATTACGAAAAAAAAAAAAACAAAAACAAAAAAAAACAAAAAAACAATTTAAAAAACCACCGATTGTGATTGCGTTTAATTGTAGCAGTTTATATAATTTTTAGTGCGTAAAAGATATAACATAAAAACATATTTATAAATGAAAAGAACATTATTTATATATAATATAACAACAACAACAAAATAAAGCTCATTGAAAAAAGCGAAACGAAAGCGAGAAAAGAAACAAAAAAAAAAAAACATTTTGCTCAAGCCTCGTAATATAAATTAATAGAAACCTATAACTGTATAAACGATTAATAAGTCGAACTATATAAATTTTAAAATGAAATCGATGAAGGAAAAAAGAAAAATAAAACACTACACAACATAATTAGTTATTTAGTATTTTGAGCTCGAATTTAATTCACCCAGCATAGTAGTTAAACAGAGAACGGGACAAGAGAACCGAACAGACATCACACACGCACACACTCACACACACACATACATTTACACACTTGCTTTCTACTTCTTTACTTCATCATAATAAAACCGACAATTGACATAAAGCAGCATTATTATCATTTCCTTAACTATGATGTACTGTGTTAAAAGCTAGAGACCATAGATTCAGCTGAAACACACACACTCTTAAACATATACATATATATATATACCATACATTCTCATCTGTAGAATACTCCCTCTATTCTCCCCGTCAATATTTAGTTTAGTTTTGCTTTCTTTTCTCCATAGAACAATATGTAAGACCCAATGAAATGTCTGAAAAGCATCAAATCCAGACGTAAGATTCTGCACTATATATTTAATAATTGCTCTCTTATTCTTCCCATTTCTATTTTTTTTTATAAACTGCTTTAACTTTTTAATAAATATTTTGAATTTTGTTCTACTCATGCGCATTAGTTAACAACAGAATTAAATAATTAAACTAGTAGATATTTGTATTAATGATAAATAAATGAAACTCCCCTTAATATTAGTTTTAGTTCTACTTGTAATTATTTAGCTGTAGCCTTTGCATTTCAGTTTTGCATTAAAACATACATACACACAATACACTTTTCATATTCAAATAAATATACGAAAAGTAAAAACAAAGAAAAGAATAAACTATTTGAATCATGCATGTTTCAACATTAATTTTAATTAATTTACTTGGCTATCATTTGAAAGTAATCATTTGCGTATGTATATATAGTTTTTATATATATGTGTACACACACACACACACACAACATATAATTATAAAACAAAACAATTTGAAGTAATTTTTGTGTTTAATAAAACTGGTTTAAAAAAAATAATTTGCTAATGAAACAAGCAAAAAAGAGAATTTGTGTTTTTTATTATATATATTTACTAGATTGTATATATAGTTGATTGATCATATTATTTGTATATTTATTGATTTTGTAGAATTTTTGTAAATGTTGTACTCTCTCTCTCTCTCTCCCTCTCTCTTATACCCACTTTTCTCTTTCTCTCTCTCTGTGTGTGTATTTATATCGTGTCCAGCTGGGGATTGTTCATATAAATATTTTGTGTTCTTTTTACTTTTGTACTTATATATGTAATTGTATGCGTATGTGTATCTGACATTTGACTGCATTTTAGAGGTGAGTATATTGGTCACATATGTAGTATGTATTTTACATTCAATTAATTATGTTCAAACTATTTCCAAATACAGCATCGTAAATAAATTATTCAATCCTCGTCTCGTTTCGCATACCAAAGATAATATGTATACAACATTTTGCTGGGCTGAATAATTAGACTCTTAATGCTCCACTTACTTAGTACAAACATACACACACACACACACATATACCCACAACTCAATTAACTTAGTTACTTTTATTCCCATTTATTTATTGTTTATGCTTAAGAACTTGACACACATTCCACTAACTGCTATTTGGTGCCATTTGATGCAAAATTATCCAAAGCCAAAAATCCGAAAAAAAAACATATGCCTAGATCTCAGCATTCTATATACACAGCCTGAGAATTTACAAAGCGGTACTAACTTATTATTATTATTTTTTTTTATAAGAAATCTTGTTATTTATACACAAACAATAAAAATAAAATATACCATTTACTTATCATATATATTTTTAATAAATATAAAATATTTATGATTGCATTTTATTGATTTTTTTTTTCTAAAATATTTATTTGTTTTTAGCGCAAGAAGTCAAAAAATGCTTTAGCCTTAGTTTAAATATACATATTCTTTAACTGATCGAAGCCCTAGTCAAACTTTGTTTAGTGGAAATGCTTTAATTTGTTTTCCCTATTTTTCTACATTACTTCAAACATTTATCCAGTTGAATGCTTCCACAACATTTTCCATATTCTTAACTTAATCTAATAGTTCCAAAATTCAAAGTGATATACATCGCCAACAAATTAGTTTTGTACTTGATAATCCGTAGCAACAGTTGAAACCAAGAAACAAATCTCAATTCGAACAGATCTATATAAGTAACCAACTGAAATGATCATCAGACAAATTTTGTAATCCCAAGTAGTAGCTTGCGAATTTTGATACATGTACTTATTAAAAGAACATATATGCATATATAGCGCTCTTTATATATATTGGTAAATATATACATATAATTTTTAATTAAAAACACAAAAAATTATAGATATATAGTTGAATTGTTCAGTTATTTCAATTAAATATTGTCTCATTCATTTTGTGGTAGCGAGATTTTACTGTAACTCATCTAAACCCAAGAAAATTCGTTGATATTACGATAGCATTTGCTGTAATATATGAGACACATACGCATACACACAAACACACATACACACACACACACACAATACAGTTTACCACACATACTATAAATTAGTTGTGTACTTTGTCATACTTGTAGGCTTAACTTATATAAGTACTACACATCATACATTTTTAGCCATATAGAAAAACATATATAAAAAGCATGATGGAACATGTTGAGTAGTCAATTGCGTAAAACTCTATATACAACTACTATATTATCTTTCCCTCTATATATATATACTATATTTAAACTAAATCTTAACGGGAATGCAAGATCAACAATTTGCAATCCATATCATCTCACAGTATACTACAAGATTTGAAATTATAACAAGAATTTTCCAATTTATAAGTCATTATATACATATACATATACATACATACATACATGCATACATACATCATATGACAATAAGATCAACTGTGTTTCAGAGCATTCAAGTGTCAGTATTCGTAAACCAAATTACCTAAAAAAAACTCTTAACGTTAGTCAATCGGATTTTATTTATTTTACTAAATAAATATTATTATATGATCTAACTGGATAATGTTGATGTTCTCACATTATACTTGATACAAATACAACAAGAAGATAATGAATATATACACAGACACATATAGAACTAAAGTCGAGTGAAAGCTCTTTATAGATATTTACATGCATACAGCGATATTTAGGAAGACCGTGATATATTCAATTAGAGATACCTTTATATATAAACATATACATATATATATGTATATCTATTATATGTATAAGACAGCGTCTCAAAATGTGGCAAAATACTTACTGCTAAGTGGAACTTCGACAATGAAGTTGAAACATTTCATAACCCTAGGCTGAGCTGTTGTTGTGAGGCTACAAAACGCATATCACTTTGATGAGGGAGTTACGAAACAGTTATTAGAAAACTTTTACACTTAAAACCAAAAGAAAAGTTTCGTAGAAAATGGGAAGTGTCTTGATTTTTTCAAAGTGCATTTTCAAAACTAAATTTACAACGATCTGTATAAAATCAAAACCAAAACCGTAGATTTTTTGACCAATGAGGACCAAACCAACAAAAAATTTAAGTCTTAGTAAAATTCGATCAAAATCTGAAAGTCATATAGATATGTATGAAACGGAAAACAAAACTCCAAACTAAAAATGATAAAATTTAGTTACTTTAGAATTTAGTTGGGCATTCTTTTGGCTTCTTGTTTATTATTTTAGACCTTATTATAAATTCCTTTTAAACTATATTCACACACATACCTACACATACACAAAGAAAAGAAAAATACGCTAGTCAATTGATGTGAATGGCCACAAATCAATAATCTCTATCTACTCTAGCAGCAATAAGTAAGTATAACTCCCAAACCAAAATACAAATATAAAATTTTAATACAAAATATAAAACTAAAAATTAAAAAACGTTCACAATAAAGAATTAAAGCAATTATTTTCCTGGGAAAATATAAAAACAACTATATAAATACTATATATAAAACAAATCAAATTTAACATATTTAATTTATATCGCTAAAAGTAAAAGCAACAAAGAGAAATGACATTAAAAAGAAATTTAGTTGTAAGCTTAAAAAGTCATTTAAAAAGCTGTTGAATAATTTGAAAACAATGTGGCTGAATAATTTAGCTATTTACATGCAGTTACATGACAAATGCTATTTATTTCAATTATGTATAACTTATATATGTAATGAACTATATATTGTATTTAATGCTGGATTATATGCTACTTGTGCTTATTTAGAAGAGTAAAACGAAATCAAAGACAACAGTAAAATATTAAAATACATATAACAAGATATTAATGAAAACTTAAATGTTAAGCGACAAAATAAGTGGATAATTAATATGTAAGCAAACATGTAATGACAAAAAAAAAAACAAATCTATATAAAGGTAACAGAACGTTTTCTTTTATAACACGGAACATAATATTTTGAAGAGCTCTTAACATATCAATTATAATGAGCTATATTTTGGGCATAAGTGTACTCGTACTTATAAATGAAACAAACTTAAATTGTGCTGTATTTGAAAAGAATGAATGAAGAAT